>OY754982.1:21440335-22872835 GCA_963576475.1 Molanna angustata | reverse complement strand
TCATTACAACGATAATGACTTTTTCCAGACGGCATAATTGAAAAAAAATGCAGATAATGAATATTTTTCCGAAAAATCTCCGCAACGGGACCTAATATGAAGATAATTTTTTATCCAGATGTAAAGTGTGTTTTGGTGAATATGATAGCATAGTTAACTCAATTTTGCCAAAATAGGCAGTTAGTGACTTTTTCCTGTTAGCAGACGATATTATATAATACTCGTTTAGACCCCATTAGATTTTGAAGTATATTTGAATAGTTCTTCTCGATTTTTTCGACTGTCAAATATTTCAACTTTCAAGTGACCCCAAGCTAAGGAAACTTATAATTTGATATTTTTATTTTCAAATTGCAAAAAAGGCACACCACTTACATAAAATGTTATTTAGGAATTATGAAGTTTTCATAGTAAAATATTTAAATCAAAAATAATTTAATAAACTCGTTTCACGAAAATGCTGAATATTTTCCGTACAAAATTTTAATATTTTGTGGAGTGGCTTGGTAGTGACGAGTATAGCGTTGGCCCACTCATTTGTCATGTGATTACCTTATTACTATAGTACACACTGTATTGTATAGGTATGTAACATACAAACAGGATGGTTGAAGGAGATTATCGTTTGGCAATAAGTCCGCCAGTGTGTAAAATATATGTATGTTTATCAATTTATAAATAAGTAAATATCGAAAATCGACGTAAATCGAAGATTTGGTGTACCTACATATAGAGTGACATGTATCTCCTTACATAGTAACATGTAGATTCATACCTATATTATATTGATACTCTAATAATATTACCTTTATATACACCGTAACGTAAAGTATAGGTATACTGTACAAACAATTAATTAAATATACATATTACATAAGTACGTACATCTGTAGGTATGATATGTACATAATATATGTAGGTATAATATATAGATCACACGCGTTTTAAATACGTTTACGGGTAATTAACTAATGATTTTATGTATAGCATTCTCATACATTCATTTTCATTACAAACATGTTTCCATGTGAAGATAATAGAACCGTTGTATATCTATGTAAAATTACAGGCACTTGTTAATTGTAGGGGCTCTTTCAATTTTTACTCCTCTCTGCCCTAAAGGGATAAAGTGGGGAGTATAAATTCGCAATTTTTAAGGTTATTTTATTACAGATTATCGACTAGTATTATGCGGAGATTGTATTCTGAAATTTTCATCACAATGTATCTGTGTCTGTGTGCTGTGTACTATGTGCTATGTACGGCTATGTAAGCCCTGTAGATGCCTCGAGTTCCTGGTTCTTCTATAATATCCCAACTTCGTCGCTATTGAGATGTGTTATTGTCAATAAAAATATCCTCGTTTCTGTTTCGACCTCAGAGACTGACGCCCAACATTCATCCTTTCCATTTCTCGCTGATCGCATTTTATTTTATGTAAACTTTTTGCAGTGATGGACATAGTTCCAAGTCCGTGTGTCATGTCATTACTGGCAAGACACACAAGTTGTAGACTTTAGCTATCAAGTTCAAGGTTACCTACCTCCCTGTTCCCTTTATTAGTTATGAAAACTTAATTCGTGTGTCACATTAACAACAACAACCATAATATTAATAAATTTTAAAAACTTTGTCACACACATAATGTCAGTTTGTAAGTGAACTCCAGACGAAAGAGAGCTACTCTCCGAAACCGGTCGAAGCATCGACGGAGTTATGCGTGCGACACAAAGTTTTAAAAATGAATTAATTTTGTTTTTTTTTTAAACAGAATTCTATTTGAAAAATCTAAAATAAATATCTCTTAAACGAGATAAAAAATATTATTTTAACGAATTGACTTTTTTGGGAGTTGGTTGGAATAAATTGCCTCATGGCAATAAACATAATGAATATAACTTAATGATACGATGTGAAGTACATACATACATACATACCATCACGCCATGTCCCTCGCGGGGTAGGCAGAGAGAACCGAACGCCACTTATTTCTATCTTGACACACATTCATCGCCTTGTCGACATTCATACATCGTCTTATACATGTTCGTCTATTGCTCACACTTCTAACATTTCCGTCTTTCAAAATTTCGTTCACATGGACGTGCCATCCCTTCCTTGGGCGGCCCCGACCTCTCATTCCATTCCTGTCCGTAATGTATATTTTCTTCGTTAGACGTTCCTCATTCATTCTTCCCGTGTGCCCAAACCATCTCAATGTGTTCACTTTCATTATATTAATGACTTCATTCTTTATCTTACATTCTTTCCTTATGTCCTCATTTCTGACCCTGTCATACATCGTCCTATTACAGATTATTCTTAGCGATTTCATTTCAACTGCATACGATGTGAATTGAAATTAAAAATTCAATTATATGAATTACTTCTTTTATTATATCTTTATTCCATTATCAGAGATGAAAGTTCGAATATTTCATGTCTATCTTCCTCATTTCATATTATGTTTTTTAAAAATGAAAAAGTTTGAAAACAAACGTATTTTTTCATAGCTTCAAATGAGAACCAGTGTTCCATATTAAACGTAATAACAATTATAATTTCAATGTACGTGTGAAGCTTCTCACAACATTATTATTTAATCGTGTGAGAAAGAATATATTATCAATACTTATGAATAAAACGTCTTAGGTATTATAAAATCACCATTGTTTCGAATAATGTGTGAAACTGTTCAAATATGAATCATTCTATAAAGAGACGACTCGTCCAAATGATATATTCGCAAATAAAAATATCTATAAAGCGCTCAAACTCTCTAAGAGCCGGGCGCAGAATGCCATGTAAGGGGGCATATAAACATAAACACCCCAATTTCAAATAAAATATCTCATATATCTCATAGCGTTCGTCACACATTTTAAAATTCAGCATAAATTCCCTTAAAAAAATTAATCCTTAATTAAAAAATAATATCCTTTTTGACTCACTGAATATACAAGACTAAGCAGGCTGCGATGAGTCGGGAACGTTCAGAAAATGCCATCATCACCGGTGCCAAAAAGAGTTTTAAATGGGCACCTAGAAGGCAGTAACGAAATAGCTTATAGAAGCCGAAAACCGTGGCATGTCTATAAATATAATAACATGTATAGAAATACATATAAATATATAATCATTGGTTCGAAAACTTACATTTTATGAAAAAAAATCTGATTACTGATTAAAAACCTTATAATATAATTATATTCTTTACTGTTGTATTGCAACCATGCTACAAAATTGGAAACTGAATCGGAGGTATGATCCTTTTCATGGCCATAAAATTGAAATATTATTTTGGTGTGTGATTGAAAAATATTTTTCATGGCCACTGAAATGAACAACGATGACCTAATGCTAAAAAAATATTCGACATTTCCCGATTTCCTTTCAGGGTTTGCGTAGTCTGAAGGTTCTAGGCACGCCCCTGCTAAAAGGTAAAACAAAGATTGGAAGATCGAGGCTGCGATGGGAGGACGATATTAAAAGGGACGCATCCCATCTTCTACATGTGTCAAATAAGAGGGTGACAGGAGAGGCTAGAGAAGGAAGTTGCTGGAGGCCAAGACAAGAATATGGGCTGTAGAGTTATTGAAGAAGAAGAATAAATGACAGCCAGTTTGAGAAAACTAACCAAAGACACATTTGTAAGGTCACCTTGAAAATTATTAAAAAATCCAAGGGGTTTTGGCTAACACAAAACTCTCCACTATATTAGTTAGTGTATCTTAAATATTTTTCTTCTTCAATATGATTTTTTTTTAATTAAAAATAAAATTTCCAAATAGTGAAATATTTTATAGTCAAGAGTGTTTTACTAACCATTTTTATTATTATTGAGAAATTAATTAACTTTCATTTATCGGTAATAAAATAACTGCATAGCTGCATACATTTTATTTTCAAATTTTAATCGCTATGAAGGCATTATTTAATGAAAAAGATGTACTAAAGAGACGAGTTTTTGCAATCGACTGATGCAAATGTAAACATTGGCAAAAAATTAGAAAACAGACATCAAATCAAAGCTTTTCTATAAAACTTAAAGGTATAATAAAAATATTTTTAGACTGCATTTTAGATTGCTACAAGAAAACTTAGATCACATCAAATCGATATTTCAAAAGCATAGGTACCTTCTTTTTCGAGATTAATTTGTACATATTATGTATGTAACGTACACGTGATCGCCCAGCAATAATCGAAAGAAAAATAGGTATATAATATGTTTATGAAGAGGTGAATAACCTATTGAATTCTTTAGTATTAGAAACGAACAGCCGATTAATCAATATTGTACACTGGGCTGTCTTACCCGTTCTTTGTAAGGGTTCATATTCACGGTAGTATTTTAATACTTCTAAAAAAAATACGTAGTCCGCCTAAACGAACGAGCTCAGCATCACAGGAGAGCCTTCTGGAGGAACACACTCTTGAGAAAAATAGATTTAACCTAACACAACATCAAGAAGAAGTTAATTCCCAATGACAGGGTAGTTGAAAGTGAGCAGACAACGATGGTATAGCCACGTCATGCGAAGGGAGAACACCTACTTCGTTAATAGTGTACTAAATATTCCTTTTAAGACCACCATTTTGATCACCAGCAACATGGTGATCTGCTTTTGAGGAGCTGATGCGTAACGGCGCAAGGTGTACCACGGGAGATAACCCAGAACTGTAGATCATGGCGACTGAGAACAAGAAACGCCGACCTCGGATAGAAGTGTAAAAAAAATCACGATAATTAGCATGAGAAATTTATTTCTCATGCAAATAATATTGTTTTTTTTGGGCTGAAAACTCTGGTTAATTGGAATAAATTGACATATAGAAATAAACTCGCCACTTGCACAGAGTACAAGAAAGTTTTCATTATTATTATCAGTGAAGATTCACAATTGTCATTTCTACCAGTAAAGTACCTATATGGTGATCTGTATCTGTCCCTTCGCACAATCTTCTTATAAACAGGATTTATAATCTCGGCACCACGGTGCAAAAGATGAATTTACATGTGAAAGCATATTGACTGTCATGGATATCACTATTTTATTTATTTTATTTATTTATTTATTTATTTATTTATTTTAATTTTGGCACATTTTACAAAATTAAATAAACAACAGAAAAAAATACAAAAAAAATTCAAAGAAAATTACAAATAACAATTACTGAATACCAAAATTCCCACAAAGGCAATGCCTGTGTGTGGGTATACAATATAAATATAAAAAAATAGATTTTTATATCTACTTAATATAAACATATGTATAATATAAAATATTAAAAAGTGAAAAAGAAGAAATATATTTACAGTTGATATTATTATGAACAAATATATTCTTTATATAATATGTACGTGCCCATAACAAATGAAAAAAATTAAATGTATCTAAAATATTATGAATTATAACAAGAGTGAAGTGAACCAGATTAAAAAATTATATGCAATAAAATAAATGCTAAATAATGCAATAAAATAAAAACAGGTACATTGAACGAGGCAAAAATGTACTGGCCACAACACCATGAATACAGTCTACCCACAAATGTATCAGGCGACTCACAACAATAAGCAACGTCAGCTGTTGCTCGGTTCTAAACTATGTATGTTGCAGTCAAATACATTTATTCCCCGTTCACCCAATAAACTCGTAAAAATCATACAAACAGATACTTAAATAAAATAACAAATTATATGTTCATGAAAATATAAAAATACACACATATATCGGATAACAATACACAAAAATCAATAAATAAAAATATAGAAAGTAAATAAAAATGTATCATAACTTTATGAAATATTAATTAATTAAAAGAAACAAGTAAAAAAGAAGTAGAAAAAACAAAATAAAAATACAGAGGAAAAGAAAAAAATACGTAGGTGTTTTGAACTAAAAAACAGTTAAAAAAAAAAATTAATAAATAATAATAATAACATATGAGGTAGTAGAATGATATAACAAAATAAAAATACTATAAGGAGGAAAATATATCATAATAAGAATTCACAAATAAAGAGAGGAAAAAAAATCACTTTAAATTAACATGTAAAACAATATTTTTAGATATAGATAAAAAAAATATGCATATAAATTTCATATAAAAATTATAACAATATTTTCTGTACTTCACATTTATCTCTTAACCAACATTTTATTTGTTTAACATATGACAAATGACTTTTTATATTTTTCAGATGATTTGTTAAACTATTGAATGTTCTTGGAGCCACAAACATAGCATGTCTTTGAGTCTTTCTTGTTTTGCAATTTGGGACATTATACACATGATTTAGCCGTTGACTGACTCTATTCTGCGTTTTTATTTGAAAAAGATGAGACCTTTTATGTATGTATTTTAGACACTGTAATAGGTAGAGTTTTCTTAAGTCAAAAAGTTTGGAATCTTCAAAGAGTTGTAATGTAGGATACCTTAATGGTTTTCGATATATATTTTTAATAATTGTCTTTTGAAGAATCTCTAGGGGCCTTGTGTAGCAACTCAAAGCTCCTCCCCAAGCAATTATACCATAAGATAAAAGAGATTGTACTAAGCTATGGTAAGTCATTTTGATAATATCAGTTTTGACAATACCTTCCATCCTCTTAAAAACATAAACTAGATATCTTATTTTTTTTGAAAGGTAATCGACATGCATATCCCATCTTAAATGTGAATCAATAATGATCCCTAAATATTTTGTATGATTCACTTTTTTCACTTCTGCACATGTATAGCAATCGTTATTACAGTTTAAACTATGAAATCGCATGGCGAGAGAGTCGTCACAGTTAGGCGCAGTTCTTTGAGTACTATAAAATGGCATGTAAAATGTTTTTTCACAATTTAGAGTCAGTAAACTTTTATCAAGCCAAGATTTTACATGTCTTAAACACCTGTCTGCTTTTTCATAAGTTTCTGGCCAAGTTTGACCACTTACAGTAATTGATGTGTCATCAGCAAATGAATACAATTCACCGGGGATGTTTGCGTTACAAAGGTCATTTATATAAACTAAAAACAGGGTCGGTCCGAGAACTGTTCCTTGCGGAACGCCATGGATGACTTCAAGCTGCGAGCTATAAGTGTTTTCAATCTTGGTTTTTTGTACCCTTTTATTTAGATAGCTCTGCATTAGAGAGAGACACCTGCCTTCTATACCCATTTTAGTCATTCGTTGGAAAAGGATATTGTGGTTAACAGTGTCAAATGCCTTTCTTAGATCCAAAAATATTGTTAGTGCTTTCTTTCCAGTATCCAGTTTTTCATTTATGTATTTTGTTAGTGTAAATAATGCGTCTTCAGTCCCCAAATTTGACCTAAACCCAAATTGATTATTAGATAGTTTATTGTATTTTTCCAGGTATCGCATTAATTGTGTTTTAATGATTTTTTCAAAAATTTTTGCTATTTGCGGAATGAGGGCAATAGGTCTGTAATTATTAACCAAAAATGGGGAGCCGCCCTTATGTATTGGTGTTATGCTGGATACCTTTAGTGTATCTGGAAAAATTGCTTTATCCAAAGATAAATTTATTATATATTTAATTGGTGCAGCTATATATTGTTTTATTGATTTGAGAGTTTCTACACTTACATTATCTATACCTGCAGCTGTATTTGATTTTAGTTCATTTATTGTCGACAGCACGTCATTTTCTGTGATATTATAAAATTTTGTCAGCTTTGGTACGCCTGTATTATTAGTTCTTGAATTTGTCTGTATGCAAACTTGTGGAGAGATAATGTTGTAATGTAATATTAGAACAATTCATCGGAGAAGTGACAATAATAGAGAACGAGGATAATAATCGATAAATATAAATGAAATAAAAAGACAGAATTTGAAAGAGAGAATGTTTTTCTTTATAAGTACCAAGAAGATAACCAATGAAGAAGAAAAATACTCGTTTGATGGTCTATGTTTCTAATGTATTATACATGGAAATAGAAAATTCCTTGGTCGGATACAAACTCAGGATGAGATTTATATACACACGTACACGTTGCGTGACTCGTGGTTACTTATAAGCTTTACTATCGTTAGAGAGATGGAGGTGGAGAGAGGCCAGAGGCTGGAGGCTAGAGTAATGGGATACATTCCACTCTCTACCACAATCCCGTCTCATCTAAAGGTCACCGGCATACATTTCACTCTTAGTAGATATTCTACCTATTTATAAAGTACTAAGCCATTGGGTCAATCAACTCTTAATTTATAACCCAACCGATAAGATGTACCAAGATTTATCTACAATCTACTCTCGACAAACTATATTTGGATTATTTTGACATATAATATTTAAAAAAAATGTAGGAAAGTTGTATAATATTCTATTTTATTTGTAAATAAAACATCAAAGTATTCAGAAGACATTATAAAAACACTTAAATACATACATCATCATAAGTAAATACATCACTTCAAAAGAAATAAAATCCGAAGTGTATAAAACAAGTACAAAGTTGAAACGTGAAAATAAATTGCTTACAATAATACCTACTTCAAAAAAAGAAAACAATACCTACCTTCATAATGAAATGCCAACACGACAAAATACGTAATAGATACTAAACCAAAGTTCGTACCGCGTTACCTATCCCAATCCGAAACAAAAGTAATCCGCTTTAGGAGTTCCAGGAAAAGAAAAAGCAGTTATAAAAAAAACAACTTTGAAGACGTCTACACGTGCCCGGTTTGTTTGTAGTTAATCCCAGCGGAGCGATAAGGTCACGGCATGAAAAAAACGCGTTCCGTAATGAGCCACATTCTCGGCTGACATTAATAATATTGGAACTGACAGGTAAACTCTCTCTATAAATAATCGTGACATTTCACGCCGAGTGACGCAATCCAAACACCGCACCGATACAACAAAACAAGTCATCGTATACAACGCGCCCCTTATTCACAAAACACAACATGACACACAGCAACGATCGTGGGTGATAAATATGAAATTACACCAGATGTGAACGAGGAAAACAGATCTCGTATCGTTTGAAACGATCACACGCTGTACTGTAATAGGTAGTCTACTGACAATTAAAAAAAACTGTACTTGAATCGTTCCCACGTATGTATGTATTCTGTAACGTGTGCACTATGTCGTGTCGTCACCAGGTCTGACTGATGTGATTGTGAAGAACGAGAACAACAAATTTATTAGTCTTACATTTTGTCTACACCTAAAATAACAACAGACTAAACTGTTGTGACAAACGACATTAGAATATAGTAAATCAGAATATGCATATCCTTGTACTTGACAAGTATTGTTGCTGTCGACTGCGGGTATAATATTTGGTAGGACCGCTGTCAGTCTGCTGATTCATATAGGTATATACTTATTGATGTTTTGTATATAATAATGTGTATGTATGTTTTTATATCTAAGTTGTCTTCTTTATATTTTTTGTACATGTTTCTTGTCTTAGCACTTTGCTTTATTTTCTTTTAATAAGCCCTGCGCAAGTGGCGAGTTTATTGCCGTATGGCAATTTCTTCCAACTAACCTGTGTTTCCAGCCCAGAGAAGCAATATTTGCGTGAGAAATGAATTTAAATAAATTTCTCCTCTGCTGGGAATCGAACCCAGGACGCCTGCACAGAAACCGAACGGCTTACCAACTGTGCCACGGCGGTCGGCTTTATGTTATTACCAAATAATTTTGACTTTTTTTAAATTGGTACCTATACCCACGGACAGGCTGTGCCTTGTGGGATTTTTGTGTGTATGGTTGATTTATTATAATTGATATTATGTTTATGTATATTGTATGTTAACCGTGTACCAAATCTTAAATTAATAAATAAAATAAATCATAAAACAGCAGAAGTCTCTTTTCGTTTGAAACGCCAATATTGGAGAAGATGAAGTAGATTAAAAAAATCTTAAAATCATACTCGGCATTAATGATTAATTTATTAAATAAGAAAAAAGTTTTGACTATCAAAATACATTTATTGAACTAACCCGTGATTCCAGCCTTTAAGTTTTTCAAGGACGTTCGCAAATCATGATTCCAACGATTTATCGCAATGGAGCATGGTCGACGAATGCTTGTGTGAATTTCGGATGCTTTAATAATTGTTCTCTGCACAGCTTATCTATTGTTGTACAAAATGAATATCACTTAACATATATATGAGTGAGGCAACATGAATGAGGGTAAAGACCGAGAACAGATCAATCGCAGAAATACGATACAATCAACAGTGTCAACTGACCACATTCACACCACAAACCAAACGAGAAATTTAACATCATTGATAATTCTATATTAAACGATGTAACAAACATTGCTCGTGGTGGGTACAAGCAAAACATTTATACTTATACCATGGCTCTAAATAAACTGATACAATACATATAATTCATAATTTACCTATTCGTTTCCCTAAAAGCAATTTAAAATAAAATTCAATAATGTGGGGCTATGAGGAATCATCTCGTGCTACCCTTCATTATACTCTGATTATGACAAGTCTGATATAGTTCTCTTGTGGCTATGAAAAAACAACTAGAAACAGAACACGCATTTAATTCCATTTCCACATAGAGGTTTCGTCTTAAATTCTACAGTGGTGACCCCACTTAAACTAATAAAACTATTATACCGGAAAATTATTAATTACTATTTGATATATTTAAAGTACCCAAAGTAGATGATATTCATAAAAAAGTGTCCATTTTGCAAATTTTCAAAGATAATTTTTTACAAAAATTTGAAAAAAATAAGTCTCTACGATTCCAAAACGATTTTAAAATACCCAAATGTAATATAAGACCAATACAAAACAACTACATTTATTTGGGAATAAAATGTTTCAATTGCCTCCCAAATGAATTAAAGCAGATAATTGAATATAAATAGTTTAAACAAATATTAAAATTGCATCAACACTCTAAATTGGTTGTTTTTGATCTGTTGGTGATTTGTTTCAATTGCCTGTGATTCCTTTTTTATTTGAATGTGTTTGATATGTTTAAATTGTCCGTATTCCTTATATTTCATTTTTTTAATGATTGTTTTATTTGTTTATGTATGACTTTGATTTGATTGTTTTATATTTGATATTTTTTATTTGTCAGTGTAAGTGATTCCCTTATCAAGCACAAGATTGCAATCTTTTTGGAACGTAATATGTTAAATAAATAAAATCTTTCTTTAATTGTTAATTATTCGATAAAATATTAAAATACTAGAACTAGGATCCGGAATATTAGAATCCGGCCAACGAGGAAACTGCTTGGAGTTCATTGCAGGGATTATTATTACGAACATTTATGGGGTTTCAATAAAATAGTTCGAGCTAAGAATTCATTACAGATGTCTTGTTTCAGAAGTTTTGAGAAAATCGGATAATTCAGAAATTAATTAAAAATCTCCATTGAATGCTTTATCACATCATTTGTTCACGATTGACCTTCTTTAAAGAGAAAGAAACCTAATTACAACAGACGTATAGTTTCTATAACAAATAGGACAAATCTGCCACCAGCAGAAGAACGTGAACTAGTTTTCATTCCAACATGGTTGAAGAAGTGCTCTATAAAAATCATTATTATATAAATTGGAATGTAAAACAACGTTAACTAGACGGTCGTCGCAAGAGGGAGCTTGTGCTTCATTATGGGAACTCCATAATATAATATATTATGTTGAGCAGAAGTGATAGTTGATAGCATGCAATCATCCAACGTCGCGTCGTAAACAGCACACACGATAAGCCGTTCCTGTGTGCGTTTATATGTGCACTCGTTATAATGAGATCATATTATTATAACGCGTGACTCACGCCAGCCTCAAAGACCGCACGCTAAAATCATCTAAAGAGCAAGACAAGCAGGAGGAGGAAGACTTGAAGACTGAAGGCTGAGGGAAGTTGAGTGAAGCCGTATAGCTCACATTACATGCGATGCGATAAGTAAAGTATCAATACAGACGTATTAAAATGATGTATTAAGAGTGTTACACGACCTACAACAGTGATGACATTTTTCCTAATTTCCTACCTCTCCTCCTTTATTTTATTTTATACATCATGTCATTATATCACTTTTTATTTCCCCCATATTCTTTTTTTTGTTTAATGTCAATTCATCCTAGAGAGAGTGCTTTTTGCCTTGGTGAAAATATCATAATTTGGTTGAATTTGTTGGAATTAAATTAATTAAAGTTGGATGTTATTTGACTTAAAGAAGTTAAGTAATATATGTTTGTTAATTTAAAATTTTGAATATACAGAATACATATATGACATATTGATTGGGAATGTGCAAGTTATTTTAAACAGATTAAAATAAAATGAATTGTTGCAAGAAGCAATAAATGAATGAAGCAATTGAAAAATATATGATCAAGAGTCTCCTCCTGACCACACTCACAAACTATCCTATTTTGTTTTTCCCCCATTTCCTACTTTGTTTTGAGCTGTTTTTGAAAAAATTGAAATAGATTGTAATTTTTTAAATATGCATATTCTTTTTTTTTGTTTTACATTCTTGTGGTTATTTCGTAATACTTACATATTATGTATGTGAAACAATGTTATTGGGTGTACAGATTGTTGTATACTTCTTTTATATTTATCATGTACTTTTCTTTCTGTACTCCTGTTTTGTTTCCTAATCAAAATAAATAAATAAATAAAATTACGAAAACCTCAAACAAAATGTGGAGACCAGGCTATTATTCTCCAATATCGCACAGCATATGTCGTATGCGACCATGTCGCCTAAAAAATTTCGAATGAAATGTGTTATGGTAGGCTTTTTTAGTGTATTCTTGAAATCATTTGATATTGAAATGTCACATGAAATAATAGGCAACATAGAATTTTTGATGCGTTTGAAAATTGCGTAGTTTATGCAGAGTTTATGACATTTTTTCTATGGTTGTCAAAACAGAAGCTTTTTCAGTGCATTTCTATGATAAATTATTTAGCATTAGATTGGAGAATACGGAAACCATTGTAAATATTTAAGGACCATGATTTTCATAACATCTAGGAAAGACTTATTTTTTAGGCTTATCACGATTAATCGTATCATCTATCTTGTGTCTCTTCTTTTATTGCATATTTCATGTGTTTCTGTAGACAACCTCGGATTAGTTCGTTACCTTTGGCGTAGTATCTGGATGATAGTTCCATATGAGTTATTCGAGTTTGGTATTATATTTCGTATTTCATCAAAAAATTCTTAATTTATCTATTTTTATTTTATTTCATATTAGTACTTAATTGTAAGCAAACGGGACTTACGATATTGTCCAACTGTCGATTTGTTCAAGAGAATTTATTTCTCTTAACATATCGACAAAGTATCAATCCAAGAAACGCGAGAAGTGTATGCAAGGTCTATATTTTTTATTGTTTTTTCAACTTTAAAGCCAAAAAAACACCAACTTAGAGGCTTCGCAGCATACCTACATGATCTATATTTATATGGATTTTCTCAGAATTCGGAGTAGAACATTTAGTCCCTTATAACTTTTGATCCGCTCAATTTACTATTGAAATTTTACTATATTTTTCCATATATATTTAAAAACCATATAAGCTAGAACGCTGAAAATTGGTATAAATATAGACAAATATAAACTCTCGAATTTGTTTTTTTTTTTAATTTGCAAAGTTACTCAAACATTTTTTATTGAGAAATACATTTTTATGGTAAATTTATGTGTCTATCTGCCTATATTTCCAAAGTATTAAAAAATATCTAAAGAAGCCGATGGTTTTGATTTCGCCGGTGTACCAGACTTCCCCCCTGATCTCTTTTATTTTTTAATTTTAATGTTAACCAAAAAAATATATATTCCATAATATTTTGTAAATACCTAATAACAAACAACCTCGCACAATAAAAACTGTAAGAAAACACAACAATAGTTCAAAATATGCATTGAAAATTAACACTAAAAACAAAAAGAAAAAATGAAGAAGTAGGTAATACGAAGTGACAGGAAAAATATTTGATTCTGACTTTAAACGTTCTTTGAGGGTAGAATTAATTTGGCCATGTCAGCTCTTTCCTGGTCGACTTATTATGCTTCTATATTTTTTCCTGAGCATAGTTAACCGAACAGGGAAAGTGGGAACCACTTACAACATGGGTAAATCTACAATGACGTCTTTCACATAATCTTTACACTAAACCCTTCGAAGCCCCCCAATACTCAAGCACTTGATAGTTTTCATTTAGTATTTACAAAAAATCATACAACAAATTATTGCTTTCCACAAATGTTGGTGTGACGTGCTATACGAGTTTAAGCTCACTCATACATCTGCAGATATCAGAATTGTGGTGACGCAATTATAAAAAGGTGTGTTAGAAAACATATTATAGTAGTCATGGACCAGTAAAAAATTAGGGGCGAACAAAAAAATGTTTCTGCCAAAATGAGCCAACTTTGTGGCAAAAAAAATCACATGGCATAAGTAAGATAAGGTAAGAGTGATTCCGTCTATTTTTGCCTTAGAATGATTCGCTCGAGACATGGGATCAAAATGAAACGATGATAACATTGAAAAATAATAATCTTTGTTGAAAAGAAGAGATGGGTTTGTAATCCAGTGGTCGCGAGTTCGAATCCTGCCACGACCGATATAGTTCACCTTCATGTTTTAGAAAAACTTCTGTGTTTTACTCATTACCTATATAAAGGTAGGTCCGCCATGTTCCTAATAATGGAAGGTAGATATTATATCATAGCACCATAACCTCTAATTCTTGCAATGGTTCATGTTGGTCCTAACAAAAAGAAATCGTCAATTTGTTGTTGAGGCTTCTTGTATTTCCTTCTTATCAAATATGTGGCACTTTTTAGGGCATTTCCTCTTTCAATTTAACATTCATATGTAATTCTTGGCCATTCCACTATTACGCTTTAACTTTCGTTATTCTGACTCTAACACTCCTTTTTATCTTTTCATGTCCACATTATCATTATATTTTTCTTCTATGCGTCTTTTGCCACATCTAGGAATCACTTGTACACGTATACGATCAATACGATAGCAATATGTATATGGCAATTTCAGCTTCCTTCAAAATGATCACTACGTTGCTTGTTATATTTGAACGCAGTTATTATGAAACTAATAGATATTGCAATCAATTTTGGTCCTGTTAGGTCTCAAAATTACTATTTGTGCGTGAAAAGATAAAGAGTAACAGTCAGGTTTTCATAATTGTCACAGTTGCAAAACTGTCATAAAAACAGTCTAAAGTTTCGAGAAAACATCGCACCAGATATTTTCTGGGAATTTTCCGATGCATGTGAGTGAGATAAAACAAAATTCAATTTAACTTCTAGATTAGATAGAGTTCTGACTTCTGAATGTCGTCGTCACTTTGCCCAGTTCTGCGCCAACTGTTGAATGTTGTTACTGCATCATCACAAACCTGTTGTTGTTGGTGGCAAACAAATCACATTTGAATGTGGAATGAGTCAACGCATATTTGCTAAACCAGTTTGTATACATTTATATTTATATAAATAATGTGTGTATGTGTGTGTATCTGATAAAGCAGCGAGTATTTTTTTGCGTCGTGTTTGGTGAGCGTGAGCAGACCTCGTTCACACACATATTATCATCATGAGATCGTGGTTCCAAGGCTAACCGGTTCTCGAACTCGCGTCTCTCTCGTTTCAGCGGCTCCAGTAATTGGTGCCTACTCCTCCACTCCACCACACTCCACTCCGAGTGTAATACTTCTTAGATCTGATGGGGACGTATTCACACCATCGCATCGTCATATTTATTATTGGAATTTATAGAATCGCGTATCTCCTTTCTTCCATTATCCATATCCAATCGGATACTAGATTTTAACTTTAAATTTGTACACAAACGATTCTATAAGGGGGTTATATTATGCACTGAGGAAACCCAGAATTCCGTTTATATTTTTTTTCAACAGAATTGTTTTAAATCAATATTATTATCATTTTTATCTCAGTGTGGTTTTTATACATGGCCGACTTTATTTATCGCACTATTAGTGAGAAAAAAATATTGATATAAAAACCAGAATTCTGTTTAAAAACCTGAAAAAAACTTGGGTTTTTTTAATCAATATTTTTCCCAATATATATCAGTAATGTAATATGTGCATTTTAAACATTTTAGTGATTCTGAAATTGTGTAATATTCATAAAATATATTCCAATTTTATGTACCTACATGTATAGCTCTGTTAATTGAAGAGTTCAATGCAGTATTTTCAATTATCTGAAATTTGTTTCTTATGTCTTTTGAGCCTCGTAAATTTTCTTAGTCAGACGTTAATCATTCATTTATTTTCTTAATATTCTAGGCATTTATTTTTCATCTTGCATTTTTATCTTATCCATCCTTTAAACATAATGGATATATTAAAAAGAAATTAATTAATCCGGCACTGTTGTGGGTACAAATCGAATAGCGGCCAACCGCATAGATGAACGAAAGGAAAATATTTACATCTCATAAACTTTTAAATAAGCAATAATAAGAGAACGCTCTTAACGCTAAGTTGTAGAGGTGTAAAAAAAATATATAATTCACGTAATGCTCACGATAATACTTACCAGATTATGACGAAGTGTATTTCTAATTGTTGCAAAATTATTTTTCGTCGCCATGAATGAGACTTTTCGTATCTATCACATAGTGTATTAATAAAACTCACCCATACAGCAAATCTAGTTTCTTGTCATACCTGAAAAAAAAGAAGAAAAAATGAAGATAAATAAAAGAAATAATAATATGTACTTAAAATCTTCCTCATATCTCTATCAAAAATTCTAATATGGATATATAAAAATTAAACGATCAAAATAATAAATAGGTATATACTAGTCACATGTGTCATTGTAGCAAAAAAAAACATGGATAGCAAAATTGTAAAAGTGCCTATTTATAAATCCATGAAGAGGGGAATAAATATCTTTAAAAAAAAAATAAGGAAAATAAAAAGATTAATCGTGTTCGCAATAAGGAAAACATGTGGATTAGAGGACATCGTTCGGTGGAGTAGATCCAGAAGAAGACATTGTAGGGATAGACGAGTATACAGCGGCGAACGAAATCCCTTCTGGCCGCCGCCTACCCGGAAGATCACCCAAGAGATGGAAGGATAGTCGGCCTTCGTGGCTCAGTTGGTTGGGTATCTAACTGCTGATCCAAGGGTCCAGAATGTGGCAACTTGTTATTGGGTGCGTGTTAAATAAATATTTGACATAGTACCTGTTAGTTGCCCGAGAAGAAATATTAAATAAATAAATAGTTTCTGAAGAACGGATCAACTAGGTTTACTAAACGAAGAAGACGAAAGGATTAATTGACAGAATTAAATAAAATAATTACCTCTTTTATTCTCTTTAGCTAAAGTGGCATTCCACCCAATCATAATGATGATTTCTGCCAGTGTAAAAATATTTTTAAATTATGTTGAGAGTTCAGGTTATTCCATTATAGATTGATACAATTAAGGCAAAGATTTTTTGTTATGTGGAAATGAATATGCAGGGATTTTAATGACAGAAGATGTGAAATATTGATTGGTAGTGAAATTGATTGCCAGATGTATAGTAAAAATCACGTTCGTGTAGATTGGGCATTCTAAAAACACGTGGTAAAGGGTCTCAAATTCCTCTTCACAAGTAATTATTATATTAATCGAATATTTTTATTATTGCATATGCGCAAACATTGGATTTTTTTCTGTCGGGAGTCAAAGATATTTTTTAACAGATTTTTAATTATCTCAATAGAGACGAAGTTGGAATATTTATTGTAGGAGAATATTTATTATATTACCTCATTTAATACCTATGATAATATACTTGTATAGACTGATATTATTGTGCTACGTGACATCATCATAATAGGGATTCCCATAGAAACTATAGCTGATTGTAATTGAAAAGAAGTAAAACCTTAAAACCAAGTGAGTGAATGGGAATTTTATAAGATATAAAATTAAGAAAGAATAAAATAAATAGGTATTTATGGAATAAACAAACCGAGACAATAATAATATGGAGTGGATATGGAACGAGTCCCCTTTTTACTGGTACTCGCAGTCGGGTAAAATGATTGATGAAAAATGCGTTAGTGTGTTGAATAAATTGCTTTTATTACTTATTATTTATTATACAACAATAGTATTGAAGAATTCCACGATTAAACACGCCATTTACATACCTACATTATATTTGTCGAACTGCGTGGGTAAAATGAGACAAAGGCCTCATTATTTGGTGCACAGGTACCCCTTGGCATCCTTTAACAACACCGAGAAATGAGAATAAACCTACACGACAGGGAGAGTTTTCTCATTATTTGTTTCCTGTTGTTGATGATATTCTAGGTATATAGAGGCACAAAATGAAGCTAAAACCAATGACATTTTATATATAGACACGTTATACGAGGACAAAACGCTCTTGGAGATATTGTAAAAATTAAACGAATTCTTACAATATCACCAAGAAAGAGCACACACAACAGAATATATTAAATGAGAAAGAAATAAGACAATAATATGCACACGTATATAGATACGAACTGCAGACCTATTTTCTCTGTTACTTCAGTGAAATAGAATAAATATGCAGCATGAAATAATATATCTGGTCGTTATGACAGTCACATTTTTATCTTTTGAGTTAAGAATGCAATAATGTCAGACAATTACAAGTGTACCATACAATTGTCTGGTACACATGATGTAACTTTCTTACCGGCACTCCCCTATGGCTCCGAATGCTGGACAATGTATAACTGCTCCTCTAGGCAACTGGAAACTGCTGAAATGCGTAGGCTAAGATTAAAAAATTCACGCATTCGTGGAAGCCTAGGCGTTAACTACTGATAGACATAGTATGATAGAGGAAACATAATTGAGATGGTAAAGGCACGTTGAACGCAGACCGTCAGATCACATGATAAACTCAGCAATCTCCGTGAATATTTCTCGACATACATCCAGAAGAAGAAGACCAAAAAATTCCTGAATCGTGCAAAGACGAAACCAACTGCAGAGACGTGGCCTAGGTGACATAATACAGGACAGAAGGACCTATAATTTAAGGACGAGTAGAAATGACCCCAACAGTCGGCATAATAATAATATAATAATAATAAGGACAATTTATAAAGCGCCGTTTAGTGACAACCGTGGTCACCTCAAGGGCGCTTTCAGTTTGCAAAAAATAATTTAAAATTAGTCCTATAGCTAACACATTGAAAATGGTGAAACAAAACTTAAAAAAATACAATCAGTTAAAATTAAGTTAAAATTAGGCATAGACAAAGAGTTGGAATATAAAAAGGGAGAAGAACAAGAACACCAACCAAACATTTTATTTTCTATTTTTGTTAAAAGACTGGTTGAAAACCCACATTGTATGCATCATATAGTAAGTTTTAAACTTTAAAATCAAATATCTCAATACTAGGTATATATGTATACCTATATGAAAACACTAATTTGTTTAAGTTTCACTATTTAATTTTAAATTGTCACTGACCGGTATCGATCTGTTGAAGACCATCGTCAAATTGCACGATACCTACCGGTCAGTGCCAATTATAAAACAAATTAGTGTTTTCATTTTTATACCTAGTATTATGGACTTTCACCACGAATTGTCCTTCGATAAAATTAACAAATTATCTCAATAATTAAATTTGTGGACAATCATTGTTTTCTCTCGACATCCTTAATTATCATTATTTGCGTATATATGCGTTCATAAATTTAAAACACTATACACGATAGTAAAGGAGAATTATGATATCATTAAAGAAAACATGAATATACTACTTATAGATGATGATTATGTAGTTGAAAAACTGATCAAAACTTGTAAATAATAAAAAATGCTTTCCTTAAATATATAAAAAATTATACAAGAAATCTGAAACAAAATTTTTACGAATTTGCGTAACGAGTTCTTAATTAATTTATAATGTAACACAGTAACACGCTCACGCGAGTATATACATGTGAACTACCCCGACCAAAAAATAATATATATAAAAAAAAACATACTGCTCGTATAATTAAAAATAATGGTGTCGATTAAATCTTCGAGCTATTTATGAAGCTTTCATTCATTCGTAGCTTTCAACAGTAAAATAACTTACGCGTATTTTTATAAATATACGTGATTATAAAAATATGCACTAGATTAAGTTAAATAGTATACAAAATGACAGAATAATAAAAAATATTACAAATTGTCATAATACTAGTTGCATGTAACACATGAGATCCAACTGTCGATAGCGATAGTATGTATAGTTGAAGAATAAGAATCAAACTATAAACCCATAAATCCAAATTATTGAAAATTTTAACACATGTTGGTATGTATATAGGTATGTCAAGATAGGACAGTATGGAGGTCAGTCCTCTTTTCCTACCCGGAATATGAAAACAGCATGATGGTTCTGTATGTATGTTTGGAGATTAGATGTATGTATGTTTGGAGACTAAGATGGTGTTTTTAGCATGCAAAAAGTCCACTACGCCATACAAAATGTTCCTTCGTACACGCATCTTGGCTTAATACTGTCGATTAATTCAGAGAATTGAATTCTCATGAACGAATCGACAGTTGGATAATAAATAAAAATAGAATCACAAGAACAAAATTTGCTAACAAATATAAACATTGGTAAATGTTAAATTAGAATTTGTGGCAGTTTATTTTCTCCAGGTCGTCATAGAAGAGTAAAACATAATGTACAGATGTTTTGTTTGTGAATCTGCAAAGATCTGACGCGCACGAACGAGAAACTGCAGACAAAAACACGATTGCAAATGGCCGAGATGACGATGATGATAGTTCACTCTTTTCTCATGGTGCTGGGACCCTGGCAATCTGGGAAATCATCGCCTCCTACCCCGCACTCGCCTTCCTCAACCACAGACAACCAATTGTTTTGCTTCGTTTTCAACATGGCGGCGGCGGCGGCTGCAGGTAAATTGCTTTTCTTTTGTTTCAACATTTTTTTCTTCTGGACGAAACGAATGGCACCAAAACAATGGTGAGGTACCTACTTATATTCACAACTCACAACCTGAATAACTAGTGTTTTTGATCCAAATATAAAAATAGTAGGATTGTGATGTTTTTGTGTGAGTAGAGAAGCTTTTTCTTTCACTTAATCGGGAGAATCCAGAATCTGCCTACTCTGAGATAAAATTCGATGAAGACAACCAAATAAATTCATTTGAACTATTGTGTCGGTTTGCCTTAGCCGGGTTGCCTTTGTACACTTCTTTAATCTATAAATTTATTGAATAAAACTGTTAAACGGTAAATGAAAACAAAAATAAAGTAGATATTAGTTTCCAGCAAAGAACTCGAGAAATCACTTGGGCTGCGGAGAGCGCATATTTGTGTTTTTTACTTGGTTGGTATCTATGCACCACCTCTCCTACAAAACTTCTCAAGATATTTTGTATTTATTCCGCAGGGATCAGTGTTGGGACCTTTACTGTTCATTTTGTATATATCGGATCTCACAATAGACATCCAGTGCCACTAGGAACTCTTTGCGGACGACACCAAGTTCTTGCGTTAAATAATATTAGCCCAGAATTACTGGTGAAAATCTATAAGACTATGCACTGCTGGCGAGAGTGCAGCGAAGGTTCACCAAACTGGGAGCGGGGCTTAAGGATTGGACATATGAGGAGCGGCTCCAAGACTTGGTACAGACAACACTTAAAGAAAGATGAATGAGGGGTGACAACGCTTAAAGAAATAAGAATGAGGGGTGACCTCATTGAGACATTTAAGGTGTTGAACAATCATTATGATTGTCCTGAACTGTACCACATAGGTATACACTCAAAATAAAAATGAGCACTTGCGTGGCCATAGCTTAAAGTTGAATAGAAGTGTGTTTGCTCAGAATCCACATAAACAATTCCTAAGTAATAGAGAGGTGGATGCTTGGAACAGGCTGCCTCGGGTTCTGGTTGTTGCTGAGAGTATTAACGCCTTTAAGAACGGACTAGATGGATTACAGTGACATTGGACTCATTCAAGTACATCAGCTTTATGCTGCCTGCTTGTCACGTCAATAATAATAGTATTTCCAATATTTTTTTAGATTATAACTGACTGGCATTTGGGGTTAAGAAGCTATAGGAGATAAACCAATCAAACGTAGGTATATGTTTTTATTATGATAATAACATGCTGCAATACGAAGATGAAGAAATAGATTAAATGATAAAGATGGCGTCAAAACAAAACACTAACGACATCTGGCGCCGTCGGAGCGAAGGAGCAATAAAACACTATGACGTCACGGGACACCAGTAGCGTAGCTTAGCGTTCTTTGCACGTGGTATGGAATCAGCAAAAAGGCACTAAACCACGTGAATATGAATGGAAAACTGCAATACTTACTAAATACAATGTTGAAAATTCCTTACATAGTAGACGCGAGGCAGGAATTTGATGAGCTTTTTGTATTATTGCTGCATAAGCAATATTATTTGTCACAGCTGAACATTCGATGAAAATAAAAAACTGAGTTGTAAAATAATTAATTGGTTAGAAAAATACCTATAACATACTTACACATAATGATGTGAATATGCAAATCTCCATTCCTTTCCCTGTTCCACTACATATCCCAATATTTCGCTTCCTAGAATCTCCTTACTACTCCTTCAACGTTTTTTCATTAGAATGTCCGACATGTCTCATCGAAGTGAATCATTGACTAGTGTTTTTTTTGTTCCTGTTTTGGTGGGAAGTCAAAAGTAAAAACCAACCTCTTTAGATATCCAGTAATTATTCTGTTAAAATCATGGTTCCACCAAGACAGTAGTAAATCCCTCTATAAATAATGCTTTTCACACACTTTCATTTCTAAATATTAATTTTATTTTTAATAAGAATCAAAAATTAAAAAGGAATTTCATCAAGATGGACGAAAACTTAAGGTTTTATTTAAAGACTTTAACATCTTGTAGATTTTTTTTTAATAAATACATACATACTATCACGCCATGTCCCTCGCGGGGTAAGTAAAGAGAGCGGAATACAGGATGCACGATAGAGAGAACGAACTTTGTAAGCATTTTACAGAATTTATTATCCTTTTGTTCGATAAAGGTGCAATTTTTTTTAAATCAAAATTTTATTTAAATATAAAAGCTACAATTATTTCGATGAACATGCCCACAAACAAATGATGAATGATACAATAAGGTCGAATGAAAAATAAAAATAAAGACGAAGCAGCTCATGACGACAACAAAACAAAGTGTGAAGAACTAGAAGGAAGAACAATGGAGTTGGATAAATTACTATTTCATTATATTATGATCCATTCAAATCATTCAGTCAATTGACAGGACAAAGGAAATGTTATATCGAACCATAACATGACTGTTGTGGTTCAACTCGTCACAGAAACACACAAAGGCGGCCAAGGAACAATAGTCATATAAAACCCATCAACCATGGACGTCCAACGATGAACACGTTTTATGTGAACTAAAGTCATTCGGATTATAATAAATAAACCATGTTTGAATGGTTAACGTCACGTAGATATAAATAGGAAACTATTGATAATGTTTAAGTTCAATCAATAGATGAGAGAACTAGGAACGCTGAAAATCTTCAACGAAACAAACAAATAAATGTCAAATTTTAAAAAGATTCGATTTATTTTTCGTAAATATACGAAATGAATGACGATACTGGTAATGTATCAACCAAAATTACAATGATGAAACTTTGAAATTACGGTTATGAATATAAAAAAAGACATATCGATACAATCCATCTATAGATGGCTAATATTATTACTGGATGCTGTTGTCTGAGCCAATACTACTGGACATTAAATATGGACAATTCTTGGTAAAAAAAAAACACAAATGTTGGGTATAAAAATATTTCTGACTGGTTAGCAAATCATTGTTCCTTACAAAATCTATTTGATCAGCTTGATCATCGTATGGTAAACTAAGAATATGCTGTTTGACAATTAACTGTGTCAATAAAGAGGAGTACCTATGACTCAAGTTGAGATGGTGCTAAAGCAAATATTCTATTTGTGCAGGGGTAATCAACTGAAATAGCGACGTCATGATCATTATAAATTGACGATTGATGTTCGAACCATCTCATAAGATTCATTATTAGTTGTTCAGCCTAAGATGATGAAACGGTCTGAAAAACCACAATATGATGATCAATAACACAAGCCTACGTGAACCTACCTACTAACATAATAAAGGTCGAAGAAGGCGGTTGAACCAAGCCGGTTTTGCAATTTACGATCAATAGGTTTTCAGCTACACCAATACCTTGCTCAATGCATAATTTGTGCTTGTATACGGTTACTGCATACCGACCTTTGACTATTATTAGAGTCAAATCATTTACTTGAGCCAAAACTTATTGAATATTTTGTAAACGTGAGATTCTGGCTGTATTTGCATGAATATGTACCTATTTCGCAAACCTGACGTTAATTACCTAGTCTTCACACCAGATTTTTTAAACCTAACCTACAAAAGTTTGGTAAAAATAGGTTGGTTAGGTTTGTTTGCAGTTATAATTGCAACTGACGTGAGCCAGTTGCATTATATATTAAAATAGTAAATAGAATATTAAAAAATATTACTAAATTGGTATTTTTACCTAACTTTTGTAGGATAGGTATAAAAAATCTGGTGTGAAGACTTGGCTATCCGTTAATTACACCAATCAGATCTTGAGCTCTTCACTTCAAATTCAATGACTATAGAATAACTTCAGAGATGATGATACGTCATCTCAACCCGGACGAATATTTCAAAAATGCTAAAGAATTATTGAATGATAATTATTCTTTTTTTTTCCTTGTTGCTGCCATGATTTCTATTTTGTTCGTTTTGAAAATTATCATATAATCATACTCGTACTTATGATACCGAGTTTAGTTAAGATTCACATAAACTATTGTGACGAATTTACATCGCTCGAGTTGGTTGGAAGAGAAGATTATCTTATGACAGTAAACCTGCGTTTGCATACTCATTTTTAAGTAAATCAAATTTGCAGCTGAATTTCTCAATCACACTTTCTTAATATTTTTGATAAAGGTGCATATTCAGGAAGTGTAATCATACATATTGGATAGATTTGAAGTACCTAAAATCTATAATACTAGTTGCATGTAACACATGAGATCCAACTGTCGATAGCGATAGTATGTATAGTTGAAGATTAAGAATCAGACTATAAACCCATAAATCCAAATTATTGAAAATTTTAACACATGTTGGTATGTATGTCAAGATAGGACAGTATGGAGGTCAGTCATGTTTTCCTACCCAGAATATGAAAACAGCATGATGGTTCTGTATGTATGTTTGGAGATTAAGTACCTATCAAACTATTAAGTCTTCTTAAATATTGTGTATAGGCGACTGCCATACAAATTGTATGAAGAAATGTCGTCACTAAATTCAATTTTTATAAAAATTGTTAAAAAAAGTTTGAGATGGAGATATTTTTATAGAAAATTAAATTATCTAGTTGGGGTGTTTCGGCTTTTTTCGATATTTTTAAAAAAATTGGAAATATAGGCAGTTAAACTCATAAATTTATCATAAAAAAATATTTTTCTTAGTAAAAAATGTTTGAGAAACCCTGGAATATTTTTGAAAAAACTCATTTGAGATTTTGTATTTATCTATATTTGCACCAATTTTCAGCGTTCGAGCTTTTATGGTTTCTGAGATATATGGAAAAATAAAGTAAAAATTCAAAAGTTGATAACCCCTGACTGAAATAAAAATTCAAAGTTCTGAGTATAAAAGTTTTGTAGGCCTATAACTGCTTATATATTCTGAAATTTTGGGCTCTGTAAATTGAGCGGATCAAAAGTTATAAGGACACACACACACACACACACACACACACACGCACGCACGCACGCACGCACGCACACACACACACACACACACACACACACACACACCCTCACACACACACACACACACACACACACACACCCTCACACACACACACACGAAATGTTCTACTCCGAATTCTGAGTAAATCCGTGTATGGAACATATATGCTGCGAAGCCTCTAAGTTGGTGTTTTTTGACTTCAAAGTTGGAAAAGCCGTGAAAAAAGTAGACCTCTCCATACAATTCTCGCGTATCCTGGCTTGAAACATTGTCGATATGTTAAGAGATCAAAGTTCTCCTGAACAAATCGACAGTTGGATAACCTTTCTATGTGTTTATGTGAGTAAAATACTATGTGCACTTTTCTGTTTAAATGGCCAAAAATGAGATAATGTTGTAAAATTTAATACCTAAATAAGAAAGCGATGTGCTTTTTCTATTTATATGAACAAAAGTGAGATATGTAATGTTGTACCCTTTCCATTTACATGAGTTAAAATGCGTTGTGCACCTTTTCTATTTGAATAAATAAGAAAGTAGTGTGCCATTTTCTATTTATATAAGTAAAAATGCGATGTGCACTTTTCTATTTAAACATGAGATATGTAATGTTTTACCCTTTATGAGTTAAAATGCGTTATGCACCTTTTCTATTTGAATAAATAAGAAAGAGGTGTGAAACTTTGTATGTATATGAGTAAAAATGCGATGTGCACTTTTCTATTGATGTGATGCGTATTTTTTAATCAGGTAAGTATATAGTTTATAGACATGATTGTTCTTAATAAATCAATATAGGAATGAACATTGAAATCGGTTTTCTGCAATGAAAACAATAGTTTGAGAAGAAAAGGCAGCTTAGTACTTTTGTATCTGAAGTCTGTAGTCGTGCAGATAGATCTGATCTCATTACGGATGAGGGCAACATCGTGACTGTGGCAATGGTGGATCGGATGCCATGGCTGTGTCTGATGTTGATGACTATAAACAAACTATATATATATACCTACCTCGTACAATGCACTGAAGCCGGTAACAATTCCTGTTCAGAACCAGCTCATGGCATAGCTCCACGACTGGACAATCTTGAATTAATGGATAAAGATTAACAAAGATGCACTTTTTAAAGAGTAACAAAGATGCTTGGTGACGGTCTTTTCAACTGATCTACTACCAGGAGAAACAGTCGACTTGTTAAGAAAATACATAAACTTTTTAGAAGAAAAGCAGTTTGTATAGGTATGATGGGACCAAGTTAATGAAATGGAAGATAGTAGAATCGTCCCGTTGCTGCGATTGATTGATATCGCTGCGATTGACGAAGAAGAAGAAGAATAACAATGATGGCGATAACGTGGCGGCTTTTTGCCATTCGGCAATTTTACATCCGACCAGATAAAGTTATCCTGTAGGTTATACTACAGCAAAAATATTGATAGCGAAAATAATAAAAATATGTTTAAGATAAAAAAAAATCATAGTAATAAAAGGATTAGAGGAAGAAAAGAAGAGGATGTCAAGATTAATATTATTTTTCGGTGTCACTATTTTTACGACCGGAATTGGCGGGAAAAGCGTTTTCCCGCCAAAAAGTGTCTATTTACACGACAAATTTTCTGACGTCGTCTATGTTTTTAGGTCATTTATAACCATAGAAAGCGCAGATAAATCAAAATACAAAAATATTTACCTTTGTCATTTTTTCAATGGTCATAAAAATGCATCATGGAAACCAACTTGAAGAAAAAATAAATAATATTGGCATCTTATTACATTTACTTAGTTTTATAAATCATTTTTTCATCGAGATCTACAATTATAACAAAGTATAAACAAAGGTAAATATTTTTATAACTTGATTTATCTGCGTTTTCTGTGGTTATTTTTGGTTTTCGTCTATGGTTGAGTCGTGTAAATAGTCGTAGCCATTATTTTTTGTCAGTTTTTAAATAAACCTATTTACGATATGATGAATGTTCTATTTTTTTAAATCGAATAATAATAAATATTTTTTTGATGTGCGACACGCGCTAAGATTAGTGGTTCCATTCTATGTTATTTTCGTCATTTTCGAGTGTCCCGTAATATTCAAAGAGTACCTATATATAATACCTACGGATAGTAATAGTCGGGTAATCGAAAAAACAGCAGGCAAAATAACATCTAACATAGTTCAGCAATGAGGTTCATACCTATTCTGAATGTAGTGCCTTTTTAGGCGAGACTCGTGTGTGGGTATACACGTATGTGTCGTGTTTCCTTTCATTCGGTTAAGCACACCAGCACATCTATCGCTGGTTACCGTACATTGTGGGAAATACCGTGATGGTATGTACCTATGCATGTATGTATGTGTATTTTTTTTAACTGTACCAAATTTTTTTTATATATGTATGTATACTTGTTAGGTACATACGCATTTACTATTGTGGTTGACTAGCAAATAATGCCCACGGGCAAGAAGTCCACCACATTACGTTTTAATAAAAGTTTTTTCATATAATGTATAATTTGAAACTAATTTGATGTTCCTCGACAGATCAATGCTTTCGATTAAAACACAGCGAAAAACTGTCTCCCCACCGGAAATCTAACCGGGGATACTGGAGTCTGATATCCAACTGACTGAGCCATAGCAGCTGATAAATTATTGTCTAGAAATTTATAACCACAAGAAAATTGTAGTAGGTATCATCTGCCTATGAAACGTAAATAGTGATGCAAAACAACTAATCCAATATGGATAATGTACGCATCAACATAAATATAATATTATGTAATGTACATACATATTGCCTATACATGGATATAAACTGTGTCAAGTACCGAGCGAATGGTTTCAGTTCGGGTAATAATAAAAATAAATAGGTAAATAGTTAGGTAGGTTGGCACCCCGGCCGGCTCTGGCATGAATACGAATACGAACGCGCGTTCGGCTCCCCTCGTGTCACACACGAACGAGCTCGACCGCGTATTGATCCGTGCAAGCCGGCGTGTTGTCATGCCAGCGACGGTTAGATGGTGGTTCGCACGGAACCAAACTAGCCGAAAGTGTTGTTCGTTGTTCGAGTCCACTATTTGATTGTTTATTAATCATCAAATACAACAGAAGTGTAGTATATTTCTTTTAATTATTCAATTCGTGTTTGCGAAGTACTGTTACTTAACGCTCGGTGAAGTTCAAAACGTCGAAGCAACGCGTGCAGGTAAACAAATCCAACTTTCGTTTCCTAGTATCTAGTTTCAGAGGTGTACAGAACAATGCGACGCCATTTTGTAACGTAACGGGTTTCTCGTGGGGTGGTTTGGTTAAGATAGATGCACGTACTAGGTATAGGTACACACGACTAATATTCGTTGTGAAATGAAATATTTTATTGATACAAGTTTTTTTTTTGTTTTAATAATGCATTAAGATTATCGATTTGTTTCAGTTGGGAAAATTTAAACAGTCCATAATATATTAGTCGGCCTTCGTGGCTCAGTTGGTTAGGTATGTGTCTGCTGATCCAAGGGTCCCGGATTCGATTCCCGGTGAAGACACAGTTTTTATTTGTGTTTTCAGTCTGGAACTGTGAGACGATAAATATCGTATGTGTCCAGAATGTGGCAACTTGTTATTGGGTGCGTGTTAAATTAATATTAGAAATAGTACCTGTTAGTTGCCCGAGAAGCTTTATTAAATAAATAAATAGTATGATTTCATTCACAAGAATTTATTTTTATTTTATTGATTTACAGAACCAACAGTTACATTACAAATTTACAGTAGCTATGTTATATGAATCAAGTTATAAACCTTTTAAAGGTTCTTTTAAATAATTTAATTTAAACTAAGTAGGTACCTAATATAATATTTAACAATTGCAATTTTTTAAACATAAGTTAGTACTTTAAAACATTCGAAAGAAAAAGTTAAGAAGAGTAATCCGCATCCGCACATTTATTTATTTAATTTATAGGGAAACATAGAGCAATTTAAACATTGCAAATAGTTTATATAGGGAAACATAGAGCAATTTAAACATTGCAAATAGTTTATATAGGGAAACAGAGCAATTTAAACATTGCAAATAGTTTATATAGGGAAACATAGAGCAATTTAAACATTGCAAATAGTTTATATAGGGAAACATAGAGCAATTTAAACATTGCAAATAGTTTATATAGGGAAACAAGGAGCAATTTAAACATTGCAAATAGTTTATATAGGGAAACAGAGCAATTTAAACATTGCAAATAGTTTATATAGGGAAACATAGAGCAATTTAAACATTGCAAATAGTTTATATAGGGAAACATAGAGCAATTTAAACATTGCAAATAGTAGCAATTTAAACATTGCAAATAGTTTATATAGGGAAACAAGGAGCAATTTAAACATTGCAAATAGTTTATATAGGGAAACATAGAGCAATTTAAACATTGCAAATAGTTTATATAGGGAAACATAGAGCAATTTAAACATTGCAAATAGTAGCAATTTAAACATTGCAAATAGTTTATATAGGGAAACATAGAGCAATTTAAACATTGCAAATAGTTTATATAGGGAAACAAGGAGCAATTTAAACATTGCAAATAGTTTATATAGGGAAACAGAGCAATTTAAACATTGCAAATAGTTTATATAGGGAAACATAGAGCAATTTAAACATTGCAAATAGTTTATATAGGGAAACATAGAGCAATTTAAACATTGCAAATAGTAGCAATTTAAACATTGCAAATAGTTTATATAGGGAAACAAGGAGCAATTTAAACATTGCAAATAGTTTATATAGGAAAACATAGAGCAATTTAAACATTGCAAATAGTTTATATAGGGAAACATAGAGCAATTTAAACATTGCAAATAGTAGCAATTTAAACATTGCAAATAGTAGCAATTTAAACATTGCAAATAGTTTATATAGGGAAACATAGAGCAATTTAAACATTGCAAATAGTTTATATGGGGAAACAAGGAGCAATTTAAACATTGCAAATAGTTTATATAGGGAAACAGAGCAATTTAAACATTGCAAATAGTTTATATAGGGAAACATAGAGCAATTTAAACATTGCAAATAGTTTATATAGGGAAACACAGAGCAATTTAAACATTGCAAATAGTTTATATAGGGAAACATAGAGCAATTTAAACATTGCAAATAGTTTATATAGGGAAACATAGAGCAATTTAAACATTGCAAATAGTTTATATAGGGAAACATAGAGCAATTTAAACATTGCAAATAGTTTATATAGGGAAACATAGTGCAATTTAAACATTGCAAATAGTTTATATAGGGAAACATAGAGCAATTTAAACATTGCAAATAGTTTATATAGGGAAACATAGAGCAATTTAAACATTGCAAATAGTTTATAAAGGGAAAAATAGAGCAATTTAAACATTGCAAATAGTAGCAATTTAAACATTGCAAATAGTGTATATAGGGAAACATAGAGCAATTTAAACATTGCAAATAGTTTATATAGGGAAACATAGAGCAATTTAAACATTGCAAATAGTTTATATAGGGAAACAAGGAGCAATTTAAACATTGCAAATAGTTTATATAGGGAAACAGAGCAATTTAAACATTGCAAATAGTTTATATAGGGAAACATAGAGCAATTTAAACATTGCAAATAGTTTATATAGGGAAACATAGAGCAATTTAAACATTGCAAATAGTAGCAATTTAAACATTGCAAATAATTTATATAGGGAAACAAGGAGCAATTTAAACATTGCAAATAGTTTATATAGGGTAACATAGAGCAATTTAAACATTGCAAATAGTTTATATAGGGAAACATAGAGCAATTTAAACATTGCAAATAGTAGCAATTTAACCATTGCAAATAGTTTATATAGGGAAACATATAGCAATTTAAACATTGCAAATAGTAGCAATTTAAACATTGCAAATAGTTTATATAGGGAAACAAGGAGCAATTTAAACATTGCAAATAGTTTATATAGGGAAACATAGAGCAATTTAAACATTGCAAATAGTAGCAATTTAAACATTGCAAATAGTAGCAATTTAAACATTGCAAATAGTTTATATAGGGAAACATAGAGCAATTTAAACATTGCAAATAGTTTATATAGGGAAACAAGGAGCAATTTAAACATTGCAAATAGTTTATATAGGGAAACAGAGCAATTTAAACATTGCAAATAGTTTATATAGGGAAACATAGAGCAATTTAAACATTGCAAATAGTTTATATAGGGAAACATAGAGCAATTTAAACATTGCAAATAGTAGCAATTTAAACATTGCAAATAGTAGCAATTTAAACATTGCAAATAGTTTATATAGGGAAACATAGAGCAATTTAAACATTGCAAATAGTTTATATAGGGAAACATAGAGCAATTTAAACATTGCAAATAGTAGCAATTTAAACATTGCAAATAGTAGCAATTTAAACATTGCAAATAGTTTATATAGGGAAACAAGGAGCAATTTAAACATTGCAAATAGTTTATATAGGGTAACATAGAGCAATTTAAACATTGCAAATAGTTTATATAGGGAAACATAGAGCAATTTAAACATTGCAAATAGTAGCAATTTAACCATTGCAAATAGTTTATATAGGGAAACATATAGCAATTTAAACATTGCAAATAGTAGCAATTTAAACATTGCAAATAGTTTATATAGGGAAACAAGGAGCAATTTAAACATTGCAAATAGTTTATATAGGGAAACATAGAGCAATTTAAACATTGCAAATAGTAGCAATTTAAACATTGCAAATAGTAGCAATTTAAACATTGCAAATAGTTTATATAGGGAAACATAGAGCAATTTAAACATTGCAAATAGTTTATATAGGGAAACAAGGAGCAATTTAAACATTGCAAATAGTTTATATAGGGAAACAGAGCAATTTAAACATTGCAAATAGTTTATATAGGGAAACATAGAGCAATTTAAACATTGCAAATAGTTTATATAGGGAAACATAGAGCAATTTAAACATTGCAAATAGTAGCAATTTAAACATTGCAAATAGTAGCAATTTAAACATTGCAAATAGTTTATATAGGGAAACATAGAGCAATTTAAACATTGCAAATAGTTTATATAGGGAAACATAGAGCAATTTAAACATTGCAAATAGTTTATATAGGGAAACATAGAGCAATTTAAACATTGCAAATAGTAGCAATTTAAACATTGCAAATAGTAGCAATTTAAACATTGCAAATAGTTTATATAGGGAAACATAGAGCAATTTAAACATTGCAAATAGTTTATATAGGGAAACAAGGAGCAATTTAAACATTGCAAATAGTTTATATAGGGAAACAGAGCAATTTAAACATTGCAAATAGTTTATATAGGGAAACATAGAGCAATTTAAACATTGCAAATAGTTTATATAGGGAAACATAGAGCAATTTAAACATTGCAAATAGTAGCAATTTAAACATTGCAAATAGTAGCAATTTAAACATTGCAAATAGTTTATATAGGGAAACATAGAGCAATTTAAACATTGCAAATAGTTTATATAGGGAAACATAGAGCAATTTAAACATTGCAAATAGTAGCAATTTTAACATTGCAAATAGTAGCAATTTAAACATTGCAAATAGTTTATATAGGGAAACATAGAGCAATTTAAACATTGCAAATAGTTTATATAGGGAAACAAGGAGCAATTTAAACATTGCAAATAGTTTATATAGGGAAACAGAGCAATTTAAACATTGCAAATAGTTTATATAGGGAAACATAGAGCAATTTAAACATTGCAAATAGTTTATATAGGGAAACATAGAGCAATTTAAACATTGCAAATAGTAGCAATTTAAACATTGCAAATAGTTTATATAGGGAAACAAGGAGCAATTTAAACATTGCAAATAGTTTATATAGGGAAACATAGAGCAATTTAAACATTGCAAATAGTAGCAATTTAAACATTGCAAATAGTTTATATAGGGAAACAAGGAGCAATTTAAACATTGCAAATAGTTTATATAGGGAAACATAGAGCAATTTAAACATTGCAAATAGTTTATATAGGGAAACATAGAGCAATTTAAACATTGCAAATAGTTTATATAGGGAAACATAGAGCAATTTAAACATTGCAAATAGTAGCAATTTAAACATTGCAAATAGTTTATATAGGGAAACATAGAGCAATTTAAACATTGCAAATAGTAGCAATTTAAACATTGCAAATAGTTTATATAGGGAAACATAGAGCAATTTAAACATTGCAAATAGTAGCAATTTAAACATTGCAAATAGTTTATATAGGGAAACATAGAGCAATTTAAACATTGCAAATAGTTTATATAGGGAAACAAGGAGCAATTTAAACATTGCAATTTACAATTGCAAATAAAAGACAACAATGAAGACAAAAACTCCGCCAAATATTTAAGTATTTTTATTTTATTTTTTATTTGTTTAGAAACTTAACAGCTATACATCTAAAGTAATAAAGCAATCAAAATGTTAGTGTATGTGTGTGTGTGTGTGTATGTGTGTGTGTGTGTGTGTGTGTGTGTGTTTGTCTCACGCCTTCTGAAAAACCAAGAGCATCTAAAAATCTAATTTAAGTGCGAACATGTACCAGTATACCTGATGCAGTGTCACGCTAAAAAGAATGCGATAAAAATGCTGAATTTTAAAAATATTTAAATAATTATTTTTTTCATACAAAATTTTCCAAGTCATATCTGTCAAAAAAGTGTACATTTTGCACGCAAATATCTGTTAGTTTAAAAGTTAGAAGTAGGTATTTACACAAAAAAAATATATTTTGAAGTATAACTTAGCGTTTAAGTGAAAAACATGGTGAATATTCGGTATAATTATAATGTTTAACTTATTTTTAAAGTAAGCCTTTTGTACATAAACGCCGCCATTTTAATATCTTTTCATACAATATTTCATTTTCCCACCGAATGAATATGTTCTTGAAAATAATAAACCTTTGAAATAAATGTAATTATGAAATAATAAAATGAAACACAAGACATTACGGCAAGTTTTAAGACATATATTGTAAAAATGTGTTATTTATTAGTAAAGATATAGGCATAATAAAATTGCATAATTTGTAAATAATATTTGATTTTTCTGACAATTTTCATTTTTATGGCATCGAACAAACCAATGTAGGTACCTACATATTCAAAAAATGTATCCGAACCATTCGATATTACTTACGTGTTCGAATCGTTTCCATGGCTACAGAAAGAATGTGATATTCAAATAAAATTTGTTAGGAATCGAATTTATTTAGAAGGTTGTTGTAGGTAGGTACCTACCTAATACTATTTACTTACAAATCAACAATAATATACCTATACTGATTTCCTATAGGAAAATTATTTTATTTATTTATTTATCAACCGTTTGTCCGATTATAATGAAACTTTGGTGAATTGTCGAGCGTATGCCCAGGATGGTTTTTGGATTTAAACTTTTTTCTTATTCTTCTTCTTCTTCGTGTATTTGGTCGTTTTACCTATGAAGGGGGAATATCCTGGGAAAAGAAGGTCCGACTGTCCCTCCATCTCTTCACAGGTCTTCCAGGACGGGTTCTGCATATAAACTTTTTTCTTCTTTTTCTTCAACGTGTACTTGGTCATCTTACCTATGAAGATGAACTATCCTGGGAGATGAAGGTCCAATTTTCCTTCCATCTCTTCGCAGGTTTCTGGATTTAAACTTTTTTCTTCTTCTTCTTCATCGTCTATTTGGTCATTTTACCTTTGAAGGTGGACTAACCTGGGAGAAGAATGTCCAATTTTCCTTCCATCTCTTCGCAGGTATCTGGATTTAAACTTATTTCTTCTTCTTCTTCTTCATCGTGTATTTTTGCTCATTTTACCTATGAAGTTGGAGAATCCTGGGAGAAGAAGGTCCAACTGTCCTTCCATCTCTTCGCAGGTATCTGGGTTTAAACTTTTTTCTTCTTCTTCGTGTATTTAGTCATTTTACCTATTAAGTAGAGCATCCTGGGAAAAGAAGGTTCTTTCATCTCTTCGCGGTTCTTCCAGGATGGTTTCTGGATTTAAACTTTTCTTAACCGACTGATGGGACGGGATGTAATGAAGGGAAGGGAGGCACTAAAGGGCCTGAAGGGACGGGAGGTATAAAACTGCCTGAAGGGACGGAAGGTACTGAAGGGCCTGATGGGAAGGGACGTAATGAGGGATTAAAGGGACGGGAGGTACTGAAGGGCCTGAAGCGGCGGGTCCTGGAGTCTAATTCTTTTTCTTCTTAATTTTATGTAGACCTTTAGGGCAGTTTTTATACAAACTATTTCCTATTGTCTAATTCATCTTCTTCTTCTTTTATGTATACATTTGGGTCATTTTTTTATAAAAATTATTTCCTTTAGTCTAATTATTATTCTTCTTCATTTAAGTACGTAGACTTTTGGGAGAGTTTTAATACAAACTATTTCCAATAGTCTAAATATTCTTCTTCTTCTTTTTTGTAGACCTTTGGGTGAGCTTTTATACAATCTATTTCCAATAGTCTAATTCTTCTATTAGGTATATGTATTTTTACTTATTTTATGTAGACCATTGGAATAGTTTTTTATACAAACTATTTCTTATAGTCTTATACTTATTTTTCTCTTTTTTATTTAGTCTTTTGGGTTAGTTTTAAGTCTAATAGTCTATTGTGCAGAAATATTATTAACGATATGCACACTTGATGAAAATACATATGAAATGAATGGGATATGGGATGTGACGATATAACCTGCACTAGAATCTTTTCAATACTTTTGTTTAATTAAATTTAAACCATTTATATCATCCTATTTTGAATAATTTTCAACACCTAATATTTAAAGAATGGGGGTTGTGGCCATTACTGAACTCTTCACAACATTTATATTCAAATTAAAAACTATTTACAATAGTTCAAGTCTTCTTCTTCTTCGTTAATGAAGACTTTCAGTCAAATTGAGCAAAAATATAATGCACACTTGATGAAAAAATATAAAAACGAATGGGATGTGACCAATACTAGATCTTTTCAGTACCTACGTTTGTTTAATCAAATTTTAATCACATCCCAACACCCAAAATTACTAAATTTTCAATAGGTACACATTACAATTTGTTTTCGATGATAATATTTAAAAATGGGGGTTGTGGCCAAACCAATCTCTTTACAACGTTGATAAACAGTCATATTTAAAACCATTACGCATAGTCCATGCGAGCAGAAATTGTATAAATATTATACTTCATTCACACTTTATAGCAATATATAAAAAAGAATGGGTTGTGGCCATCACTTGAACATTTTACAATACTTAAACTCAATCAAATTTCAAACCACTTTTCATAGTCTGATATTGCAAAATAATTGGGTGACAATATTATAAAAACGATTGCTTTTTCTTTCACAATTTTACATTCTTGGCCAACGGCGGGACATAAAAGCTAGTTTATAATACTTAATTGCAAATAAGAATACAAAAGAAAATAGCCAATTATAAAGTTTCACATATTTAAATTATTATATATTATTGATGTTGGGTAGTCATTGTATGATGGTGAGTGTATGTGGGGGAAAGGGAAGGGCTTTCCAAGGATATAGGAAAGCCTTGATAAGGAAGTGGGAAAGTAGGTTTTATTTTTAACCAGTGATATTACCAATAAACGCGCGTAGTTTGCGTTTCATCGATGTCTGTGTGGAGTTAAATATATCCGGTTGGGGGTCAAGACTATTGTAATGATTTAAGCATCTGTTTACATAATTATTCTGTGCGTAATTTGTTCTGCAGTGTGGTGTATAGAAAAGGTGATTTTAACGTGTTGTTTTCATGGGGCAGTTGAAAGAAATTTTTTGGAGTAGGTAAGAGCTGTCTACAAGGTTATTAAGTATTTTATAAAGCAGATAGACATCGGATAAACAAGTGATATAAACCCATGTAATTTTATTGATTAAAATTTAAAATGGGACAAACATGTTAACTACCTGTGTATAAAAAACAAGGCACCTAGGATATTTATTTTAAAGATACTGATATAATCAAAATGACACACTTCAGTTTGTTACAATCTATCTTAACGTATTATGGTATGATTGCATGGGGAGGAGTAATAGACAGCCATATTGAACCATTGGAAATTTTATAAAAAAATGATTGCCTATAAAAAAATGTACAACAAACCTCTCAGATATCCCACTAAACAATTGTCTAAAGAGTGTAGATTATTTAATCTGAGAAAACCTTATCTGCTGCAATGTCTTAAGTTAGTAAAAAAAACAGAAATGTTCATGTTAAATTCACATTTTAAACACAAAATAAGTAATTCAAAATTAAAAACATACAAATGATGGGGAGAGGAAACGCTCATCAGACCGTTTATCTAAAGTAATAAAGCAATCAAAATGTTAGTGTCTGTGTGTGTTTGTCTCACGCCTTCTGAAAAACCAAGAGCATCTAAAAATCTAATTTATGTGCGAACATGTACCAGTATACCTGATGCAGTGTCACGCTAAAAATAATGCGATAAAAATGCTGCATTTTAAAAATATTTCAATAATTATTTTTTTCATACAAAATTTTCCAAACCATATCTGTCAAAAAAGTGTACTTTTTGCACGCAAATATCTGTTAATTTAAAAGTTAGGAGTACGTATTTACATGAATAAAATATATTTTCAAGTATAACTTAGCTTTTAAGTGAAAACATGTTGAATATTTTGTCTAATTATAATGTTTAACTTATTTTTAAAGTAAGCGTTTTGTACAAATGTACATATAACCCCGCCATTTTAATATCTTTTCATACGATATTTAATTTTCCTACCGAATGAATATGTTCTTTAAATAATATACCTTTGAAATAAATGTGATTATGAAATAATAAAATGAAACACAAGACTTTATAGCAAGTTTTAAGACATATATTGTAAAAGTCTGTTAATTATTAGTAAAGATATAGGCATAATAAAATTGCATAATTTGTATATAATATTTGATATTTTGGACAATTGTTGATTTTCGTTTTTGTGGCTTCGAACAAACCAATGTAGGTACCTACCTACATATTCAAAAAAAGGTATCCGAACCATTTGATATTTCTTACGTGTTCGAATTGGTTACTATGGTTACAGAAAGAATGTGATATTCAAATAATTTTTTTATGAATCGAATTTATTTAGAAGACTGTTGTAGGTAGGTACCTACCTAATACTATTTACATACTAATCAACAATATACTGATTTCCTTTAGGAAAATTATTTTATTTATTTATTAATAAACCGTTTGTCCGATTACAATGAAACTTTGGTGAATTGTCGAGCGTATGCCCGGGATGGTTTCTGGATTTAAACTTTTTTCTTATTCTTCTTCTTCTTCGTGTATTTGATCATTTTACCTATGAAGGGGGAGTATCCTGGAAAAAGAAGGTCCGACTGTCCCTCCATCTCTTCGCAGGTCTTCCAGGACGGGTTCTGCATATAAACTTTTTTCTTCTTTTTCTTCGACGTGTATTTGGTCATCTTACCAATGAAGATGAACTATCCTGGGAGATGATGGTCCAATTTTCCTTCCATCTCTTCGCAGGTTTATGGATTAAAACTTTCTTCTTCTTCTTCTTCTTCGTCGTGTATTTGGTCATTTTACCTATGAAGGTGTACTAACCTGGGAGAAGAAGGTCCAATTTTCCTTCCATCTCTTCGCAGGTTTCTGGATTTAAACTTATTTCTTCTTCTTCTTCTTCATCGTGTATTTTTGGTCATTTTACCTATGAAGTTGGAGAATCCTGGGAGAAGAAGGTCCAACTGTCCTTCCATCTCTTCGCAGGTCTTCCAAGACGGTTTCTGGATATAAACTTTTTTCTTCTTCTTCTTCATCGTGCATTTGGTCATTTTACCTATGAAGGTGGAATATCCTGGGAGAAGAAGGTCCAATTTTCCTTCTATATCTTCGCAGGTATCTGGATTTAAACTTTCTTCTTCTTCTTCTTCGTCGTGTATTTGGTCATTTTACCTATGAAGGTGTACTAACCTGGGAGAAGAAGGTCCAATTTTCCTTCCATCTCTTCGCAGGTTTCTGGATTAAAACTTTCTTCTTCTTCTTCGTGTATTTAGTCATTTTACCTATGAAGGTGGAGCATCCTGGGAAAAGAAAGTCCTTTCATCTCTTCGCGGTTCTTCCAGGATGGTTTCTGGATTTACACTTTTCTTAACCGACTGAAGGGACGGGATGTAATGAAGGGAAGAGAGGCACTAAAGGACCTGAAGTGACGGGAGGTATAAAACAGCCTGAAGGGACGGGAGGTACTGAAGGGCTTGAAGGGACGGGAGGTACTGAAGGGTCTGAAGCGACGGGTCCTGGAGTCTAATTCTTTTTCTTCTTAATTTTATGTAGACCTTTAGGACAGTTTTCATACAAACTATTTCCTATAGTCTAATTCATCTTCTTTTATGTATACATTTGGGTCATTTTTTTATAAAAATTATTTCCTTTAGTCTAATTATTCTTCTTCTTCATTTACGTAGACTTTTGGGAGAGTTTTAATACAAACTATTTCCATTAGTCTTATTCATTTTCTTCTTCTTTTTTGTAGACCAAGGGTGAGTTTTTATACAAAAAATTCCTATACTTGGTTTAATTATTATTCTTAAATATAGACCTTTGAATTAGTTTTTATACTAACTATTTTATACTAACATCTTCTTTTATGTAGACCTTTTGGTCAGTTTTTATACAAACTATTTCCAATAGTCTAATTATTTTTCTTTTTTGTAGACCTTTGGGTGAGCTTTTATACATACTATTTCCTATTGTCTAATTCATCTTTTTTTATGTAGACCTTACTTATGTATTCAGTTTTTACACAAACTATTTCCTTTAGTCTTTTTCTTCCTTTTCTTATTTTATGTAGAACTTTGGTGAATTTTATACAAACTATTTCCTATAGATTAATCTTCTTCTTCTTTTATGAAGACCTTTTGGTCAGTTTTTATACAATCTATTTCCAATAGTCTAATTCTTCTATTATAGTTATGTATTGTTACTTATTTTATGTAAACCATTGGGATAGATTTTTATATAAACTATTTCTTATAGTCTTATACTTATTCTGCTCTTTTTTATTTAGACTTTTGGATTAGTTTTAAGTCTAATAGTCTATTGTGCAGAAATATTATTAACGATATGCACACTTGATGAAAATACATATGTAAAAACGAATGGGATGTGGGATGTGACGATGTAACCTGCACTAGAATCTTTTTAATACTTTTGTTTAATCAAATTTAAACCATTTATATCATCCTATTTTGAATAATTTTCAACACATAATATTTAAAGAAAGGGGGTCTTGGCCATTACTGAACTCTTCACAACGTTTATATTCAAATTAAAAACTATTTACCATAGTTTAAGTCTTCTTCGTTAATGTAGACTTTTGTGTCAATTTTAAGTCTATCAGTCTAATTGTGCAAAAATATAATGCACACTTGATGAAAAAATATAAAAACGAATGGGGTGTGACCAACGCTAGATATTTTCGGTACATGATTTAATCAAATTTTAAACACATTCCAACATTACTAAATTTTCAATAGGTACATATTACAATTTGTTTTCGATGATAATATTTAAAAATGGGGGTTGTGGCCAAACCAATCTCTTTACAACGTTGATAAACAGTCATATATTTAAAACCATTTCGCATAGTCCATGCGTGCAGAAATTGTATATTATACTTCATTCACACTTTATAGCAATATATAAAAAAGAATGGGTTGTGGCCATCACTTGAACATTTTACAATGCTTAAACTCAATCAAATTTCAAACCACTTTTCATAGTCCGATATTGAAAAATAATTGGGTGACAATATTATAAAAAACGATTGCTTATTTCTTCACAATTTTACATTCTTGGCCAACGGCGGGACATAAAAGCTAGTTAAAAAATAAAATAAATAAGAATTCGTTCAAAGGTCAAAATTCGACCGTAATTCATTAAATTTATATAGTCATTGGACCCGACCTGTCATCACGTATGTTGATATATTTTTTTAAATTAATCATATTTGAATTAGTACTAAGTATTTCTATTGTTTCACATTATATTATGTATTTTTATTTAATATGTTCTGTATTTGAATTTAACTTTATTTGTTATATAAAAAACTGCGTTTGACGTTACGTGTTTGACATTGGCAGTATGAAAGTAAATTTATGGTTTGACGTGAAATATTTTTTTATGTAATTTAATGTATGTATTTGTAACACATTATTATGTATAAATTTTAGCTTTCTGCACTTTCTCCTTAAGGGCGTAGATCAAGGATGTATACATTTTTCGATCTTAATGAAACTTTAGATTCATAAAAATTATGTATTTTTTATTATTTTTCAAATATTATTAAATATTTAAAATCAATTTACAAACTGATATTACAATAACAAAATAAACGTTGTGGCAGGCATTTGGTTTGACCATGCTTTTTTCACAAATTAAAAAAAATAATTCGTCTGATTATATATGTGGAGAAGAACAATATCCTTAAAATGTAGTCTAAAAAATAATGCTATGTAATCATAATTTGATAAAATATAGCATTAAACATGGAGGAAATAGACAACACTGACATATTAGAATTTTATTTAAAAAAAAAATAAAACTAACAACGACAGATCATTGAGATATACAAACAAAAATATTTAAAAATATTTTTATTGCAAAAATATATTTGATCAATTTATTGCATTTTTTATAAAAATTAATCATTTATGCACTGATTTCAGCGCCATATTGGTGGTTCATTCAGATACTAAAAAAATATTAGATTCGAGCCTGCATTTTTTGTTACGCCATCTAGCGTTAAGCGGTATATACGATTTGTCCTATACAATAGCTTACTTGACAACGCTGACATCATTTGACCGAGAACTCTATCTTCCTCTTACACACTCTCTATCTCTCTCCTCACAACATGTTGTACAAAAAAAAATAAGTACGTGTTTTTCAGCGATACATAATACACCAGACAAGGCACTTAATAAAAATATATTCTTTATTCATAGCGTTTTTTCCTTCGCATAATATATGGTAATATCTTTTTATTAAGTAAGTCCTTTTTATTCTATTTTAAAGATCTGCTAAGTCGAATATTATGAGAACATTACAGAAGAAACAGTGTGCATGGAGGTAAGTTTTGAATGAAACATAAATTATTTTATTTTGCAATACAAAACACGTTGTTATTAATATGTAAGTAAGTACTTATTATTTATCAACGATTTTTCCCCCACTTTGACTAAAGGTTTTTACTCTGAAAAAAAAACTTGACGTTTGATTATTAATACAATGCGAGTTACAAAAAAAAACAATTTTTGTAGTTTATTAAAAAGAAAAACACTTAAAAAAACGTATGTCAATTAAATTTTAGGGCAAGACGAGTTGTTGATGAAAATGGAGATTTTCAAATAATTCCACAAACATTCCAAGGTGAAAATGAAAACAGGTAAAAATATGCCTTTCTAATAAATTATACATTTATGTTATAAATAATTGTTAATTGTTAGTGGAAGAACGAATATACCTATTAATGATGTGGAAACTGTTTTACATCGTAGATCAATGATATCGAGTGATGAAACAATTGACAGTATCCAATGTATGGAATCACAGCACTCAGATTTGAATACCATGTCATCCGATGTATGTACAAGTAGACAATGAAATAAACGATTTAAGGTATGTTATGATCAAAATTGGTATGTTATGTATGAATGTTGATGAGGCGATGAATGCGTGTCAAGATAGAAAAATGTGGCGTTCGGTTCTCTCTGCCTACCCCGTGAGGGACATGGCGTGATGGTATGTATGTATGTATGTATGATCAAAATTTATCAATCACTATATGGTACTTTATCATAGAATATAAGTTATTATATTGTAATATCTAACTGATTATTGTTTTGTTTTTTGTAGCAAAATAACAAGCACACCTCGTAAGCTACATAAGTGACCACCATCGGTTTTCAAATAATTCCAGCCCGGAATTAATTTTAAATGTTCCCCATAGAACGTACTCCAAACATGCAAACAAAAACCAAGAAATTACTTCAACATCATCTAATTTTATGACCCATGAAAGGTAATGCCAAAATTATAATTCTGCGACAGATATCGCAATAATTTGTATAAGACTCAACACAACCTAAAACAGTTTATCAGTTTTACTTTAGATAATGTTTATCAATGTATATTTTTCATAAGACTCTATTCTGCGACAGATATCGCAATAATTGTAATGTTTTATTGTATAAGACTAAACACAATCTATTACAGTTTTACTTTAGATAATGTTTACCAATGTATATTTTTCATAATACTCTATTCTGCAACAGATATCGCAATAATTTGTATAAGACTCAACACAACCTAAAGCAGTTTATCAGTTTTACTTTAGATAATGTTTACCAATGTATGTTTTTCATAAGACTCTATTTTGGGACAGATATCGCAATAATTGTAATGTTTTGTTGTATAAGACTCAACACAATATATTACAGTTTTACTTTAGATAATGTTTATCAATGTATATTTTTCATAAGACTCTATTCTGCGACAGATATCGCAATAATTTGTATAAGACTCAACACAACTTAAAACAGTTCATCAGTTTTACTTTAGATAATGTTTACCAATGTATGTTTTTCATAAGACTCTATTTTGGGACAGATATCGCAATAATTGTAATGTTTTGTTGTATAAGACTCAACACAATCTATTACAGTTTTACTTTAGATAATGTTTACCGATGTATATTTTTCATAATACTCTATTCTGCGACAGATATCGCAATAATTTTTATAAGACTCAACACAACCTAAAACAGTTTATCAGTTTTACTTTAGATAATGTTTACCAATGTATGTTTTTCATACGACTCTATTTTGGGACAGATATCGCAATAATTGTAATGTTTTGTTGTATAAGACTCAACACAATCTATTACAGTTTTACTTTAGATAATGTTTACCAATGTATATTTTTCATAATACTCTATTCTGCGACAGATATCGCAATAATTTTTATAAGACTCAACACAACCTAAAACAGTTTATCAGTTTTACTTCAGTTAATGTTTACCAATGTATGTTTTTCATAAGACTATTCTGCGACAGATATCGCAATAATTGTCATATTTTGTTGTATAATTTATGAGTCTTTTTAATAGGACTCAACACAACCTATTAAAGTTTTACTTTAGATAACGTTTACCAATCGTCGCCTCAGTATTTGTTTGTCCAACCGACCCACAGAGTAAACAGCGAACTACCATTTTGGATAGGGAATTTTGAAGATTAGGTTCTTAATGTTGGCTAACCTTAGTTTGTTGGTTTCTCTATATTGGTATTTTGATATGCCACTATTGTCCAAACAATTTTTTTTTGTATGGAAGTTGTGCCTCACTGCCAGCCGGGACCGACCAAAAGGAGGATATAGAGTAGGTAAGGGAGGACAATTCATCGAAAAGGAGGACATGTCCTCCTTTAGGATACCATCTGGCAACCCTACACTAAAGGTGCAAGAAAGTGTTGAATTAATAAATAAAACATATTTTTATATACTTGCCTACAGTTTGAAAATAAAATATAATTAAGAATATTGTCTTTTTATTAATAAATATGTAAAAATGCCTATGTACTACGTATATGCGAGAATTAAAATTCCTCATCTTCATATAGGTATTTCCTAAAATAATTATTGTGCTATATGTAAACTACTGCGAAATTCGATGTACTTGGGCCAAGAAGATAAATTTCAACTGTACCGGACGGATGGCAGCCCTACTCATGCCGAGATCCGAATCTATACTATAATAATCCATCGCGCTAGCCGCTTAGCCATCAACTCGTCTAAACAAAGTACCTATTAGAAAAATATATTATACTTAGGTATAAAAAAAATATATAAGCAGACGTAGCGAGAGCTCGGTATCCTCTAAAATAAAATATTTTGTGTAGTTCAGCGAATTATGTATAATTTTCTGCCATTTTATTTATGATATTTTTGTATTGCTTCTCTAATTGTCAGCCTCATTACATAGACTTTATGTCTATCTATTGTCTCAAAGATACAGTACAGACTAAAAACTGCTAAAAACACACAAAGTAGGTATAATTATATGTCAGTATAGGTACCTATTATAGGTAATGCATATAATGTACGTCGCATCATGTTCATGTCAATCATAATAGTCTGCTTCTAAAAATTTAAACTAGGTATATGAAAAAAGCCTTGCTTTATACTGTCGATACCTCAATACGCGACGCGACGACTGACAAAATAATTGAAATATTCTTATAATAATAATAATATAGAATCTTAGAGTAGCATTATCGTGTATACTGGCTATACATTTGTAGGTTAGGTTAGGTTTGTTTTGTAATAATAATAGCGATTTATATATTGAATGATTTCGACTTATAAACGAATGTGTCGCTATTATTATTGTAAATAAACCAAAACTAACCAAAGAATGAGCATTTGAATTTGATAATAATCGTTGCGTAAAGACTCTTCGCGAGCCTGTGTGTGTGTGTGTGTGTGACATGAAGCGTATTACTTATAATACACACTTACAAGAAACGAAGCATCACACATTGTACTTTGACCTTGAAAACATCGAATATAATAATATTTTTATTTATTTAGCTTTTTAATATTCGGATTGGTTTTTATATTTAATTCTTATTTATAATATCAAATAATGTTTATTATATTTTATCAATCAGGAAGGTATGCGTATTTGATTATGAATTTATTATTATAATATATAGGTACCTACCATAGAATTATAATATACTATAATTCTATGGTACCTACATAATATTGTACCGAAATTTATATTTATTTATTTTATTATGGTTCAAAGTCTTATTTATTTTTACAATTTATATTTCTACAATTTATATTTTTACAAGGTTTGTCTAGTTTTTTCAACTCACTACTCAAATCTTTTGTTTTCATTTTTCTTGGGTTCTTATTTTCAAAATATTTCTATTTAAATTTTCAATTTAAATAGAAATAGTACTTAATTTCATAACACTGCCTCCCTCTTAGTTCAGTTCGTCCCGAACAGAATTCTCTAGATGAATAAATCGGCATTTTGAACCTTCTCTACAGTGAGATGCTTTGAAAAAGTAACATGGTACACTTTTTTTTATATTTTTACTGTATCTTGGATTATAGCAGCAAACTAGAACATTAATTCCAGTATTATGAAAAATCTCTTCTATCATATTCCGAACCACTTTCCAATCCATACCATCACTGATCTTTGGAATGCCGAGCTTCATAAGATTCAACTGTAACATTTGATCCCGCATACTTCGTAGACAGTTCCACATCTGAGCATACTCTGCTCGTTCCTCAGACGTTTCCTTATTCGTCATGTAGAATAAATGCTGTTTTCCATGCTGTGAATGGACCGCTTCTCCAATCTTCAGATTCTTGGCTTTTAGCTCATATAACATCCCATACTTTCTCATGATAACTTTGGCTATACCACTAGTCATCTTCATGTCTTGAGCCACACAGTAAGCTAAAACATTATCTTCTGGGATATCGAAGAGGTCTTGCTCAATTTCCACAGTCACACCATGGCGAGTGCGTCGATAAGGAGTCATCATGAATTCCTCGAAGGTCTTTTCTTCACTTTGGACATTGCAAACTTGAGCAACTGGATTTTTTTCCTCATCCTTGTTATCACCTAAAAAAGGAGCCAGGCGATTGAAATGTACCACTCTTGGCTTCCCATTTGGTTTTCTTCGTATACGATAAACCACATCATTAATCCTTTTGATCACTTCATACGGTCCTTCCCAGGATTTCTGAAGCTTTGGTGAGTAGCCTCGTCGTCGTTGTGGATTAAATAACCAAACCAAGTCTCCAGCCTGATAACCACCTTCCACAGCTTTAATGTCGTATCGCTCCTTCATCTTGTCACTAGCTACTTGAATATTGGACCGTACACGGTCATGTATAGCATTCATTTTCCTCCGAAGATCTGACACATAATCTTCTCCAACTAGATCTTCTCCAGGCTTAGATCCATACTGCAGGTCGCAAGGTAACCGTAACTCACGGCCAAAAATCACACTTGCCGGTGTTTGCCCTGTTGTCTCATGAATTGCTGCTCGATAAGCTAATAAGAACAAGTGGATGTATTCGTCCCAATCTTTCTGGTGATCGGACACTGCTTTTAACAAAAATCTTCCAATTGTTCGATTCATTCGCTCCACCATTACATCCGACTGTGGATGCAAAGCAGTTGTTCTCGTCTTTCGAATTCCTAATGCTTCACAAATTCCCTGGAATACGGCTGATTCAAAGTTTCTTCCCTGGTCCGAGTGTAACTCCAATGGTACTCCAAAACGACTTATCAGTTCCCTTACCAAGACTTCAGCAACAGTGGTAGCTTCTGATTCGGTAGTGCATAGGCTTCTGTCCATTTACTAAAATAGTCCATTGCTACCAGAATATATTTATTCCCTCTTTCCGTTGTGGGAAACGGCCCCGCTATGTCAATGGCTATCCTTTCAAATGGGCTACCAACATTATACTGCCTCATTGGCGCACGCCTTCGTTTCTGAGGTCCGTTTGAAGTGGCACAAGTTACACATCTTCTACACCAATCTTTTACATCTCCATTGTAATTGACCCAATAAAAACGTTGACGAATTTTTTCTGTGGTTTTTTTAACTCCCAAGTGTCCCCCAGACACATCATTGTGAAGCAGTTTAAGAACTTCAGGAATTCTCTTCCTTGGAATCAATAGTTGTTGTCTCTGCTGTGTTCCATCTTCATTCTCCAATACACGCTTTAACAACCCATTTTCCACGACAATGGATTGCCACTGAGCCCAGTATGACTTAATATTTGGAGATAGTGAAGCTATTTCTTCCCATAAAGGTCTTTGATCATTTTCCTTCCACTGCATTACAAACTTGAGATCTGGGTCTTCCAATTGGTCTGCTCGTATTTCATCATCTTGCCAAAAATTGTCAACGACCGTGGTTCTACAAGCTATAAAAAACTTTTCCTCAGCCTTATTACAGTGCTGGCAATCCTCTGGACATGGTCGCCTTGACAGTGCATCGGCATTTCTATGATGAAGTCCGGCTCGATGTTCAGAATCATAGTCATATTCTTGCAATTGAGTTTAAGGTTGGCCGACCTCAATCGTGAAAATACCTGTTCCAAATTTCCTAAATGTTCTTCAAAACGCTTCCCAAGTACGATGATGTCATCTAAGTATACCAAACAGGTCTCCCACGATAATCCTCTTAGCACACTTTCCATTAGTCGTTCAAACGTAGCCGGTGCATTGCAAAGTCCAAATGGCATCACTTTGAATTGCCACAATCCACTTCCTACAGAAAACGCCGTTTTTTCTCTATCCTTGGGTTCCAATCCAACCTGCCAATAACCACTCTTTAGATCCAAAGTTGAGAAGATCTTTCAACCAGCCAATGTATCTAGGGTGTCATCGATTCGAGGCAGTGGATAACTATCCTTCTTAGTTACATTATTCAATAAGCGAAAGTCCACACAGAACCGAGTTGAGCCATCTTTTTTTTTAACTAACACTACTGGTGAACACCATGGGCTGCTTGATGGTTCAATAACGCTATCCCTTTCCATGTCTTGAATAATTTGATCTGCTTCCGCCCGCTTTGCTAATGGTAGCCTTCTAGGTAATTGGCGGATAGGCCTTGCGTCACCCGTATCTATTTGATGTTGAACAACATTGGTTCTTCCTTTAGAAAGACTCGCATTCTCAAAAACATCTTGATAATGAGCAATGAGGTATCTAATTTGTTTGCTTTGTTCTTTGGTAAGTTCCTTACAAGCATCTTTTACAAAGTCTTCAAGATGTTTTGGTACATCCTCTGAAGAAACTTGTGCGATGCAGGCATTTTGTGTTACTGATGAAACTGATGAACACACACTTAAATAAGCTCCTTTTTTGACAGTTACTGGATATTCATTTATGTTCATTAATCTGACTAAAATTTCCTTTTGGTTTTGAATCAGTGCTCTTGCAATTAATATTCCTTTTCCTGCTTCATTGTTGGCGTTGGACTCCACAACCAAAACATGTCCATTCGGGATAACACAGTCTAAATTGACTCGTACTAACATCTCACTTTGTTTTGGAATAGTTACAACATCCGCTGCAAGAACACGTGTAGAAAATTCCTCACGCTCTTGCACGAGAACATCTTCATCTCCAATTTTCAAAGATCGCCTCTTTAGATCCAACTGGAATCCATATTTCGCCATTATGTCCATTCCGAGAATAACTTCCTCCTCTATATTCGCCACTAGCACCTGATGATCGAAGATAGAACTACCAATTTGAAAGTTGGCATATGTCTCACCACATATAGATGCCGACTCCCCAGTAGCTGTTCGTAATGTCCATTTAGTTGGTGTAATACACTTTTTGTTATAAAGCAAATCTGGTCTCATGATTGTCATCGTTGCTCCAGTATCCAGCAAAAGTTTCAAATTCTTTCCATTTACTTTGCCATTTATAAACATACTGGTATCTCGACCACTGAATGATGCAACAACTGCAGATCTCTTTGAGGCATTGGTAATGTAGGTCAACAGTTGCCCCTTCCCATCAACCCTTTTTAGTTTTCCTGTGGCTGTTGCTGTTGCGTTGTTGCTTCATTTGGACACCGATTACGTAGATGTCCAGCTCGTCCACAACCCCAGCAGCGAAACTGTCTTTTTCTTCCTTGCAATGCCTTCATCACCTTTTCGACAATGCATTCGATGAGTTTTTGATTCTCTTCAACGGCCTCAACAACGCGGGCTTGAGCATGACCTCGTAAAGATTTTTTTATAGATTCAAATTCGAGTGCCTGGGTTAGAGCGTCACTCAAAGTTTGTGGTCTAGCTAGTTTTACAGCTTGTTGTGTCTCATTTGCCCACAATCCATCCAAGAACTTTTCTACTGCAAGGCTTTCACACACATCATCAGGAACCGTAGGGTATGCATATCTAATTAGACGCGCTATATCCGCCTCAAATTCCTGGAGAGTTTCATTAGATTTCTGATTACGATTCTTAAGTTGTGACCTGTAAAACTGTTCCATGTGCTTATGTCCAAATCGCATCTCAAGTCTCTCAATCAACAATTTTAAATCTCGTCGCTCAGCTAGAGGAATTGTCTCCAAAACTTTTAAAGCATCACCTCGTAATGATACACTCAACACTGAGGCCTTTCTTGTCATGGACCAGCCATTTATCATGGCCACTGTCTCGAACAATGTTAAATATTCTTCCCAGGGGCATTTTCCATCAAAGGTTGGCATATCATTTCGCACGCACTCCACTGTTGGTACTCTTGTATCTTCTACACACTTAAAATTTGTATCTACAGCTGAATTTTGCTCGGAATTCATTGGCGTGATTGAAGGAAGCACTTGATTCTCCAAAACTTTCATCTGTTTAGTTCATTCATTTATCTTCTCATCAAAGGTCATAGAATAATTCTGGAATTTCTTTTCTATAGTATTTGAATGCTTTTGAAGCATCGCTACTTCTCCTTTGATTTCTTTAATTTCTCCTTTTATATCTCTGGAATGTTCTTGAAACTTCTCTTCTATGTCTCTGGAATGTTCTTTTAAGACTTGACAAAGATCGTTGTTAGAGCAAGGCATTTCAAAAAGGTATGTGTCTGGATCCTCACCTACTTCTTGCATCACTTTTCTCAATCGTAGTTGAAGTGCATTTTTATTTCCTGATGTATCAGCGTCTCTCTCCTCCAACTCATGTTTTAAATCAACCACTTTCAACTCTAAAAGAGTTATTTTTTTTGATGCCATAATAAATGTCTTTATAAATAACTATTTTATTTTTTTCTTACACAAAAAAAATACTTGGGTATTTTTATACCCCACACCTGACACCAAATGTACCGAAATTTATATTTATTTGTTTTATTATGGTTCAAAGTCTTATTTATTTTTACAATTTATATTTCTACAATTTATATTTTTACAAGGTTTGTCTAGTTTTTTCAACTCACTACTCAAATCTTTTGTTTTCATTTTTCTTGGGTTCTTATTTTCAAAATATTTCTATTTAAATTTTCAATTTAAATAGAAATAGTACTTAATTTCATAACAATATTTTTGCAATTCGTTTTTATACATTATCCAATAAAAAACTTTTCACATTATCCGACAGATAGCGCTAAAACTATTTTTTAGCATTCAGCCGAGTATTTTTTAGTTTTGTATACATATAGTAAATATGAAACACATTATGTATAAAATACATAAATAATAAATTAAATTAAATAGCTCTAATAACGCGTTCAAATATTGAAGCAATAAAAATATAATTTTATTCCAAAGTAACACCTGGTGGAAGAAACCAAAAGTTTTCTAAAAAAACTTCCTAAGGAAATTGGTAAATTTGGTTGATCTCTCGACTATTTTACGATTTTATCGCTACTCAATTATAGCGATGGTTGAAATACCCCGTTAAGCCAAATCTCTAAACCCTCCTTGCGCACAGTTTTTAAAGAGGGGTCAAAAGTTTTCGCGTCACGTTTTATTAATATATAGATATAAAAATTTAAATAGTTGCAAGACATTTTTCACTTCATAAAGTACATTCATCTTTCCATTGGAAAATTTCAATTTAACAATAATACATAAGTGGCACACCAATAAATTATATTTCAATAAACAATACGTATTTTAATAGTCATAAATTCAAGAGACATCTACCGGATTTCTTACATACCATTTTTCCAACCATTATTATCCAATAATTATGGGTGAACGAAATCAGTTGAGGCAGGGTGGATTTCGAACTCGCGTCCACCTGATACTAATCCAGCGCGATGGCTATATTATTTGCTAGGAAATCCAGGATGCCCGCACAGAAGTCAAACGACCCACTATTCCACGTGCCACGGGCGCCACTGCACGGCGGTTATGTACCTACTCGAAATTTCATACTTTTAATTCTGTTTCAGATATAAAAAAAAACAAATGTGAAGGGATCAAGGACAAATTTGCCAAGATGCCTTTGCCAAAACTCTCCAACGAAGAAACAATAAAATTTGTTAAACTGTACAAAGCACACCCGTGTCTGTGGAAGACAGATATCCCAACATATAACAACAAAGTAGAGAGACGAAAAGCAATCAACGATATAGTAGCTGAAATGAACAGAGACGATTTCCAAGTTGCCGACTGCCAAATAAAGATAAAGAATGTCAGATCACACTATCTGCAAGAACTGAAGAAGATTTGCGACTCCAAGATGAAGGGGATAAGAAAGGAAGGATACGTTCCACAGCTGAGCTGGTTCAAACTCATCGATGGTTTTCTATGGAAACATATAGTCCGACAGTCTCCGATGCAAAATTATCTGAAGGTCAGTTTAAAAACATTTTATTATTCCATAAAATTTTCTGTTGTAAAATCTCTCTTTTTCTATCGCTAAGTAATCAACGTTTCTTGGAATTATGTAAACAGTCAACTGTCTTTTAGCTAATCGGTGAGGTGTAAAAGGTATTCGTAAGAATATAAATAAATCTTATCCAAATGTCATAGTCTATAATTTAAACACATTAATTTACTTAAATAATATAATAAGAAGTTTGATCCTATTATTAAAATTTTAATTAATTCCTTGAATTGCATGTTATTATGTCCGAAAACATTATTTAAGTTTTTTCATAAACTACAATTGTAATCAATAAGCATTTACACGTTGAATGAAATATTTTGTTTTACAGTTGAGAAAAACCAACTCTACTGAAGCGAATGACACATTTATCGAACCAACATTAGAAGATGTTAAACAAGAAAGTTTGGACATTAAAGATGACGGTGAAAGTTTCATGCCTTCCTGGAACATGGATACTCTAAACCCGTACAGGGACGGAGATATGGTAGAAGACTTTGGTGCGGCTTGTAATCCGATGATCTATGAAGAAACCGATAGGGTAATCGAATCTAGACCTTCAACCAGTAGAAGATATAGCAACAACGAAAATGGAATATTTTCACCGAACCGCGAAGAAATGACACCGAGACAGGTGATAGAAGTGCAAGAATCTGAATTCGACATTTTCGGTAAAGGTGTTGCGGCGCAGTTGAAAGCCATACCATTGATAGAAGCTGTGCAGTTGCAGTTGAAGATACAGCAGATGATAACAGAACATAGGTTGAGGATATTCATGGGACAAGTTTCAGTTTCGAATAGTCAAGATGAAGTTGTTGTACCCAGCCCCTGAAGGAAACACAAATTTGTGCACAGTTCACGAGATAACCAAAGAATGCCGAATCATCGAAACATGTGCCAGATAGAAGTTTTTGTTTTATTTATTGGCTCCTAAATAACTATACGAAAAATTAATGTGCATAAAATATTTCATATGTGTTATAAAGATAGACAATTTTCTAATTTGTAAATAACAGTGGTAAAAATAAAAAAAATGGTTAAAGAAATAAACTTGTTTATGTATTAAATACGTGTAAGTAAAAATATCTACTTTAAACTTAATTAAAAACAAATGTGAATGGTTATTCTAATAGTCTTATACTATTATACTATTATATATAGTCTTTATCTTACAATTTTTACAAAAAACCCTGGATTACTTGACTTAATCTTATAATGCGGTATGGTTTTGCTTATCCACTACTCTCGATTCTTCTGGATGTCAAAATGGAGTAACGTTTATTAACAGGTATGTGACAAAGTGGAGTTACTTTGAAGATAATACCATCTGACGAGATTTTTGCAGGCGGCGAAATAGAATATGTAAAAAATCAACTAACATAGATGCATTCATAATGCGAGAACGGAATTCTCTCTTCTATCCTGACATATATGTTTTGCCTCATTTACATTCATGCGTTACGTCATACATGCTCTCCTATTATTTTGACTTGATATCTTTAAAAATCTCATATGATTATAACTCTTTCTCGGATGGCTAATACATCCATCAGGCAAACCACCCAGTATCTAACAGAGTGCCCCGTACGGAGGTATGAAGAAGACTAGTTAGACATCCATAGGGCGACGAAGGCTGTTAAGTGGCTGGCCAAACGGGAACCTAGAATATAAAAGGACAAAAATCGATGATGCAGTCAAAGGCGTAAGAAAAGTCGAAGCCATACAAAAAGTAAAGTAAGAATTCCACTGTTTTCAGCTTTGTATACTTTCTTTACCAGGCGTTCATTCTCCACTAAAAAAATAAGTGCTTAGCAATTCTTCACTCTATGGTGCATAGTATTTTGAAGACCGCGAGAACCTCGTATACTCGGATGGCTTTGTAATTCAATAAATATTTAAAACAGGGCCAGATAAACGTGTTTTTTTGCCCGTAGCAATGTATTTGAATCCGCCCTCCCTCATTTTTTTTAAATTACATCGGGTCTAAAATGACTAAGCGGGATTTTTTACATACACTCCATCATGCCGAGCCTCTATCCGGGTACGCAAAGAGAACCGAGCGCCATACCGGCGAATTTTTGATTTACATGATTAACATTTTAGAATTTTAAGCGCCCTTTTTATGACTTCTTGTTCCTGATTGTTCTATGATTTATCCGGCCCTGATTTCAAATTACCGATTAAAGAACACAACCATTGTATTTTTATGGTAATCGAAATAATGGCTTCAAATAACTGAGATATCACTGTTTATTTTTCTGTTTTATTTTTCAACTATTTCTGTTAATTTTTATGTAAAAAAAAAAAAAAAAAAAAAAAAAAAAAAAAAAAAAAAAAAAAAAAAAAACCAATTCTCTCAATAGATGGCGTTACAACAAAATAAATAAAAAATAATAAGATTGTTGTTCATAATTTCACCCATAGATGGCTGTAGTAAAAATTCCTTATTTTCAAGCGAAAAGAATTTCAGTATTACAATGTATAGAAATTTCAAAATTGAATTGATAGGGATCTCATTAAAAAAGCATAATTGGTGAACGTTGCGCAAGCGCATAAAGTGATCACGTAAACCAGCCGATGACAGGTCGTAAGCCCTGTAGGTGCCTTGATTTCCCGGTTCTCCTACAATAAATATTCCAACTTCGTCTCTATTGAGATAATTAAAAATCTGTTAAAAAATTTATGTAACTTATTAACTAGTAACCTAAAACCAAATAAAAAATAAAGCACTACCTCAGAAAAGACTCGTCTAGCGAGGCGGTAAATTTCCAAACAGGAACACAATTGTGCATAAGTTTTTTTCATATATTAATTTTTGTATTGTTATTATAATTTGTAAATGTAATGGAAATAAATCATTACATTTCAAATAAAAAGACAACTTTTGTATATTTCAAGTGTCTAAAATAATCATATTATAAATTATTTGGAGGAAGCACCGATGTTGTTCCATGATTAAACCCCAAATGATATGAATAAATTCATCGTGCGCCTATCGAGCATGCTGGATAATATAAATGATTAAATATGTCGTGACGTCACGACATATCAAACCCGCAGCTATCCATTATGAATGTACTTGTATGCGGCGACACTATTGCGTGTTTCTCGACGATAATTTATTCCACCTGTACCTTACCTTGTACACAAGTACTTTTTAGAATTTTTTAAAAATTCTCATTTCGTGGCATCCAGATACTAGATTTTAAAATGTAAATTACGATTTTAATCGGTCCGCTTTATAAAGTAACAAATGTATTGAGTTAGGCCAAAAATTTCTGGATAAAATAACTGCTGAACGTAACACGCTAACCATTCGTCATTAATATCTCTCGTTTTCAAGCACACTCAGCAAAACTATGAAATAACTAAGTAATGATGCAACGTTGTCTCAATCTTAAGAAACTGTATTTATCTAATGATATCCCTTCTGCACCTTTCAGTTATCTCATTCCAAAGGAAGATGAAAATAAAAAAGCGTCACCAGAGAACAAGGCCATATATTCAAATCCTACAAAATTAAACTACTAACCTAGGGGGCAAGTCTGGTTCAATCGGCGAAATCAAAACCCTCACGATTACCCATATCATGGATATAATAATCATATGGAGTTCTATAATATCTTAAGATGTCATAGAACTCCATGCGATAATTATATCCTTGATATGGGTAATCACTAGGGTTTTGATTTCGCCGGTCGAACCAGACTTGCCCCCCCTAATGAGCCTGACGTCTATACGTGGTATAAAGTTAAAGGTCTAGAATCAATCGAAATGAAGACAAATTATTTACAGAAAATATTGATTGCAAGAACGGTTTTTTATCCTCAGACTCGATAGTTGAATTAGTTTTATTTATGACAAATTGCTTTAATTAATTGGCGAATTTTTATTTGGAAGAGTTTGGGAGAGTCCGGAGAACTCTAAAGAAACTGCACTGAAAGTGCCAAAGAGAGCTAATTATAATGGAACAACAGGCTCACCGTTAACTAAAAGTGAAGATAATATCGAACTGTATTTTCGAGTCTTGAAAGCCCTGAAGTTGCTTTTCGTGGCTACAAGGTCCAATTGGTTCAACGAAATTCACTTCGGACATCGTTGTAGAGTTCGTCTCGGAAATTAGTGCATTCCTACAGGATATGCTCAGAAGTCTGATCGAGGATATCATAATGCCAACATGAGGAAGAATCGGATAAGAGAAAACGAATAAAATAACTTTTGAAGTAAGGATTTACGTGGTCCAAAAAACAGAACACTTCAATTTCTTCCTTTCTGAATACGTTAAGATGTCCATTATAAAAATATTACTACCAATGATCGTTTACAAGATAAACTAAACTATAATATTTGGTCGCTTTTAGTAAATATTAGGTTATGAATGGTTGAAACTTTTCCAAGTTGATTTAGTGTTGGGAATACGGTGGAATAGCGTGAAGTGCAGAGAATGTTGGTACGGTTGCGTGTTGCGTGGTGATTCTGGTGATTACCAACAGACACGAGACCGTCTTGTGACTAATAATGGAGGAAACATGGCCATCCACTTCGTGCAGCATGCGACTGCCGAAGAGTTCTTTGATACTGAAGGCAATTTAAAAATGGATACACCAGTAATCTAATGCTGGTTGTACTGTAAAGCGTAATACAGCAAGATTTATTTTTATAGCGTTTCATCAGATGCCGTTATTATAGAACGGGTCGAGATAAAATATCGTGCCAATAATTCACTATCTAAATGCAAATAAAAAAATGCGTAAATATATAATCACCAGATACGCCAGATTACGAATGCAATGCCCCATTAGGCAAACGATACTCTTTACAGGATATGAGAAAATGTCTTCTCAGAAGACGTACAGGGCAGTGCGGTGTGGTGGCAAATAACCAAAAAAGACAGCCACACTACTATTTGGAAACAATTGTTACCAGGGGGAAGAAGTGATGATAAAAGTCTTGAAATCTTGGTCTTGCGTAAAATGTAGTTCGCAGGCGTGCAAGACTGAGACTAGGCTCACAAGTCCAAGAACTCTCCAGATTTAAAACCAATGTTATTGTGATTTTGAATAATTACTTACCAAGACATAGGGCCGTATTTATAAACTATTCTCAGTGCTCAAGTCAATACTTAGCACACAGAAATGTATGGAATTTGTGATGTTAAGCATTGACACGTTTTATAAATTCGGGCCTAAGACTTAGCTGGCATATGTTCATTACCAAGAACTGTTTAATAATAAATCCCACACAAACCTACCAAAAATACATCCATCTATTTTATTACAGCTAAGGTCAGATCAAAGGTTTCGACGCCTTACCAAATTATAATTATAAGCGCCACCCACCCTTAAAAAATCGGCCAGTAATAATATATTCTGAGGTCATACACATAAAACAGTATAAATACAAAAACATTAAAATTTGAAATTATTCATAATATAAAAAGATCATTAAACAAAAATATCCAACCTGAGTCAAGAAATGATCGGCAGACCTAATCTAGGACTAGTGCAGTCTTGAATTCCATCTGAAACCAGTGAAATCACACATGTCTTACACCAAAAGTCTCTGTTTAATGTTCAGCCTTGTTCCAATTGCCGGTTGGTTGTTCTCGATTATCAGACACGAGAGTACGGCTGTTAACGGCGTAGAAACAAGAAGTGTCCAGTTATAGGAAAAGGGAAGTACCATAGTTGCGTGACTCCAAGAAATCTCGCGTGATAATGTGGCTCGTACGATTGCATGTAGAAACAACATAAGGCCAAATAATTATTATGAAAACGAATGGACTCAACGTACATATTTTTCGCCAAAAACATACACTGCTACACGTGGACATATGCCTCATTACTCAGAAAGCAAGTAAAATGTAGTAGGTAATCAAAGCAAAAAACGCAAATACAAGTCCATTACCTCAATGTCGACAAATACCTCATTGAAAGGAATAACAATCATCATTACTAATTTGCAGTAATAAATAACGAATATGGCCCCTAAATATTAATAAATACCATAAATCAAGCATTTGACTCTCAAACTTCAAAATCTAACAGAGGTATTAAAATTTTCAAAATTCCTACTTATTTCAATACATATTTCAATCAAATATCAAATATATTTTTAATAAATATTAAAGCACTACACAGTACATACTTTTTTTTTTTTTAACATGTCTACGTAGGGGACGCCAGCTATTAGGATTTGGGTCCATTTTACTCTTCCAAAGAAGCGCACTACGTAGCGTTGGGAGGGGTTTGCAATCTAGAAATGAGTTTATTAATTCGGATTTTAAAAAGACCCGGGTTGTACGAAGATGGAAACACAGAATTCGAAGATCGTTCCACAGTCGGACTGCTGTATTAATAAAGGAATTCGAGAAGCGACTTGTTCGTATATGTTGAAGGTCCACTGTGAATGGATGCTGCGATTGAGTGAAGCGAGTGACTCTGTTGCGGGTGGGTGGAGGAGGGACCAAAGATGCAAGTTCTTCTGAGCAATTCCCGTGGTAGTATCTATAGAATAAACTTAAAAAACCGACTCTGCGTCTGTGTTCTAGTGATTGCAATCCATCAGTCAGTGATGGATCATCAATCAGACGTATAGCACGCCTTTGGACAGCGTCGAGGGTATTCAGTATGTATTGGGGGGCGCCACTCCAGAGGTATACAGATCTGGGTCTTAGTAAAATATCTGCGCGCTCTATATAGTACGCTCAATTTTTTGGAGGCGAGTTTCACCTTAGCTTCGATGGAGCCCTTGTAGTGTAATTGGTTCGTTATAGATACTCCAAGCAGGTCGATAGAGCTGCTGTTAGGTAGGGTGCTTCCGTTGAAAGAAACTTGCAATTCATTGGGGTTTCTCTTCGCAGAAATTAGACAGGCTTGGGTTTTTGAGACGTTAAATGAAACAAGATTAGTTTGGATATTTTTTTAACGGAGTAATACTACTTAAGATTCAATTAATAAAGAAATAAAATATTAGAATGTCATATCCAGAACACAATTATCTAATAGGTCAAAAATAGCTAAAAATAGTGTAATTAAAATTAGTTATACAAAAGATAATGAGCAGCCAACTACACGCGGTATTCCCAAGCGGTCACCCATCCAAGTGATCCAAGAGAACCGGTGCTTTCAACGTGGTATGGTCGTTGACGAGAGGTTCTAAACATTTTCAGTATATATGTCAATTTATGATAAAAATAATGTAAGTAATAAAAAATAAATAAAAAAGGGGAGCCAACGACACGCGGTGTTCCCAAGATATATATATATATATATATATATATATATATATATATATATATATATATATATATATATATATATATATATATATATATATATATATATATATATATATATATATATATATATATATATATATATATATATATATATATATATATATATATATATATATATATATATATATATATATATATATATATATATATATATATATATATATATATATATATATATATATATATATATATATATATATATATATATATATATATATATATATATATATATATATATATATATATATATATATATATATATATATATATATATATATATATACTTCTACTTTACACTTTGTAAAGTAGAAGAATTACAAAGTTTATGTTTTTATTTTTTAAAAATGAACTTCTACAGAGTTGCTCACGCAAAGTTTGAAGAACATTTTAAAAGTCAAATGAGATTATTCATTCCAAATGTTATGGAGACGGCTGACTAGCGAGTGATATTTTCTCTGTGTACGTGTATTGGTGTAATAAAAAGGTCCATTGATTCTTCGTGGTGTATATTATTGATTCAATCTGGTAATCAAGAGGCAAAAAAAAACATATCACACAGTTCAGCAATGAGGTTCATCATCCATTCTGAATGCAGTGCTTCTGAAGGTGCGACGAGACCTAGTGTGTGGGTATACACGCATTCGGAATTTGAACTACTGCCTGAGATTTTTAAGCCACGTTATTTTTTTACTCCCCAAACTCCTCTGTCTTTCCCTCCACTATAAGATATAGAAGACCATATTCAAACTCCGACTTTCCTCTGTCTTTCCCTCCACATATAAGACATAGAAGACCATATTTATCACCACTGAATACGTGGCTAAAGTTTGTGACTTTGGGTCTCTTGACAGTGGTTAGCAACTCTCTCTCTCTTTCTTCCTAATTTAAAATTCTTACATTGGAGACTTTAAACCCATGAGATGCGCATCAACCTTCTGTATAGCCACCTCTCTAAGAAAAGCTACTGGATAAAAATCTTTAGTTTTAGAAAACATTTAATCTTTGTAATCTACTTGTTGTTATCGTTATGGATTGATAAAAAATAAATAATTTTACGACGGTTCAATCATTAACTAGGAGTAAAAGAGTCGTTAGCTACGTCACAGGCCAGTTAGTTGGTTTACAAACAATTAATACACTTACTGTAACAGATAATAAGTACAAATTAGACAATTAGAGCGATTGAATGGTATATACTACTGTGGCTGTTATCGACTTCATAAATATAACCGCCAATAAATTATGTAAAAGCGTTTATAAATAAATAATAACGATACGTTTGATTCACGAGGTCGGTAGCTGGCTTCAGCGAACATAGCACAATAACAACTCTAATCGCAATATTGTCTCTATCTATTTCTTGTATTGGCGATGTACCTTCACTTAATTGTCTCTGTGTTGGAAATGAATAAAGATCCAATATCATTTGAAATAATATAAAACAAACCCATTAAATAAAAATCTTTAATTCAAATACTTACAGCAATTTTAAAACACTTTCCACTTGCCAAAGTTCCAATAATACAAGTTATCATATTATCATATACAGGAGTTATTTTAACAAATATGAATGAATGCATTGCAAAACTAGTTCTGGATAATAATTGTTTCATCCAGATTAAAAAAGTGCAATAAAGATATGTTTCATAGTGCATGAATTCCTACCGACACAGCCGCCGTAATGTAGATTCATAAAATAATAACATATAGCTACACCTAAAGAAATCCTCCGATATTAAATTTTCTTAACTAGTTATTCCATAAAAAAACTGATTAACAAAAATAAAAGCGCCGTTTAATGAATCGGGATCGTTCCAAGAGCACAGTTCATTTTATAATAATAGTTTATAACGCGTCGTATCGTGACACAAGATCACTCTAAGGGCGCTATAGCTTAAATGTTTGATGGGCTATTTCACCACCTCTGGATAAAGTTCTAGATAACTATCCATAAGATAAATTTATCTTAAGGATAAATGAAGCGAGCGTTTCACCACTTACAAATTTCTTATTAGATTGTTATCCGACGGATAAAGGGTGGCAACGTTGTAATTTCATCTATTTCAATGGTCTTGTCTATGGGTTGATAAAGCTGTCACATTGTGAATCGTAAAAAGTCGCAGTAAACAACGGACAACGGTAAATAAACACGCGGTCAAAACGAACACGTGGACACAAAACAAGATATTTCAAATATTTTGAGAATGTATGTATAAAAGAGAAAGAACTACGAATTTCTGAGAGGATGACATCCACGTGTTAGTGGATTTAGTTTGTCAGCATAAAAATGTTATAGAAAATAAGATATAAGAAAAAATAATTTCTTTTATGAGTCCTAAAATGTTCTGCGTTCAGACGTTTTCGTCAATCTAAACCTCACCTTGAAATCAATATTGTCGAACTCCGAAAAAAAATCTTTTCGCATTTGGAATAAATCTCTGACGCCGATTTTGTCTCGTATTATGTAAAAATACGATATCATCGTCGATTTGGTCATAAATTTCGATCATTTAAAAAATAACTTATACTCAGTTTAACTTATCTATCACTTATCGCGAACCTATTCCGCTAGACAACATATCTAGAACTTTATCCATGGCATAGAGCTATCAGAGAGTCGTGAAACGCATTTTTCGGTTTATCCGTTAGATTTGTGTTAGATTGGGTATCTGGGGGCCTAGACAACGTGTTATTTAAGCTAAGCGTTATATCGCTAAGCGATAGTAAATGTATGAAATTGGTCGCTATGACAACACGTGACAGCCATAAATTTCATACATTTCTATCGCTTAGCGATATAACGCTTAGCTTTAATGGCATGTTGTCTAGGGGGGCTGGCACTTTATCCAGAGGTGGTGAAATAGCCCGTAAGCGAAACAAATTGGTCATCAACTAAAAGTGTCGATGCTTTGAGCTCCATGATGTATGTTAGAGAAAAATTATCCCACTTTAAATGACCGCTTTCACTGAAACTGCTATCATAATAAACCATCTGAGTCAAATTATATTTTCAGAATTGGTACTCTATGATCCTGACGACATTTTGAGATGTCTTCCTGGTGGCTCATCATGTTTTTGACACAGTTCATGAATATAGTGCTAAGCCAAGTCATACAGAGTCTTAAAAACTATTGAGCATACCTTACAAGCTTATTTGTCATGGAAACTACAACTGATGTAGTTCAATAAGAAGATATGTTATGTGACCATATTATGTCAGCTCCATTTATTGGCGAAAGAATAATAAGAAGACTAGTGTATATTGTGAACTTGGCTTTATGTGACAGAATCCTAACGATCTTCTTTCGTGTGTTGATTGTAGTAGATAGATAGATAGATAGATAGATACAAGGCAACCAATTAACACTGCGAGTGGATACGATCGAGTGGCAGTAGCTTCAATCAGTTAAATAATAATAATACACATGGTCATTGTTTGTTCTGCCAATTCACAAATAGGCACCTAACCAATAATGACAGTGCATTGGCGAGACACGTCTGTGATACGTGCTCGCTGACGTCACAGCTTCTAGTGGTGGCTTCTGGCACGCTTTCATCACATGGGAGATCACACGATACAACAATATAAACCTATTAATAACAACATGATGAGTGGGTACCTATCTATCTATCAAACATTCCGTCATGCAATTATAAGCGTTTGGAAACAGATGATGTTACTTCTTACATATACATAAATATATCCGCCTTTAAAATAATATTTCAGATGAAATCTTTTGTGATAGGAACCCATCTACTGAGTGTAGTATTACTCCTGCCTTGAAACTAAGGTTATTCTGTCAAATTATAAAATATATTTAATAATGATGATACGATTTATCAATTGTGTTGTATGATTTTACCTCTCCTGTCCCAGAACTTATTGGTTTTTCATAGTGGATCGTCATAATAAATATCAAACTAGAAGCAATAAGTACTAAAAAAGAAGATTTAAACATTCTTTGTCAAGCGTCGTTTACTCTGCGGAGGTAGGCGATCATCAGGGCTAACTCCAACTTGCTAACTGTGGCTGTAGTGCTTTTTCAAGAAATTCTTCGACGCTCTTCTCTTTGTATTCTTACCTGCAATATGATGAAGTTCGTACTACCTTCCTTTGAACATGCCTACTTAAGTACCTATTTTAAATGTATAATATCGATTGAGTCTTGTAGGTACATCACGTTTTTCATATGGTAAGAAAGATAAAAATTCACGTTCAATTGTACTTACCTAATGTTCCTATATAGTAACAAAATAATACAATGATATCAACATAGGTACCACGCGATGCCAACAAAAAACATATCGATAAGAGGAACAGTAACATCAGCCGTCGTAATTATGATATCTGGTGACAAGCCCATAATCCATTGTGTGACACTCCACATGATCCGATCTGATCCAATAACTTCATCACAATATAACACTAATGACAAGCCATCCACGAGTATTGTATTATCTTTCGTTTTATCGATTATCGTTTCTGATATGCTGTGCTGTACATGTCTCTATTGTTTCTTGTGATAAGATAATATTATAATATGTACATATTATATAATCCATCCATCCACCTCGCAAATTAATACTTACTTAACGAGTCCGGATAATATACATACAGTACTGTGCGAATTAATGGAATATTTGTATTTAATGTCATTTTTTACTTACAAAAACACTATTACGTCAATTTTGACACTTTTTTAGTGCCAAAAATTATAACTTATGGTTAATTTAATCTTTGCAAGCTCATATTGTTATTTGTTGGTTAGTCTATACTTTTTTTTTCCACATTTTCTTAGTAAATGACTTATTTCATATTAACAGTGTTTTTGTGTTGATTTTAAGTCATGGATATCACTCCGAGGAAATGGGAAAAGATTATAAATTTAAGTGAACACACTTCAATGACCCAAAAAGAGATTGCCAGTCAGTGTTTCAGTGAGCCAGGGACCAGTCAGCAACATTATTAAGCAGAAAAGAGAAACAGGGTTGGTTGAATTAAGAAGAGTAGGAAATGTGAGAAAAAAAGGAAAGCAACTGTCCCAGATGAAGTATCTTAGATAATTAATAGTAAGTCAAACCCCAAAAAAGCAAGATACGATCTTCAAAGAGACTTAGCAGTTACTGGAGTGATGATTCATGACTTGACAGTACGAAGAAGATTGATTGTACATATTAGGCCTTTCCACTCCAATGCGTTGCAGCAGCAATTGCCATAATCAAGTCTTTCTCGCCATAATCAAGTCTTTAATTTCTAAAACTAAAAGAAATTACAAAGAAAAAAGTGGAGTTTATAGAATAACATGTGGTGACTGTAATGAACACTACATAGGACAGACATCACGTAACCTAAATATAAGAATTAACGAACACAGAAGATGCTTAAACAACAATAATTTCTCAGAATTTGCTAACCACATTATCCAAACTAATCACTCTTTCAATAACCACAAACTAAAACTATTACATGAAACACAGAATAAAGGATACCGACTTAACAACTACGAAACGCTCGAAATACATAAACACATAAATTCCGGTATAAAACTTATAAATAACCATACCTTTCATAACACTTCTCCAATACTTAATATATTTCCCATCAAAAACAAAAACACTTCACAATACTCCCCTCCCCCCACTAACCCAACCAACCCTCAACCGCCACCCCACTCGCTTCACAGACAGATACACACAAATTCAACATGTTAGTCTCGACACGCCGGTCGATGGAAGGACAGCGCTTCCGAAACATGTCGTGAAGTGACTCAAAAAACAAGTGGTTTATAGCTAATTTATAATTCAAAAATGGTTGATATTTTTATAAATTAACCTCATTGTGAATGCATATTGTCATCATGAATAATGTCAACTGACATAATAGATACCACAGAAACAAATAGAAGTCATCATTCCACAGATAAAATAGAAGTCAACAGATACTATAACTGTCAGAGCGTTTTTTACCCAAAAATTTTACCGAGCGTTTGGTGCAGTGCGTACACTCGACGTTCAATCTGAACGCCACAGAGTGTCTTTCGAACGTCTGTTTCCGGTCATTACGAACGACTTAGAACGTCACTAAGTGCACTCGGCGTTCATTGTAGCCCAGAATTAAACATCAAACCAGATTTGGGGTACATCACACGATAAAAAGTTAAAATAAAATAAATAATTTGGTAATAGATTAGGTCGTCAAAACGATAAATGTAATGATTGTTTATTATGGACGTCACAAATTAAAATTCAAAGAGATAAGGTCCCTGAGTCAAATCGAAAACGCTTAACGATATCGCCAAACGCTATTTTTTTGTATGGGATTTAACGTTTGTTGTTTGTGATTGTAGAAAAAAAAAAATCTACAACAAACGTCAAATCCCATACAAAAAATAGCGTTTGGCGATATCGTTAAGCGTTTTCAACTTGGCTCAGGCCCCTTGTCTAATAATATTGTCTTTTCCTCCCTTCACACGGCCATGATCCAGAAGGCACGTCCAATGCCAGGACGGACGTCGACGTTGGCTGATGAATAACATGTTTGAGTGTAATAGTGTACCTACATTATAGGTAGAATATGAATAACATGTTTGAGTGCGATGGTGAATATTATAGTAGATGTATAACATGTTTGAGTGTAATAGTGTACCTACATTATAGGTAGTATATGAATAACATGTTTGAGTGCGATGGTGAATATTATAGTAGATGTATAACATGTTTGAGTGTAATAGTGTACCTACATTATAGGTAGTATATGAATAACATGTTTGAGTGCGATGGTGAATATTATAGTAGATGTATAACATGTTTGAGTGTAATAGTGTACCTACATTATAGGTAGTATATGAATAACATGTTTGAGTGCGATGGTGAATATTATAGTAGATGTATAACATGTTTGAGTGTAATAGTGTACCTACATTATAGGTAGTATATGAATAACATGTTTGAGTGCGATGGTGAATATTATAGTAGATGTATAACATGTTTGAGTGTAATAGTGTACCTACATTATAGGTAGTATATGAATAACATGTTTGAGTGCGATGGTGAATATTATAGTAGATGTATAACATGTTTGAGTGTAATAGTGTACCTACATTATAGGTAGTATATGAATAACATGTTTGAGTGCGATGGTGAATATTATAGTAGATGTATAACATGTTTGAGTGTAATAGTGTACCTACATTATAGGTAGTATATGAATAACATGTTTGAGTGCGATGGTGAATATTATAGTAGATGTATAACATGTTTGAGTGTGATGATGTATATAGTACCTATATATGAATAACATGTTTGAGTGTGATGGTGTATAAAATGTCCTATTCTGATTCGTTTCAGAATACGAAAACATTTAAATCAGCGGGCGACCGTGGATAAAAGGATTTTATCCAAGTGGTGTGACGTAATGAGTCCCGTAAAAATGCAGCCAAATTTTTGACATTTCTCATATACTAAAATTCAGACGGATAAATTTAGTCGAATCAGAATAGGACATAAATAACACGTTTGAGTGTGATCGTGTATATTATACTATAAATAATATGTTTAGAGTGATAGTGTATATAACATAAGAATAACATATTTGAGTGTGATGGTGTATATTATCTATATGAATGACGTGTTTGAGAGTGAGTGTTAATTATATTATAATATATGAATAACATGTTTGAGTGTGATGGTGTATATTATATATGAATAACATGTTTGATTGTGAAGGTCTATGTTATATAATACAGATATATAACTATAAATAGCACGTGATTTATAAGTACATAATATATACTTAACATTATTCACCGCGTCGATAATAAAGTCAAATTGTAGGTCGTCACGTGAATTAAAAATTTATATAAACGTAGATACAAAATAAACTTACATAAATATTTTAAATTCGCATGCATAATATTGTATTTAACATTAATTTATGCCGACAATATTATATTTATATGTACAATCGATGTTATTTATTATAGAACATAGCCTATTTTGCAGAACTAGCAGTAGCATTAAAATCCGATTTGTTGCGACTTAATATTGATAACCTTAATGCACGACATTATGACTTCATAAAGACAGGAAGTGTCAATATATATATGTACATAGTACCTACTTGCTCTAAAGCCAACATTGAGAAAAGTCATCCTTGTAATTAAATAATTTCCTAATTCTTCCATTCTTATCGCATTGTCCTGTCCTAATTCTTCCATTCTTATCGCATTGTCCTGTCCTAATTCTTCCATTCTTATCGCATTGTCCTGTCCTAATTCTTCCATTCTTATCGCATTGACCTGTCCTAATTCTTCCATTCTTATCGCATTGTCCTGTCCTAATTCTTCCATTCTTATCGCATTGACCTGTCCTAATTCTTCCATTCTTATCGCATTGTCCTGTCCTAATTCTTCCATTCTTATCGCATTGTCCTGTCCTAATTCTTCCATTCTTATCGCATTGTCCTGTCCTAAAATTCATATCTTGTATGCATCTATCTATTTGTTTAATCATTTTTTATTTTGTATCCCAATTTAATTTTTACTCCTCACTAACCCTAGGGGGGTTATGATTTCGCAATTTTTAAGGGTATTTTTTTATTGCAGATTATCAACCAGAATCATAATGAGATTGTATTCTGAAAGTTTCATCACAATGTATCTGTGTGTGTGTGTGCTGTGTGCTATGTACGGCGTGTTTATTTTACTTTATCGATTATAGACTAAAGTACTCATTCGATTCTTTTCAAATTTTGTAAATATGTATATCTAATACTCACTTAGACCCCATTAGATTCTGAACGATATATGAATAGTGCTGCTCAATCTTTTTAACTGTCAAATATTTCGAAGTGACCCCATGCACAGGAAACTTAAATTTTGTAAATTTTATTTTCAAATAAAATTGATAAAAAGGCACATCACTTTCATAAAATGGCATTGAAGATTTATCAAGATTTCATAATAAAATATTTAAATAAAAAATAATTTAACAAACTCATTTATGAAAATGCTGAAAATTTTCCATACAAAATTTGAATACTTTATAGAATGACTTGTTAGAGAGGAGTTTAGCGTTGGCCACAATCCACTCATTTTTTACTATATGATAATTTTGATTTTTTTTGCAAGACCATCCTTAAGTAATTGGTGCTACAATCTTGTAGTTTTAATGTAAAATTCCTGTATGTAACCTAGAGTAAAAAAACTAAAATAAATATATATAGATGGGTCGATGGCAGAGCGGTTAGCGCGCTGGGCTCATAATCCAGTGGTTGCGAATTCAAATCCTGCCTCGACCGTTCGTCTATAGCACAAGCATTTATGTTTAATTTAGGGAATGTAGGAAGATGTAAATGAACATGTTAAATACGGACATATTCATTTAAAAAAACTACTTGTGCTATTTTTTTTCTGAGTTTCCTTTGATAAATTAATTTGAAAAATACCTCAAGAGATAATATTAATATTACAACTCTTATTATTAATTTAATAGTAGTCGAGAGTAAAAATACCTCAAGAGATAATATTAATATTACAACTCTTATTATTAATTTAATAGTAGTCGAGAGTAAAAATACCTCAAGAGATAATATTAATATTACGACTCTTAATTATTTAATAGTAGTGGAGAGTTAAAATACCTCAAGAGATAATATTAATATTACAACTCTTATTATTTAATAGTAGTGGAGAGTAAAAATACCTCAAGAGATAATATTAATATTACAACTCTTATTATTTAATAGTAGTGTAGAGTAAAAATACCTCAAGAGATAATATTAATATTACAACTCTTATTATTTAATAGTAGTGTAGAGTAAAAATACCTCAAGAGATAATATTAATATTACAACTCTTATTATTTAATAGTAGTGTAGAGTAAAAATACCTCAAGAGATAATATTAATATTACAACTCTTATTATTTAATAGTAGTGTAGAGTAAAAATACCTCAAGAGATAATATTAATATTACAACTCTTATTATTTAATAGTAGTGTAGAGTAAAAATACCTCAAGAGATAATATTAATATTACAACTCTTATTATTTAATAGTAGTGTAGAGTAAAAATACCTCAAGAGATAATATTAATATTACAACTCTTATTATTTAATAGTAGTGTAGAGTAAAAATACCTCAAGAGATAATATTAATATTACAACTCTTATTATTTAATAGTAGTGTAGAGTAAAAATACCTCAAGAGATAATATTAATATTACAACTCTTATTATTTAATAGTAGTGTAGAGTAAAAATACCTCAAGAGATAATATTAATATTACAACTCTTATTATTTAATAGTAGTGTAGAGTAAAAATACCTCAAGAGATAATATTAATATTACAACTCTTATTATTTAATAGTAGTGTAGTAGTAGAGTAAAAAATGTATGTTTGGAGATTAAGTATCAAACTATTGAGTCCTCGTATATATTGTGTAGTTTATACTGCCTTGTATTGTATGTATGAAACGATAATTCTTCTTCTTCTTTACCCTTAGCACTTTTTTCCCGTTTCTATCGGGGTACGCTTATGTATGTATGAAACGATAATACTGTCTAGAGCAGAGGTTCCCAAACTTTTTTGTGTCGTAGACCCCTTGTCATGTTTTTCGATTTTCGATAGACCCCCTACTTACCTGATTTTATCCTTCTCGGGCAACTAATAGGTACTATGTCAAATATTAATTTAACACGCACCCAATAACAAGTTGCCACATTCTGGAGACTTACGATATTAATCGTCTCACAGATCCAGACTGAAAAGACAATTAAAAACTGTGTCTCCACCGGGAATCGAACCCGGGACCTTTGGATCAGCAGTCAAATACCTAACCAACTGAGCCACGAAGGCTGACAAAAATCAAAGTCAAATTTAAATTGTATGGTTTTAGATTTTATGGCAGGCATAGGCTTACAACCATTATAAATGAATGTGAGAAGGGTAATGTTATGAATGTTATCTAAGGTTTTGGTATGATGGAACTTTAAGGGAATTTGAAAGTAACATGACAAAAAATGTAAAAATAAAATATTATACAACGAATAATAATAACAAATTGTTATGCGATAGGTACTATCAGTGTATATTTTGATCCACTATCGTGGACCCCCATTTTCATTTCATGGACCCATAGATTTTTTTTTCGCTGACGTAGACCCCTTGCAAGTTGTCATAGACCCCTGGGGGTCGATATAGACCACTTGGGAATCACTGGTCTAGATATTGAGTAGTATGAAACGATGTCGTCACAAATTTCAATTTTTATTGAAATTTGTGACGACATCGTTTGTTAACAAAAGTTTGAAAAGAAATTGTTAACAAAAGTTTGAGATGTACTTCTTAAAATATTTTTTAGAAAATTAAATTATCTAGTTGGGGTGTTTCGGCAACATTCGATATTTTTAAAAACTTTGGAAATATAGGCAGTTAAACACATAAATTTATCACATAAAATGTTTGTGAAACTCTGGAAGTGTTTTAAAAAAACCGATTTGAGATTTAGTATTTGTCTATAATTTGTACTAATTCAGCGTTCTAACTTTTATGGTTTTTGAGATATTTGAAAAAATAAAGTAAAAATTCAAAAGTTTATAACCCAGAACTGAAACAAAAAAAAAATAAAAAAAATACTGAGTATAAAAGTATTGCAGGCCTATAACTATATATTTCTGAAATTTTGGGCTCTGGAAATTGAGTGGATCAAAAGTTATAAGTGTAGAATGTACACACACACACATACACACTAAATGTTCTACTCCGAATTTTGAGTAAATCCATATTTATAAAGAACATACATGCTGCGAAGCCTCTAAGTTGGTGTTTTTTGGCTTGAAAGTTGAAAATACATGAAAATATAGTCCTGGCATACAAATCTCGTGTATCTAGGGTTGATACTTTGTCGATATGTTAAGAGAAATAAATTCTCTTGAACAAATCGATAGTTGGATTATAGAGTCTAAAACAACGAAACAGGGTTAAATAATCTAGCTGAAGAAGTCACTGCGACCCCCATGATGTATTTACCTGACACCTAGGTAATATACATACAACATAGACAATATGGCTTGGGTCGAACTACATACATACTTACATACTTGATGACATTGTCTTTCCTTTGAATTCAAGGTCAAAAATAAGTGTTATAGTTACTTACTTAAATATCGTTAGTACCCAATAACAACTTAATAACATAATTTGTACAATAAAGCACACACTAACTTTAAAGAGCAGATAAATTATTCTAAATCCAATAAAGGATCATTTTCTTAACAATCCAGATATTTAACATATTATCAAAGGATGGGGTCTCAATATTATTGAAAAGTTTTCATCTAATTCAATGAATCTAGGATTAATAAATTCCGGTTAAACTGACATTATAAATAATAAGATTTTGTATAGAGGGCGATGTATAGCATCTGGAGCTGACCATTGAGATTGTGGAAATAGGATGGAATGGAGATGAAAGACCTGAGCCACCAACTCCAAGTAATTGAGAAATGGTACAGATAATAAGATATAATATAAAATAAATATTTAATGGGTTCAATCCCGATAACCCACATAAATTTTAATGAAATGTCAAATTTATTCATTGCCATTCTCAAGATTACATAAAGGAAGTGTAATAAGATTAAAATAACAAAATAACATCACTAGTATATTATAAAATGGATATAGTTTAGTGACAGTTCTGGTGAACACTTTTTGTTTTTGATGTTTATTAAAATATTAATTCGTCTTCGGAATTGAACGCATTACTGTGTTATTTGTTATAGTAACCTAAGTTGCTTTAAATATGACTGTAAATTTAACATCAAATGAAATAATAAAAACTCCAGATTTAAAAACAGCTCGAGTAGTCGATTGATGATAGCAATTCGTTCGTCACACTGTAATGACAAAGTTCAAATGAATAATATTCGTTAGTTACCGATACAATACTGTTTTCGCTTAGACAATAAAAAAGCGATATTAAAGAACAACAATGTCGTGATAGAATTACCGTGATCTAAACCGTGACGTGAATCGTGATACGGATTATGACGTAAAACTTATGAGAAAACTATAACAATAAATACACAAATATAATAAATGATAATAGTCTTGAACTTAATCATTAACATTACGTATTGTATCCGACAAGATATGAGATTTGCAAATATTGGATCAATAAAATATACTCGGGAAAATATTACAGATGAATTAAACGTGGTGACTGTTGATGAATTTGCAAGAGCACAACGGATGTACAAACACAAAATATGTACGTAGAACACAAAAAACCTAATAATTAAAAGTTTCGATTTTGTGGTAAAAAATCTATTTTTAATTTATGAGAAGCAAAAATTGTTCTTTATTTCATAATTGTTCCTGAAAACTTATAGAAGTCTTATTCTCCGTGTTTTGTCCTTCCATCGATCGGTCAGTTCAGACCTAACTGATTTTTAAAGTAAGAATGGATTAATAGATGTGTAGTTTGATCGGAAAAAGTGCTACTAAAAGAAAATGATGAGTTAGTATGTTTTATAATAGTATATGTGTCATAGCAGTTATTAAATAAATTTATATTCTTTGTTGGGTAAGGTATGGTTGTTGTATAAATGGTTATTTTGGATGATGTTATGTATTACTAAATTCCTAGAAGTCGTCATTATACAGGCATCGACGAATATATCATGATTTGACACAAGATAATATTATAAAAAAAAAATATTTGATACCACATCCGTTTATTGGAACAGTTTAAATAATTCTGGGAAAATCTAAATCAATATAATATCTTTGGTATACAGCAAATTACAAAAAACGGGAAATTTATCAAGCGCAACGCATTCGAAAAGTTTTATACTTAAAGGTTTTTATTTTCATGTACGGTATCCGTTATTTAATTGACTTATGTTGGATATAAGTATTAATAAAAAAATAACACAATTAGTAAAAAAGTACTTATATCAAATCCTAATGACAATTGATCAGACTCTTCTTGAGTAAAATCTAATATAAAATAAAGAAATCATTGAATTAAGACATCAACCAAGATGAATTAAACAAGAGCATTTGAAAAAAAAAAGAAAACAAATATGCAATTCAGATGTTCCCAAAATAACAACAAAAAACACCAAAATTGAGAGGTTTATTAATATGTATTTTATCTTTACTTAAGTACACATCACACGAAGGTCATTGGCAGTAGGAAATTAATATTGAAATTTTGATATGATATTTTTTTACGTATCAAACATTTGTAGATATTAAAAAACAATATTGATAATGAAGTTAAGGTCAAAATATGTATCATATGAAAATTTATACAATGAGACAACAAACGAATGAAATGTTGGAATATTTTGCATAGGTAATGTGATCAGGTGGCAAATGTAAATTGTTTAGAGAACAACGTGCAGAATTTTAATGATAAGAAATATATTATTCATTAATACTTACTACTATAAAAACAATATCAGCTGAACAACAATTGGCCAACTAAACAAAATTATTGTATTTAGAGAATATTTCAACTTATGATAAAAAATAAATAAATTGATGATTCTGGCTATCTGCTGTAGATTCCAGATCTATTTTTATCGGTCCATCTGGGGCTTTCATATAATATTAATGCCTTTAATAAACAGTGCAACTAATATTTGGTGTTTTGTTCAATGTATTCCAGATTTTTTTCTTGCTGAGTTACCAGCATTTGACTGTATCTACGTTAACAATATTGTGAAAACTAAAATTTTCTCATTTGTTTATGTCAATTGCACAGTTCAATAAAATTATCTAATTATCTTATTAAATTTTTAACTGAAGAAGAAAAGTAGGAAGATCTAGGCCAAGAAGACGAGGTGAGGCAGTTTATACAGACTGCGATTGGAAGAGAGCTGCTGAGGACAAGCGGATTTGGAGTCAAAAGTTGAAGGAGGTCAAGATTCGGGTTGGGTAGCCCGTGTTTCTCAATATTACAATTGTCTACATTGGCATCAAAGAATTTCAATTAAGAATCCTTTTATAACCACTTGAAGAAGTTTTTAATGTTATCGTTATATAATTGAAAATAAGATAATATATAAAACAATGATTTATTTTGAAAATCTTTCTACAAACATACACAATCAATAATGAAAATTATTAACAAAAAAATAAGGCAATGACGATTCGAAAAGTATGTCAGAATGAGCGAACGAACTGTGCTGCTGTGTAATACAACAAAAAGAAATGCACGCGAAATGAAATTCCTCGTTCGTTGTAAAAAATATTGCGGAATAATAACGTTATGTTATGTGCACGAGTGTTGGCATTATATTAGGCATTAATAATTCGACTTTTCCTTTCTCCGCATCAGCAAGATGGCCGTGGCTCGATAGTTCTGTGCCTCGGAGTGGCGCAACCATCAGACTATGACAGTCACGCAATTGTTATGTATCTGTATAATTCTCGTATTTATTCTCCACGGTAAGAGCATCTGTGTCGTTTGGGCCATGACTCCGGTCGTTGCACTCCTTTTCGATGGATTCTTGGATAATTTCCACGGAGGCCGCCCAGCGAGACAATAGAGAACCATGACCAAAACAATGAAGACGTTCGTTTTATTGAAATCCCTCGCGAACAAAAGGAATTATGAGAATGTGTACCGCGCGCGCGGGAAGAACAATGTGTTTCAAATCAAAAATAAGATTAACAGATAGGGATGTATACTATTATTTCATTGAGATGGGGAATCAAAACGCTGGGTGTGCGAAAAAAAAATAATCGACATACATATTTAAAGTGAACTGTTTTTTTTTATTGCGGGCTACCACAGGGTTCACATTTGAGACAAATTTAAAAAAAAGGAAAAAATTGTTTAATAAACTCTTGAGTCAGATAATACAAAAATACATTTATTTGAGTAGATGGTTCAATTTCTTTGGACATTCAGTGTACGGCGAACTTTTTGTCTAATTATCTAACTCATAGTGCATTATTTCAATGATTTAAAATACTTTATCTTAATCTATGACTTCAATGATTCTATATATTTTATCAATGAACAAAATAATCCATGCATTTGTCATTTCAGTTATGCGGTTTCCTTAAAGTAAACTTTCTTTAACATTTTCAAGTGAAAAATCTGTAAAGTTTTAGATTTCTACGGTCTCTTCTTATGTTCTCCCAGTATGTTTCCTTTTTCAAAGATCTGAAAAGTCTCTAAGTCCTGTTTAGTAGAACGCTTATATCCATTATTTTGATATTGGAACAATTAATTATAACAAAAATAAGAAAACATATGAAAGTTTGAATCAGTAACTAAACAAGTAAAACGATAATCAATCGACGCAAAATATGCAAATATCTAAATACCTATTAATAGGTAGTTAATATAAACCATTTTTGAAATATAAATTAGCTATAAACCACTTGTTTTTTGAGTCACTTCGCGACATGTTTCGGAAGCGCTGTCCTTCCATCGACCGGTGTGTCGAGACTAACATGTTGAATTTGTGTGTGTCTGTCTGTAAAGCGAGGGGGATGGCGGTTGAGGGTTGGTTGGGTTAGTGGGGGGAGGGGGTATTGTGAAGTGTTTTTGTTTTTGATGGGGAATATATTAAGTATTGGAGAAGTGTTATGAAAGGTATGGTTATTTATAAGTTTTATACCGGAATTTATGTGTTTATGTATTTCGAGCGTTTCGTAGTTGTTAAGTCGGTATCCTTTATTCTGTGTTTCATGTAATAGTTTTAGTTTGTGGTTATTGAAAGAGTGATTAGTTGGGATAATGTGGTTAGCAAATTCTGAGAAATTATTGTTGTTTAAGCATCTTCTCTGTTCGTTAATTCTTATATTTAGGTTACGTGATGTCTGTCCTATGTAGTGTTCATTACAGTCACCACATGTTATTCTATAAACTCCACTTTTTTCTTTGTAATTTCTTTTAGTTTTAGAATTTAATAATGATCTACTGATGTTTTTGTTGGTGTAAAATGCAGCTTTGATACTAGTTGGCAGTGTATTTTTTATTTTTATAGAAATAGGTCCTGTGTATAGAATTTTTCTCCATTTTTGTTCTGTATTTAGGTTGTTGGTGTTGAATGGATATATGTATTGGTCAGTTGTTTTTTGTTTTTTGTTTTTTGTCGAGCATGCTGTCTATTATTTTGTAATTGTAGCCGTTATTCAATGCGATTTGTTTGATGATGTGTAGTTCGTGTTGGAAGTTGTTTTGTGTCATAGGTATATTTATGAGTCTGTTTATCATGGAATGGAAGCTAGCAAGTTTGTGGGAGATGGTTTATAGCTAAAACAAGTGGTTTATAGCTAATTTATATTTCAAAAATGATCTAAATACCTTTTTAATCATTCATAAAACGTCTACTTACCGTGACGTTTACACTAATACAGACATTAGGTAAGTTTCATTAATAATTTAATATAATTATTACCTAGATCTTTGACGTTTAACATAATTTTACGACCGACAAATGATAATAGATAAAATTTGATTGGCTATAGAATGAAAAATGCTGCTGAACCTTACTGAAACGGCTTTTATAAATGTATTGAGGTTGTTATAATACTGTAATTTTTATTTAGCGTGATCTTTCCGATTTCACCGCAGATTTGGGATAAAATTGTGTAATCAATAACTGTAAATCGAACAATAAAACATATAAAATATTCACAAAACTCGACTCGATAAGGTGAGAAAAAATAATCCGTGTTAAAATTAAATAATGAAAATGCGATAAAAGATTAACGGTTTGTGCCAAATTTATGATAATTGAAATTCGTCGACGGATAAATGGCGACCGAACAATTCAATTAAATCAACGTTGAATTATTCAAAATTAGTTATAACAGGAATTTCAAAAAGACAATAAAAAATAAAATATATTAACTCGTGTTTCTCAGTCATTGAGGCTATTACTGAAATGGGCAACAATTCAAATACTCTTCTTCTTTCTGTGTCTTGTCAGGTTGCGTATTTCCCTTTCCGTGTTTAATGCGAGGCAGTAATGCCTCGATTACACACGAGTTAGTATATATTATATTCGTATAATGAGTCAGGCGCTCACAAGATTACAAGAAGTTCCCTAAGCCATATTGTGGCTTGGGTCGTCAGGTTATTTATACCCTCCATCACTCCGTCGAATCTGTGGGATGGACACATATGTAGTTAAAATGTGATCTATGTATGGTTTGGACCAGATCGCCACACTCATAACTAGGGTCACTTATGTAGCCCTATTTGTGGCGCTCAGCTGCACTTCTGCTGCAACCTATCCTAATCCGGTTCAGTGTTGCCCACTCTTTGCGCTCTAAGTCAAAACCGGCAACCCTTTTTGATGGGTTCTTGACGAGGTGCTTGTTTTTAATTTGCCGACTTCTCCATTCCTCGGCCCAGGCTTGTTCGACTGTGAAACCACTGTTCTCCAGAGCTTGGGCTCTGGTCCAGAAGGGTTTTATCGATTAAAGTCTGGTAGCTGGAATATCCCTCAGGGTCATCAAGTTCAGAAGGGAGATGTTGTTCTTTGTCCTTTCCCATTCTCTCAATGAAGAATGAGTTAGTTGCGCTAATTCACTTCACTCACTCGTGTTCAATTCAAGGAACGCGTTTTCCAATCGTACATAAGGTCGCACCGTAAATATTGTCCTTCCAAACGCGTGTAATGAAAGCATCCAAACTAATCTATACTAGGTATATGAAGACTAGACATAATTAAACTTTCAATAAATCGAGAAGAGAGCTGCAGAGTTATTTAGATCTCAGACCAAATTAATTCTTCCGAGACCAAATTCTATATGATATACAAGTTAAACCAACATATTCTAACCAAAATTTTGATAAGAGTAGGTTGGTTAGGTCTGTATGTATTTATCATTGTAACTCGCGTGTATATAAAAAATATAGTTACTTTTATAAAATATATGATGTGATTCGCTAACGCGAGTCGCAATAATGACTACGTACTAAACCTAACCAACCTATTCTTATCAAACTTTAAGTAATTTTGAACACATTTCTATTAAAATATATTTATGCACTTTATTAAATTATTGATAGCTCTGCGGCTCTCTTTTTTTTGTTCGGCTACTTTCCCCAAGCACGATTGGTGGACGCGTTCCTTGAATTGAAAACGAGTTTGTAAAGGGAATTAGCACAGCAAACTTGTGCGTAATTCAAGGCAATATAGTTTCCGTCAAACTTGATCCTATCCGCCGCGGAGGGGAGTGGTTCGCACATATTCCAACCAAGCAAAAATACACATAATTGCTCTTTTATTTTACATCCAATTAGAATATTTACATATCATATTTTAGATGAGTGGTGGCAGAGCGGTTAACGCGCTTGGTTAGAATCCATCGGTCTCGAGATCGAATCCTGCCACGACCGATTCCGTTCACCTATAGCACAAGCATTTATTCTTAATTTAGGGAATGTATGAGGATGTATATGTAAATGTTACAAGAACATGTTCTTTCTTAAAGAAAAATTTCTCGTTAGACAGCCCATAACAATATCTTTAGTATATAATATTTTGTTGCTTGTAACATGTGACAACGACTAATTCAATTTGATATGATGCCACTCTTTGTATTAATTTGCAAATGAACAAACTACACAAAAATACGACGAAGGTCAAGGTCACCGGATGTTTGGTTTTTTTAATCAACCAAATTCGTCATTTTATTCATTCTAAAAATGTATTAATGACGATAAAATAAATTATAATGTATGAAGGGAATACAACTCCATGCATTATACCTACATTAACCATAAATATTATATGTACCTATATAATAACTAGAATTTAAAAAGTTTTATATAGTGACTAGTTGCATGTAACACATGAGATCCAACTGTCGATAGCGATAGTATGTATAGTTGAAGAATAAGTAACAAACTATAAACTCATAAATCCAAATTATTGAATATTTTAGGATATTTTATTTTCTATACAACACATGTAGGTATGTATGTCAAGATAGGACAGTATGGAGTTCAGTCCTTTTTTCTACCCAGAATATGAAAACAGAATGATGGTATGTATGGACGTTTGGAGATTAGTATCAAACAATTAAGTCTTCTTAAATATTGTGTGTAGGCGATTGCCATACAAATTGTATGAAGCAATGTCGTCACTAAATTCAATTTTTATAAAAATTGTTAAAAAAATTTGAGATTTACTTCTACAATATGATATTTTTTATAGAAAACTAAATTATCTAGTTGGAGTATTTCAGCTTTTTTCGATATTTTTAAAATATTTGGAAATATAGGCAGTTAAACTCATAAATTTATAATAAAAAAAATATTTTTCTTAATAAAAAATGTTTGAGAAACCCTGGAATTTTTTTGAAAAAACTATTTTGAGATTTTGTATTTGTCTATGTTTATACCAATTTTCAGCGTTCTAGCTTTTATGGTTTCTGAGATATATGGAAAAATAAACCAAAAATTCAAAAGTTGATAACCTCTGACTGAAACAAAAATTCAAAATTCTGAGTATTAAAGTTTTGTAGGTCTATAACTTTTTATATATTCTGAAATTTTGAGCTCTGTAAATTGAGCGGATCAAAAGTTATAAGGGGGAGGGGACACACACAGACACACACACAGACACACGAAATGTTCTACTCCGAATTCTGAGTAAATCCGTATATGGAACATAATATATGCTGCGAAGCCTCTAAATTGGTGTTTTTTGACTTCAAAGTTGGAATAGCCGTGAAAAAAGCCATACAAAATGTTCCTTCATACACGCATCTTGGATTTTAACAGCCTCTTCCTTCAATAGAATTTCATTCCCTTGAACGAATCGACAGTTGGATTAATGTAATATTGTAAGTTCCCTTGATTCTAGACTTACGTCATTTTATGTAGTGGGCCCATAAAAAAATATTATGGACGAAGAAGCAGAGGGAGACCTAGGATGAGATGGCTGGACGACATCGAAGAGCGATCGGACACACAAATTGAAGGAGACTTGCTGCCGACAGGGCGGAATGGAGGCAGTTTCTTGAGGAGGCCAAGGCTCACACCGGGCTGTAGTCGTAGTATAAAGGCTGATATTTTCCTGTGAAAGGAAACTGCAGCAGGTATCAACGGTTGGATAGTATGAATCCTGATTAGTGGTAGTTTTCGGAGATGACTTCGTTCAAAGTGTTGAAAATTACTGTATGTAAGTGGGTTTCCACCAAAAAAAGTGTCTCTCAACGGAAGGCGTGACTTTTAAGGCGTCTTCAGTTGTAAATATACAAAAATCACGCTTTATACTAAACTGACGTATTAAAATAACAATTTTCAACACTTTACAGGCTGTTATTTCCGAAAGCAGCCTCTACTTAGGGTTCATATTATTATCCAATCGTTGTTACCTGATGTGGTATCCTTTCACAGAAAAATGTCAGGCTTTTAACAATGACGTAAATTTAGCTGTGAAGGCTCTTGGTCTATAAAAATCATCCAGGGTAGAATAGATGATTTTGCTGTAGGTATTCGCGATATTTCTGAGATCTTTTTTTCTTTCCACATTCTAACGAGTGGGCTGTAGCCAATACTATACTCCTCACTACCAAGTCACTCACACGACACCTTCGACTTCGAAAATTATATTTTACAATAATAATGTATATTTTCCTAACACAAAAATTCATATTTATAATTACGATGGATGCTAATACAAAAATAATGTATATTTTCCTAACACAATTTTTTTATTTATAATTACGATGCATGCTAATGTTATACTTTGAAAATCGAATAAACAGACTTGTTCCAAAATTTAATCAACATTAAGTTTAAACAACATCAACTTATGTACATTCAAAATTTGAAAACGTTCGATTCAGTACCTACTTTATTCAGAGCGGTGCACACTGTAATATTTTCACAATCTAGCGGAACTTTATTCAAAAATTCAAAAGTAAGCAAATCAAAATATATAATATGGACACAGTAGCTAATTAATTAGACTATATGTTTTGATACTTGTTTTCTATTGAACAACATTGGCTATCATATGGCAACCCCATCAAGTGACGCTTGCGTAGTCCGTAATTCTGACTGTAATTTTGTTCGAAAATTTGAGACATTTTGATCCAGTATAAAGTGAGTTTATTTTAACATAAGTTTACAAATACACACATATAATTAAAGTTCACACCTATCGCTACTTTACAAGGTAAATTCTGAAATAAATATTCATGTTTTTGGCCAGTTACAAAGCCATTCACTTGCATATGTCAAAATTTTAATATTTTTGAAGAAGTATGACTTTGCTTTGATTTTAGAAAAAGTATCCGAGGGTATCCAACGAGATATTATTTTTTTTAATTGCTTTGATATTTATTCTTTAAGATTTAATAAAATTTAGCTGCCCATATTTGCCCCACTCATACATTTTTTTTTAATTTTCTTTAAGGATACCTAAAATTAAGAAAAACGAAATATTTGAAGTATGGCTTTCAAGTAGCAAAAAAGATCGAAATAGGTGCATTTCAAATTTCATAATGCAGGAAAACAGACTGGTCTATCTGGAAAACACACTTAGAGAACTGAAAATCTTTGTCAGTAGTCATATTGCCAAAATAACGGTGAATTAGGAAAAAAATTCAAGAATTTCACTGAAATTTTTGGCTGAATATGAGGCATGGTTGGAATTGTCTCCTAAGTTTCTTAAGATGCTACCAACTTCAAGCTTGTCAGATTCGCTTTGTTGTATAAGATCATCTAGGCCTAAGAAGTCATTCTAAATATGTACTTCAAAAGTTTAAAAGAGATAAATCTGAGAGTTAGTATCTACGAAAACTCAAGAAGAACTAGTGCTTGCCACCGTAGTTAGTCTGAGATTGTCCGGGAAAAAAGATGCTGTCAATCTAGTGAAAGAAGGAGCTTCAGCATCTCCTTCCATAGCTTCTCGAATAAAAGAAAGCGAGAAGAGATTTTTTATGTACTAGATCCAAAACTCTCTCCAAATGAACCTTTGGCGCTAATGGTCAATGTCAAATTGAACACACACCAATCTAACATACTGAGACAGCAGTTGAAGAGTATAAATATAAATATATATCCAGCTTACAGTCTTGTCAAGAAAGAGAAAACAGAGTGCTACCCTCCGCAAGGTTCAATCATAGTATCTGACGTCTCGGCCGACATTCAGCTACAAGCACTGCTCGACCTCATAATCAAACAATTTTGCTCATTACAATAAAAAGTCTTTCGTGAGGTGCCTGGATTAGCTGCCGGGTCATTACGACTAATTTCGAAATGGAGATGTGACGGTAGCTCAGCTCAGAGATGTTAAAAACAGAAATTCGGCGCTGATTACACAGAATACAGTGATGAAAATTTGTTATCTATCACATCGCTTAGTTGACGATTGAATTAACTCAGTCATATGGGAAAATCCTTGTCTTAATTCCACCAGATTCTCTAGACTTCAACGTTTTATTAAAGTAAAAGAAACTAAAAATATTATAAAATATGAAATATTCCAAATGAAGGAAAAAATCGCAGAACTGGTTCCAACATAATTCATAATTAATAACTCGGCAATACATAGTTTATTTTATTTATATTGACTCTTAGGTAACTATCAAATATATATAGGTATATGTAGGTATTAATTTAATTTAATTTTATTTAACACACATCATATAACAAGTTGCCATATTTTGAAGACTTGTGATGTTTATCGTCTCACAAATCAAGCCTGAAATCACATTGAAAAAACCGCCACCCACCAAGAATCGAACCCGAGGCCTGTAGCTCAGATCTCAGATGTCTAAATTATTGTGCTATTTAAAAAAAAATACGCCCAAGTTATGCAAATATAGCTAGAATGAATCGTCATTTTCATTTATTTTTTACATGAAACTCTGTTAATTTGGATAGATTTTAGTTATGTACACACATAAATAATATATTTATGAACATCAAGGGCAAGTTTAAAAAAAAACTATTCAGTATATCCCGAGATACAAATTAAAGTAGTATACATTGAATAAAGTTCCGCTAGATTGTGAATATATTACAGTGTGCGGTGTACCCAAAACTTAACAATTTCAAATTTCATAAATTGAGATAAAATGGTCACATATTGGTCTTTATTACTGGTCAGATTTAAAACTGAGTTATAATAAACAATTATTATATTTGTACCATAAATATTTATTAAGATTATGTATTGACCATGTCAAAGAGCATTTTGCAAACGAAAAACAACTAAATCAATAAACAATAGAAAAAAAAGATAAAATAGGCAGAAAAATAGTTGATCACCAAAAAGCGAATCACCAAGTTTATGGCCAACGATAAAAATATCATAATGTTAGTTGAAACACGAAATTACAACATTATCTGTGCATGAAGAACTGTCATGATTTTTAATAAAGTTATTATACTCTGCAAATAATATTATTAAAATACATGACCTTATTGGAGTTAATTGGACGGTTATTATTTATTATTTAATCTTTGTTGTCTTATATAATAATTTGAATAATATAATCTGAAAAGTTCTGATAACCCCAATGTCATTTTATTTTCGGATCATAAAAAAACATTTTACTACACAAATTTCACAAACATTTATGTTTAATTTAGAGAATTTAGGAAGATGTATACAGGGTGTCCCATAAGTCAACGTATTCCTTTTAAGGGCTGTTATACCAACCCTTAAAAGGAATACGAATACATTATTTTTTTTTTTAACGGAAAATTTTTTTTTATAATTATTTAAAAAAAAATCATTTTTTCAGTGTGAACAATCAAATTTGGGTTATATTTTTTTTAATTCATAAACCGGACCATAATTATGTTTTTTCCGCTCAAAAAAAAAAATTATAATTATTTTGGATTGTGATCATTAGCTGAGTTATTCAAGATTGTGGAACATAAATTAGAATTACAAAATATTGAAATTTGTAAATATGACACTCGAAAAACCAATCTAAGGCGGAGATTTTCGGGCACTTTGTAAAAGTGTCAGTATCTCGATAACTAAGGCACTTTTACTAAGGTCATATTTGCATATTCTGGCGAGTCATGAGTTGGTATAGCAGCCCTTAAAAGAAATACGTTGACTTATGGGACATCCTGTATATTGACATAATTGTATAACAAGGAAATATTGAAATTTATTCAAAAAATAAATAAAAAGAAAAAATAGGTACGCTGGCTTTCTTTACATCCATGCATCCTCTCATAAATTCTCGTCGATTTTTCAAGCTTCTTATTTATTTATTTACTTTTTGTACATAACATAAACAAATATTATGCACACTGGCGGGCTTATTGCCACTAGGCAATTTCTCGCAACCGACCAGATTATCGAATGACATAATTATATATGTACATCAACAAAAAATCAAAGCTAAAAAAGAACAAATAAAATATACTTACGTTATAGCAAAAAATAAGGATTGCGAAAGAACAAGAAGAGGAAATCGAGATCAGGTGTTTAGGGATAAATATTCTTTCTTAAGTAAATATTACGTATCCAAGGAAAGGAAGGAAAAGGAGAGGGATCAGGTATTTTCATAGAGATACCCCTGCTTTAGTCTTTTCTAAAATGGAATCGTTCATTCGTTCAATATGTCCAAACCACCTCAAGGCATTCACATTCATTTTAATTATAATATCCTTGTTAATCTTGCATTCATACGCGTAGGTATATACAACGGTAAAATTAAATACAATAGACCCACGGTATTCGAACAAATGTTTTGCATGTCAGATTATCCAATTTGTTAAGAATGCCAATGACACCTTTTAGTTCGGAATTTTTGAAAGAGGATTACCTTGTAATCTTATAACAGAATTATGTATAGAATCGAACGAACAACTAACCTGTTCAATCATTAATTAATGAAGCACTGTCTCATCGAAGTAAGTTCAGATGTGGCACATCGCATTACATACACGGGCCGTAAAACCGAGGATCTAGTGTATTTTAAAAATATTTATTTGCATACCTCCTCAAGAATTTACATATTATATACACCACTTGAAACTTATTAGTATAAATAGTTGAAATTTAAACAGTGATTTGATTTCGTCAGACAGTGAAAAAATCATGGTACGTAATTTTGTAGCTCTTAATTTTAAATCAATCAGCAAGGCTATTTTATTTTCGGGAAATTTACAGTATAATAACATTTTTTATATAGATGCATTAGTATAAAACTAAAACCCATAACAAATTTCCACATTATTAACAATAAATTTTGACTGCTGTGCTTACATACTTAAAGTTACACATGAAAAACATTTATATCTGAATGATATAGTGCATGAGTGTTTGTATGTGTGTATATATGAGTGTAAAGATGTGTATATGTGTGTCTATATAAGTGAAAGAGAGAATGTATAGGTACCTGCAAGCTCACATAGTTTACTCCATTCAATCTTGATACTTCAATCATCCAGTGAAATTCAATCATTATTACTTGAACTGATGGCAGTAGAAAATGAGTTAGGTCCGAAAAGAAAAATATCAACATCCAGATGTTCGTGATTATAAATGTTCATCATACGTATGAGGGGTGCGTTTTTCGTGTAAGTATTATTACGGTGCGGTATGTGAAACAAAAGTGGGCTTCGCGTACGACGCGATAGGACGTGTGTTGAAGGAGAGAAGTTCCGTAATTTCAGGGCAGTCAATTGCATTGTGTATGATGTTATACAATGTTTTCATATCAACCAAGGATCGTCTCTGTTCCAACGTAAGGATTTTGTGATACAATGTTGCATCCCTATAAGTGGAAAATTCTGTGTGTTCTCTGTGATTCAAGTACATACATACATACATACCATCACGCCATGTCCCTTGCGGGGTAGGCAGAGAGAACAGAACGCCACATTTTGTGATTCCGTGATTCAAGTGTTTTATAAATTAATATATGTTGGATTCTCTTTATGCGTGCTTTGTGTACTTGAAACACACGGGTGACCAGATGGGAGATGCAAATTCCAAAATACTACGCACATATGTAAAATAAAGAATTTTTAAGATTTTAGCGTTGAATGGTTTTGAGATGCGGAGAATAAAACCGAGGGATTTATAGGCTTTGTCAATTATAGTGTCGATATGTTTTTCGAGAGTGAACATGCTGTCCAAAACAACTCCGAGGTCTCGAACCGATGATACAGTCTCAAGAATACTGTTTTTATGGTATAAGGGAAATTGATGATATGTTTTTTGTTTCTAGAGAAAGTGATTTTGTGGCATTTTTTAATATTTAGAGATAATTTGTTGTCATTGCAATATTCATATAGCCTTCCTAAGTCTTTCTGAAGTCTGAGGCAGTCTAATTCTGAGTTGATTTTCATATATATATAAATCTTCATATCATCAGCGTATAATATAAACTTAGAATATTTAAAACATTTATTTATATCTCCTATATACGCATTAAATAGAAGAGGTCCTAAATGACTCCCTTGTGGTACACCAGAAGGTATGATGACAATATCAGAGTAGAAGCCGCCAACATTGACCAATTGACATCTTTTTGAAATGTAAGATGAAAACCACCTATAAAGATTGCCGTGAATACCGAGTCTCTAATTTTTGCAAATCTAAGATCTGATATTACGTCGGCTATATCATTAAACATATTCAAAGAAAAGCTACAGCAAATATATCTTTCTGGTAACACCTGAGTTCTTGTTTCTCTCTTCTTCCCTTTCCTTATCCTTTTATTTTCCTATCATTGCTATGAACTAAACTTATATTCAATATTTTTTGTATTATGATCTGTTATCTCTATACCTTATCATTATTTTTTTTGTCATGTCATTATCTTATTTCCATAGTATATTTACATTTACTCTTGATTGGTTGGAAAAATTGCCGTTTGGCAGTAAACCCGCCAGTATACAAATTATACGTACATAATGTTACAAATAAATCAATAGGTTAGGTTAGGTTATTGAAATATCAAAGTAACAGCAAAACGCTTTGAAAATAGAAAGATAAAGCTTAAATCAGATATTCAGTCATATTTTAGAAAGACATCAGAATTTTTATATATTATCTATATAATTAATTACAAAAAATTTATTTCTAATCGCACTCAACTTACGGTGGTAAAGGGTTATGCATCTGAAAATATAACACATATATGTTCTGGAGTTCCTCAAGGATCCCACTTGGGACCACTACTGTTTAATGTATATGTCAACGACATTGGAAATTGTTTTAAATACTCTAATTATTCACTCTTTGCAGACGACATGAAAATTTACAATTGTGTGAAAACTATATCTGACTGTGCAAAACTTCAAGAAGATTTGGATCGACTTGCAGCTTATTGTAGATTAAATTTATTAAAACTGAACACCTCTAAATGTTTCTCAATTTCTTACACTAGAAAAATTAATAAACACACTTTCGATTACACATTAAATGATGAACACATAGTAAAGAAATCTTTGTGTCGGGATTTGGGATTATTCTTGGACAGCAAATTAAATTACAGACAACATATAGATAAAATTACAACAGCAGGTTATAAAAAATTAGGTTTTATTTTTAGGATAAGTAAAGATTTCAAAAATCCACAAACATTTAAAATATTATTTAATTCACTAGTCAGAAGTACACTGGAGTTTGGCTCTGTTATTTGGAACCCGCAATATCGAGTGCACATTAATAATATAGAAAAAATACAGCGTAAATATTTGAAGAGATTGGCATATCGAAGTATTGTTGCACCTATTCCACCGTCACTAGAATCAAGACGCAAATGCCAAGATATACAATTTCTGTACAACATATTGAACAATATTATTGACTGCCCGGAACTTTTGTCGAGTATTGACTTTAACGTACCATTGAGACGCTCCAGACACACAACTCTCTTCCGACCTAAAGTATACAAAACTAATGCCGCGAAAAACTCAACTATAAACAGAATTATAAACACATACATAAAATATGAGAAGTCCCTTGACATAGACCTATTCAGTGATACAAAACATAAACTCGCTCAAAAATTAAAAACAGGAATTTCATAAGATTATCACTAACGCACAGCACGCATGCACATACACATATATGTACACTTACACATACACACACACACCTTCACACATATACACCCTCACACACACATATGATTTTGTATCTTGTATATATGACTGTATTTTGTAATAAATCATGATAGTATTGTAAGCTAATAATTGATGTACGGAGATGATAATTGTTATATTTGATATTTTTATACATATATACTATTCTTTGTACATTGTTAGCTTCAATTTGAAAAAATAAAAAATAAAAAAATAAAATAAAATAAAATAAAAAAGTAAAATATTTAGAAAATCTGGAAAATCGCATAAAGTAGAACATCTAATAAAATTAAATACAAATTGCAAACGTAATGAATGAAACTAAAAGGGATCGGACATCGCGCCGTAGCACACCAAATTCAGAAGTTATTGTTCAATTTTTTACTATGGCAATAAAGTTACACAGTAGACGTTATCGACCGCGCACACCGGTGCATTGTAGCTATTGGCTGACATACGTCATTCTGTGTATTTGTATCCACATGTTTTGTTGTATTTTTACATTATACTTGACTTATTATTAATTTTCATAAATTAAATTCAGTTATACTCTAGCCGCCGAGGCCTCGACTTTTATTTGAACCAGCATTCCAGGACCCAAACCAGGAACTTCATCAGTTATGTCGCAAAGATCGTTGGATATATGTATAAAGTAAAACAACATGAAAAAACAATGGATGTTTTCAGTGTAATAAGAAAAAGATTCCAATCAGGAAACACTTGATAATTGATTATGCTTAATTAATTTCACAAATAATAGATACGATGGAACAAAAAATACACAGAATGATAACAAGAATTTACAAATGTATATGAAGGCTGACGAAAGAAGTGCAATTGTATGTATGATCTAGAAATGAAAATTCCACTACTATGAATAAGTATGAAATGTAAATGAAATGATTAAGTAGACGAACCACCAGTCAAATGACAATAGTGACTAAACATTTTCAACGGAAATCTGGAATCATACACATAGTTACATTTTATGTTTGCAAGAGATTAAAACTAATTACGCATAAGCAAATACAAGAATATTATAAACACACTGCCTACACTGAGTTAATATCTATGATATCGAAAAAGTTAGATTTCTTTGAATTTATGTACCCAAATTAAGATTACCATATTTTATCGACATCCCGTTGGGACTTTTTGGTGAGGGACACTTTTGTATGTGATATAAACCAAAAAAGTATAGCCTATTTGGGAAATATTTATTAATAGATTAGTGAGTACGGGATACAATAATTCTTTCTTATATTTATCAGATGATTTCACCTGGGATGATAATTGTCGCTTGGCTTTTACTAATTTATAAAATTTAAAAACTTAACTATATGTTGAAGAACAACTTCCATCGTATCGACTCTCAAGCGATTCAAGAGATGTAGTCCGTCCACTGCGAGGACGTCAATGAAAAAACGCTCTCAACAGTAAGTTGTATACGCTCTATACGTTGTTAATAATCGATATCGAATGTTTGAACTTTGGTTTAGGTAGGTACCTATTAAACATTTCGTTGGTATAGTATTCGCCAAACATCCTGAACCCGGTTCCCGGTATTTGTGTCTTCTTACTTCGTTGATATACGTGCAAATCGCCCCCTTCTTGGCGAAACGGCTCAAGATATTTGGCGACAACTAAACCTACATTTTGAATAGAATATTGGGGTAGGTACCTCATTTTCGGGACATTTCATATATGACTTATATAACCACTTGTGTTCATGTTATATACGAATTACGAGGGGCGTCATCATTGGTAGATGTTCTCATGTTTAAATTCGGCGCACCAACGTGCAACTGTAGAATACGGTGGTGCATTGGCCTCTTAAGTATCTTGTAAGTCTTGATTAACTCGTTCCGTAGTGAAATTCTTCAAGCACAGATACTTAACTGCGCGCAATTCGACCTTTTCCATTTTCGACAGTAAACAGTATTTACTTTTTTTGATTCCAAAGAGTTTATACCTCATTCTTACTTTATAATGAACGCCCCTCGTATATTATTATCAGTGGCTCCAGATCCCAGGGTGGGTATTAACTTACCTAAGGAATCGTCTCCATTGCTCCCTGTTCATGGCCTTTTCTCTCCAATTCAGTAGGCTGTCTGAAAGTCTATCTCGACTCCAATCCATCCATCGTAGATGTATATATAAAGGATATTATAATTGTGCACACAAAAAGTTTAAATTTAAAACATACATAGTTTATCTCTTGTGAGCTGTTAAGATAAGGAAGTTGTTTTTTTATTGTATTTACAAATCAAAACAATAACACGATAAGTTTCCTATCGCTAACACGTGTTGTAAATTATAAAATTACCAGCAATTAATAAAGCGCTTAATTTCATTGCTCAAAATAATATAATCGGAACTATCTGGTTGGTTGGAAAATATTGCCTAATGGCGATAAGCCCTCCAGTGTAATATATATTTCTTTATATAATGTACAGAAAGATAAATACATAAATAATTAAAATATAATAAAATAATATAAGAAAACATAAGCATATCGTCCCTGTTTCCACAGTTTACCTTCTTGGGCTGAACTCTCCTCAAGTTCATGGTTTAATATTTAAATCGATTATAAAAAATTTGACTATTATTTAATTCTTTTTTTTTTATTGACTTAATCTTTGTTAACTAATGTTTCTGATTAATAACGGCTGCAACATCCTTTTATGGGTGAAAAGCCTTAAGAGAAAAAAAAAATAAGCATATCGTAAGAAGTACACATCCATAAGATTTCACATTTCAAAGTTTCGGAAACCTCACAAAACAATCAATAAAATGAGAACAGTCAATAAAATTTCACATTTCAAAATTTCAGCAACCTCACAAAACAATCAATAAAATGAGATAATAAAATAGAAGGAAGCCAAAGATCTTAATAAAACTGCAATAATGAAATTTAAAGAGAATAACCAGAAGCTGAACTTGCTATAAATATATAATTAAAAATATCCAATTAAACTTTGTTTTGAGCAGGCTATTCAAATTCAAAATCATTCAATTACACTATATTGAATTTGTAGTAGGTACCTAATTCGACAGATGGAGACGTAAGGATTTGGCTTGATGAACATTTTCTAAAAAATCTTTTATAGCTCAAACCATACTCTTATTCCGTTTCACAATAGTTATTGTTTTAAGGGATCATAAATTCCAGACACACGCATCCTCAAAAGAGTTACAATACCAAGACTCCCGGGCGGAAGAATAGGAATACCCTGCGATGAGAAGACGAAGTGAATAAAGATGCGATGCAACTTCTCCAGGTGGCGAATTGGAAGATGGCGACTGAGGATAGGCGGAATTGGAGGCGAAAGTTGCAGAAGGTCGAGGCACAATTTTGGCTGTAGCGCCATTCTTAGTCCGAAAATTTACAATACCTTACCTAGCGTTTGCCACACAATGAGTGTGAATGTTCTGAAAAAGTTTGTAAATAGGTGGTTGCTGAGTATAGGTCGATCGCAATCGGAATATAAGTTAACAAACATACTTATTTAGGTAATGTTTTAGTTCTGCTGTCTTGCCTGCTGTCATTCTTTTCATAATGCTTTATTTTATTTTTTGTTAATGCTCTTGTATTTATATTTTGTTAAGGCATTTATGCTTAATTTTTAATTTTTTTAATGCAAAAATGTTTTTAGTCTTGTTTCTTATATTGATGTTTATGTTCTTTTTTTATTCAATCGATTGAAATTTCTATCGCATGATGTAAAAGCGTAGTGAAAATACATTGAAATTGTCTGTCTTAAAACAGGAATTATTCCTAGTTAGATAGACATATTAGGTAAAGTGATGGAATGATGCCAATCAGGGAGCACCCATGGTTTTTTATTATTTTTTTTTTAAACATGTTTTTTGTTTTGTATATTTTTTGTTTGTTTTTATATAAATACTGAGTGGTCTCTGTGGTGTATTGTTTTTGTAAGTTTTCTTTTCTTATGTTAAATAAATATATTATTTATTACTATTATTATTATTAGAAACAGAGAGAGTAGCTAAGGAACAAAATAATTAAAATCTAGAAAAGTTATTTTAATTCTAATATATGATATAACAACAGTTTCGACTGTCTGGTCACATGATGGTAGCGTGTGTGTAGATAGGTTAAATTATTGTAAACAACAGTAATTCACAACATATCGTTATCGTTCTATAGCGTCATCATTTTTTTAGACGTTTTACAAACACTGGAGAGCGAGATAAGGCTTCCTCATAAAATTACGCAAAACATAATATAAAATAATACTTTTTGTGGAAACACGATAGCAGTTATCTGTCACAATATAATGGCGAATAATATTATTTTCAGCTTATTTTTCAGCAGAACTCGTATGTTGTTATGCCATACGTATCTTGTATGCATATATTTATTATTTAATGTCTGTTTTACTTTACCGAGATAAGGAATTCGCTATATTTAGACATTCGTCTGCTCCAAAGGCCGGGATTACTAAATTTTTCTTAGGAAATTATAAGCAGTCCTTTTGGCAGTGTCACGTTAGTAATAGTTTTATCAGCCAATGACTAAATATTTGGAGTGAAGAAGGAAGGGATCTACTATTAAGTTCCTGATTTGCTTAATTGTTTTGTTTTCAGTTGGTTATCAATTTGCACTAATTCGATGCATTGATTTGATTTACTGATGATAATATTGATGATTATGCGATTCTGTCGATAAACGAAGATATGAGGTTGATAAGAATAAGGAAATGTTTGGGAAGGTGACAAAAACAAAAGCACCTATAAGCAATATCAATCATGCATTGAACACTTTTAATTTTGAATATTGTTGCATAGATACGAGTAAGTATTACCAAATATTAGTGCCCAGCTGTCAAATGACAATAAATCTACAAATTTTAACGAGACCCATTTGATCATCTATAGAGTGAATTTTCCTATAGTAATTTGAAGAAAGTGAACCAATAACTAGACTTTTGCAATATTACATCAAAAAAGGGTGTTTTTTCAAATAAAATTACCTCGTGTTTATGTGAGTACTGATGTATGAAAATTATCATTAAAATCCAGTTCGTTGAAAATTTGTCTTGTTTTGGTAGATGGAGAGATAAGTTGTAAGGAGGATATAAAAAAATATTTTGTAATACGCCATAAGTAGGTATATGGAAAGGAAAAAAGTTGTTAAATATTTTCTACGAAATCTTGAAATAATATAACTATTTAAACCGTTTTATGATAAGAACGTTGTATTGCACAAATTAAATTCCAAGAATATGATGGAAATTCATGCACTTTTTGTGATAACCCATATTTACCTACACTATCGAGCACATAATATAATTTATATAGCGCCGTTTTCGTGAATACCTCACCTCAAGGGCGCTGAAAATTGCTTAAGATGAATACTATAGCTCTGGTCAGATTTGCGAAAAAGGTGTGTTTTGAGATTTTTTGAAGGTATATTTATATTTTCGGTCTGTCTGAGGGTATGTTGGACATTTGGTCCTGCCACAGTAAACGCACGATCGCCGAAATTAGTGTTGTGCACCCTGTTTATTTCAGCTAATTTTCCAACAATGGGTGAAGATGCAAAACGAAGAGATGATTGTCTGTCGTCAATTGAAAGTGGAATGCAAAGTTCAGAGAGGTAAGTAGGAGCCATACCGTGTTCCCGCGCATTAGGCTGCCTGGCTGCGGCAGCTAAGATATTTGAGCAGTCAGTTATACCAATCAAAGGCGAGTTGTGAGCCTTTAATCGAGCGATATGGACGTCGAAGATCTTATAATTCTTTACCTATCTCGCAAAACACGCAATGCAAATAAAAGACATTGGATTCAATATTTTCGGGAACGTTAAGTCAATGCAGATTGCGAAGATGGTGAGAGATCTGAGTAATCAGTACTCACATAAACACGAATGTGTGTATAGTGATATAGGAACATACTAAATTATCCGTACTAAATTATCCGTACGGATAATTTAGCTGGAACATACTAAATTATCCGTATTTCAGAGATGGTGCATAGTGTTTTTTTTTACAATATCATCAATATTAGCTTCATCTCTGTATATCGCTATAGCGAATCTGGACCTCCATATTTTTTAATACATACGACAAAATAGACATTATTTTTTATATTATGTAGAGTCAGTAATAAATTTATAATGAAAACCTATCAATAAATAATGAATTCTCAGTTTTTCCTGTGAATATAGATTTTCCGAGAACATTTCTTAACATTTCTTAATATTTGACTACAAATTATTCATTGGCTAAGGTGATAAATAAAAGTCGTTTATAATTTAAAATACTTCATAATATTCACTTAATCCTAATTCATGAGTGTTAAATCGAGAAAGAAAGACCACATAGTTTTGGTAAAAAAAAACACAAATATTATCAGAGAAGTCACCACATCAGCACATGATTGGTATTTTAATCACGACTTAAAATAAAAAAATAAATATTATGTTTTCTCGTGTTTCTATGGTACGAGCGCCATTATCACGTAACGACCTTTCACACATTGAAAAGATTGTATATTTTTTGACAAACAACGTTACGACAAACAAACTAAAACAAGAAAAAAAAATGTTGTTGCGTACTGAGATAAAACGGAAAGAGTTCATTAGATATAACTTACATTGAAGTTACAATAATTGTTAATTTAAATAAAATACATAGTTTAAAGACAGCGAAAATCTCTTTGAAATCCAATGGCTTCGGCAATTGAAGATTCTGTAATTGACTTGACAAAGTTAACAAAGGACCTCTGGATCTTCTACCTTCCAGGCTTACCATTACAACGAGCTTATCAATAGCCTTTCTGGCTATGCATTATGCATCCAAAATATTAAAGGATCGATGACACACGATCATTTACTTGTAGTTCTTTTAATATGGACACACTAATGCCCAAAGCATTCCTTGTTCACACCAATCTTCAAAGGGATCGATTTTCTTTTTCTCTGACTCTATTAAAGTTTCTTCACTGCAGAGCATGACCGCGAAAATTGGTGCTGCTGATTAGCCGACTATGGTGGATAAATACATTTGATAATTATAAAGTCAACATTCAACAAGCTTTTATCCTGAAAACCTAAAAAACCAACAACCAGAAAGTTTCTAAACATAAAAGTCTGCTAATTGTAGTTATGAGTGGTATCTCTACATTAAAAACGAGAATTTCCGAAGTTTCTTGTTAATATGCACATAAATTCCTCTCTTCCAGGTAAACTGGTAATGGTTGCAATAAATCAGTCAGTAGAATAAAACGTCTCAACTGTTACAAAGGAATCCTGTTTTGCATAATGAGCCGTATCAGTGGGTCATTGGGAGGCCAAGCAAGAATAAGAGAAGACACGTAAATCTTCGTGTCTGAACGCTCTAGAGCCCCCGTGTGAACAGTGGGGAGGGCAGGTTGTTACTTCAACCATTATATTCTTTATTTCCAACTACTTACATACTTGTTAATACGACTCGTAGCCGGTAGTCAAGCGATGCGTAAAACCCTTCGACTCTATCGGAGGGGGATCTAAATCGGGCTGAAGAATAGGGCGATCTAATCTGTAATGAATATGCAAATTGCGTGTTGGCGTTAAAACTACCATCGTGAACACCAGACACAAATTCCCATTTCAATGTGTTCAAAGGATAAACAATGAAACCTTTTATTACATATCCATTTCTAAAATCTGGAAACATTGGCGAGATTGTTTAGTTTATTTTACACATTTACATTTCATACAACATTTACATTTTACATATTAAATTATAGATTAGTGGTTGTTAGTAATCCAGTGGACGCGAATTCGAACCCTGTCACGACCGATTTCGTTCACGTATAGCACAAGCATATGCTTAATTTAGGGAATGTATAAGGATGTTTATGTACTTGTTACGTGGATATTAAAAAAGGAAGTGCGCAACATGCGTATATGCCCACACACTAGTATCGTCTCACCTAAAAAAGGCACTACATTCAGAATGGGTGGTGAACTTCATCGCTGAACTATGTGGGTTGTATTTTGGATCAAAACTAAAAAGAGAATCATAAATTGAGGAGCTTAAGCATGCATATAATATTATATGCATGATTGTAGAAATAAATAAATATGAGAATTTTATGTAAAACTAGTTGCATGTAGCACATGAAATCCAACTGTCGATGACGATAGTGTGTGTATAGTGGAAGAATAAGTAAAAATCCATATGTTATAAATAAACGTACCAAACTATAAAATCATAAATAGAAATTATTGAATACATTAAAGTATTTTGTTTTGTATACCAAACATGTACCGAATGTCAGAATAGGATAGTGTGAAGATCAGACCTATTTTCTTTCTCACAATATGTAAACAACTAGATGGTATGTATGTATGAAAATAAAGTATCAAACTATTGAGAGTCCCCGTAAATATCGGATATTCTGCCATACAAATAACTGTTCATTGTTCATGTTCAAGTATCCGTTAGTGTTGCCAAAGTTAAAATCTGAAAAATCCCGAAAAGTGCCGAATAAAAGCGTTTCCCGATTAAGTGCCGACGCAAGTCTGAATTTCCCGAAATCGGCAAATCGGCGACACTGGTCCTGACTCGCTCGGCGCATGCGCGTGCAGGTCGCTGAGTTGTCACAGTATGAAACGATGTTTTCAGTTCAGTCACTAAATTCATCACCTTGTCGTTTCCGGACGGCCACCGATATATTAAGGGAAATAAATATATAAATTTTCTTCTAACAAATCGACAGTTGGGTTAGGTTTTTAAGACGACCGATTCCGGGTACATTCTGAATGATTTACCGTCGAAAACAACGTGTCATTTAGCTCAAGAAAAGATAACTCAATGTATGGAGGTGACATACATTGAATTATATTTTCTTGTTTCTTTTCTTGAGCTAAATGACACGTTGTCTAGGGGGGCTGGACACATAAGACCGAAACATAATCCAACTTTCGTGATTCTGAAATATTAATGTTTTTTTTATTGTAGCAGACCGTGCGATAGACCGTGACACCAGGTGACAGACGAGACATGGTTGTGGCTCGTGCCGCCCTTCACGGACAACAGACTACAGCTCATTCACAAAACAAACAGAACAGGTGCTGGGTTAAGTTTCTTCTTAATTAGTAATAAAATACCAGGGTAAGGTGTAGGGACAATGTAGCCATAAGCCATTAATTCACAGTCACAATGTGCACATTACATGTAGGGTGACGCTACGTTCAAAATATGCGGAACATAATAACAATCACAGTATCTTGTAAGTATGGTATATGAAGGATGCATTGAGAGGACTGAGGATGAATGCCAGCAAATTAAAGGTTATGGTGTTTGAGAATAGTGAAAGCAGAACAGCGTGCCAAATAAAAGTAGAGAACAAATGGCTCGAGCAAGTCGACGAATATAAATATATGGGAAGCATGTTTCAACGCAATGGACGGATTGATAAGGAGATCGAAAGAAGAGTTATGGCAGGAAACAGAGTGAATGGAGCACTGAAACCAGTTATGAATGACCGCAACATATTTAAGGATGCTAAAGTTGCCATTCATAATGCTATCTTAGTGCCAACCTTGACGTATGCAAGTGAAACCTGGACATGGCAGAAGTCACACGAAAGTAGAATAAATGCAGTTAAAATGAGATCGCTAAGAAGAATCTGTAATAGAACGATGTATGACAGGGTAAGAAATGAGGACATAAGGAAAGAATGTAGGATAAAGAAACACATTGAGATGGTTTGGTCACATGGGGAGAATGAATGAGGAACGCCTGACGAAGAAAATATACATTGCGGACAGGAATGGAATGAGAGGTCGGGGCCGCCCAAGGAAGGGATGGCACGTCCATGTGAACGGTATTTTGAAAGACGGAAATGTTAGAAGCGTGAACAACAGACGAACATGTATAAGACGATGTATGAATGTTGTCGAGGCGATGAATGTATGTCAAGATAGAAGTAAGTGGCGTTCGGTTCTCTCTGCCTACCCCGTAAGGGACATGGCGTGATGGTATGTATGTATGTAAGTAATAACAATCAAAAATTTATTCTTCAAATTTTTTTGTGACAAACTTTGTGGAACTTCGTTAACTCCTACTTTTAACTTTTAATTTGTTTAAGTTACAACGTTTTCGAGATTGCTCTCATCTTCAGAAACTTCTTAATACTAACTTATAAAAAATTGTGGGATAGCTTTATGCATAAAAGAAATGCGTTACAAACACTAATTACGAAAAAAAAAGTGTTTTTCTGGTTTGAATACTTGATGTGTTTTTTTTTTTACATCGATGTATTGTTGTATGAAATATGAAATGAAAAGGAAAGGATGATCTTTGGCCCAACTAAGGATAGAGGGGCCTGGAGAATACAATATAAGTATGAGCAAGAGGCAATGTACAACGAAAGAAATGTAGTCCAATTTATTAATATTCAGCGCCTACGTTGGCTTGGATATGTTTGCCGGATGGATGATGACCGTATTCCTAAAAATATATCAGACACTTGTCCCGAAGGGAGAAGAAGTAGAGGCAGACCTAGGTTGAGATGGCTGGACGATGTGCTGTGTGATATAAGAGAAATGGAACTAATAAGCTGGAGAAAAGACTGGCGGTCGATAGGGGGGGATGGAGACGATTTAATCTTTTTCTAAGATTTTTTCTCTTCGTATGAAAATATTTTGTAATATTAAGATGTGTGAATTGAGTGTACAAGGGACATAATAGTGTGCGATAGAGATGGATGTAGTTTATAAATAGCTCGCCAAAATAGGTCTTGCGAGCACTCTCGGATGGCAGCACTATAGCACTATATAGCAAATTAGTTATATTTATATTGTAAATAGACACTCGTTTTATTATTAAGAGGTATACCTGAGACCCTAAACTGAGTAGAATCCCCATCTGAGTATATCACAGATTTAAAACTGGTATTGTCTATCATTGTATCGGTATTTCGAGAGGGATATAAAGGAACCGGTAACGGGATAAGGGAAAGGAGACATTTGAGCGATTTTGCACTGATCCCGGAGCAAATGGACCCGCTTTGATAAGTAAACATGGTGTCACCCCAATAAATGTTATAATGTAGACGAGACCATATGTCGTCTACCACAAATGACTGCAGCAATAACTGTCCACCTTTATCTTTCAACACTACCACCACTGTCACCAGCACCGTACTATGCCAAGCAGTTGTTATTATGTATGTTACATCAACATCCGTCAAATTAAACTACATATACCTGCTTGCTTGTGTTATCTAACCTAGCTCGCCATGTTTTTTTTTATAAATCAAGTTCAGCAAACAAATCAGCCAATCTACATAATATAATGTATACTATACAGTAATAATTAGTAGCAAACAAGTTCACGATTATATAATATTCTTCTTCCTGGCCTCTTCCCAACTTATCGTCTATGAAGACTGTTGGGTTCAGCTCTCCTCGTTCTCACTTCGTCTTGCATTTTTTTGGTCTTCCACTGTTTGTTGGTCGGAGGATATCTACAGCCATAGCCTATTCTATTTTTCAACGCGTTTTGCGTCGTTTTTCGTAAAAGAGAAACCTGTAAAATTATTCGTTGCCGACGAGTCAACATGGCTGCCGTTTGTGTTATGTTGACTTTGATGTGTGACGTTCGCGGTATCATTTGTTTATTCGGCATCTCTCGACCAAAATACCGAGAAATGCAATATCAAACGAAGAAAACGTGAGAAAGATAAAACACTGTTGAACGAAACGCGGAACAAGCGAATGAACCATCGAAAAATTGACAGCTCTCCTATAGTCAAAAATAAAATAAAAATGGCATATTTAATTTTTTCGTAATTGAAATAATAGGGGTCGCAAATCAAGCAGAAAGAAAACCGGACCGCGTTGAAAAGTGCGCCTAAGACTGGTCTCGTTTTCCAGTAGCACGAATGGTACAACATGATGGTATGTTATCAGTTTGGATACGACTAAATTCATAACAAAATTAAAATATCATGTGTCCACTGACTTAAATAGTAGGTAACCATTTAAATTTGAATTCTTCCACTTTGAACGATCAGCTGTTGGCAACATTTTGAATAACAAGGTGTTCTGCTCAAACCACAACATGGAGATCCGCCCTCTTGCCTTACCTTACTTCTACCCCACGTAATTCACCCGTTCTTCCGATACTAACATCCTGTACACCTGTCTGTGGTGGCTGCCAGACCTGCCAACAGCTGATTGATCGATATTCACCTTTGAAACCTCATTCATTCCTTAATTTATTTTCTAGTGTATGTAGGTTCTTCTAACTTTATTTCGTATCACTGATGGTGATGATCAAATGCAAGACCTGGGTGGTCTAGGTCTTAGGGCCGTATTTATAATCCATTCTTATTGCTTATGTCGATACTTCGGAATCTGTCATGCGAAAAAATTTAGTACGTTTTATATAAATTAAGGCTTTAGTCTTGTACGCCAGGTGCTGGTCTAGGTCTTAGTTTTGGATACGCAGTCTTGATATTGAAGTCTTGCAAATTTTACATTTTATTATTATATTTCTGTTAAAATTCAGGTATTAAAATGAAATATGACTAAAACAAAAATTTATACGCAGTTAATTGCTAAGGTACTTTTTGATTAAAAATGAATAAGTTTATAAAATTTTCCGAGACCGAAAGACTCGTACATAGTCTTATAAAATTCTTGGTCTTGCGAATCCAGGTCTTAGTCTTGCGAGTAAATTTTCAAGACTTGCTCACCACTAATCACTGATGAAATAATAATCCTACATATTATTTGGATCCTATTTAAGGGGGCGACTGCTGCCGACGTACCTATTTTTACTTTCCACAGTATGGAATAGTGGAGAATCATGATTTCACAATTTTAAGCGTATTTTTTTACATCAATTTCTCAACGGGTATCATGTAGAGAGTGCACACTGTGAGTTTCGTCGTGATGTGTTTGTATGTATGGCGTATGGCGTTCACCGTACGGATTATCCTTTTGTGTCCTCTCTACAGCCCAAACTATCGACTGTCCGATCGACTTCATATTAACATCATATGTGTAAAGTGCATAGACCTAGAGCTGATTAGTTTTCCATAGATATCCGTTAATTTCTTCTCTATGATTTCATCTGTCCAAATTTTCAAAATGCTCTCACGGTCTGGAAAATCGAGGTATTTTTAAAATAGCTTTTATGAGTTTCTTGACAATGTAATGTTTTTGTGTGAAAATTTTTGTCCTCTGGGAATCTTATGTTTGTTTAAGAATCTATTAGAAATGTATTTCATAAAAATGCATTTAGAGATTGTCAACCTTTCAAGAAGAAAAAATGAACACTTACTATGGTGTAGAGAGTTTAGTGTTGGCTACAACCCACTCGTTTTTATTTCATATTATTGATTGCCAATTCACGATCGATTTATGACCAAAAGGATGGAGTTGTATGACACGATACATGAATGTTAAGAAAAAGTTTTTGCTAGGATATAGAGGTGTATGACGCTCGGTTCTCTCTGCCTTAACCCGTTGGCCCGTGGGCATGATTGTAAATTTACTCGCAAGAAGATGTGTGCCATCTCGTTGCTTTTATATATAAAATTAATCATTAAAAATACGCGAAAAATATAAAAGAATTGCTTAATTTATAACTCGAGAAAATTTTTTTTTGCCTGGTATGTACAGGTGCGAGAGAACACATATTTGATAAAGTTTATTTATGAAAACATACGATAATAATGTTGCCAGTTTACATTATTCAATACGACCTTGGCCGTGACATTACAAGATTTAGTCATTGTTATTAAACATAATATAATAATATGAAAGTTGCTATTGTGCACACAATTGGATATACCTACACGTCCACAGATCCGCTATAAGGTAACGAACACGACTAAAGGTACATTTTCATTTTTGTTCGACTAATGCACGCATTCATCGTAATAATTCGTCAATTTCAATTATAATTATAAACAAACGATTTTAACGAAACGACGAAACGACGCCGGCGCTAGAAATCGCAAGCGTCGATTTCATACGACAAGAGGCAAGTCTAAATAAAATATAAACAAAATAATTCATTATTTCTCCGAATATAACAAAAAATAAGACATCGCAATAAAAAGAATATAAAAATTAATAAAATAAATAAGTGAAAACAAAACATTTGAAATAATCACACTAGCTTCTTCGACAGTACATAATATATAACATAACGTGTAAGGTTATTGAGATTTATATCTTTATATATATATATAATTCTTCTGTACGTGTGTATGTCACTGAACTCCTCCTAAACGGCTGAACCGATTTTGATGAAAGTTTTTATGTGTGTAGGTACATATATGTGACTCCTTGTTTAGATTGATGTTTAGTTTTTTCCATCTGACAATACTAAGAAATCTGTCATTTACGCCATAGTTTGGCTTTTTTGACATTTTAAGTTCTTTTCACTCTATTTCGGTATTATTCATATTTCAATTATATACATGTGCATGGAATTTTAATTTCTGTTCACTGTTTCGTTATTATCCGTTTCAATTCTCTCATTTCCGTGTCCAGACCATATATGCTGTATTGCAATTATATACGAAATGACAATCAATCTAACCTCAAAGTATTTAGCGGCTCATCGAACAAGAATATGTAAGTTTGCTCAGCGAATAATAACATCCATATGATTCAAATATATGTTACATATATTTTTTTGTTCTACAAAGAGTTCGGGCAAAACAACGTGTGTCGGGTCCGCTAGTATACATATATAGTTGTCGCTAAATATCTTGAACCAGGCTTCCGGGGGCGCAGAGCGCAAATTTGTGTCTTCTTGCTTCGTTAGTATACGTGCAAATCGTTCCCCTTCTCGGGGAAATGGCTCGAAATATTTGGCGACAACTACACCATCACGCCATACCCCTTATTCAATCTCTTACACTCAAGTTTTTTTTTGGTCAGTCGTTCATCATGCATTCTTTCCATATGTCCAAACCACCTCAAGGAATTCACTTTCATTTTACTCATAATGTCATAATGTACTTCTTTATCTTGCATTCTCTCCTTATGTCCTCAAGTATAATTTAAAAATTTCGCTCTGATGATCAAAACAATATAAAAAAAGTGTGTTTTTTTAACATGCTCATTGAAAAACAATATAAAACGAATGGGTTGTGGCCAACGCTATACTCCTCACTACCAAAGTCACTCCACAAAGTATTCAAATTTTGTATGGAAAATATTCAGCATTTTTATGAAATGAGTTTGTTGAATATTTTTTTATTCAAATATTTTATAAAAGTGATGTGCCTTTTTACCAAATTAAAATAAAATTTGTGGTCACTTTGAAATATTTGACAGTTAAAAAAAATGAGAAGCACTATTCAGATATCCTTCAAAATCTAATGGGGTCTAAGTGAGTATTAGATATACAAAAGTGCAAAAATTGAAAAGAACTGAATGAGTAGGTACCTACTTTAGTCTATAATCGATAAAGTAAAATAAACACGCCGCGCACCGTACATAACACACAGTACAAGTACACATCGCACACACAAACACATTGTGATGAAACTTTCAGAATCAAGTTAACTTTAATGCCACTAAACTAGTAGGTACCTATAGGACACAACAGAGTACCTAGGTATACGTTGTGTCCTATACTAATTTACTCGTTTACTGATATTTATTATGGTTCCTAAAAATAAATTTACTCGACAGAAATATAAACAGTGACCATTGATGAATTAAAGCAGTGGGTAAAATATTTCAGTGCAACTCCAAGATTAACAAGCAGTGTCATAAATAATAAATAATGTTTATTAGTATTTAATCGTAATTGAGATAAGGAAAAAAGTATTTAGCGATTGCAATATTATGGTACCTACATAAAGTGGTAGGTAGGTAAGATTATTTTTTACGGATATTAAAATTCCTCAAGCAATTGCGCAGTTAGAACTTATGTATCGATAACGATAATGAACCACTGATATTAATTACAAAATGTATATATAAATAATAAATACATAACAATTCGTCGTGAATCTGATATGGTAGGATGAAAAATTAGCCCCCTTCCCCTTCGAAATGGATAATCAATAATACAAACATACCATCACGCCATGTCTCTAAATGGGTAGGCAGAGAGAACCGAACGCCACATTTTTCTATCCTCGCACGCTTCCATCGCCTTATCAACATTCATACATCGTCTCATGCATGTTCGTACTTGGTCGAACCATTTTTTTCTCGGACGGCCCTGACCTCTCATTCAATTCCTGTCCTCATCGCATATTTTCCATGACAGGCGTTCCTCTTAGATACTCACCATAATAATAATATATTGATCTCTGGTCGTAAACCATAAAACAACAAAACAATTTCTTACTTCTCTGCTTTTGTGGGCTTATGAGCCAATGTTGCAACACTCATAGTAGTGGATCCGAGACTGGTGCTTTCAACGACTAGAGTCTACTATCTGAATCTACCCGTTTGCATTCTGTTTCCGGTTGGCTCTCTGATTGGTTGAGATTTTTTTTTTTTTTTTTAACATGTCTACGTAGGGGACGCCAGCTATTAGGATTTGGGTCCATTTTACTCTTCCGAAGAAGCGCACTACGTAGCGTTGGGAGGGGTTTGCAATCTAGAAAAGAGTTTATTAATTCGGATTTTAAAAAGACCCGGGTTGTACGAAGATGGAAACACAGAATTCGGAAGATCGCTCCACAGTCGGGCTGCTGTGTTAATAAAGGAGTTCGAGAAGCGACTTGTTCGTATATGTTGAAGGTCCACTGTGAATGGATGCTGCGATTGAGTGAAGCGAGTGACTCTGTTGCGAGTGGGTGGAGGAGGGACCAAAGATGCAAGTTCTTCTGAGCAATTCCCGTGGTAGTATCTATAGAATAAACTTAAAATACCGACTCTGCGTCTGTGTTCTAGTGATTGCAATCCATCAGTCAGTGATGGATCATCAATCAGACGTATAGCACGCCTTTGGACAGCGTCGAGGGTATTCAGTAGGTATTGGGGTGCGCCACTCCAGAGGTGACTGCCATATTCAATAATTGGGCGTATTTGCGCTTTGTAGAGTATACAGATCTGGGTCTTAGTAAAATATCTGCGCGCTCTATATAGTACGCTCAATTTTTTGGAGGCGAGTTTCACCTTAGCTTCGATGGAGCCCTTGTAGTGTAATTGGTTCGTTATAGATACTCCAAGCAGGTCGATAGAGCTGCTGTTAGGTAGGGTGCTTCCGTTGAAAGACACTTGCAATTCATTGGGGTTTCTCTTCGCAGAAATTAGACAGGCTTGGGTTTTTGAGACGTTAAATGAAACAAGATTACTTTCACCCCAGGTATTGATTGAGTGGAGGTAGCTATTTATTTTTTGATGAAGGTCTTTCCGGGCTTCTGATATTTCACTCTGTTTAGGAGGTTTGTCAAAAGAGAAATTGTCATGGACTGTGCTGTCATCAGCGTAACAGTGGATGGGGGCGCGTAAGAGCAAGTCATTTATATGTAGGAGGAATAGGGTTGGAGATAGAATGGACCCTTGAGGGACTCCCGCATTAATGGAATGGGGAGAAGAAGAGCAACCGTCCACTACAGTTATGACTTCGCGATCTTTTAAAAAATTCGCAATCCAAGTACACAGAGACTGGGGTAGTCCATAAGAAGGGAGTTTCATTAAGAGACCTCGGTGCCAAACCCGGTCGAAAGCTTTAGCGATGTCAAGGGCGACAGTTTGAGCTTCTCCAAAGCGTTCCATAACTCGACCCCAAACGGATGTCACATACGCGAGTAGATCGCCACAAGATCGATTTCCACGAAATCCATATTGGCGGTCGCTTAAAATTTTGTTTGCTTCGAGGTATGTGATCAACTTGGTGTTTAGTACCCTTTCCATTATTTTGGAGAGTACAGAAGTAACAGCGATGGGTCTGTAGTTAGATGGGTTGGAGCGATCACCTTTTTTGGGAATTGGGTGGATGACCGCTTTTTTCCAGTCACATGGGACAATACCAGTTTTGAACGAGAGTTTGAAGAGTTTAGTGAGAACTGGGGCTAGTTCGGCGGAGCATTTTTTTAACACAAGAACGGGAATTCCATCAGGTCCATTAGCTTTGTTAACATCCAACCCTCGGATGGCGAGTAAAACCTCAGAGAAGTTAATCCTTACTTCTTTCATTTTAAAACCACAATGTGGAACTGGTTGAGGAGTTTTTCCTCCGTCGTCAAGGGTTGAGTTATCTGCAAATAACTTACCGAGAAGATTAGCTTTGTCGGTGGCAGAGTTAGCAATGGATCCGTCATGGTTCGTTAAAGGTGGAAATGAAGATGTGCAAAAGTTCTGACCTATGGAGGTTGACAATGACCAGAATCTTCGGCTACCGTTAGGGCATGAGGAGAGTTTTTAACTTATATGTTGGTCATGGAGTTTTTTAGCCTGATTAATGGTTTTTTTACAATCCTTTGTCATCTTGTTGTATGCTTTCTTGTTTGACGGGGATTGAAGTTTTTGAAATGTTTTGAAAGCCAGATTTTTACGCGTGACTGCTTCTCGGCATTTGGAATCAAACCAAGGTTTTGTGCCTGGTCCGCAGGTTTTGAGGGAGGAGGGAATATAGCCATCCATAGCAGAAGTGATGACATCCCCTACCTCACGCGCACAGATAGAAGGGTCTTTGGTTCTAAAACAGACTTCATTCCAAGGAAAGTCGCGAAAGTGTATTCCCAGTGCATTCCAATCTGCTGACTTGTATTGCCAAATTTTCCTTTTAGGTTTTTCGGGTGGAAGGTCCGGGATGAAGTGGATGGCCGTTTGCACAAGGCAATGGTCTGAAGAGCCCAGTGGGGCTGTGACTTTCAGTGTGTATCCCGTTGGCGAGGTAGTCATAAAAAGATCAAGCAGATTGGAACGATGCCCAGAGACATCAGGGATGCGAGTTGGCTCTTGAACAAGTTGCTCCAGGTTATGACACAAAGCAAAGGATTCCGTCATGAGGTAGCGAGACAGAAGACTGTCAATGGTTTCTCCTAAGTATTTGAAAAGCTCGGAAGAATCATAATCACTCATATTTGGAGATCGGTAGATAAAAGCATAAATTTTTATGAATTTGTTAGATTTTAAACGGACCCACATAACATTGAAGGCGGGGTTCTCGAACTCCTTCAATCTGACACAGTTGATGTCTTCGCGGCTGTAGAGGCACAAGCCTCCTTTGGGCACAAACATGCTTTCGAGTATGTACCCTGGGCAGTTGAGGTAACTTGTGTCGGGTGGATCTTGAATTTGTGTTTCCGTGAAAAAGAGCAGGTGTGGTTTTTGAGATTGCAAGTGATGGTGAACAGAATTTAAATTACTGTGGATACCTCTGATGTTAGCGAAGTCTACCAACAGTTCACAAATGGTGCGAGGGTATGCAGTCTTGGTTGTCGCTGTATAAACATTATTATTGGGTTTATCTGTCATGAAGGTTTTGTGGGGGGGGGGGGTGGCATTGTGAAACGAGGAGATCAGAAGCCCTTTTCAAGGACGTTTGTTCCGGCTGCTAGGTTGAAGGAGGGAGGATATGGCCGTGGAGGACGCCTGGTGCCCCCCGCATACCATACAACTGCTGGGACCTCGTCCGGTCACGATCCGGCACAACAATTGCAGCGAGATTATGCGCCGACTGATAGGGCAGCCAACCCGTAGTCGTTAGCTGAGGTCGGGCCCCTGTACTATTCGGCGGCCGGCCAGCGACGAACCGTTTCACACAGATCTCCCTCGGCTCACACCTCCAACCAGACCCGCCGCGCAGCGGCCGGGATGACATCATCAAGATAGGCCGCCGATCAACTCCAACACAAGTGCCCACCTGGGCACCAAAGCAAAGGACCCCGAACATGGCAAGCCATTTTAGGGGACCATAAATGCAGTGGCTTGGTAAACCAGTATAGTATACTGACCCCAGGTCGAAGGCAGGGTTTACGTTCCAATCCCAGAGGATGGGTTGGGGGGGAGCAAACTCACCTTCTCCCAAATGAGATCTCGTAGTATTAAGTCAAATGAGCTGTGAAATTTTATATTAAATGCGAAAAATTAAAAGAATATTATATATTTAATTTATAATAATTTATAATTCAATTTATAAAGCAACTCGCTCACGCGAGTCGCTATTATTATTATACACAAACTTAAACCTAACCTAAGAATGCAGAAAAGAAACTCAGGGGCTAGACGCTACTCTTTCAACGTGGTATGGTCCAAATTTTCAGTATTTATATAATGTATTTTTTTAGTAAAAATAATGTAAAAAATAAAAATAAAAAAAGGGGAGCCAACGACACGCGGTGTTCCCAAGCGGTCACCCATCCAAGTACTGACCGCGCCCAATGTTGCTTAATTTCGGTGATCGGACGAGAACCGGTGCTTTCAACGTGGTATGGTCGTTAGCGAGAGACTCTAAACATTTTCAGTATTTATATAATGTCAATTTATGGTAAAAATAATGTGATATAAAAATAAATAAAAAAAGGGGAGCCAACGACACGCGGTGTTCCCAAGCGGTCACCCATCCAAGTACTGACCGCGCCCAATGTTGCTTAACTTCGGTGATCGGACGAGAAACGGTGCTTTCAACGTGGTATGGTCGTTGGCGAGAGACTCTAAACATTTTCAGTATTTATATAATGTCAAATTATAGTAAAAATAATGTGATATAAAAATAAATAAAAAAAGGGGAGCCAACGACACGCGGTGTTCCCAAGCGGTCACCCATCCAAGTACTGACCGCGCCCAATGTTGCTTAACTTCGGTGATCGGACGAGAACCGGTGCTTTCAACGTGGTATGGTCGTTGGCGAGAGACTTAAAACATTTTCAGTATTTATATAATGTCAATTTATGGTAAAAATAATGTGATATAAAAATAAATAAAAAAAGGGGAGCCAACGACACGCGGTGTTCCCAAGCGGTCACCCATCCAAGTACTGACCGCGCCCAATGTTGCTTAACTTCGGTGATCGGACGAGAACCGGTGCTTTCAACGTGGTATGGTCGTTGGCGAGAGACTCTAAACATTTTCAGACTTTATATAATGTCAATTTATGGTAAAAATAATGTGATATAAAAATAAATAAAAAAAGGGGAGCCAACGACACGCGGTGTTCCCAAGCGGTCACCCATCCAAGTACTGACCGCGCCCAATGTTGCTTAACTTCGGTGATCGGACGAGAACCGGTGCTTTCAACGTGGTATGGTCGTTGGCGAGAGACTCTAAACATTTTCAGACTTTATATAATGTCAATTTATGGTAAAAATAATGTGATATAAAAATAAATAAAAAAAGGGGAGCCAACGACACGCGGTGTTCCCAAGTGGTCACCCATCCAAGTACTGACCGCGCCCAATGTTGCTTAACTTCGGTGATCGGACGAGAACCGGTGCTTTCAACGTGGTATGGTCGTTGGCGAGAGACCCTAAACATTTTCAGACTTTATATAATGTCAATTTATGGTAAAAATAATGTGATATAAGAATAAATAAAAAAAGGGGAGCCAACGACACGCGTTGTTCCCAAGCGGTCACCCATCCAAGTACTGACCGCGCCCAATGTTGCTTAACTTCGGTGATCGGACGAGAACCGGTGCTTTCAACGTGGTATGGTCGTTGGCGAGAGACTCTAAACATTTTCAGTATTTATATAATGCCCCCAAATCAAATTGAAAACGCTGTTCGTTATCGCCAAGCGCTAATTTCATTTTGTATGGGATTTGACGTTTGTTGTTTGTTATTGTAGACAAAATTTCTACAACAAACGTCAAATCACATACAAAAAAAAATTAGCGCTTGGCGATAATGAACAGCGTTTTCAACTTGACTCAGGGCCATTGCCCCCAAGTCAAATTGAAAACGCTGTTCGTTTTCGCCAAGCGCTAATTTTTTTTGTATGGGATTTGACGTTTGTTGTTTGTTATTGTAGAAAAAATTTCTACAACAAACGTCAAATCCCATACAAAAAAAATTAGCGCTTGGCGAAAACGAACAGCGTTTTCAATTTGACTTGGGGGCATTGTCAATTTATGGTAAAAATAATGTGATATAAAAATAAATAAAAAAAGGGGAGCCAACGACACGCGGTGTTCCCAAGCGGTCACCCATCCAAGTACTGACCGCGCCCAATGTTGCTTAACTTCGGTGATCGGACGAGAACCGGTGCTTTCAACGTGGTATGGTCGTTGGCGAGAGATTCTTAACATTTTCGTTATATTTATATAATGTCAATGTATGGTAAAAAAATAAGGCACTACCTCCCTGACCAGCCAGGATAGCCTAGAATGTACACCGAATTTTCAAACCTAACCTACAAAAGTTTGGTAAAAATACGTGGGTTAGGTTTGTTTGTACTTATAATTGCGACTGGCGTGAGCCAGTTGCATTATATATTTAAAAAAGTAATTAAAATATTAAAATAAAATAACCAAATTGGTGTTGGTCAAATAATTTTTAATCAGCTGGCTGGTCAGGGAGGCAGTACCAAAAAATAATGTGATAAAAATAAAAAAGGGGAAGCCAACGACACGCGGTGTTCCCAAGCGGTCACCCATCCAAGTACTGACCGCGCCCAATGTTGCTTAACTTCGGTGATCGGACGAGAACCGGTGCTTTCAACGTGGTATGGTCGTTGGCGAGAGACTCTAAACATTTTCAGTATTTATATAATGTCAATTTATGGTAAAAATAATGTGATATAAAAATAAATAAAAAAGGGGAGCCAACGACACGCGGTGTTCCCAAGCGGTCACCCATCCAAGTACTGACCGCGCCCAATGTTGCTTAACTTCGGTGATCGGACGAGAACCGGTGCTTTCAACGTGGTATGGTCGTTGGCAAGAGACTTGTAATATTTCCCGTATATATTTCATTTTTTTTTCAATGGCATATATGGCCAAACTATCTGAAATACTTCGATGGAAGAAATATTATATTCTGTATTATCATTCGGAACAAAACATAGATAGCAAGCTCCTCTCCATAATATGTTACATGAATACTCTTCAGTTCTACGTTCACATCACCAGACGAAACGAAAATAGCCTTGGAAAAATATTGACGTGGAAGGAGTCGAAGGAAATAGAGGAAGATGAATTAAAATCCCTTAGATGGACTGATCATATCAAGGTTACCACGGGGAGCATCTGTGGTTGGAGCAATGCGGATGGTGGCGAGTCGGGGGTGATGGAGAACGACAATCCAGGAAAGACAGTGACAGTGATAAATTACTAGTAAATATTCAAGTTCCAATATCGTCTCCTTTACTTAAATAATTATTGTTTTTACAATTTAGTATTATTTGTTTATTAAAAAAATGTATTTTTATTTTTATTTGAATAATTGAATTAATTAATAAATTTGTTATCATACCTAATATTACCTTATTATACATATTGCTATTGTGTTTTTTTTTAAAACTAAATATTTGTTGAATTGTTGTTTTTATCAGTTACTTATATTGATTCTTTTGGTTATCATATTTCTTTGTTGCCTATATAATGTTACATAATACATACCATCTTAATTCCTGTGCCTCATTCTTGTAATTTAATGAATTAATTTTATTGTATTCTTAAATTTTTTTTTTGTTTATGTCATTTGCTCGTATTGATGTTCTTTGTTATCATATTTCTTTATTATCACATTTATTTTTGCCTATAGAATGTTACATAATATATACTATCTTAGTTTTATGTACCGTATTCTTGTAAATTTAATTAATTAATTTTATTAAAAAAATATATGTTTATTAATCTTCCCCCCTTTTGTATTGATACATATTAGTTATGGGTGTATGTACCTAAATACCTAGCTACTTATTGTTCAAAATTTTGTTTATTTCTACTTTGTATATCATAGATTCACAGGACCATTTTAATCGTGTTATTATGTATCTTCTTTATTATAATCATTGTATTGTTATTTGCTTGCTAATCATTGTAGTTATTTATATTGTAACCATTGTTAATACGGGCTTCCCATACTTTCTACCTATTAATTGTTATCTATGTAAAAATATCTGTATAATATGTCTGATAGGGTTTTTCCCTCCCCCCTCCCCTGCTTACCTGTTCATACCCATTTGACCATTACTTGTATAAATTTTAAGTTAGTATATAGTGTGCCTCTGAGGATGCCAGCTGTGACTGGCGAAAGCGCTTAGGCAAATTAAACATACTCAATGTGGAATCAAACTGTGTTTTCTTTTTATAAGTTTTTTTTACAAACATTATACAGATGTGAAATGGGTGTAGGGTTACCAGATGAAAAAAATCAAAAGTCCGGAGAAAAGGCCTGATTTCCATGGAAAAGTTCTGAGATTTTATGCGTTGTGGGCAAACATTTTCAAGAAAATAGGTATTTCATGATTACCAGAGATACTGCGTATTTGTCAATATATATATTGATGTTTATTTGATTTTTTTTGTTCATGTATGATTTGATTTAATTACTTTTACTTTTATGTTGACTTTGCTTTGTATTGATATTTTTTATTTTTTTATAAGTGCTTCCCTCATCAAGCACAAGATTGTAATATTTTTGATGAGGTACTGCAGGGAAAAATATGTAAGAATATTATTACTAGTGAATTTACATATTGATTTGTTTTATAAAATATATTAAAAATAAAATAAATAAAAAAAATAAATAAATATTTGCAATTACAGCCCAGAATGCAAACGTAGAAAGAGTTTTTTTTCTATCATGGGGGCTCAATGGTCGAAAGAAAGAAAAAGACTAAAGGTGTCTTCAGTTCGAGCTATACTTTAAGTTCAATATAATTTGAAGAGTTCAACATGTGAGGCATTTTATAAATCAATAATTAAAGAAAAAACCTTACTTAAAAAGGTACCTTCACTCTTCACATATTAAGTACCTACGGCAGAATATGTTGATACAGTGGGATCAATTTCTGTCCACAGTGAGCTTGTATGTAAATACCTACAGAACTTAGATTCTAGTAAGGGAGCTGGGCCGGATGGCATTCCACCATTATTTATTATTGAATGTGAAAAGCAGTTATCAACTCCTCTATCGTTATATTATTCAATTTATCTCTTGATTCAGGTGAGTATCCTGATCAATGGAAAAAAGCATATGTAACTCCAATTCACAAATCGGGTTCAAAGAATGAAGCCAATAACTTTAGGCCTATATCTAAGCTATGTATTTTTTCTAAAGTTTTTGAAAATATGGTATATGATCAAATATTTCCTGTTGTAAAAAAAACAATAAACGATTTTCAACATGGATTCTTTGTAGGTCGTTCTGTCCTTACCAATCTCGCTTTATTTACAAACTTTTTATTAGATTGCATGGACAAACGGAAGCAGGTTGATGTTGTTTATACCGACTACAGCAAAGCCTTCGACAAAATCAACCATAATATACTATGTAAAAAACTTGCTAACCATGGTATTCATGGAGACCTACTCCGCTGGGTGTCATCTTACATAACAAACAGATCTCAGGCTGTTGCCGTGGGTGGGTTTGCATCAACTTGGAGAATGATTACATCCGGTGTACCTCAGGGATCCATTTTGGGCCCCTTACTTTTTTCCATCTACATAAATGATATCGCAACTCGTTTCCATTCTGCTAAAATACTTCTTTTTGCGGATGATATGAAGATTTTCCTTCCCATCAACTCAGTTAGTAGTTGTGTGAGCCTACAGGAAGATCTTGATCGATTGTCCCAATATTGCCATGAAAATAAACTCTTTATAAATATATCTAAATGTTACAAAGTTACCTTTACTCGTAACCGTAATAAAGTATGTAATCCATAATTATAATATTTCTGGGTCGCTCTTATCAAACAAAGACTGTGTATGTGATCTTGGAGTTATTCTGGACTCAAAACTTACTTTTGAGGCTCATATTAATAGCATAGTCACTAAGGCAACAAAGAGCCTGGGTTTTGTTCTAAGAACATGTAAATTTTTCACCAACTTCAGAACGTTCTTGCTCCTTTACAATAGTTATGTTCGTCCACATTTAGAGTATTGTTCACAGATTTGGAACCCACGCTACAGTAAATACGTTGATCGACTAGAAAGAGTCCAAAAACGATTTCTAAAATTCTTAAATTTCAAATCATATAACATATACAGTTCTTATGATGAAATTGAGAAACATCTCCGAATGAAAAAAAATCGTACACAGGAGAGAAGTTGCGGATCAAATGTTTCTCTTTAAAATTATTAATTCAAAAGTTGACTGTCCTGATTTATTAAATAAAATTAATTTCCATGCGCCGTTTCGAAATGGCAGATTGAACTACTTGTTTTATGTTCCTCGAAGTAACACTGATTCTAATCAAAATGAGTTTATCAAAAGGGCTTGTAACTTCTATAATGTCAACCTCTCAGCCAGTATCACACATTCTGATATATTCACCGCTAGTAATAACGCATACAAAAATTCTCTCTATAAGTGCATAGCATGAACTCGTATGTTGAATTTTTTTTTTGTTAGTTATTTTTGTTTTTTCTAATACTATCTTTTGTATACTTTTATTTACATTTTGAGTTGTTGTTTGTAACAAAAATATAACAATTTAACTGTCACAATCCTTTTCCTTTCCCGTCACAGGCAAACATACATCTTAGTTATATTTAAATTTATGATGTTTGAAATGTTTTATATTTAATATCTGTGGACATATGTAATTGGTCTGTTTGTTTTTATTTTATAGTGTATTATTCCATTTTAGTATTTTAAGACTGTATTTGTCCCTAAATAAATAAATAAATAAGTACGATAAAACTGATTAAGTACCTACTTGGATTATTACCAATGGAAGATTATTTTTAGTTTGTTTAACTTTTAATTAAATATATCTTTAAAATGTAAGATGTGTTTTATTGAAAATTCTGAGATATCATAATATTTGCAAAATTCGGCCGCAATCCTGAGAAAAGTCGAAAAATCCTGAAATCTCAGGACAAATCCTGAGATATGGTAACCCTAATTTTTTTTTTTTTAATAAAAAAATGAATATGTCCTTGTTAAACAAGTACATATACATCTTCCTACGTTCCCTAAACTAAGCATAAATGCTTGTCCTATAGGTGAACGAGATCGGTCGAGGCAGGATTCGAACTCGCGACCACTGGATTACTAACCCAGCGCGCTAACCGCTCTGCCATCCACCCATCCATTACATAAATGGGTGTAACATATCACAAGACCGAAATATTCCTTATATTTTCATTTATAGTCAGACTAAAATAGGTACATAAAACAAATCTTTCTTTAATCTAAAAATAATAAGTAGAACACTTTCATAATTTATTGGATATAAATTTGGATGGAAAGTCAATAAAAATGCATATTTTGTGAACCTTGTGCAAGCGCTTAAACGGCGCTTAAAGTGATGACGTAAACCAGCCGATGACAGTGCCTGATTTCCCGGTTCTCCTATAAATATATATTTACGCTTCGTCTCTGTTGAGATATTAAAAATTTGTCTAAAAGAATGAGCTTTTACTCTTATCAGTTTGACATTTAAATATAGGTACATTTTGTAAATATGTCACGATACTACACAACACACTTTTTATGGACATAGTGACATCTGTTATATTATGACACAACTATTGTAATTATATTGTACGTTTAATATCCATAAACAGAAGTTATAATATAAACATGTCATATTCCTTCACTATGTAGTGGTGACTGGTGACACCAATGCCCTTCATTCAATATTATTTAAATGTAAAATTGTACAATCATCGATAATAATAGTTTATTACAATATGTTAAAGATTATAAAAATACGTCAGTGTCGAGCAAAACAAATAAAGTGTCGAGCAAAAAACCTCAAAACTATTTGTCAAAGGATTTCCAATACTTAGTATAAGAATGAAAATGTTATCGTAGTCAATTTTGTCATATGTATAGGTACATTTGTACTTTGAACAGCCTTCATTACTTGTCCAAAATTACAATCGTTTTTTACTGCAATGAGAAGTAAATAGATTTAACAACAAAAGTTTTAAATCTTTTTCCTTGATTTTTCCGACGGAAATCTGGGGGCAAGTCTGGTTGACCGTCGAAATGAAAACCCTCCTTGTTTACCCATATCATGCAGGATATAATTATTATATGGAGTTCTACAATATCTTTAGATGTCATAGAACTCCATACGATAATTATATCCATGATATGGGTAATCACTGGAGTTTTGATTTCGCCGGTCGAACCAGACTTGCCCCCCCTGGTTTAAAATCAATAGTTTAAAAAGTTTTCTCTGTGTGCCTGAAATATTTTCATATTCTCCGAAACCATGATTTAGAACTGACAGCAGTAATAATATACGATTGTGCAACGTTCGCCCCAATTTCACCAAGATCTTCGAACTAAAAATTTATCTCTTTATCTTTATCCTCAGCATGTTCCGTCAAACGAGGACGGCTTTCCTAATCATGCGGTATCTCGCTGGTGCATGTCTCTTTTTAAAAGCCCAGCGTCTTCATGTCCATTCATGGTGCATTCGTCAATCCAGGTGGTTTGGGGTCTTCCCCGTTATCGGAATAATATAATTGTCCTTGATGCTAGTGAATGTCCAGACACTTGAGACAAAAAGGGTAACACGTGGATCAGAGAGAGGACTAATGTTACTGAAGTGGCGTGCAGGATAGCTTCTTTGACGTTCAATATTAGGCCGGTTGCAGAAACCTGAGAAAACCACAAGTTAGCTGGTCGGATGACATCAAAGAAAAGCGGGTGATCAATTACACATGGATAGATAGACATAGAAGACATATTAGGTCCAGAACTTGATGACTGATAACTGATGATAATGATGAAAGAGTTAGAGATAGGTACTTACAAATTTTTAGTGAACTTTTTACCGCATCCTGTTTTCCAATACCTACATAATAATATCATGTATAAAATATTGCATACATAGTGAAAAACCTATGATTAAAAATGTATTTTAATACATGTTACGATATTGTTTACTAAATGCTGTTACTTCTGATAAGGATTGCAAATATACAAAAGCGAAACAGTTTTGTAGATAAGCACAATATTATACGTGCAGATTACACATACCTATGTTAATGGTATAATACAAGTTCCTTATATATAACGTTTCCGCTGATAAAAAAATACTGTATGAACTAAACTATCGGGTTATCCGTAAGCCAATACAATAATGCCAAAGTGGTGACACTTGTTAGGGAATTAGCAAACAAACACGTTGTTCAAAGAAAATGACGACAATTAATACATTATTCCTATATGGAACGGGGGAACTTCAAATACATCGGTATCGCTAAAATATAATAAATTGCAATAACTCGGCCTTCGAGGCTCAGTTGGTTGGATATCAGACTCATGTTTCGATCTCGGATTCGATTTTCGATGGAGACACATTTTTTGATAGGGTTTTCAGTCTGGACACTATTATCCTCAAAATATTGTCCGAAGAGGGTAGAATGGATTATAACATTGCATATCGCTCAAAGCTTGGCTGGATGAAATAGAGGTCTGTCTTTGGTGTATTGTGTAGAATTATATTTTACCATTAAAATAAAAAAAGCAATATGCTTACAGTATTGTTGATTGGTCAGTATCTGCCGATATAAAATAATTTTAATTTCATCTATATCTCTCTTAGTCCCATTGCGATTAAGTAGTAAAATCGCGATTTCTTTAGATATTGTGATACACAAAGAAAACCGAACATCTTAAATTCCTGTCTCGATGAATGGTTTTCCTACGCCTATTTTAAGACTTCCACATACGAGACAAATTGTATCAAAACTTTCGAGATAAAGTTGGAAAAAATGCTTTGCCGGGCATTGAAGTAGAATTGTAGCAAAATATCTTGAACTTTTAGCCGAGAAGGGGGGCGATTTGTTATACGTAAACCAACGAAGCAAAAATACACAAATTTAAGCCCTGCGCAACCGGAAGCTCGTTCAAGACATTTGGTGGTTTACATGGACATGTACTTCTTGCCAGGAGCAGATCTATGATCTATCTAAGGTCAATTGCGATGCACTTCACGTGCTTGGAGTTTAATGCATAGCAAATTGGTCTCTCGCTACGAAGAAACAATGGAGCCATAAACTCCTCATTGTGTATCGATTTGATACACAAAATAATTAATAATTCAGACATATTTTAATAATAATCTCCTTTTAAAACATTTTTTTATATATGTTGCGAGGGTAAAGAGTATGAGTTTATGTGAAGCTAAATAAAAAAATTTGTAACATACAATCTTACCTTCCACCGACTCCCCAACGGCAGTTATGAGACTCTCAGTTTTAAGTTTTATAATCAATCAGGGCGAGAAGTCATAATTTTTATTATATCTAAAGGCAAATTTTAAGAATATCAAACATTTAAGTTAAAATTTAAGAGAAGAATGCTATTGTCTGTGTTATGAGTAGGTTGACATGAGATAAAATACCAATTTCAAATACTAAATTTATTTACATTGCATGCTGGACAAAATTACATGAAAACTATTTAAGCAATTTACAAGATATGAGATATTAAATGACAGGTATTTCAGAACATATAAGTTTTTTTACAATAAAGCTTAGGCGTGGCCGAGAGGTTGTAGATTTTCCAATAACAGGTGTACAGTAAGTTACATCAATTTTCATCCATCATCAGTATTGTAATTGTAGAAAGCAGCAGGTATATCAAATTTTCAAAGTGGTATTTCGGAAAATCCGTATGTTAACAGAACATCAGCCGTGATATGCATGAAAGTGACACCAGAAGGGTCACATTGATGATACATAGTACATTATATGAAATCAATCGGGGTCCAGCATTCAATGGTTAAAATTGTTCAAATCCATCGCCACATCATGACTGACGGGCACTTGTACGACACAAAATACAAAACATAATAAAACAAAGGCATAAAGTATTGGGAAGACGGGATATCGGGAAGGATACTACTGATGGCATGGTATCCTGTAAAAATTCAAGCGGGGTTAGAGACCATCACGCCAGTTTCCTACCAAAAATTACATAAATAATGCATAGTAGTGTGTGGGACTCACCTTCCCGAGCTTATCCAGACGTTATCTCGACTAGAGTCTACAATCTGAATCTACCCGTTTGCATTCTGTTTCCGGTTGGCTCTCTGATTGGTTGAGATCTCGTAGTATTAAGTCAAATGAGCTGTGAAATTTTATATTAAATGCGAAAAATTAAAAGAATATTATATATTTAATTTATAATAATTTATAATTCAATTTATAAAGCAACTCGCTCACGCGAGTCGCTATTATTGTTATACACAAACTTAAACCTAACCTAAGAATGCAGAAAAGAAACTCAGGGGCTAGACGCTACTGTTATCTCGTCTCCCAGAATGTCTAACCTCTCATCTTTACTCTTCCTAAGAGGTTAGACCACATGGTGTCGTCGGCACGCATGTCGAAAAGCAAAAGAAAGTGAAAACGTCAGATTTTTTTCTATGCATCCTGGGAGTGCGTTCGAGAATGCTCGTCTGGACTCGCAAAAGCGCGTTCCGCACACCACCAAACCGACAAGTGAGGGACATGACGTTAGTAAAATAACGTCATAATGTTCCTTAAACACAATTGTTCGCCAAAAGTATTATAAACGCATTCTTACACACAACATAAACAAATGGAAGTTTCAAACGCAAACAAATATGTCTAAACATACGTTTTTTTTTTTTTTTTTGTAAAATGGACTCTTATAATATGAAGCTACCAGCCAGTTTCGATTGGTTTATGTATACGTGTCACACTATTAAGTAAGTATAGAATATAAGATTCTTGATTATAAATTTTGTAAGAGAGCTTCTCTGACAATAATATTATGTTTTTAGCAATTCATTTTATGTATGATGTTATTGGATAAATATAACCTATATTATATTTTCACAATAAAAAAATCATCTACATCCTTTATGATCTAATATACTTAGCCATATATTTGCTAAGTGCGCAATCGGGACACGATGCAGCTGTCATAATTAAAGATGGCTCCGATAACTCCAAGATGGCGACACGGCGTGCAGCCATCCGTGTCACAAGAGAAGAGTAGAGAGACGTGCGGTGGTATGGAAAGACGACGGAATTCGCCGATTCGATATTATAATATATTATACCTATGGTAGATACTTACCCGCCAAATAATACGTCACTTGTCCTTGAACTTGGATCGAGTTTCCCGCGCGTGGAAAACTGGCTGGATGGCGTCCCGCGACACCCCACTGCGCATGCGCTACGAACGCCTTCAAATATCGAACGTGCGCGCGCAGATCATCCGATACTACCTTTTATTATTATTATAAGCAGGATACCCTCAATCTATTTCATGTAAACATACGTTTTTATCTCGTAAGAAGATCTGGGCATAATAAAGTACTATGTGCATACAAGTTATACTACTCTAAAGGATGTATTGAAGTCATCAATATTCTAAGAAACAAAAATTTTGCTAATACAAACAAAATTTCATGTTAAAATTAACCTAATTATAGTGACTAGTAAACATTCTCTTACTCTAAGCAAACGTTTTGTGCACAGAGCCAAACCTATTTAGTTATTATTTATTTATTTATTTAATAATTTACGGCATATATTGCCCTTTACAATCATACATAAAAACACATATCGAAAATCAAATCACAGAAAAGAATACAATAATAAACTTACCTACGTAAAAAAAAGGAAAAACTTATCAACATAATAAAAAAAAGAAACAATAATAATCAATCACATAATTGAATTACAATCTTCTTTCCTTTCCATTAAATTGTATACATATAAATATGTATACCAGAAAATTACTCATTCTATTGGAGGGTATGTTTTTGAAAATGTTTCAATAAAGTGTCCTTATATTGCTTAATAGAGTGGAAGAATACATCAGTCAGATAACCATAATCATTGCCCAACCGATGAATTATATTAATCGGTGAGTTACGCAAATAATTAGTGTTGGACATCTTACATAGCAATGCTATAGTTTGGTGGGTATTCCTTGTTGGAATATGGTAGGTAATGTATCTAACTAACGAGGTAAGAGGAGCTAAAGTAGTTATAATAGCCAAACTTTAGTTATTGATAACAAAAAAATGGTAAAATATCGGTAGCCAAACAATTAAGCTATCCATTTTTTTCATGAGACACTGGATGGCTGGAAGAAACTGCTTCGGTAATAATTTCGCTAGTTGCATAACTTACTTACAAATAAAAAATCATATTGCGGAAACATCATTGATATAAAAAAAGTGTGGTAAAGCTATCAAGATTAAACATTTTCAAACACCATTGGCATTGAAAATAATTGTTTTTGGAAGATATAGGAACATCATTATTATTATTTTTTTAAATTGTAAGTGCGAAAACATCCCATCGACATAGATAAACTGTAAATTTCAGAATTAATTGTGGAATTAAATGGCGTTATGTGGATGAAAAGTATGTAATAGTATGTATTGTATTACAAAATTAGCATATACGAAAGTATGTTATAATTAGGGGCGTTCCCAGGGCTTTCGGAGCACACAAGCCCTGAACATTTTCTTAGAGAAGAGCAGGACGAACGCCTTTAGTCTCGCTCGGCAGTGACTCGTCAACTGTGGCGAATGTTGTGTGAGGTTCGGGCACACCGCCGGCGCAGACGTCGGGTCAGACCATTAGTGGTGACAACAAGACGTCATATCTGACAAGTGATGAACGTGTCGGATGCCCCCGGTGTTAGCCCGCGGAACCTTCGGACGCCAACACGAGTACCGAGGGGTTCGGGGACAGGCCCCTCCGACTCGATCGGGGTGTACTTAGCGACCGATTTCGAGACCGATCGGAGGCCCCGACGTTTGAGGTTGGACTCTCGGGGGCAGTGGTTGAACCCGATGGGTAGTGGATATTGTGTTGTTGCGGCTGCGTCGGGGATGAACGGGACCAAAGAGTCCTATAACTTTCTCCGGTGTGGAAGTAGTTCGCGAACTCCATCGTGTCCAGTATTAAGTAAAAAATCATGCACCAAGTACCTACGCTGTGAGGTACCGCCTTAAAATAGTGCTTCCAATCTTTTCTATTATCATCGGTTCTTTTACGAGCCGTATAATCGAAATTACGACGGGCAAAATAACATCTCACATGGTTCAGCAATGAGACTGATGTATGTCGTGCTTCCTTTTATATCGCAATGCACACCCGCATACCTGTCACTGGTTTGCCCACATTGTGGGATATGACGTGATTCGAAAAAACAAGAGAAATATACATTGAAATGAAAACTTCAACTAGTACCAGGAAAGTTAGTTGATAAATTTACTGTCACAGTTGATTTGAGAATTAAGTAAAAAAAATACAATCGATAATATCATTGGGTTAAAGGTATTTAAATAAATAAAAAGGGAATATAATATTCGTTGCCTCCTGTGAGGATTGAACTCACGACCCCTGGTTTACGAGACCAGTGCTCTACCACTGAGCTAAAGAGGCGGACGGCTCGACCTTACATAACACAATACATACTAAAAAAGGAAATTTTACAGCGAAACTGCAATAAACAAACACACCTACATTTGTTTTAAAAAGTAATGACTATTAACACTGTGCGAAGCAAAGTTTTTCAATCCAACGCTCGCTAATGACCACCTACATAATTGAAACTATTCAAAAATGTCTATTTTAATATAAATAGTGACTGAGAGAAAATTGTTAATATGATGTAGATAGTTTATAGAAAACGAGTGTGTTGTGGCCAACGCTAAACTCCTCACTAAAAAAGTCATTCTATAAAGTATTCAAATTTTGTATGGAAAATATTCAGCATTTTCATGAAAAGAGTTGGTAAATTATTTTTTATTTAAATATTTTATTATGAAAACTTGATAACTACAGAACATAGTACAAATTGTTTTGTATACTTTACATTTACTCTGGTTGGTTGGAAGAAATTGCCATTAGGCAATGAACCCGCCAGTGTACTAATTATATGTAAGATAAATAAAATAAATAAATAAATAACTCTTCAATGCCATTTTATGAAAGTGATGTGCCTTTTTAGCAATTTGAAAATAAAAAATCAAATTTTAAGTTTCCTGACTTGGGGTCACTTTGAAATATTTGACAGTTAATTGAGTACATACTGAGATTGTATTATGATAGTTTCATCACAATGTATCTGTGTGTGTGCTATGTGCTGCGTGCTATGTACTGTGTGCTATTTACGGCGTGTTTATTTTACTTTATCGTCACTTTCATAAAATGGCATCGAAGAAATAATATCAAGTTTTCATAATAAAATATTTGAATAAAAAAATACTGAACAAAATCATGTCATAAAAATGTTGAAATAAGTGAGTAGGTACTTATTAGATGTACAAATTTGCAAAATTTGAAAAGTATCGAATGAGTACATTAGTCTATAATCTTCTTTTCCTTCTTCCTCTGGTTTTAGGCCGAGGGCCTGTTTTTTCAGTCGGAGACTGCCTCTTGTAATCTGGATGTCCAGCTGTCACTCCATCTTTTTCCTGGTCTCCCCCTTGCTCTACGACCCTCCGGGACTTCGTTGAAGGAAGTATATAATCGATAATATAAAATAAACTCGACGTACATAGCACACAGCACATAGCGCACACACACACAGGTACGTCAGGTACATTGTTATGAAAATTTCAGAATACAATCTCAGCATGATACTAGTTGATAATCTGCAAAAAAATAGCCTTAAAAATTTCAAAATCATAGCTCCCCACTATATCCCCTTGGGTTAGTGAGGAGCAAAAAGATTTGATGATGGCAATCATGAAACTCATAAATTTGTGAAGGATTTAGGTATTATTGTATAGGTGAATTGTATGGATGATAATATTACTACATACATACATACCTCCACGGCATCCCTCGTGAGGTAGGCAGAGAGAACCGAGCATCACATTTTTCTATCTTGAGACACATTTATTTTTAAGTTGGTGTATTTATATGAAAAATTATTATATATTTTAAAGGCTAAAAGTGTAAAAGGTTTAAGAAACTCTGTAATTAGTAGTAAAATAATGCTTTGCTTATCATCTGCCATTAACATTTGTTTTCATTGTATGGCAGTACATCAGTTTCTAATGATTTTCAAGTATAAGGCAACCCCAAGAGGAAGTAGTTTAAAGACAGGCAACCCTACACGATCGAAAAGGGGTCGTAATTCTTTCAAACAGGAACTTAAATGGCAGATGTTTTTTAGAAGTCTCCTTGGGCGATTATTACATGCCATAATGTATGTAGACACAATAATACTTATTGATAAATAACATTATATATATATTAAAGAAATAGAATAAAAAAATGACAGCTGACAGCGAAAAGGGAGCGAGACGATTGTATAATGAACACAAGGTATGTAGGTAAGATTATACAAATTATACAGTAAGGTATTTTAAACAAAAAATGCGTATAAATATACAAGGACGTTCATTAATGTCGTATTTATTATACAATATTATCATATGACCTATTTTATACTGTTGTATTTTGCGAGCTTTATTTTATTCATTTATGCTAATAAAATATTTTTAAAATATGATAAGATTTCATACAGGTTTTTAAATATAATTAAAAAAAACACGTTTGAATGTACGCTACAATACAACTTCAAAAATGTTTTTTTTATTGTTTTTACATGTCCTTTGCATATTGCGCGAGAATCAAGCGGGTGTGCCAGCACGTCACTGCAGCGAGTATTGTATAATAGCATCGGACCTTCCCAGTCAAAAATGCTTCTTTACTTACAAATTTTATTTAACTTAACCTGCCTGTCCGTACTGGAATTTTGAAATTGATTTTTAACTAACTTCACGACCAGTCAGAGCTCCGAAACTTTCAGAAATGTGTATATTACCGATGACAATGCATGTTAAAACTGTTTCCAGCTTGATTCATTTGATATTATGATAAAATTGATCAATTTTTAATATCATACAACTTGGTGTGGATGTTTAAGTACCGTTTATATCGTTTCACAATTATATATAAAAAATTACGTATGTTCTGCATTTGATTTTTTTGCTGTACTTATAAATTTATAATTTTTGATGTACGAATGACATTATGTGTTTGAAATTGGCAGTATGAACGTAAACAATCTACGGACGGACATGAATCAATTTTTTTATTCTTTATTTCAACGTGAGTATTTTTATTTTATTTAAGAGGCTATATAGTATATTTTGAAAATAATTTCCCTATTACCCTCAAAAGATACGTCTTTGAAATAAGGAACAGTTTGTATTTACATCTTTATTCTATTGCATGAGTTTTTTGAAGTTTGAATTTGAATAACACTTTTCTTGTAAAATTAGTTTTAGTTAAATCCTTTTTTATTGCTAGTAATTAAAAAACTACAAGGCCTGTGAAGTTGATTTTTACTTCAACCGAAAGAGAATATGAAAATCTACTGGCTGGGTTTTTTAATATCATAATATTTAAATTACTCTTCTTGCTATTTAAAAAAATAACTATTTTTACCTTTTCTTCACGAAAAAATGTAGTAGGTATATCACATATTAGGTGATATACAATATTTTTTCGTGTTTCATACATTAGAATTAGAAGGTAATTTAGCGTGCATTTTTGTGTACATCCGTATACCCAGGATATACAAGGGCCTTAAGTCACCTTAAGTAGGTACTTGTTTTCTTTATAACATGTCTACGTAGGGCCGGGACACCAGCTAGGTATTATGGTTTGGATCCATTCTTTCCGAAGAAGCGCACTACGTAACGTTGGGAAGGTTTTTCAATCTGCTCAAGAAACTTACATATATATAAATGTTGTCAAATACTAACTGCCCGTTCCCGCATGCCGTGTGTTGGGCACGATAAAATGTCGCGTGATCCAGAGGTAATACATGTGAAATGGAGCTGTAAAGCCCCATTTAAAATGTATTACCACTAGAATACACGACATTTTATCGTGTCCGACACACAACAAGTGGGAACGGACAGTAGGTAACTGTAATTCGAAGGCATGTTCTGGTAAATGTTTTTCCTCAAAGTTTACAATGTCTGAATGCACTTTTGCGTAGATTATTTTCATCGCATATAAGAAATATACAAATATGTACGTATAAAAAACAACATTCGAGAACGTGAGAGCAGATAAAGTCGAATAAAACTTATAGATTGGGATGTACAGATGGCTCAACATTTCATAGTAGGGTTCGCCAAGCGAAATAATGCGGTTGTCATCACATGTGCACAAACCAATTTTAGTGCTGAAAAATACTCTAATTTGTATCAACCAATAAAATCAGTTGAAGTTTGACGTTGATGTGCAGCGTATCGCGTGTCACTCTTTCCACGACCTTTGCAACGATGCTTTATAAAACTTACTGTCACCCGCATTCTCCTAATTGCTGAGCCCTACGTCATTCGCAATTCGTTAACGGTACAAAAAATCCATATCTATACAATATATTAACATTGGGATGCGGAAATCAATATATTATATACCTACTATGTCCTATTCTGATTCGTTTCAGAGTACGAAAACGTCTAAACCAACGGGCGTCAGTGGATAGAAGGATGTTATCCGCGCGGTGTGACGTAATGAGTCCCGTATAAATGCAGTCAACTTTTTGACATTTCTCATATACTAAAATTTAGACGGATAAATTTAGACGATCAGGATAGGACATATAATATTCATGTGTATATTATGCATTATAATTTGGGTTGTGAGGTAAGTGAGGTATTTTTTCCGGGGGATTTTTGACGTTTTGGTTGGAAAACAAAACATCAAACGAGCGATATTCCATGACTCACTTTTTTGAACGGAGTACTACATCTAGTATATTATATGAAAATCTATGGTTGTATCATACAATTTCATAATTTAGGAGTAAACACTTCGTAGAAAAAAAAATCATAGTAAACACTCATTTACACGATAACCGCGATGAGAATTGCGTTATCACAAAAATATGAATTTACTTTGAAAATACGAGCGAAAAAACCCAAATATTTACAGCACACACAAAGAAGACGAGTTTATATTATTATTAGTATATTAAAACCAACTCATAGTGTTATTTAGCAAATTATAATGTAATTGATTCACATAATTTTTAACAAAATGTAATGTTTTGAATCAAAAAATCCATCAAAATTAACAACATTAAAATCTAAGTCTGTAAACAAAATTGATGTAAAATATACAAAAATATTTTTTATATTTAGACAATTTAAGCAGTAAACTTGTCACGGGCACCAAAAAGGATCCTGGAAGGGCATCCAGGTGGAAGAAGGAGGGTCGGGAGGCCAAGGCTGCGGTGGGAGGACGAAGTTAGGAGGGATGCTGCCGAACTGCTCCAGGCAACAAATTGAAAGGCCGAGGCGGGAGACAGGAGAGGTTGGAGGCGAAAACTCATGGAGGCCAAGGCTCGATATGGGCCGTAGAGCCATCGAAGAAGAAGAAGAAGCAGTAAACTTGTATGGCTGAACACTTTTACAGGTGAAGAGCCATCTAAAAACTAAAAAAAAAAATTATGAGGTAACCCTGAGTTTCAAATGAATAGGACGCATTCAAGGTTGTCTACAGAAAGGTATGTTTGTATGAGTATAGCATTATGCTAATTCATGATATGCGCACATGTCTTCACTTCCAAACGAGGGTCGCGTACTATGACATAATGACATACACATTACTAATAATACCTATGATGTAGGTAGGTTTGCAAAAAGTTTATTTATAAAATGTATTATATAAGCGAGTGTTTGACCTTGACGACAAAATATTAAATAAAAGTATTAGACTAACTAATACCTAATCTTGGTCACATTATGAGGGTAGAAAAATACCACTTGCTTCAATTAATACTGAAGGGCAAGATAGAAAGAAGATCGCCGAGGGTTCTGGAAGGAGGCAGATGTCCTGACTGCGTAATAAATATTAGGGAATTGACGGGCTTCAGAACAGGACAGCACAGGACAGAGAGGGATTCGCCAGAGTGGAGTAAGAGACTGCAAAATCCTCTTATTAGATGTCATATTGGCCGCATTTAACTTTTATAATATTAGACGGGATTAGAATATTAACAGCAGGCTAAGTCTGTAAGTAGATCTCGACCGATAAATGTCGAGATTAACTGTCAAAATATCGAATAGTCGATATTTTGACAGTTTTGGTAGTCACTAAGCACATAACGCGTCGAATCGTTCTCGCCCACTTATTTGACGGCGAGATTGGGTATAAACAATGATAATTTTTCGGAATTCGCAGAACACTTAGTACTTAATGATCATCAATTTAATATGCAATCGGGAACAAAAATTTTACACGTCAACAAAGTAGGTCTCCGTCTTGATAATTTAGAGTCGCTAGAAATTAAAAAGTGTATTAATTCAAAACAGAACATAATAAACAATCAGTTAAATTTATCTTTCAGTCCATTATTAAATATGTTTCCTTTTACTTCTAATCCTTCAGCCAATCGAAGAGAAACCCCAATGAATTGCAAGTGTCTTTCAACGGAAGCACCCTACCTAACAGCAGCTCTATCGACCTGCTTGGAGTATCTATAACGAACCAATTACACTACAAGGGCTCCATCGAAGCTAAGGTGAAACTCGCCTCCAAAAAATTGAGCGTACTATATAGAGCGCGCAGATATTTTACTAAGACCCAGATCTGTATACTCTACAAAGCGCAAATACGCCCAATTATTGAATATGGCAGTCACCTCTGGAGTGGCGCCCCCCAATACCTACTGAATACCCTCGACGCTGTCCAAAGGCGTGCTATACGTCTGATTGATGATCCATCACTGACTGATGGATTGCAATCACTAGAACACAGACGCAGAGTCGGTATTTTAAGTTTATTCTATAGATACTACCACGGGAATTGCTCAGAAGAACTTGCATCTTTGGTCCCTCCTCCACCCACTCGCAACAGAGTCACTCGCTTCACTCAATCGCAGCATCCATTCACAGTGGACCTTCAACATATACGAACAAGTCGCTTCTCGAACTCCTTTATTAACACCGCAGCCCGACTGTGGAACGATCTTCCGAATTCTGTGTTTCCATCTTCGTACAACCCGGGTCTTTTTAAAATCCGAATTAATAAACTCTTCTCTAGATTGCAAACCCCTCCCAACGCTACGTAGTGCGCTTCTTCGGAAGAGTAAAATGGACCCAAATCCTAATAGCTGGCGTCCCCTACGTAGACATGTTAAAAAAAAAAAAAAAAAAAAAAAAAAAAAAAAAAAAAAAAAAAAAAAAAAAAAAAAAAAAAAAAAAAAAAAAAAAAAAAAATCGGACCCATCCTGCACAAGACCCAACCCTAAGTACCCCCACCCTACCTCTACCTCCGCCCCCATAGATTTTTTGTAAGCACGTCGTCACATTCTGTTTCAGTTGAAAGTTAGCCTGATGAGGGAACGGTTAGTTCCGAAACCGGTCGCATCGTTTCAACCAAAAAACGTGGTTAATACAAAGTTATATCTTTAAATTTAATTTGTTAAATATGAACCACAAAGTTAACATTCAAACATTTGAAAAAAAATAACACGCTGCTGTCATCACACTTGATAAATTGATCGAAATATAATTAAAAATAATTTTTAAAATTACTCTCAAAACATTCAATAAACACAAAAGAAGTTAATTTAATCGTATTATAACTTGCTTTCGTGCTTTAAAATATGACCATATTATATTTATTTAACAAATTTATGTAAAAGAATTTGACATTTATTCAAATCATGTGGAAAATATTGTGTATTGCCATAAATGATAATTCAAAAATGTACCGCAAGCCAGCCTAACGGCGACAAATACTAATAAGTGCATTTACGAACTCGACAGCGCTTAGTGACTACAAATTGTCGTCACGGGCGTAAACATGGCGAGAAGAGCGGCGATACGTTGTCGGATCTCGACTTTTTTACTGACTTGGCCTGCTGGTACAATATTAAGATCGACAATAGAACGACTTCGGGTGCAATATAATGACGCCTATAGAATAATCTTCGGATATCGACGATATAGCAGCGCTTCAACTATTTTTGCGGAGGGGCGATGTCAAGGATTTCTTGGAGTCCTCAGACATCGAATCGCCGAATACCGTGAGAGGATATGGACAAACCCTAACTCGATCATAAAGGCTGCACAGGGGCACCAATGTCCGAGACTATCACAAAGATGGACAGAAGTGAAAGACGATAATTATATCATTTCTACAGTGTTTTTCTTTTTTTATATTTCATATAAACTTATTTGCTTTTTTTTCTTTCTTCTCATTTTTTTGTATATAATCTATATCGACGCTTGAAAGGAAAAATCGACTAAGCGACAGTTTTGGCGATATTGAGTTATATACATCATTGGATTCGCCAAAAAATCCCGCGTCGAATGGCCTTACTCTCATGTTTCTGTGACGACTTTTGATGTCGCTTAGATATATTTCATTTTGAGCATTTTTACTAGTTTTCGGCGACCAAGCGACTAACTTTCTTATCTTTTTAAAAAATAATGTATTTAGGTTTTTTTTCCATAACAGTTTTTGTATTTAGTAAATTTTACATGATTTTGATAAATACTTTTTTGGCTTTTGTTCGTCTTATCCCGATCTCACGAAAAAAAATAATTTAGGTTAGTTAGTTTTACCCCTCAGAAAATTGTGTTTTTTTCTTATTTACGCATTTTTACCATTCCTTGAATATTTTATGTTTGGCGTTTAGATATTTTTATCAGTTTTCATATACTAAAAACATGTCTGTTAGTAATTTATTCCTGATTCTATAAAATATCAAATATGTTGCTTAGGATAATATGACCTGTTTTTTTTTGTTATATCATTGTCGCTTAGATATCTTTTGCGAGAATAAATTTTAATTATAATGGTAGTTGTGCCTCCCGTGCGTAGTGTTAAGAGTGATGTTAAGTTAGATTCCACCGATACAGCAAAAATGGCAGAGAAAGCAGCTCATGAGATTGAGAAAAATGAAAGCTATGATCGCTTCTTCGCTCATAAAAATATTCATAAAAGTGATTCCAGCACACTATTTGTGAGTTTTGACCTGGAAAAGGTCTTGAATACTCCTCATGGCGAATATATTATTAGCGGTATACAACTTGTGTTTTTACGAGAATGGTACATGCAAAGTATTTTGTTTCTATTGGGATGAAAGAAATGGGAAAAGAGGAGCCAATGAAATCGCCAGTATTCTACAAAAAAAAATTAAGTCTGTAGATGAGAGAGGCGACATTAAAAACTTACTCCTTTACTGTGACTGCTGCCCAGGCCAAAATCGGAACCGGATAGTTTTTGCGATGATTACAAATATGTCAAAATCTTGAAACAATTCAAGTAAATTATTTACTGACTGGTCACACATACATGCCCGTTGATAGTGTCCATGCAGTAATAGAAGCAAACTTCAAGAAAACTATCATATATGCACCGTCGCAGTGGTACACTGTGTTTGCCACGGCAAGAAAGGACCCTTTTCCATATGAGGTTCAAAAAGCAAGTTATGAAGATTTTTATAAATGGGACTCTTTTGCCGATAAATATTTCAAGGGTAATTTGACTGGAAAAATTAGCAAAATTAGGATTGCTACATTCAAGAAAAATAAGCCTACAAAAATTTATGTAAAATATACAATGAACAAATCTGCAGAGTCCAGTGAAATCGAAGTTCAGTCGAAAACTAAACTACCTCTTATGCCATGCTATCGATCTCTTCTACCAATATCAAAACCAAAATATGACGATTTAATTAAACTTTGTAAGGACAAAATTATCCCCGCTCATTTCTTACATGAGTATACCACCATTCCAAATTCTTTAACATTAAAAGACACATTGCCTGAATCAGACGTCGAAGATGTGGAAACTGATAAGACTTAATTTATTTCAAGACTGACATTTTGCTATCAATAATATTTTTCTTCAGTGCATTCCAATTTAAAAAATAATTGAACTGTTTTGAATTAGTTTTAAGTGTTTAATTGGATAAGAATTTAAAAACATATTTTTTCCTATACTTATATAAACTTGGGTACTTAGTCTAATGTCATGTTTAATGTGAATGTGTGATCTCAATTTATTACCAAAAATACGATTTACTATTTTTTTTAAGTTTATATGTAGGTACCTGACATTGAGTCGGTATTTTTATAATAATTTATCTGCCTATTTTCCTGTTATAATTCCGATACAAAAAGTATCTACCTATACATACTTTGTTCTATTATAAAGTATATGATATACGTTATGTTAATGATAAGTTTTATCCATTCACGAAAAAATATTTTTTTTTTAACTTATGTACAAATTCAAATTGCATTATTTTGTGAATTAGTCGTTTAAATACATGTTATAATTAATTCGTTTTAAATACATATTATATTAAACAAAAAAATACAAAGGTGTAAGAGATGGAGTGAATATCAGGGGTTGCCCTAGAAAAGGATGGCATGAATGATATCTTAAAAGACGGAAATGTAAGAAGCCTGAATAATCAACGACCATTTATTTGTAAATTGTGTTTGTATGTATGGTATGTTATTTACAGGGCTTATAACTAAATACATACATAGCGGTATAATGAGTAGGTACTAGATATAATACTTCGTTACCAATATTTACAATTACAATTATTTTTATTTTGGATATAATGTCTTTATAGCGAGTACCTATATATAATAAATAATACACAGGTATTTTTTCCTTTATTATAGTTTATGTCGATTTTTTATTTAAAAATAAACAATTTTTTGGTTATAAAACAGGTGTTTTTTTTTTTATTTTTGTCCGATTTAAGATTCTTTGGAAATTTGTTATTTATCTTTTATAAACAAAATATAAAAATATTTTGGTCGAAACATACCTACAACTTGTATATTGGTTAAAAATTCCCAGTTGGATACAGTTTATTCTAGAAGCATAAGCAACATAACCCTGAACATAAGAACACGCTATTGTTGTTTAGTCATTTTTTCCGCACTTTCATTCTAAAAAAATATCTATATAAGACTTTATTCCTATTTAATATAAAGTATTTCATGTTGGTTGGTAATTTTTTCCGCACTTTAATTCTGAAAAAATATCTATATAAGACTTTATTCCTATTTAATATAAAGTATTTCTTGTTGGTTGGTAATTTTTTCCTGTTTGGAATTTTAATGAAAAAATTACTAAGCGACATAAAATTATTAATAAGCCAACTAATCGGAAATCTATCAATAGCAAATGATAAAGGGTCTAAACAGTTTTTAAATTTCGTTGGAATTATGCGAATACAATAAATAGGTGATTTACAATGATTTTTTTTTTCAAAATTACTAACTTTAAATGGCTCTCCTGTAAAATTGCCTACATGTCGCTTAGTCGATTTTTCCTTTCAAGCGTCGATATTAAGTAAAATATTTTCCCTTTCTGTAACATTTAATGTATATTTTGTATGTAAAAATATGGTTTGTGTAGCATTGCACCCCCGTGCTCATAGACTGGAATAAAAAAAATATTATTATTATTATTAAAAATATTAACTGGCAAATTGGTAGAGAAGAATCTGCTTCGGTATCCTTGTATTTCTTGAGATAGACGTTTAGAGTTTTTCATCCTGGTTGTCGTTGTCCTGTCTGGATGGAATATGTGAAGAAAAAAATCTTATGATAGCAGAGTATAAGCCAAAGCAATAGTAGTACTGCCTCAGAACCAGAATATGTCTAGCGAGGAAGTACAATTTCCGAATGTGTGAAAAATAAAAAAAATGTAATTACATATGTATAAATTAAACGGTGCCACTATTTTTACGACCGGAATTGGCGGGAAAACCGTTTTCCCGCCAAAAAGTGTCTATTTACACGACAAATTTTCTGACGTCGTCTATGTTTTTAGGTCATTTATAATCATAGAAAGCGCAGACAAATCAAAATACAAAAATATTTACCTTTGTCATTTTTTCAATGGTCATAAATCCATCATGAAAACCAACTTGAAGAAAAAATAAATGATATTGGCATCTTATTACATTTACTTTATTTCATAAATCATTTTTTTCATCGAAATCTACAATTATATTAAAGTATAAACAAAGGAAAATATTTTTATAACTTGATTTATCTGCGTTTTCTGTGGTTATTTTGGTTTTCGTCTATGGTTGAGTCGTGTAAATAGTCGTAGCCTAAATTAAATCTAAAATTGTAATTTTGTACCTTTGTAATTTTTGTACCATTCTTATGCGGACAATATGCTAAAGAAAGCAATACGTTGTACAATAGCAAAAAATTACAACTACTGGTATTTCAACATGATCGTGTGTCCGTTAATGTCCTTCCTGTGTATATTGACGGAATTCACCCTGAACATAAGTACCATGGCCACCTCATCAACGAAAATTCGTCCGACGATGATGACATTGAACGTCAGAGAAGAAGCAAAGTGCGAACTTAAATATGCTCGCCCGCAGATTCTCAGAAAAAAAACTTTTTCAACGTATTCTGTACAAGTAGGTACATGTATGTATGTACAGGTGTGAAATCTGGGTATCGTACAAAAGATCAACTATGGAACGACTACGGGTGCATTATAATGACACCTATAGATCTTTAGGTATCGACGGGATAGCAGCTCTTCAGCTATGTTTGCGGAATTTCTTGGATGTCATGGATTTCTTGGTGTCCTGAGACATCGAATCGCTGCGCACCGTGGAAGACTTTGGAACAATCCAAGTTTTGAACGCGAAAATTAATATGGATGAAATTATTTTACTGGCAATACGCGCCCTCGCTAAACCGGATACGTCCACGGCATACTGTCGGAGTGGGAGACGCAAACTTATGGGATTTTGTGTTTGAAAGATATTTAAATACTCTTATGCTATTTTGGCAAGTTTTCAAATGATAACTAATTATTGTTCGTCCACAAAAGGTTTTATTCGTACAAAATATAATTATTTTTCTTTACTGTAGAAAAGAAAAAAATAAAATAAGAATATCGCATAGCAGTCAATGGTGGTGTTTTTCGAGATATGTAACTTATTTTCATTAAATGTAAAGAGGATAATCAGAGAATCCTACAAAGGATGTTCCTATGATATTTGTTGCAGACCACGAGGGAAGTATAGTTCATGATGTCGACATTGCAATTCATCCAAAAATGTAGATGGTACCTACTCAACGTATTAGTATACTATCTAAGAATTTAGACCCTATGGTTTTTCCATTATCATTAATTTGGATAGATTGTAGGTATGCAACATCATTATTTTTTTACAACCAATCGTCATCATAATATGGTTACACCTTCACAGTTTTATGCGAATAAAATTGCTGTTCCTAGAATTTGTTTTCATCTCTTCGTTTTGTAGGTAAATTTTTTCAACAATATATGGTTCATGCCGTTCATGCATATACCTATAATTTGTGAATCTAATTGTTTATCGTATATTAGGAACAATCTGGGGGCAAGTCTGGTTCAATCGGCGAAATCAAAACCCTCGTTATTACCCATATCATGAATATACGTAATTATTATATGGAGTTCTACAATATCTTTGGATGTCATAGAACTCCATACGATAATTATATCCATGATATGGGTAATCACTAGGGTTTTGATTTCGCCGATCGGACCGGACTTGCCCCCCAGAAGATGAATGTTATCAAGGGTTGAGATTATGTAAGAAATTTAGCAACTGAAGCCGGCTGAAGTGATGGGAATATTATATTTAATACTGTTGTTATTTACATAAATGTTGTTATTTACATAAATGTTGTTATTTACTAAGAAGAGTATGTAATAGAACGATATATGATAGAATAAAAAATGAGGACATAAGGAGGGAATGCAAGATGAAGAAGAGTATTATAAATAAAATGAAAGTGAATTCCTTGAGGTGGTTTGGACATATTGAAAGAATGAATGATGAACGACTGACCAAAAAAATATACATGGGTGTAAGAGATGGAGTGAATAGTAGAGGCCGCCCCAGAAAGGGATGGCATGACCATGTGAATGATATTTTGAAAGAAGGAAATATTAGAAGCTTGAATAATCGACGAGCATGTATGAGACGATGCATGGATGTAAAGGAAGCTAGGAATGTGTGCAAAAATAGAGGAGTATGGCGCGCGGTTCTCTCTGCTTACCCCGTAAGGGATATGGCGTGATGGTATGTATGTTGTTATTTATACTTTCTGATAATCAAGATGAAAATAAATGCCCTAAGGTGGTTCGGCCACATAGAAAGAATGAGTGATGACCGTCTGACAAAAAAAGTATACAAGGCTGATAAAAGAGGAAGGAAAAGTAGAGGTCGGCCAAGAAAGAGTTGGCACGATCACATAAATGGGATTTTGAAAGATGGAGATGTTAGAAGTAAGAATAATAGAAGAGCGTGTATGAGACGATGTATGGACGTGAATGAAGCGAGGAATGTATGTCAAGAGAGAGGAGTCTGGCGTTCGGTTCTCTCTGCCTACCCCAAATAGGGAAATGGCTTGATGGTATGGTATGGTATGGTACAACAGCTAAAGGACAGACAGTTTTTAAAAAGTAAATATTTTATAAAACTTCTTTCTTTCATTCATACAACTTTTATTATAAACCAAATGTTTTGAAAGAGAAGATACAAGGAGCCTGGTGAACATATAATGAGACGGTGAATAGAAGTGAGTGGTGCTCGGTTCTCTACCTACCATATTAGAGACATGGCGTTATAGTATGCATATACATATGTTATACAAGCATCCTACAATTTGAGTTCACAAGTATTTTTTGGTCTTCATCTGAGATTTATTATTCAGCTCCAACCCCGATTTTACATACTTACCTTAATTATACGTTTTATCTTTATTTGCACATTCTGATAATTGCCTTTTTTAGGTGAGGCGAGACTACGTGCATGTATATCCGAAAATGTGAGGATATACATGCACGTGTCGTGCTTCATTTTATAAGGTTATTCACACCCGCACACCTGTAGCTGGTTACCCCACATTGTGGGATATCCTGTGATGGTATGTGGTATTTTTATGTTTGCTGAACCAGCTTATAACAGACAAGTCAAAGTTCGGGCAGGACAACGTCTGTCGGGTCGCGTATTTACGTTTCCGTGTTGATTAGGAGGCAAGTACTGCCTCGAATTAGGCACTGGGTTGTAGCGCTAATGCACTTAAAAACTCGTGTTGAATTCGAGGTACGTGTCCTCCAGTCGTCTGCATTTATATTTATCATCTCGATGAGCTTCTTCCAAAACATTAAAATAAGCTGCAAGCGTGCCATAACCTAAAATATGTAAACAAATTATATTTGCGCAAAAAAACACATACATACATACCATCACGCCGTATCCCTACTTGGGGTAGGCAGAGAGGACCGAACGCCAGACACCTCTATCTTGACATACATGTTTTGCCTCATTTACATCCATGCATCGCGTCATACATGCTTTTCTATTATTTTGACTTCGTATATTACCATCTTTCAAAATCTCATTTATATGACCATGCCAACTCTTTCTCGGGCGGCCACGACCTCTCATTTCACTCTTTTCAGCCTTGTATACTTTCTTTGTCAGGCGCTCGTCGTTCATTCTCTCCACATGTCCGAACCATCGTAGTGTATTTACTTTCATTCTACTCACAATATCTCTTTCAATCTTGCATTCTCGTCTGATGTCCACATTCCTTATCCTATCATAGATCGTTCTACCACACATTCGTCTTAGGGACCTCATTTCCACAGCGTTAATTTTACTTTCATGCGTCTTCTGCCATGTCCATGTCTCACTTGCATACATTAATGTTGGTACGACTATTGCATTGTGCACAGCGAGCTTTGCTGGCCTTGAGATAATTGGGTCGGCCATTATTGTTCTTAATGCACCGTTCACCCTATTTGCTGCCGTTACCCTTCTTTCTATATCCTTTTCCAGTCTTCCATCACGCTGAAACATACTTCCTAGATACAAATATTCATCCACTTGTTCTAGTAATTCATTATTCACTCGTATTTCGCATTCTGTTCTTCTTTCGCTTTTTTCAATAACCATTACTTAAGACTTAGCTCCATTCATTCTCAGTCCATTTTGGATGCATCCCTCGAATACCATTTTTACCAAAAAACACACGAAGATAAATTAAAATAATTAGAAATACAGTTAAATAAATATAATTCAAAAAACTAATAACTAATATTTTAATAAAAAAAAACATTAGAAATACACTTAAAAGAACTATTATGCAAAAAACTTAACAAACTTATGTTGTAAAAATAGGTATTAGAAATACACACTAAATTATTTAAAAAAACAAACAAAATTACGTTGTAAATTGTTGCAAATAATGTTTAAATAGTAGAAAAAGAAATTAAGATCAGTAAAATGTATGTTCCTAGGAGTCTTCTTAGTATTTAGGTATACCTCCATACAATTGTGACAGTACCAGACGAAATGAAATAGCGCACGAATTTCATGGCTATATTATATGTTCCATATTCAATAATTAATTGCCTCGAATTAAACACGTATTAGCAGGAACAGTTTGCGTCGCTAAACAGTGTGAATTTGGAGGACACGTGCCTCGAATTCAACACGAGTTTTTAAGTGCATTAGTGCTACAAACCAGTGCCTAATTCGAGGCAGTACTTGTATCCTAATCAACACGGAAACGTAAATACGCTGTCGGGTCCTCTAGTATGTTTATAAAATTGTTGTATACGTATTTATCTATTTAAAACTTTTTATTGTATTTTTTTATTTTGCTTTATTGTGTAGGTATTTTATACGTAAAATATGATTTTGTAGTATTGCGTGGAATAAAAACATTATTACTAGTTGCATGTAACACATGAGATCCAACTGTCGATAGCGATCGTTGAAGAATAAGTACCAAACTATAAACCCATAAATACAAATTATATATTTAATATTTTAAGATATTTGGTTTTCTATACAACACATGTACCTAGGTATGTATGTCAAGATAGGATAGTATGGAGGTCAGTCCTTTGATACTACCCAGAATATGAAAACAGCATGATGATATGTATGTATAATGTATGTATGTTTGGAGATTAGTATCAAACAATTAAGTCTTCTTAGATATTGTATGTAGGCACAGAGTAATAATGTGTAGGCGACTGCCATACAAATTGTATGAAACAATGTCGTCACTAAATTCAATTTTTATAAAAATTGTTAAAAAAAAATTGAGATATGCTAATACAATGTTAATATTTTTTATAGAAAATTAAATTATCTAGTTGGCGTGTTTCGGCTTTTTTTGATATTTTTAAAAAAAATTGGAAATATAGGCAGTTAAACTCATAAATTTATCATAAAAAAAATATTTTTCTTTAAAAAAAAATGTTTGAGAAACCCTGTGTGGTGTCTTTTAATAAAGAATAAATTGTTGTGAATTTTGATACCACTTTATTACACAATTATCAAATACAAATTATATATTTAAAATTATAAAAGTACACTTCTTATTACATCAATTAATCTAGAATAAAATATTACGGTGTATATAACAGAACGGTTTTTCACGGAATCGAATCTTTTGTTTTCCGAACACCGCCGACAACTGCCGACGATCTCCGAGGATATCACAAAATGTGAATATGGTATGAAAATACAATATACCACATTATCCCACCTCGCTCTCCTTGGCGAAGTAAAACAAAAGATTTCTACTGAACTCTGGAACTTGAAGGCACTGACGTTGGTCGAGGACGCAGTCTTCCTTCCCATGATGACGACCCCTGGCTCGGTCCAGATTCTCCCCGGTCCCCAGCTTTTTTTGAAAAAACTTATTTGAGATTTTGTATTTTTCTATGTTTATACCAATTTTCAGCGTTCTATCTTTTATGGTTTCTGAGATATATGGAAAAATAAACCAAAATTTCAAAAGTTGATAACCCCTGACTGAAACAAAAATTCACCATTCTGAGTATAAAAGTTTTGTAGGCTTATAAGTGTTTATATATTTTGACATTTTGGGCTCTGTAAATTGAGCGGAACAAAAGTTATAAGGGGGGGACAGACAGACACACACAGACACATAAAATGTTCTACTCTGAATTCTGAGTAAATCCATGTATGGGAACATATATGCTGCGAGGCCTCTAGTTGGTGTTATTAGCATGCAAAAAGTCCACTACACCCATACAAAATGTTCCTTCGTACACGCATCTTGGCTTAATACTGTCGATTCATTCAGAGAATTGAATTCTCATGAACGAATCGACAGTTGGATTAATAACTTAGAATTTATTATTTTAATAATAAATTTATTTACCTGTAGGACAAAGAAGTCAGTTTAGAAACTGAAAAAGAAAAAAATATATAATATTAGAATTATAAAAATAAAACAAAAAGTTGCCGAAACCAGGGATCGAACCAGGGACCTTTAGATCTTCAGTCTAACGCTCTCCCAACTGAGCTATTTCGGCTGATGTTATAAGCTTCCGATTTTTCATATTTAAATGTGTAATTGAACAACTCTGATTATTTTAATAGAATCGGAACAAAATAAGATAGCATTTAATATAAAAATACTTATGACTAAAATTACTGTGTCAGTATCATAAAAAACACGTTATTATGAAATATGTATATAAAAACCTATATTTAGTAATAATTAACATATTACCGACATCTATGAATTTTTATCCAAAGAATTCACTGATTTCTTATAACCATATAAAAGAGATTTTATTATCGTCCGATTTTGGTTTGAAGATACGGTTATATCATTTTGACAATAAAACACAGATGTCACTGTTTTATAAAGTTTTTTTAAAGATATCAAAATATTTTTACACGAAAAAAATCTAGTTTCAAATTAAAGAGAGTTTTCCTTTAATATATTTATAATAAACTAGTAACAGTCTATAAAAATATTTAATTATGAGAAAATATACAATAATAATATGTGATCTTGTATCAAGTATTATACTTAACTTAATAAAAAAAAGAAATTATGAAATTAAAAATTATTCCTACAAAAAATAAAATAGAGATATTATTTATTACCTGAAGCATTAGGATCTTCTACAGCAACTTTGTTTAAATCCTTAATAACTTTCACATCACTATCACCACCATAAACTTCACAAAGTTTATCACAAACTTTAGACTTTTCTATGTTTTCTCTATATTTTCTTATTTCATTCTAGTGAAAACCATAAATATATCAATTGCATTTCATCAAGGATGTTTTAAATTAAAGGAGTCGGGACAGGATGATTCAAATTAAGTATTTTGTATCATTTGAAGATTGAGATGCAGGTATTAGGTAGGCACAGGTTGATGGGAAGAAGATATTGTAACTTAGTTGATAAATAAAGAATATTATATATATTATTACAAATTAGTCAGGTTGGGTGGAACGCCAAAGATAATTAAAAAAAAAATAGGTAGGTAACATAAAAAAGCACATTTTTGTATTTTACACGGTTATAAGATACCTATATGGAAAAATATAAGCTTTAGACTTTACTTAACATAAAATAAATATAAGTGAAGAAAATACTGTCATCTTGGCATCAATTTTTTTTATCTATTTCTATTTGTTTTATGTTTTCAAAATTATTGTAAAGCAAACCATATTGGTATTTTTTTTTTGTAAAATATATATTTTTCAATATTATTTAAATAACATAAAAACTTCGGAATAATATGTTATGTATATACCTGATTAATTTTCAATAGGGACTATAATTGTATGTACATATTCTTCATAAATATTTCAAGAAGTTTGATTAAGTAACTTTTTATATATGTGGAGCTTTCTGATTATTATAGATAAATATGCAAATCGTTTTCCCTCAAATATATTGTATTAAAAATATAATATACCTTCAAATCATCAACACGTGAGAAATCATAGTTTTCATTTTGTATGCTTTGATCAATACTTTGCGAACTTTGAACTTTTTTAATCAATTTATAATTTAATGTTTTAGTGTGTATATAACGTTTATTAAACAACACAGAGTGCAAATCGTTGATAGAACTTTCTTTGAAGTTTTCTTGGTGACTTTTGATGGTACAAGCGTACGTTTTTGGTTTAAATTTAATTTATCGTTATTTTTAAAGGTCATTTTTCCAATGAATGAACTAGTTCTACACTTTAAATTATTTGTGAACTTAGAATCGTCTCGATACTCTATGCATTTATCGTAAAACTCTGGCAGTTCCGATAACCTCTTTCTGGGGGAATTAAATATTTGATTATTATGTTTGTAAATCACCGTTTTATAATGCGCACAATTTTGTAATTCAAGTACACCACAAACATTGTCGTATTTATTTCTTGACTTTGAAATACTCATTGTAATCGTTTCACCGTGCATTAAATAATAATAAAAATTCAAAAGATAGAGTAAAATTTGACAACAACATTACTAAGAAGGTTTAAATTTTGAATACCATATGTTATGACATATGGTAATGGTGTTGTCAACAAAAAAATATTATTTTTTGAGTGTGTCAAAATACAAAAACCCTATAATAATTTTATGTGCTAAATTATATCTATATTATAAATTTCAATGCTTGTATGTATCTCCAAGATATATGCTATGCGCTCTTAAAACGGTTCACCCGATTGCAATGAAACTTTGATGAATTGCCGAGCGAATGCCCCGGATGGTTTCTGGATTAAAACATTTTTCTTTTTCTTCATCCAACTTTCCTTTCATCTCTTCGCAGGTTTCTGGATTGCAACTTTTTTCTTCTTCTTCTTCATCGTGTATTTGGTCATTTTACCTATGAAGATGGAGTATCCTGGAAGAAGAACGTCCAACTGTCTTTCCATCTCTTCGCAGGTCTTCCAGGACGGTATCTGGATTTAAACTTTTTCTTAACCTACTGAAGGGACGGGAGGTAATAAAGGGAAGGGAGATACTAAAGGTACAGGAGGTACTTAAGTTCCTGAAGGGACGGGAGGTACTGAAGGGAAGGGACGTACTGAGGGCTTGAAGGGATGGGTGGTACTGAAGGGAAGGGACGTACTGAGGGCTTGAAGGGATGGGTGGTACTGAAGGGACGGGAGGTACTGAAGGGACGGGAGGTACTGAAGGGTCTGAAGCGATGGGTGGTAATGAAGGACCATTTTTAATTATACAGGCAATACGAAGTTTGCCGGGGGTACGGTAGTACTTATTAAAAAAATATCATATTTTAAGCTACATGTTCACAAAATAATGATCTCATCAAACTGCAGACAGCAAAGATATATTAGTCGCCAAATATTTTGAGCTATTTCGCTGTGAATGGGAGCGATTTGCACATATACCATTCATTCATACCATCACGGCATATCCCACAATGTGGGGTAACCAGCGAAAGGTGTGCATTGCCTTATAAAGGGGAGAACAACACATCTATATTCAGAATGGGTGGTGAACCTCATTGCTGAACTATGTGAGATGTTATTGTTGCCTGTTGTATTTTCGATTACCCGGCTCTTACGGGACACTCAAAAACAATGATTTAAAAGAATGGAAGCACTATTCTAAGCCGGTGCCTCACAGCTACTTAGCGGTAGCACATATACCAACCAAGCAAAAAAACACAAATTAGCGCTCTGCGCACCCGGAAGTCTTGATCAAGTTGTTTTATGATAATTATACATGGCTTATGATGTTCATCAATACTCTCATGCAGAGCAAAACAAAAAAAACTTTGATTTTAAATTTGTCAATAGCTATTTTGCCTTGGTAAAGGGTCTTCATGGATAAACAGAGTGAATTATGTAGCAAAAATATAAAATGGAACCAAGTTTAAATTTTTGAATGCAGAAAAAAACCAAGTAATATATTTTTTGGCAAATAACCTGAGAAATCACGTGGCTTGCACAGAGTGCAAATTGGGTTTTTTTCTTGGTTGGTATATGTGCAAATCATCTCCCTCCATAACGTAAATTCTCCAGTTATTTGCTGGAATCTATAAAAGTGATTCTTTCATAAGCATATTTAAATCATTTTTTTTTCCACATCTAGTACCTACTTTCTTCAACAATTTAAATTATTAAATGATATAAATTTTATGATTGCTTCCTATATATTTTGTAAGGAGTATAGATTGTCTATCCAAAATTATATTAGTAAGTGCAATAATGTGGAAAGGTTTAAAAATAATGATAAAAAATACAATAACATTTTTTTTTATTTAAGAAAAGCATATTTCAATAACTATGTACGCCTAAAAGTGAAAATGTATGTAACTTCATAACATACAACTAAAATAATTACAATATAAAATTATACTGCTGTTAATAAACTAGACATAAATGATTAAAAAAGGATGAATAAGTTTGAATTTATAGTTGAAAACTTTCTTATCTAATACATAATATTATATTTTACTAGCAACATTCTTATTTACGGATTGCAGAACAAGGACCAGTGATGGGATTTTCAACAATCCATATGAAATATAAGTGATATATAACAAATGTATTTGGGATTTCAAACTTTATAGGAAATATTGTAAATATTTCTAGAAAAATAATGAATTAACTACAATTACTTATAATATTTCATATTCATCAAGTATTCCTGGATGGTCATGCTGATAAAAAACATTTGATCCATGTATGATTTTCTATAAAGATGCAATTAAAGAATTCATTTAGACAGAATTCAAAACATAAACTCAACAAAATAATTACATATTTAGTCTTTTCCCATAAGTTCCTCAACTTTATGTTCATAGATTTCTCTAATTTTCTTTTGGCATTCCTCTACAGTAAAAGTTAACTGCTTTCTCACAGACATTGCCTCATCTTCAGATATACCAATTTTGGCTTTTATTTTTCTAAAATACGAGTGCTGTATTTGTCTGGTGGAATCTTTGTATTTGTTATAAATCACTTTTGCATTTTTTGACAATTGTTCTCGGTGTTCCTTTGTCACTTTTGGAATCGGAATAAACAGTGTTGTACCGTCTTGCTGGGGATTCAGATTGAGTCCTGACGTCTGAATTACTTTCAAGACAGTAGGGATAACTTGAGGAAACGCAGCCATATTCAAAATTATTGTTTTAGGATTCTTGCGGACTATCTGAGCTAATTCCTGAAGTTCATAATCCTTACTTTCATAAGAAATTTTCAATGTCTCGATGGTTCCTGTGGTAGAGCGTAATGAAACATTTTCAATCAAATCTTGTTTTAAATTTTCAACAACAGCGTCCATTTCCGCTTTGAATGCATTGAAATCAAGGAATTCGGATAACTGGTTTGAATTAATTTCGACTTTGACATTTTTCTTCTTCTTGTCTTTACCTCTGTCTTTACCTTTACTCGAATATTTGCACACATTAAGAATATTGTAAATGTGACAATTCACGGGTAAAACTAAACGTTTTTCAAAATTAATCATAAATTTTTGCATACATATTGAACGAGTGATGTTATTTGGAACTAAAACTCGTTGAAAAATGTGCGTGGAAATTTTTAAAACATTTCTCAGGCCAAAATTCATAACGAATAAATATAAAAAAACTATAATAAAATAATGTATAATATTTATAACTTAACCAACAAATTATGCGGTTAACCTAAAATTCTATTACGTCAGATGTCAAAGTGACAGCAAAAGTTTAGAAACTGGTAAAAAAAATCTATGGAGAAAAAAATTAAGGGTTATAGATTTTTATTATAATATACTAGATGTAGTACTCCGTGCAAAAAGTGAGTGATAACAGAGGAGGCTGAGAAAAAATATTCCACGTTGGGACGCGAAATTGATATCTAAAGGATGCTGAGAAGAATACGGCTTCTCGTTGGGATGTGAAATTTACAACTCGTCGTGTGACAAAAACAATGGATCAACGTTGGGACGCACCAAATTGATATCGTGTGGGGCCAAATTGTTATAAAAATAGTATATAGACGTTCCGAATAGTAAATAATTGCTGACAAAAACAAATTAAACATGTTAGCTCCTGCTGAAAAGTATAATACAAAAATAAACATTAAACGCTGTCTCCGAAGAAGCCCGAAAGGACAAATACACAAAAAATACAGGCATGTCAAAAATAATATATAAATTGAAAAGATCTTACAAACGGCTCTCCAACCAGGACTACAATCAAGCACTTACACTATCACTTAATTACCTTTTTTATAACTTAAAAACTATCTTAATATCACCCCTCTTTGGTAATGGTATCTGAAAGAATTTTTTATTAATACTTATAATCACCCCTCGATGATAGGTAGAGAACCTGAAAAGAACTTAATCACTACTTTATACAATTAAGATGCTGAGCCCGTCCGACAGCACAGCCAACTCGCATTCTCGCACGCGGGTCTCTACAGCTACCGACCAACCACTGGCAATGTATCGATCACAATCAGTGGCGGCTCCCCCAAAGGGGCTCTCGGGCTGAGCCCTCCCAAAAATGTTTTCTATAGATTCCAAAAATATGTGCTAAATTAATTCTGGAAATTCATTATTTTTTTTAAATAAATGTGTTTCCACCTTCCGGTTGTAATAGTAAAATACTGCAATAGTTCGTTTCATACAGCGAGATTCTATGAAAAATTTTGTTCCGCGGGCACAATGTGCTTGCGCCCGAAGAACTGTATGTAAACTCATAGAGTTGATTTTAATGCCGCAGTGCAATATGATTCGAAATGTATGGAGCTCTCGGGCACGTTCCTATATATGTTCATGAATTCACCGGAATATTACGATTAAATTGAATTAGTGTGTTTATGAACACGATTAATATTAGTATGTTTATGAACACGTCTGCGGCGTCTGTGCACTTCGGTCAGCTCGTCAGCTGAGAGCTGAAAGCTGTTGATGACAGCGCGCCATTTTGCATGTTGTTTTTTCAGAGTGACGAGTTGCGGTTAATATTTTTTATGATAATTTTCGACAATAGTACACGGTGAATAGTATACATAATTTAATTTCGCGTTACTTTAATTACGATGATCGTGTGAATGTGAAAAAATAAGGGCCTCGCGGACATTCATCTCATTATCTCAAATTAGTAGGTACTTGTAAATCACGTAAATATATTCGAAGTTTTAATATAAATATGTAACAAAAAACGTCATGGCTTTGCAGATGTAGTGAAAAGAATGCGTATTGCGGGTGTAGTGAATGTTGTTTTCCGTGTTTACTTTTTGACAATAATTCTGATGTAGGTATTAATTCTGACTCTGACAAAAACAACTAAATCCAACATGTATGATATATGATCCACCGACCCCCTTTTTTTCAGGTATTGTAATTGCAGCTTAACAGGAGAATGGTGATAAACACTGATCATATGCATGAAAATATTTTTTTCACCTGTGTCGATATTTCACAAGTGTAGGTACTGAATATTTTCTCCTTTCAAATACTCATTTCCTTTCAAGAAAAAAAATCGAGCCCCTCTAATATTTTAGGTCTTCAGCCGCCACTGATCACAATAATAATAATAATAATAATTTGTATAGCGCCGTTTAATGATTCAAGATCATTCCAAGGGCGCTGTTATTTAGATAGATATTATATTGCTCTACGAAACAAAACTGTTTTCAGTCCTTTAGAGAAAGTACTCTTACTATTTGCACTGCGGACATCTAGAGGCAATTTATTCCACTTTATAGGACCACTCACACCAAAGCATCGATCATAGTAAGCCGCTTTATTGGCTCTGTCCAACTCCTTTAGGGAGTTGGTACTCTGTGATCCAGAAGACCTAAGTGTGAGATGCCTCCCAGAGATCTTTTCTCTGACACAGCTCTTGTATGTATTGTGGTGCTAGGTTATTCAAAGCATTAAACACCGTTAAGCAGATTTTGTAGTCAACTCGCTCTGGACACTTCAACCAATGCAATTCGTTAAGTAGTGGAGTTATGTGACATCGTTTTTCCGCTCCATAAATGAGCCTTGCCGCTGCATTAAACACCATCTGTAATCTATCGAGCTGATACTTTGGCAATCCATCATAGATGCCATTACAGTAATCTAGCCGAGACACAACGAAAGCATTTATAAGTGTTTTTGTCTCATTTTTGGGCAGGCTTCGACGAATGTTTTTCAGTTGTCTTAGTTGGAAAAAGCATGAACTGACTGTTTTAGAGATTCGCAGGTCAAGAGACAACTTATTGTCTAAGTGTACACCCAAAAACTTGACACTTGCAGACGGCAAGAGTTTTTCTCCGTTGATGTTAATAGGAGTACTTTCAATGAGGTGCTGTCGCCGTGGTGAAGCTACCCACATAAACTCTGTTTTTGTTGGGTTTAATTTTAGCTTGTTATGAGACATCCACGTAGCGACTTTTTCGATGCACTCAGCAGTATCCACTTCCAGACGGTTTTTGTTCATGGGACTACAAAATTTGAATAACAAGCGGTCGTCAGCGTAAGCGAAAGAGTCAAATCCTTGATTTTGAATTATATTATCAAGTTGTTTTATGTATAAAATAAATAAAATTGGTCCGAGCACCGATCCCTGAGGCACTCCAAACTTTACAATTTCCGGTAAAGACGTATTATTATTTATCCTCACAGACTGGCATCTTCCTGAAATATATGAGGTCATCCATTTTAGAAAATTTCCACAAATTCCGTATTCGCGATCCAAGAGTCGAAGGAGAATTTCGTGATCAACAGTATCAAAAGCGGCACTCATGTCAAGAATTGACACTAGAGCAATATTCCCAGATTCAATTCCTTCAATGAGATCGGACAGTATTCTCATTAGTACAGTACAATAGTTATGGAAATATCAAGTCATGGAATATCGCGCGTTTTGGTTGGCAACATATTTCAATTTTCCTTGCATTTCAACAAATCCTAGATAGCTGTTCTCTAAACCTTGATAACTGAAAGAGGCGGAGAAGAATACTTGTCCCACGTTGGGACGCAAAATTGATAACTAAAGAGGCTGAAATAATGCGGCTCCACGTTGGGACGCGAAATTGATATATAAAAGCGCTAAAAAGAATAATAAAAAAATAAACATTATCGGCTCTCAGACAAATACATAAAATACAGGCATGGCAAAAATAATATATAAATTGGAAAGATCTTACCAAACTGCTCTCCAACCAGGACTACGATGAAACACTTACACTTTAACACTTAATTACTTTTTTTTAACTTAAAAACTATCTTATAATCACCCCTCGTTGATAATGGCATCTGAAAGAATTTTTTTATTAATATTTATAATCACACCTCGATGATATGTAGAGAACCTGAAAAGAACTTAATCACTACTTTATACAATTAAATGCTTAGGCCGTCCTGATACCCTCCTCCCAAGAGGCTTGGAGGTAGAGCTCACCTTTTTTGAATGTCAATAATGGAATTTGATATTCCACACATAATCGCTGAACGAGATTGATTAAAAAAAACTAAACAAAAATTGAAGCCGTGGTCTGACGATACACAAATGTCAAGTGTCAGCGCACAAACGTCAGACGGCACGGTCATGTCCCAAGATAAAATGATAAAAATATGTAATAAAATAAATAATTAAAATTAGTAATAAATAAGGACGTCACAAATCAAAAATAAATAGAGTCAATATTGGACGTCACACGTTAAAATGGATTCAATAAAATAAATAACTTAAAATCACACAGCCGAAATATTGTTACACGGAAATAAAAAAAATGTCACAAATATTGTTTTGGGGCACACATAATTTCCTCTTCTAGGCCATGGGCGTGCTGATGCACCGTCAATGCCGGAATGGACCGTCGTCGATGGGCGAAGGGGCAAGGCTATCGGCGAAAGCAACCTCGGGTCCCAGACACCGGCAGATGCCGGTCGGGCGACTGGCGGGAGCGAACGGCGGCAGCGCGAGTCTCAAAGAGATGCAGGCCGCTGCTCCAGGGTCCAGCGCGACCCAACAGCACCCGCTTCGGTCCAGGAAAGCGGCTCTCTCGCCGAATGGTGGTGCGCCGATCCATCTCGGCACTCCAGGTGTCACATCCATGGCTGTCGATGTGGAGCGAGCCTAACCGACACCCTCTGGTGCGGTTTGCAGCTGCTCTGGCCACAGTGAGTGCGGTCCGTGTCGACACGACGCGTGTCTAATTTCGACTGTCAAACTTTTCACTCGTAAATGTCACATTTTGGAGGTTATCGTTTTGTCAAAATATAATCTTTTTATTCACACACTTTATTTTTTCACAAATGTTTGTTTGTGGTCAGCTAATTTGGCGCCGAATTTAAATAAAAATAACGCGAACAGGAGAGGTTGCGTCAGTCCGATAGCCCAGCCAATCAAATTTTAATGGTTCTATCCCGATCGCGGACAATATACTGAATTCGGTTCGACTAGCGTTAGACTACGTATATGCCATGGGTGAACTCTCAGACGATTGATAATGAACAATCGGGACGACGGAGTTCGTTTGCCTAGTACCTGGAAGAACATTTTATATGACAAACAATACAATAATAATATTAATAATACCATAGCGAAAATAACCCCAAAACACAACAATAATAATATTAATGTCACAACTAAAATTAACAATAAATCACAACACAAAAATAATGATAAAATATTATTACCAACGAACACGACAGCAGGTGGGCGTGTCACAAGGAGCCAATCACGTCGCGCTAACAATATTTGACATAAGCGGCCATCTTGTACGCTACGAGTCACTTGACGGTGAGCTTTCAGTGTGAGTAGACGTGTGTCGCGCGCATGCTTTTCGTTAAGTCCTTGAAAATGCCTGGTGATATTCAGGCGAAACGTCGGAAGACAAATGGTCTTAGTCAAGACCTACTGACACGGGAAAACCGAGATAAAAATATTATAACATATTTCACCCGTGAAAACATCAAATATAACATATATATATATATATATATATATATATATATATATATATATATATATATATATATATATATATATATATATATATATATATATATATATATATATATATATATATATATATATATATATATATATATATATATATATATATATATATATATATATATATATATATATATATATATATATATATATATATATATATATATATATATATATATATATATATATATATATATATATATATATATATATATATATATATATATATATATATATATATATATATATATATATATATATATATATATATATATATATATATATATATATTTTTAATTTATATTTTTTGCTATTTTAATGATTAGATGGGGGTATGGGTGGTTAGTAACTCAGTGGTCGAGTGTTCGAATCCTACCAAATGTTTTTTAGATAAATAAATCCGAAAACATTCACATTAGTCGTTATTTTCTATAGAAAAACGATGTGGTCTGGAACCAAAACGTCAAAAATTCCCTCGGAAAAATGGCTCACTTCGATTCACACAAAATTTGATAACTACGACTTCTAGTATATTATAATTAAAATCTATGCAAAAAACACTATGAATACTGAATACGTTTTTATTCCATAGGTAAAAAAGAAAACCATAGTAAAATATTTTTAAAATGTCATTTTTGGTTCGGTTCGGGAGGCTAATTATAAAATCAAATAATACTTTATTTAACATTGATCAATCTATTTCCATTGGAAAAAATAATCCGTGTTTATTAAACTTTATATCTTTGTCTAGTCATCGAAATTTCGCTGGTAATTTTGGTCATTGTTATAGGTTATGAATTACATATTATATGGATTTCCCTGTGTTTAATTAAATTTATGTTTTGGACTGATTTTAGGATTAAGTAACAATTTTAAATCCTTTGACGATTCCGTGAGTGAAAGAAGATGCCAGGCAAAACGCAGTGTTCTAGTTCAAGTGAATTCGGAGTTATCATTTCCAGAATTGCACTCATATTGTTCTCAATTTGGTACAGTAGTTGGGGTGCATCATTATAGCATACATAAAAAACAGCAGGTAATTAATAATATTTCATTCATGCATATCTCACGGGACAAGCAGAAAGACTCGAGTGTCAAACATTTTTATCAACAGGAAAAACATCACCGACTATCAGAGTACTAATTAGTGGTGATAAAAATCTTATCTGTCTTGAAATAACTGACCGTTGGAACTGCATATTGGATGCATATTCGAAAAAACCTTAGCTTTTTATTTATTTTGATTCCTAAAATTTAGATTTTAATCAATTGATCTTAATTCATAAGTCATTGCACAAAATGTTTGACAAAAATAAAAATGTTTATTAACGGAAAAAATGTTAAAACTGGTTTTTGCACATTCACAGGGTGCAAGATTGTATTTTCTATATAATGTAAGACATTTTTCTTGTTGGTTTTAGCATTTTATGCTGGTGGAGTTTCAAAATGAAGAAGAGGCCAACAGATTGATGTCCTCGTGCTGTTACGCTCAAGAGATGGACGTGATTCCAGTTAGGTCGTCGTTCTTGTGGTTCAGGCCCCACAGAGACAAGAGATCATTCCGTGTCCTAACACAAATGTTGACGACGAAACCCACTCCTGAACCCTGTCAGTTGACCGTGGAGAACGGATGTGAAATAAAACGAGATGAGGTGGTGTTGGACAAGATAAAGAAGTGCAATTCGGTCAGCGAACAGATTGAGACACTGTTTCAAATGACGTGTCTCAATGATTTGGGCATAAGACTGAGATTTATTGTTGCTAAACAGGTAAATACACAATATTTTTTTTTTATTTATTTATTTATGATAATTATTAAAAGACCCTATTTGCTCATGACAATAATTTAGAATCAACATTGTAAGTTTAATATAATAGTTTTTCATATACAGCAACACTTTACTTCAGTTCTTGATACAAAGTCTGGTTTTCAATTCCCGTTGGGATGGTTTTACGTTCATAGTTTTTAGTTTTTCAGACAAATTATTGTAGTCACAGAGTCCAAAAGCACATTATTCTTTTGTGTCCAATTTTTTTTGTTAATTCTTTGTACGTGGGTTTTGTGTTCTCTTCTTAAGTCTTAGTACATGGTCTTCTATTTTCACATTTTTTCTCTGAACAAGCAGCCCGACTTATTCACCTCCCATCGCAACTTCGAGTTTCATTAACGCTTACCGTTTTCAAAAGAAATCTGAAGCATCATTTCCTTACACATAACACAACTTGTCACATCCTTACACATAACACAACTTGTCACATCCTTACACATAACACAACTTGTCATATCCTTGTCCCCATCCTCTCTTCCTTTTTATTATTGTTTTATTTTTTGTTTCTTTTATTTTATGCAGATAAATTGGTACATATCGTACACACAATTTGCCTCAGCAAATGGATATAGTTGGTTGGGAGATTGCCATAGGGCAATAAGCCTACCGTTGTGCAATTATTATGTAATGTGTGCAATTGATTAAAATAAATAATATTTTGCACGAAGATTATGCTTATGAGCATAAATAATGTTTTCTTTTATATTTCTTTATTGAAAAGATCCAAAAAAATAGAATACAGTGGCTCCTAATTTTTGCTTAATTCTCTATTTCATCTACCTCAAATAATTTGACTTTTAGATATGTCATTTGTGTCAATAATGCGAAAATTCTATGCTTCTACGTAGTCACTAGTAGAGTGCATTAGTTTACGCTCCGCATTATTGATATTGGTTCTTGATATTTTGAAGTTTTGAAATTTTCTTTTTACATCCCTCTATTTTCTAACACATTTTCAAGAACTTATTAAGTGTGAAAGTTAAGTGCCACATGTATAATAAATTTTCTTTTTCTTTTGGTTAGTTGACTACATAAAATACAAACAAAATCGTCTGCAATATACTCAGATTTACAATCCTGCACATAATACCCGCTGATCGCCGAGGCAGAGTTGTTTAGCCGTTTGGCTTCTGTGCGGGCTTCCTGGGTTCAATACCCAGCAGAGGAGAAAGTTATTTAAATTCATTTCTCACTCGAATATTGCTTCTCTGGGCTGTAAACACTGGTTAGTTGGAAGAAATGACCATATGGCAATAAATTCGCTACTTGCATATGGTGCAAGGAAGCGTTTTTTATTATTGTAATAAAAACATGATTTAATAGATACAAGAGCGCTGATAACTTAATAAAGTCTTGCTCTGTGAAATAGTTATTATTAGTTTATAACAGAGAGTGTTCTTGTTTCGAGGTCCATAGATATTTAGATATTTTATCTTTTGCAATTCATAGAACCACATAATAATCCATTTTTTTTAATATTGCTTAATCTTCTTTAAGTAGGTCTGTTGATACGAACGAGACCTAGTTGTCTACCTAAAAGTACTTTTTCTGACATTGTATTTCAATTTAATGCAATGCCAGGTTATTCAGAGTATGCGATTTTAATATTACATTGTTTTTACCCTTGACTTTAAGCTTGACGTCAGAATAACCTATGGTTTTATGTTGACACAATATGATTACACAATACAATGTTTTGTTCTAATTACAGATTGAAAGTGCACTGTTTGGAATGTGTCCAGATGTGTCAGTCATACCATTTGGATCTAGTGTCAATGGATTTGGCAAGATGGGATGTGATTTAGATCTCTTATTAAGACTTTCATCCAACAATGATGAGGTGAATGACTTTATGGCAAAGTTTTTATTATAAGTATATTCATTTGAATGGATGTGCAATCAAAAGAAACAGTCAAAAAAGAAATGGTTTTTATCAGATTCAAATATGATGAACATAAAGTAAAATATTACTGTCGTTCTTTAAAAATAAAATTGAAACTTCAGTTTAAGAGCATTATTTGTTTCCGAAGTATATTCAAAAACATTATACCTTAGAGTGAACTATCCGTTCATTAATAATATGAACTAAGGTGAGTTCCTAAACACAAAAATGAAGTTAGTAAATTTATTATTATAAAAATATAAAAAAAGGATACAGAATATGTCATGACAATAAAAAGTATATAAGATATCACAAATTGAAATTTGAAATTCTCCCCGAAAAGAAGGAAACCTTGTGCTTTGGGGATGAGTTCAGAAAATTTACAATTTGCAACATACATGAGAAAAAACATCAGAGTTCATAAAATTAACTATTACATTAGAGAGAGAAAAAAATAGTGCTACAATTAAGGGGCCATATAAACCAAAACACCCCAATTTCAAATCAATTTCCTCAAATATGTTAAACAGTGTATTTCTAAAAAAAATACCTTAAGTGTTTTCAACATTTTTCTAGTGAATGTTTGTCACACAATTTTAAAATTCAGCCTAAATTCCCCTAAAAAATATATTACAAATATCCTTATTTACAGCATTTTATTTTAAATTACTCCCATTACTATGTGTCGTAGAGAATTAAATCTTTTATAAGCTTAATTAAAGAGTTAATAAAATCAAAGTGAATGACCGATAAACTTTTACCATTTCAAGTCTGGTTTGTTCTTAAAATGCAAAAAATCAACAAATTTTGGGTTTCCATTAATTTAAATCACGTATAAACCTTTTTTTTACATACGCGATAGTTACCCTTACTAACACATAACTTCACAGTGCATTAGGCGGTTTTAATATATCATGTTTTAAGTCACTAGGTTTAGCGTTATATGTCCTCTTAATATAAAGATATATAAAACTTCACACACATATTATACAAAACTAAAACACTCATATGGTACAATGAGGAGAAAATGATTTAAACTTGTTTATTTATTTCTTTTTGTATGTAATTAATATAAACAAATATAATTCCACACTGGCATGTTTATTGGCAATATCAACCAGATTTTTATTTTTGTTGTAATTAATTAATTCTAAATCCTTGCATGTTTATTCATTTATTTTGACATATAGGCTTCATGCCACTATACAAATACACATATAAAAACACTTAAAAATTACAACAATTAATGTTATGTGATTTTCCTTTTCATTATATGATGTCACCTTTTTTGCAACTGACCTCAGTTTCTTATTTTGTTTCTCCTCTACGATATCCACTGCATTTATTTCCACAACATTTCTTACTTGTATATTCCTTATTGTCTTAGTGATATACCTTTTAGCAAGAAGTTTAATTAAAATTGTGGTTTCAGAATAACTCATCTAGTAGATTAGTCTTCCACACAAAGAAATCAACTTCATCATCCAGGTCTCAGCAACAAAAGTACATGGAGCTGATAGGAGATATGATAGAACTTTTTGTGCCGGGATGTAGTCACATAAGAAGGATATTACAAGCGAGAATACCAATTATAAAATATAACCAGGACTACGCTGGTGTTGAATGTGATTTATCCATGGCTAGTATGTATGTATCTTTACCGTCAAGTTGTATTAACAAAAATGTTTCGACTGACCATATATAAAAATAAATAATTATCAATACATTGTATTATAGAAGCTGGGAAATTAAGGTTCTAAAATAATAATTATGTATTCAAAATTAAAGATAAGAATAACAAAATAATCTCAAAAGAAACACAAATCAAAGGCCGTGGTACCAAGTGGTTACTTGATGTGGGTAGAACACAACACGAAATCAATATCACAACTAAAAATTTATTGAAATAAGTGTTTTTTTTTATTTTTTTATTTTATTTTATTTATTTAGGTAAAATATACAGGATTAAACCTACAATTATTTTACACGATTAATCTTAATAAATAATTACATCAAATTTGTATAACATTTCAAATTTCAAAGTACAAAAATTAAAATAAACCAAAAGCATACAAGGTAGTAGGTACAAAAATCAAAATAAATTAAAGTATTCAAGGTAGTAGGTCATTCGCTTGTTTACAAAAATATATACCGAAGTAGGTAGGTATTTTGTTGATAAAAATGTAATAACTTCACAGATGTACAAGTAGCTTCTTCAGAACAGATTTATTCTAGTGAAGCAGCTATCTTATACTTGTAAAATGTTATGATTAAGTAAATAAATAATGAATAAATTATTGTTAGAAATACAGATGCCAAAAACTAAAATGATTTTAAATTACATATAAAATTAATACTTTTGAGGCCGTAAGAGACGGGTAATTGAAAATACCCAACAGCAAAAATAAACATCATGAATAGTTCGGCAATGAGGTTCACCACCCATTCTGAATGTAGTGAATTTTTTGGTGAAATGAGACTGATATGTGGGTACACACGCATGTGTCATACTTAATTTTATAATACACACCTGCTGCTGGTTACCCCACATTAAATGATATGCTGTGATGATTTGAATGAAAATGAATAATAAGCAGACAGTAAAATATTTGCATTTTTTCATTTGTTAAAAATTGTATGTAAAACTTTAAAAATCACTTGATGTGATGTCCTATTATTATGTACCGTAGTCTTATCATTTACTGTTTTTTCCATTGTTCTTAATATCATACTATGTTATTATATTCTAGTGTACTGTTGGATATCCAAAATAAATAAAATAAAAAAAATGTTATTATTCTAGGTCAGGTGTATACATGTCGGAACTGCTCTATATGTACGGATGCTTAGACCCAAGGGTGAGGCCATTGGTGTTCACAGTCAGGAAATGGGCGCAGTGTGTGGGACTCACAAACCCATCACCAGGCAGATGGATAACTAATTTTCCATTGACACTTATGGTGATATTCTACCTTCAAAATATTCAAAGGGAACCAATCTTACCTAGTTATAATCACCTACAGAAAATTGCAGGTAAATTTATCTCCACTTACCTTATAATTAAAAAAAACATCATTGAAAATGTTATGGAATCTGTTGGGTGTTACTTGAAAGTTTCTGTGAATTTGAAAATTTTAGTTTCAAATTAATTTTATTGAAAACATATATTTATATCAAGTACCTATATGATATTCAAATTTATTATTTATGCATACATACATACCATCACGCCATATCCCTTACGGGGTAGGCAGAGAGAACCGAACACCACTTCTATCTTGATATATATTGATTGCCTCGTCAACATTCATACATCGTCTTATACATGTTCGTCTGTTGTTCATGCTTCTAACATTTCCGTCTTTCAAAATACCATTCACATGGACGTGCCATCCCTTCCTTGGGCGGCCCCGACCTCTCATTCCATTCTTGACCGCAACATATATTTTCTTCGTCAGGCCTCATTCATTCTCCCCATGTGGCCAAACCATCTCAATGTGTTCACTTTCAATCTATTAATAACATCTTTCTTTATCCTACATTCTTTCCTTATGTCTGTCTTTCTGACTCTGTCATACATCGTTCTATTACAGATTCTTCTTAGCGATCTCATTTCAACTGCATTTATTCTACTTTTGTGCGACTTCTGCCATGTCCAGGTTTCACTTGCATACGTCAAGGTTGGCACTAAGATAGGGTTATGAATGGCAACTTTAGCATCCTTTGATATGTTGCGGTCATTCATAACTGGTTTAAGTGCTCCATTCACTCTGTTTCCTGCCATAACTCTTCTTTCGATCTCCTTATCAATCCGTCCATTCCGTTGAAACATGCTTCCCAGATAGACATATTCGTCGACTTGCTCGAGCCATTCGTTCTCTACTTTTATTTGGCACGCTGTTCTGCTTTCACTCTTTTCAAACACCATAACCTTTGATTTGCTGGCATTCATCCTCAGTCCGTTCTCTATACATCCTTCATATACCATACTTACAAGATACTGTAAATCTTCCATACTTTCTGCTAACAGAACTTTATCGTCTGCATACATCAAATCTCGCACTATAACAGTACTCAGTTTCAGGCCTTTGCTTTCATCCTTAATTATACAGAAATCAATGTACAGGTTGAAGAGCCATGGAGACAGCACGCACCCTTGTCTAACGCCATTATTATAGAGAACCACGATGCCACTGTGTCGTTGACACAAACACATGCTTCGCTGTTCTCATACAATGACGCGATTGCATGTATAAGCTTGCTTTTCACTCCATACACAGCTAGTATATCCCATAATTTTTCTCTGACAACTTTATCATAAGCCTTTTCTAGGTCTATAAAGGCACAGAAAATTTTCTGGTTTTTATCCAGAACCTTTTCTGTGACCGTACACAGAGAAAAAAATTGGTCTATACATCCTCTGCCGCTCACAAACGCACCTTGGACATCCCATATCTTGCTTTCTGTAATTTTTTGCACTCTTTGATGCAGAATTCTTGCGTACATCTTACCAACTGAGCTTAACAAACTTATGGCTCTATAGTTTTTGCAGTCGAGTTTTGAGCCTTTACCTTTATACTAAGGTACCACGACTGCATTTCTCCAGTCCGAAGGAGTGCGTCCTGCTTCCTGACACATGTTGAAAAGAGAGAGACACCATTCCAACGTTTGCTCGCCGCCATATTTTATAAGTTCAGCTGATACACTATCTTACCCGGCAGCTTTTCCTGCTTTTGCGTGTTTCACTGCTTCAAGCACTTTGTCTTACGTAATTTCATCATTTCCATCTTCGCTTACCTGCCATGCTCTCCGATTCGCACTTCCGCTTATACTGCTATCATACAGCTGCTTGAAATATTCTTGCCATCGTTCTTTCACTCCCTCTTCATCCATCATTATTTTTCCATCTTTATCATTAATCCCTTACGAAGCTTTCACAGCTCCATTTTTCCTTTTCGCTATGCCTTTCCAGAACATTTTCATGTTTCTAGGAAAGTCGTTGGCTATTTTTAAGCTTTCTTTCTCTTTCGTACCATCTTTTTTTCTTTTCACGGTGTCTTTCTTGCATACTTTATAGTTTTCTTTTGCTTTTGCTTCACTATCCGATCCTTTCGCAGCTATTAATGCCATCCATGCTTTTTTCTTTTCACTCACAGCTATCTTAACTCTTTCATTCCACCATGCGTTGCCTTTCTTTCCACCTCTTAGCAATACCACATACATTCTTCGCTGTTTCACATACGGTCTCTTTCAAGGTTATCCATGCTTCCTTGATATTTCCTCTACTATGTATTGCTTTAAGAAGTTCGTGTCCGGTCTCTTTTGCATACTGGTTTCTTACACTCTCATCTTGCAGCCTTTCCACTTTGGTACGCTTCGGTGGCTCATTTTGGTGTGTTTTGGAGCGCCAGCCAGTGCACAGCACGATCCTTCATATCACCAAGTAGTTGTCTGTCTCCAGCCTCTGAGCGCCTATACACTCTAGTATCCCCTGTTGCTTATTATTGATAAAATGCAAATTGGATAAAGTTGTATGAATTTTTATTTCTTTCTTGTGAAGATCAGAATTAGCATATATAATCCTCATTCTTAAATCTGTGTAGGTTGATTTACATTTTATATTAAGAGCCGATTGGTTCATGACAATAATTTATACTTAACATTTTAATTTTAATATAGTAGTTTTTCATACACTTGACTTCAGTTCTTGAAACAAAGTCTAGTTTTCAATTCCCGTTGGAATGATTTTACGTTCATAGTTTTTAGTTGTACTGGCAAATTATTGTATTCACAGAGTCCACAGCCACATTATTCTTTCTCAGTTAGAAAGTAATTTTTTGTACATGTGTTGTAGTTGTGGATTTGTGTTGTTTTAGTTCAGGGTTCAATTATTAGTTCAGGGTCTTCTATTTTTCCTATTTTTATTAGTTTTAATGTTTCATACATACTGTGCTGTGTATGTTTAGTAATAATAAAAAAGATAAAGTAAAAAACTATCATATAAAAATTGTCTGTATTGCCAAAAATGTTTCAAGGTTCTTAAGATGTAGAGTAGATGACGAGTAACAAATAATATTGCAATTATAATATATTTGCTAGTCAGTTGCATTAACTGCTTTGCCACTGATGCATATATAATCTTGTTCTATGTATGACTCAAACATTATTTTAGAATAACTGTCTTACTTTGTAGTTTACAAATAAAACCTATTTGCTTTTTCTTGTAGATGAAAGTGACATCCGAATAACTGAGGACCAAATCAACTGCACTTTTGTACGAGATGCATCTAAAATTGGGAAAAGTAGTAACACAAACACCTTGGAACAACTTTTGATTGGATTTTTCGAGTTTTACGCCGCCTTTGATTTTGTCAACAAAGCGATATCAATAAACCAAGGCAAGGAGATAGCGAAGCCAGATTATTCTGCGTTGTACATTGTGAATCCATTGGAAACGGGTTTGAATGTCAGTAAAAATGTGAGTTTCGAAGAATGCGAAAGACTTAAGATAGAAGTGAGAAATGCGGCTTGGCAATTGGATTCCTCCGAACCGACCAGTTCCAAGTGTTGGGGTCTGACGGGAATATTTCAGTTCCAAGAAATGTTCATGCCTGTAGTAAAAGGCACATCCAGACTTGTGAGTGTCAAAGATTTATTTACAGACAATGAACAGACTGATCTAAAAAATAATGATAATTTTGACAATTTAAAAAGAGATATTGTCTCAATGGTAAATAAAAATAGACACATGGATAGTATATATTTTAGAAATGACGCAGTCAAAAGAGAAATTGCCGATGCGAGGCGCAAAAATGAGCAAGAAATGAAGAGGCAAAATATATTGTTCAATAATGTAACAGGTAAAGATAATAATAGTAATGTATCAGTTAGAAGAAAGACTCGTAGAAGATAGGAGTGTATAATACATAATGTAAGACTATATAAATAATAAATAAATAATAATGAACACTTCCTTGCACCCTGCGCAAGTGGCGAGTTTATTGCCGTATGGCAATTTCTTCCAACTAATCAGTGTTTCCAGCCCAGAGAAGCAATATTTGCGTGAGAAATTAATTTAAATAGTGAGTTATGTTACCAACTTAATGTAAATTATTATTTTGTTCCATTTTTTTAATAAACCAAATCCATTTTTTTAAATGCATCTTTCAATACCTTAGAAAATTTCAGATTGAAGTGAATAATTTGATGTATTTTAACTATTATGTGAATATGGTTATACAAAAATGTAACAAAAGTGATTTAGTTTTAATGTGGGTTGGCACAAAATGACAAAAAGTGAATTTGGTTCAATTAATTCTGACACCAATATTTCAATTTTTATCTAAATGAATATGGAAAAATTCCTATTTACAATTAAAAAAATATTACTAGTTTTTGACTTATGTTAAAAACTTGGTTATATTTTTAATCATGACTTTTACTATTGATAAAACAGGGTTGTGATCAGCATCAGGGACATGAATACTCCAAAGAAGATGAAGAATCTTCCAAGACACATTATGAAATTTATTTTCACTGAAATGGCAAAATATTTATCATAGTTGAATGATTTTAAACCTGCATGACGGATCTGAAAAAGTATGACGGTAAGCATATCCACATTTGATGGGATGATAGTCTTACACCTGCTGAGACTATTTAATGTCATATATGACACAGGAAATATCCCCCAAGATTGGTTGAGATCCACTTTTGTGACATTGCCCAAAAAGCAGCACCCAAAGAAATGCGGTGATTATAGATTAATCAGCTTAATGAGTCACGTGTTAAAGCTCTTCCTTAAAATTATTCATGCACGGATTCGCAGTAAATGCGAACAGGACCTCGATGACACGCAATTTGGCTTCAGAAATGCCTTTGGTACAAGGGAAGCATTACTGGCTATTAATGTATTATTACAAAAATGCCGTGACCAGAGAAAAGAGGTATTTGCATGTTTCATCGATTATGAAAAGGCATTTGATAGGGTGAGACATTGTGACTTAATTGAAATGCTGGAGGAGTGCAATCTGGATACAAAAGATCTGAACTTCATCCAAAACCTATATTGGCACCAAACAGCTGAGATCAGACATGGAAATGTGACATCAGATGAAATACCCATACAGCGAGGAGTACGGCAGGGTTGCATCTTGTCTCCTCTACTTTTCAACTTATACTCTGATTATGTATTTAAAAGAGCTCTCAACAACAGCGAGAGGGGTATAAAAGTCAACGGCGTAGTAATTAATAATATCAGGTACGCCGATGATACTGTATTACTGGCGGATTCTATTTCTGATCTCCAGGAACTGTTAAACAATGTCAATGTATTTGGTGAACATTTGGGCTTATCTATAAATGTAGCCAAAACAAAGTGGATGACATTTGGTCGATGTGAATATCCTGGTTCTTCCTTGCAATTAATGGGCAAGGTAATAGATAAGGTGGATAAATTTAAGTACCTTGGCAGTATTCTTTCGGAGTCCCTTGACCCGGATCTGGAGATCAAGTGCAGAATTGAGATAGCAAGAGCTGCCTTTAATAAAATGAGATCTTTCTTCTGTAACGAAAAGCTCAATATGGACCTGAGACAGCGGATGATGAGATGTTATGTGTGGTCTGTGTTGCTATATGGCTGTGAGACTTGGACATTGAAGGGTTAACACCATGAACAGGCTGGAAGCTATTGAGATGTGGTTGCATCGCAGAATGCTCAAAATCCCTTGGACAGATCTGGTTATGAACTCAGAAGTCTTAAGTCGAGCCAGAACAACCAGGAATTCTTTTCCACAGTAAAGGTCCGCAAGATCACATATCTGGGTCACATAATGAGGGGGAGAAGTATCACTTACTCCAACTAATACTGAAGGGCAAGATAGAAGGTCGCCGAGGGACTGGAAGGAGACAGATGTCCTGGCTGCGCAACATTAGGGAATGGACCGGCTTCAGGACCGTGGAACAGATATTCCGGGCAGCACAGGACAGAGAGGGATTTGCCAGAGTGATAGCCGACGTTGGGGGTTCCTGACATGGCACCGGAAGAAGAAGAAGAAGATAGTCTTCTATATCAGAATTGGTAGAATTGAGCTCTTAGAGAAGCTAAGATTCAAACAAACATTGAAAAGAGAATGACAAAATTTAAACAACATTGAAAACGGAATAGTAAAATTTAAATAAACATTGAAAAGAGAGTGACAAAATTCAAACAAAAATTGAAAAAGGAATGACAAAATGTAAACATTGAAAAGAGAGTGACAAAATTCAAACAACATTGAAAACGGAATAGTTAAATTTAAATAAACATTGAAAAGAGAATGACAAAATTCAAACAACATTGAAAACGGAATAGTAAAATTTAAATAAACATTGAAAAGAGAGTGGTGACAAAATTCAAACAAAAATTGAAAAAGGAATGACAAAATGTAAACATTGAAAAGAGAGTGACAAAATTCAAACAAGCATTGAAAAGAGCATATGAAGAGATTTAATATTAATTTATCATATAGAAAGCTAATATGGGTTGCAATATGTTCTATGCATGGCAGATCTTTCACATCTGAAGCGACTTTAATAATACATGTAATGCTGAAAACGACAAAATGAAGTGATGCACTACAAACAAATATTATAAATCTTTTTATTCTTGTCATAAGAGGTTAGTGAAGGACAGCACAATGCCAGGACTATAGAAGAACTTGTTGAGGGAGCCAAGATTTATATAATGGATCATAGTGCCAAAATGAAAGAACCTTACAAATCAAAGTAAAAACTAATTATGTCCAGTAAAAGTTGTGTTATTTTATTTACATTAATCATTTTTTGAATTACTTAATTAAAAAAACTTATGATTTATATAATACACATACAAAAATTCTAAAGGCCCCCATTCACGATCGCGCCATCCTTCCAAATGGCTTGCCATCACTCCAAAATGCGCTCGTGAATGTCAAATCCCACGCAGCCCAATTGGCCTGACACACCAAAATGGAATTCCAAACGATCGAAACTCCATAGTGCCGCGACAAATGGCGTGGCGCATCCTGTCAGTACGGTATGCTCGTGAGTGTGAAAACCAGCGGTACATTGCGCCATCTCATTGCGCCGAGATGTTTAACATTATCGTGAATGCGAAAATACAACATTTTCTCTTTAGTTTTTTCTTTTTATAACCGCTATATAGCAGTTGTATAAAACTCATCATCAGAATTATAACTCATTTTTACTTGAAAATTAAAAAAAAAATAGAAATTATTAATGCGAAAACACCGACCGCTTGCGTATACTAATTTTGATGGCTCGATGGCGCGCCCGTGAGTGTGATGAAAATTTTACAATGCTCCAGATGGAGCCGGTCCATATGGAGCGACGCCGAATGACACGATCGTGAATGGGTTGCTTTAAATATATACATGCTCATAAAATTTTTCAATATTTTTATATGATCATAAAAATCCTTAGATTTGTACATGGTCATAAAAAATATTAAGTACATTGAATGTCTAATTCATTTATAATGCATTTAATTTTATATTCAGTAATATTATTTTGTGCTACATCTTTGATCCATTCTAAGGGCAATATAAATTTTTCATTCATATTCAATAGCCTCTTGAATAATATTATATTTTCATTGTTAAAATGCTTATTCCACAGTTCATTGTGTTTTCCAATCACATTGTTCAAGATGTATTCTTTCCGTTGCTCTGAATTTAATGTTTCCCAGATTTCTATCAAGTTTTGTTTCATTTGATAGGTGCATAAATTGATGAAGGAAAATTCTTCTTGGAACGCATTGGTGTCTCCTTTATCAAATACTTGATACTGTAAAAAAATAATACAAACATTAACACATTAAAATAGTTATAACTAACAAGAAGAAATTTGAATATTTGATTTTAGATTGATTGGGATAGCGTTCAGATTGTAGAACTCTATAAATTTTATTGGTAAAAATCATTTTTATTTTAAATATTTTTGTAATATACAATATTTATTACTTGTGAATGTCTTACAGGTATAAATTTTTCATAGATTCAAATCTTGATTGATTTTTACCAAAGATATAATATGTAGAAGTTTATGAGGATGATTCTTCTCAAATGTTATAAATACCTCATCAATATCTTCCTGGGAGACATATAGATTATCTCCTAATGCAAGAATTATAAGCAACATAATGGAATATTCAATAGACACTCTTCGTGTCCACGTTGAGAAGATGTCCAGAACTACTTCTTTAGCTTTGTTTTCATTGAACAAATATTGATTCTTTTCTTTGGCGCCTATCAGGGTGGCTAATTTTGAAATTCCTTTTCTTATGACATCTTCATCATCGTCCATTAGCCTCAGTACAGATGACCATTGCAGAAGGATTCCTTGAACTTAAATATACATCCACACATGGTAATCATTTTTTAATAAATATAAAATAAAAGTTTATGTAATATAACAGAACTTATTGATGTCATAGTAAGATGGGCACACGTAAGGATAGACAAATATTTTAACTGGGTAAAAACCATGGACTTTTGTAATTAAAATGTCTAGTGACAAAAGGGAACATGTATTATAAATGACGTCACTATTTTCGTTTTAAAAATTATGGTACATAAAAATATAAATTTATAAATGGCGTCTGCAGTTATATTTGAATGAAAATAATGTAATGAGTGGTATTCTAATCCCTACTGTGTGTAATTACTGGGTTTAATGGTTATTTGATGGATCTGAACTTACTTCTTATAGAATTTGCTTGACTTTCTTTCCAGTCAAAAAATTCCCAATGATCTACTAAAATGTTGGCACTTTCAACTCTTTTGTAAATAATTCTATCCGGGTGTGAGCATTCTAATAACATTTCACTTATTGCCAACACAGTTTCATCTGAACAACATTTGTATATTGTCGCAGACTTATTGGACTTCAGATAGGCATTGATAAATCTAAGAAATATATAATTTACATTTTCTAAATCTGCATCTGCAAGTTCAATCAATGCTAATGTTTTGTCATCAAAGGTAGATGCTGTGGGCTTGAAATATTGTACAATCTCGTCAAAACACTGTGGAAGCAATGACAATATCATCAAGGCTTTTTTACGACAGTGTAAGTATGCAGTGGGTTTGATACAAGTCATTAAACTTTGTTTATAATTTCCCGAAGATTCCAAAGTATTTAATATAATCTGTATCTCATCCAACGACAACTTTGAAGCAAAATACTTTTCAGTACTGTTTATTTCAAACTGTTCACATATGTTTTTCAAATCATTTATGTTGTATATACACAAAAGATAATTGAGAATTGTCAGTTGAATTTCGTACATAGAGGAATTTAATCCTTCAATTAGAATCAAAGAAATGTGTGATGCATTTCTCATATATGCCACAGATAAATTGAAATGTAAATACTGTATATAAAAGTGTTCTTTGCCAAAATGAATCATGTGGGTATATGACACAGTTCGAGATGACATTTTAGATATAAATGTAAGAATTTCTTCAAAGAATTCCGGCTTCTTCTTGACAATGTCTGTGAATCTGCAAAAAACAATAATTAGTAAAACATAAGGGTAATTGTGCATGGAAACTTAACTTCATCGATTGATTCATTGGCCGATCAGTTTAAGCGCACATGGAAGCTTGTAGAATCCTACGATTGGAAAAATGTTTTTTTTAAGTAGCATGTGCTTTAATTAACGTTATTAAAATTTCAGAATCTATATTTATTTCATTAGTAATTGACATTTCGTTTTGGATCAGTTGACCACTGGCAACGTATTTATCTAATACGTTCAGACGATTAAATTGTTGGTCGCCCTCTCATACCTTAGCATCTCGATTTATTTTATTTTATATTACTTCTCGGTCAACTAACAGGTACTATGTCATATATTAATTTAACACGCACCCAATAACAAGTTTCCACATTCTGGAGACTTACGATATTGATCGTTTCACAGATCCAGACTGGGAACACAATTAAAAACTTTGTCTCCATTGGCAATTAAACCCGGGATCTTTGGATCTGCAGTTAACCAACTTAGCTACGTAGGCGGATATTTTTGTGTCTCATCACAGAGTTTTAAATCAGCTGATTCTGTTAGCTTTCATCCGTGCTTTTACATGTAATTCGTATATATGATTGATAGTTTGATCTGCCGATGAAATTAGCTTCTATGCGCGCCTACCCTAAGTTATATTTATGTCTATCTGAGAGTTAGCTTTTTTAATTCTTTTACTTAAAATTCTTAATAATATGAATTTGGTCATATCTGCGGTTCGTTTTTAACACTATACAAGTGTTTATAATTGACTTTTGTCGCACTATGTGAAAAAGGCAGATTATTTAATTTTAAGTGCAAATTAAACACTTCCATTGTTAATATATTTTTATAAATTTACATGATATAGGTATGTAGCTAACTTTGTATTCATAAAATATGTATGTAATAGATATATTTTAATAGATATGTTTATGTATAATATTAAATTGTTGCCATGCAATATTACACACCCTCACAAATACACGTTGGAAAATATATAAAAAAAATTATATGTAGCTAAAATGTATTGCATTTAGAACAGGCTCTCGCCCAGTGAGGTAATAAATTCCATTGTAATATTTTTATACATTATTATTAGTTTGGAGTGGGACCCTAACGCCCCCGCACTGCGACCATGTTGATCTATTGTGCACCTCCCTTTAGGGATGTCATTTCAATAGCATTCCGGTTTCTTGGATAAAGTCCCATATTTTGCAGATTGAGATGCCTCCCATGTCCCTGGGTCTTAGTATAAAGGCTCCCAGATGTCTGTGCCTGGATTCCATCAGTGCTGGACACTCGCAGATTACATGTGAGGCTGTTTCTTCCTCTTGTTGGCACCTTCTACAGTTTGGTTCATCAGCGATCCGCATTATGTAATTATGTCTTTTCAGATGGCAGTGACCAGTGAATAAACCAGTCATTGCCTTTAGTTGTTCTCTGCCAAGATTTAGCAGCTTCTTTGTCCTTTTCTTAGAGGGCCCTTCGATGAATTCCTTTGCCTGTCGCTGTCCACAACTGGTCTTCCAGAATTCGCTGTGCTGGATTGTTATCCAGTCTTTAATTGATCTTTTAATCGTATTTGCAGATAGGCCAACTGCAGGTTCAGGTCCTATGAAAGGTTGCCCTGATCCCTTTTTGGCTAGCCTATCTGCTCTCTTGTTTCCTTCTATACCTTTATGACCAGGTACCCATACTAGATGTATTCTATTGTGTTCCCCTAGCCTTTCAAGGTACATTAGACAGTCCCATACCAGTTTTGATGTCACTTGGTATGATTCTAAGGCCTTAAGAGCTGCCTGGCTGTCTAATAAAATATAAATGTTCCCATTTTTGTAGTTCCTATTTATATTCTCATATGCACATTCTGTGATTGCAAATACTTCTGCCTGAAATACAGTTGGGCATTGTCCAAGACTACATGAGAAATTAATCTTGGTTCCCCAGCAATGCCCCCCTGCTCCAGTGCCCTCGCTGGTCTTTGATCCATCAGTGTACCAGATCAATCCCTGCTTATTTGGTTTGTATTCTTTTTTCCCATCCCATTCTTCGTACGTGGGGTAACTGACTGTGAATGGTTTTTGGTAGTGATATCTTGGTAACATTTTGTCTGAATTCATATGCATTAATGAATCCAGTTCTTTGTTCCCACTGAAATTTGTGTGGCCATAGCCTAAATATTTAAGGCTCCATTGGTCATTACAAACTAGTCTGTATAGTCCGAGCCTCGCCTCTGCCTCGATCATTATTTGAAGGGGTGGGAGGCCAAGAAGGACCTCTAAAGCAGCTGTTGGTGCTGTTCTTATTGCACCTGTAATTCCCATACATGCAAGTCTCTGTAACCTACTTAGTTGGTTCCTGCAGGACACAAGTTCGGTTTTTGGCCACCATACCAGAGCAGCATATGTGATGGTTGGTCTGATTATGGTGGTGTAGATCCAGTGCAGGGTTTTGGGTTTAAGCCCCCATGATTTACCAAAGGTTCTTCTGCATGCCCAGAAAACTCTGCTAGCTTTATTTGTTATGTGATTCACGTGTTGTTTCCAGTTTAGTCCCTTATCTATTATAACTCCAAGGTATTTAACCTGGTCGCTAGGCGTGATCTGTTTTCCAAAAAGAGTTGGTGTAATAAACCCTTCTAGTTTCCTCTTTTTGGTGAATGGTACTAGGACTGCTTTATTAGGATTAATTTTCAGTCCTACCTCTTTGCACCATTCTTCTACTGTCTGGATGGCTGACTGAGTTACCTCCGAGACTGTTCTTGGAAATTTTCCACCTACAATGATAGCAATATCATCTGCGTAGCCTATGGCTTTAATCCCTTTTTCTTCGAGCTTAACAAGAAGTTCATCCACCACCAGGGTCCAAAGTAGGGGTGATAAAACCCCCCCCTGAGGACAACCCCTGTTAGTGGATGCCCTAATCGTCTCACCGAAGAGGGTTGCTGATACTATTCTGTCTTCAAGCATTTTTTTGATCCATCTAATTATAGTGTTGTCAATACAATGCCTATTGGCAGCCTTGGTGATCACTTCATGTGAGGTTTGGTCAAATGCTCCCTCTATATCAATGAATGTCCCAAGTGCTAGTTCCTTGTAATATAAGGATTTTTCTATGCTCAGTACTATTTCATGTAGTGCTGCTTCTGTGGATCTTCCCGGTTGGTACGCAAATTGATGTCGGTGCAATGGTATTTTTTTCAGTGCCCCCTCCTTTACGTGCCTGTCAACCAGTTTTTCCATTGTTTTGATCATAAAGGAGGTTAAGCTGATCGGTCGAAAAGCTTTTTCCTCTGTGTAGTTTTCTCGTCCTGGTTTTGGGATGAAGACTACTTTAACTTGTCTCCAATTTTTTGGTATGTACCCAAATGCAAGACAAGCCCTCATAATATGGCATTAGTGGTGCTGCAAGTACACTGATTCCCTTCTGAAGAAATACTGGCACTATTCCATCACTGCCTGGTGATTTAAACGGTTTAAAAGTGCTAATTGCCCATCTAATCTTTGCTTGGTTAAACACAGTTTTAGCCAGCTTCCAGTTGTCCCTATTGGTTCTAAATTTAGGCCCTATGGTGTTTTGCGACTGCTCTTCCTCATTGAGGTTTGCTATGTACGATCCAGAAAAGTGAATATTAAACATTTGTTTCAACGTTTCCCCCGGTCCCGGCTTGTAGAATCCTACAATTGGAAAAATGTTTTTTTTAAGTAGCATGTGCTTTAATTAACGTTATTAAAATTTCAGAATCTATATTTATTTCATTAGTAATTGACATTTCGTTTTGGATCAGTTGACCACTGGCAACGCATTTATCTAATACGTTCAGACGATTAAATTGTTGGTCGCCCTCTCATACCTTAGCATCTCGATTTATTTTATTTTATATTACTTCTCGGTCAACTAACAGGTACTATGTCATATATTAATTTAACACGCACCCAATAACAAGTTTCCACATTCTGGAGACTTACGATATTGATCGTTTCACAGATCCAGACTGGGAACACAATTAAAAACTTTGTCTCCATTGGCAATTAAACCCGGGATCTTTGGATCTGCAGTTAGATACCTAGCCAACTTAGCTACGTAGGCGGATATTTTTGTGTCTCATCACAGAGTTTTAAATCAGCTGATTCTGTTAGCTTTCATCCGTGCTTTTACATGTAATTCGTATATATGATCGATAGTTTGATCTGCCGATGAAATTAGCTTCTATGCGCGCCTACCCTAAGTTATATTTATGTCTATCTGAGAGTTAGCTTTTTTAATTCTTTTACTTAAAATTCTTAATATTATGAATTTGGTCATATCTGCGGTTCGTTTTTAACACTATACAAGTGTTTATAATTGACTTTTGTCGCACTATGTGAAAAAGGCAGATTATTTAATTTTAAGTGCAAATTAAACACTTCCATTGTTAATATATTTTTATAAATTTACATGATATAGGTATGTAGCTAACTTTGTATTCATAAAATATGTATGTAATAGATATATTTTAATAGATATGTTTATGTATAATATTAAATTGTTGCCATGCAATATTACACACCCTCACAAATACACGTTGGAAAATATATAAAAAAAATTATATGTAGCTAAAATGTATTGCATTTAGAACAGGCTCTCGCCCAGTGAGGTAATAAATTCCATTGTAATATTTTTAAGTTGTATTTTATAAAAATGTTTGAATATGGAGATAAATCAATAAAAAAATCAAATAAGGTTAAATGTGCCACATTCACGACATAACATAGAAGTGAATAGTTTATCAAGACAGCTCGAGAATTACATTTAGATAGGTTTTATGGAATATACATACATGTGAGGATGCTACAATAAGAAAACCAAATGCTATAAATACCTGTCAATTAACAAATAAATCACTTTCAAGTAGGCTTCAGCTGTAACATAACATGGCCGCTCTCCAGCTAGATTGAAAATGATCCATTTACTTTTGTCTAATAAAGTCATTATTTTGTGAACATTATCTTCATTTAACTGCAGTGTTTCAGGAATGTGTTGCAAAAGTTTGATTAACTGTTAAAATATAATAATGTATAAAATTACAAATATAAATAGTCTTGTAAACTGCGCTTCACTTAAAAGTACCATTCATGGTAATGTTGGTAGGACTGTCAGTCAGCCAAATAAACTGAATAATGTTACCATATCTCCAAATTAAAAACTAAATAAGAAATTTTAAAAGGAAACAATCTCGAGTTTAATATGATATAACTAATGATACATATTTTCTTTAATTATATAAAACAAAATAAACTTATTTTTTAACGATTTGTGCTGATTTATAAGAAATAAATTTTACAACTATTACAAAAGAAAAAAAATCCCTTATTGTAGGGAATATCCTGTTTTTGACGTATAACAACACCTAGATCTTAACCAACCAACCATAGAATACACTAACTACAACCAACTTAACCACGAAGTGCCCTTGTAAATGAAACAAATATATATATAATTGAAACGTTAATATTGAAAAGATACAATTTTAGAGTGAAAAATAAGTTCATTTTGGTTAAGAATTGAAAAAAATTAAATAGGACAATATGGTTAAAATAAAATTCAAAATATTATATTAATACTTACTTGTAATAATATTCCATGGCAATGATTTGTCTTTATACTTCTTTCGCTTAGAATATTTAGCATTGTTACTGTATGTTCTAAATATCTGTAAAATAATTAAAACTGTATACTTAAAGGAATAGATAAGAGATGCTTCGATGTAATTTAAAATAGAATATATTTTTATGAGCATAGATAAATAATATGAATCGATAAATAGATATGAAATTAAGAAATTCAATACCTGTCATGGCTAATCAATGGCACCATAGCTTTTGCTGCTAACTGTCTTGTCTTTAAAATACAACTTTTTGCACATAATAATAAATATGGTACATAAGCAACAAGCTGAAAAAAAAGTTTACTATTTAGGTTTAGATGCATTATAATGAAATCTTCAAATATAAGTATAAATCTTCAAAGTATATATTATATACTTTTGAAGAGATTTGTTACCCCTTGTCCACGAAGTGTCATAACTTAGGTGCAGTTTGAGTACAATGATGACTAATACTGTATAGGTTGATGCAAAATACAAGTTTCCGATCGAAGGACAGATATTGGCTGAAGCCAGAGGTTCTTTTTTTGTTCGAAGGTGGCTGAAGCTTTAATTATAATATAATTTCTTATGCATTTCAAAGGTATTGAAAAAAAACTCTGACCAAGTATTTGATTTTTACATATTTGGAGAGAAATTTCCAGAAAATATATTTTACAATCTACTTTTTTACACACACACATTTTTAGTCAGCTTATAGTTTGAATTGATCCTCAAATTGAATATTCAAATATTGTTTCTAACCTACAAATTAAAATATTGTTTTTAGTCAACATTGTTCCTTACTTGTAAATTAGAATCGATTCCTTCTAAAGATGACGGATAGAGGCGTGCCAAGAGTAATAAAATAGGATAAAGAGATGGCTTTAGAAAATCTTTGCTATCAATATTTTTACTGACATCTTTGAGATGAATCTGTAAATAAAAATGTAAAGGATAAAATTTGGTTCATCGTAAATAATCAACACATTTAAATTATTGTCTATGTATGAGAAAGGAAAGGAAAAAAAGATGACAATTTTAAAAGGATACAAAATGTAAATTTAATAAGCATATCTAAAAAACATATTGTTTTATTCATTCGGATAATGTTAGAACCGAGTATAAGTGCAATGCATTACTACAATATATGCAGTGTTGCCATTTCAGAACTATAAAAATACATAAACAATGTTATCAGAAAGTATAAAAATACAATACATTCTGTAGTAATGTATAAAAATACTTTCATATCTAATATTTTTTATGTATGTACGAGTGTTTTTGACAAAATAACATATTTTTTTGTATTCAAAAGTTTTTTTGTAGATATGATACAGGCTCATAATTTATCCATCTGTATAAGGAGACCGGAACCCGGATGAACTGGGATAGGGGGGTAGGAAAAGATGATGATGATTTAAATGAAGAAATATTATGTGAAAAATTATACTTACTAATATGAAATCATAAAGTTTTGGATATCTCAGAAAGAATATTCTTCCTGTCATCTTGTTTCTAATGCACAACTGTTCACTGTCCTTAGTTCTTTGTACACCAAATATTCGAGTCATCAAACTGCTGAACAATAATGTAGAGGAATTTCTTTCCTATAATAATAAAATAGAAGTATAGATATAAAAGAATATAAAAGTATATATGAATCAGATGTATAGAAACAACAAACAAACACTACTCTTGAGGAATGGAGAAAGAGAGGGTATCTCATAAAAACCTTCAAAATACTAAATGAACACTATGACTGCCCTGAATTGAAGCTGATGTTCTGCCTCAACTAAAATACTAATTTAAGAGGTCATAGTTTGAAGCTAGGTAAACACAGTTTCAGGTAGAATCCCTGGAAGCATTTCTTGTCCAATAGAGTTGTGGATACGTGGAACGGTTTGCCACCACATTAACACTTGTGCAACAACACTTGTTGTTGCACAAGTGTTAATGTGTTCAAAAATAGACTTGACAGACTGAACAAGTGAACACTGTTGTGAGATCAGACATATTAGCATACCTGCGTGTCTGATAACATTTAATAATAATAATAAATAAGGCTTTCTCGGCCGTTGGATGTATTTGCAAATCTGCAAGAAGTCAATTGACAGATGACACAATTAACACTTCTTGTTTCTTATGATCCTAAAAAGTGTGAATTAGTGTGGGTGCGAAGAGAAGAGTAACAATATGTATGTGTGTGTGAAAGATATATCTAGAAAGAGTGTGAGAGTGGGTGTGCATGTGTGTGTATACATGATAGACAAACATATATTGACAGATTCATAAGTTGAGAATAAAAAGAAAATATATTGCTGAAGGTGGTTGGGAAAAATAAAATTAATCAGTACCTAGTTGTTTATTGTTATAATGTCACGATGTTAGATATAAGTTTGTTTTTGAATGTCATATGTGAATCAAAAAATATGTCAAGTCGGCATTTTTTTTCATATTTAATTTATATATGGCCATTTTTTGTCCCCTTCATTTCATTCCATTGTCATAATCCTTATAAACTTATTGCTATTTCAAACGTCAATCGTGAATGATTTACAACTGTCCAAATCTGGGACTGAGATGGGAGAACGAAATAAAGAGGGAATGTGGCACAGCTCTCACAAGTATAAAACTTGAGAACAGCGGCTGTGGATAGAGTTGGAGGAGGTGAAGGCTCAAGTCCATTGAAGAAGAAGATTTGTAACTTACAGCCCATGTCGCTCCATCGAACCCTGATATAGCAGTGATCAGTCCGTCTGCAACGTACGGGTTGACATATTCCCCTAGAGCCGTGTGTCTGTACAACGCTCGCAGGATGTTAAGACAATGGGTCCTTGTCTCCACGGTGATTCCGTTATTTCCTGTGGATTTGTCAAAAGTTGCAAGGCGGAGAAGCATTGATATGCATCTTTGAAAGCTGTGAGGGTTTCCGCTCACTTGAAGTTCAGTCGTCACTAGGGCCTGAAATTATATAATTTTATTTAATACTTTTATGTAGTAAAGTGTTAAGTATCTAAAACAAAAATAAATGAGTGGATTGTGGCCAACGCTAAACTCCTCACTAACAAGTCATTCTATAAAGTATTCAAATTTTGTATGAAAAATATTCAGCATTTTCATGAAATGAGTTTGTTAAATTATTTTTTATTTAAATTTTCATTATGAAAATTTGATAACTCCTTCAATGCCATTTTATGAAAGTGATGTGCCCGATGTGCCTTTTTACCAATTTGAAAATAAAAATTTCAAATTTTAAGTTTCCTGAGCTTGGGGTCACTTTGAAATATTTGACAGTTAAAAAAAATGAGAAGCACTATTCAGATACTCTTCAAAATCTAATGGGGTCAAAGCGAGTATTAAATATGCATATTTGCAAAATTTGAAAAGAATCGAATGAGTACTCTAGTTTATAATCAATAAAGTAAAATAAACATGTCGTACATAGCACACAGCACATAGCACACACACACAAATACATTGTGATGAAACTTTCAGAATACAATCTCAGCATGATACTGGTTGATAATCTGCAATAAAAAAAATACCCTTAAAAATTGCAAAATCATAACTCATAACTATATCCCCTTGGGTTAGTGAGGAGTAAAAATATTTCAAAATTATACTCATTATTCTACACTGTATTATTTTTATATTGTCTCATTGGACGTCCGATAATTAATACTACTAGTATCCATAACTTAACACATATTTGATAATTAATACTACTAGTATCCATAACTTAACACATATTTGATTCTTCAAAACTTTAATACAATGATTCTAAATAAACTTAACAAAGGTGAATAAACTTGTGGCGGGCGAAGCCAACTGGCCTTTTCCCCCACCAGGCGACCCGAACGGTCGAGCGCTGCTGAGAACAGCCCGGCCAGCGGGCGGCTATCTTCTGCCGACTCTCGTCTAGTCTAGGTGTTGCGCCTCGTCATCTCAATTTCTGTTCGCGCATTTGCGTAGTCGTAATTAATCTTAATCAATATTTCAATGCTTTGTACTTTTAATAAGTTTGTGTTAAAATATACCGCTTTGTAAGTAACTCATCTTTTATTATATTGAAATACCCACTGCTCTTATAATATCTGTTTAATATTTTGCATTTCTATGCTATACAATTACTACCGGTAACGTATAGTATATTGGGGGACGATTTGTCCATATTACACGTGTGGATAAATCGTGAAACAGGTACACGTCGATTGGTTCGATCCCAATCCAAACGTGCGAAAGGTTCATTCGTCCGGGGGTTCGATTCTGCCCAAACGAATAAAGTGGAACAGGGCTTCAAACCCTCGGTGTCTTTCCACGAGAACCATACCTCCAAGGCCTCCCAAACAAGGTGATCAATACTATATAGCCTTCAGCACCTTAGCCCCCCATAAACTTAATTGATTATTAGATTCCTCTATTCCTCTCTTACAAAATAAATAAATGTAACTGATAGTCAAATGGATTGGAAAAATTTGGTAACCCTTGAAGATATTAACTAAAATGAGTGGGTTGTGGCCAACACTAAACTCTCTACACCATAGTAAACGTTCATTTTTTCTTCTTGAAATGTTGACAATCTCAATATGGTAAAGAATGCTTATTTTGCATGAAATATTTTAATAAAAGCAGATAAATTTAGTTTTAAAGAGCGTGAGAGCATTTTGAAAATGTTGACGTGTGATATCATATGAAGAAATTTTATTTATCTATGGAAAGCTAATCAGTTCTATGTTCAAGCTCTTAATACTCTAATATCAATATGATATCAAAGAACTGAACATTGCCAAACATAAAAAAATTCTCTTGTTACATATAATTTTCATACAAAAATCCATTAAATAAAATAATTTTTCAAACCGTTGAATATTTTTCTTTTAACATTGACCAACTTTGAATACAATTTTATGAAGATTCTTGGTGTTGTATAAATAGTTGAAACCAAATTAAAATATCTCTAATTTCCAGGCCGTGAGAGAATTTTTTCAGTTATAATAGATGAAATCATAAAGAAACATTGAAAAAAAATGAACCGTTGTCTATGGAAAACTAATCAGCTCTAAGTTTATGGACTTAACACATATGATATCAATATGAAGTCAATCGGACTTATAGTTTGGGCTGCAGAGAGGACACAAAAAAAAACAACGTAAATGATGAATTCATAGAGAAGAAATCAAAAGTTGTCTATGAAAAACTAATCAGCTCTAGGTCTATGCACTTTACACATATGATGTTAAAATGAAGTCGATCGGACTTATAGTTTGGGCTGTAGAGAGGACACAAAAAGGATTATCAGTATGCCGTACGCCATACATACAAACACATCATGACGAAACTCATAGTGTGCACTCTCTACATGATACCCGTTGAGAAATTGATGTAAAAAAATTCGCTTAAAAATTGTGAAATCATGACTTTCCACTATTCCATAGTGTGGAGAGTAAAAAGTATAGTAATCTGACCGAGCTACCTATTTAACTGTGCCTAACATTGAGTTAAAAGATCTGCTTGCTCATGGCAATTTCACAGAGACATTCAACCCATTACTACAAGTAAGAAAGCAAGTAGCTTCTCTAAATGTGCCAGCATAAAATTTAGTTCAATTTTCGGTATTTTGCACACATTGCCAGAAGAGCCCCACCCAATAATCTCATCATAATGGATGGAGTGGAGGGTAAAAAATCCAGAGGTGGGTTATTTTTTCATACTAAGCTTGTTTTGGGATGTATAAATATTTTCACTCAAAATAATGTTTTTTTTAATGGGAGTTTATGAATGCAATCAATCAGTTCATTTGTTCTTTTTTGAAGTTGCATACTAATTACTAATAAAAAAAATACTAATCTAATATTAATTTTATTACTACTTAATATTGATTTTATTATTTATAATTTAAATGTATACCTGAACCATGAAAGGAACTCCAGCACTGCGTCTGGTGGCGCAAAGTTTGGAATTTTTGGTGTCACCAGAAGAGATTGCAGTTATCAAGTCATCTAACCAGATGCGCGGGAGGGTGTGCAATGATTGAATCTGGCACTTCCATAACCTGAAATATATATGTAGCTAGGTATATTTGAAATATTGATGGTTTACAAAAAAATAATTTCTCGGACTCTCAGATTCTCTTTACACTACCAATCATCATATTTTTTTAGAATAAATCATTGTGTATTATACCTTCATGGAATAAATAAATATTTCCTTGTTAAAAAAATACATAGACAAACAAAGGAATATTTTTCAGGGCTTCTGAGCTACTTTAAAGATAAAACATACATATAAAATTAAAAAAAAAAATGGGGCTTAAATTGTTAAAGATTCCATAATAATAATAATAATGAACACTGCCTTGCACCCTGCGCAAGTGGCGAGTTTATTGCCGAATGGCAATTTCTTCCAACTAACCAGTGTTTCCAGCCCAGAAAAGCAATATTAGCGTGAGAAATGAATTTAAATAAATTTCTCCTCTGCTGGGAATCGAACCCAGGACGCCCGCACAGAAACCGAACGGCTTACCAACTGTGCCACGGCGCGCGGCACATATTAATTAGTTAGTGATTATTGGTACATTTTTTTTACAAGTTTTTTTATTTTACAATATATTAGTCCTGAATATGCCCTGATAAGGTGAAATAGCAATCGAAAAATAATACATATTTTATTATTCTGGGAACAGACAGTTATTTACAATTTGTTGTAAAATATAAAACACAATACATATAAACAAAACCAGTAAAGTTCCCTAATGATTTTATACAATCCAATAAGTAGCTGAACTTACATACAACGTACAAACCTTTATTGTATGTAGAGTCAAATAAAAGTTTTTAATTATTATTATTATATTTTTTAATTATTTCTCCACTGGCAATTAAATAGATTTGCTGTATGATTAAGATTGATCAGGGTTGGATAAAAACAAAAGTTGATATGTCATAGAGTAGGAAAAGAAAAAAAATATTAGTAAATTAATTTGTATAATACATACCTTGAACATAATTTAGAAAATCCCAAATATGCTTGTTCAAAAGCTCCTCTATGTTTTGTTTCTGAAAGCAATGTTGTAAAGTGATCTCCGATATCAAGCAATGTTTGTTCTCTTATAGTACCCTTTGAATAACTGCTAAAATCAATTGTATCTTTTGGATTTTCTTGTTGTATCACAGCCTTAAAAGATATATCACCAAGAAGCAGAGACACCTAAATCAAAAAATAGTGTATTATAGATTTAGATATATATATAATCACTCGCAAAATTGTTTAAAACAATTTATCAGATGTAAATAGCATAGTATAATACTGTTACATACTTCTTTGACAGATCTCCAAGAACAAAGTAAAACCATTTGAGCTGTTACAATCCTTCCGCAGTCCAATTGGACTCCATTTCCTTCGACATGATTGGAACCAGCGTTGAAATCCATTGGCAAATGACCTTCTGGCGATGAACTGTTTACGATCGGTGCAATGATTTTGTTAACTTCAAACGAAATCTTTATCAAATCAGTGATTAACAAGGTCCAGTCCTTGTTGGTAGTTATATTTCTAAAATTAAAGAATATATCACATTAAAAGCATTCTGATAATTGCCTTTGATATTCATAAAAACAATAAAATGAATAATATTATTTATTTATTTAATGACTCATAAAGCATACCAACATGAATGATGTTTGTCAAAATATACACATGTATATTTTTTATTAATGAATGGTAAAAGTAACAGATTCCAATAAAGTTTGACATTAAGATTCAAGATGCAAGGGCGTAGAAGAAGCAATGAATATATGCAGTGTGCCAGGTCAGAATGTTTTGGTTTCTTCTGCTTACATCATATAAGACATGAGGTTTTAGTATGTACATATTATGAACTATATAAAACAATATAATACATATTATTAAATTCACAATGCATTACTTAAAATCAATAAGTCCCAAAATATGTCGAATGCAGTGTAACAATCCATACAAAGGGCCATTAGCAGCAGCAAATAATATATTTTCTTTTGCAATGTTCATTTCTTTAAGTAGTTTATTTGTAAGTTGCTTGATCATACAATAGTGAACTCCATAAGGAATGCTCTCTCTGCAACTAAAAAAAAAGTATAACTGTATGCACTAAACATGTAGGTATTGCGGCAGATAGGCACATCAGTCGCAAGTACATCTTGTTTACACTAGGACAAAGTAACCAGACCAGAATATTGACGATAATAATATTGTAAGAGGTACTTTTCTATGGAGGGATGTTCCAGAACCGGAGTGGACATTGACCCGGCACTTAATCATTTGACCACCATCCTAAGGGTATAAAAAGCCATGTAGCGTTCTACACCCCATCGTAGTTACCGACATCTACTGTGAAGATTACATTTCTTAGTTGCTCAATTTTTAATTGTATATATTTTTTTTTATTAATGTTAAAGTTTAGGCTAGGGATATTTTTACGACTCAACCATAGATAAATTCTTATCATTCTTTCCATACCCACAGAAAATGCAGATAAATCAAGTTATAAAAATATTTACCTTTGTTTATACTTTGTTATAATAGTAGATCTCGATGAAAAAATGATTTATAAAATTAAGTAAATGTAATAAGATGCCAATATTATTTATTTTTTCTTCAAGTTGGTTTCCATGATGCATTTATAACCATTGAAAAAATGACAAAGGTAAATATTTTTGTAACTTGATTTATCTGCGCTTTCTATGGTTATAAATGACCTAAAAACATAGACGACGTCAGAAAATTTGTCGTGTAAATAGACACTTTTTGGCGGGAAAACGCTTTTCCCGCCAATTCCGGTCGTAAAAATAGTGGCACCGTAAAGTTTATATTGTGAGATATTTAATTGTGATTTGTAAATATATATAAGTAGACTTTTATATTCTCTCTCTCTGTTCAATCCTACACTGTTTGTTTTTTACTCTAGTATAAATTTCTATTTAAAAAAGAACGACAGTCATCTAGCTTTAAATACTGATTTATATATATTTTTTTTCGTAATCACACTACAGCTGCTGCCAATTACAGTGTGATATGCGGTTCGATGACGGCTATTTCTGTTTAAAATACGATTTAAAGCGTCTTATATTCCAATGGAAAATATCTACCTCGTCCGAGAGTGAGTTTAATTTTTCCATAATACGCACCAGAGTGCTGCGGGCCACTACATCTGTTCTGAAATGCGGGACGTTCAGAAGATTATGTCCTCTACCCCTTATGTAGTTGGGTGGCACAAAAAGCCCTAGCCTTTCTAGCAGTTCTGGACAATCAATAAGTAGTGCGTTATCATGCCTGCTTTCAAGACTCATATAAGAACAGGACGTCAGAAGTTCTGGGTGGTGCATGTATGTCAGATATACTCCGTGCATCCGCATATACAGGTACCTCATGAACTTCTTCTGAATTTGCGCCAACATATCGAAATATTTTCTTTGGTAGGGCGCTCAAACTGAGTTCCAATATATTTATTATATTATGATATTTTAAATTATTTTTGTAATTTACTAAATTCTTTGAATGTTGATTAATCATCATCATTCTGGTGACCCGAAATAGTTGAAATTAGTAATACAAATAGTCTGAAACTCGTCTACCTAACTGGTAACAATATATATTGGTTACAGACTGAATTAATGACCTGACAATGTATTATTAATATTATTCATTTTGTTCAAACCACAAATCAGTCATTTGATACTTCAATTATACTCAATCAAGTTATTTAATGATTCAAGAAGAAAATAATTCCTCTACAGCACATGTATTAAGTAAATTGTCTGTATAATATATGTTGAGATAATGAAAAAAAACTTACCCAGTAAAATTGACATCACACAACACTACTGGCCACAATTGTGTAGGGAAATTGATCAATAGTTCTAGTTTATATGCTGATGTAATACAATCTGTTGGTTTTACATTTGATGCTGCTAAAATGGCCGAATTGAGAAATTCCCTCAAATAGCTAACAGACTGAAACATTATTTTTCAAATTAAGATTTGTATGAATATGTTACACAAATTTTGACCATAAAGATTCTATATTTTTTTATTATATTTTTCCGATTTCACAGATATACAGTCAACAACATATAAAACGAACACGGGATCCAATTTAACTGAGGGATGAATAAATCTTTATATGAAATTTAATTTTAAGATGTTTATTTTTTATGTTTATCAATGTTATTTTTTATTAATGTATGTTAAAAAAATACATAATCTATCGTGAAACAAAAAAATTCAAAATATAAGCACATACAAATAACCAGCATATGGATCAGTGAAAACTCTCAGTATTACTAATTATAAGACAAAAAAATACAATATAATATATACAAAGCAATAAATGAATATAGGGAAAAAAAGATATTTAATAAAACTGTAATGTGACACAGGATAAGAATCAAACTAAGAAATATTATTACTTAATAAGGTTTAATTTTTTTATAGCATGTACCTATGAATTTATTTAGTGGACATATTAAGGCTGAGCTTTTTGGTGTTTCGTAGGAGAGAAGGAATTATGTTTTGAAGAAAAAGAATCAAATCATTATTTTTATACTCACATTGAATTGTAATATATCAACTGGGCAGTGTACAAGAAGCTGAACCACCAATTGTTTGTCACATTCATAACTATCATCTAAATAGTTCAATAGTGCATATCCATTATACTCACATTGAATTGTAATATATCAACTGGGCAGTGTACAAGAAGCTGAACCACCAATTGTTTGTTACATTGATAACTATCATCTAAATAGTTCAATAGTGCATACTTGGAGGAATAAAAACAGTGCATATCCATTATACTCACATTGAATTGTAATATATCAACTGGGCAGTTTACAAGAAGCTGAACCAGCAATTGTTTGTTACATTGATAACTATCATCTAAATAGTTCAATAGTGCATACTTGGAGGAATAAAAACAGTGCATATCCATTATACTCACATTGAATTGTAATATATCAACTGGGCAGTGTACAAGAAGCTGAACCACCAATTGTTTGTTACATTCATAACTATCATCTAAATAGTTCAATAGTGCATATCCATTTTCGTATTTCCATATCCTGAAAGTTTACAATGTAAATGTTCAAACAAATTACACATTAAAATGTACTCTTTAGGTTGTCATTTTTGTTCTTATATTTCAAAGCTCAGGAAACACGACGACACTACACTCGAGTGTATACATCGAGTGTCCACGTGTGTACACCGTCACAACACCAAGTTACAGTCATAGTTTTGGTAAAGCTCAGTTTCTGTGTCACTGCTGTGTAGACAGGATGAATACACTTGAGCTTGTGTTGGACCATCCCTAAGATGTCCACACATCACTACTGGCTTGTCATGGCTACTAACTCAAGCTGAAAGTATAAACGATGATCCCCTCCTACTCTCATAATTTGGAATTTCTTCAGTCGCCCGGCTTAGACGTATCGCGTTCTTTCCTCCACATTCTTATTACGTGTGAATTAAATATAATAATTTAACAAATACTACGTAAAACATTGTTTGAAATAAACATAAATCAGAGTGAGTACAATATTTTATTGCATGAATTATCAGTTGCACCCAATTGTTTGTAGTGTATCTATTATAGAGAGATGAGTTTTAATTATACCTTTTTGAACCCGTAATAATCCTTCTTATAAATATTCTATAAAATTAATTAATCATAATTATAATAATCAAATAACCATCTATCTACCTATAAGCTCGAAGCTATCTGTATACATATAAAAATGCTTAACATGTTGATACCATTGTGTCGTCGTATATATCGAGCATAACAGTAAAATAATGGAATATACACATACATGACACTTACCAACTCAAGTTCCGTAAATCAATTTCTTGACACCAAACTAAAATTTGTAATGAAATATTTCTTCGGCTAAAATTAGCACTTGGTATAATATTATTCATACAAAATTTCCATAGTTCTGTGATGAAATATAAGTAAGCATTCTTCAATGCAATTGTTGCTTCAATCTTCCGATTGATTTTGACACATTTGTCTTTTAGCATTTCTTCAGATTTTTCATTGTCTTTTAAAATACTTTTCGCTTTCAGAGATGTTTCAATGTTTCTGATGATTACATCAAAGCTTTCTTTCCATCTCTTCAACATCTGAAATGATAAGCTAACTATTTTTATAAGCTTTCTTCATAAAATGCTATAAATAAGGTCTTGGAATGGTGAAAAGAACAACTAAAAAAATTATTGGTTTGCACATACATTATACATTCCCTAAAGACTGAATCAGATAGTCATATGGGTTCATAAAAAAATCCATCCTAAGTATCAGTTTTTAGGTATTCAACAACTGGAGAGATTAATAAATAATACTAAGATATATTTTGAAAGTCTTTGATATGATTATACCTTTTTTGTTAAAGCGAGAATTCGTTGTCTGACTGCTGGCGATTGCACATTGATGTTGTATCGGAAAAATACATCCATCACCTTAAACTCCTCTTGGACAAAATACTCTGTGGACTTGTGAGAATCTACAATTAGACTAAGTGCTAATATTGTTATCTGTAAAAAAACACCCAATTTGTTACCATATTTACATTTATTTAAAGTGAATATGAAGTATATTGTGAAATAAATATCAAAAGAAATTATTTGATATTATAAATCTTAGAGACAATTGAAACATAAGTGTAAAAAATTATTAAAAAGAACTAAATGGAAAACATATCACACGCCATTTGCCGATAATACAAAAAACAAGACAAATCAGAGGATGCATAAATTGAATCAATTTTATGTAGAAAACTAAATATTTTTTACAAGATTATTACAAATTTCTAGTGGTTTTTATTTATTTAATCCACTGTTTAAAATGTCTACAATACAAACGCATGAAGAGGTACAGCAGATTTAATTATAAATTCATAAATAAGAAAAGAGCATTTACAAATATATTAAAAATATATTTAACTACCTCAGGAAACAGATGAGTCATAGCATGTTCTAGAAGTTCATACTCAATAATATCTTTCCACTTTTTTTGTTCGGCAGATGTCGGGATGTCTTTTGTATCAAAAATTCCCATTTTCCTTGCGACATGTAGACACACAAGTATACATTTCAACTGTCCATCCGATATGGATTCAGAGTTTGAAGAACCTTGTTGCATAATACAAGGAATCCTGAAATAATACAAGAACAGAAAGATGTTTTAATTGTGTTTAAGATAAGTTCCAATTTTGTGTATTCTTACTGAAACCTACAGACTAAATAAAATGGTAATTATTTTATTCAGGGGTAGAAAGAGCCACAAAACGTATCCTGCAAAATAACCCTGTGGGCAAGAGACCCCTGGGAAGACCAAGGCAGAGATTGATGGACAATGCTACCGGAGAACTGAACGAGCTGAATGCTTGTATGATTGGGAGTCCACTGCAGCTAACAGGAAGGCTTGGAAAACTATTGTTCAGGAGGCTAAAGCTGTATGGCCATCGGAAGTAAGTAAGTAAGTTTAGTTAACACCATCACTTCTTGTTTACTGTGTTTGTGATAGATACCTAATAATCTGTCAATCGAGTTATTTTATTTTGTGATATTCATTTTAGTCAGTTTTAGTATATGGAGTTGTTTGATTATAATTCCATATACTAAAATAAAAATAGAGAAGTAAGAAGACTTACATTAAAGATATCAAATTAGAATTTAATTTCACAGCCTTAGCTAAAATGTCTTCATAAAATGAAATATTAGACTGAAGATTGTCTGCAATGTTTTCACGAGCAATTAAATCTTTTAAAATTGGTACAATCCATGTTGTGAAAACGACATCTGTTGAAACTTCCTTTAAATGCATCAACATCAAAGTTTCAAATGCAAATGATACCTGAAAATAAAAATACAACATAATGAAACAATTAGTTTTTTTAGTACTTTGTTTATTGGGAATCATCTACTTTTATCAAGACTGATGTATAAAATAAAATAGGCGGACAATATCAGTCAAATTAAAAGTTTTGTTTAGATCAGTGATTCCCAAACTATAGTACGCGTACCACTGGTGGTACGCGACAATAACTAAGGTGGTACGCAAGCAGCCATGGCCATAGGACATACATACACAGTAAATGAGTAAATAATTTTGGCTAAAAGTTAAAAATGAATATCCATCGCTGTCCAGAAAAGCATTACTGGTTCTGATTTAATTTACAACCACGTATCTCTGTGAGAGCGGATTTTCTGCTATCTTGATAATAAAAAACAAATATCGTAATAACCTTAACGTAGACCCCAATTTGCGCTTTTAAAATTAAATACAACTGAGCCAGATATTTCCTATCTTGTCTCGAACATGCAGTACCATTTTTCGCACTAAGAATATTGTATTTTTTTCCTATAATTAATAAATGATAATGTTGTCATAAACAGTTGTTGCAGTTTTTATTACTTTACCATTTTGAAGGTTTTTTTAGCGGTTACAGTTCAGTGGTACGATACTGATTTATAATTTCGTGTGTGGTACGCGAAATTAAAAGTTTGGGAACCACTGGTTTAGATTATAAGTTGTCCATGTTTAATTTTCAAAAATCAACTAACTGTTGGTCTATGATTTTAGACTTGTATCCATGAGTGATAAAGTTACATTGTCTTTGGCTATGTGTTAATTTCTACATTTCTAGTTGTATCATTTTTCTGAGAATGACAAAGGATGTTAATAAATGAGATTAGTTATTAATTCACAGATTTGATTGAGAATTTGATCTTCAACTCTGCAACCACATGCCAAATCAACAGAATTGTGAATTTGATAATATAATTTAAATGTATTTACATTTGCCGGTATGGTGATATTGTTAGCTGCAGAAAGTATGTCTTCAACAATATTTGGAAACTTGTTCAAAAGATAACCACTTCCATATTCCGAGGCAAGTGTTGCTATACCTTTGTACTTTGACTGCCGATCATTAGGCAACACCATCACCGAAGAGAAGATTTCATCACAGAGACAGTTATTGCCTGTATAGAAAAAATATTTAAGTAATAGGAATTGAGTACACCATTAACATGTACAAGTTTTGCGCAACACTACTACACGTACAATGGGGTGGTGTGGTTCAACTAAATTGAAACAGATTTGAGAATGGCAACTGAATTTATTTAAAAAAAAAAATAGACATATAATATTGACTGATTTGTAAATTGTATCCACTTCATTTTGTATATAATGAATAATTTTGTAGATGTTTTTTTAGAACATGTTTTTTTGTATCTTTTTCTGTATGTTATGATATTTATTTTTTTTGTGTTGTATTATTTAAAAATAAATAAAAAAAACTCAATCACAACTTTGTACAAATACGCAGTAGAGTAGAAATATGTTTTTAAGATTATTAAACAATCATATTAGTAAATATATTCATTCAATTTATTCAATTATATCATTCAATTATTTCAATCTGCGTACATAACAGTAAAAATTACAGTGAATATCAATTTTACCTTTTGCTCTTAGGTCAACAGATAGCTTTACAACATTAGTAAGTGTCTGAGTGGAGAGATGTCTAACACTGTCAACATAATACTCTAGATGGGACCAGGTGAATGTTAGAACATCACTAGCTGCATTGAGAATAATATCTGAATTGGAAACCTTAAACAAAAGTCGTGAGATGGATAGTATGGTCCTTGCTACACCAAGAATCATTGTTGTATCTACAGATGATCTGGAAAAAAAATGAATTGATTCAGTTTGATATTATGTATATGAGAAATAAATAAAGAGCTACTGAATGAAACGATTGATAGTTTTAGATGCTGATGCAAGAGGTATGAAAAAGAGTTATAAATTTACTATATCCACAAATTTTACAGAGTAAGAAAAATATAATCTATGGAGTACAAAACATAATTTAATGCTAGCAGATTTGACACTTGACTAGTAAATTATACTTACTCTTCACTCAAACAAAGCAGTTTTTTACACAAGAAATTAATAATAGGAATGTTTTCAATATGATTTGAACACATATCTTCCACGGGTATGATGTTTGTCAGTGCAGAAACAATACACAGAACTTCAATCCCAGATGTAATGTAACTAATTTCATCATACAACAAATGATCACGATGGTCATCTATTTTGTATATAATCTGCAGGAGCTGAAATAAGTCAGAATTGAGTCACATCTGCAAGAATATGTATGGCTATAAATTGAATTGTTTATCTTATACAAAAATGTTTCATAATATTGTTTGATACCTAGTACAGTATCCGGTAAATAACATGAGTATCTTTGTCATGGAGTGGAACGGTTTGCGCATATATCAACTAAGTAAAAACACACAAATTTGCACTCTGCGTACCCCACATAACGTGATCAAGATGTTTGCTGTTAACTTCACTCTAGATTAGAATACGGGTTTGAGCAGTTTTTATGTTATATGTAGATTATTAAAAGAGGATTTAAATGTTCAATGAGCTATTTTATACAAGTTTCAATGAGACTTGTTCCTCAGGATTAAACTCATCACTCAGTATAAAACAAGTTTTTTCTTTTCAATGCTTTATACATAAAACAAATAGACATTGTAATACAAATACTAGAATATAGGTACTTACAAAAATCCATGTGTCTGTACCAAATCTTAATTTCAAGAGGGATATAAGAATCATCGAACACAATGACTTAGTATCCATGGGCAAATCAGCATGATTTATAAAAGTTAGAGAAAACGAAGAATACTCTTTCCAATCATTGATATCATCGGTTGATAAAATATCCACATAGCATTTTTGTACAATAGAAAATAGCAATCTGTTTGCGTTATGAATGCGTACATATAATGCCATCTTTTCCGTTGGTGACATTTGGACGTTGGTATCCCTGAAAAAGAGAAAGAAGATTTAGTTTAGTTAGTATAAAATAGTTTCAGTGCATGGAATGGAAGACTTGTTATAAGTGCACATATTATATACCTACCCTTTTTTAATCAAGAGAATTTTTGAAAATATTTTTTAACAATTTTTGTAGTTAGTTCTTTCTGGTACATACATACATACATACATACCATATCCCACAATGTGGGGTAACCAGCGACAGGTGTGCGGGTGTGCATTACCTTTTGAAAAGGAAGCACGACACATGTGTGTATGCCCACACACTAGTCTCATCTCACCTAAAAAAGGGCAACATTCAGGATGAAGGGTGAACCTTATTATACTATGTAAGATGTGATTTTGCCTCCTGTATTTTCGATTGTGCCTTTTACTGGACACCCGAAAAAGATGTACAGAAGAGTGGAAGCACTATTCTATGCCGCTTTCTGGTAACCTTTTGAAAATATAAATCTCATATTGATATTGTCCTAGAAAACGAGGTTTAATTGAGTTCAAGCAATCTAATGATTCTTTATTTTCTATTAAGTATTCGAAAATATATCTACATAATATAACATGAACACTAATATGTAAGGTATGAAAATATGATTGGAAGTCTCAAGAAAGAAATAAATCAATAAAATTTTCTTGTTCTATAGAAAAACTTTAACAAATTCACCACAGAATACCATACACAGAATATGGTCTAAACGTATACACACCATCAAAATACTTATACACAAAACATACAGAAGATGGTACAATATGAAGCATTAAAACTAATACACAAAATAAAAATAGGAAAAATAGAAGACCCTGAACTAAGACTTGAGAAGAGAACACAAATCCACATCTACAACACACATACAATGAATTACTTTCAAACTGAGAAAGCTATAAAAAAAATTGGACACGAAAGAATAATGTGCAATTGAAAACCAGACTATGTACCAAGAACTGAAGTAAACAGATTGGGAGGGGTATATTAGGGATTTGAAGGAACAACTATTAAATGTGGAAATAAAAACCCATACAGTAACAGATATAGAGGACACGGTAGACAAAATACAAGACTCCATTCTGTTCTCTTATCAAAACAACTGTCCTACCAAACCCATACATTCAACAAAATGTGTGCCCTGGTGGACTAAGAAACTTTCTGAGCTAAGATCTAATGCCAGGAAGAAGTTTAATGCAGCTCGTGTAGCAGGTAACTGGGAAATATATAGAGAGGCCCTTACATGCTACAACAAAGAACTGAGGAAAGCCAAAAGAGCATCCTGGAGGGACTTCTGTAAGAACATAGAAAATACCCCGGATAAATCCAAAATTGGAGTAATTATGGCCAAAGATAAAGCTGAGGGGCTGAGTACCATAAAGCTTCCTGATGGCAAATTTACCGATACTGGGGAAGGTACATTGAAGCAACTGTTCAAAGTGCACTTTCCTGGATCAAAAGTACTAAATCAAACAGGAATAGAGCAGGAGTCATCAAATACCATAGGGACTAAATATAGAACCAATAGGGACGACTGGCTTCTTGCTAAATCGGTAATCAACCAGTCAAAGATTAAATGGGCAATTGGCACCTTCAAACCATTTAAATCACCAGGTAGCGATGGCATTATACCCGCATTCCTTCAACAAGGAATCAATTTATTGACATCGCCATTATGTTATATTTTCAGAGCCTGTCTAGCATTTGGTTATATACCGAAAGCATGGAGACAGGTAAATATAGTCTTCATACCTAAACCAGGGCGTGAAAATTATACAGAGGAAAAAGCTTTTCGACCAATTAGCTTAACCTCCTTTCTTCTCAAGACACTGGAAAAACTGGTTGATAGGCATCTGCGGGACGGGGCACTAAGAAGAAATCCGTTGCACCAATACCAATTTGCCTATAGTCCGGGTAAATCCACAGAAACAGCACTACATGAGGTAGTGCTGAGTATTGAGAAGGCAATAAACTATAAAGAACTGGCACTTGGAACATTCCTAGACATCGAAGGGGCTTTTGACCAGACCACATACGATGTAATAACCAATGCTGCCAAAAGGCACAAAGTTGAACACACTATATGTCGATGGATCAACTCAATGCTAAAAAGTAGAACCGTAGCATCTACTCTTTTTGGGGATACAGTGAGGGCTTCCGCTGACAGAGGCTGTCCTCAGGGGGGAGTACTATCACCCCTGCTGTGGTCGCTGGTGGTGGACGAGCTGCTTGTGATCCTTGAAGGGAAGGGAATAAAAGCTATAGGATATGCTGATGATATAGCTATCATTGTTAGTGGAAAATTTCCAAGAACAGTCTCAGAAGTGACTCAGTCAGCCATTATGGCAGTCGAAGAATGGTGCAACAAAGTAGGACTGAAAATTAACCCCAAGAAAACAGTCCTGGTACCATTCACAAAAAAGAGGAAACTGGAGGGGTTAATTGAACCAACTCTTTTTGGAATACAGATCTCACTGAGTGACCAAGTTAAATATCTTGGAGTCATAATCGACAAGAGATTAAGTTGGAAACAACATGTGGATTACATATGTGACAAAGCATGCAGAGTTTTCTGGGCATGTAGAAGAACCTTTGGCAAAACATGGGGGCTAAAACCTAAAACTCTGTACTGGGTCTACACCACTGTAATTAAACCAGTCATCATCTATGCTGCACTGGTATGGTGGCCTAGAACCAAACTCGTATCCTGTGAGAGCCAACTAAGCAAGGTACAAAGACTTGCATGCATGGGAATCACAGGAGCTATAAGAACTGCACCAACAGCTGCTATAGAAGTCCTACTTGGCCTCCCACCTCTACAAATAGTGATTGAAGCAGAGGCAAGGCTAGGACTATACAGGCTGGTATGTAATGGCTTATGGAACCATAAACGCATTAGCTATGGTCATACCAATTTCAAATGGGACAGAGAACTGGATTCACTATTACAAATGAATTCAGACAAAATGACACCAAAATACCACTATCATAAACCATTCACGGTTAGATACCCAACCTACAGTGAATGGGATGAGGAAAAGGGGTTTAAACCCAAAAAGCCGGGGCTGATCTGGTATACAGATGGATCTAAAACCGACCATGGCACCGGTGCAGGAGGACATTGCTGGGGAACAAAAACCAAATTTTCATATAGCCTCGGACAATATCCAACTGTATTTCAAGCAGAAATCTATGCCATAATAGAATGTGCACTTGAGAATATAAACAAAGCCTATAAAAACAGGAATATTTATATACTATCAGACAGTCAAGCAGCCCTTAAGGCACTTGAATCAAGCCAGTTCACATCAAAACTGGTATGGGATTGCCTAACGTATCTCACAAGGCTTGGAGAACACAACAAAGTTCATTTAGTGTGGGTTCCTGGCCACAGAGGAATAGAAGGCAATGAAAAGGCAGACAAGTTAGCTAAAATAGGGTCAAGGACTCCTTTTATAGGACCTGAACCATTACTTGGGCTACCTGCAGCGACAATCAAAAAGTCGACAAAGGATTGGATCACAATCCAACACATAGAATTCTGGAAAACCTGTAATGGTCAACGACAGGCCAAAGAATTCATCGAAGGGCCCTCCAAAAAGAGGAGCAGGGAACTGCTAAACCTAAGCAGGAATCAACTAAGAACCATTACCGGTTTATTCACTGGCCACTGCCATCTTAAAAGACACCACTTCATAATGGGGATCGTAGAAGACCCAAACAGCAGAGGGTGTCAATATGAGGAAGAAACTGCCTCACACGTGATCTGTGAATGTCCAGCATTTTTGGAAGCCAGACACAAACACCTAAGGGCATATACACTAAAACCCAAGGACCTAGGGGGCATCCCAACTAGCAGAATCCTGGGATTCATTGAAGAGACCAAGCTGCTATTAAGATGAACCAATAAATGGAGCAGCACAATAGATCAAGATGGTCGCAGTGCAGGGACTACAAAAGAACCACTCCCAATAATAATAATAATAATAATAAGAACTGAAGTAAAGTATATGAAAAATACTATATCAAAATTACAATGTTAACCATGAAGGTACATTGTAATTATTTACAAAAAAACAATTCTCTCAATAGATGGCGTTCCAACAAAATAAATAAAAATAATAAGATTGTTGTTCATAATTTCACCCATAGATGGCTGTAGTAAAAATTCCTTATTTTCAAGCGAAAAGAATTTCAGTATTACAATATATAGAACTTTCAAAATTGAATTGATAGGGATCTCATTAAAAGGCATAATTGGTGAACGTTGCACAAGCGCATAAAGTGATCACGTAAACCAGCCGATGACAGGTCGTAAGCCCTGTAGGTGCCTTGATTTCCCGGTTCTCCTACAATAAATATTCCAACTTCGTCTCTATTGAGATAATTAAAAATCTGTTAAAAAATATAATATACATGTTAATGATAAATTATTGTCATGAGCCAATCGGCTCTTTTAATAATTATTATAAAAAAAAAACAAAAAAAAAACGAGTGGGTTGTGGCCAACGCTATACTCCTCACTGCCAAGACACTCCATAAAGTATTCAAATTTTGTTCTTGGGTTAGTGAGGAGAAAAAATATATATTATTTGGCAAGAAACTACCAATATATTAATGATGTTGTACTTAATTGTTATCAAATAAAAGAATAAATAATGTTTTGTTTGATCAAATAACAATTAACAATAATTCAATTGACTTACTTAACAATGGTGACATAATTTGTTAATGTCGTCTTAACAAAATGAAATACATTTTTCAAGCATTTTTGAACACCCCTTATTCCCGGTGTAAAGTTTTCAAAACAGCTGTTTATCGAAGTGCATAGTTCATTGGCAGCATCCTGGTCATCGTAATCACAAACTGCAATGCATCCTGATATTTCATTTGATATCACGTTTTCAATTGTTGTGTAAAGATGTTTTTTTGACAAAAGTATCCTAAAACAAAGTAAGCTAACTTATTAAAAATGTAATATTTGTATTTTCATAATCAAATTTACTAATAAATATGTATATTTTTAATAACTATTCAAAAACAGTCATAATGAAAATTTAACATTACAGTACAATCTTGTGAATTCCGGTATGCGCATCATTATACTGGCATGTCCAGTAATACGGTACAACAAATTTAAAAAAAAAATTACCCGTCCTTACGAGGAACCTACACTTCAAATTCAGTTGAATATAAAAATTCGATTAGTGGTTATAACAAAGACATTTTTATTCATAAAACAACATTGATTTCATTTGTATTTTATCAATAAACAATTATTTACTTATTTTTACTCAAAAAAAAGTAATGTTTTAGAAGGTAACTGTTTCAGCAGCCTTGTTCTTGAATTTCAAAAATAATCCCAATTTTGAATTTTCTCTAAGAACCTACATTTATGACAAGATCATTCCAAGGTCGCTTATATTTCGGTCTTATGTTGCTCTACGAAATAAAGCTGTTTTCAGTCCTTTAGAGAAAGTGCTCTTGCACTGCGGACATCTGGAGGTTTTATTTTTTTTTTTCACTTTGTAGGACCACTCACACTAAAGCATCAATCATAGTAAGTCGCTTTGTTGGGTCTGCCCAATTCCTTTAGAGAGTGATCCAGAAGATCTGAGTGTGAGATGCCTTCTAGATAACTCTTTTCTCTGATACAGAAAAAAGAGTGTATAGAATGTACGGAGAATAATGTGGCAGGTACGTAGATTCAAAGCGTAGCTTAATGTTAGATTTGTCAAGACCAAGGCCACCACTGGTATTCATTATTGTGATAAAAAAAGTTCTATTAAGAAATGTGTATATAATTTGTAATTAGGATACAAATTAATGATTGATTGAGTGAAATTTGGAGTTTATGACTCCATAAATGAATGATTGATGTTTTTTTTTACAAACATGTATCACAGTAAAAAATAAGAAAAAAAATGCAAATTGAAGTCTACTTATGTCACAGTTCACTGATATATATTTTTTTATAGGCGTGACATTTTTAATACAACATATAGTCAATCATTGAAACTCTCAGGGTTCACCTGAGGTTGACGAGTTCAATACTTAATAAGTTTACAACAAATGTTACAATGCAGGTTCTGACCTACGACAGTCGAGCAACCAAAGGAGCATGCTCCTAGAGCACATAGCGGTCGTCATTAGACCTTCTCAGGTAACTTTTTAAGTGGGTAAAATATTTTGGGTACGTAGTGTATATATGCAAGAGCTCATCATTCATGTCATTTAATAATTTTGGTAGGAGATATTTCCATCTTCTCATGCCATATGCATTATTACACACAGGTCAAATAAATTTCTTAAAATAGTTTAATTGTATAAGGTATTTGCTATGTGAGTTTTCTTATATATAGCTAATACATTAGTGTTTGAATATACCCTTTTCATTATTCTGACCCTTATCATTTGATATTTAAGTGGATATATATCAATTGATATGTTACTGTTTTCTGAACAAGATATTTAGCAAACTGATGATGTAAAAAAAACTATAATTGAGATTATTTTCCTGAAATGGCAGCAATCTTCACGGAAGTTCAATTTTTATTATTCACCTTTGATAATAAAAATTGGGGATCCCTTGTCCTGCAGTTAATAATTTTCACTTTCATGGGAATCAAGTTCATATTTTATTATTTTACCTTATCATTTTGGCATTTATTGACAGCTTGAAAATTTCTTCTTTTTCTTATCATATTATTGGTTAGAAGTGGGACCCACACGACCCTGCACCGCGACCATATTTTGATCTATTGTGCATCATCGATATATATACAATATGTATCTCAAATATTGGATAGTATTTTAATATTTATTATAGCTATTGGATTTTCGCGAACCCTACTTTATGTGTAACAGTAAAACGAAAGCTGGACTACTTAATCATTATAATCAAAATTATTTTTAAAGAGTTTGACCAACAATTGTCTGTGGAAAAATTAATTAATAAATAACAAAATAATAATTAAAGTACCTTAAGCAAGTATTTTTGAGAGGATGCTTCGGAGGGGCTTGTAAAAATATTAAAACAATAAACTCTATAACAAATATTGTTTTTGAATCTTCATTAGTCAGATCCAGACATTTAGACATACTTTTTACATAATCTAGTTGTTTATTTACACTTGAAGCACTTTGGAAAACACCGATATTTTCTAAGTGACCTGAAATAAAATATTTAGGTGTTTAAATAAATGACAAAATACCTTTGGGGTAAAGATATAAAGTAGTATACTGACATATTTTCTTGCAATATTTTCACAATTTATTTTACACATCATGATGTGTAAAATAAATTGTAAAAATTAAAAACGCAAAAGATGTGTGAAGAAAGTGCATACCACCATTAATGGATATTTCACTAGTGAAAAAATGTATTTGAGCTCAATGCAACAGGCAATAATAAGTCCGGCTGAAAAAGAAGTGTAATGTGCGAAAAACACATCACTTTCACTGTTTATTTATTGTACTTAATATTTAAATATTTTCTTTAGTTCTTTGACAAAAGTTTAAGTATTTTTCTACAAGAAGGATACACACAAGATTTAGCTGCGATAGTTAATGGATACATAAAAAAAATTGTAATGTTATTATACCTATCTAAATACTAATAATTAAAAAAAATAATTACCAAAGCGTTGTGCACTGACATACGTAATTTGGAAAACAGGTATATTGTTTTCATTTTTCTTGAAGCTACTAACTTCTTTTCCAGATAATCTTAGCGATAAACCGTTCATTTTAATTGATGGATGAGCAAAAAAATATATAAATAAATAGTATTATGAAGTATAAACAGTATTATGTACAATTAACATAATATATTAAAAAATGTTCATATTGTAAAACGAAAAATATAATACTTATTATAAATTGCATATGATATAAATTGATTATTTTTGAATGATTTTAAAAATATTTTTCATTCACTAATCCCATTTTCATTCATCAAAAATCACGAAAATGTTAAAATCATGAATGTCAAAATCCATGTGTCAACTGTCAACATTCAGCTGTCAGCTATAATTTCCAAAATAAGCATACTTTTCCTTACATTTTTCATGAATATGTATGACAACACAAACTGTAATAAAATAGCAATACTGTTAGGGTTGAACAAAATCTTCTTTTCAGTTGCAATCCTAGGATTGGTCTGTAACAGCTATGGCTGCCTCTTTTCTACTCCATTCTGCCCTGTCCTCTGGGTCCTCTGTCAGCCTTTTCATCTTTACCTAGCTATTACAGCACATGTCGTCGATCACCTGGTCCATGTAACTGTTTCTTGGTCGGCCTCTATGGTTGCTACCCTCTACCATTCCTCCACCATGGTCATGAGTAGACCCGGGTGCCTCTTGTTATGGCCTAGCCAGTTGAATCGTCGTTGGGCGATCCTTTTGAGGAGTTGCCTTTTCACCAACTCTACTCAGCACATCACAGTTTTGGGTGTGGTCCGACCAGTGGATCTTCAACATGCGCCTGTAGCACCACATCTGTCCACATCTCGAATGCAGACAGGTGTTCTTTTTCCCTCTGGCCTATAATTTATGTCTCACAGCTGACGCGACCTCTCCTGTTCCCGTTGTTTTGTTTGAATTCGGCGCCAAATCAGACCACAAACAAACATTTGTGAAAAATTGTGAGAATAAAAAAATATATTTTGACAATAAGACATAACCTCCAAAATGTGACAGATGACAGTCGAAATTATACACGCGTCGTGTCGACACGGACCGCACTCACTGAACGGCCGAGGGATGTATGTCCACATCCCTCGTGGCCAGAGCAGCTGCAAACCGCACCAAAGGGTTTCGGTTAGGCTCGCTCCACATCGGCAGCCATGGACGTGACACCTGGAGTGCTGAAATGGATCGGCGCACCACCATACGGCGAGAGAGCCGCTTTCCTGTACCGAAGCGGGTGCTGAGTTTGGAAAGTGTTCCAAACGCTGTTGGGTTGCGCTGGACCCTGGAGCAACGGCCTGCATTTCCTTGAGACTCGCTCCGCAGCCGTTCGCTCCCGCCAGTCACCCGACCGGCATCTGCCGGTGTCTGGGACCCAAGGTTGCTTTCGCCGATAGCCTTGCCCCTTCGCCCATCGACGACGGTCCATTCCGGCATTGGCGGTGCATCAGCCCGCTCATGGCCGTGAAGAAGATTATGTGTGCCCCAGAAACTCAATATTTGTGACATTTTTTTATTTCCGTGTGACAATATTTCGGCTGTGTGATTTTTATTTAATTATTTTACTGACATTATTTTAACGTGTGACGTCCAATATTGACTCTATTTATTTTAATTTGTGATGTCCTAATTTATTGCCAATTATAAATGATTTATTTTATTAGAAATTTTTATCATTTTATCTTGTGACATGACCGTGCTGTCTGACGTTTGTGCTCTGACACTTGACATTTATGTATCGTCAGACCACGGCTTCAGTTATCGTTTAGTTTTTTATTCATCTCGTTCAGCGATTATGTGTGGACACTCAAATTCCATTCCAACATTGGAAAAAGGTAAGCTCTACCTCCTGCAAACCTCTTGGGAGGAGGGTATCACAGCCATATAGCAAGACGAAATCTAAGTACCTAATTAAAAAGTAAAATGTGATATCTTCTGCTTACTGGAAGAAGTCACTAACTGCGACAAACATGTTTTCGAGATAATGGCTGTCAAAGTTTTTTGGCAATATTAACTCTCATAACTCCTTCGATTGTTTATAGATTCTTATGATTTTTTCAACATATATAAAAAGTCGTCTAATCTAACTATATGTAATGATCAAATTTGACAAAAACTCATAGGGAAAGAAAAAAACACAAAATTGTGTATAATGAGATTTTCCTGACGGCTCATCTGCCATACTGTGTAAGACTGTATGTAATATTTCTATGTGGTAAAATTCATTATAATGCTTTCATAAAAAAATTTCAAATTTTGATCACTTCCTTCCAACCTACGTAAGTGTCGAGTTTATTACCATTTTGCAATTTCTTCCAAACTTTTTATATTTTTCCAATATTCTCATTTTATCTATATTTAATTAGTAGGTACCTATAATGATATATCATGAATATCTCAGATGTTTCAAATGAAAGGTACCTATTGTGCCCTGGACCTCTTTTAAGTTTTTTTCTGACTTTAAAATTAATAGAAATTTAGGTATTTACCCGCATTTTCAGTAGGTATATTTTTTTATGAACTAACCAATATTAAACATGGGTTTGTTCTAAGTCATATTATGAGTTCTAAACCTTAAATACCATCAACATCAACAATACATGTAAAAAATACTTTTTTTTGTTTATTAAAGAACGAATATGTTCGTTTAACAAGTACATTTATACATCTTCATATACTTCCAAATTTAAGCATATGCTTGTGTTTTAGATGAACAGTGTCAGGCAAACACCCTCCTCTCCTGTATTTACTGATAAGAGATATTCGTACCAGCAAAGCAGTTTTTCTGGTAAATTACTACAATATAAACATTATTTAGGATGGTTCGACCATCACCATACGAATAAAATTCTGAAAAATGGAAATCTAAGAAACTTTAAAAAAAGAAGAACATGTATGAATATTGATGAGGTGGTGTATGTGTTCCAGGATATAAAAATATGGTGTATGGTTCTCTCTGCCAACCCCGTTAGGGACATGCATGAGCTATGAGAATAACAGACTAACATGTTGAGATGATGTATAAATGCTAATAAGGCGATTAATGAAATCCAGGGGGCAAGTCTGGTTCGATCGGCGAAATCAAAACCCCAGTGTTTACCCATATCATGGATATAATTATCGTATGGAGTTCTATGACATATAAAGATATTATAGAACTCCATATAATAATTATATCCATGATATGGGTAAACAAGGTGGGTTTTCATTTCGACGGACAACCAGACTTGCCCCCTGGATAGAAAAAAAGTGGCGTTCATTTATCTCTGCCTACCCCATTAGGGAAAAATCGTAATGCTATGTATTTATCGAAAAGTAAATTCTTTAGTTAATGTGTTAAAATTTTAGGAAATGTTGGAAGATAAATTTAAAAAAAAATACTTTTTCCAGACGATAATTGAAAAAATGCAGATAATGAATATTTTTCCGAAAAATCTCTGCAACGGGACCTTATATGAACATATTTTTTTTCCAGATGTATAGGGCGTTTTGGTGATTATGGTAGCATAGTTAACTCAATTTTGCCAAAATGGGCAGTTAATGACTTCTTCCAGTGAGCAGACAATATTTAAAATTTACTATATTGCATACTATATTCAATTGCCATGACACAAATATAGCAAAGAAAGGAACGTAAGTTGAAATAGTTAGTGAGAATGAATTCATATTAACGATATGAAAAATAAATGCCAATCTAAGAATGTATTAACAGAAAGATAATTTACAAAGGAACGTCTTTCATGACCAAGTCACCCTATTCTTGTTTGACTCTTTTCACATTCCATACCATGCAGATTTAATGCAGAATCTTTAAGAAATTTATTTCATATAAATATAAATAAATCTAGTCACATCATTTTACAAATACAATGAAAGTTGTTTTTATTATGACATCTTGTTATATTGAACCACCCAATTTTCAAAATCTTTTGGTGGTTGCGTTCTATTTTATTGCAAAGTAATGTTATTTGGGAAATTTTATGTAATTCTTCCTGAAAATTCTGACAGATGTCAGCTGGAGAAAGTAGAGGGGGGATCGTTTCATATTTTGCGGAGAGTTCTTTGTTCTTTACAAGTGATAAAAGCTAGCCACAAATATACCAAAATTATTGTTTTTCTCGATTGTCTTCGTTTGGTGCGGTTATATGCCAGTTCGTTTAAGTTTGTGTTTCTATTTTACATTTCGGTTTATGCGTAGTAAATAGTTCTACAGTGTTAATGACGCTTCTGTAAGTGGTTTAATATGGCTCTTTCAAGATTTCTTTTATTTGTCTTCATTTTTAAATATGCTCAGTGTGCGCTATTATACCAGCCAGAACAAGTTCATTTGGCTTTCGGAGGTACGTAAAATAATATGTCCTTTTTCTTCTGAAATATCTCAGGCATTGTTATCGTTTATTACGATTTATCTCTTTGTTATTTAAACTTTGTATCAATGTTTTCTGTTATATCATCACCGGTTTTGGTACCTAGACATTTTTTTCATTTAAGTAGTTCATTGTTTAAAATAACGGTATAATAACAATGAAAGTTTAATAAACTTTCACATTGCTTATAAATTTATTTTTATGCATTAAGGGAGTATGTAATATTGTACTTTTAAGACAATAAAACATTTACTCCTCAACAGCAACATTCTAAATTTTATGCTGTTTAGGGAAAATATTGGTTTTATGTTTGATTGTAAGAAAAATACTTTATCAAATGATTAAATCTTTGTTGACATTGTTATAAGTAATAAATTAAAATTCCATTTAAAATTACTTAAATCATTCAATAAAATATTTTTCTTTATATGTAACTGAACATGCATATCAATGTTCTTTTTGCCATTTCGTCATGCATATCTTGTCATATCCTCTTCCTCCTCTTTGGCCTCATAGCTGAAGATGACGGTTATGCTCAATTATCCTCCGAATGTTCCGCCTCCATGTAGGACGGTTTTGTACTTATATTTTTCATGTTATGACAAGTTTATATTTTTTATGTTATTCTGTGTGCTTTTTAGTGTTTAAGTTTTTTTTAAGAAAATGTTTTTTGTGATATTTACCTAATTATGAAAAAAACAATCTTTTGGTTTAAAAAATATTGCCAGAATGCCAGACTCAAAAATGAAGTACAGCTTATTAACTGTAAAAGTCAACCACAAAATCTTATAAATTTTTAAATAATAATAATCAGTAAAATATGTTTTTACTCCTCACTAACCCCTAGGGGATATAGTGGGGAGTTATGGATCCACAATTTTTAACATTATTTTTTTTTATTGCAGATTATCAACTAGTATCATTCTGAGATTGTATTCTGAAATTTTCATCATAATTTAGCTGTGTGTGTGTGCTGTGTACTATGTGCTATGTACGGCGTGCTTATTCTACTTTATTCATTATAGACTAAAGTACTCATTCGATTATTTTCAAATTTTCCAAATTTGTATATCTAATACTTGTTTAGACCCCATTAGATTTTGGAGGATATCTGAATAGTTCTTCTCAATTTTTTAACTGTCAAATATTTCAAAGTGACCTCAAGCTCAGGAAACTTAAAATTTGATATTTTTATTTTCAAATTGCTAAAAAGGCACACCATTTTCATAAGATGGCATTGAAGGCATCAAGTATTCATACTAAAATATTTAAATCAAAAATAATTCAACATACTCATTCAGGAAAATGTTGTAAATTTTCCATACTAATTTTGAATACTTTGCGGAGTGACTAGGTAGTGAGAAGTATAGCGTTGACCACAACCCACTCGTTTTTAAATTAAATTGTTTGCTAATTAAAAAAAGAACCATAAATATTGATGAAATAAACAATATAGTTTTCTTTGCCTCTTTCCACTTCATCGGGGTCAGCTCTTATGCTTCTTCTTTCCCCGTAGCGCTTTTGTCCCGTTTCTATCGGGGTACGCTTTGATCATGATCCTGGAATTGGCGAGTCTGGTTATTACATTGAAGCGACTGCCATCTGACCTTCGTAACTCTTAGAAAGGGGAACCAGACAAATTGGATCATGGGGTCAGCTCTTCTGCTAATTTTGTTTAATTTATTTTATTTTGTTTCCAGAAAATTTACATGAAATAGTAGTGACATGGTCAACGCCTGATCCAACTCCCGAATCCGTAGTGGAATACGGAATCGATGGACTGATTCTATCTGCATATGGAAATTCTACTCTCTTTGTTGATGGAGGAGAAAAGAAACACTCGCAGTATATTCATCGTGTTACCTTACCAGATTTGACACCGAGCTCCAAGTATGGTATGTTGAAATTTGTACCTACTCTATTAAAATATGTAAAATAGACATGGAATGAATTCATTATGGATATCTACTATTTATCGGGTAGAAGTTTTCCTTCTCTAATCCAAATTACTAAGTAGAAAATGTAATTTTAGTACTTCTTCTGGGTCACAATCCTAGGATTGGTCTGCACCAAACACTTGATCTTTCCACTTAACTCTATCGTCCGCCAGTCTCTTCATCTCTTTGTAGCTGCTACAGTGCACGTCACCGATTATCTGGTCTATATAGTTGTTTCTGGGGCGACCTCTACAGTTATTCCCATCAATCATTCCTTCGACGATGGTAAAAAGCAGGCCTGGGTGCCGGATGTTGTGGCCTATCCAAGTTGTTCTCTGTTGGGCAATTCTTTTCATAATTTGCCTTGTCTCTCCAACCCTACTTAGTACCTCGTCGTTGCTGATATGTTCTGACCAGTGAACTTTAGCCATGTGTCTGTAGCACATATCAAACGCAGTCAGACGTCCCGTTTCGCGTTGGCTGATGGTCCATGTTTCACAGCCGTATAGCAGTACACTCCAGACAAGAGTCGATCAATTTTAGTGCATAATACACTAAACATCTTCATAAATTAAGCATAAATGCTTGTGCTGTATGGGAACGAAATTGGTCGAGGCAGCTATGGTGGGGTTTGTACTCGCTAACACTGGATTACTAAGCCAGTGCGATGCTCGCTCTGCTACCGACCCATCAATAATAATGATTTTTATAACGCCGTTATAGGATCATTTCAAGGGCGCTGATAGTTTAGTCTTGTGTTATTTTTAGTCCTTAAGTGAAAGTGCTCTTGCTTTGAACACGGGACATCTGGAGGCAATTCATTCCACATAATATGATAACTCACATTAGAGCCTTGATCATAGTATGCTACCTTGTTAACTCTGTCCAACTCATGTAGGGAGTTGTTACTCTGTGATACGGATTAGTCGAGTGTGAAATGCCTCCCAGAGAGCTCTCATCTCTGTTACAGTTTTTGAAAGTAGATATGACATTAAATTGAACAGATAACAGAGACACAGCTTGTCCCAACATGAAAGGATGCGTTTCCACTGTCAATTTATCTGAAAATTGTTTATTCAAATATATTTGATTTGAATTGTAAACCCCAACATTCTCTTACAGCATAAGAATTCATTAGTTTGAGGAATATACAAATGATTTTATGCTCTTGTTTTACGGATAAAATCATTTTTTGTTATAAAAGTATGCATTGTTGAAATTTGGAAATATATATGTGATTGAATATAATTTTTAAATGATATCGAAGTTTGTTTTGTTCATTATTATAGTGTATGGAGTAAATTTACAAAGAAAAATCTAGCCTTCAATTGCTCCAAGCCTTACATGTTACTGAATTTCTCATTGTGGTATGAAATCGTCTTTTTTAAGTTATGAGACATGTTATTCAATTCATAGAAAAAGTAGACATAGTTTATTGTTTTTATTGTTTATTGACACAGGAACTCGTCAACTGTTATTATGAACACTCTTGTTTGTGCAATGCACAGAATGATTCATAATATTATTTTGTTTGTCTCTTCCCCACATTCATTATTTTAATTGTTTGCCTAGTCTCCGGGGGAAGTGATTCATAAGTAATACAATAATCCAACACTTATATTATCATAATGGCCTCATATCCACAATGCGGTGACCGATGATGGATTGAGGACCGCATAGGGTTACATTGATGCTTGATAGAGAAATGTGATATCAATTGATCATACCTTTATGACATATGGAATAGAAGTAAGAGCCAATTGCTGAAATCAAGACCCTCCTCAGGGACCGCATCATAAATAAGACAGGTCTACATGCGGTGTCAAGAACATAACAAGATGGGGGCATAGCAAAAGATGCTTCTGGAGAGATCACGTCGAACGCATAGACGACAGTAGAATTGATTGACAACAAATGATTACCCGGAAGGCCTGCAAAATGATGGTTGGACTTCCTCCTCCCAGGATAGTCCAGGATAGATGGAAAGACAGTTGGACCTCCTCTTGTTGGTATTCCTCCCAGGATAGTCCACCCTCACAATCAGGTCAAATGAACTAATAATACAAGAGATGGAAAGACAGTTGGACCTCCTCCTCCCAGGATAGTCCACCCTCACAAACAGGTCAAATGAACTAATAATTCAAGATATGGAAAGACATTTGGACCTCCTCCTCCCAGGATAGTCCACCCTCACAAACAGGTCAAATGAACTAATAATACAAGAGATGGAAAGACAGTTGGACCTCCTCCTCCCAGGATAGTCCACCCTCACAAACAGGTCAAATGAACTAATAATACAAGAGATGGAAAGACAGTTGGACCTCCTCCTCCCAGGATAGTCCACCCTCACAAACAGGTCAAATGAACTCATAATACAAGAGATGGAAAGACAGTTGGACCTCCTTGTCCCAGGATAGTCCACCCTCACAAACAGGTCAAATGAACTAATAATACAAGAGATGGAAAGACAGTTAGAACTCCTCCCAGTCCCAGGATAGTCCACCCTCACAAACAGGTCAAATGAACTAATAATACAAAAGATGGAAAGACAGTTGGACCTCCTCCTCCCAGGATAGTCCACCCTCACAAACAGGTCAAATGAACTAATAATACAAGAGATGGAAAGACAGTTAGAACTCCTCCCAGTCCCAGGATAGTCCACCCTCACAAACAGGTCAAATGAACTAATAATACAAAAGATGGAAAGACAGTTGGACCTCCTTGTCCCAGGATAGTCCACCCTCACAAACAGGTCAAATGAACTAATAATACAAGAGATGGAAAGACAGTTAGAACTCCTCCCAGTCCCAGGATAGTCCACCCTCACAAACAGGTCAAATGAACTAATAATACAAAAGATGGAAAGACAGTTGGACCTCCTCCTCCCAGGATAGTCCACCCTCACAAACAGGTCAAATGAACTAATAATACAAGAGATGGAAAGACAGTTAGAACTCCTCCCAGTCCCAGGATAGTCCACCCTCACAAACAGGTCAAATGAACTAATAATACAAAAGATGGAAAGACAGTTGGACCTCCTTGTCCCAGGATAGTCCACTCTCACAAACAGTTCAAATGACATAATACATGATGAAGAAGAAGCCTTTTATGTAATAGATAAATATGTAAATTTATCCATCAATTAATTTCTACTTTTTCGCTACTCCCAGCAATTTCTCTTAGAGATCATAATATCCGCTGTAAGGAGCTGGACATAGTGAAAAATTTGTTCTGAATCCTGGTCTAGAAATTGACAGAACTGACAGGTGGGAAGAAAAAACAATGTGAAAATTATGAAAATAGCTATTAAAGCTACAGAGTCCTATAATATCCTAACAGGATTCACATAAGGGAAAATTAAGAAGCTAAATTGAAAGGTGTGTTATTATAAAAGGGTAATGTGTCTATGATAGAATAATTATCTAATTATACTAGTTGCCTGTAACACATGAGATCCAACTTTTCATGGCGATAGAATGTGTATAGTGTAAGACACATAAAACTCCATATATAATAATAAATAAACGTATCTAACTATAAACCCTTAAATCCAAATTATTGAGTATTTTAAGATATTTTGTTTTCTGTACAAAACATGTATGTCAAGATAGGATAGTGTGAAGATCAGTCCTTTATTCCTACCCCGAATAGGTAAACAGCTTAAATATGCGTGTATGTATGAAGATTAAGTATCAAAGTACAAGAGTTGCCGTAGATATTGTGTATTCTGCCACACAAATTGTATGAAACAATATCGTCACATAATTCAATTTTGAAAATTATAAATTGTTAAAAAAAGTTTGAGATGTACTGTTACAATGTATAATTTTATTATATTGGGATGTTTTGGGGTTTTTAGATATTGTATAACAAATTGGAAATAAAGGCAATTGAACGCATAAGTTTTTCTAAATTGGAAATATAGGCAATTGAACACATAAGTTTCTCTAAATTGGAAATATAGGCAATTGAACACAAAAGTTTCTCTAAATTGGAAATATAGGCAATTGAACACAAAAGTTTCTCTAAATTGGAAATATAGGCAATTGAACACAAAAGTTTCTCTAAAAAAAATGTTTTTCTTAGTAAAATAATTTTGAGAAACCTTGAAACTTTTTTATGTAAACATAATTGAAATATTGTATTTGTCTATATTTATAAAACTTTTCAGCATTCTAGCTTTGTGAGATGTATACATGGAAAAATTAAAACATTGATAATGCCTGACTGGAACAAAAATTCAATATTTTGGATATAAAACTTTAAGGCCTAAAATTTTCTATATTTTCTGAAATTTTGGGCTCTCTGCATCAAGCGGATGTAAAGTTATAAGGGGGACACATACAGACACTGAATTTTTCTATTCCGAATTTTGAGTTCATCAATATATTAAGATGTGTCTATGGCAGAGCGGTTAGCGCGCTGGGCTAGTAATCCAGTGGTCGCGAGTTTGAATCCTGCCTCAACCAATTTCATCGTTCACCCATAGCACAAGCATTTTTATGCGTAGTTTAGGGAATGTAGGAAGATGTTTATGTACTTGTTTGACAAGGACATATTTATTAAAAATAATAACATATATGCTGCGAAGCTTCTTAGTTGATGTTTTTTTACTTTAAAGTTTAAAAATCATGCAAAAAGTCTACTACTGTATACAATTCTCTCACACGGAACTAAGGTTAATACTGTCAAAAAAAAAATCTCTTGAACAAATTGACAGTTGGATAACATATATTTTGCAAAACCTCCTTGTTGGTATTTTTGATTTCAAAGTTAAAAATTTCATGAAAAATGTAGACCTAGCCGTGTGAAATCTCACGGATCTTGGCTGGAAACTATGGAAACTATGTCGGATATGGATAATATTCATTTTCGTATGCTATACTTGTACTTTTCAATGATTGAATTGTATATAACTATTTGAATTTTGTATGTAAAGAACTTTGTAAGTACAATCCATTGTAGATTGTGGCATCATTAAAAATCTTTCTTTACCCATCTTGACTCAAGCCCCAAGTATTATAATATAAATAATACTTGTCCTGAGGTAATGATTACAAATACAAAGATAATTACTTAACACACAAAAAACGGGGTACATTATCAAGTACATATTATAATAAATATGATAAGATCATATATGTACATACATATATATTATATTTTTGATTTATTAGTGTCAACATTGTTTTTATCATATCAACATCTCAATAATCTTTTTTGTTTACTTTGTACTATCCTTTTCTGTTGATAACATGTCCCATAATTATATTGTTGTGTATTGATGTTATTTCACTCTTATCTTCTATCTAATATAATATTATTGTTTAACTTTGACATGTTAAAACAGTGTTTGATTTATTTGAATATTTCAATGGTAAAATCATTATCCATTTTATATGCTATTAACATTTGTGCATATAACAAAATAGGTTATCTTTATTTTATTCAATTGACGCAGATATTTGTTGTTTATTATTTAAAATATTTATTTTTGAGATGATTTTGTCCAATTTTTTTCTGGTACGCATGTTTAAAGATATTATTTAATTTGTGGTATCACACTTATGCTCATTGGTCCTTTGTGATATCATAAACGGGAATGACTTCCCCCTTCATTAATCCACCCTGAATCAGCTTGAGTGGCTAACATCTCCAATGCCAGAACATCTCCGATATCAACAGACATGTTGTCCATCATAGATGAACCTTAATAATAATAATAATAATGAACACTTCCTTGCACCCTGCGCAAGTAGCGAGTTTATTGCCGTATGGCAATTTCTTCCAATTAACCAGTGTTTTCAGCCCAGAGAACCAATATTTGCGTGAGAAATAAATTTAAATAAATTTCTCCTCTGCTGGGAATCGAACCCAGGACGCCCGTACAGAAACCAAACGGCTAACCAACTGTGTCTTTAAACCTTCCCAAGGGTTTTCTCCTATTTCTAGAGAGAGCAAGACAGTTACACGGGAAGTGGACCACGCAGTCTCTTCTTTCCTTTTGCCTTAACACGATCTGCAGTAATCTCACCGTTTGCGTAGAATGCGAGGAAGTAATTTATAAATAAATAAATAAGCTAACAGCGCCCTTAAAATTATCCTGAATCATTAAACAGTATATTACGAATCTTTAATAAACGAGACTGTATTCATGACTGCGTTGCATTAACCCTCTTATACTACAGTTTATTTCTATTTTTAATTTATCGCCAGTCTAAGTAAAAACACTTGGACAAAATTTATTTCACCACCTTTTTTCAATATTTGAATTCCAGTTTACCACTGCGGTAGTTCGTTGGGCTGGTCTCCCGAATTCTGGTTCAAAACGGTTCCCGATGGCGACAACTGGAGTCCATCCCTGGCAATCTTTGGAGATATGGGAAATGAAAATGCACAGGTAAATTTATCACACAATTGTAGTGGAACAGATGAAGATTGATCTCCTTCATAATAAGCATTACAGTTCATATTGTTAGATAGTAATTATACATCTGTTCATTGGAACTAATTCATCACACGGGAATTCAACTTATAACAAGTAATTAAATTTTCAAGTTATTAACCCTTTGAGTAGGTATTTTGTATTTGTGATGAAAATAATTTTTTTTTTGTGTCATTTGCCATTAAATAATAAATGTAGGGGTTATCAATTTTGATCGATAATTAAAAATATTCAATATTCACAAAAAAAAACATAGAAACATAGATAATTTTAAGATACAAAATATATTTTCACTGATTATCTAACAGGAGACATTAAAATGTCATGTACACAATTGTGTACAAAATGTCTCAAAGGGTTAAATATATATTATACTGGACATGGACGGCTTTGAAAGTCAGCAAACATAATTTGTACTTGATTCTCTCTGGCACTTTTTGCCAGTGAAGATTTCGTAGATGGTTGGATATGTGTGAGAATGTCGCAGCTCCGGTGATTTACCTAGCAGCAGCGTTGAAGATGGATTGAAGTTTGTTTAGCTTCAGCTTTGGGAGGTTTGTGTAGATACCATTACAATAGTCCAGGTGGGAAATAACGAATGCGTTTACTAGAGATTTCGTTGCTTCTGTGTGTGTTTATTATTCCAAACAGTGTCTCTCAGACGGCCGGCAATGACTGCTAATTTGTCATGGACATTTCTTTCATTTTAACAAAAGTATCTTAGTGTATTATATGTTTTTCTTTTCAGAGTCTAGTGCGGCTGCAAGATGAAGCCCAGAGGGAAATGTATGATGCTGTAATCCACGTGGGAGATTTCGCTTACGATATGGACTCAGAAAATGCAGAAATCGGTGATGCATTTATGAAACAGCTTGAGCCATTGGCTGGATACTTGCCCTACATGGTCTGTCCGGGGAACCATGAAGAGAAATAGTAAGTTTATAAATAAAACATGATGTCGCCACTAGATAGTTTACAATTAAATAGTAGAATTTATTGCCGAACTGGATGAAATGTTGTACAACATATTATTAAGGAATCTGTGTGACATCAGATAATCCTAAAAATATTTTTGTCTAATAGCAAGAAAGGAAGCCTAAAAATTTAAAAAGACTGATCGTTGTCAGCAAAATGGAAGGACAGCGGCCCCGGGGACGAGCTCCTTCTCGGTGAAATAACCAAATAATAATAACTCTCTTTCAATAGGATTGGCCCTAAAAAGGCAAAGGACAGAATTGTTAGAGTTTTGTTGGGAATGCAACAGTGGCCCATCATGTTGGACACGTCTTTCAATAATGAACACCAACAAGAAGAGTCTCATTGTTTTTATTAATTTCTTTAAATCATTATTACATACATACCATTACGCCATGTCCCTTACGGGGTAAGCAGAGAGAACCGGGCGCCATACTTCTCTATTTTTGCACACATTTCTGGCTTCCTTTACATCCATGCATCGTCTCATACATGCTCGTCGATTGTTCAAACTTTTTATGTTTCCTTCTTTCAAAATATCATTCACATGGTCATGCCATTCCTTTCTGGGGCGACCCCTGCTATTCACTCCATCTCTTGCACCCGTGTATATTTTTTTGGTCAGTCGTTTATCGTTCATTTTTTCAGTATGTCCAAACCACCTCAATGCATTCACTTTCTTTTTACATATCATGCATTCTTTCCTTATGTCCTCATTTTTTATTCCATCATATATCGTTCTATTACATACTCTTCTTAGTGATCTCATTTCTACAGCATTTATTCTACTTTCATGTGTCTTTTGCCAGGTCCATGTTTCACTAGCATACGTCAAAGTAGGCACCACAATTGCATTGTGTACTGCAAAGTAGGCACCACAATTGCATTGTGTACTGCAAAGTAGGCACCACAATTGCATTGTGTACTGCAAAGTAGGCACCACAATTGCATTGTGTACTGCAAAGTAGGCACCACAATTGCATTGTGTACTGCAAAGTAGGCACCACAATTGCATTGTGTACTGCAAAGTAGGCACCACAATTGCATTGTGTACTGCAAAGTAGGCACCACAATTGCATTGTGTACTGCAAAGTAGGCACCACAATTGCATTGTGTACTGCAAAGTAGGCACCACAATTGCATTGTGTACTGCAATTTTGGCTTCCTTTGATCATTATTAAGTGAGTATTTTTTTTTGTTTTCAGTAACTTCAGCAATTACCGCAATCGTTTCTCAATGCCTGGAGGTCAAGAGAGTATGATGTACAGTTTCAACATGGGACCCGTTCACTTCATTTCTATTTCAACAGAGTTCTATTACTTCCTCAACTATGGAATGAAGCAACTTGTCTTGCAGTATGAATGGCTCGAGGCTGATTTGCAGCAGGCTAACAAGTTTGAAAGCAGGTATATAAATATTCTTTGTACAATACTTTTTATCTAAAAAAGACAGTTTCATGATCTATTTTTACTTTGGGGTATACAATACTTCTTTGTTTTTGTCAATTAGCTTGGTTGTCTCTTTGTGGTATTGCCTAGGTTCTATACCCGGGAAGATCATAGTGTTTTTCAGATAAAATTTATATAATAATGTATATCACCGGATCTAGCAATCCAGTGGACCTAGAAATCAAATTCAAATCCAAAATGAATGAAAACAAGTTTTCAAAGTTCTTATTATTCACACTGTGGAATGCCATTATAAATTATTTATATTGACTTAACTATTTTGAAGACACTATAGTTTTACTTCCACTCAATAAATTAACTTTTATAAATTAATTATTGGAACGTTTTCGGACTTTCGGAGGTTAAGTAACGACGTTGCTGATGATCGACGAAAGTCCGAAAACGTTCCAATAATTAATTTATAAAAGTTAATTTATTGAGTGGAAGTAAAACTATAGTGTCTTCAAAATATAGTTAAGTCAATATAAATAATTTAGAATGAAAACATATGTATATCTGTTGATGTTTTCATTCAGGGGGGCAAGTCTGGTTCAATCGGCGAAATCAAAACCACCGTGATTACCCATATCATGGATATAATTATTGTATGGAGTTCTACAATATCTTTAGATGTCATAGAACTCCATGCTATAATTATATCCATGATATGGGTAATCACTGGGGTTTTGATAAATCGCCGGTCGAACCAGACTTGCCCCCCAGATCAAAGGTATCGGATTCAAATCCTAGGAAGATTTTTGTTTTTCTATTTAAAGCAAATAATAAACACTCATGTACCTACATGTATATAAAAATCTTTTTCTCAAATTGTTTTATTAAAAAATAGTAATTGCATTGGAAATTTGTACACAATATCATCTTTTAACTGTTGATTTTTGTATTAAATTTATTTCACATGTCTTTCTTTCAAATCAAAATGATATTGGGTTCATTTTTCATATGTCCTTTTTTAAAGGACAGAGGTTATCAATTTGACATTCTTTTTTAATTATAGCTTATCTATACTTGAATATTTTTATAATTTTTATTATAACATTTTGACCTATAAAATATTGTTATAAAATTCATATTAATGTTTATTTACAGATGGTGGTTCTGTTTGAATTGTTTGAGTGTATAGAAAGAATATAAAGATGTTTAAAGAGTAATTGTACCAGAGATTGGATAGGAATTAGTTAATCTCTCTGAAACATAACCTTCAGTTTTTATTCTATTTTACAGAAAGAATTCTGCATTCTTGCGTCATAATATCGGCATTGATTGTGTGAATGTATTTATTTCTCATTTTAGTAAAAAATATATTTATATAAAGAAGTTATCACAAATTGAGGATTTGTAAACCAAAGAAAATTTAATTTTTATTTATTTATAACTTTGCCTTGAAAAGGAGCTTAACCTTTTCCGTGCTACGCGTATGCTAAACAATGTAACACCTCAGTGCGGCGCAATTTTCGGACAAAATTAAAATCGTCATATCTCAATAACTACTCACCTGAGATACTTGAAATCTTCGACAAGAATATTCGTTTTTAACTGTTCTAAATGTTGAATACAATTTTTTGTTTATTTTGTGTTTCTGCATACTATTTAACTGATTTTTTCAACATTCCAGCTTACAAAAACATAACTAATTAGCAAAAAAATATCACATAGGTAAAAAAAGACAAAGGAAAGAATATAGTGAATAAAAATCATCTTAAAATTCATGAATTTTTAAGTATTTCTTCGAAAACAAACACAGTTTTCAACAATTGCTTAGTGCCTTATACGTTTGTATGAAGTTTATCTGTAAGCGCTTTGACCTATGCGCCGCTGCACCGTAATTTATCAACTTATAGTAGAAAATAGTCATAAAATAATTGGTTGTTATAAATAATACTGTAATAAGTCAACAGGATCTGGAGAACTTTTTCGAAACATTTATAAAAGCAAAATTCATTCATAATAGCAAAAAATATTCAATGTATTTTGTCTATCACTTAGTAAGATTTTAAAAGTTGGTGACACAAAAAATCGAAGTTACTCTCAAAAACACATGAACTTTAAAAAAATAGTAATTTTGAAATATGAATCAACGTTAAAGACACAAATAAAATATAATTAAATAATAAGATTAATTACTCATTGTTTTACGTTCATATTAGTTAATAATGCTCTTATTGTCAAAATAAATAAATAAACAAAAAAATATAAATTTACAGCAAAATACTTTGTTTTTATATAGGTACTAAATAAAAACCGAACATAAATATTTTTCTAAACCGGCGCACAATCTATACGACTTCGGATATGGGTTATACGCAACATTAATATCCATACAAAGCGGTATCTCAGTACGGGTCTCGATTATGTCTCGAGATGAAATAGACAAAAAGTAAACACTCTACCGCCATCTACCAAATTTTTTTAAAAAAATTTTTAAATCATTTTTACTTAGATAAATGGTTCAGCTACACGATGTAATTATTATATTTTGGATATGTCGATAAATAAGATTTCTACAGCGAGTTTAAGTGGAGCATTGTCCATCACGATAACCTATCGTGATCCACACTGGTGTAGCACATGATTCATCACGATAACGTCTCGAGATTAGCACTGAAACGGTTAAGGGAATTAAAAAAGAACCAAAGAGTTATTAATTTCTACAGCAAAATGATGTAATTTACAGTGTTATCTAAATTTATATATATATATGATATTATTCTCTACCTCCAAAGGTAATTTACGAGTATTCTGTTGCTATTAAATGATCTCTTTCAGCCAACCCATGCAATGTTAAGCATTCACAGTGACAAACAAACATTAGGAGGGAGCAGTATGGTTTTCCAGCCTATAAGAATGCTGCAGAAGTATGACTCCTATTCACTCCTACATGGGTGCTGCTAGGTTTTCCACTATCCAGCAGTTTTACAAACTATCAAAACATTTTTTTCCCCTAAATTCAATAAGTTTCTACTAAGGATTGGGTGCAGACATACACAATAAGTCTTAGACATTCATTTTTTATTAAAATGACTCATTACAAATTACCTACTAAATGGTGCTGGAGGTGATATCTAAACTATTTGAATATTTCAGGAAGATACTCAAATACATGTGATCAATTTATTAGTTAACATCTGGATCGTCTAGCTTCCAGTTTGTAGATTTCTATACTTATGTTTAAATATGAACATTATTTCTAAAAATATTTTTATTTACCGACTACCGTTTTGGCTCATCGAACCATATTCAACCAGTTGAGTTTGAAACGGTCGTAATTAAGTGAAAATGCTTGTAGAAATTATTTGTGTTCATGTTTGCCTTTATCTATTAGTAGACTTTTGATGTCCAATTTATGTATTGTTGCAAAAAAATATGTGAAAATGGCATAAAAAAATTACAGAAAAAAACAGCCGTGGATCGTTGTGTATGGTCACCGACCAATGTACTGTAGCAACCTGAACAAGGACGACTGCACTGTTTTCGAGACCATAACTCGCGTCGGTTTGCCATTTTCACACACCTTTGGTGAGTTGACCCCATCTTTGAATAAGCTAACAGACTAACAAACATCATGATTAATACAGCGTGCCGTTTTGCGCTTCCCCTTTGCTCTCCATTTTGCAGAAAACAGCGGCCATGGATCGTTGTCTACGGCCATCGACCAATGTATTGCAGTAATTTAAACATTGACGATTGCACCCATCACGAGACACTAACACGGGTTGGGTTGCCTTTCTTGCATTGGTTTGGTAAGGTGCTACTTACTAACAAATGTGTAATGCTATAATATCAGTTATGTCGTCGGAGAATGTTGTTTTGTATCTATATCTCCTTATCATACACCTTCACCTCAACCCCTTATTACCTACCCATCACCATCATCTATCACAGTCACCATGTTATAATGTGGACTGAGTATGTAACCAAAAATAAACATTTTTACATGGATTGAACATAGAATATGCTAATTAATGTATTGTGATGATTTACCCGCTTGACAAACATTATATTATGCTTTTAGATTATATTAATTGTGCTTCATAAAATTCACAATGAGATATTTGCACTAAATTACACATATACTAATAAATTTTAAATGTGTATTCTATGTAATTCTAAGTATATACATAAATTTATTCATAATTTCAATATAGTTATTAAAATTTATTATTATAAACTGCAATACGTACATTAAATTGAATTATATAAAAGTTTTAATGGTTTTATTGAATTCTGAAAATTTTTCACATTGATTCAAATTTCACACATTTAAAATATCACTTAAATTATTTCCTGATTTCTGTATATAGTTATTTTGTATATTTCATTGAAAACTGTATATTATATTACAAGGTTTTTGATATCATCATAATATTATCGGATAAAGTTTATGCAGTTTATGATCTGATTGATTCTAATGTACATATTTATCTTGACTATGTTCTTATTTGTTGTTGAACTTTAATTTTTTCAAACAATGTAACATTTTTTATCTTTAACAAGTCTTCAGTAAATGACTTTTTTCATAGCACTACATGAAATCACATAAAGATAAATAAAAATATATATTTAATCATGTAGGTATTTAGTTATTTTAGATCCATTGTAAAAGTGTTTTCTTTGAACACACCATTAAGTTGTATATTTATTCCCTCTCTCTTGAATATCCATTTTTATTTCTTTCAATTTCAAAATAAAAAATGTATGACCAGCTATTAAATGTTGATTTATGTATCTTATGTAATTATTTGTTTAATAAAATGGCTGGTATGTTTAAAATTTTGTCATTTATTAAAACAGAAAAGGTATGAAATTATTTATAATAATGCATTTCTTTGATATTTACTTTTTTGTAATGATTGTGTTTATGAACATGTCCCCAAAATATATAATTAAAAAACAATGTACAATCATTCATACTTTAATCTAATTAGAATGTAACATAATATATTATAATTATAGTAATGCTATAGATATAGACAGATTTGTTGTGATGTTTTTAATATATTTATTAAAATACACATAATGCATGACTTGTCCATACACTTAATTGTCATATTTACCAGCATATGTACACTACCACACTTAATAATGGATCACACATTTGATTTTAAAAAAGATGGTGGCTTTTTAAATTATCACATATTCTCACAAACAAGGAAAACATCACTGCAATATTGTGTACAGATATTTATAGCATGAATGACAAACTGTATAATATGTACTTTGCTTAATTATCTAATTTTTTTATCAATTTAAAAAATAATATCTTTGTACTAACAACTTATAACAAATTTTATATTTATCTTCAGAACTATATCATTGCAACTGCTGCTTATTCATTCATTCATTTTCCAACCATCATAATCCTGTCTGCTACAGCTTTTTCTAACAATTATTGTTTATGCAATTAATATTTGACTAACAATCTTTCACGCAGTTTCAATTTGATTATTTTGGTCATTTTCATCACATTACAATCATTTGCTATAATTTTATTTACCCCCTTACGCCGGGATCACAAAATGGGAAGAAAATTGCACATTTGTAAATAATTAGCTCAATCTGTGGATAAGCTGGGCTTATAAGCCAGTGACATTGGTTCAAATCCAATATGTCTACCTTTATATAATTCAAAACACAAATTTATGGAACTGGAAAGAAAATGAAACACAAATGCAAAGTTTTTATTCTACTTTAATTATAAATTTATTTTCTGATACTCTTTTATTTTCTTGAATACATAATTATGCAATAATAGCACATTCATTTTTTGTCTATTTTGGGCTATTTTCACATTTTATTACAGCAGAATAGCTCAAAAACCTGACAGTCCGTATTTATTACTTTTATTTCATATAATTTAATGCATAACTAATAATTTCATTGAGCTGGTTTCATGATTGTTAACAAAAGAAACTCTAAGTTAACAATACTTTAAAATTAAATGTACCCTTTTATTTGTTGAGTTTCATATCAATAATTTACTAGACCATTTTGCGGTAAAGAGATGTACTTCACAAATGTTTGATGTCGGGGAAAAAATGACAAGAAACCTTGTTTTATTTAATGATACGCACGTTTTCTAGAGGATTCTTCAAATTAACAAAAGATTTCTTTCGTTATTATGAAATTGATTGTACAAATCATATGGGAATTATCATTTACTATTTTCGAAAAAATAAAATCTAATGTTTATACAAAACAAACATGATTTGTCTGTTTTTTTAGGTCTTGAAGAACTGTTCTACAGGTATGGAGTTGATTTAGAAATATGGGCACACGAACATTCCTACGAACGCCTTTGGCCCATCTATGACTATGTTGTTTACAATGGATCTTACGACCATCCATATGTCAACCCACAGTAAGTATAAACACTATGCCCCCAAGTCAAATTGAAAACGCTGTTCGTTATCGCCAAGCGCTAATTTTTTTTTCTATGTGATTTGACGTTTGTTGTAGAAATTTTTTCTACAATAACAAACAACAAACGTCAAATCCCATACAAAAAAAAATTAGCGCTTGGCGATAACGAACAGCGTTTTCAATTTGACTTGGGGGCTATGTTGTCATTGAAAATTAGATCATGCTGTTTGCTTTTTATACAAGAAATAAGGGGATTGCAGTAAAACAACCGTCCTTAATGTATTATTCATTCATTTCAATATTATTTATCGTGATTTAATAATTTTTCAGGGCTCCAGTTCACATAATTACAGGATCAGCCGGATGTAGGGAAGGTCGTGAACCATTTGTCAGTAAGTAAATGTTAAATCAGTAACGTATTAGGCATTGAAACAATATTTTATTCCTTTTTCCAAAAATAATATTAATTTTTATTAGCTTTCAATGATCAATTTTTTGTGACAATTAAAAATAAAGTTTCTACAATTATTTATTATCATCATCATCCATGGCTCAACAACTCAGGTCGAATCTTGGCCCACTGTAGAGTTTACCTCTATGGATGTTGGTTTTACGCAGCGCCTCGCAACTTCATCCAACCACCGAAGCTTTAACTTTCCATCTCTCCGTATCCCCCCTGGTGCACCATTCAAAATCGCTTTTGTGATGTCTCCATCGCTCATTCTTTGCAAATGTCCGGCCCACCAGAGTATCCCAATCATTATCTCACCCGAGATGATTGGATCTTTGTAAAGATCATAGAGCTCCTGGTTGAATCTGATACCCCACTCTCCATTGTAACAAATTGATTATTATCCTCTGCAGGTATTATAAATTATGTTTGTATTTTCCAGTAACACCACCATACTGGTCCGCATTCCATAGCCAAGACTACGGATACACCAGAATGAAGGCGTATAACTCTTCACATCTCTATATTGAACAGGTCAAATTTTTATACATTATATATCAATCCATTTATGGTATTTGTTTCAAATATGCAATGCATGCAGTTAAAAATTATAGATAATGATATCTCTTTCTGAGTTAAATGCAGTGCATCTTATTTTTTCCCAGAATTTTTACAGGAAAAACAATCTATTTTAATAAGGGATTATATAGTAAAATAAAATTATATATTTGCTGAAAATTTCAACTATAATATTTATTTATAATAAATTTAAATAGTAAATTCTTTGTTTTCATCACTAGGGAGTATTTTATGTTAACTGGTTTCAAAACTGACTCACTCTCTCATCCAAACAAGCTTATACTAAACTAAGTTGCAAAGTATCAAGATATTTATTTATTTATATATTACTTAATTAATAATACTAGAATTATAGCCTTCTGTTAACACAATGAAGACGGGTAGGTACAAGTACTTGCATTACCTACAGACAGACGGTATTTCGAGACGCAATCAGATTTTTTTTAATCTCGTTTTAATTGAATATAATATTTAACGATTTAGATATATCTAGTCATTTCAAAATGTGAGATGTGATTTTAATTATTTTTTGTAGGTATCCGACGATAAAGAAGGAGAAGTCATAGATAATTTCTGGATTGTCAAAGACACTCACGGCAAATATCCGGATCGAGTATACAAGGGGGAAAGTTACGAACCTATATTTGGATTGTAAATCAAATATTACCATTATATTTCCGTCTTGCCCTTCAATTTTAACTATTTGTAACATGTAATTCTTGTAATAATATATTCTTATTATATTGACGGGTATATTGAATGAAATCTTATATATTTGTAACATTTTAAATTAATAATTGTGGCTTTCAGATTATATCTACACATTGATTAAAGTTTCAGTAGTCCATGATTTTAAAAGAATTTATAATAGTGCCTACATAATGTATTCCTTGTAAGATCATTATATTTATTGACAATACTTAAAAAATAATATTTCCCTAAATTTGTTTGCAATTTTATTTAAATATTATTTTATTTGATTATTATGGCCATGTAAAAACGTGTCTTTAACCAGGTTTTATTTGAGAGCTTTTTATAACCATAGATAATTACTCACTATGTGACCAATGTTGCTTGAAGAAAAAATAAATATTAAATTGCCGCTTTTACATTTTTTGAATGTTTTTTTCTGCGAGCCAGTTTATATTTTTTTTAAATCGAAAAGATGCTTATTTGGTTTCATCAATGTACCATTAATTAATGAACATTTTTATAAAAAATAAAACTAACAAAAAATGCACTTACTTTATTTATTTAGAACTGAAAGTCACCTATATTATGTATTAGAAATATTATGTGGATAGGATAAAATAATAGATGATAATATTTGTGTAGATTTTAGTATGTAAAAACAATGATATATTTTGATATTGGATGGAAAAATGATATATTTTGAGGATTATTGATATCACCTGACTGATACGGCTATTAAAATTATATAAAAATTCTCAATATTGGTATGAATTTTGTGGTTTGTATTTAATAGGAATTTTGTTTTGAAGGAGTGTAAAATACAGCCACATCTTTACACTACGATATCCTTGGTCTGAAAATCTCAAACATAGACAAATATTTTGATTTCTTTGAAGTATTGAACAATCGAAATGTTGATTTCATTAATTTACTACCATATAAAGTATGTGCTACTAAATATCTATTACAATATGAAGTAGATAAACTATCAAGAATACATTGAATATTCTGAATATTGATTAGTGTTGACAGAGATAAATAAATTTGCCATCATCAATTACTTGTGCAGTTGTAGCGTAGCCGCAAGTTCTCTGACTTCTGTGTCAATTTATTAGTATTTTCAAATGTTTGAATGTTAACTTTGTGGTTTATATCCAATTAATTATCCCAATTAGTCTCAAATTTCTTACCAAAAGACATAAGACCGGCATTTTACACTGACAATAATATTGGAAAAAGTTTAATGAATTCCAAAGATAAAGATAATAAAATGGAAAACTCCGGCGTATACCAACTGACATGTGGAGACTGCTCTGCAGTCTACATAGGAAAAACAGGACGGAAATTTGAGACTAGAGTAAAAGAACATATTAGATGTATAAACAATGATAATTTTTCGGAATTCGCAGAACACTTAGTACTTAATGATCATCAATTTAATATGCAATCGGGAACAAAAATTTTACACGTCAACAAAGTAGGTCTCCGTCTTGATAATTTAGAGTCGCTAGAAATTAAAAAGTGTATTAATTCAAAACAGAACATAATAAACAATCAGTTAAATTTATCTTTCAGTCCATTATTAAATATGTTTCCTTTTACTTCTAATCCTTCAGCCAATCGGACCCACCCTGCACAAGACCCAACCCTAAGTACCCCCACCCTACCTCTACCTCCGCCCCCATAGATTTCTTGTAAGCACGTCGTCACATTCTGTTTCAGTTGAAAGTTAGCCTGATGAGGGAACGGTTAGTTCCGAAACCGGTCGCATCGTTTCAACCAAAAAACGTGGTTAATACAAAGTTATATCTTTAAATTCAATTTATTAGGTTCGATTTCTAGCCGAGAAGTTTGTTAACAAAATAATTCTCGCTCAGTTCTTTTCGATAAAAAGTTGATTGATTGATTGATTTCTTAATTGATTCATAAACCTGGTTGTGTAGAATAAGAAGTGGTTGTATTTCAGAAAATATTACAAGGTGTAATATTTTTTTAAGGTTATTTTGGGGATAGGTGATGTGGTTCTTAAATTCATGGTATTTGCTGATATTTCATTTTATTCTTATAATAGGTCTAAATCATTGATGATTTAACAGATCTATCTTAATTTTTTATATAAACAAGCAATTAATGAAATTTTTTGTTTAAAAGTCAATATCTATTTTTTTATTTTTTAATATAATAGATAGTAGTTAACTGTCCATTAATTGATGTGTGTAAAAGCAATATTATTTTTTGATCCCATTTTATTCAGAATAGTTGTTTTTTTATGATTTTTGTACATTAATACATTTATAATTTGGGATTCAAAATGTCTCAGAGATTTCTTGTATTGTTTTATTTTATTGATTTAATCATTTAAATAATATCAATATACAAACAATTTTCTATAAAATTCTTTATTCGGAATGAATTCATGACGAGTATGATGGTTTGAAATAATTATGATATTTTATAATGAACAAATTTTATGGTATTTACCTTGGTATTTACTAACCAATTAATGTTATAATTTATGTGCATTTCAAAACTTTTTTTTGATTCATATATTAGACTTTTCATGCTGTGAGAATCTTAGGGTGGTATAACAAAAGATTTCTTAGAAATATCTAAGATATCTTGCTCCTAGGTTATCACTTATAAATCATACATAAAACATTCTATATTGAAGTGTATTAGAAAAACTTAAGTTATAAAATAAGAGCGATTCTTACGATTTTCTGAGAAATCTTTTGTTATTCCATTCTTACTGTACGTTTTGTATTTTTTTTTCATACCAAAAACTAGATGATATGGAGAAATGAACTGAGTAGAATAAAGGGGTTGAGATTTTTTAGAAGATGTTTTCACCGTAGAAACAGACCTTTTAAAAAGTATTTACCATGGGGGTATAATAGGTATTTACTGATATTAATGTCAGATAATTGTTGAATTATAGTCCCTGAATATTTTCATTGTAATGAATGATGTTATCTTCAAAATATGTATAAAATAAATATATAATATAAATTGATACTTGTGTAGTAAAATATAGTGTCATTATAACATTGTGTTAGATCAATCTCTAAAATATTCAATTTTTTGTCACTGAAAGAAGTTATTATATTTTTTTTGTAAATTTATTTCTTGATTAACATTTGATTCTTATAATTTGGGGAAAATCAAAAATACGATGCGAAGGTTCATGTACCAAAGGTTTTGTTTCCTGATTTCTGTATATGAATTTGTTGCTAAGTTATATATTATATCAAATATATAATGAATATATTATAACGCAGTGTCCTCTTACACATGCAAACACATCCTCACAAATACACTTGTTTTTTTATGAGTGGTCCTTTATACTTTTTACATTTTTATACTCTTATACCTTGAAGTGTTTTAATTTGATATATTACGGATATTAAATTTTATGGATCACTTTTTTATAAAATAAAATGAGTATAATTATTTTGTAATCCAAAATCCTATGAAAAACTTCTCTTGATATTTTAACTGTAGATTAAATATGAAAGATTAATAGAATTATATTTTGTATCAAGCTAATACAAAATATTCTTTTGTTATTTTACAAAATTGTGTTTGTGTGAAATTATTATTTTCTAACTACTAGTATCTACCAGAGTATTTTGATTAGTCCCAATGTATAGACAAATATTGTTTTTCCTAATTTTTTTTTTATTCGAACAAATCTTTCAGTGGCAAATATAGTTGATTCCTTAATGTTTTTTTGTTTGAAAAATTTGTATGTAAACTTTCTTGTAATTTTTTTTATATTTCAGATAGTTTAATACAAGAATATGCTATGATGAGGTAATTTTTCCATTCAATGCATCTCATGCCAAAGTACATCTTTTTTCTTTTTATTAATGAATTAACAAACATTTTTTAATTAAATATTTTGATTTCCTTAGATGCTTTATTGATAACACTTGTTATGTTAGTTGGTAGATAGGGTTTAATGTAAAATAAACAATTTTGCACTTGTAGGTGATTTGGTTAAACTAGCAATAGTAAAAATGCATAGTACAATGAATAAGTACAGACCTCAAAGAGGTAATTAACAAATGAATAAAATACTTTAATATCCGTATTTGCAGGTACCTACAAATATTTCGCTGTGTTTAATTTCTCAGTGAACAATTTTTGGTGAAAATCCATAGCAAATTAGTAAAAAAAATATCTTTAGTATGTAAAACAATTAGTTTTACTATTTTCAACATGGACCCTGACTGGTTTCGGTCACCAGCTGACCATCTTCAGAATGATTTTGGCATAATTATTTGCCAATAGGAATATTATAAGATCGAAATTAACAGGAATTTTTTCATATGTTAAATAATTTGACTTTGAGATCTGTATTGATTATTTGTGCATGTGTTCTAGAATGCCTTTCATTTAAAAGTGCACTTCGTGGTTAAGTTGGTATAATTGCATTAGGTGTTGTCACACCTTAAAAACAGAATATTTCTTAAAATCAGGGAATTTTATTCTTCTTTTGTAATATTTGTAAAAGTTATTCCTTATAAATCTTCACAAATCGTTAAAACAAGAACTGTTTTGATTTAAATAATTATAGAAAATATGTGTCATTCTATCATATTAAACTAAATTGAAAGAAAAATTAAAAGTGAAATTAGAGGAACTCAATTTAGAGATATGGCAACATAATCCAGTTTATTTGACTGACTTACAGTCGTACCAACATTACTGTGTAGTGAACTTAAGTGAAACGCAGTTTACTTAAATTAGTTTTTGGGATCTTTCTATGCATACTTTTATTTATTAACATTGCTTTAATTTCTTATCTAATAATGTTGTTAGTTATCTTATCTCTTGCACTAGTGTGTATTCATTCTTTAATAATATTCATCTCTCCAACAAAATATGTAGGTTTATACAGTTATTTGTAATATACAGTATTCTAAATATCAGCAGGTGTTAATGTAAGATATTCAATATACTTGTTTACTTTTAACAATTCCCGAAGACCCTTGAACTCCTTTATAATGCATACATTAGGTAACTCAATTTTCATTACCTCAGTTATCCGATATAATATATTCTGATAAATTATTAACGCACAGTTAAGTACCAAGTTCAACAAATGGGATATTGTCATATTGTGTAGGGACATGGATGGATATTATTAAGTCCCAAAAACATAACCTTGATGTTTGGAGTATGTAACGAAATTTACAGGGTTTCATTTAAATATTATAGAATCTGTGATCGATGGCCTCATTTAGAGGGATCGTTTCTTTCACTGTTTACGAACCAATTTCTCAATAGATGGCTTAATAAAAAGTTTCTATGTCATTTCCATAGATGGCAATATCAGTTTATTTTCAAGTGAACAGATATTGATGAGTAACATATATAAACTTTCAAAAATTAGATTGATAAGGAAATCAATAAAATGCATAAGAGCTGAATTTTGTGCAAGCGCTTATTTAAGGTGATCATATAAACCCTGTAGGTGCCTTGATTTCCCGGTTTTCCTATAATATTCCAAATTCGTCTCTATTGAGATATTAATTTGTCAGAAAAAGTGATGAGGATGATTCTGTTATAGATTGATGTTAAAAAAATTATGACATCTTGGCATATTTTTTGTTTAGGTAATTTTTTTGTGTATACAGTTGGACAGATGAATTTATCATTTGTAGGATTTCTTGATGGCTGTAGGTGTATTTTTATAAACAGTTTGACAGATGAATTTATCATTTGTAGGGTTTCTTCATGTCTGTAGGTGTATTTTTATAAACAGTTGGACAGATGAATTTATCATTTGTAGGATTTCTTGATGGCTGTAGGTGTATTTTCATAAACAGTTTGACAGATGAATTTATCATTTGTAGGGTTTCTTCATGTCTGTAGGTGTATTTTTATAAACAGTTGGACAGATGAATTTATCATTTGTAGGGTGTCTTTATGTCTGTATGTGTATTTTTCATTAATATCGGTGTCTATGATATAATTGTACAATTTTTATCCTTCTATATTTGCACCTCTTATTTATTTTTGTGCCATAAAATGGCTTTTACTTTCACTTAAAGGCTCAAACAAAAGTGACAATGTGATCTAGATAAGATGAAGCGATCCGACACTACCAAGTGTATGTGATCAAATAAATAATATAAATATATATTGATAGGGTTTACTACATACTGTGATTATTTGTTAGATTGTAATTAATTAAATAACTCTCATTAATAAATATCCAATACATATTGTAATGTTTATTATTATTTTTTTACCGTCTACATAATATATAACATGTTATGTATAAACTATACATTTTCATTTCAATTATGTCAAATGCATTTTTTTTTAATGTCATTACATTCACATAACAATATTAAAACAATAATGCAAATAAAATTGATGATTAAGAAATGTTACATTTATTTTGAATTGTAGATTTGATGTTAATTACATTTAAATTGTTAAATTAAAATTTAATAAACTAAGTGTTTTTATCTATCAGTCATGGCTCAGTTGGTTAGAGCCAAGGGTCCTGGGTTTGGTTCCCGACGTAGATACAGTTTTTAATTACATTTTCAGTCTGGATCTGTGAGACGAAAAATATCAGTCTCCAGAATGTGGCAAATACAATAGGTACAATTACCTAGTTGTATTTTCTTGTGTTTAAATTGCTTTAATCAAGAATAATATTTAAAATATTCTTTGTTTAATTACAATGTAAAATATTGATATGTGTAAAATTACTTTTTGTATTTTAATATTTCTGTATTTTTTTTTTAATTTGTGACATTATTGCTTTATTTTTTTATTGTCTCATGTGTTATACATATTTTATTTATATTGAGGAGTATTTGGAAAGTACTAATTCAAAATTCAATTTACGCATTTCAATAAAGAAATTGTTAACAAATCAATGCTATATATTTTACTATATAATCATAGTTAATTTTATGTATATTTTTTAATGAGCAATGGTTTATGTTGTTTAGTTTTAATCACCGTAGATTATGTTACATGTATATGAAAGTTAGAAAATGTTTTTGCCAAAAACTGATTTAAAATTTTGCCAAGTAGCAATAATTAATTTTTAGAAATGTTAAGTATAAGTAAATAAATATCAATAGAATAATAATATTTAGATGTAGAAGTGTCTACAACACAGGGACTATCCGTATTAGGTAGATGTTTATTTATGTATAATTATTATATTATAATGTTGAATACATTGATTTAATCAAATATTTTGTTTAAAATTATAGTTACAGTAAATCATACAATATAGAAACTAAATTGTGGTGGATTATTTTTTATTAAATTAAAATACATCTTGTTTATTTTGAATATTAAAGTTTTTTAAATTCAATATTTTGAGATATTTTTGTTGAATTTGGTTTTATAATTTTCCTTCTTATTGCGATGGTATCACAAATAATAAAAGTATCTCATGTTCGTAAACAAGAGTTGTGCACTAATCTTTAAAAAGATCTCTAAAACTTTGGACAAATTATCCGCAATACAAGCTGTTTTCTTTTTATTCCAGAATAGTAGGTACCCATTGGTACAATTTTTTATATTTAAAATATCAAACAAACTGTCCAGGAATTTTGTCCAAAATTTCAACGGACTGACTTTATTGTATGAAGATCTGTTAAATTGAGTTTCATTATGAAGTTTTGGTTCCATTTGTCATTTTAACACCAATTTCAATCTTTTTACGTTATTCAACAATGTATGTAGATATAAATTCAATTAATAGTATGTAAAGTTCACAAATGTTTTGTATGTAGGATAAAAACACATATTTATTATTTTTTTATTTTACATTCCAATATTCCTGTGTGAAAATTATTAATATTATATACTTGATTGTATGTACTATATTTTTGTAAACTTCATGTGTATACAAATATTTCAGTACAAACCTATTTCATTTTTTTTAATACAGCAATTATTTGATTCAGTTATTAAATGTATTACCATAGTAAGTTGTTTTTTTTTTATATATATAATAGTATAATACAAATAGTGTCTTTATTAAATAGTTTTGCAAATGTAACAATCCTAACCAGCACCATTTTAAATGGTTGCCGCACATTAGATAAGTAGGTATAATTAAACCATGTTACATTTATTTAATATTATATGTAAATTTAATGTATTAAATATTATTGACAAAGAATGTACCTTACTTACATATTATATTAGTGTTTTAATAATTATCTCCAATGAGTACCAACAAAATCTATGTTGTAAAAAATAAAGATCAAATTATAAAAAAAATCCGTTTTATTTATTTATTTTAACAATTCATTACACACTGTACAAATGGCATATTTATTTATTGCCAAATGGCAATTTCTTCCAACTGACCAGTGATTCTGATGGGAATTGAATTCATGACACCTACACAGAAGCAAAACGTCTTGCCACTATTTGCTGATGTCCCAAATATCTGGTGAGAACATTTTATTTTATTTTGCTTCTTGGGCAACTTACTGGTACTATGTCATCTATCAATTAAACACACACCCAATAACAAGCTGGCACATTCTGAAGACTTATGATATTTATCGTCTCACAGATCCAGACTAAAAATACAATTAAATACTGTCTCCACTGGGAATCGAATCCGGGACCCATGGTTCAGGAATCAAATATCCACGATGGTACCTATTCAAATATCTAACCAACTGAGCCACGAAGGTTGAACATTTAAGTAAAAAATTGCTTATTTTGAGATCTGCTATATTTCCAAATTCAAACAAATTTAGAAATGCAAAATTATATTTTATATACATTATACGAGTACAGTTTATTTTTTAATTAAGACTTGACAGACATTTACTCCATCAGAACTGTGTTCAATATCCCCTCCAAATCATGATGAAAAGTTTCACTACTGTCATCATGGTGGATGGGTATTGAGAAGGAGCTGGCGGTGAAATGTGTCCCACAGGAGACAACCCAGTGTCGTAGATCATGGCGACAGAGGACGAGGTCTCCGACCCGGAGGAACTGGGATAGAGGGGCTGATGATGATGATTAAGACTTGAAATTGTATGTTATGTGTCTAAATACTCATCCAACCATTTATCTAAATCCACTTTTGTTTCAGGGACTGAATCATTTGATCCCATTACAGGTTCGGATTTGCTAATCGATGCGTTGTCCAATGAAGCCGTTTGTAGAGTATTTGCTGAAAGAAAATAAAAAAAAATTATAAATAATTCTATACCTATTGTCAAAAGCATTTTATTGAAACATAATAAATTAAAATTCTAACCTATTCTCATATTTGCAGTGCTTGTTGTCATTCCTAATAATTCATCTAACTCATTATCGTCGTCCATTATTGATAGTTTGTCCAATAGACTGTTTTTGAAGCACTCTGGATCCTTTGTCGATGATATAATATTCGTTTCTGAATTACTTTCAGAAGGATTCCTACTTGGTACAGTTTCAGCTTCGTCTAGCTCTTCTTCAATATGCGGTTCATCATTTTCATTCAATTTGACATTCAAAAAATCTTCAATGCCTTCATCATCGTTTTGATCACATTCATTTTGAATGTTTGGTTGAGATTTCACCTCAGAGATTGAAGTTTCTTTATCGCTTGCCCCTTTAAGTTTTTTCAATAATTTCTTTGATATTTCATTTTCTGGCTTTTCTATCGGAAGGTTCTTTTTGAATTTGGTCATGTTTTTATTAGCAACGTTTTTCATTCTGTCCAATTGTTGGGCAGAAAAGAGAGATGGATCCAGACGATTTCTTTCATAGAACGGTATGCAGGAAAGTCCATTTGAAATATAATTCATGTTCAATGTAAAAGTGTTGCCACTCTCCGATTGTTTTTTATCACTGATCCATGTCTTTTCATGTTTGAACTGAAAGTGTCCTCCCACAGAAATTGGCATTTGGAGAAGTTCCTGAAAATAAAAAGAATATGAAAACCTATATTACTAATTTATATCATTGAGAATTTCTAGAAGGTTGTTTATTTATTTTCATTATTCTACGCTGCATTATTTTATTATAATATTGCCTCATTGGACGTCCAACAACTAGGTGAAATGATACTAATAGTATCAATAACTTCAACACATATTTGATCCTAAATAAAATTTAACACATTTGATTTGAAATAAACTTTAACACAACTGAATAAATTTAGAATAAAATGAATAAGTATATCATCTATAACAATGGATATAAGCCAACTATTTATTGTTTTATTAGAATATCTATTTTCATCTTTTTCCAAGTATCATCTTGCCATAATAGAAGTCTGTTCTTTTGCAAAAGTGAACATTTTTTCTTTAGAAATTCTCTTGAAAAAAGTAATGATGAGTAATTAATTGAATACACGAATAGTGAATTTATTTTTCTGTAATTTAAACTAACCAACGATAAATATCAATTAACTTTTTCATAATTTTTTATACAAAACAATAAGTCCCCAGTGTGTACAATATATCTGCACGAATAAAAAAAGTATATACATGCAACAGAAAAAGATAAGAAAAAATAAGGAATAACTGTGATGTAAAATGATTGATGTTTTAAGACACTTGTATACCCTGGGTATACGGATGTACACAAAAATGCACGCTAAATTACCTTCTAAACACGAAAAAATATTGTATATCACCTACTATGTGATATACAACATTTTTTCGTGAAGAAAATGTAAAATTTAGAGGTTTTTTTTTAAATTGCAAGAATAATAATTAAAATATTATTTATAATAATAAAAAGAAACTCATCCGCAGATTTTCATATTCTTTTTCGATTGAAGTAAAAATCTACTTCATAGGCCTTGTAGTTTTTTAGTTACATACAATACAAAAATACAAAAGGGTTTTACTAAAACTAATTTGACAAGAAAAGTACTAAACAAATTCAAATTTCAAAAAACTCATGCAATAGAATAAAGATATTCATAAATACAAACTGTTCTTTATTTAAAAGTCATATCTTTTGAGGGTACTCGGGAAATTATTTTCAAAATATACTATATAGCCACTTAAGAACTTCATGGATTGATGTGATTTATAAAGGTGTTTTACTAGGGAAGATACTACCAAAGTAGTTTTACTAGGGATAATACTACCAAAGTAGTTTTACTAGGGAAGATACTACCAAAGTAGTTTTACTAGGGAAGATACTACCAAAGTAGTTTTTCATTGGTTAGATTGTTATGAATAGGAACCCTTATAATGACCATTATTCCAAATGCTAAGTATATTGGCGATTGATTTTAAAGTTAGTATAAAAATAATAGCTGAATGAGTTTGAATTATTTATTTAAAAATTTTTGTGCACATGAGCACAATGGCAGGATCATTGCCAGATGGTAATATCTTTCAACCAACCATATTCATAATTTGATTTAAATTTAGTTGAATGTTTAGATAAAAAAAAACATACTTCAAAATCAGCTCCGTGTGAACTGTTATCAATTATCTCATAATTATCAACCGGCAACTCATATTTTGTCCAATTACTTCGGATTTCTCTTTTGGCATATTTAGATTTGGCACTTTCGGTTATCACCAATATTTCGTCCGTTTCTCTCTTCAAATTTGCAAACATTGCCACTGTGTCGATAGGGGGCTCGTCTGGTTTCTTCTCAGCTAAAATAATTTATAAAAACTATGAAATAAACTAAATATCTAGGTGGAACATGAATGTATTAATATTGAGGTGGAATATTTTTTAAGGCGTAATCAGTTCTTTATCATTTTTACCAAAAGTAGTTTGAAATAAATAGACAAATTATGCACTGTATGTTTTTCTATTACAGCAGTTTACTTTATTTCTGTTTATAATATGTAGTAAGTAGTGATGGTAGTGTTAGATCACTGACACACTAGGCAAAACTGGTGTCATGGCGACTATTTCATTGATACAAACATATAAAAAAAATTAATATTTGGAAAATATGCATAAAAGTTACATGCTCCATTTATTCTGAACTTTATTCAGTTGGATATACTATGCGTCTACGTCATGAATACAATAAAAAAATTGAAGGAATCTATAAATACAAAAAATAATATAAAAAAAGTGAAATTTTCATTATTGTATTGACACAAAATTTATTTCAGAGTAATCGTAACAATTAAATATTTAGTAACAGTAAAATATTTGATACATACCATCACGCCATGTCCCTCACGGGGTAGGCAGAGAGCACCGAACGCCACTTACTTCTATCTTGACATACATTCATCGCCTCGTCAACATTCATTCATCGTCTTATACATGTTCGTCTGTTGTTCATGCTTCTAACATTTCCGTCTTTCAATATACAGTTCACATGGACGTACCATCCCTTCCTTGGGCGTCCCCGACCTCTCATTCCGTTCCTGTCCACAATGTATATTTTCTTCATCAGACATTCCTCATTCATTCTCCCCATGTGGCCAAACCATCTCAATGTGTTCACTTTCATTCTATTAATAACATCTTTCTTTATCCTACATTCTTTCCTTATGTCCTCATTTCTGACCCTGTCATACATCGTTCTATTACAGATTATTCTTAGCAATCTCATTTCAACTGCATTTATTCTACTTTCGTGCGACTTCTTATAATAAAATATTTAATAAAATACTATATTCATTTAATTGAGTGCCTACGCCAAAAACTTTGCATTAAAATATTTTTAGATGCTTACTTCTTGGTTGTGAAAACGGAACTGGATCATGTTTATTTTCAATCTTTCCTTGGGGCTTTTTTGTATCTGTTGAATCACTGGTCGAATTCCTTTCCTTTCCCTTTTGTGGTTTACATTTAGTTTGACCCCTTGAAAAACAATAAAACACAAGTAATAGAGGGCATCTTAGGAAAAATAATATGAATTAATTCTTTTAGAATACATATAAATGATTACTTTTTATTTTTCGACTTATCAGCCATGATTTGAATATGTTTTTACTAAATAAGCTCAAAAATCATAACCTTTACGACACAATTACAATGTGTCGTGTCTGTCAGTGCTGACATGCTGACAGTTGACAGATGTCATTTTAAATGTTGCCATAAATTTTTACTTTTCCTTTCCTTGTGTAGTATTACAACTTTTAAAAATAAATTTACCTATAAAATATAATGAAAATATTAATAATTTTAATAATTTAATTCTCTTAATTTTAAATGCTACGTACTGAAACACAATTAAAAAGTATGTCCTCACCGAAAATCGAAACCGAGCCCATCGGATCAGGAGTCATAGTATAATATCTAATTAACTGAGCCACGAAAATCGACATTAGGTCAACCGAATGTCAGAGCATGATTATTTGTTTTGTCTCTCATTCATTAGAAAATATTATCAAATAAATTAGAAAAATATACTTGAATATCTGAAAACAAAAATATGAATCATATGGGAATCAAATAAGAAGGATAGTGTTGAAAATTGTGCAAGCTCGTTAAATGATCACGTTTATAAGGTAATGTAAATTGATATAAAATGAAAATAAAACTCAGAGAGTTTACGAAAGGGTATTGTACAATACATTCAGAATTTGTATTTTTTAGACATAAATCTATAAAATAAAAAAAAAACAAATTATAAAATACCATTCACAAAATAAATAAACAATAAAGAAAGGTAATATTTACGAAATGAAGTAAATAAAGTGGTTAGGGTACATCGAAAGAATGAAAGACAAACAAATGACTATAAGTAAAATACCTATGAAAGAATCCTTTGAATTTCTTAGGGGTCAGATAAGGAAAGTTTGAGATGACCACAAATTACATTACAAAGGATGAAAATTTGTGTGGCGTTTAAATAATATTACGAAACATAGTGGGGTGTGTAATAAAGAAGTATTCAGTTTGTTGGACTGATCCTTAGATATTTTTATGAATTGGGGGAGCGAGTTTTTTTTATTATTTTATAGGAAATGAGAGAATGCATGGTCCGGTTTGAAAATCCAGGAACAAAAGATTGATATGATAATGTATACCGACGATATTGCATTGTTTTGCAGAGATGGAACAGAAATTGAATGAGGTCTTTAGAAAGATGAAAAATATCTTGAACTCCAAATATAATATGAGAATAAAGATAAAACAAAGTACATGATTAATGGAAGAGAATAGTTGACCGCAAATATTGTTCTGGGTGGCACCATAATAAAGAAAGTCAAAGAATTTGTATATCTATACACTGTAGATAGCAGAACTTCTCAAGATGGCCGCTCAAAGGTAGAAATAATAAGTTGAGTTCAAGAGGCAAGAGTTGTCTTCAATACATTTATATAAATTTTAAAGAACTTGATTAAAACTTTTTTCTGGAGTGTGCTGCTGTATGGTAGCGAAACGTGGACTATCAGCCGGAGAGAATCTGGACGTCTTCATTCGAAATGTGGTGCTATGTGCTATAGGCGCATGGCTAGGATCCATTGGTCAGATCACATTTCAAACGACGTGGTTCTTTGCAGAGTCGGATAAACGAGACAACCCGGATAGCATCCGGGTCTGCTTGTTATTATCGCCGAAGAAATGACGGAGGGCAGAAACCATAGAGGTTGCCCGGAGACCGGAGATATGGACCGGGGATATCCGGGTGATAATTGATGTGCGCTGTAGCAAATACCAAGAGATGAAGAGGCTGCAGCGGACAACAGAGATATATATTATGAAGAGATGGGGTTCTTGGTGCAAATCAATCCTAGGATGATGACCATGAAAACATTTAAGTTGCGAGGATTCAAAGTAAAATGTAATGTCAATCTAAAGACTCATTGTTTCTTGTATAAATGCTTGTGAACGAAATCGATCGAGGCAGGATTTGAACTCGCGACCACTGGATTAACCCAATACTCTAACCGCTCTGCCACCACCCATCTAAAATTGATCATTTAATAGTCATCTAAAAGTTATCGTTTAATAGTATTCTTATTTTATCATTTTTCATGGCTATAGAAAATACACATGGATATTAAAATATTTTTTTGATTTTTTTTCATACTATACGTTTATTTTCATAATATACTTATAAATACGTTTTTGAATTTTTTGAATAATTCCATTTATTTTTTTCTCTTCATTCGCGTGTCATGCAAAATCGTTTCCACCTGTGGCACGCGTGCCATAGATTCGCTATTCCTGCTATAGTGTATACTATAATACCTATTTATACAGATATTATAGTTAAGTAATAGTAGAATATAGAACGAGAGTACGAGTAGGAAATAGGAGAAAGAGTAAAAGTAGAGAGAGAATATTCTAATAGTTTTTTTTACATTGGCGCTATAGCCCTGTGTGGGCCCTGGCCTCATCCAGAATCCTTCTCCAGCCGTCCCTGTCCTCCACCGCTCTCCTCCAGTTTACCATTCCGATCGCTCTCATGTCGTCCTCTGTATCGTCCAGTCATCTTAGCTTGGGCCTGCCTCTACTTCTTCTGCCCTCTGGATTGGTATTAAGAACCTTTTTGGGGACACAATCATCTAATAGTTAGTAGTACCTAATCAATACTTATAATATTATATATTCAGTATGCTAAATAATGACAAAAACTTTCGAAAATTTAATAAAATAGGGTGAATGCTGACGATAAAAACTCTCTATATAAATACATTCTAAAAGGTGATGCAAATCTAGATACATAGTCTCTATATGATGAAAATTTATATAAATAATGTCTAGTATGGGGTGAATGATGACAAAAAACTGCTGAAAAATAATCGCAAAAATTTTGTTCATAATAATTTAATCCCGCTTTTTTCCGCGCATGTCAATTTGTGTTATCCAACTTATCCACATTCGAATATTATCGTAACTTGTGTTTTCATAAGGGGAAAATCTCTCTCGCGTACAGTCGCATTCAAAACATTATTCACACTCCGCACATTTTTACGTTTTATTGGAGATATTTGCACTCGTTTATCTTTAAAAACATCGCAAATAATCAAATGATCCAACCTTAAAGCAACTTCATTCAAAAATTCACCCATATTATCCGATTTCAATCGAAATTGAATTAAAATATACTTCATTGTTGCCGGAAACCTGAAAAAAATCAGTTCGCGAGTGTTTATAATAATCGTTTTTCATTCAAAAACGTTTGTTTTGATCTTACGAAACTTCACTGAAACAATCTGTTAGTAAGTGTGGAGTCACATGTGGAAAATATTGCAGTGAAATAATATAAGATTTAGTGCCGTCTGGATTCTGTGAAGTGTGGGGAAATATTATTTCGACAAAGAGGTCACCGGCCTCGCGGACTGTCATAATTTCAAACCCATTAACGTGCAAATACAATGTAATTACAGTATAAAACGAAAAGATGGATGCTGTGCGGTTTTCTTTCGTAGACAACCTTGAAATCAGCTGGTTTGTGTAGATAAATGTGTGCTGGGTGCATTTTCTTGGTTGGAAAATGTACTGAACTCATGCAATATCGATCCGTTTTCCCTGAGGCGCGGCATATTGGGAGGCGCAGCTAAACAAAGTGTACCTTGTCGTGTAATATTTCTGTCAAGGGAGGGGTAAATAGAAAGAAGCCAATACTGGATGCAGACTATAGACGTATGTGGTAAGTTGAGAATCTTTTTTTTTCATTGTGATCTTCAACTATGCATTCTCGCCGCACGTGTTTTAATGATCGATATATTCGTCTGGTGTGAACAATAAACGTCTGTTGAGGATATGTTGTGTTGGGCGATAAATTAAATATTTTATTACACATTTTTTTTAAATATTGCGCTGAGGCATGTGGACGGAATGCGTTACTCATTTCATTTTTATGATTTCAAGAGTTTGTCGATTTCGTCGACTAATTTGATCGATATTTTCTGACTGGTGGCGACTAATGCCAGAGGAATTTAAAGTCTCAGATGTTTTTGAATTTTATTTAGCTACAGTCATTCTGTATTTTTCTATAGCAACTAACGTTATCAAACGTCAAATACTATACAAAAAAAATAACGTTCAGCGTCAACGTTTTTTTTGCATCTTTGCTAGCCCTACAGGATCTGAATTTCATATTCAAGGTTTGTTTTGTATTAGGTAACGTAGATAAACCCTTAGGTGGTTGGGCAAGAAGGAATTGGAAAATAGACACAAGGATCTTTATATTAAATGGCAAAAAGTAGTGTGACTCGCGCGGGCGAGTTACATTATAGTGTTTAAACCATACAGATATTGTAGAAATTGCCTTATGGCAATAAACCCGCCTTTGTACACCTGTACATAAATTATATAAATTTATAGACAAATAGAAAGAAATGAGGAATTTGTTTGTAGGTAATGAAAAAAAATCGTTGTGTAGGTAATCTTTTTTATTTAATTTTACATGATTTCGTGAGGGATAGGTGCTATACTAAATAATATACCTAATAACACACTGAAAATTTGTGAAAACCATACTTGGGACCATCAATATTTAAACAAATTACAAATTGATATAACCATAATGGAGGAAAATGGTTTTCCTTGAACGTCTCGATAAAACATTTTGGCACAGCCAAATCTACAGTTTTCGGCATACTAAATTCAACAGGCGCCCCTTTGTGACTGGTGCAAGTTCACCATTTGAATCTGGTGGATCCGACCATGTATTTTGGAAGGAAATGGTTCCATTTGAATTTATGGTGGATCCAACCCTGCATTTAGTAAGGAAATATTTCAATTTGAATATTGTAGATTCGATCCTGCATTTAGGAAGAAAATTATTCCATTTGAATCTATGGTGGATCCGACCCTCTATTTAGGAAGGAAATATTTTAATTTGAATCTAGATTATGGTGGATTGGATCTTACATTAAGGAAGAAAATGATTCCATTTGAATCTATGGTGGATCCGACCCTGCATTTAGGATGGAAATGTTTCCATTATTTGTATCTATGGTGGATCCGACCCTGTATTTAGGAAGGAAATGTTTCCATTTGAAATATTTTTTCAAGTTATGCAACATTTTAAACTGCAATCTGTTAAATGTTGTTAGCATTTGTGGTTTTATGTTACTGTACTTTTCACATTTCGTCATCGCAGAATTCAACTTGCAATGTTTATTTAATCTAAATACCCACCTAATGTGTTATCACTGAAAAATGTTTCTCGTCTTTCAACAGTCCTCATAATCTGTCTTATTTTATTTAGATTCTCACACATCTTGCATTTATTGCACTATTCAGATAAGCTATGGCAGGTTTTATATTATATAGTAGTGCTGAAACGGCGAAAATGATATGTTGGTTCGCGTTCCTGTACTTTAAAATTAATTTGGAGTGTTTTGTGATAGGTAAATCGAATATAATTTTTTGATTGCATATAGGTACTCAAACATTGGATTTTTTCCCTGTCGGGAGTCAAATGATATTTTTATTGACAATAACATCACAATAGAGACGAAGTTGGGATATTATAGAAGAACCAGGAACTCAGACACCTACAGGGCTTACGCCCTGTCATCGGCTGGTTTACGTGATCACTTTATGCGCTTGCGCAACGTTCACCAATTATGCCTTTATTGAGTTCCTTTATCAATGCAATTTTTGAAAGTTCTATATATTTGAATAATGTGTAACAATTCACCTGAATAATACGAAACTATACTATTGCCATCTATGAGGTAACTAAGAAACGCCAACGTTTTTCTTTGTAACGCCATCTATTGAGAAATTAGTTTATTTGTAAACAATGAAAGCAACAGTCCTTGTAAATTGTTACACATTATTCAAATATATAGATATCCTTCTCTATGAATTCATCTGTCCAAATTTTCAAAATGCTCTCACGGTCTGGAAAATCGAGGTATTTTTATACTGTTTGAAATTTGCATTCAAGGATTGTCAAAATTTATGAAAAAAATCTATGAGTTGCCATATAAATGTGAAATAAATTTCATATTTGTATGAAAAATGTCTATAACCGAAGTAAAAATAGCTTCTGTATGGGAAAATTGAGTGATCAACTTTATATTGATATTGTATGTGTCTCTATAGACAAGTGTATTTTTTACTCTCCACTTCTATCTTCCTCAATGGGTAGGCAGTGAGAACCGAACACTGCATTATTCTATCTTGACACATACATCGCCTCATCAACATTGATACACTGTTTCACATACATGCTCATCTTGTTAGTAATGCATTTTCACTTAAAATTTCTCAACAGGTATCATGTAGAGAATACATACTTTGAGTTTCGTGACAATGTTTTTGTGTGTATGGTGTATTGTAAAAACTTTTGTGCTCTGGGAATCTTCTATTTGGGAATCTAATAGAAATGTACTTCATAAAAATGCATTTAGAGATTGTCAACATATCAAGAAGAAAAAAATGAACGCTTACTATGGTGTGGAGAGTTTAGTGTTGGCCACAACCCACTCGTTTTTTTATTTGTCTCAATATTGTTTTGAAATGAACATACCTATTTTACTGTACCGAATTTACTTGACGCTTCAACATTCTTGGGTTGGTTGGAAGTGATACCTCATAGAAATATACCCGTCTTTGTGCAGTTGATATTACATAAATTAAATAAATAAAGTACTAAATTTTTTAAAATAAATTATATTTCGTCAGAAACGGGGAAGGTTTCATCTAATACGAGGCAGTTACACAACACAACAAAAAAAAGTATCCCATTGAAATTAAATGAAAACGGGTTAGGTACCTATATTTATTTGGGTGTTAAGTTTATGCAAATGTAGGTATCGCCATAGGTATGGGGTCTGGGATACTGAAATCTCTGATGGGATAGAGGGCGTGGGCGAGGATAAGAGATTAAATAAATGATACCCTCAATAGGTGGTCTCCTATCTCTTATTTTATTTCCCATGGAGGTACCTACTTAGATACGCCTGGAATCAAAATGTTTAACGCAACCTGATATCCATAACATCTAACACGATAACATTATTGGGTTCATATTTATCATCTACTGTTACTCTTTACTACTATACTTTATAAACTATTTATTTTTCTGATATAAAAATATATAGTATTATGAACGGAGAAAAGAACAAATGTGTCTATACTTCAACACCTTCACATCAATACCAAACTTTGATACCTACTTTGCATCCAAAGCGAAAGCCTTGTGAGGTCAGTGATGTTGGATAGCGTTCCAGGAAGAAGACCGAGGGGGAGATCACCAATAACATTGATCGACCAGGTCAAGCTGTCAAATCCACGAAAAGAGATGCGACACATCTTGCTGTAGATAGAGGTCTGGAGGAACTATGTGCGGGGTACATCTGTTGGGGATCACGACCCTATACGGCACGAATACGACGCAGTTCTGAGGACAGTCAACAGCAGCAGAGAACTCTTGGATTCTTCTTCAATGGCTCTACAGCCCATATCGAGCCTTGGCCTCCAGCAACTTCCTCCTCCAACCTCTCCTGTTACCTGCTGCGACCCTCCAGTTTGGCACATTCAGAAGCTGGGATGCGTCCCTCCCAATATCATCTTCCCATCGCATCCTCGGTCTCCCGACCTTTCTTTTGCCACCTGGGTGCCCCTCTAAGACTCTTTTTGGCATTCTCTGAACATGCCCGGCCCATCTTAGCCCGCTTAGTCTTATATGTTCAGACAGTTTGGGTGCTTTGTAGATGCATCTATAGAGAACTGTTATAATGCGCAAAAATCCGCAGTCTCCTATCTTGGTCACATCCTGACGTGGAACTGATAAAAGGCAGAGATGTTGGCTGTGGAACATCCGAGAATGGATTGGAGTGAGGAATGTAGAATAGTTGTGATTGCCTTCGTCAAGTGATTGCTAACCGACGCGTCTGGGAAACTTGACACGACACGTATAAAAGAAGAAGAAAATAATTAACTTTATTTGAAACAGGATAACGCATAATTTATTATTTGATGATTTGGAGATTAGGTGCTGGTGTATCCAATGGTGATTCATGAATTTCCAAATGGGATATAGACCTTTACCTACTGTGAATTTTAAACAATGTTTAGATATATTATTTGCATCCGTTTCCTGCATCGTAACATCATCACAGAAGAAACAACAAACACCAGCGCTAGATGCAGGAACAGATGAAGCTTTAAATTAACCTTTGACAGGACCATTAAAGATTTATCTTCAGACGACCCAGAATAATATAAACACCAAATCAAATTACATAATTAAAGATAGAAATACCGAATAAATTACTATTCTAACTATGCATCTGATTTTTAAAGTTTGAAGACGAACCATATTAAATATTTTGACTTCATGAGTTTTTTTTTTCATTTCAGTCGATTTTATAATTATTAATTAGTAATCAGCTTTTATGACGAAAAATTGGCTGTCGCTGAATATTGGTCTATTAGTGTTTTATGTGTACAATTTATTTGATCAAGAATCAAGTTGAATAAATTGAAATTAGGATTAGTTTTCTTAACTTTACCGTTCTGTTTGATAGTGATCGATGCTTCAAGGTTTGAAACAAAAATAAATAACTGTTGGAAGGAAACTAATAATAAAAGCTTTCATTTGGTACTCGCTTCCAAAACAATAGTCCGCGACCGGTCATTAAGTCTGTGTCAACATTCGAGTGCAGAGTAAACAATACCACGTTAGTTCCTTCACATGGGCTAGAGCTTTTAGCATTCCAGGAAATAATGCTTGCTGCCACGTATGTTGGTTCGAGTTTTATAGACGTTTTCTTGTTTAGGTTTAGGATTTGTCGGTTCTCGTGGTTTTATAGTCTTTGAGTCCGTGAAGTAAGGGATTTTAACGACTAGGCACCTAGTTATTTTTCAAACAAACGCTTGGCATAATTTGCGTTTGTTTTTTTTAATAAATGAAGCTTGATCGATGTAGCAATGTGGTAGCTAATATCTAAACTAGTAGAAAAGTGATGTTTGTCATCATTTTTATCTAAGAATAAAATCTACATTTATATTCATGTTGATAGTGATAATCAACAAGTTTTTTTCACCATTAAAAGTATTTTTAACATGCGGAGTTAGTAATAATACCTATCAATATTAAAAAAAAACAGTATTGTTTGTGTCCAACGAAAAGTTTATATAATCTTCAAATTAGTCATTCAATCTCATTCGACTCATTCCTTAAACCTCTTTTATACGTATAGGTACAATTTATCTATTTTAGCGCTTTCTTTATAAACTGGCACTCGTATAATATACATTATTATAAACGGATTTATGGGAACTATAGGTACTATATCAAATATTAGTTAAACAACCAATAATAACAAATTTGAGGCTTACAAAAATGAAGCCGATATAATATAAGATGTTTTAATTGAGCAAAGAATGAATACTTACATACATTATGCAATTATGTAGATACAAATGGCTTAGTAATGAACTTGTTATTGCTTTTGCTTCTCTTTTTCTTTTAACATTTTTTTCTCCCTCCAGCAATTTATTGCTTAATATTTTACCTTACTAGTTGTACCTACTAAAAAGAGCCTTAAACAGGTTTATAACATAATATATAATTAGAAGTTCTATTATATATTAAAAAAAAACAAAATAAAATAAATATGAATTAAACACGCATACAAAAACAAGTAACATCATTTAGGAGATTTATAAAGTTAATCATCAAAATCCTACCTGACATCTTATAGAATAAGAAGTACGAAATTTGATGGGGAATCTATAGTTAAGTCTATGGCTCAAGTGTCTGATACTAAACTAACTGAGCTATCAGTAAGGACCGTTATTTTAGATATTAAACTCTTCTTTCCTTTCTGTGATGTTGAAGTATTTTCTTCCTTTTTGAACTGTTTAGAAATGAGACATCTCCAGAGACGTTGACTTCTTAATATTTCGACGACACAATCAGCAGAGGGGATCCATCCAGATTGCTTTGTGAAATCATCCAGAAGAATGGATCTGTACTTTTTTATAGAACTCTAAAGTTTCACTGTGATTTTGAACGTGTCTCCCCTGGAGGGCATGATAGAGCCTGTTCGCCTACGCTAAGTTAACCCGAGACGGTTCACGGCGTCTCCATGTTTTATATTCCGAGGGTGTTTCAATGAATGACCGATCGTCCATCATTTTTAATAGATATTAATACGAACAAAAATGGTATTGAAGTACCTACATAATATTATGATAAATGGAGGATCGTAGGTGACTAGAAGTTCAACACACGTGTTAAAGAAAGCAGCGCCATAATTTTTATTGATGAAACCCCAACGACACGATGTTTAAAAACGGAATGGGACACTTGGCTGCGGCCACTTGGGTGCGGGACACTTGACTGCGGGACACTTGGCTTCGGCGGACACTTGGCTGCGGGACTTTTGGGTGCGACGGACACTTGGTTGCGAGCCCACTTGGTCGCGAATTCAAAAATATTTTTTTCTGCTAAGGAATGAAGTGTTTTGTACTGATTTTTGTAATGCTCTTTATATATATGAAATTGATATACAAGTATACACAGACATTTAAAATATAAAGAGATATATTTAAGTTTAAAAGTATAAAGTAAAAACAAGGTTATTTAATGAAATTATTTTTCATAGTATAAATATGAGAATTTTTTATACCCATGCCTACATGAAAAGTGAATTATATTTTTTTTTTCGAAATTTGTTGTGATACCAAAAAAATTCTCATATTTATACTCGTAGTATGAAAAATAATTTCACTTAATAAACTTGTTTTTACTTTATATTTTCAAACTTAAATATATCTCTGTATATTTTAAATGTCAACTACATGATGTATATAAAGAGCATTACAAAAATTAGTAAGAAACAATTCATTCCTAAGCAGAAAAAAATATTTTTGAATTCGCGACCAAATGGGCTCGCACCCAAGTGTCCCGCAGCCAAGTGTCCGCCGCAGCCAAATATCCACCGCAGCCAAGTGTCCCGCAGCCAAGTGTCCCGCACCCAAGTGTCCCGCAACCAAGTGGCCGCAGCCAAGTGTCCTAGACCGGTTTAAAAATGCTTTTATTTTACCACAGTTTTTTGCCCGCATAAACACTTCCACAAAAGAATTAGTAGGTTAATGCGTCAATTATTATAAATGAGCCAAATTAATTTTAAGATCAATCTTCAATTGGAAATAATTCATATGATAGCACATATAGATCTGTAGGTATTCAAATATAGTTATTTTTAAACCTATCAGTAAAATAATGCAGGCTGGAAATGAATAGAAGTGCAGATTGGAGAAAAATATGTTGGTATATTCAAACTGAAAAAAATAATTTCCATCTAGTTTTATTGCAACTTGACTCGGTGCCCTGAAATGAATAATATATTTTCTGTGTCGTGCGACTTAAAATATATTATTGGTTTAAGATAAGATTAGCATTTCTATTTAAATGTAAATAATTGTATTTGTACTTGGTGTATCTACAAGAATAATAAATATACACATTTATTTTTATATTTAAATATTACAATTTGTATTGTGTATAATACATATGACATGTGTTCACGATAATATTTTTCATGTGCATCATGAAACAAAATAAATTGTTTGAGTGTTTCAGTTAAAAATAGGTAAAAGTATCGTTGAAGTATCTATTTCTTATTAAATCGTTTTCCAGTGTTTAAATTATTTTTTACTTAATTAAAAGATCAATTACTAGAATTTTTCAGAATGTGTTGACATAATATGAAATCGCAGAGAAATTTTTTATCGTTGTATATGGAAAACTAATCAACTCTGTCAATGAACTTTACATACACGATATCACTTTATATTTGATTTGACTGATAGTAAAAAAATACGCTTATAATTTTCGAATTCATGACTCTCCACAATTACAAAGTCTCGGCTTTTATGTTCTTCTATGTTTCTTGCTCCTTTGCCTCATGGCTGCAAAAGGAATCATCCTTCATTTTGGAAGGTCATGGGCAGATCGTGGGGTTTCGGTAATTGATGGTCCTGTAGCGGACTTGCACTTGATAAGGTCGGATCTCTGGATCTTCCAACCTCCACATTTACCATTGGGTTCATGTGTTCAACTTTCTCGAGGTTTCTGAACTCATTCTTCTCACGAGTCAACTATTACATAGTAGCGGAGAGTAAAGTGCACTTAACACGGACGAGATTTTCAACGAGGTTCAGGTTTTTCAACGCGGTGGGAAAAAATAAAACGTGATCTATTTTTCAACGCGTTACTACCATATAATCTGTGAACAAAATACAAATGTGACAGTGACAGACGAAATGCGAGCGAAATGAAATAGCGCGTGAACTTCATGGCTATATATGTTCCATATTCAATAATTAATTACCTTGAATTGAAACCGTATTAGCAGGAACAGTTTGCGTCGTTAAACCGTGTGCATTTGGAGGACACGTGCCTTGAATTCAACACGAGTTTTTAAGTGTATTAGAGCAACAAACTAATGCCAAATTCGAGGCAGTACTTGCCTCCTAATCAACACGAAAGGTAAATACATTGCCGGGTAGTCAAAATGCGAAAATCAAGCGAAGAAAACGAGAGAAAGATAAAACACTATTGAATAACGAAACGCGGAACAAGCGAAATATAAAATGTTGCTATTTTTCACATAAATGGCATATTTAATTTTTTCGTAATTGCAATAATATGGGTCGCAAATAAAGGAACTTTATGCTTTATGCGATGTATTGAGTAACCTGTATTTTTTGTATGCTGTTTTAAGCGTTGAATACCGGACCTCGTTGAAAAACTCGTCCGTGTTAAGTGCGCTTAATAAAAATTGTTTTGCAACGCTGGCATGGTATTCTTTATATATTTGGCAGGAGGACATGATTGTCATACATGTACAATGTGACTTACTTAAATAATGATCAACCAATTGGTAAAATATGTAGAAATAATTATTCATAAAAACCATTGTTTTATTTTTATCCGTCTTTTGTTGGATTTGGATCCCAGACAGACCCAGCCCAACCCGACGGAGAGAGAGAGACGAGGTATGAATTCATAATTAGTTTTGTCTGTCCGCCCCTGACATAAAAACATATACCTACCTATTGAATATGTATATGTCTACGCATGAAGGTAATAAAAATAGGGAAGCTGCGATGGGCAGGACACGTGGAAAGAATGGGCGAAGAAATTATAGTGCCAAAGAGGATCATACACACAAAGCCCCAAGGTAGAAGCAACGTTGGTAGACCTAAACTCCCGATGGCTGAAAGGCGTTCAGCAGGATATTGTTGGTGTAAGAGACTGGAGGAACACGTGCCAGGATAGAGGAAGATGGCGAGGAATGCCGGAGGAGGCCGAGGCTCGCAACGGGCTGTGGAGCCACTGATGATGATGATGATACGAGTACCAAAATATGTTTAATTCGAGTATGTACAGGTAAAAAAAAATCTAAAATTGTAAAATTCCCACAATGTGAGATAACCAGAGGCAGGTGTGCTGGTGTGCATTAACTTATAAAAGAAAACACGACACGTGCGTATATTCCCACAAACCAGTCTCGTCTCACCAAAAATAGCAAATTCAAAATTGGTGGTTAACCTCATTGCTGAACTATATAGTATATATATTATTATGTGAGATGTTACATATTTCGCCTGTTGATTTTCGACTAATCGGCTCTTAACCTGAAAGTAGAAGCACTATTTCAAGCCGGTGCCTCATAGCTTCAATCAAAATAATATCAAAATATCACTTTTTATCATTTTATTCTAGTTCGTGGATCTCTTTTAATTTCACTACTTCATAATAATGTTTTATTATGCTGTGAGGTACCACCTGCTAAGAATAGTGCTTCCATTATTTTCTGTTAATATCGTTTTTGGGTGTCCCGTAAGAGCCGAGTAATCGAAAATACAACAGGCAACAATAACATGTCACATAGTTCTGTAATGAGGTTCACTTCCCATTCTGAATGTAGTTCCTTTTTAGGTGAGACGAGACTGGTGTGTGGAAATACACGCTTGAGTGGAAGCACTATTCTAAGCCGGTGTGTCACGCAGTATTAAAAATGACACTTAGTTTATGCGTTTAGGCCGTTTTGGACAGTTGTATCTTTCCTAGTACTTAGATTTAATCAGCTGTCCTATTTTATTGTTTTTTATGTACTAGTAAATCAATTAAAGTTTATCCAAGATTAACTTTGGTATGACTCATCATAAAAATATGCGACACATTTGACAACCGTCGATATTTTTCATTTTTTATAACATATTAAATTACAGATTTATTTTACATGTTCAAAACACGTAAAACATGTGATATTTACATGTTATTAACATGTTGATAGCATATTTTTGCAATAAATCATACCAAAGTTAAGCGTGGACGGCCTATATACATTATTTGTAATTTTTGTATCAATATTAATTTTCTTATTGAATAATGCATGGAGTTTTCATTGGTCCACTAATAAAGCAATGTACATAGTCTGTTTTATAAACTATGTAGACTGTATAACTCTCTATCGACCAATAAAATAAATTTAAAATAAAAATTATTCCCTATTCCATAGTAGTGGAAAGTAAACAGTTGTACAGAATTAATGCTACCTGCATATTGTGTATATATTGTGTATATATACATTCATTTTATGCATTCCGATCAATGTTAATCACTCGAATAAATATTTTTTAAATATAGTTATTTATTTAACAAGTATGTCAGGTTATTAAATAACAAATGTTATCGCAATGCAAATGATTTTGTCATACATGTTGTTTTACGTTAATTTATTTGCATGCAAATATTTCAATACATATACATATGTGGTAAATATGATGTGTCCTGTTTAGATTATAATGTTATATCTGTGATATTTTTGACAAATTTTGAATATCTCAATAGAGACAAAGTTGGAAATTATAAAATAACCAGGAACTCAAAGCACCTATAGGACTAGCGGCTGGTATACGTGATCACTTTATGCGCTTGCGCAACGTTCACATTGGTACGAGTAGGTAAACAAGTCAAAAATGAAATAATATTTCTGACGCAGTTCAGGGATGACATTTGTGCGAGAATACCGTCACCTCATGTATAAGGACTGTTGCTTTCATTGTTTACAAAAAAAAAACAATTTTATCAATATATTGCGTTAAAAAAAAGGTTTTTTCGTTACTTCATAGATGGCGATAGTAAAAAGTCTTATTTTCAAACGATCTGTTTCTCATAATTAAAATATATAGAATATTCAAAATTGCGTTGATAAGAAGGCATAATTGGTGAACGTTGAGCGAACGCATAAAGTGATCACACAAACCAGTTGAGTTCCTGGTTCTTCTATAATATCCCAACTTCGTCTGTATTGAGATGTTAAAAAATTGTCAATAAAAATATCATTGACTCCTGACAGGGAAAATCCAATGTCTGTGTATATTGTGTATTTGTATATCAAATACTCGCTTAGACACCATTAGATTTTGAAGAATATCTAAATAGTGCTTATTAATTTTTTTACTGTCGAATATTTCAAAATGACCTCAAGCTCAGGAAACTCGAAGTTTGTTATTTTTATTTTCAAATTGGTAAAAAGGCACATCACTTTCATAAAATGGCGGCATAGAAGAAAAAGGTATCAAGTTTTCATGATAAAATATTTAAATAAAAAAAAATTAACAAATTCATTTCATAAATATGCTTGAAATTTTCCATCCATAATTTGAACACTTTGTGGAGTGACTTGGTAGTGAGGAGTATTACGTTGGCCACTACCCACTCGTTGTACATATGTTTTGACCGAGAATATTGTATTGTATATCATTGACTGCTATAATGTGGGCCAACGTGTGCATATTGGATGAACTACAGACAAGGGATTGTTTGATGTCAATCTGTCTAAAGTCCAATGTTATATTTTTTGACATATTGCCAGAAGGGTCTCTGATTGGTCGTGGTCGTGGAGGGTAGAAGATTCATAATTCGCAGACCAATGCCTAAATTGTAAATTATCTATTTAAAATATCAAAATAAAATGCTTACCATTTGATGATTACCAATTTTCAGTTTTATGTTACTCTACTTTTTGTAATTTCATTTGCAACCCTTATTTATATACACAGTATATTATCCTATTCTGGTGCGTATAAAGTTATCCGTCTGAATTTTAGTATATGAGAAAAGTCAAAAAGTTGACTGCATTTATACGGGACTCATTACGTAACACCGCGCGGATAAAATCCTTTTATCCACGGTTGCCCGATATTTTAGACGTCTTCGTACTCTGAAACGAATCAGAATTAGACATATTGTCTTCTTTTCAAACTCTGTTAAACGTATGTATATTTACTACTTGAAAATGTGCTTAGCACGAAATCGGTTGTAGGTTGTAGTCTTAATAAATAGTGGAATTGATTCTAAACAAGTGTTTTATTTTTATTTATTAAAAATATTAATTAATATAACTATATTAATTTATAAGTACAACAATTAATGACAATTTCATACTAAACGTTGATACTAACCGATTTCCGTGATTAAATGTAGAGAAAGATTAAGATTGGATTATAATCGAGTACTGATTATACATTTTTAAGATTAAGGCAAGATACGAACCTATTAAGAACGGTGTGTCATGAGTAGTCCCCCAGAATATGACATAATGTAGGTAATCGAGTATTTCTTACGTAGGTATGTTAAGTCATTTTTTTCTTTAGAATACAATATACTGTGCGTGCTTTTATTAATAAATAAGTAGGTATTGTGTGTGCGTGAGCAAGTCAGCTTTGAGCTAATAGCCACAATATTATGTACATAGGTATGTATTGTTCTCAATATCGTTTTGTATAGAAATCTCGTTCCCAAATAGTTGGACGATAAAAATGGGGATTACTGTGTCGTGTTGTATCTGGTTGTATCGCGGTGTGACTAGGTACCTATATTGTATTATAGCAAATGCTCCGACGGCAGACGCCCTGCCCGTCATAGACAGGGACGGAGCTATCAACGTCTGGACCTATCCGCATGCCGTCTCTTTTGCAGACGTGCACTATGATATTGTTATATTGATATGCAGGGGTGCATCGTATCATTAATTGTTTTTTATTATGTTTATTAAGTAGTTCCACCATCATACGTTATGGTTGTACAAATTATAACAATCTCTGTACGAAATACTGTTTATTGTTTATCAATAATACAAATTTGTACAGTGCCGTTTTTACCCAACTTCTAAAAACGGAGAGGTTATAAATTCGAGGACTAAATTGGACTCTTTCTCTTCAATTTGCAAAGGCGTACGTCAATCTGAACATAGTATAGGTGAATTGTATGAAATATAATATAAGATATTATATACTATCACGCCATGGGGTAGGTAGAGAGGACCGAACGCCGCAGTTTTTCTATCTTGACACACATTAATTTAGAAGTCGTTTATTATATTGTCACAAAAATGCTCTTGCTTAGTTGTTGGCTCTGTGAAATCAAAAACTCTAAAGTCATCTACTGGAAGTCTCAAAAATTATGAAGTTTATTTTGCATAAATTAATTTTAGTATAATTGTTGCGAATTGATATTGAAAAGTACAAACTTTTGATCTTTGAGCTTCCTGTACACGAATAAGCCATGGGCGAGTAATATAGCACAGCAAAGCGATATCATAAGATCAGATACGAAAACTCCAAATATCTATATTCCGCTCCCGTCATATCTTTAAACCTATAGTGGTGACTTCAACGTGATAAAAGTATTCATAGAAAGGAGACGGGCAAAGGTTATGAAAATACCACTTCCAATAACGATTTAAAGACTTTCTTTTTTTGATACGACGCTTAATTAGTCAACATATTATGAAAATATATAAAAACAAAACAGGAGACTTATAGGTATTTATTAAATTAAATAAATGATTTATTAAGTTAATTACATTTAATCACACCGTTACGTTAATCAGAGACATGTGTGCGGGTGTGCATTACCCAATAAGCACGACATGTACCCTATATGTAAGCACGACACATGTGTGTATCACGCACCAGTCTCGTTTAACCAAAAATGGTACTACATTCAGAATGGGTACTTTACTTAAGACAACCTGGCTCTCACGTTGGTTTTAGCTCCACAGACTTGTTTTCGTTTGATCGATTGGGCTTTTATCAACTGATACTTCTTTTCCGTCAGCCTGTTTGCATCCAGAGTTGAACATGGGCCTCCCCCCTCTTCTCCCACTCCTCTCTTAGCTGGGCACACCGCTTCTAATTACTCTCAGCCACTGCTTTGATGTAGTCTGACCACCGTGTCTGAGGATGTCCCACGCTTCTTTTTCCGTCTCAACTGATACTTATATATCAAAAAATAAAATAATAATGAAATGGTGCAGTGTACAGTTCGGTACTGTCTCACCCTATATGACGGCGTCTACCCTAAACATGGAGCACACGCCAAACCGAACCGGAGTTCAGTCGATATGGCTACAGCTGTCTCAGGCAGCCGCATCTGTGCCTACACTTTTATCTGATAACGCATCTCAAATACGTCATTTATTATTATTATTTCACAAAACAAATCGCATAAATCATTCGAACATGCATATGTCATTCCCATTGTTTTCGTAAAAACAATGATTGGTATTCAGTTTTTAATCAAGTACCCTACGTCATAATATCGCGAATGTTGAACAGTGTGCAAAAACGAAACGGAGTGCAATGAATTAGTTCGAATTTTGAATTTTCACAGTAGGTATGAGTATATTTCGATATTTCGAAAAGATAGGTTATGTTCATCAAAATACATTAATAATGTTGTGAGTGTAGTGTTTGTTATTTTGAGTGTCAAGACAATTTCTACTTTTTTATACATTTTGTGGTGTTCCTGTGAAGGATTATTATTGAATCTGTGTTGTCAAAAAAATAGTTGTCCGTGACATTTTATATAGAGTATACTGTAAGTATTGATTTTATCAATTTGATTACAAAAATATAATCACTTTGGAAAGATAAATAATTGCTATTAGAATTAATTTTAAGGGGGGGACTGCTGCCAACGTACCTATTTTTTCAATTTGAATTTGCGTCATTACTACAAAACGAATCATTTTGAAAAAAATAAACTAGTTAGTTTGGATATTAATAAAGAAAAATATAGGTACCTTAACTTTTTAATTATGATCTGTATATATTCTTGTAGGAAAATAATAAGCATACCCCAATTTTTGAGCCCATTATATTTTTTTATAAATTAAAGAAGATCAAAATATCTGGAAAAATACGATGTAACGTTGCATTAATGCATCAGGTTAAGTTAATAAACCAAAAAATCTTATATTTCACAATGGCGCTGAATGGAAAATAAATGTTTTTTAGGTTTATTTTCTAAACCTGAAGCATTAATGCAACGTCAGATCGTCTTCTTTAATTTAAAAAAAAATATGTTGAACTACGCCTTATATTTTATTAAAAATATAAGTTAAATGTTAAAAATCGGGGTATGCCATTATTTTTCTACAAGAATTTATACAGAACATTATCAAAAAAGTAAGATACATTTTTCTTTATGAATACTCAAACTATCTAAATTATTTTTTTCAAAACGATTTGATAAGAAATAATGATGGTATATCAAATATGTACGTTGGCAGCAGTCCCCCCCTTAAGCAGAAAGTTCGGTTCTTTCAGGGAAAATAGAATGTACTTTTTAACTTGCATTAAAATTTGCACATATTTACATTATAATAAATTTATAAGGTGTACTTATTATTTTATTATTTTTTTTAATATAATATAAATCAATAAGTATATTGCACACTGCTGGAATTATCGCCAATAGGCAAATTCTTCCAACCAGATTACAAAGTATGTTTGACAACATTATATGTAAGTAATGTACAACAGCAGAAAGATTGGTTGCGAATAAATCATAAAAAAATATGACGAGATAAGAAAAATAAATTACATCAAGATAGAAAAGGATTGGGAAGGGACAAGGAGAAAATTAGGATCAGCTGTTTAAGGACAAAATATTCCTTCTTTAGTTTTTTCTTGCAAATACAAAGTGAGTTAGGAGACGCAATATCAGGAAGGAGACTATTCCATAGTCAAGCTGAATGTACATTGTACATGCATACTTCGAACGACGAGCTGAGAAATTATGTTTTATGGATAGTGTTGTACGTTCAGGAGATCGTAGTGGAAGTCCATGATTATATTAATAAGTGAATTAGTTTTTTAGGTATGTACTGTGGTATTTTATAATATTTGTATTAAAATAAATATACCATTGTTTTACAGTGTTATACATTCTGATTGGTTCTAAAAAATAAATCGACTGGCGGTAGGTAATGTAGGTATTAAATTATCCTGTATATCTTGGTTATAATAATACATTTATTTTGATAACAACGTAACAGGAAAATTGACTAGTTTCAATTGTATTATTATTATTTATTTTTGTGCCAAAAATTGTAATACCTACAAGGAAAAATTTAAGAATGACGATTAATAAAGGTCGTATAGACATTACACGTTGGTCGTATAGACATTATACATTGGTCGTATAGACATTATACGTTGGTCGTAGACATTATACATTGGACGTATAGACATTATACGTTGGTCGTAGACATTATACATTGGACGTATAGACATTATACGTTGGTCGTATAGACATTATACGTTGGTCGTATAGACATTATACATTGGTCGTATAGACATTATACGTTGGTCGTATAGACATTATACATTGGTCGTAATAGACATTATACGTTGGTCGTATAAACATTACCTATACGTTGGTCGTATAGACAATAATATACAAATTATGTTAAAATACTCAATCAATGATCTTTTTTTATAAACTTTTTATCCTGTTGTTTTAGATGACTCCCGGTAGCGCCTGGACTAATTTCGATTCGAATTTCGAAATACATGATAAAATAATTACAAAAGATAAGTATGTAAAAGATAGGTATACACGATAAAATAATTACATAAGTATGTACAATCAACACACAGTGATAAGCAAATGCAAGACCATTTGCTTATAATACAGTCTTGCATTCTCAACGAGCCTTGGTCTTGTAAGTGTAAGTCTTGCAGGTCTTGCAACTTTAACAAACATATATATATATTTTATTTTTCAGTTAAAATTCAATAATTACAACGACATATAACAAAAACACCAATTCATAGTATTACATCGATAGTACGTAATTTACTTTTTAAAAAAAATTGCGAAACCACAATACTCCTGTATTAAGTCTTGCAAGACTCTTGGTCGTGTATTGGTATTAATCTTGGTCTTGCACCCCCTCATGGGCGCCCGCAGAAAATTTTCTAGGGGGGGGGGGCAAAATTTTTGTATTTTTAGTAATGTTTTAATGCAGACGGCAGGGAACGAATGATCGGTCCGAGCAATGAGACGCGGGGGCCGAACGCTCGACGCTCATGTCACACTCAATGATGTTGCACCCAGTGTGACCGTTTTCCAAACTGCCGAAAATACCACACTTATGGCGAAAATATACCAAAATATACTAAACCCAATGTGAAAAAATACCAAAAAAATACTAAATTTTTTAACGATATTTGGGAACATACTAAGAAAACACGCATATATTTATAGTATAATTGTTACGTATATAACAAGGAAGAGCGTGGAAAATGAGTTAATCACCGGATAAATAAAATAATATTTATTTATTTATTTATTTATTTAAACACTTTATTGTACATTACTTAATAGCTAGTACAAATGGCGGACTTATTGCCTAATGGCAATTTCTTCCAGACAACCATCTGTGACAGTTATGAGACAAAATGGTACATGTACAAAAAAGAAAATATATACAAAACCATAAACATATTACATTTAAACACAATAAAGTAAGAAAAATATAAATATGTACATCAATGAAAATTAAACAAATCATAGATAAGACCTGTTACAACACTATGGGAGGGAAGGGAAAAAAAGGAGAGGAGATATGACTAACTACAAGAATAGGGAAATAAATGGGAAGTATGTAGGTTAAGAAATGGAAAGTATGAGCGCGCGTTTTAATCTAGTTTTGAAGGTACCTAACGTTGGTGCAGTTCTAATGTCAAGGGCCAAGTTGTTCCATAACCGGGCAGCATGGACAGTAAATGATGATGAATAGAAAGCCGTGGCATGTGATGGGATGGCGAGGGTTCTCTCTTCTCTAGATCGAAGCGGGAGTCCATGAGAGGCCAGAGGTTGAAATCTTTCGGTAAGATATGATGGAGCATTAGGGTTGTTCAAAATGTTAAACAGAAGACAAAGAGTGTGTTGATCTCGGCGTGTGTGTTGTTAATATGGCGGGGGAGAAAGAATGTATCGCGAGTAAGAAATGGAATCATATGAAATTGGTTATATGTACAGAATAATAATGATAATCTTTGCAGAAAAGTCAAATTAAACACATTAGCTCTTGCTGAAAAGAATTAAAAAATAATCGGCTCTCATGTAGGTACCTGAAAATCCAAATATTATATTCAAGGCAAAAATAATATATAATTGAAAAGATCTTATAAATCTGGCTGCTCCCGTACTGGAGCTGTTAATTAAATACTTAGCACCGTCACTTACTACTTTCGAAGAAAAAAAGATATTTTTAATCATAAAAAAAACTTAATTTTTCCTACAAAGAGTATGATTTACAAAAGATTGAGATTACTTAAAGATTTAAGATGGTGCATCTGAAAGAAAATTTATTATGAAATTCATTTCTGTTCCTATTCAGGACAATATTTTTGTTCGTATTTTCACTTCATAATAATTATTAACTCCAACAAAACACAAAATGTCAACAAACTTTGTTCAATGTGGACGATACATGTAATTTTATAGAAGTTATTTAATGTTCGATACTTTTTAGTATTTTTTAGAATAAAGTGATTTCGGAAATTCATCAAATTTTGCTAATTAAAAAGTCATGAATAAATAATAGAAGTAAAGAGCGTAAAATTATCATTGGCAACAAAGTTAATGCACACACAATATTAAAAAAAATACCAAAAATGGTATTTAATTTTCCAAAAATCACAAAATATACCAAAAAATACCAAAAATTTCAAAAATACTAAAAAAATACCAAACGTGTTCCAAAGTGGTGAAAAAATACCAATTTAGTACTAAAATACTCAAAACGGTCACATTGTGTTGCACGTTATGTCTCTCCACACTTTGTTAACACAAAGTGATTTAAAATAAAAGTAACATTATTTTACTATATTCACCGATCCAGGGGGGGGAAGAGGGGGGGGGGGGGGGGCAAGGGGGCGCCCATGCACCCCCTGGTCTTGGTCTTGCAGCGATACATGCGGTCTTGGTCTTGCAAGACCAAAACAATAAGACTTTTGCTCATCACTACAAGCACATGATTTGTAAAAAAACATAATTTTGCTATCTTACGTATATCAAGTTGGTTTGAAAAAAAATGCGGAGTGGCAATAAGCCCGGCAGCTTATAATGATATGTACCTACTAAAACATGGTAATTAAATAAATAAATAATAGTTCATGTTAGTTGCATAATTGAACTTGCTCACCTTACGTTCTGGAAAATTGAGTTTTTGTTTATATTACCCCCTATTCTGTAACTATTGTAACTAAAATAGGAACGTACTAAAATTGTAGATTTTAGATTTACGGTCTTATTTCAGCGTTATAAAATATCAACTTGGACTAAATGGAATAGGAACGTACCTATTTTGGCTGGAACGTTCTTAAAAAGTCACTGAATCGGACGTATTATGAATTATTATGAAAATTATGAAATTTTCATCATTTTCATAATTATTCAAAATTCGTCTTATTCAGTAAATTTTCAAGAACGTTCCGGCCATTTTGTTTCTATTCCATTGAGGCCAAGTTGATATTTTATAAAGCTGAAATAAGACCGTTAATCTAAAATCTACAATTTTAGTACGTTCCTATTTTAGTTACAATGGTTACTGAATACGGGGTATTGTAAGTAATTCTTTCTTGTAATTTGTGCAAAATGCGATTATATTGAGGAGTGATGATGTCACACAAATAACCATTATGTTATAGCAAACAACTGGTTCCATTTCCAATAAAAAAATAATGTTTCCATAGATACCTATCAATAAGGTCGCAGAACTACAAGTGCATTTTTATATAGCAGAATTATACGTATTAATTATAAACTGAATAGGGGGTATTGTTTTAGAATAGAAATTTACATAGGTACTTCAAGAAATGCATATCGTTGTCCGTACTGTAACCTTTCAAGACGAAAAAATGTGTTGGTATGTAGTGGAGAGTTTATTTACTATTTTGATGTTTTTTTTAATTCTGTTCATGTCATCTTGTTTCCAACAATGGCTCCATAACAAAATTGTCCATTGCCATACGAGTATTATGAATTTAAAACTATCTTGAGTTACTTTTAAGAATGTTATCTTTGTAAGCAGAGATAATTTTCTATAAGCTTTAATAGACTGCTGGATTTTTGAAGTCAATTAGTGCACCATTGTCGTCTGTTGCCTGTTCAGTTCAAACCTTTGTTCAAAGCATGTTCCAACTTTGTCATATTTTGTATTTTGTATATAAAAAAATATGTAGATTGTAATTCTGTGTGTTTACTAAATATATACAAAACACTGTCATGAATCTCATAATATTATGCACTCTCTACCATGATACTTGTTGAAAAAATTATGTATAAAATTAGCTTTAACAATAGAAGCACGTATGAAACGATGCATAAATGTTGATGGGGCGAACAAACAATATAATTATTTTCTTTAAATGGTTGACAATCCCTGAATTTTCCAGACCGTGAGAGCATTTTGAAAAAAATACAGATATCATAGAGTGAAATTAAGTATAGATCTTTATTATAATATACATACTAGATATCGTAGTTATCAAATTTTGTATGAATCGAAGAAAGGTATTATTCCACGGGATTTTTGACGTTTTGGTTGGCAGACCACACCGTTTTTCTATAGAGAATAACGACTGATACGAATTGTTTTCGGATTTATTTGTCGAAAATAAACACTTTTTTATTAAGATTTTGAGAACAGTTATCTAGGATGTGTTAATGTAAGGAAAAGTGAAATTTGTTGCTAACCAAAATGTCAAATGCGCGATATACCATGACTCAATTTTTGCACGGAGTAGATACTCCATCTAGTATACTTTTTATAATAAAAATCTATGAAATTAACAAATGTCTATGGGAAACTAATCAGCTCTATGTTTATGGACTTAACACAACATATTATTATGTCATTTTAAAGTCGATATGAGTTTTATAGTTTGTATAAATTATGAAATTAGTAGCTGCTGGAAAACTTCACGTTAGGTCGGACAATAATATAAAGTATATACCTAAATATTTACTGTGCCATGAGTGTGTAGGTCTGTCATCCAGTATTCCGAATATTTGTCATTGAATTCACGGGATTGATGAGATGAGAGAATGGACCGGTCCATGCAGACAGGTCCAGACACCATTGCCTTTTTGGGACGATGCTGTCTGTGACTGTCGACCATGTGGCGAAATTTCAATTGTAAATACTTATAACTGATTGCGCGTTGATTTCTATGAAAGCCACAATAACTACATAATTATTTAGTGCTAAAAATCTTGGCCTTAGGGGGCATGTATAAACTCTAGCATCGCATTTTGAAACTTAATTTCTCAAATATGTTAAACAGATACCATAAGTACCTATTTTAAAAATTTATTTGCTCGTATCATAACCACAATATTGGCACAGTTGGTAAACCATTCGGTTTCTGAGCGGGCGTCCTGAATTCGATTCCCAGCAGTGGAGAAATTTATTTCTCACGCAAATATTGCTTCTTTGGGCTGGAAACACTGGTTAGTTGGAAGAAATTGCCGTACAAGGAAGTGTTAATTTTTATTATTATTATAAAATTATAGACAAAAGAGTGCGGAAAGAGATTTTGAATACTGCAGAGCTAGACAGGAACACTTTGATTCTTTCCATAGAATATATTAGGTATTTAAAAGATATATCGCAGCGTATTGAGAACATACCTAACCAATAAAAAAATCATCCTATACTTTTATCAGTTCCCCATACCTAACTTATAACGAAAAATCTTGAATTTTTTTTTTAAAATGTATATGGTTCTATCTATAATCAAAACTATTAAAAGGCTCGTTTGAATTTATTTTGTTTTCTTTTGAAGAATAATTACGTCATTGTAATAAGTACTTATACATTCCCCAACTAAACATAAATGCTTGTGCTATAGGTGAACGAAATCGGTTCTGGCAGGATTCGAACTCGCAACTGGATTACTAATCCAGCGCGCTAACCGCTCTGCCGCCACCCATCTAGCACCCAATTTAATTAAAAAAAATCAAAATATCCGATTAATATTTCACAAAGATGTATGTATTTCCTTTTTAGAGAACGACCGTTTCGACTGATCGGCCTTTATCAACATTTGATATTGATTGTTCTTTTTGTTTATCAATACTTAAAAACGCTCTCAAGTTTCGAAAAACTGAGCAGGTATGTATTTGTATTTTTGTAGGTTTTTAAAATCAAATTTAACGATTTATTTCCTTTTTTTACAGAATGATCGTACCGACTTATTAGTCCTTATCAACAGTTGTCGTTGATTATTGTCGTTGATTGTCGTTGATTAATTTTTTTTTTGTGTCACTTTTACGTAAGTATGTACTTACTATTCATTTTTTGCACGTGCGTGCATTAAATAATCTTGACTGATAATTATTGCATTATTGACTTTCTCATGTCCTTGTATAATCTTGATCATTCGTTATTGTTATCCCTGAGCTCATGTTATTTTTAGACATAATCATACAATGTAGGCTATCTTGCATTATATACGTCATGAAGGTTTCATGACGAATGCAAGAAAGATGAAAGATTACCAAATATGGTGACGAGGAAGGTAAGATACAATCATTTCTTTGACAACAAGAACGTGACGTGCCTTTCAATATAAACTAAAAATGAAATTATGTATTGTTTTGATATCCTTATGCTGTGTTCTCTTAAACTTAAACTTTTACGGCGACAGAACTAAGACAAAGATAATATCGAAACTGATCAATAATGAAATGAAAAACAGAAATAAATAATACATTTATTGTACTTTATTTTAGAATAGTGCTTCCATTCTTTTAAATCATTGTTTTCGAGTGTCCCGTAAGAGCCGGGTAATCGAAAATACAACAGGCAACAATAACATCTAACATAGTTCAGCAATGAGGTTCACCACCCATTCTGAATGTAGTGCCTTTTTTGGTGAAACGAGACTGGTTTGTGGGTATACATAGATGTGTTGTTCTCCCTTTTATACTGCACACCCGCACACCTTTCGCTGGTTACCCCACATTGTGGGATATGCCGTGATGGTATGAATGAATGAATGAATTATTTTTTATTTGATTTATTTTAAATTGTTTTGTTTTTTATTTACTTTATCGTCATTGCTTTGTTCTGATTTACTTTATTTTACATTGCCTTGTTTTTGATTTGATTATTAAAAATTGTTTTATTTTTTATTTGCTTTATTTCTCGTTGTTTTTTGTTTTGATTTACCTTTTATTTTCGTTGTTTTTTTTTGCATTGATTTGCTTTATTTTAATTTTCTTTTGTTTTTTATTTCATTTAAGTATTTCAAATTGTTTTGTACTGGATTTACTTTAGTTTCATTGTAAAATGGTATACTTAATTTTATTGTATTGTATAAGTGTACCTATAATTTGATTGTAGAGTAGCTATGTAATTGAAGTCTACGAGAAATCTTGCACTGACAAACTTTTTATATAGTTTTTTTTAAATAATATATTCGTATGTACCTACATTATTAAAAAAAGCAAAAAGCTTCCTTAATATCCCTATTTATCAATTTTTCACGGTGGAAAATCTTTAAGGCTAGCATCCATACAGACGCAGCGGACGGACCGGACGGAGCGCATCAGACGGATTTGTTTGTGGCAGTGCGTCCACAGAGGCGCACCAATCTAATTACCGATTTGTTGACAATTTTCCATAATAAATGTATATACAAAATGATTATTTTCGCATGCTCGGCTCGGCATAATCGTATGAAAATATTTAATGAAAATAAGAATGAATGTAAAAAATATACAGCCCATAGAATTTTCTAGAATATAGGTACACATCTTAATGCCAAATTTCATGTAAATTCTTTTAGACGCTTTTGCGTGAGTAAGAAACAAACATCCAAAAATTTGAATTTATAATATTATTGAGATACTTCCACTATATGTATATCGAACTACCTAAAAATAATAATAATAATAAACACTTCCTTGCACCCTGCGCAAGTGGCGAGTTTATTGCCGTATGGCAATTTCTTCCAACTAACCAGTGTTTCCAGCCCAGAGAAGCAATATTAGCGTGAGAAATTAATTTAAATAAATTTCTCCTCTCCTGGGAATCGAACCCAGGACGCCCGCACAGAAACCGAACGGCTTACCAACTAGTGTGCCACGGCGGTCGGTCGATGATGAAAATGATGAAAATGTTTACAAAAAAAATTAAATGACATTTTCCATAAAAAAGGCGATATTACATCATACAGATGTGTGGTGACAGAACGGTTAGCGCGTTGGTTTTGTAATCCAATGGTCGCGAGTTCGAATCCTGCCACGACCGATTTCGTTCACCTATGGCACAAGTATTTATGCTTAATTTATGGAACGTATGAGGATTTATATGTACTTGTTACTACAAGGACATATTCAATCTTTCAAAAAAAAAAAAAAAAACTATGACAGACCTGATCGGATTTTTGCCTGCCCTACGGCGTCGGTATTCCGACGATCCGATGCGCGCGCTCCGTCCGCTACCGATCCGTCTGATGCCATCTAAATAGTTAATTGTACGAATTTCGTCTTGTAATTATGCTTTTGCGTCAGGCCTCGCTCACATTGGATGCGTTTTCGTACGAATTTCGCTCGTGCGTAAACGTACGTAAATGCACGAACGATCCCGATACTTGATGTACTATGAGAGTGCTCACACTGGATGCGAGTTGGTTGTACGTGATCGTACGTAGTCGTACTGTGGTCGTACGTATACTCACGAATTGTTACGACGTCTGGGTTCGCTCATGGACATGCTCACATTGGATGCGTTTACGTACGAAATTCAGTCGTCCGAATACGTACGAAAACGTCGAAAACGCACGAATAATCCCGTTCCTTTGAGCACTATGAGAGTGCTCACACTGGGTGCGAGTTAGTCGTACGTTGACGTGCGTATAGTTCCGACATACGAATTCGATCCAAACTTGTTTGGATATTTTGCTACGTTCGTACTTTGATTACACATAAATGGATACAGACAATTTTGTTAATTTGGTTTTTGGACACAAATGTTTATGAGATTTCTGATTACGTTATGCAATTTGATCCGAATTCAAATAACTAAATATTTTTTTATGACTTGGTATTTTTATCTATGTAAACTGTTATTTTAAATTTCTCTTCGTGTGTTGTTACCTGTTTTTTTATAATTTGCTTACCCCAAGGTTTCAAATAACATGTATGCGTGTGCTTGTCTGCTGTTTTGTGCTATGTGAAGAGAATATGTTATTATAAAATGTTATAAACAAGATAATTTTGTCTATATTACAATTGTCGGCCTTCGTGGCTCAGTTGGTTGGGTATCTGACTGCTGATCCAAAGGTCCCGGGTTCGATTCCCGGTGGAGGCACAGTTTTTAATTGTGTTTTCAGTCTGGATCTGTGAGACGACTAATATCGTAAGTCTCCAGAATGTGGCAACTTGTTATTGGGTGCGTGTTAAATAAATATTTGACATAGTATATGTTAGTTGCCCGAGAAGAAATATTAAATAAATGAATAAATAAATAAATAAATGGGAATAAAATTAGATGGGTCGATGGCAGAGCGGTTAGCGCGCTGGGCTAGTAATCCAGTGGTCGCGAGTTCGAATCCTACCTCAACCGATTTCGTTCACCTATAGCACAAGCATTTATTTGCTTATTTTAGGGAACGTAGGAAGATGTATATGTACTTGTTTAACAAGGACATATTCATTTTTATCTAAAAAAAAAAAAAATTGGCTAACCCACAGAGAGGCTGTGATTTTTGTAGGGGATTTTTGTATGCACGGTAGCTTTGTTGTGATTGATTTTTTATTTTATTTTTATTTTATATAGCTTCTCGGGCAACTAACAGGTACTATGTCAAATAATTATTTAACACGCACCCAATAACAAGTTGCCACATTCTGGAGACTTACGATATTAATCGTCTCACAGATCCAGACTGAAAACACAATTTTAAAAACTGTGTCTCCACCGGGAATCGAACCCGGGACCCTTGGATCAGCAGTCAGATATCCAACTAACTGAGCCACGAGGGCCGACATTATGTTTATGATATTATGTTTATGTGTATTGTATTGTTTGTTATCCGTGTACCAAATCTTAAATACATAAAATTGTATGACCAGCATTGTACGTCGACGTACGATCAAATTCGTATCAAAAATCGGAGAAAGCCGTATCTAGTGCGCGCACTCGACCAGTATCGTACGTATACGTACGATGCGAATTCGTATCCAATGTGAGCGAGCCAGTGCGCGCACTCGATTCGTACGACCAGCATCGTACGTTTACGTACGACCAAATTCGTATCCAATGTGAGCGGGCCCTCAGGACAGATGTGGTCATTGTCTTGCATTCTCGATCGAGTCTTGGTCTGTTACATTCCAGTCTTGGTCTTGGTTTTGCACACCTAGTCTTGGTCTTGTACAACCAGTCTTGGTCTTGCACACTCAGTCTTGGCCTTGCACACCCAGTCTTGGTCCTAGTCTTGCATCTTTTACAATTTATTTTTTATTTATCTTGAAAAGGCAGTAATAACAATGAAATATGACCAAAAAAACATATATTCAAAGAATTATATCGATTATGTAGTTAATTACTTAGGTAAAAAATAAATAAGTTTATAAAATTTTGGACACCGCAAGACTCTTGCATTAAGTCTGTTGGTCTTGCACTCCCTTGTGTCGCCGCAAGGCCAAGATTGCAAGGCGATTTTTTTATTTATTTTGAGTCATTCTTTATTTTTGCAATAGGTAACGAATGCCACTGGTATCTTAGTATTGTTCCAAAATAGTTTACAATGCACGCGTTGTCCGGATTGTTACATATTAAGAGTATATAAAATCACTAATAATATATCTTCTTGATTAGTTATATATTTTATCTTCGTTACCCAACAAAAGAAATTGTTGATAATTCCGACATAATATTGTATACAGGTAGACTATGTACCTATTTACATAATACGTTCAATGATAATATGACGAGTTTTAACGGCAAGTCTGACGTCAGCCGAAATAGCTCAGTTGGGAGAGCGTTAGACTGAAGATCTAAAGGTCCCTGGTTCGATCCCTGGTTTCGGCAACCTTTTTTTTTAATTGCGCTAATTATTAATTATTATACAGTTTTATGAATGTTGTATTCCAAGAAAATTAATGTAAAATTTAATGAAAATATGTGAAATTTCAATGTTTGAAACTGTTTCTTTATGATAGAACACCATAATCAACTAGAATTATGAAAAAATTAAGTATATATAATTTTAAGTTCTTAATTTTAAGTTATTTATTTTTTCGCAAACGCGACTTTCATTCACCGGTATTTTATTTTTTTTATTTTATTTTATTTAAACCTAACAAACATACAGTCATACAAACAAATATTACAACAAATTCAATTTTAACAATATATCATAGACCAATTTTGTTTGCGGATATTACATTATCTTTTTAAGCTGCACAGTGTAAAACAAATTGCTATTTAGAATTAAGTATGTACTCAAAATTCAGAATAAAAAGGACAAAAGAGAGAAAGGAAGGTTGTGGCACTCGCAGTCAAAAAGGACAAAGCAAGAATCAGCTACCGTAAACCTCTAAGGGTCTCAGAGATGGCATTCTTATATTTCATTTTAGTATGTCTAAAAATATCAACATTCTTAAAAAAAACATTATAAATTTTACATGTCCTTTGGACGAATGAATTTTGGACATAGATAGTTCTGCAGAGAGGCAATCTAAAAGTAAGATTTGTTCTAGTACTACGAAAGGGACAATTAATTGGAAGACTCCCAATAAGAGACTCAGAGTCAACAGCACCATCAATAATTTTATGTAGGTATGTCATGTCTGCAATGGTACGTCTATTTTCTAATGATGTTATCTTATGATGACGAGCGGAAAGGATTCTATCATCAAAGGCAAGACGGCATTTATAATCAAAAATTTGGTGTTTCAAAAATTTATTTTGGACTTTTTCTAATCTTTCTATATAGGTAACATACTGGGGGTTCCAAACAACTGAAGCATATTCAAGATAGGGTCGAACATAAGTAAAATATAATAATTTAAAAGTGTCACTAGATTGAAAAGGTTTAGATATTCTCAGTATGTAACCCAGCTGCTTGAATGCTTTTTCCACAATATTATCAATCTGGATTCTTAACAGCATTTTTTCATCAAGAGTTACGCCCAGGTCTCTAACTACCTCGCTTCTCTTCAAAGGAACATTATTTATCGTATAGTTATAGGGTATTTGATTTTTTGAACGCGTAAATGATATACAAACACATTTAGAAACATTCAAATAAAGTTGGTTATCTTTGCAATACGAATATAAATGGTATCGCTCCATTCCGACGGTGCTCAGCATATAGTCGCGATTGCGAAAAATATTAATGGAACTTAAAATTATATATAATTATTTTTACTCCTCACTAACCCAAGAGTCTATAGTGGGGAGTTATGATTTCACAATTTTTGAGGCTATTTTTTTATTGCAGATTATCAACTAGTTTCATGCTGATATTGTATTCTGAAAGTTTCATCAAAATGTATCTGTGTGTGTTCTATGTGCTATGTACGGCGTGTTTATTTTACTTTATCAATTAGAGACTAAAGTACTCATTCGATTATTTTGAAATTTTGCAAATATGTATATCTAATACTTGCTTTGCCCCCATTAGATTTTGAAGGATATCTGAATAGTGCTTCTCATTTTTTTAACTATCAAATATTTCAAAGTGACCCCAAGCTCAGAAAAATTAAAATTTGAAATTTTTATTTTCAAACTGGTAAAAAGGCACATCACTTTCATAAAATGTCATTGAAGAACTATCATGTTTCATAGTAAAATATTTAAATAAAAAATAATTTAACAAACTCATTTCATGAAAATGCTGAATATTTTTCATACATTTTTGAATACTTTATAGAATGAATTGTTAATGGGGAGTTTTGCATTTGCCACAACCCACTCGTTTTTTTCATAATTCTAGTTAAGTGAAATTTAATGAAAATAAGTAAATTGGATTTCACGCAAATTGGATTTCACGCACATTTCATCTTACTTCTCTGGGTTAGTTAGTTCGAGTAAATTTCCATTAGAAAATTAGCAATAAATTCTCTATTTGCACAGGAGGTCAGGAAGTGTTTATTATATTTTTATTGATGCGTTCGCTGATTTATACTCTTCCACAAGAGAGTCATAAGGTTTAAGCATAAATTATTCGTTATTTTGTAACAGCTGATTTCGAAATAAAATGCACTAAATTCTATGACCTAGCTCTATTGCATTCATTCATGTCATCACGGTTTATCCTACAATGTGGGTTAACCAGCGATAGGTATGCGGGTGTGCTGACCCTTATTAAAGAAAACACGACGCATGCCTGTATCCTTACACATCAGTCTCACTCTCGTCTCACCTAAAAAGGCACTACATTCAGAATGGGTGGTGAACTTCATTGGTGAAATATGTGAGAACAATGATGCCTGTTGTTTTTTCGATTACCCGGCTCTTACGGGACACCCGAAAACGGTAAAAGAAAATAGTCGAAGTACTATTCTAAGCAAATAAAAGCCAAGTTAATAAACCTAGCTCTAAATATCAAATATATCTGGTGGTTGACTGGTAGAGGCCACGTTGTATAAATCAATAAAAGTCTTTTATTATTACTAGTTGCATGTAACACATGAGATCCAACTGTCGACAGCGATAGTATGTATAGTTGAAGAATAAGTACCAAACCCATAAATACAAATTATTTATAATTTTATGATATTTAGTTTTCTATACAACACATGTACCTAGGTAGTCAAGATAGGATAGTATGGAGGTCAGTCTTTTTTTCCTACCCGGAATATGAAAACAGCATGATGGTATATGTATATTGTATGTTTAGAGATGAAGTATCAAACTATTAAGTCTTCTTTGATATTGTGTATAGGTGACTACCATACAAATTGTATGAAGCGATGTAGTCACTAAATTCAATTTTTATAAAAATTGTTAAAAAAAAATTGAGATGTACTGCTACAATGTTTATATTTTTTATATAAAATTAAAATATCTAGTTGGGGTGTTTCGGCTTTTTTCGATATTTAAAAAAAAAATGGAAATATAGGCAGTAAAACTCATAAAAAAAATACTTTTCTTAATAAAAAATGTTTGAGAAACCCTGGAATTTTTTTGAAAAAACTAATTTGAGATTTTGTATTTGTCTATGTTTATACCAATTTTCAGCGTTCTAGCTTTTATGGTTTCTGAGATATAGGGAAAAATAAAATAAAAATTCAAAAGTTGATAACCCCTGACTGAAACAAAAATTCAAAATTCCGAGTATAAAAGTTTTGTAGCCCTTTAACTGTTTATATATTCTGAAATTTTAGGCTCTGTAAATTGAGCGGATCAAAAGTTATAAGGGGGGGACGGACACACACACACACAGACATACACACACAGACACACACACAGACACACGAAATGTTCTACTCCGAATTCTGAGTAAATCCGTGTATGGAACATATATGCTGCGAAGCCTCTAAGTTGGTGTTTTTTGACTTCAAAGTTGGAAAGCCGTGAAAAAAGTAGACCTCTCCATACAATTCTCGCGTATTCTGGCTTGATACATTGTCGATATGTTAAGAGAACAAAGTTCTCCTGAACAAATCGACAGTTGGATTATTATTATATCTACCATTGGAATTGGCTATGAGAGATCTCTTAGCCAATTCCAATGATAGACACTGGAATGTTTATATTAGACTAGTTGCATGTAACACATGAGATCCAACTGTCGATAGCGATAGTATGTATAGTTGAAGAATATGTACCAAACTATAAACCCATAGATACAAATTATTGAATATTTTCAGATATTTTGTTTTCTATACAACATATGTAGGTATGTATGTCAAGATAGGATAGTATGGAGGAAGATCCTTTTTCCTACCCAGAATATGCAAATAGCATGATGGTATGTATGTATGTTTGGAGATGAAGTATCAAACTATTAAGTCTTCTTACATATTGTGTATAGGCGACTGCCATACAAAATGTATGAAGCGATGTCGTCACTAAATTCAATTTTTAAAAAAATTGTTAAAAAAAAATTGAGATCTTCTACTACAATGTTAATATTTTTTATAGAAAATTAAATTATCTAGTTGGGGTGTTTCGGATTTTTTCGATAATTGTAAAAGTTTTGGAAATATAGGCAGTTAAACTCATAAATTTATCATAAAAAAAATATTTTTCTTAATAAAAAATGTTTGAGAAACCCTGGAATTTTTTTGAAAAAACTAATTTTAGATTTTGTATTTGTCTATGTTTGTACCAATTTTCAGCGTTCTAGCGTTTATGGTTTCTGAGATATATGGAAAAATAAAATAAAAATTCAAAAGTTGATAACCCCTGACTGAAACAAAAATTAAAAATTCCGAGTATAAAAGTTTTGTAGGCCTGTAACTGTTTATATATTCTGAAATTTTAGGCTCTGTAAATTGAGCGGATCAAAAGTTATAAGGGGGGGACGGACACACACACACACAGACACACAGACACACACACAGACACACAGACACACGAAATGTTCTACTCCGAATTCTGAGTAAATCCGTGTATGGAACATATATGCTGCGAAGCCTCTAAGTTGGTGTTTTTTGACTTCAAAGTTGGAAATGCCGTGAAAAAAGTAGACCTCTCCATACATTTCTCGCGTGTTCTGGCTTGATACATTGTCGATATGTTAAGAGAACAAAGTTCTCCTGAACAAATCGACAGTTGGAAAATCTAAAGTTATTAGAGGTATCTCGATATTCTCGATTAAGTATTATTATTTTAGTTTTCTTTTCAATTAATATTTTTGGAATATCATATTCCATTATCACAATACAAGAATTAATTAATAGCATTGGAAATATTATTATACTAGGCACATGATATTTTTGTCTAGTGATTATTTTGGAACTTTCGCTTCTGTGGGGTTTCTTCTGTCTGCCAAGGGTCGAAGTTCCCCCCGACAAAGTATCTTGAAGGAGGGTTCGAGCCCTTTCAAAGCGTTAGGGCTGTTAGCGAGTAGGTCCAGAAATAGAAATTCGATAAGATATTACGTCTAAGAAGACATGGCCTTAAGTAGAATCTGCATTTGTGTGATAAGACTATAAGTTCAAATATTATAAACCGATCGTGTCCTCGCAAAATGTGACTTATGAAGTGGTGATAATGAACATTTCTCGTTAAAGTTTGTTCTGGAGACGGTCGTCGTAAGATATTTTATTGAAATAATAATAAGTTTAACCTTTGTTATACAGTTCATATCAGGACATCCAAATTTAACTCATGACTCACATTTGCTGTAACTTGCTATGTATTCATTCTATATGTGTCTCGAACTTCCAGTATCCAGATCAAGCGATATTTTGCTCGATGATTTTATTTAATTCATTCATTCATTCATACCATCACGGCACATCCCACAATGTGGGGTAACCAGCGAAAGGTGTGCGGGTGTGCATTGCCTTATAAAATGGAGCACAACATATCTGTGTATACCCACACACCAGTCTCGTCTCACCTAAAAAGGCACTATATTCAGAATGGGTGGTGAACCTCATTGCTGAACTATGTGAGATGTTATTGTTGCCTGTTGTATTTTCGATTACCCGGCTCTTACGGGACACTCGAAAACAATAATAGAAAAGAGTGGAAGCACTATTCTAAGCCGGTGCCTCACAGCTATTTATTTAATTTATATACAAAACGAATGGGTTATGACAAAGCCACTCGTTTGCCACTAAACACCCCAACTTGAAAATTTAATTTTCTACAAAAATTATATACATTGTAGTAGTAGGTACATCTCAAAAAAAATTAACAATTATATAAAAATTGAATTTAGTGACGACATCGCTTCATACAATTTGTATGGCAGTCCCCTATACACAATATCTAAGAAGACTTCATAGTTTGGTACTTCATCTCCAAATATACATACATACACATACCATTATGCTGTTTTCATATTCTGGGTAGGAAAAAAGGACTGACCTCCATAATATCCTATCTTGACATACAAACCTACATGTGTTGTATAGAAAACAAAATATCTTAAAATATTCAATAATTTGGATTTATGGGTTTATAGTTTGGTACTTATTCTTCAACTTTACATACTATCGCTATCGAAAGTTGGATCTCATGTGTTACATGCAACTAGTAATTAAATTTAAAATCACAGGAACAAAGAAAAGAAGGAGATAGAGGTTGTGGGATGTGAGAGAGTATGGAGGAGTGTCAATAAATAGTTTTTAGGCAGGTATAACAGATATTGACATAAAAAGTGTGTACAAGATAAAAAGTGTATTGTAAACAATACATGTATTTCTTCATAACAATTAACGTGTGCATAAAAATGGTTAGGAAAATAATCGATATTTTGGTGCCCTTTACTTCGTTCAGGACTTTTTATTTATCGATTTTTTTTTAGTTTTTAAACTACGAGTATTTTTTCGATTTCCTACATCATCTTTACTTATTACTACATAGTTCCTTTTTTCGATATTTGAATACGGTTCAAGATATGACAATCAGTGACTTATCTTCAAACTAGGGCTTTTAACAGCGCTTTGTCTACTTTTACTAGATCATGTTTTATGTTTTTTATTTGGTCGTTCTTGTCTCAACTGCGAATGTTGAAACTTTCAGTTCTGATGTGGATATGGGAGGTTATAAATATCCAGCAATTTATTTTAAGATCTCGGGAAGCTTCCGAGTTTAGACATAGGATATAAAGATGTATTATTATGCATGTGTCATGGCAGAATTCATCAGTTTCCTCATAAATATTCATGACCATTTTAGTCCCAAACTTTAGACAGAGAGGAACATTTAATTTTTGTACTCCCATCATTTATAGAAATTAATCATGTTAGTTTTTTCAGTGTTAAAAACTCTCACTTATTGATAGAACTCGCAAATTATTATCAGTAGTTTTCAATCTGTGATTGACATGGCTTCCAAACTGTAGAATTCCGTAATAATTATGATAAATTTTATTTTACATTAGGTACTTCTAGGTCAACTAACAGGTACTTACTATGTTATATATTAATTTAACACGCACCCAATAACAAGTTGCCACATTCTGGAGACTCACGATATTAATCGTCTCATAGATCCAGACTGAAAACACAATTAAAAACTGTGTCTCCACCGGGAATCGAACCCGGGACCTTAGGATCAGTAGTTAGGCCACGAATATGAACACATATATATTCCACAACGAATTTATTTAACTTCCGACGACCGTTTCAGCTTATAAGGCCATAATCAACTGTTGTTGAGTATGAAAAGTAATGAAAACTGTATACTCAACACCAGTTGATAATGACCTTGTAAGCCGAAACGGTCGTCGGAAGTGAAATAAATTCGTTGTGAAATATAATATATATGTGTTTATATTTATCATAATCATTTGTAAATTATTAATAAAAATAATTCGCTGGTTATGGAGGTCGTCGAAGAGCATTCATCAATTCTTCCAACTAAAAATAAAATAAAGATCTTTGTAAGAAATTATAAATATCTCATCTGCTGGAAATTAAACCCAGGACGCCGACACGGAAGTCAAATGACTTACCACTATTACCACGGCATTTAGCTATACTGAAACAGAAACTACAAACTTATCTCACGAGTTGTGAAATATGCTTTGTGTAAGTCCTGCAAGAAATGGTTCCGTAGGAATTATAAATTGATATGGAACTGACGCTATTTATATGAATATCCATGTAGCTATTGAAATACGTAAAACGATGTAAATTTAAAGAATGCATTTTAAGAACCAAACATACAGGATGTACACAAATATGCACACTTATTACCTTCTAATGTATGATACACGAAAAGATATTGTACCTATATCATCAAATCTGTGTATACAATATTTTTTCGTAAAAAAGTAACATTTAGAGTGTTATTAAAAAAATATATAAACGCTAGAATTTCGTATTTTCTGTCGATTGAAGTAAAAATTTACGTCATATGCCTTATAGTTTTTTTTAGTTATTTAATATACAATTTATAAAAGGGTTTTATTAAAACTTATTTTACATTAAAAATATTTACAAATTTCAATTTCAAAAAACCCAGTCGATTAGAATGAAGATGTAAAAATAAAATGTTGAACACGGCATGAAATGATCAGAATGACGACGAAAAAGAAGAATTATCAGATATAAGTCATTGTGTGAAGTTGAGAGAAGTTATCTTGATCAATACATTGAATACATCAATTGATTAATTAATCGAAATGCCCCCTGATCCAAACTAATTGATGACTTACATAGCTATTAAATTCAAGATATTAAGTATTGATTAGCAGTTAAGAGAAATCTACCTATATGTAATTAATGATAATTGTTTATTATTCATAAAACCCGCATATTTCCTATTGGCTGTTCAAGAAATAATAGTCGATATTAATGATTGTGTGGATCTGGTAACCATCTGTTGTTAAAGAATAATACTGATGGCTTCAAACTGATGCTTTTATTCAATTTTTAATCTGAAATCGTAAAATTATCTTTAAATAATGTGATTTTGTTGATATTGTTTATAAATGATACATACATATATAGGACTTGTATTGCGTCGTTCAATTATTCAGGATCATTATATTCAGGCTTTTGTGTTTAAAATTGATACATTTGTTCAATTTTTAATCTTGAACCGTCAAATTACTTTCATATACCTTCTGTTATATTGTTGGTTTTCAGTCACTAGACTTATCGTCATATGCCCTCTTAAGATCAAATTTTTTTTCAAAAAAATCTTTTGCCTGGATCTAATATTTATCAACTTCATGAGTAGCTCTGCAGATCACTCTGATCATGGCCTTTCATTTGCTCGTCACTATATATATTCATCAATTTAAAAAACTTGAAATGAGTATGAAAATCATTAAGGTTCAAATTTTTCTATGGGTCGTACAAAATTCTTATATATTTTGATTTTGCTGTAAAATGACTTAGAAAGTTACGATGTAAAAATTTTATGTGGCGGAGAATGTTAGATATAAAAAGTTACTAATACCAAACAAATAGTTAACATACTATAATGAAATGGGTTTCATAATTTCTACTTTCTTTGGATGAAAAATATCTCCTCTTAAAAATAACGTTTATAAATTATTCTTCGTTTGATATTTACGTATTAATTCATAATCATTGGATCCTTTAAATAAAAATCCTTTAATCACCAACGTGTATAAAAATAATTAAAGTTTTCTATTATTATTTAACTACGTATAAATCAAACTAGAATCAGAAATAGCAGACCCATAGACACCTTTTTGATGATAAATTACATATACTTATAATATGTTATTCACAAAGATAAACAAATACTGATGTGTTGCTCTAGATTAATCAGCAATAAGTGGGTGATGTTAATTGACTTATTAACATCTGTTCAACGACTCTAACGCAGTTTGGAATGGACTTGTCATGTAATTTGTGATTTGATAATCAAATTACGCTGTACATCCGTAGGAGTAATCATGGTTTTAATCGGTTAATTTGATAAATGTCAAGACTAATTAATAAATTTGAACCTTAATGATTTTCATACTCATTTCAAGTAGGTATATCGATGAATATATTATATAGTGACGAGCAAATGAAAGGCCATGATCAGAGTGATCTGCAGAGCTACTCATGAAGTTGATAAATATTAGATTCAGGCAAAAGAATTTTTTGAAGTCTAGTGACTGAAAACATGATAATATATTAAAAACTCCTAATGCACTATGAAGTTACGTGTTAGTAAGGGTAATAATAATCGCGTGCGTTAAAAAAGGTTTATACGTGATTTAAATTATCAGAAACCCAAAATTTGTTGATTTTTTGCATTTTAAGAACAAACCTTAGATGAAATGAAAAAAACTTTATCGGTCATTTACTTTGATTTTATGCACTCTTTAAGTACTTAGGTACTTATATAAAAAAATATTTCTCTACGACACATAGTTATGGAATAATTAAAAAAAATGCTAAAAAAGGATATTATTAATATTATTTTAGAGGAATTTAGGTTGAATTTTAATATTTTGTAACGAACTTTCACTATAGAAATGTTGAGAACACTTATACTACTTTTTCTAGAAACACACTGTTTAACATATTAGGGGAATTTGATTTTAAATAGAGGTGTTTAGGTTTATATGCCCTCTTAACGAATTTTTATGATTGAATGCAGATAACATAAGATTATGATGAAGTACTGGGGGGTTATTCATGACATGTTCTTAATACGTTCTTAGCTTGTCTTAATCTTAAATATGTATAAATCAGGACTCGATTATAATCCAATCGTAATCTTTCTCTACATTTAATCATGAACAATTGTTAGTATTAATGTTTAGTATGTAATTGTCATTAATTGTTATATAAATAAATTAAGTTTATTATTCAATTAATTTAACCTCAAACATTGCTTTAGTCTGAAACTGATCTTAATTTAACTTTAATTAACTTCATGAGTAGCCCTGGTGATTTATACATTTTTAGGATGAAGACAAGATAAGGACGTATTAAGATCGTGTTATGAGTAGCCCACGTGGTCGTTGTCTTGTTGTTTTACATTATAATTATTCATTAAAAAGTCTAAAAAAAATCTTAAAGACTGTAAATGTCAGTAAGTCGTTACCATGATACTATATTATTAATTATATAATCGTTCGCGCTTGTACCTAATGATAAAAACACTATTCTAAAATAATTTAAAATTGATTTATTTTTTACGTTAGATATAAATTGCCTTTAACAACAAAAATATAAGATAGGTTTTGTATTGAATAACAAATTGAAAAAAAACTGTAAAAAAATACATAATGAAACAAAGATTAAAAACATTTATAAATTCTATGATATCTCGATTAAAGTTAAACCATTTTGGAATAATGCCAGTGGCTGATGTAATATTTTTAGTTGACGAGAACGCTTAGTTTTCATTTCTTAAGGTATCATTTCATCAATTATTTTTGAATATTAGAAAAAATTTGGATAGTAAGAATTCTTGTCGATTTCGTCCAGTGTTCGTCTAAATTAGGCGTGTTGATTTTTCGAGTTTGAAAATATTCCATAAGAGTAGATTTACTCAAACACATGTTTTGTTTATTGCAATAAATTAACTCCATCTTTCGGAAGATATTATTATGTTTTGTGTAGGTACCTAACCATATTTAAAAATATACTAACGAATCAATAATTTATCTTTAACCAACAGTTGAATCTTCTTAGTTGGTTGTTATTTACCTGTGAAAGTTGTTGTAGGATTTACTCGATAGATGGCGGTACGCATTATAACAAAACATCGTCTTTTATTATTATGTTATCATATCGGATCAAATTTAAAATGAACATACACATCATGTACCTACTAAACAAAATATAAAATATAAATACCTAAACATCTTACATTATTTATAAATATAATAAATATAACATTATTTTAATTCTATTTTTGATGTCATTTTTCTTCATACAAAGATAATCTGTTTACCCGAATTTAGCAACTGTTACAACATTCTGTATTTGAAATATTTTATTGAAGTTTGATAAATTGTAATGACTTTCAAAGGTGTCTCTCGGGGAGGTAATCACCAACCAAATTGTTTGTAAATGGAAGGCGTGATTTCTAATAGTCTTTTATTTATACTATAATGCTTCATACCTACGTGTTAAAATAGCAATTTCCACCACTTTGAAGGCTGTTATCTTCGAAAGCCACCACTACTCAGTGTTCATATTATGCAATCGTTGTTACCTGCTGTGGTATCCTTTTACAGAAAAAAATCAGCCTTTATTCGGCTCTTTGTCTACTTGATTGGTTTGTATTAAAATGTTGTTACGAGTAGGTACCTACCTGACTAAGGCTGTCTATGATCATACTATTAATAATGTTGATGTTTCCTTGTTGGGGAGAGTCAAATTTCCATTGTTATTATGAAATATTATATCTTCATTAGAATATATCGCTAATACCTTCTCCTACGGAACAGTAGAATAATCAACAAAAAATGCAGCGCAAAGAGTAACTTTCAATCCTACCATCACGACATATCCCACAACGTGGTGTAACCAGCGCCAGGTGTGCGGGTGTGAATTACTTTAAAAAAATGTCTGCTAATTGATATATTTTTTATTTGTTTCAGATAAAATTTGAGTGAAGTGATAAACGGATGTCAATTTGTATGGTGTAACAAAAAAGAGGATTTTAAACTTTTGAATTAATCAGAGGGGTAAGTCTATTTTTTACTAGTCTTTACATTTTTTATGTTTAGTAAATATAAACCTAATCAATGGATGTCAATGCTTCAAAGTGTTAATGCTCTGAAGTCCAGCTAGTTCGATGTACATCATGTAAGATGTTAAAGAAACTATATCTCTGCCTCGACCGATTTCATTCATCTATGCTATATTGATGCTTAGTTTATGGAATAAAAAAATACTTCAATGCGATTTTAAGACAACGATAAATTAAACGATTTTTCTTTGTTGCTAATTTTGTTTGATTTTTCGCATTGTTTTAATTCGCAATTATTGATTTTAGGTTAGTGTTTTCGGGTATGTAGGTACTTTCCTCCAGGATGTAAATATACCGATGCGTGGATAATAGAGAAAATATTGATGAACATAGCGAGAGATTCCCAGAAATATGTCTTAACCTAGTGAGGGACGTGAAAGAAATTTTAACAATGTATGGACATACGTGATGCGTTGGGAATACGTATATTAGGTATGTTTCGTGTGTGTCACATTAGGTGTGTACGCTGTATAAAATATTGGGTATGTTTCGTGTGTGTCACATTAGGTGTGTACGCTGTATAAAATATTGCGAAAGAAAATGAGACCAAGTGCAATGTATCTTAATGTGTACCTACCTTATACGTGAATACATCTAAATATTTTACATTATACAGAACAGTCTAGACTCTTCTTATTTTGTAAATACATCCCGTGTTCATGTAAGTACCAGCTTGTAGCTAAATGGTAGTGTCCGACCGAAGCTTCGGCTTCGGCTTTGGCCACCTTCGGCCAAAATAAACACCTTCGGCTTCAGCCAAAAATAACCCGAATTTTCGGCCGAAGCCGAAGCTTTATGCCAGCCCCATAAACAGTTAAAACTTGTAAAAACATGCGCGAACATGACATGTGTAGCGGGTGTATAGATTCGGCCGGCCCAGTGTCGCGTGCCGACTGTTATTATTTATTATTTTAATCGATTTTTTATTTATTATTTTAATTGAAGCAGATTATTTATTATTTAAATCGATTTTTTTAGTAAAATCAAACCTTCGGCTTCGGCTTCGGCCGAAGGTTATGGCTAAGGCCGAACAATCGATTTCGGCTTCGGCTTCGGCCAAAATCTGACCTTCGGTCGGACACTTCTAAATGGTGCTGTACATTTGAGACCTCCACGACATTATTATGTCTACAATGGTGGTTGATAGAAAATGCTGTAGAGCTAAAAGTTCGCCACCTTGTGTAAATTGTTCTTCCCGCCACCACCACCCGTTCTGCTTATGGGGACTAATAACGGCCCCTTGTAAAACTCTGAAAGGACACATTAAGAACATACGAAGATTCCGGAGAACTCTAAAACCTTGCAGGCACTGCACTTAATGTGCCATAGAGAGCTAATCATGTGGAAACAACTGGCTCACTGCTCAGTGGACAGTGATAATGAAAATAATAGTGCACCGAATTTAAGACAGAAAGTCTTGATAGTCCTAAATTTGCTCTTCGTGACTACAATGGGTCTAAAGAAATTCCCTCGGACATCGTCGTAGAGTTCTCGTCGGAAAATTGACACGGAGAAGTTAGTGCATTCCCATAGGATATGCTCAGAAGTCTGTTCAGGGTTATCCTTATACGGGGTCCCACAAGGATCTGTACTTGGACCAATTCTCTTTAATTTATATACCAATCAGTTGGAAAATCTTGTTCAAAATCTTGGTTTCAACACACATGCCTATGCAGATGACCGCATACTGTTCAAGTCCTGTTCACCTGAATTTAAATATCATTTAACACATGAGGTATCCACATGCATAAATCAGATATCCACCTGGATGTGTAAGAACAAGCTAAAACTGAACCCAACAAAAACTGAGTTCCTTTGGCTTGCCTCGCCTCGCAGGCAACAATACATAAATAATGACCCCATTGTAATTCAAAATGTCGAAATTACTCCTTCTAACTGCGTAAAATTTCTTGGTATACATATCGACAGTGCGCTCTCCATGGATAAACACATTTCTTCCATAGTCAGACAAAGTTGTTACTTTCTCAGACAACTTAGACCTATTCGAAGGTGTCTCTCGACAAATGCTGCTAAGGTCCTTATAAATTCTTTAATAGTTTCCCGTGTAGATTATTGTAACGCCATATTAGCACACCTACCGCAATACCAAATCCATAGAATACAACTCATCCTCAATGCAGCAGCCCGTTATATTTACCAGATTGATCGTTTCTCGCATGTCTCACCAACACTTCACAAACTTCATTGGCTCCTTGTCTCCTTGTCTTTAAAGCACTCAATAGCATGGCCCCGGAATATATATTGGAACTCTGTGTTCCATTTTCACCTAACAATAAACAAAGTACGCTAAGATCAATGACCCAATCCAATAAAAAACTAGTAGAAACCAATCTCACAAATAAGCCAAAATACCTATATCGATCTTTTGGCGTTTCTGGACCAAAGTCATGGAACAATCTTCCAATGGATATAAGATGTGCCGAAAATATCAATGAATTCAAGAAGAAATTAAAAACTCATCTTTTCCGCAAATCGTATCCAGATTGTCCTTCATCCGTTCAATAATATTATGTTTACTAAATATTATGCCAATTTACTTTGAATGGACTCTTTTTTATAATTAATTTCATCTGGATTATGTAATATGTATATAACTAGATTAATTTGTGATTTCTACGTATTTTTTTAAGTTTTATGTTTCACCATCTTCAATGTGTTAGCTATAGGACTAATTTTAACTTAATTTTAACTTATTGTATTTTTTTAAGTCTTATGTTTCACCATTGTCAATGTGTTAGCTATATGACTAATTGTAACTTAATTTTAACTTATTTTTTTGCAAACTGAAAGCGCCCTTGAGGTGACCACGGTTGTCACTAAACGGCGCTTTATAAATTGTCCTTATTATTATTATTATCACAAAGCTGACATAAGGACGAATCGGATAAGTGAAAACGAAAGAGATAACTTTTGAAACTGCCGTGTCCAGTAAGGAATTGCGTTGTCCAATAATCGGGAACAATCCACGAGGAAGAAATTCGAGTCCTCACATCGGGAAGAGATAAAAATGTCAGTCTGCCCACGGAAGAAGAAGACCAGCGACCTTGTATAAATTATCATCTACTTACAATACAAGGTAATATTCCTCGTAAAGAATCTGTAATTCGAATCTGTAATTGTAGGCTCGGAAATCTAAGTATTGTTCAGGAGGCTAAAGCTACTGGAGTTGTACGTCCATCAGAAGTAAGAAGAGGCAAGTAATATAGTTTCGAGCAAATAACTTGATATTTTCGTTGTGGCGGTTTGCACATATACCAACCAAGAAAATAAACACAAATTTACGCCTTGCGCATCCACGTGACATTCTGAAGTTATTTGCCGCTATCTGTATTAGTCTACTGATGATTGGTCATCATCAAAACGGTTTCTAGTAAAATATACCCATTTGTTTTTACTCCCGAGGAAAAACCAAGGAATACGGTATGACTGTGTCTTGACTGTGACGGTTACACAGAATCATTCGAGGAATAGTGTCTTTCTCTCTAATTCTCTTAGAGTCCTTGTTTCTTCTACACCGCATAGAAAGATCGATCTTCCTCGTCATCGATGGGTATTCAAATATAAAATACCTCCTATTCATCACACGTACAACTGGTCGCGAGCTATCAGCGCGCTACAGTTTTTCAAATCAGGACCTAAATATTTTTGATTCTAATGTCGCTTCATTAACGGTTCATCTATTTGACATTTATATTCGTCTACAGCACGAGCGTCATTAGTCATAACAGAATACAATGCTCTCTTTGTATGAGCTTTCGATCTTATCTTTTAATAAGTATTATAGGCATTGAAATCTGAATAAACAAGACAGAGATTTGACATTTCAATCAGAAGATGAACAAAATACGATTTGACCCGGAAAATGGGCTTTCACAAAATAAATAGCTAGAGAGAAACAAAATATTCTCGTAACAAGTAAGGAAGACATTCAAGTATAAAACAAAAGAAACATGACTTTTACACAAAAATTAAGAAAAATGTAAAGTAATTTAAAAAATCAATGAGAAATTTATGGTTACACCAACACCGTACTCAGGTGGAATTGAAAAAAGGATAAAGGAATGAAAACCAAGAGGTTAGGATAAGAAGAGTTTATTAGAATTATGTGGTATTGTGAGTGTGTGATTCTTTTTAATAGTTAATATATCTTGTAACTTATCCATCAAAGAATTTTGTACTGATCCACCTTCCCCTAAATTTTTACTACGTAAACCTTATAATTTTATATTTCATTATATTTCAAAGGAATTGTTGACTTTAGGGGCAAGGAAAAGTCTGGATTATTGGGGGAATACAAAATCTTGGGGATGTATTCAATGAAACGAAACTTAGGCCAATATACAAAAGCGTTAGATATATCATTATTTTTTTATGTATAGACATAAATTGTAGAATAATAAGTTAACCAAGTAATTATACTGTAAAATAATAAGTAAACCAAGTAAATATACTGTAAAATATTCTTATTTAGTACATATAAGTTTAGTTTTTCTATACGAATCTTTTTATCTACAGTTCTTATATATATTTGAAATATTGCAAAATTTTGTAATTAATCCAGAAAAATTAATATACTAGAATATATGTACATACCTACATAACTTTCAAGCTTATATTGTTATATAATGGACACAGGCTCATGTTCTTATATTGCGGATACAATATAGGTAAGAATACAATATATGAAGGTAAGCTTGAAAGTTTAAATCTTTAGATTTTCAGAACAACATCTGAATCTATTAGTATTAATTATAATAATAAATACTTCCTTGCATCCTGCGCAGCTGGCGAAATTATAATAGGTTATAAATATGAGTATTGTGTTTATTGCATCAGATATTGTATTTATGATGTATTATGGCGGACATTGGGATCTGGTTGATCTGTTTTGTGTGAGCCTATATGTTTGTTATGGTAATGATTGTGATTGCAGAAAGTTGAGATTGTGTAAATATTTAGTGTGGAACGGGAAAAATCACCTGGTTCATAATTGCGTATAATTATCAATAAAAATTGTAAACTGCTAGCCCCCAGAGTAGGATTTCCTAGTTGGGCAGCAGTGATCTTCTTATTGCTGTCATTATAAATATGGTGTGATAAAAGGTAAAAAAATAAATAAATTATTTTGTATTTATTTGAGTATTGTAATACAACTTCCAAAAAAAGGATTAACGAGATCAATGAAGGTTAGAATTGTGAATATTGCATAGCCGAACCTATATAATGCATTTAGTGGATCCTGTGATGGCATATCTATGGGAATATCATTATCTGGCATTTTAAAGCGTTAATTCAATCAAATGTCATCATCGCCTTTCTGAATATCCTTGACACGTTATTGCCAGGTTTTCCGGGCAGCTGATTTAGCATTCGATCCACATCCCAGAGACCATGTTGTGTGTCTCACTATGTGTGCAGAATAATTTATTTGATTTTTATTGCAACTTTCACAGCAGGCACCGTTTGGTTTAATGATATCCGTATTGATTTTATTATCAATTTTGACTCCCACCTAATTGAAAACGTATCGAATGTTCATACTTATTTATCATTTACTTGAAGTTTCGAAAACATCAAAAATATGCCACACTTTATAGTATGGAAGGGAAGATTTTTGTATTTACGTATTATTGTCGTAATTGAGTTATTCTCAAATACCGTATTATTGCCTTTGTGGTACATTTCAACATGGTCTTTTCTACATTTTAAATAACTTTACGTTTTAAGATTATACATGTTCAGTTTACTGTATCGATAATCGTTTGTAAAAAAAAGTTTTCATGCCCCCGACTTTAACTATTAAAACAAGTCTTGATTATTCTAGTGTGGATTTACCTTAGTGTGGATTTAAGACAAAAAATTCTAATTCTGAAAAATTCAAACAGAAATGAAACTGCATAGATAAAGAAATTTGAAACAAAGATTTCTGCATAGATAAAGAAATCCGAAAGGATTAGAAAAACGGAATGCCAATTTCAAAGATGGTCAAGTAGAGAATACATCTGATTGACGAATTATCGAAGGCACCTGACCTGAGAGTGTTATCTCTAGTTGGGGATTACCATTCAAGGTCACAAATCACTGCATGTTTGAGTTCAACTTTGAACATTCACTTCAATACACCTAATTAGACTGTTCACTTTCTAATAATTGATTTTGTTTTCACATTAACAACTCAAATGAACACACTCTTAAAATGAAGTGAGCATATGAAAGATTTGGTAGTGAACCGATGAAAGTTTGTGACACGGATGAAGAAACCTTTGTGTACGAATAACACCAAAATGAAACTCATACTATACAAAGATTTTACCACAATAACTCTATTGGCTCTTATGGTAATGATAAATGTATCTTTGAAAAGGAAAGCTTTTGAAAATCCTTATTTAGCCTTTTTTATCATTATGATTTTTGATCACTTTTGTGTGCACAGGCATTTCTCTGGGTGTTCCAATACGTCCTAGACTTTAATTTCAGTCAGTCACTTGGTTATTTTTTTAAATGTTTGCAAACCATGTTACATCATGTTTTCAATTGATACGGCAAATTATTATCCAAAATTTAAATGGTGATTTTTCATTTTTTCAATAAAAGTTTTCAATGTAAAAAAATATCTTTTTTCTAAGAAAATCAAATCTAATGGAAAAAAGAATAACAAGTTAAATGTTTTGGAGATTCTTATTTTGTCAATCTACTAATTATCTGACTGCTGTTCCAAGGGTCCCGGGTTCGATTCCCGGTGGAGACACAGTTTTTAATTGTGTTTTCAGTCTGGATCTGTGAGACGATAAATATCGTAAGTCTCCAGAATGTGGCAGCTTGTTATTGGGTGCGTGTTAAATAATTATTTGACATAGCACCTGTTAGTTGCCCGAGAAGCTACATAAAATAAAAATAAAAATAAATAAATAAAATAAACTTCACATTGAGTTTGAAACAAATTTTACAGATCCTTCCTCCACTTTGTTTACAATTTCTCTTATCAGAGCGAAATAATATTTTAGTCCTGCTGGTCGCGTGACAGCTTGTCGCAATCGTCCTACTGCGTTGACATGCAGGTATAATGATTAATTTGCCCTTATACGATAAATATTGAGGTTAGGTTAGGTGTGTGGGTGATTGTCCTGGGTATGTCGGTCACATCAGACAGTCGGGCGCTGATGTCGATCTAATCAATTTACAGACCACGTGTGGTGAATGTTGATCGAAGTTTGTGGTCTGTGGAATTATTATTAGTGTGTAGTTACTTACTAGAAGATGTTATACTAGCGTATCAGTTGCAGGTCTCCTTGAAGGTTTCTTGTGATTGAATAATTCCCCTGTCTGTAAATATATTGTTTCTTTTTCAAATAATCCACTTCTATATTTTGCCTTTTAGTTTTGTAAAAAGTCACATCTAATCTGTTCTTGGTAATGTGGCCAATTAGAAGGCAGCTTGGATTACATATTTTTCAATTGCCCTACATCTAAGTTCCCAATATTATTAACACACTTGATTTAATTCAAAATATTTCCTTCTTATAATATCACCTCCTTACTCAGCACTTAATGTTCTTAAAGAGTTTATCAGACAGAATAACATCAAATTGTGATTTCATTTTCTACTTCCTATTTAAAAACAAAACTTCTTTTCCCAACTTTTTGAATTCTAATTTCAGTTTTAATTATTATCATTTTTTGTATTCTCACATATTTTATAACTTGTTAATTTTAATGTAATTAACAAATGCACGATTTATAACAAATCTGACTCGGGCCAATGTTCCTCCATTTGAGGTTACAAGATCCATTCAAGTAATAAATAAATCTGTTCTTAGTAGAATGTAGAACTCCAGGTACTGTAGATCCTAATGCAGTCTTAAAACATCTTCCATCGTTTATACAATTATAATACAAACTTAATAATTTTTGAAATCGAGTATTGTGTTTCAAAAGGAATTAAGTTTTATCAACTAAGGTTCGTTTTCGTGCGGCTCCACTGTATCAATTCGATGCCATAGCTTTTGATACCAGATAATGTAATTGTTTCTAAATTCTTCGAGGTAATATCGTGTTTTAGAGAAATTCTTTACATTAAGTATACGTCTATAAATCAGCACACACCCTTATTTATTATGTACATACAATTGTTCATGGCCTCCTGTCTGTTTGTCCACCCCCATTTGCGTGTCACGATTTCGCTTCATTTCCATCATTTCTGCCTGCACCCCTCTTCTGGGTATTAATCCCGTGTCAAGGTTATTTATATCATAAATTTTACAATTACCAGCTGACACGTAATTATTTCATCATTCGCGAACTAGTCATGTATTTAACATAAAATTTATATTCTGCGGTGATATATAATTATGAACTATTACTTTAATAAATGCGGTGATCTTCGTGACGAGGTACTTCGTACGAGGTTGAAATTTCTTTTTTAACTGTATCTCTATGAATTAAAGGAAGTCTGTCTGATTACTTTGCAAGACTTTAGTATTGATTCTGAAGTTTTTATTTTGCCAATGTTGATGGCACTGATACTGTAGAACTCATTTTTAGGGTTTTGTTTAGCCAAATTTCTGATTCCATAAAGATTTGTTTCCGTAGACAAATGTATATAGGTAAAATAATATAAGTTGATAGGTGCCAAATCAGTCGAAAAGATCGTCCTCAAATAAATTCATCTCTAACAATTTATTGATTTCAGTCGTTAGAGAAGAATATGTGTCAAGCTTGAAGAAAATGAGCATTTCCATTCTTTGTCAAATTATGTTGCAAAAATGTCCACGGCATTCGTTTTAATTTATTTGTGTCGTGAGCCACCACGCCCTCATATCGCTGTGTCATGTCAATCGGTGACATTATACTTTTATTATATTTAAATGCAATGACCATACATTTTTTTTTATCCGGGATGATTTTTTTTTAATTTAATTTTATTTACAATGTTTAGAACATCCACTGTTTTATATTGTCGGCCTTCGTGGCGCAGTTGGGTTGGTATTTGACTGCTGATTCAAAAGTCCCGGTTTTGATTCCCGGCGGAGACACAGTTTTTAATTGTGTTTTCAGTCTGGATCTGTGAGACGATTAATGTCGTAAGTCTCCAGAATATAGCGACTTATTATTGGGTGCGTGTTAAATTAATATTTGACATAGTACCTGTTAGTTCCCCGAGAAGCAATATTATAAGCATAAAAAATTTAAAGTATAAATATTTCTTGTGGTTGCTAAAATAATTAATTATTCTCTAGAATAAAGATTTTTGCTGATGAATGAACTGTTCATCTGACGGAAAAGTCACTTTAGTCTTTTGAAAACAACGAATGTTAGCTGAAAGTTGAAATTGAAATATTATTCCTTACTTTATATTATGTAGACATAACATCGGGGGGGGGGGGGGGGCAAGTCTGGTCCAACCGGCGAAATTAAAACCCTCACGATTACCCATATCATGGATATAATTATTATATGGAGTTCTAGCATCTTTTGATATGTTGGCCACTTGGAGAGAATGAATGAAGAACGCCTGACGAAGAAAATATACAAAGCTGACAGGAATGGAATAAGAGGTCGGGGGCGCCCAAGAAAAGGATGGCATGACCATGTAAACGATATTCTGAAAGATGGAAATGTAAGAAGCGTGAACAACAGACGAACGTGTATAAGACGATGTATGAATGTTGATCAGGCGATGAATGTGTGTCAAGATAGAAAAATGTGGCGTTCAGCTCTCTCTGACTACCCCGTGAGGGACATGGCGTGATGGTATGTATGTATGTATGGAGTTCTATAATATCTTTAGATGTCATAGAACGCCATATGATAATTATATCCATGATATGGGTAATTTCGAGGGTTTTGATTTCGCCGGTTGGACCAGATTTGCCTCCCTGAATTGAAATTTATAGCAAATAAATGTGTATGTATGCTAATTTTACCAATAATTTTTTGTGCACTAAACGCAAAATTACAATTCAATAGAATCTATCATGAACACGTTTTAACGTTATGTATTTCATTCCCAATAGTTGGTAGATTCCTTTGATATTTATTTTGTCATATTGTTGGTAATACATTGGGATCCTCACTGGTCCATATGCTGGTAATTTATTTTTGTATATCTATATTAAGATGAAAAAAAAATTATTATATCAATAACTTTATAATTTAAAACGATGTCAACTGTCATAATAAACAATGGTGGATTTCGGCATGGTTGCAAATATCATTCATATTTTGTTCTGATTCATTCATTCAAACCATCACGGCATAACCAGCTACAAGTGTTTGGGTGTGCATCGCCTTATATAAAAGGAAGCACGACACATGTGTATATCCCCACACACCAGTCTCGTCCGCCTAAAACTCACATCTATTCTGATAATGTTAATATAATTTTATGATTTTTTTTCAACATTTCAATAGACGAAGTTGGAATATTATAGGAGAACCAGGAACTCGAGGCACCTACAGGGCATACGACCTGTGATCGGTTGTTTTTTTTTATCACAAACAATAAATATTAGAAAAAAATACAATTCAAAATACCTTATTATATATTTCATATATAATTTTTTTTTTGGTATATAAACTACCTCACTACGCTGAGCCTGTTTAGAGGTGGCAGAAAATTTACTTGCATTATCATCGTGGAAAAAATTTAAAACTCGTTACATTTTTTTGTTTTTTTTTTTATAAAAATTAAAACTATTACGTGATTACGTGATGCCGATCGCCGTGGCACAGTTGGTAAGCCGTTTGGTTTCTGTGCGGGCGTCCTGGGTTCGATTCCCAGCAGAGGAGAAATTTATTTAAATTCATTTCTCACGCAAATATTGCTTATCTGGGCTGGAAACACTGGTTAGTTGGAAGAAATTGCCATACGGCAATAAACTCGCCGCTTGCGCAGGGTGCAAAGAAGTGTTTATTATTATTTATTTTTGTTCCGCTTGCGCAACGTTCACCAGTTATGACTTTATTTGAGTTCCTTATCAATCCAATTTATGAAAGTTGTACCTATATATTTTTATACGTCTAATATAAATATTTTAACTAGCATTATGGTCACCGTACGTTGCATGTTATACTACAGGGCCTCCCTCATGCAAGTATTGTTTCGTGACGATGTGTCAAACAATACATACAATAATATTTAAACTATACTATTATTTAAAGTATTTTGTAATTTAACAACGTAACATTATACAATATAAGTAATACGTTTTGTTTTAATGCTATATTATTATATTATGATTTAGAACTACTGACATTTACATGTCATAATATGTAAGACAGGTCGATTTAAATACGAGTTTAACAATTGATGGCAGAAAAGGTACCTAATTTGGTTAAAATTTCCTATTATTGTATACTTTAAATTTTAAATTGATATATTTTATTTAAGGGGGGGACTGCTGCCAACGTACCTATTTTTCAATTTGATATACCATCATTATTTCTTATCAAATCGTTTTGAAAAAAATAATTTAGATAGTTTGGATATTAATAAACAAAAATATACCTTAACTTTTTGATAATGTTCTGAATAAATTCTTGTAGAAAAATAATGGCATACCCCGATTTTCAACGTTTATCATATACAAGTGAACACCCGGCAAACTTCGTATTGCCTGTACAATTAAAAATGGTCCTTCATTACCACCCGTCGCTTCAGACCCTTCAGTTTCCCCCGTCCCTTCAGTACTTCCCGTACCTTCAGTTCCTCCCGTCCCTTCAGTACCACCCGTCACTTCAGGCCGTTCAGTACCTCCCGTCATTTCAGGCCGTTCAGTACCTCCCGTCCCTTCAGGCCCTTCAGCACCACCCGTCCCTTCCGTCCCTTCAGGCCCTTCCGTCCCTTCAGGCCCTTCCGTCCCTTCAGGCCCTTCCGTCCCTTCAGGCCCTTCCGTCCCTTCAGGCCCTTCCGTCCCTTCAGGCCCTTCCGTCCCTTCAGGCCCTTCCGTCCCTTCAGGCCCTTCCGTCCCTTCAGGCCCTTCCGTCCCTTCAGGCCCTTCCGTCCCTTCAGGCCCTTCCGTCCCTTCAGGCCCTTCCGTCCCTTCAGGCCCTTCCGTCCCTTCAGGCCCTTCCGTCCCTTCAGGCCCTTCCGTCCCTTCAGGCCCTTCCGTCCCTTCAGGCCCTTCCGTCCCTTCAGGCCCTTCCGTCCCTTCAGGCCCTTCCGTCCCTTCAGGCCCTTCCGTCCCTTCAGGCCCTTCCGTCCCTTCAGGCCCTTCCGTCCCTTCAGGCCCTTCCGTCCCTTCAGGCCCTTCCGTCCCTTCAGGCCCTTCCGTCCCTTCAGGCCCTTCCGTCCCTTCAGGCCCTTCCGTCCCTTCAGGCCCTTCCGTCCCTTCAGGCCCTTCCGTCCCTTTAGGCCCTTCCGTCCCTTTAATACCATCCCTCCCTTCAGGCCCTTCAGTAGGTTAAGAAAAAGTTTAATTCCCGAAAGTATCCAGGAATAATTTGACCATCTTTTTTTTAATATGACCAAATACACGATGAAGAAGAAGAAGAAGAAAATATTTTAAATTCAGAAATCATCCCGGGCATACGATCGACAATTCACCAAAGTTTAATTGCAATCGGATGAACGGTTCCCAGGATAGTCCACCTTCATAGGTAAAATGACCTAAAACTCGATGAAGAAGAAGAAGAAGTTAAAATTTTTTGATCCAGAAACCATCCCTGGTATACTCTCGACAGTTCACCAAAGTTTCATCGCAATCGGATGAGCGGTTTAGGAGCGCATTCAACACATACATAGATACATAGATACATACATAGATACATACAAACATTCAAATTTATAATATATGTAGATTTTCAATAAACTATAAGGCGTAGAGTAATATATTTTTTTTTAAATTAAAGAAGACAAAAATATCTAGAAAAATATGATGTGACGTTGCATTAATGCTTCAGGTTTAGTAAATAAACCTAAAAAACATTTATTTTCCATTCAGCGCCATTGCGTAATAAAAGTTTTTTTGGTTTATTTACTTAACCTGATGCGTTAATGCAACGTCATATCATATTTTTCCAGGTATTTTGTTATTCTTTAATTCATAAAAAAAATATTGATCTATAGCTTATATTTTTTTAGAAATTTAAGATAAATGTCTAAAATCGGGGTATGCTTATTATTTTCCTACAAGAATATATACAGAACATAATCAAAAAGTTAAGGTATATTTCTCTTTATTAATATCCAAACTAACTAGGTTATTTTTTTCAAAATGATTCGTTTAGTAATAATGATGGTATATCAAATTGAAAAAATAGGTACGTTGGCAGCAGTCACCCTCTTAATTTAATGCATTGCCCTGTCATACATTTAATGCAATCTGACTACCGTCTCTGCCTCCCTAGACAGCCTGTCATTTAGCTCAAGAAAAGAAACAAGAAAAGATAACCAATGTATGGAAATGACAGTTGTCACATGACTGGCAACCGTCACTTCCATACTTTGAGTTATCTTTTCTTGTTTCTTTTCTTGAGCTAAATTACACGTTGTCTGTCTAGGGGTCTGAGTATATCCCACATTCAACCCTATTAAAATTTCAATGCCGACATTTTTCATTTTATTTGTGACGCACAATCCGTCGATTTTTTTCACGTCCCATTTCTTTAGAAAACATCAACTTCATCGAAGATTTCGAACTAAAGATGTAAATGTGGGGCGCGCTGGTATTCGAACCGCAACGGTGTCAACCACGACACGATTTGTTTCGAAATTCACCATCATTTTATGGAGAGATGATATCTTCTTGTGGAACGTCTAACGCTTTCGTTGCATAAATGAAATCAGTTGGGTTCAGTAGCTACAAAATGTAAATAAAAATGGGTTAAAAAAACAGTGAGGAGCAAAAAAAAAAACAGTGAGGAGCAAAAAAAACAGTGAAGAGAAAAAAAACAGTGAGGAGCAAAAAAACAGTGAGGAGCAAAAAAAACAGTGAGGAGCAAAAAAACAGCGTGGAGAAAAAAAAACAGTGATGAGCAAAAAAAACAGTGAGGAGCAAAAAACAGTGAGGAGCTTGGTTTTGCATTCTGCAGGTTTTGCAAGACTCGGGTAGTCTTGGTCTCTGCCGTGGTCTTGCACCCCTGTACGATTACAAGGACGCCTCAACCAGTGCAGCTCGTTTAGGAGAGGTGCTATGTGGCCGTGGTATTGTATTGTATTCACAAGTAGTGTGATTATAGTAGGTATTACTATTGCATATTCTATGGTCTTGGTATTGCAAACAAGTGGCCTTATTCCCATTCACGTGTAGTATTTAGCGATAAGTTCCGCTAATCTTTACGTATCACAGGATGTAAAGTGAAAGTTACGTATCAGGAGCGGTTATTCATAACTATAATCTGTGATACGAACAAATGTGTGTACGCGCCGGTTTATGTCTTTACACAAAACTTAACACCACCTCGATATGCCGCATAAAACATTGCGAATAAATTCACCTGTCGAATGTCATACGTATTTCGCTCCAATCAGAATAGCGCATTACGAACGGCGAACAGAGGTTTTCTCGACAATATGCGCGGAAGTTTACGCGGCCTAGTGTCCGCGTAAAACAGAATAACGATCTGCTATAAGAAACACATGTTCCATAAAAACTTGTGTATATTGCCGCGAGAAATAATATTTTATTAAAGAACTGGGATAGACCCGCTGATGTGAACTTTTTAGGTTTAAAAAATAATAAAGTGAAACTGAGATGTGTTTTTATCTTATATGCTTATAAAATATGCAAAACTTTTGTTATTGTAAACATCTAGGAATCTTCTAGACATACAGGACATATTATGCTTATCACTAAAAAAAAAACTTTCAAATATTGACTATATTTATCAAAATAACACGCGAAATTGCAAAATTAAAATATGTGTATAAATTACCATACTTAAAATTCTGACTATTAAAATGTTTATAGATATAGATATGTGTACTGAATATGTGAAAGGTAACGACGTCGCCGAAATAGCTCAGTTGGGAGAGCGTTAGACTGAAGATCTAAAGGTCCCTGGTTCGATCCCTGGTTTCGGCAACCTTTTTATTGTTTCAATTTTCCTAAATACCATTTTATTAATTGCTTGAAAAATTTATACATCTTATTTATATATTTTAAAAATAGTTAAAAAATAGTCGAAGTATTTTTTTCTTTTTATATCGTTATAGAAATAATAGGTTATAATAATAGAACACATTATATACTTGCGCAAATTTTATCAATGAAATTTTTATAATTCTTTTTATAACTTTGCTAATATTGCTTGAGAATAATTTAAGTGTTAAATTGTTCACTGGTCAAATTATTATTTTCAGTATTATCTCAAAAAAAGTTTTCGCCTAGTGAGGTTATAAATTTCTTTAAATTTTGCATAATAAATGCTTTATTAATTTAAGTGCTTTTGTGGGAACAAAGATAAAAATTACTTGAAATCTCGAAATCAAGGGTCGTGAAATAAGAAATGGGCGATGGCAGAACGATTAGCGCTCAGGGTTAGTAATCCAGTGGTCTTAAGTTCGAATCCTACCACGATTTATTTCATTCACCAAGTATTTATGCTTAGTTTGGGGAATGTATGAGAATGTTTATTATGTTCTTGTTACAAGGACATACTCAATCTTTTATATTAAAAAAAACACAAATTTAAAATTCCAGTTAGCACATGCAATTTTTAAATAAAACACATTAAAAATAAGTTAGAGTTTTATTTTATTTTATTTTATTTTAGTTTATTTATTTTGGATATCCAACAATACAGTAGAATATAATAACATAATGAAACGAGTGGGTTGTGGCCAACGCTAAACTCCTCACTAACAAGTCACTATAGAGTATTCAAAGTTTCTATAGAAAGTTTTCAGCAATTTTATGAAATGAGTGAGTTTAATTCTTTTATTATTTAAATATATTATTATGAAAAATTGATATTTATTAATAACATTTTATGAACGTTATGTGCCCTTTTAGCAATTTGAAAATATAAATAACAAATTATTTCGAGTTTCCTGAGCATGGGAGTCACTTTGAAATATTTGACAGTTAAAAAAAGTACACAGCACACACACACAGATACATTGTGATGAAACTTTCAGAATGCAATCCCAGCATGATACTAGTTGATAATCTGCAATAAAAATTACTTTAAAAATTGCGAATTCATAAATCCCCTTGGGGTAGTGAGGAGTAAAAACAATGTTATTTTTCAACCCCTTCTTCATAAGGATTCATATTTTTTTCGTGCAACTCTCCAATAATATCTAAAAATTTAAGTCCTGGCAGCACCGTCCACCGTGGTTGACATTTGTCATTTGACAGATATTATACGCGTTCGTTCTGTCATTTGATTAATTTAAATAATTAATCAGCATAATATTATATTATAACTTTTTATTTTATGTAGCTTCACGGGCAACTAACAGGTACAATGTCAAATAATTATTTTACACGCACCAGTAACAAGCTGCCACATTCTGGAGACTTACGATCTGCTTATGATATTAATCGTCTCACAGAGCCAGACTTAAAACATGGAAATATAAAATACATGGATTTTTACGTATTCTTTTACTATATACATACTATCAACAGTTGGGTGTAATGTGATATTGAACCGTCTACAAGAATCGGAAGAAAAAAGACTCACACATAGGGTTGCCAGATGGAAATTTGAAAAAGGAGGACAAATAGCACAAAAAAGGAGGATTTTCCTTAAAAAGGAGGACAATGACAAAAAAACGCCATACCTACAGACGCATATCGAAGAATTTTCATCGTCTCATAATTACTTTATTTCTTGATTTTTTTATATCTTCAATGCAGTCGCTATATAACTTGTATAATATAGTTTAGTCACTACTTAAACTATTAACAATGAAACAAGATTTTTTATAATAAATTCACTTCATTTTAAACATCATGTTTCACCAAAACATATTTTTTTTTGTAATAAGTTCTTGGTGCTCTTTTATGAAATATGTATAAAAATCTTTAGTACCTAGACATGTTTTTTAAATTATATTGGATAACAATCAACGCAAAAGGAGGACATACGGTAGGTAAGGGAGGACAATTTGTCGAAAAGGAGGACATGTCCTCCTTTAGGATACCATCTGGCAACCCTACTCACACATCTACTACACGGGATGCAATTGGGAGATAACACACCATCGGAACTATTAAGAAAAATGAAAAATCTCGCAGGACCAATATTAAACAACGACGCACTCATCAAAAGACTTTGGATAGAGAGACTTCCGCATAGAATTCAAGAAATCATCACAGCAATTAATACTGACGACATCATGATAATCGCAACTACAGCAGACAGAATTATGGAGGTGAACAATAGAGCTGAAATACAATCGATAAATTTACCATCTACATCTTCAATGAATAACCATGCACATAACGATCCAAACACAGTTCAACTTCTTATTGGAATGCAGCAGCAAATTCAAATTTTGACTGACAAAATATTAGGACTAGAACTTCAGCAAAGGCAATCAAGACCATTTTATAATAATCAAGAAAGAGAACGTTCCAGATCAAGATCGTCTAGTAGAAACCGTTATAATAATTATAATAATAATTCTTATCACAACCGACAAAACAATAATCGAAATTATAAAAATAAAAATAATAATAATAAAAATTATATGCCTAATAATAATAATAACAAGAAGGAAGATATATGCATACCACATCAAAAATTTGGAATTAACGCAAGATATTGTCAACTACCCTGCACTTTCAATCTTCCGGAAAACTAAAACTGCGACAGGTGTGCGAGACAACACCGTCGCAAATGAAACATCGTCTCTTCATACCAGATATAGCCACCGGTACTGGTGCCGGTCAAATACCTAATCGATACTGGTGCTGAGATCAGTATAATACCGAGATATCACAAAAGTGACAAAGCAACGATCTCTACAGACAGCATCATCACTCCAATATACGCCGCAAACGGAACAGTGATACCAACATACGGTCATAAAGTTATAAATTTAAATCTCGGGCTTCGCAGAAATCATAAATGGAAGTTTGTAATAGCCGATGTAACAAAGCCAATTATCGGAGCGGACTTCCTTACAAATTATGATATTTTAGTTGATTTAAAAAGAAAACTGTTAATAGATAAAACAACAGGTATAACAACAAGAGGATTCATGTACAAGACATCAGTCATAGACATAGCAACGGTGCAAGCAACATTAAAATTTAAAACAATTTTACAAAAATATCCGAATCTGACGAGAGCAAACATGACACCAAATGAATCGAAACACAACGTAACACACCACATTCAAACAAGAGGACCGCCTGTCACATCAAAAGTGAGAAGATTAAACCCGATGCAAGTAGAGATAGCAAAAAAAGAGTTTGCATACATGGTCGAGCAAGGCATATGCAGACCCTCAAAGAGCAATTGGTCAAGCCCACTTCACATGGTTAAGAAACCAGATGGAAACTACAGAATGTGTGGAGACTACAGACGACTGAATTCAATTACCAAGCCGGACAAGTATCCGATACCACAACTTCAGGACTTTTCACATAAGCTCCATGGATCAACAATATTCAGCAAAATAGATTTGGCTAGAGCTTATAATCAAGTTAAGATGGAGGAAGAAGACAGACCACCAGAGGAACCAGACACCTATGGACAGAGACTACGTCAAAAATTCGCCCCATTCCAATCTCAAATCATAGCAGATTAAAAACATTCGTGCACAAGCAGATGAACCATACAAAATACGTCTTTGTAAGAAACGACGCAGTGAGACGCCCTCTTCAGAAACCTTATGATGGACCTTACTTAGTGCAAGAGAGGGATGATAAAACAGCCACTATAAATATCAAGGGAAAAAGTAGAAAAATTTCATTAGATCGTCTAAAACCAGCCTTCTTCCTAAATGAGAGTATAGACCCCTGCGATGAGATGAACAACAGACAAGCCACTTCCCCAGAGCAGAGAAGGATGTCTATTCCGCAGAATAACAACGCCACTACGTCAGAAGCCACTTCATCACAGCAATCACACACAACCACCAGAGCTGGAAGAAGAGTGTACTTCCCTGAAAGATTCACAAGCTACAGATTTTTTTAAGTTAAGTAACTTATATTTTTTTTCTTTTCATATATCTATGAAAATATTTATAATCTATGTAAAATATGTAACACAAAGTGCATTCGTTATAATATAATATAACTGTTTTATTCAATTTGTAGCACCTCACAGTAAAGTGCATTGAATAAAATAATATAATTAATTAAAATCTTGTGTATAATTTAATATGTAAACATATGCACTTACAAGCTCATAAGCAATGAGTAATTATTTAAAATCTTGTGAATAATTTAATATGTAAAAATAAGCACTCACAAACTCATAAGTAATGAGTAATTATTTAAGTCTTGTGTATAATTTAATGTGTAAAAAAAAGCACGTACAAACTCATAAGTAATGAGTAATTATTTAAAATTTTGTGTATAATGTAATATGTAAAACTAAGTACTTATAAACTCAGAAGTAAAGAGAAGAGAGTCGCATGAAAGTAGAATAAATGCAGTGGAAATGAGATCGTTAAGAAGAATTTGTAATAGAACGATGTATGATAGAGTTAGAAATGAGGTCACTAGGAAAGAATGTAAGATGAAGAAAGATGTAGTTACTAGAATGAAAGTTAACACACTTAGATGGTTTGGTCTCGTGGAAAGAATGAATGAAGAACGCTTGACGAAAAAAATATATAAGGCTGACAGGAATGGAAAAAGAGGTCGGGGGCGCCCAAGAAAAGGATGGCACGACCATGTGAATGATATTCTGAAAGAAGGAAATGTTAGAAGTCTGAACAATAGAAGAACATGCATGAGACGTAGCATGAATGTTGACGAGGCGGTGAATGTATGTCAAGATAGAATAGTGTGGCGTTCTGTTCTCTCTGCCTACCCCGCGAGGGACATGGCGTGATGGTATGTATGTATGTATGTATGTATGTAAGTAAAGAGTAATTAATTTAAATTTTATGTACCTATATGTAAACCAACTCAGAAGTAATGACTATTTAATTTATTTATTTTTTGATACCAAGGAATGTAATTATAAAGAATTAAAATTGTATTGGAGAACTCATACAGCATGAAAGTATGCTATATTTTTTTCCATTATTATGTCAACATAACAAAGAAACATTTTTATCTAATACCAAAGAAATATTTTTTACCTCATGCCAAAAATAAAAAAAAACTTAATTTTTCCTCATGTCGAATCAACAAATGTTTTAAATTTTTTTTCCATTGTTACAGAATGCTGTAAGGACTATTGGGGAAGCAAGGATATCGTCGAATCGACTGGAAAGGGGGTGATATGGCGCGCGCTAGTGTCTGAATCCGGACGATTCAGCCCTATATAAAGACGCCTCAGATCGGGAGCGGCCATTCGATCTACCCAGTACCAGTTATCGCGGTCGCGCTGTCCTTGCGACCTCATAGTTTTCAATCCGCGTAATCATCGTATATTATTCTAATTTAAAATATAAATATTTATTAAGTCAACTATTTTCAATGTATTAGAGTCACTTATCCAAATAAATTCATGTAAGTAATTGCACCATTATCTTTTGATTTCTGTCATACAATTACCTGTGTTTTACTATAATATTTAATATCTATATGTACGTAGTGCTGTGTTAGGTAAGTACCTACACAGTCATTACAATACCTTCGCTTGGGGATAGGCAAACAGGTTGAAATACCTAAAGCCTATATAGACCGGCATAGCCTATCCTGGGTGACCACCAACAGGTTCATCTAACTTGATCGGCAGCACAACCCAGTCCTCGGTAACCAAGATCAGGTAACTTGGTATCCCGAGGGCCCAAAGCCAAACAGGTGAACGAGAGTTCACCTAAACAGGTAAACATGTAAGGAATGCAATCCCGAACGGGATCCCGAAATACCGAGATCCCGCAGACATTTTGCAGGACTAATCTCGGTCGAAAATTTTACGGGATCCCGCTGGACTGGCGAGATTACAGAGAAGCGTAGTTCATACGTGTTACTCTTTGTTGATTCGTTGAGGAAACGGATTTCAGAGCGGCGAACTAACTTGACAGCGGTTTTATTATATACTTACATGATCCATATAAGTACGAAGAAGACAGAAGTCAATTTATTAATGTTGATGACACATTTAGTCTACCTTCAAAAAGTTTAATATGCAAGACAGTCAAAACTATAGTCGAAAGGCTAGAGTACACGGACACGGGTAACAACGCAGAAGCCACTGCTCCTGCTGACGCTGATGATCCTTAGGATGACGACACTCCTCTCGCTAATCTGGAGACATACGCAGCAGCAGCACCAATGTCACTTAAAGACGAACTCAAACTTACTTTGATTAGTATGAAGAGTTCGAGATCAACAGCCCAACAATCTAGATCTGGCAATATGAGCAACATTGAGGTTTTGATCAAGAAGAAAATGAATTATTTCGAGTCCAGTGGAAAGGTACATACCTTCAATTCACTTACAATGCGCAAATGACTATTGTGCCAACCAACGTGGAATCTGAACGAGCTTTTTCAGCTGCTGGCTACCTTGTGTCCAATATCAGAAGCCGTTTATCAGACGACACAATACTTTAACTTTTTTACGAAGCTATTTCCAAAATAATGTTTAAACTTATGATGCTTATTGTACAAGAATATTGTTTATCGTGTGAACGTTATTATTTAAATTTAATTTGAAATATAAATTTATGTCTCATTTTATTCTTTGCTAATTTATGTCTAACTAAAGGTAAGTATGTTAATAAACCATTTAAAATGTCCCAAAGAACTTGTTTGATTAGGTATAAATTTAAAACTCTAAAAAAAAGGTTGGTAGATCGAGGTATTAATTAGGTCTTTATTATACGATTGATAAGATATCTAAGTCCACCCTGCTGGATCCCGCAAATACCTGGATCCAGCGGTACTAAGATTGTTCAGTCCCGCAAATACCTGGATTGACATCGTCCTGCGGGATTGCATTCCCTAGTTACATGCAACTAATTATACTATGAATTTCAAAGTAATAATGATGATTCATAAAATCAATTAGTAAGGTATCAATATGTTCCTTACAACTCATTATGAGACAAATTAGAAAGGATTAACTAATTTTGTAAAAAAATAGTTAAAATAATTAAGAAAATATTTATTGTTTCTTGGGAAATAAACAAAAGAACATATTGTCATTAAAAACAATAAGAATGCAATAAAATTTCAATGAAAAAGTAAAATGAATCACCTAGTCAGTTGAAAAATGTAGTCAAAATAAAAAGTTTCCATTCTTTTGGCCACTACTGAATATCACGTGTTTGTGTCACCGACACAGTAACAACATAGTTCTCTATAAATAAGGGGGTTTGCTATCTCCATGGCTCTTCAATCTATATGTTGAATGTTGCATCAGAACTTTTATGGAGGATAGCAAGGGTCAGAAATTTATTATTTATTTATTTATATTCACATACACGGCCTCTAAAAATATGGTAAAAATAAAACATAAAACTCGTATTAAACAACACAACAATTAAAAAGAAAAACAACACAATAATTCATTAAAATACAAAATCTATCACACAAATCGAAATATTCATAATATGTCCCATTCCGATTCGTCTAAATTTATCCGTCTGAATTTTAGTAGGTATATGAGAAATGTCAAAACGTTGACAATTCCGTAAGTATAGTATTTGAAGGATGTAAAAAGAACGTACTGAGAATGGATGCCAGCAAATCGAAGTTCAAATGGTGTTTCAAAAGAGTGAAAGCAGAACAGCGTACCAAATAAAATTAGAGTACAAATGGCTCAAGCAAGTAGACGAATATGTCTATTTGGGAAGCAACGGAACACCGGAATGGACGGATTGATAAGGAGATCGAAAGAAGAGTTATGGCAGGAAACAGGGAATGGAGCACTTAGACCAGTTATGAATGACCGCAACATATCAAAGGATGCTAAAGTTGCCATTGATAACGCTATCTTAGTGCCAACCTTGATGTATGCAAGTGAAACCTGGACATGGCAGAAGTCACATGAAAGCAGAATAAATGCAGTTTAAATGAGATCACTAAGATGAATCTGTAATAGAATTTAAGATGAAGATAGATGTCATTAATAGAATGAAAATGATGAATTCATTTCATTCATTAATTGGCCACATGGGGAGAATGAATGAGGAATGCCTGACGAAGAAAATATACAATGCGCATAGGAATGAAATAAGAAATCAGTGCCGCCCAAGAAAGGGATGGCATGACCATGTGAATGGTATTTTGAAAGACGAAAAGGTTAGAAGCGTGAAGAACAGATAAACATGTATAAGAAGATGTATGAATGTTGACGAGGCGATGATTGTGTGTCAAGATATGTGGCATTCAGTTTTCTCTGTCTACCATGTGAGGATCATGGCATTATGGTATGTATAAGAATCACATACATTAGGTATGAGAAATTTTATAAATATAATAAATTAGACAAATGATTTACTACAAAGAAGACAAATATTGAAAATAATATTTCTATATTGCCCTCATTCAGTATAACAAAAGCTGTTTTTCATTTAAATTTTGCTTATGAATGAAAGCATTTCTTTATAAACATTATTCTATTTGTATTTTACAAATATATATATTTAAAGTCACTCAAATTTAATGATTTATTATACACAGACTAATCTCCTGAGCTCGCAGTGCACAGTGACATAGATCTGTAAATGTGTGGGTGCGAGAGAGACTGCTCAATAGAGTCTGGTCAATCAAAGAACACTTTTAATATACAATACTAAACATAATATAGGAAAAAAAATTCACTTGATCTCTGAAGTGCTGCTTTAACTAATACCATGAAATATTTCTTTAGCTTTTGTGCATAATTTTAAGACAATTAACCAAAAATTCTAAAAGAAATTTTTCAAAAGCATACTTTGTGAAATATAAATTATATATAGTAATATGAAAGTTTTCTATGCATGACATGTTATGGCTGGTCTGGAAAAATATAGTTGTTTGTTACTCATGATGAACATACACAATATTATGATTTCAAAAATCAATATAAGTCTATAAAAGTTGTTCTAAATTCAAACTTTAGATGGGAAATTAGTAATTGATGAATATTATTTGTTATGTTATTTTTTTATAAACAAAATTTCTTTATGTTACATTGAGAATACATGAATGTAATTCAATGTAAATAATGTCCTTTTTATATATTTTTTAAAACAACATAGTAAAACATCAAGTTTCCCAAGTAGAATAACTGCCGTTGAAATGAGGTCTCTCAGACAAATGTGTAATAAGACGATGTGTGATTAAATAAAAAAAAGTAAGCACAAGAACAGAATGTATGTTGGAAAAGGACGCCACATGCAAGATAAAAATATAATATATGTCCTGAAGTGGTTCGGCCACATAGAAAGAACAGATGAAGAACGGTTGACAAAAAAATTATACATGGCTAAAAGATGCGGAATAAGAGATAGAGTTCGGTCGAGAAAGACTCATTTAAATCCCATGAATGGAATCTGAAGTGTAGATAGTAGGAGAGTGTGCATGAGGCAATGTTTGGATTAAGTGAAGCGAGAAAAGTATATCAGGATAGGAAAGTATGGCGCTCGGTTCTCTCTGCCTACCTCAATATGAACAAGGCATTATAGTATGTATGTAAAAAAACACAAAATATTTATTTGTAACTAGTATATTCCTAGAAAATAAACTCTCATGACGTCCGGTTTCTAAAAAAAACTGATAAAATAAACATTTTCCTAATATTCATATAAGATATTATGAAAAATGATGTAAAAGAGTAAAATTAAATAATAATTTAACATAAACAGAGCAAATTTCACAATAATAATGTTAATATATTACCTTTAGTCAGTATATATTATTATAAGGTCTTTGGTATATACCTAGTCAAAGATGTTCCATACTCAAATTTTGTATGGAAAATTTTCAGCGATTTTATAAAATGAGTTTGTTTATTTATTTTTTTATTTTATTATGAAAAGTTGATATTTCTTTAATGCCATTTTATGAAAGTGATGAGCCTTTTTACCTATTTGAAAATAAAAAATTCAAATTTTAAGTTTCCCGAGCTTGGGGTCACTTTGAAATATTTGACAGTTAAAAAAATTGAGAAGCACTATTCATATATCGTTCAAAATCTAATGGGATCTAAGTGAGCATAAGATATACAAATTTGCAAAATTTGAATAGAATCGAATGAGTACTTTAGTCTATAATCGATAAAGTAAAATGAACACGCCGTACATAGCACATAGCACATAGCACATAGCACATAGCACACTGCACATAGCACACACACACAGATACATTGTGATGAAACTTTCAGAATACAATCTCAGCATGATACTAGTTGATAATCTGCAAAAAAAAAAATACCCTTAAAAATTGCGAAATCATAACTCCCCACTATATCACCTTGTGTTAGTGAGGAGTAAAAATAGTAAATGATAGACTACGGTATATAATAACAGGACATCATATCAAGTGAATTTAAAGTTTTACATACTATTTTTAACAAATGAGAAAAACAAAATTATAGGATCATGCCTGGACCATACAAGGAACAGTACAAAGAAGATTATATTCTAGAAGCATAACATGGGATTCTAACGTACTTAAGGATTAACGAAAAAGGTGTTGCAACCATTACGGTGACACATAGATATATTATGTATACTAGAGAGTGGAATTTTGAGTTATGTTATCAGTACAAAGTTGGCGCTTTATCGCAATTTTGAACGAGAGTAGAGATTGGGTATGAAAGAAGTCAATGTTATTGAGCAGGTTGTTAAAATTCGAAGTGGCCCGGTTAGTAAAAAAGTTTTTCCTAAGATTAGTTTTACAGTGTGACATAGAAAAAGTAGGTTTTGATCTGACATTGCGGTTTGGAATATGAAGAGTTGGTAGATCTATAAAAAAAACCTACTGATATTCCGGTTAAGGATTTCACTAGTTTTGCATATAATTTGCTTTATCTTACGATTCTAGATAAAAAAAACTCTGTATTGGATTAAAATTTGAAATCGATTGCTTCCCACGGTTTGCAATAAATTTTTTAACAACAAATATTTGGTCATCATCTAACCTACATTTGTTTATATATTATGTACTAACAATATAATGTACATAATTATACAAAGTTGGTTTGTTATATTGCTCTGAAATGTTACCTACAATAATTCTCAGACGTATTCTAACGTTTCGCACATTGTCATGTTATTTTATTGAATAACATGACTTACATCCTCTCAGAGGAAAATTAAAAAAAAAGGATAATCCACTTTGGAAAAAATGTTAAAATTATGCTAATAGGCAGAGTTTTTTTGTCTGCGGGCAACCCGGTTAGTTAGTCGCCGAGCGGAAACACCGGATTGCATTGCTTTTGCCGATATTCTTTTAACGAGAAGGTGACGCGAAAAAGTCAATAAAATGGACGTCACTTAAATAGACAGAGAAAACGCTGTGGCGTTTAAAACATTATAAATAACCATAAGAAAGGACTAGTGGGAAAATGGGGTTAACGAGTCCCCCAAATATTCCTTCCTACTAGTTTTTTTTTATATATTTAATATGTAATGGAATCCAAAGTATCATGTAGACTAAGATTAAACAATATCATTGCACCGACTATCCATCATTTTGAAGACAAGTTGTTTTGCTGGAAACAGCAAAATATGATATGAAATTGAATCAAGATGGCGATGAGTCGTGTAACCTCAAAAGACCGACATTTTCTGTGAACAACGATGGCGGATGATCGAATCTTATTTAACTTCGTGCAGTTTTAAAAATAGAAGTTTCAAATTTAGTGACTTTCAATATGAACAGTTTTTTTTAATTTAATTTTGTAAAATGTAAATTAACGGCAACCATTTTTCTTGTATTAATGAAATTTTGTATAATGTATTAACACCAGTATGTAAATTTGGCCAAATAGTTAATAAGAAATTTTTGTTAATAAATAATGTTTTATTGGGTCATAATTACATTAAGATAGATTTTTTTCTTAAAGGGTTAATATTGGGTATGGTAAATTGTAATAGAAATAAAAATGTAATGAGGTTGTATTAATTTAATTGTATTATATGGATAATTTTTTTTTATATCAAAACGAAAAAGACTGATTAAACAAAATGAAATATAAATTGTTATCATAATTCAGGTTTTGTATTTATCTCTCCTCCTTTTGACCTTCTAGTGGTATGACAAGAAATGATCGAATATTGATAATCTTAAATTATATTTATTTTTGGTATAATGGGAGTCCTTTTGATAGACTTCCCTTAAAACAATTTCTTTGAATTGGAGTTAAATTCCTTTAGGGCAGGTTGCGACCCCGAGAATTCGATTTCTGATAGTTTCATGTGCAAACGGCTGGCTGGCCGGTGGTGCGGGTGCGAGTCCGGGTGGGGCGAGGCCCTAGGCCTCTGCCACCATGACTTTAACCCTCACAATTGGCGCGGTGCGTGGGGGCCGACCCTAAAGGCGGGTCATAAATTTTACAATCTGTTATTGTCTTCGAGTTTGCTCTATTCAAGGATGGCGCCCTTCCTGGTTTTTGATTTTTCTTGTCAGTCATTGGGAGGTAAGGAGAGATAAAATAGATAAAAAGTAGTACACTTAGGCAGGTAGTAAATCCCTATTTCCTATCCTACCCTAATACCTATCCATCCGTTCGAGGCATCATGGGAAAAGGCGATGACGTCTGGCAACCGCGTTCACCTACGGCGGGCGGCAGCACTCTTGGCAGTTGTACGGCACTCCACAAGTTTGGCCTGAGAGGGATGCGGTCGTGTAGCTGTGCGGGTACTCCAACGTCTTGGGAGAAGAAGCATATTCTTATTCCAGGTCATATTGTTCCATTTATTTTAAAAATGAAATATTTCAATTATATTTAATTTTGCCATCTCATAATGGTGGGTAATAATTTTTTATTTCAGTGGATAATATGTTACCTCAACATGATTGGTGAATACCTAATTATATTTCATACCCATTTTATTATTTTTTAGATAGTATTGTGCTTAGTACTTGACCATTGAAAAACAATTTCTGTCTACCTTAGATAGACACAGTTGACTTTGAACAATACATATCACAACATCTTGTGACAAATATATTTTTATAACCTTTTATGTTAAAACAAAATAAATTTTGGAAAGTGTTCAACATTACATTTAAACTAGAAAAGTTAATTTAAATAATGAATCATTTGATTGGATATTGATCCTCATTTGAAAAAAATAATCTTTCTAATTGAATTGATGCAGTTTTTTGTCATTGCTTTGGTGAAAATATTGATAAAATTTCGTACCACCAAAAATAAATAACCACGTTTAAAGTGGGTGAGTGATCTTGTGCTCTTTTACTTTTTACAAGTTGTGAATGGTTACTTTCACCCTGTAAGGAATTTGTTCCGTGGTCTTATATTCGAAACATTAAGTACTTTTTAATATTTCAGTTTTTTTTTGTCGCTGGATCCTGAGATACTTGAAGAGTTTTTGAAAGTGAAGGTGTTCATCGTCTACCATAGTTTGCTGTCTACGATTCCATTTTGCTGTTTACTGTCTACCCACTTCATCTTCGACGGGACTTTTAATACTTTTTCATGTGTAATATTTCGAACTCTCCCTTTTCGAAATCTTTTTTTATGAAATTATTGCATTGCTAGGATTTTAATTGGATATTTTTTATGGTGTTTTCACACTTTATCTTTTTAAACAGAGTTTTAGTAACTTTATTATATTGAGCAGTTCATTTTTAGATGGAAAATTGTTGGATATGAACTTGAGTAAATTTATTTACTTTCAACATTTTTATTTGGAGATAATCATAGGTAGAGATTGCGATTTAATGTTTTTCCTATTCGATCCATAGAAAGATCAAGTTATTCTTTTGCTCGGTATTTTGTTCTCGGTATTTTTGGTATATCCACTTAGGTATATCGTTCGTTGTATCCACTTAGGTATTTTATTATTTTTTTTTACTTATTGAAATGGAACCTATACCAAACGATTCGTTTAGATCAGTTAATAAATTAAAAGAAGAATTGAATGTCAGGGGTATTAAATCCGGCAACCAGTTAAAAATGTCGCAGCAACAGGCGCGCGTTTGGAACCACTCAGTCACCCATTTTGAAGAATATTTGAAACGCAAAGAGTTGGAAGGCCAGTCTATAGACGGAGAAGCTTTAGAAAGGAGTACGGAATCCGAACAGGACGTGATAGGGTCTACTCGCTATGTCGATTTGAAAGATGCGGATGTTAGATTTTTAAATAGAGAAAAAATTTTCGACGATGTACAGGAAAATCTTTTTAAGGCTTTTCAACAGTCTGCTGCCCAATATAATCAAGGCAGAAAAGATGTATCTTATAAGGTAGGCGATTTAATTTGGCGAAAAACTTTTCCATATTCAAAAGCCAGCGAATATTTCAGCTCTAAGTTGGCCGAGCGTTTTGTCAAAAATAAAATTGTAGCGAAAATTTCTCCTTTAGTGTATACATTAGCTGACGAGAAAGGAAAAATATTGGGAAATTTCCATATTAAAGATATATTAAAACTTGAACAATCTGCACAATCATAATGCAACATGAAACTTAGTTAATAGTAATTATTTAAATGCAAGAACTTTGATTTTAAAGTCCAAAAAAAAAAAAAATACATTTTGAATTTGTCACTCTACTGAATCTAGACCCTTAATATAGTTAAGTCTATATTTTTAGCCCCGAGGAAGACATGAATCTTATTCTGTGTAATGTTGTACTCACTTATATATTATACGATCATATAATTGTTATCCTGTGATTATACATACCGTTTATGTTTAAAATATGATTATAATGTCATAATGTTTAATGTAGTGAAAAAAAATAATTTTTCACCATACATTCAATTTTTTGGAGAGAGTATATCGTTAACGTTTAATAAGGAAATGTATTTATATGTTGGTGTTGCATTATAGAGTATTTAAGTTGGTTTTGATTGACCTTATATTGGTTAATTAAAAATGTAAAGTATAAGTAAAGTATATTTAGATGTTTCTACTTAAAAGTTGTATCTACAATACCTCAATGCAATTGAGTTGAAAAAGTATCAATTTTGGGTGATCTAGAGTTTGTGTTGATTTTAGTTTAAGGACCGTGGGTCAGTTTTCTGAGAAGGATATTTGTTTGTTGTATGATCTCTCCAAAATTAATTGTAATATGCTCTATCTGTATATTAGATGTCACAAGTATTAGATAATATGTTATAATAAGATAAATATTAATCACATAGAATTTATAATGAATAAGGACGGTATTGAATATAATTTATGGTTGTATTCAATAAATGTATTTTTGATGAATGAAGGATTATATAACCATGAGTTATCATTCATAATGTTTTCAGTGAAAATCTCATTGCTATTAGTTTTTGAAGAATTTTAGTGTTCTATATATCATGTCAAATATTTTAAGTCTCAAATTTTAACGTTGTCAGTCCTAAAGTTGATTTGCTGTATTATATAGTAAATGAATTACTAGAATTGCTTTATGGTAAATCTGAGTTGACTTTTGGTAGAGGGTGTATCCTTACTTTTGGGTTTTGATTTGAAATGTAATATGCCAGTGCATCTCAAGTCGATTCCTCACTACTGTTTTCTTGCTTACTGGCATGAGCAGGCGAACGGAAAAAAAGGGAGGGAAATGCTCCTCGCAAAGGTTCAATGAGAATTTATTCAGTGGAAATTACTCTGTGTTTTTTAATGCTTGGATGAAAGGATATGGAGTGCTTTCTAAGTAAATTACGATCTAACCTTGAATTTTAGTATAGCCAACTCCATGTCATGGTGATATCCTTAATATTGATATTTTCTTTACTGTAAAATGTATGAATTTTCATTGAAAACTGGTTGTTTGAGAAAATTTTTCTTTTGCTTTCTTTTGTTCTGTTTGATGTTCCATCAAGCATAAGGAAGGAAACCCGAAGGAATAATTAAAAAAAATATTGTTTTATGATGCTTAGGTTTGGTTCTTGTACCAAGGAGTAGGCGTAAGAGAGATTTAAGATATAGAGTATAAGTTTGATAATGTTGCTTAGGTTTGTTTTTTACCAAAGAGTAAAAAAAAAAAATTTTTTTGCTCCATCAGATCTTTAAGGGACTGTTTAGGTTCCGCTTCGAAAGACTGATGACGTAATTTGGTAGTTGTGAGTCTTGTTTGAGTACTCTGTTATTCCACATGATGGCCAGGAAGGAATTGGCCTAGAATATATTCCTTACCACATGAGAGCGGGCCCGGACTTGCGCTAAAAATACAAAGACTGTGGGGGTTAAGTTAGAAGAATAAGATTTTCACCTAGAGTGAAGAAATCTTGTATGATTCATTTCCATTTCGATACTATAAATTATGTTTTTATTTGCCTAGTATTTCTTTGTACAAAAAATAGTTTGGCGGGTGTTTACTTAGTAAATGCAAGCCATTCTTAAAAAATAGATTAAGTGTTCCTTAGAATATCTTTTGTTGAAATTGTCAATGTAAATTATAAGTAATCATTAAAGTATGAAATATAAATATAGAGTATATTATGTGAATCAAAATAACATTCTAAGATCCAGAATCTAGATGTTGATTATATTATTGTCAATTCTATATTTCATTTATGTTTTTTTTGCTGATTTGTTTGATCTGTTTCAGTATACCCATCCTAGAACCATACCTTAATTACACACAGATTTGTATCCTCAATATGTATTAGGTCTATTCTCAGATTATATATAGACAGGTTGATTACATGTAAAGTTGTTGTGTGACGGTGGACCCTCAAAAATTTTAAGCTCGCTTAAAATTTTCTTCTGGGTGGGGTGTATTGTCATGTTATTTTATTGAATAACATGACTTACATCCTCTCAGAGGAAAATTAAAAAAAAAGGATAATCCACTTTGGAAAAAATGTTAAAATTATGCTAATAGGCAGAGTTTTTTTGTCTGCGGGCAACCCGGTTAGTTAGTCGCCGAGCGGAAACACCGGATTGCATTGCTTTTGCCGATATTCTTTTAACGAGAAGGTGACGCGAAAAAGTCAATAAAATGGACGTCACTTAAATAGACAGAGAAAACGCTGTGGCGTTTAAAACATTATAAATAACCATAAGAAAGGACTAGTGGGAAAATGGGGTTAACGAGTCCCCCAAATATTCCTTCCTACTAGTTTTTTTTTATATATTTAATATGTAATGGAATCCAAAGTATCATGTAGACTAAGATTAAACAATATCATTGCACCGACTATCCATCATTTTGAAGACAAGTTGTTTTGCTGGAAACAGCAAAATATGATATGAAATTGAATCAAGATGGCGATGAGTCGTGTAACCTCAAAAGACCGACATTTTCTGTGAACAACGATGGCGGATGATCGAATCTTATTTAACTTCGTGCAGTTTTAAAAATAGAAGTTTCAAATTTAGTGACTTTCAATATGAACAGTTTTTTTTAATTTAATTTTGTAAAATGTAAATTAACGGCAACCATTTTTCTTGTATTAATGAAATTTTGTATAATGTATTAACACCAGTATGTAAATTTGGCCAAATAGTTAATAAGAAATTTTTGTTAATAAATAATGTTTTATTGGGTCATAATTACATTAAGATAGATTTTTTTCTTAAAGGGTTAATATTGGGTATGGTAAATTGTAATAGAAATAAAAATGTAATGAGGTTGTATTAATTTAATTGTATTATATGGATAATTTTTTTTTATATCAAAACGAAAAAGACTGATTAAACAAAATGAAATATAAATTGTTATCATAATTCAGGTTTTGTATTTATCTCTCCTCCTTTTGACCTTCTAGTGGTATGACAAGAAATGATCGAATATTGATAATCTTAAATTATATTTATTTTTGGTATAATGGGAGTCCTTTTGATAGACTTCCCTTAAAACAATTTCTTTGAATTGGAGTTAAATTCCTTTAGGGCAGGTTGCGACCCCGAGAATTCGATTTCTGATAGTTTCATGTGCAAACGGCTGGCTGGCCGGTGGTGCGGGTGCGAGTCCGGGTGGGGCGAGGCCCTAGGCCTCTGCCACCATGACTTTAACCCTCACAACATGTATCTGTGTACAATGCGTTGTATTTGACTATTATCATTGTGGTTTAAGTACAAAATCCGTACATATGTAGGTATCATTCATTTTGGCGAATTGTTATATATAAATTTGTTGTTTCGTACACAAATATGTGCGATTTCACTAAAACAATATTTATTTAATTTTATTTTATATATTACTTCTCGGACAACTAACAGGTAGGTACCTACTATTTAAAATATTAATTTAATACGCACCCAATAACAAGTTGCCACATAATGGATATTTACGATATCAATAATCTCACAGATCCACGCCGAAAACACAATTAATAAACTGTTTGCAATTAACAATTTTCAATTTACTTATCATTACGCCACGTAGGCAGAGAGTCCAAAAAACATACATTTCTATCTTGATATGGGTATATTGTTTTACCTTCTTCACATCCATAAATCATGCATGTTCTCTTATTATTCGGGGTTTGTACTTTCCCATCTATATGATCATGCCAACTTTTTTCTGTTGAAATCTATCTACATTTTATTCAATTCTTTTCGCGCTTGTTAACTGGCTTCGTCAGACGTTCATTATTCATTTTATTATATTTATTTGTAACATACTGAAATGATCTAAGAATTTTCAAAAAAAAAATGTTTCCTTTCCGGATTTAAGCTAGAAGCTTGTGTTTAGGAAAGCCCAACTCTTTGCTTACCTACATAGTAAAAATACTTAACACAGAATATATAAAACAAATCACATATCTTAAAAAATAAACTAATTCACAATTATTTATTTTATTTTATGTAGCTTCTCGGGCAACTAACAGGTACTATGTCAAATAATTATTTAACACGCACCCAATAACAAGTTGCCACATTCTGGAGACTTCCACAATGTGGCAACTTGTTATTGGGAGACACAATTAAAAACTGTGTCTCCACCGGGAATCGAACCCGGCACCCTTGGATCAGCAGTTAGATACGCAACCAACTGAGCCACGAAGGCCAATTATAAAAAAAAAAAAATTCATAACCAAAAGCAATACAAAAAGAATTGAGAAAAATACATTTCAAGTCAAAAAAAAAAACAACATCAAGACCATAACACAAAATAAACAACACATATAATAATGAAAATGAACCACAAACTGAAATTGTATGGAATATTAGGGAGAGTTTTTCAAATTGTTGTAAGTATCTTTTTGAATTCTTCGTACTTCGTTTTTATTCTGATATTCATTGGTAGGTTATAAAAATTTTTATGCTGTGCTGTAGTTGTTCAAAATAGAGGTTTTATTTCTAGTAGGTAGGTACTATTATTATACATATAAGTCTTTATTATTATTTAAAAAAATCGTTGGAAGTATGGGGAGTTTTATCAGTTTGATAATAAAATTGACAGTTCAATATAATCGTCATGGTTGAACAATTTTAATGGGTCAACATACATATTATCATGTATATTTTTGAATGTAGTATGAAGCGGGGGAGGGGTATCAATTTGACAAACGAAATATTGTGGCTGTGTGGTTAAAGATGTTTTTTTAACAATCTTGCGCTAAAAAGGAGTCGCGAAATTGTTCTTGCGAAACTAACTGTTGGTCATCTCATAAAAAATATATTATATTTTACTGTTAAATATTGATCTGCCTTTGTGGTTCAGTTGGAATTCTGTAGTGTCCAACCCAAGGTCAGTTTGTGACCGAAGCTTGAGTCGAATGTTCGGCCCTAGCCATAACCGAAGCGGAGACGATTTGGCTCGATTGACTGTTCTTCCCCCCACCTCAAAAAAAATACTTCATCGCGCCTTGTGCAAGTGGCGAGTTTATTGCCATACGGCAGTTTCTTCAAAGTGATTCCAGCCCAGAGAAGCAATATTTGCGTGAGAAATGAATTTAAATAATTTTCTCCTTTGCTGGGGATCGAACCCAGGATGCCAGCACAGAAGCCAGACTGCCTAACAACTGTGCCACTGTGGCGGTTGGTTAAGTATAGTTTTCATTTGAAAAAGTTAATTCAGTAAATAATTATTCCTTATATTATTTATTTTTTACTAAATGAAATGCCTAAAAGAATGCACTCATAATGCAGTAAATATGTACCTAATAATTTCTTGCCTTTTTCATGTCATATCCGGTTTCGACTATTTATATGTTTTCATTGGCCAATCTGTTTTTGCTGCCGTTCATTTAAGGCGACACCCTCATCTAGAGTAACGGCTAGAGTTGTATTTCATTTATAATTTCTGAAATAAACATTTAAAGCTGGAGGCACCTGGCATTTATTTATTTATGTGAGATATTTTTTTTATTTAATATTTCCTTATACCCTCTGTAAGTGGCGAGTTTTTTGCCTAATCGCAATTTCTTCGTCAACCAACTGATATATTATGAATAGTGAGACCGACTAGCTGAGAAGCATCTCTACGCTTAGCTTCTAAGCTAGAGCTTGTAGCCAGCTTTACCGCTGTGCGGTAAACAGGGCGTTTCTTAGTGAATCCTTAATTTGATTTTATTTTTATTACGTACTTAAAAATATATCTTTATTCCGACTTATCAGTGTTTCCAGTCCAGAGAAGCAATATTTGCATGAAGAATATATTTAAATTTCTCCTCTAATGGGGATCGAACCCGGGACACCTGCACAGAAGCCAAACGGCTTAACAACTGTACTACGGCAGTCAGCACTGGTTAACATTTTTTTGAAAATTCGCCGATATGTATGGATTTCTTCATATATTTTCGAATTTTATTTTTTTGATATATTCAATGCGTTTCCGGGGAAAATGAGTATTTTTTTCCGTAATGTGTATAATATTATTTATGTATTAAAAAAATCTCTGCTGTGGGAATCGAATCCAGGACGCTCGCACCGGGCCAAACATCTTTCAAACTGTGGCAAGGCGATCTGCACCTGTTAACACTGTGTTTGAAAGTTCGGCGATAGACGTAAAAGCAACCATTTCTATGGATTTCTTCATACATTTATCGTTTTTTTTTTCTGGATGTTTCCGGGAAAAATGATTTTCTTTCCGTAATGTGTAAAATATTATCTACCTATTAACAAAAAAATTAATACAATATTTGCGTGAGAAATGAATTTAAATTAATATAATAAAATAAAATAAAATAAAATATCTTATTTTCTAACCACGTTGATTATTTTTATGCCGCTTTTTCGTCCAGACAATCAAGGAGCGGTTACGTCTCCAAAACTAGTTGGAATAAAAATACTCAACGTGGTTAGAAAATAAGATATTTTATTTTATTTAATTATATGAGTTAAAATGTGCCACAAAGAATTAGCAGCAAAGTATGAATAATTTAAATTAGTTTCTCCTCTGCTGGGAATCGAACCCAGGGTGCCAACTGTGTCACGGCAATTTCTTTCAACTAACCAATTATTAGATGGAAGTTTAGATAGTATATGTATTAGTATTTTTCATCGAAATAAAATATTTTTGATCGTCAGTTTTTTTTAAGTATTTATTTTTTTCAAAAAGTGAGTACACGTACTACATAGTAACAGAACAATGAAACATTTTTTTTTTAAAATAAATTTCCCTTAAAATTGTTCTGAAAAAAGATGTTTTGAATTTATGGAGCTCTCTTAAAGTTTTAACCAGTGCTTGGTTTGACAGATTGATCACTGTCGTGAGCACTATGGCGCCCTGCGCTAGTTGTCAGGGTTTCCACTTTTACAATAAACCGGTATTTAAATAATGCAATCTGAGATACACAAACAGAAATACAAAAGAACTGAATGCATGTTTGCCTTAAAATTATGAAGTTTCAACACTGTAAAAAAGTCTTCGATCTTCCTGTACACTACAGGGACTCTATAGACCACACTGTAGAGAAATATTTTGGTATTGATGCTTATTCCGTCGACTGCTTTGAGAACCAATGTGTCCATATAAAATGATGTGCATAATATAAAAAGGGCTCCTAAAAAACTTAAGATGCTCGTCGTAATGAGAAGCGTAAAGTGTAGAAGATCCAGAGCTAGTTCATTGACCCAATGGAACGACTATGCTAATTCCGCTCCAGGATCTTTAACTACCGAAGTCCTTCAATCTATCCAAGACCATCCTACATGGAGGCAGATCACTCGTCGAATTATCGAGTGTAGTCACCATTACAAGAATATAAGGTATATCACATCCAAAGACATTAATAGGCAATACAAGAAATTGAATTGTTTTCGTCATTCTTGGACGTATAGGTTTGGCAACCCTGATAATTAACTTTTGTCTGCCGGGAAAGTTGTGGCGTCGTCGTTTAAAAATTAAACTGTTAATAAAAAGTCTTTTCAATTATTGTGATCAGGTAACACCACAGTCATCCATCTTGTTTTTTGTCTACACATTTTATTATGACATTTGTTGAATTTCTTTTCGCAACAGTTTTGAAACGACTGCATTTCGTTTTTTAATATTTCGAATGACCGTTTAATGAACTTTGGGTAAAACAAAAAAAACTGCTTTAGAAGATGGTGTCGTTGATAAGACCATGTTAATTGTCATTGGCAGACGTTGCCATGTTTTGGAATTGGTCATATGGATTGAAAAAAGAAATTTAAAATTTCGAATAATTACTGGGTTCGCTGGGTTTGGAAATATTGGTTAATTGGAAAATTTGTAAATACTCAAAATTAACTCGACACTTGTATAGAGTATAAGGAAATGTTAACCATTATAATTTTATCAATTGATCCATCCAGATATTTTACATAAAAGATTGGGAGCTGAAAAACTATATGTTCTTAGACCGGTTGAAGGCCACTATGACTAGTGCAGCTGAGCGCCACAAATGAGGCTACACCAGTGATCCTAGTTGTAAATGTGGCGATCTGGCTCAAACCTTATTGTAACTATGTGCCTATCCCACAGAGGATCTAAATAACCTTACGACCGAAGCTAGAATATGGCTTAGGGAACTTACTGAGATCTGAGGCGCCCGACTCACCATACGAATATATATTATATTAGGAGCTGTTTGCGTAGTCTTAGGTGCCTCCCATTTTTTTATATTTAAACCTAACAAACATAGTCATACAAACAAATTCAATTTTAACAAAATATCATAGACCATTTTTGTTTGCTGAAATAACATTATTTTTTTAAGCTGCACAGTGTAAAACAATTGATATTAAATACTTGTAGGTGTAGGTACTCAAAATTTAGAAGACGAAATTGGACAAAAAGAGGGAAAGGAAGGTTGTGGCATTCGTATTCAAACTAAACAAAGCAGGAATCAGCTACCGTAAACCTCCATACAGAAGGAAAGGAAGGGGGTGGCATCCGTTTTCAAACTTAACAAAACAGGAATCAGCTACCGTATGTAAACCTCCATACAGAAGGAAAGGAAGGTTGTGGAATTCGTAGTCAAACTGAACAAAGCAGAAATCAGCTACCGTAAACTTCCAAGGGTCTCTGAAGTTTCATTTTTATGTTATATCTATAATAAAAAGTAAAGACTTTTTGATTCTACATTAATTTAATTGAGCGCGATAGGCCTATTTCGCCTTGTTAGGGCATTAACTAGCTTAATGCCCTAACAAGGCGAAATAGGCCTATCGCGCTCAATTAAATTAATGTAGAATCAAAAAGTCTTTACTTTTTATTATAGATATAACATATAATGGAATTCTACCAAATAAAAACTTCATCGATAATTAATTTCATTTTTATATTTTATTTTAGTATGCCTAAAAATATCAACATTCTTAAAAAATATTATAAATGTTACCTGTCATTTGGATGAATGATTTTTGGACATAATTAGTTCTGCAGATAGGCAATTTGAATGTTAGATGTGGACTCTCAGCTTCTTTCCACCTTTTAGGGATCTTCCAGGCTTCCAGGCATCCTTCTTCCCTCTGGTTTTTCATGTAGGGCAATGTGTGGTAGTCTTTGGGAGTCCATTGATTCCACATGGTCTCTCCAGCGCCTTCTTCTTTGTCTTCCCCATATGCCATCTTCGACATTAGATATTTTTCTGAATGTACGTGATGTTTCTTATTCTTATGTTATTATTGTTATTTTTGAAGTCAAGTTGTTAAGTATTTTTATCACATATCAGTATTTTGTTTCGAGAAATCATAAAATTTTATGTACATTCACAAAATCACACCCATTGTCGTGATAAAGTGAGCTATCATGATAACTGCACGATGTTTTATTCCAAGTTAAATTAAAGATCTTGCCATTGGCGCCAATTTTCGTCTTGTTTATTCACTCGCATTCACCAGTTTCATTTTAATCAGTCACAGAGAGATTTATCGTTGTACCAAAATAGTCTGTTAGTTTTCACACGTGCTATAGATGCGTCACCCAATATGCCTGCCTATAATATACCTATTATGTTTCTTTTTGAACCATCCGTATATGTGCTAAGGAGAAAATGGTATTATGACTCAAAGGAGTTGTGAGCTTATTTTTCTTTTGTTTTAGTTGTATTTAATCTATCTATAGACTCATATTAGCTAGAGTGATTGTGACATACCATAATTGTTTAAATATGGACATTCTCCATATTTTTTTTTGTCCTTTGCGAAATTCGTCTTACCAATGAAATTGATGATAAATTATTCATAAAATTACTCCTCTTTTTTTACTCTACGTAAATCCTATCTACTTATGTGGTCTTTTTTCTATTCGCTCATTTCCATTTTGATCTTTCGGACATATTCGGAAATCCACAGAAATTAATTTCTTTGATAATTGTGCGTTTCTATTTGGTTTTTAGCTTACCCTATGATATTGATCAATGACGAAATGTCTAATGAATTCTAGAGATCTATGCTTGAGAAGATCAAAGTGTCTATTTAATTTTGGGATTTAACAAAATGGTTTAGTTTTTTTTGTTAAACAAAGAGAGGAATTTTGAGAGGACTGTAGTTTTAAAATGGAATGTGTTTTCTATGTGAACCTTTTAATGAACTTACAATATATAATCGTGGGTTGTATGGAAACTAAGTGGGGTGCTCTTTAACTCATTTGTTACGAGGTCTTCTTTATTTATATGCAGATTGTTACTTCATGCGTATAAAATATAATTTATATTTGAAAACGTTTTCTTTTGGGCTAAAAATATTTTAGTACAATGGGCATTAGTCTAATTGAAATTCGATGTTACAATATGACAAGTTGTGCATAGTGCATACTATGTGTGCATGCTAAGACATATTTACAGCAAAACCTACTTGGTAATGAATTTATAATGTGTCTTTAATGCATTGTGCCCTCGGCAAAATAGTGAATAAGAACTGGGTTTTTATTTTTTGTATAGAGTTCGACGATAACTATTTTGCTAGTACATATTTGATTTTACACAATAACAAACGATAAATTCTGGTTGATTAGATACAATTTATGATGGGTAAGGAGCCTGCAAATGTCAAAATGTCCAATGTATCTACACAACAAATAAATATTGATTCACTTTCTTTTAATTTACATATAAAAAATACCCTAGGGATGGTCAGTGGTCCTGTTGAAATTCATAGATATGTCAGTTGACAGATAAAAGTGAGGTATAGGATCGGTTTGGGAAACATTTTTCTGGCAATTTTTAATATTCTTTTATAACACGTTATGGCCCTTACTATTTGCAACTTGATTACAATTCGACGCTTAGGCAGTTTCATTTATACAAAATACCTACTGGGTAAACGTTGGGTTTAACTCAAATCGCAAAAAGTATATGGAAAGGATCAGGATTGCTCAACAATTCATAAGAAATATTTTATAGCATCAGTCTTAAAGAGTTGATTAGACTCGTTTGAGCATAATGTTCACATAGGTACTTTTTTAATATTTCGATTGTGAATCAATTTAATACTTACTTACGATTATCTCTTTCCAAATGGCCTTTTCAGATTGTTTCTCGAGGCATAATTCACAAAGCTTCAATGAGACCGCCGCGGTTGCAAAACGTTCCATAAATGTCATAATATTCAATGCGTTTCCAATAGTTTTCTACTCTTGCAAACATTTTGTTTTGAATTGCGTACAAAACGCACTCACTCGGCAATCTCGTAACGACCTTTCAAGATAAGATCGTACTGATAATGTCTTTGGTTTAATTTAAATAACACTGATACTAGTCGACTCCGACTATTGTTCTGCCGGTTGCGACATTCTAATCGAGATTCGAAATTGATGTGACGCTTATGTTATTGTGAAAGGTGAACTATCTGTAGGGAATGTGATATGTTTCATAGATATACCTATTCTAGAATCAGTTTGACACGAAGTTTAAAGGTACAATGTTATTCTGTCAATATATAATACCAAACTACTCATACGTATTTATTTTATTGGTGCTGCTAAATGGAATTTATTGTTTTGAGTATCTTCAATAATCATGAAGGTATTATTTTAAAGGAAAGGATTGTTTGTTATATACAATATAAAACCAACTGTATCCATACCAAAATAAATAATTGTAATTGGATCCCTTGGCTGCAATTCTGTTTCCGAAATATGCACGGTAATATTTTCAATCTTTCATTCGTTTTAGCAGATTGAGTGACGAGCAATTGCAAGACTTGGTCTTGATCTCGCATTTATAAATGTGGTCTTGTTCTTGCATACTCGATCGAGCCTTGGTCTTGCAACTTTTTCTTATTTTTCTAATTCAGTAAATACAATGATATATGACATAAAACATCAATTTAAAGTAGTCTGTCGATAGTACGAAGTTAATTGTTTACTTTTTAATTAAAAATGAATAAGTTGATTAAATTTTGCAAGACCGCAAGACTCTTGCATCAGGCCTTGCAAAACTTTTGGCCTTGCAAAGCCTGGTCCTGGTCGCAAAACCAAGACAAAAACTGCAAGACTTGCAAGATTTTGCTCATCCCTACAAATTATATTTGCACCGAGAAAAAATATTGATTTTTAACCGGAATTCTGGTTATAAATTCAACTCTTTTTGTTTATAAATATAACTTCATCATCATCAGTGCCGTCTTCCTCATTGCTAATGCTCGTGACCAGCCTTTCTCCTCGTCATCATGATGTTGTGTATCCTCCATTTCTCCCGACACATAGCCGTCCTCATTGCTTCAACCATCGATGTACCAGTGGCAGTCCTAATCTGGCCCGTCCGTCTTGTGGGAGATCTCCTTCTCCACCTTTTACTTTCAACCCACCAACTTCAATGAGGTTTAGAAGCTCTATTGTAAACTATACCTATACAAATCGAATGTCTGATTTAATGTTTACCCTAGCAATATATTGTTCATATACTATTTTCTTATTCTTTTCTTGTATGATTCCCGTTTTTTTTTCATTTGATCTCTCATTGTCACTCAAATGGCTATTTTTATAAAGTGGCACAGATCCAGGCGTTAAACTCGATAATCTCATCGATATTGATAACGGTATCGTTAGTGAAGAAACGAGATGAGGCTCTTTGTGTTACGATGGATATGAGCGAGATGGGGCGCACAAATGTAGGGTACACATCAAACCGTTCTTGGCCTGGAGCACTAGCGGCTGGAAACGGGTTTTGAACTCGATATTGTCAATCGTACCCACAAGAAAGAGGAACGGTCCGATGATATTTTGTTATTGAATAACAACGCTACTATTTGCTCTTCAAAAATCTTTGAAGAAAGTTACCAAATACGAGTACGATTTTTGCTCATGGTGCATAAAATGGACCCCGCGCAGAGATATGACAACAAGGAAAGAATATTAAGAATGTCTGCAGAACACTCAAATATTGCTTTTTTTAAATTACACTAGTTGAAGTGTTAAAGGAGTCACATATTAAGAAGACCCGAGGATCACATTGTGAACCAGGCTATGGCCGTAGACATCCCCCGATCAACGAATAGGGGAAGACCAAAAAATACATGGATGGCGCAAAGGAGTTCACAATTGATGAAACAAGAATTGACATCGGAGGCGGCCCAGAACCGAAGAGTGTACAGCCTGAAGACGAGGAGAGCTGACCCCAACAGTCTTCACCGACGATAAGTTGGAAAGAGGCCAGGAAGAAGAAGTATTAAAGGACATGTGTTAGACAAAAATTTACTGAATGCTTGCAACGCATTGCAAAGTACTTATAAATGGTGGCAGAACGGCTAATGCGCTGGATTAATAATCCAGTGGACTTAGGTTCGAATCCTGCCTCGACTGGTTTTGTTCACACCACAAGCATTTACTTAGTATATGAAAGGTATGAAGATGTATGTGGACAACACTACACTTGAAATTTTGGCATTGTGATAGTATAGGAAATGTATGTGGAATAATGGTATTGTGGTTTAAAAAAAATCCAACCAACAGATTCTTTAACACAGAAAGCACCATTGATTTTTTTCTTCCTGGCACTGTACCAACTCATTGTCTTCGAAGGCTCTTGCAACTGAAAAAAATACTACGGAAACCGAACTGGCTACATGCGTTTTAGCCAAACTTTTGTTAGTAGTAATAAAGGTTTATCTATTTATGACTGTACTGTTTGGCTATATAGTTCGGTTAATTTTAACATAAAATTTTGTTACTATTAACAAAATAATTTTGAGTGTGTGGTCGGCTCTTCTCGTCCTAAGGTTATATCTTCTTCTATTATGTATGTCCTCTTCCTCCAGGCTATTTCTCCGCAGGATTCTGTCGCACTGTGTCATCCAGGTAGTAACGTGTTATGGATTCATTTTTTGTCAGTTAGATATGTGGATTCTGAAAAAAAGATGTGTATATATATTTTGATAATCTTAGCTAGTATATTACAATCTGGAGAACGCAGGCGATGGACTGGTCTATAAATGGCGAAATATTGTGGAGGAGGCTCACAATGGGTAGTACCGCCAATGTTTATATTTGTTGTTGATTGATAGTATTTTAGCTGGGAACTTTCCAAAACAGTTGTGCACAAAGTGGCTTAACCATAGAAGGTGCCAGGGTCTTATTATAAACACATAATGAATAATATTGTTTGTTTTGTATCATAATTGTTGTTTTTTTATCAATGGAACATCATGTGGTTTGTTTTGTATCATAATTGTTGTTTTTACTCTAAAACTGTATGATCAATGGACCATCATGTTGACACGAAGAATTCCATTATAAATTCTGATTACGCGATCAAGGTTTGTTTAACTTTTGTGAATAATCTCGGACAAAACGTCGATTTTTTATTATAAAAAAAACTCCAATAACAATATTACGAAAGAGGCTCTTGATTGCGAAAGACATCTTAAAGTATTCATCAATTCACAACATGACAAATATTTTAATCGGACGCCATAATATTGTAAGTAGTAATAAATTTTTCACGCGAAGATTGGAGACATAAATTTAATCAAATTACAATTTATTTAGCCATCTTTCTGCCCACTCTGAATAAATTATTACTGATTCCGAAACTGCCGTGGTTTGCATAAAGTTGATTGACCGGATTGTCGTGTTCTGGTCATTATTTCAATATTATGTATTAATAATATATTCGCTCAAGTGTCCTTTTTTGGATATAACATGTCTCGTGGTGATATAACGGACGGGGACATCTTCGCCCATAGTCCAACTTAATTAAATAATTATTTTACCGCATACATAACAAAACATTAATTAAAAAAATATTTATGCTTGGTGCATAAGAGGTTTTTGTAGATAAGCACTACACAACAACTATCTGATGTTTTAAGATTCGTCAAATGAAAAAGTTCTTTTAAATATCTATTTTCTTTGAAATCCAAAGGAAATTTTCTGTTGGTTTTGACTGATGTGACAATATTATTTCTTAGAATTCTCTATTATCTCTGCCAGATTAAGTAACTTATTCAATCTTCCTAAACATAAAGTTTAATTAATATTTAATATATTTGATGAAACATTTGGTACAATATGTGTATTGTATTCAAAATACATTTGATAGCTGTCACATGACAATTCATCTATCGTACTAGAATTTTTACCACCAGTTTTGTATATTTATTTTATACTCCAGGCAATTTCTTACAATCAACCAAAGCAATGTGAGGCCATAAATAGTGTAGTGGTAGGTTCATAAAAAATTATTACAAAAAACAAAAAGAAAGGCAAACACGTAACATTATTTAATGATGCTTGATTAAATGAAATTAAAGAAAATTACAGCAACAAATAAGGAAGGGAGATGGAGGTTGTGGGAGGAGAGAGAGATTGGGTAGTTGGGTCAATTAGGAGTTATTAGATAGGTATAACAAACAGCTTTAGAATTTATGATATTTTTTATATAGTATTAATATTTTTTTTATTTATTGAACACAGAACCCAAACTTTGAAATAAAACATTTTTTTTGCATGCATGACATTGCCTCCTATTGGATGATTTGTGCCAACATCAAGCATTTAACTTAAGCGGAAATGAAAGAATTACAAACACACAGCATTACAATGATGGTCTTCGTAGATCTGAGGAGCAAAGCGTTGATGGATTCCAAATATAAAACAATCTAATACTATACTATATTTAAACCAGTATTTTTGTAGAAATCGAAATAATCCCAAAATTGCGATGCGTGCAATTCCAGGGAGTCAGCGACCACCGGGAAGACTACAAAAGAAATGGAGGGAAAGTTGGACATCTTCATCCCAGGAGAAAGACTTATTCGTGTAACACAGATCGCTGATCTATTAAAAGAAGAAAAAGTACAGAATAAATCTGGCACTTTATCTAATAAAAACATATCTAAGTAATCGAATATTTTTATTATTGCATATGCGCAAACATTGGATTTTTTTCCCTGTCGGGAGTCAAAGATATTTTTTAACAGATTTTTAATTATCTCAATAGAGACGAAGTTGGAATATTTATTGTAGGAGAACCGGGAAATCAAGGCATATAAATATTCCAACTTCGTCTCTATTGAGATAATTAAAAATCTGTTAAAAAACATATCTAAGTATTTCGAAGTACATACGTAACGTGTAACACTGAAAAATGATTTATTAAAATGTCTTAAACTTCAAGTGTCGTCAAATATTTCAACTACAATAAATTAAAATAATAACTCGTATTTGTAAATGGATGGCATTCAATCCGCAAAACACACTCAAGTCACTCAGACTTCGCAGATTGAACAGTTTCCCATAAACCATGGGTGCATAAAATTGTTGTCCCTCCGAGTTGTGGAATTCCTTAGAGACAACCTCGTCAATCACACTTTCCAAATGTCTCCGAAGCAGACCACAACTGCAACTCACTTTCGCCGCAATATTAAACACATACAATGTTATTGTGATAGGACTGCGTGGGTTTTGCGCGATCAGATCAGGATCCATCTATCACAGCTCAACTGGTTGTAAACAAAACAGAATCAGGTTTGGTCTTATAAGAATTAATGTCGTCATAACGATAAATCTCACATAAAGCAAATGCTATTTTAGCTGTTGCAAAGAATGCGAATTTCTCAAAATGAAATCAATTTTATGAATACCTAATACATAAATCAAAATAAACCATTAACATTAGCTATCCATACCCACAAAATAAACCATTAACATTAGCTATCCATACCCACAAAATAAACCATTAACATTAGCTATCCATACCCACAAAATAAACCATTAACATTAGCTATCCATACCCACAAAAATTGAGTAGGAATTGAAAGAATAGTATTTGACATCAAATATATTAGATTCATATTTTGGCAAAGTCGTTTCATAAATGGTAAACAGGGCTAGGTACATTTTACTTTACTACATATGATCTTTATTTATTTATTTGTTATTCGTTTCGCGCGTCGCATGCTTTGAAAAGATCAAATATAGTTTGTTAGGTTAAACTACATACATACATACATACATACATACATACCATCACGCCATGTCCCTTACGGGGTAAGCAGAGAGAATTGAGCGCCATACTTCTCTATTTTTGCACACATTTCTGGCTTCCTTTACATCCATGCATCGTCTCATACATGCTCGTCGATTGTTCAAACTTTTTATGTTTCCTTCTTTCAAAATATCATTCACATGGTCATGCCATCCCTTTCTGGGGCGACCTCTGCTATTCACTCCATCTCTTGCACCCATGTATATTTTTTTGGTCAGTCGTTCATCGTTCATTCTTTCTATATGTCCAAACCACCTTAAAGCATTCACTTTCATTTTACATATAATATCCTTCTTTAACTTGCATTCTCTCCTTATGTCCTCATTTTTTATTCTATCATATATCGTTCTATTACATACTCTTCTTAGTGATCTCATTTCTACAGCATTTATTCTACTTTCATGTGTTCTTTGCCAGGTCCATGTTTCACTAGCATACGTCAAAGTAGGCACCACAATTGCATTGTGTACTACAATTTTGGCTTCCTTTGAGATGCTTGGGTCGGACATTACTGGTCTAAGTGCTCCGTTTATTCTATTCCCTGCCATAACTCTTCTTTCGATATCTTTATCGGGTTAAACTATCTAGGTTAAACTATCTTTAGAAAAAGCGAAGAGTCGTACAGCATGAAGCACCTTGTATCGCAATGCATATAATATTACTCACGTTGAGATGGGCTGGCCAAACACTTAAACTACCCAAGAACATTACGTAGTTGGAAACCCAGGGCGTAGAATAATGATTGTGATACCAGTACTAGACCAAATAGGAATAAGTTGACATAAATTGGAATGCGGCACAGTTCCTGCAAGTAACCAACTGGAAAACGGATCATCCTTTTATGTTATTAAAAAATGTGCTATCTGCTTTCTCAATCCTTATTTTTCATCTTTTAGTCTGTTAAATAAAAGACTACTAATATAAATTTATGATTATTGAGCTACTTCTTTAATACTATTTGTTATCTTTTTAATGTGAGTTACGCCATTAGGTACATGGGCATAGATTAGCTCTAATGTTTCGTCTCATCTAACCTTGCTTCATTATCACTCGAGATTCCTAAGTGAAAAACCATTCAAGTAGATCTATTCAATCACGCTCCAATGGACTTATTGACGTTATTATAGTTGTCAATAATAATTTTATTATTATTACTTGTTAAGCGATTTACATTTGAAATGTTTTTAAGATTACTTATGGATTCACTAATTGATTTAGCTTTTTATTATTTTTTTTGTTAACCTGGTCCATGTGGGAAGTTTTGCTTTTATAAATCTTCACCATCTGTTATTGTGGAATATTTTCTATTACTTAGTTAATTGTTGTGACAAAATTGTATTATACTTATAAGGTCCTTTTTGAAATAAGGTTTCCAGGAAATATATAGAATTATTTAAAATGTTGTCTATTTTTTGTTGTTTTTTATGTATAGCGTAATTTTTGTATATTTTTAATTTTTTTTTTGGTATCTATTATCTGAACAATAATATTATTTACGTAATTCTTTTTTACTGGCGCATATTTTTGTCCTCTCTACAGCCCAAACTATAAGTACCATCGACTTCATTTTAACATCATAATATGTAAGCGCATAGACCTAGAGCTAATTAGTTTCCATAGATACCCGTTAATTTCTTCTCTATGATTTCATCTGTCTAAATTTTCAAAATGGTCTCACGGTCTGGAAAATCGAGGTATTTTTATACTGTTTGAAATTTTGATGTTATAAAAATACACTCACCAAAAATGCATTCAAGGATCTTATAATTTTAAAAAAAATCTATGGTCTGCCATATCAATGTGAAATAAATTTCATATTTGTATGGAAAATGTATAAAACAGAAGTAAAATAGCTTCTGTATGGGAAATTTGAGTGATCAACTTTTTACTCTCCACTTCTATCTTCCTCAAGGGGTAGGCAGTGACACCGCATTCTTCTATCTTGACACATACATCGCCTCATCAACATTGATACACTGTCTCATACATGCTCATCTTGCTAGTAATGCAATTTTACATAAAATTTCTCATCAGGTATCATGTAGAAAATACATACTATGAGTTTCGTGACAATGTTTTTGTGTGTATAGTGTATTGTGAATCTAATAGAAATAATTTAATAATTTCTTTAAGAATCTAATAGAAATGTACTTCATAAAAATGCATTTAGATATTGTTAACCTTTCAAAAAGAAAAAATGAACACTTACTATAGTGTGGAGAGTTTAGTTTTGGCTACAACACACTCGTTTTACTCTCTTTTGTAAATTTGAATAGCAAATTATCTGAACTTTGATGTTTTGTCGTTTTGTGTGCCTTATATGAATTGTAGATTTTTACGAAGCATAAAGTTTCCTTTTTTCGGAGAGAATTACAATTTTCAAATTTTAATACGTATCCTATATACTTTTTATTGTCATGATATATATTGAATCCTTTCTTTAAATTTTCATAAAACTAAATTTTCTTTACACATTGACTCCTTTTTCAAAATTTCTAATTTATTTTTATGATTTGAATGAGTTGCCGCAGAACATACGTGCGATGACCTCTTTGCAGAGTTTTAAGAAACACTGCTAAACAAGGGTGCCAGCAGTATAAAAGTGAAGGAAGAAATACATTTTATTTTTAATTACCTTATTTAATTTTTATAGGTTATGACATGTGGTCTGTCCTCAATGTTTTGTGTTGTCCCCAGGCTTTGCTGAAAACCAGCAGCACTCCAGGGATACCTGGTAATGCGCAGCTGAGCAATTGCCTTTTTGTTGTCTATTGTAGTTCAAAATTGTATATATTTTTTTTGTTTTTATGTGATGTAACAATAATGGCAACAAATAAACGGTTTATTATTATCATTATTATTTCCTTGCCTCGTTTTCACCTCCTTTCCTCTTTTTCTTCTTTTTTCTCTCTCGTCGACATTTGTTATATCAAGTTTAATAAAAATATATATTATTCCAAGGTCCTCAACACAGAAAAAAGTATAAACCATAATCACTAAATACTTAATCCACTAAGATAACTGATACAGTACCTAAAGTAACTAAAATAACGTTAGTATTGTGTCTCGTCTCAAATTGGTGTTTCGCAATATGTAACAAAGAATGTTGCACTTTTGAAATAAGAACCTCAATCAGGCTCATCTTCAACCGCCGCCGCTGTTGCTAATGTCTGCAGACCGATGTTGGTCGGGTGTCTGGCGTCTGTGCAATTCTTACCACGGCACCTGTCCCCTCCACCTTACATTCTACAATCTACAGGTGCAGCTGCAGAATTCGTGATACGAACTGAACCTCTGAGGTACAAATCGCCTCAGTACACCGGTACGTCTGGTCCGAGCGACTGCCGCGTTCTTGGGTCGTTTCTGGGTCGCGCGCGCGAAAATCGCCGCCTATCGATCTTTTAGGAAGGAAATCGTTTTCGATGATCTGAATTCAAATTGTCATCCGCCGATGATTTTAGAGATTCGAATGATTTATTCGATGACGTTCGAAATCGCATTTTAATTTATAAATGTTGTTCTAAACTCAAACTCAAAAGTTAAATTGTCGATGATGTTTGTAATTGAGATCATATTTTGATAAACAATGTTGTTCGATGTTTAAATTTTGATTTCGTTTAATTAGCCGATGTTCGAAATTAAAATAATTGTTGATGTTCGTAATTCAAATCGATAGCTGATGTTTGTTGATTGTTGTCGTTTAGTAGTCAAAGCTAAATAGCCTCAATTAATTGTTGTTTTGTGTTTTAAACATTCGAATACTATTTGTACTGATGACTGTGACATTTAAAAGTGATTATTTTGATAACATTATATTATTCAAGTGATAACTGATGACTTTTGTGTGTTCATTGGATGTTTTGTGGAAAATTTCTTCCCTTGCTTCAGATGTAATTATACAAAACCATAAAATAAAATTGATTTATTATATTTTTTTGAAACTTGTTTTATAAAATATGAAATGTTTTTATTTTTTCGACTGAGGCCTCCTGTTTTATTTTTGTACAGTAAATTTGAACAGTAGTTAATGTATAGTTTAAATAAAATGATTTTAATAGTTTAAGACCTGGATAGTATTTCATTCTTTCGTTAATTTAATTATTTTCGTTTAAATAACTACTACAAAACAAATTAAACGATGGAAAGCGAAAAATGTTGCGGAAAAATAGATTTACGAAGCTAAAAAAAGAAGATGGTTTTGATATATAGCTGTAGCGATTTGCTTATTCCAGGATATGAATGCGTCACGTCCATTTCTCCTTGATTATCCTAAACACGGCGCTGCACAAAATAATATACAAACAAATGGTGTACCAAACTAATAATAATAATAATGAACCTTTCCCTGCACCCTGCGCAAGTGGCAAGTTTATTGCCGTATGGTAATTTCTTCCAACCAGTGTTTCCGGCCCAGAGAAGCAATATTTGCGTGAGAAATGAATTTAAATAAATGTCTCCTCTGTTGGGAATCAAACCCAGGACGCCCGCACAGAAACCGAACGGCTTACCAACTGTGCCACGGTGGTCGGCACAATTGGTACATACATCATGCGTCTGTTACTGAATAAAAAAAAACGACAACTTGATATCAAATTCTATTGTAAATTCTTATGACGACAATCCAACATTACATTATATTCCAACAGTTGATAATTAATAAATTCAGTTGAATCTTAATGTATCAAATAAAACGATTGTTATATTTTTATTTCCTCAATGAATTTAATCTCTGACATTGTGATAACTATCAAATCTCCAAATTCGTTAACAATAATCCCTTTATCAGCGAATTGATCACAGCATTCAATCTTCGTTCTTTATACTAAATCAGTTCTAAGATGTTACATAGGTACAGATTATCTGTAGGTACTTGAGGTATTCTGTAATCATCAAAAATATTTATTTTTTAAACAGTATCTTTGTTCTGAAGGTGATATATAAATCTAGACATTATTAAACAATTGATTCATGAGGCACCGGATTAGAATAGTTATTCCAATATTTTCTATTATCTTCGCTTTCCGGTGTACCTATAGTAAGAGCCGGGTAATCGAAAATACAACAGGCAAATAACAATTCGCATTTTTTGGCCCGGAGTTCTCTTTTAGATGCTTGGCAACGTTGCTGTTTTTCTTCTTCCGTGGGCAGACTCGAATTTCTTCCTCGTGGATTGTTCCCGATTATTGGACCACGCAATTCCTTACTGGACACTGCAGTTTCAAAAGTTGTCTCTTTCGTTTTCACTTATCCGATTCGTCCTCATGTCAGCTTTGTGATAACCCTGAACAGACTTCTGAACATATGGGAAGGCACTAACTTCTCCGTGTCAACTTTTCGACGAGAACTCTACGACGATGTCCGAGGGAATTTCTTAATTGAATCGAGGGAATTGGACATGCGGACCTTGTAGCCACGAACAGCAACTTTAGGACTTTCAAGACTTTCTGTCTTAAATTCGGTGCACTATTATCTTCACTATCAGTGAACAGTGAGTCAGTTATTTCCACATAATTAGCTCTCTTTGGCACATTAAGTGCAGTGTCTGCAAGGTTTAGAGTTCTCCGGACTCTTCGTATGTTCTTTATGTGTTCTTTCAGAGTTTTTCAAGGGGCCGTTATTTGTCCCCATAAGCAGAACGGGTGGTGGTGGGGGAAGAACAGTTCAGCAATGGGGTTCACTACCCATTCTGATTGTAGTGTCTTTTTAAGTGAGGTGAGACTAGTGTGTGGGAAAACACGCACGTGTTGTAGATTCTTCTGTCGCTGGTTACTCTACATTTTGGGATATGAAATGAAATTATTTATTTCCATTATTTTTCCATTATTTACAAGTTTTAATAAAAATACTAATAAAAGTAGCCTATATCAAATAAAAAAACTTAAAATGAACATATTTTGCACTTTTTGATTCTACATTAATTTAATTGAGCGCGATAGGCCTATTTCGCCTTGTTAGGGCATTAACTAGCTTAATCGCGCTCAATTAAATTAATGTAGAATCAAAAAGTCTTTACTTTTTATTATAGATATAACATATAATGGAATTCTACCAAATAAAAACTTCATCGATAATTAATATTTTGCACAATTGTATTCCTATTTGGAAATTTGCTGCCTCGCAAGTCGAGTCTGTTCTTAGGCAGTACTCGATTTTTAATTTAGTTTTAGGCTTTAGTGCCGTGATGGTATGGATGAATGATATTTTTATTATATAATGGTAATTTTTAATTGTCGTTTAGAATTTAGAAACCCAGCATTACAGGTTAGTTGGAAGTTGGAAGAAATTGTCAATTGGCCAAAAACTCGTATTAAAATAAATAAAATTGAAGTTTATAATATTTTAACTTTTGTTTCAATATTTGACACTCTCGTGCGCTTCTTGTGGAGAGGACCAAGCGCAGTACACTCCTGGCTTTGCATAAGCCTTACTCACATAGTTAAGAATATAAATAGGAACTACAAAAAATAACATTTATTTATACAGTCAACTATCAAAACTGGTATTGGACGATCTAAAGTACCTTGAAAGACTAGGGAACGTAACAAAATACATCTAGTATGGGTACTTGGTCATAAATTTGTAGAGAGAAACGAGAGAGCAGATAAGCTAGCCAAAAAGGGATCAGGACTAACTTTCATAGGACCTGAACCAGCAGTTGGCCTAGACTGGACAACAATTCAGCATAGAGTATTCTGGAAGGCCAGTTGAGGACAACGACAAGCAAAAGAATTCATTGAATGCCTTTAAAAAAAACTGCTAAATCTCAGCAAATAACAATTGAGAACAATGACTGGCTTATTTGCTGGTTACTGTAATCTAAAAAGAAACTATTACATATTGGGATAGCTGAACCGATCGCCATAATTGTCTATCCTAGCACGCATTCATCTCCTCATCAATCATATCAAGCTTCTTGAATTTCCCCTTTTCAGAATGTAGTTCACATGGTTGAGCCATATTTTCCTTTGGCCCCGATCTCTTATTCCATTCCTGTCCGCATTGTACCTATATTTTCTTCGTCAGGCGTTCCATATTCACTATTCCCATGTAGCCAATCAATCTCAAAATGTTTCCTTCTTTCAGTATATTTATTTGTTTTTCGATCCCTACCTTCCGTCTCTTTCAGCTCAATAAGTATTCTTTGTCAGTCTTTTTTCGTTCGTTTTACCGTATGGTCAAAACACCGCTTTATGTTTAACTTCATTCTGTAAACAATATCTTTTTTTGAGTTACACTCATATTCGTGATAAACTTTCGTAATTATGATGTTCAATTTTTAGCAGAACGATAAAAAAATACGCATTTTTACGCATATTAATGTTACTTAGCTAAATGCTTATTCATTCAGATAAATTATAATTTTGATTATCAAATTGAATAATATCGAAAAATCATGGCATAATTCGATACGCCTTTCACTATTTAGTTACACAGTTACAGTTCACATTACTCTTTTGTATATACATAATTTGTGTTTATAATAATAATAATAAATAATAATAACAATAAACACTAAACACGTCTTTGCACCCTGCGCAAGAGGCGAGTGTATTGTCATTTGGAAATTTATTCCAAATAACTAGTGTTTCCAATCCAGAGGCGCAAGAATGGCGTGAAAAGTAATTTAAAAAATAATTTTCATAAAATGTTTTAATTATACTTTTCCTTTCCTGGGAATCGAACCCAGGACACCCGCACGGAAGCCAAACGACTCAACACTATACCACGGCGGTCGGATGTTAATGTTTTCTGCAGAATAAATTGAGGTATCAATTACGGAAACAAAATATTAAATACTTTGTATAACAACATACATAGCGGCTGCTGTCATAAAATCGACCTTCGTGTTTCGTGACAAGTAAATCCTGATGGTACATATGATGTTAATTGGATAGGAAGAAATGATGAAGAACATATTATATGTTGCGACCTTGAGATAAGTTCGCTTCCTCTTCATTCAGACATTGTCAAATTTCTTAATCGCTTTTCAGGGCTATGTCATGTTTAACAAACTTTTAAACGTATTGATTTTCCACGTAGAATTCTTAGATTCAAATCTAAGCATTCACTGACAAGAGTCAATAAATCTCGCAAGGGTACATATTGTTTATCACCCAGTCTCATTATCTTTTCAAAATTTTAATACAATGGCTTGACACCAGGTAGAATTTCATACTATGAGTCACTCTATATTCAACACTTGTCCATCTAACTGCAAGTAGAATTACGAAAAATCTGAATAATTTGAAATCAATTCGAGAAAATGGCTCTGTCCACGGTCATACTATGAGTCACTCTATATTCAACACTTGTTCATCTAACTGCAAGTAGAATTACGAAAAATCTGAATCATTTGAAATCAATTCGAGAAAATGGCTCTGTCCACGGTACTGCTATAGAGCGAATGGGAATGGCAAGTGTTTAAGCTCAGAAGATCCTAGAAACAGTGGGATTATGAGTAGCTCTCTAGGTCGTAATTAGACAGAAAAAAACAACGTTATTTTTAGGTGCTGTGGTGATTCGGAGTAGGTAGACCAACGTTATCGATTAGGCAGTGCCAATAATGGAATTGTTTGAGAAATATTCTTTTGGCATATGAACAGACCTCTCTTCTGTTATAAATTGAACTTATATTCTATTTGATTTTTTCAAAACCATTACAGTAATCGACATTCAGAGATATCGATTAGATTGTATGTTATAGAAATAAGAAAACATATTATACTCAGTATTGATGGACTGATTTTGATCAGTCTGTGGTTTGATCAGTATTGTGTTTTTGATAATTTGATTCACCAACAATTCTTTACTGACAAACAATCAAATCATCACTTGATTGATTACATAGCCTTTTTTCTGACATATCCTTTTCGATGTCGTCTTGAATTAAAAGCCTTGTAAAATGAACCGACAATATTTACCACCAGCAGAGATTTGTGTACAACTTTACTTGCTATTTTAACATTTACTCAATACAAAGTCATGTTGGCTTTCATTACATTTCTCGTTTACAAATGTTTACTAAACAAACACAGACACATTGTTACCAACATTTCTATTTGTTTGATCTTTAATCTTAACACGCGAGGATTCTTTGTGAGATTCGGTTAAGTAAATGTAATCATTGTAGTAGATATTAAAGTGTGCTGAGAAAAAAACAAATATGTACTTTTCTAACATTCATATCTTATATTCTTTTGAAAAGACATTTTGCAAATTAAGGTTGTGGCCTTGATTTCTATGATGTTTATTTGCAAAAAACTTCACGGAGGTCCAACAAGAAAGAATAATTAGACAATTTTATAACCGTCGACGTTTATAAAAAAATGAGCGGGTTGTGGCCAACACTAAACCCCTCACTACCAAGTCACTCCACAAAATTAAAATTTTCTATAGAAAATTTCCAGTATTTTCATGAAATGTGTTTCTTAAATTATTTTTTATTTAAATATTTTATTATGAAAACCCGACAATTCTTCAATGCCATTTTATGAAAGTAATGTGCCCTTTTACCAATTTGAAAATAAAAATAACAAATTTCAAGTTTCCTGAGCTTGGGGTCTCTTTGAAATATTTGACAGTTAAAAAAATGAGAAACACTGATCAGATGAATCTAGTCGGGTCTAAGAGAGTATTAGATATATGAATTTGCAAAATTTGAAAAGAATCAAATGAGTACTTTAGTCTATTATAATTGATGAAGTAGAATAAAGACGCCGTAAATAGCACAGACAAAGATACATTGTGATGAAATTTTCAGAATATAATCTGCAATTAAAGCAAATTAATAGACTTTCCAACTATATCCCTTTGAGTTAGTGAGGAGTAAAAATATCATTTGATATCGTAGTTGAGTTTTTTACCTACATACTATAAAGTTATATTTAGAATTATAAAACAAAACTTTATCTTGCTTCTCGTATAAATTCTGGTTGTATGAAAGAAATTTTCATTTGGCAATGAACTCGCCCCTAACCCAGGTAGCAAGGAAGAAATTTTTTTTATTTCAAGTATTTTTTTTACAAAAGATATATATTTTAAATAAAAACTATTTTATCGAAAAATATCTCGTTTTATGAAATGATTCAAAATTTATGGTCAAATGGTAAATTTAATAAAATACTGTTTATGAACATTTACAAATATGAATAATTTCTTACATCCATATTTAAAATGACGCTTATTTTTTATTTCGAACAATTGTAAAGTAGGTCCTGATAGTTTTCTGCAAATAAAATGTCTAAAAAATATTCAGGCATCCTAAAACATTACAATGTCTTAAAAAAAACATTTTGATGGCTAACAATTTAAAAAATCCGGACAGAAGTGATTATATTCATACCATTACAATTTAATTGATTGCGGTCTGCCACCGGACCTTGGGTTATTTAATCATTTTCGTTTGATAATAAACATCAAAAATCACCCGCAACGGTGACTGTTTTTCCGTTGATTTTGATAATAACTATCGAAAAGGTTTGAATTATGAATGCGAAAAGATAAAAAATAAAATGGTCTGGCATTTTTAAATATAATATAGGTGTACGATATTTGCCTGAATGAAGCAGAATTCGAGGTAGACCAGAAAGCAAACGATAATCTGTCTTACTTAGCACCAGGAGCTGAAGTGGACAGATATGTGTCAGAACCGACAAAAGAAGATTCTTGAGGTCTAGGACCAAAGATTATTAACAATTATTCTTTTGATGTGGTCCGACGTTTGATTCCTAATGGTCAGTCATTATAATTTGCGGTAGTTAGACCCCCAACGTTAACGTTTCCAAATATCAATGGTTATTTGATCTTCCTGCTCTAATTCTGTGAAGGAATTACGCGTCTGTATCATAAAGGATGCTATTAATTTTTATTTAGAAATCATCACTTAGCACATTCTTTTTCGGTGAATTGTAATGATCTCAGTTTATCTCTTCTAATTCAAGTCTATTAAGTTTTTTTGTAATTTCTGCTATAAATGAATCAATTCTTCGCAATTCCTTAATATTGCTTTATGGATCGGTGAATTTCCTGTATTGTCAAGAAAAAAAAGTTAAGTAGGTAGGTACCTACCTGTTCAAAATGAGTTTTCACATTCGAAACAGTTTTAGGTTAGGTGAAAATTTGTCGTATCTCTAAGACCTGAAGACTTCTGAATACTAAAAATTTGATAAATATAAATTTTATCTATAGCTTAACAATGGCATATTATGTCTGATGATTTTATTAGAACAGCTATGCTTCCTATTTTCTCAGAAGGGGCACGTTTAATAGAATCAGTTTTAAATATATCTCGTATAATTTTTTAATTTGCTGATTAGATATCTATATTCCACTTCTTCATTTTTAATCCTGGGGATTGGTTAGTAGGAAAGCTATGGATCTCTTATTGCAATCTGCTCGGTCCTCAGCGAACTTTTTGAACTCTTTATAGGAAGTACAATTCAAATCATGTTACGCCTGTTCCAGATTCTCCTGGAGAGGATGTCTCTGCCAGTTAGTCCTTCAACCATTCCCTCCAATGTAGACCTTCGGGTCTATACTAGGAAACATTTTTATTTGAAATGCATTTTGTTGCAGCATTGGACGTAATTACTTTTAATAGCTTATTTCATATTGCGTAGTTTAACTTTGCTTATGAACCGAAGAAATATTTATACCTAAAAATAAAGTTGATTTTTCCGGTTTTTTCATTGTAATACAGTTATGATCTGGCTGCCTTCACCGACGTTGAGGCGACCTTCAGCCGCGCGAGATTTGCATAATCATATCATTTTTTACTCGGCTCAAGTAAAAAATAACTAATTTCACATTTTATGCTGCGACGCGGCGGCCTTAAATCCGATTAGTTTTTATTTTTAGGAATTTTTAGTTTTAATATCGCTTTTTGTGATAATCGTTTTACATACATGCCGTTAAAAGCACTTATTAAGTTTTTTTTAGACAAACTAATAAAATTTCATGTGTGATTAAATATAGATTTTAATTTAAATATTAAAATCAAGTAATATTAGTAGAATATGACGTACTTACTTTTTATATTTGCATATATATATATATATATATATATATATATATATATATATATATATATATATATATATATATATATATATATATATATATATATATATATATATATATATATATATATATATATATATATATATATATATATATATATATATATATATATATATATATATATATATATATATATATATATGTTATAATATTTTTATCTCGGTTTTCCCGTGTCAGTAGGTCTTGACTAAGACCATTTGTCTTCCGACGTTTCGCCTGAATATCACCAGGCATTTTCAAGGACTTAACGAAAAGCACGCGCGCGACACACGTCTACTCACACTGAAAGCTCACCGTCAAGTGACTCGTAGCGTACAAGATGGCCGCTTATGTCAAATATTGTTAGCGCGACGTGATTGGCTCCTTGTGACACGCCCACCTGCTGTCGTGTTCGTTGGTAATAATATTTTATCATTATTTTTGTGTTGTGATTTATTGTTAATTTTAGTTGTGACATTAATATTATTATTGTTGTGTTTTGGGGTTATTTTCGCTATGGTATTATTAATATTATTATTGTATTGTTTGTCATATAAAATGTTCTTCCAGGTACTAGGCAAACGAACTCCGTCGTCCCGATTGTTCATTATATCCCTTCTCTTATATATTTCTATAGCTTCCCTGTAAATTCTGAGAGGTTCACTGTTTAAACTTGCTATTATTTTTGAATGGTCAAAATCTATTTTATGTCCTTCTGTGAGCGAGTGTTGTACAAGTGAGGATGTAAGTTTTTTGTTTCTCATGTCGACTCTGTGCTCCGCTATTCGTGCTTCAACTTTTCGATTGGTTCTTCCTACATAAGTCTTATTGCACGATCCGCACGGTATTTCATATACTCCATGAGCTTCAAGTGGAATGATGTCTTTCGGGTTTCTTAGAAAGGTTGATATTTTATTTGTTGTGCTGAAAACGGTACGTATGTTATTTTTGTTTAATAGACGGCTGATTTTATCGGTGACGCCTTTGATATATGGTAGTCGGGCTGTTGATAATGTTAATAACCCCAAAACACAACAATAATAATATTAATGTCACAACTAAAATTAACAATAAATCACAACACAAAAATAATGATAAAATATTATTACCAACGAACACGACAGCAGGTGGGCGTGTCACAAGGAGCCAATCACGTCGCGCTAACAATATTTGACATAAGCGGCCATCTTGTACGCTACGAGTCACTTGACGGTGAGCTTTCAGTGTGAGTAGACGTGTGTCGCGCGCGTGCTTTTCGTTAAGTCCTTGAAAATGCCTGGTGATATTCAGGCGAAACGTCGGAAGACAAATGGTCTTAGTCAAGACCTACTGACACGGGAAAACCGAGATAAAAATATTATAACATATTTCACCCGTGAAAACATCAAATATAACATATATATATATATATATATATATATATATATATATATATATATATATATATATATATATATATATATATATATATATATATATATATATATATATATATATATATATATATATATATATATATATATATATATATATATATATATATATATATATATATATATATATATATATATATATATATATATATATATATATATATATATATATATATATATATATATATATATATCGAATATTAAGTTTTAAGTATTGTACCTATTATCTAATCTCAAATGATTCCCTCATCAAGCAAAAGATTTTAATCTTTTTGATGAGGTAATGCGACAATTTTACCATAGTATATCATTATGTATTTTAAAAATTTATTTGTAATATTATTAAAAAAGGATGTTAAATAAATAAATAAAAAAAGTCGTTAAGTATGAAGTAATAGACGAGATTGTAAGATTGAAAGATGTATTGTGAGTGGAATAAAGAAAATGCTTTGCGATGATTTGGACATGTAGAGAGAATGAACGCTTGACAAAGCAAGTATACAAAGCTGAAAATATTGGATGAAAAGAGCACGTATGAAGCGATGTATGAGGTAAATGAGGCAATACTTGAATCTTGGAAATGTAGAAGAGTTCGGCGTTCGATTCTCTCTGCCTACCTCAGATAGGGATGGCGTGATGGTATGCAACAATGAAGTACCTACATATAATAATAATTGTAATTTCTTTTTGAAAAAGAATACAGAAAATAAACACGTGACAATAAAAATATACATACATATAAATAGTAATCAAAATTTGAAAGAAAACCTTGTGCTTTTATACAACGCATAATTTTATTTATTTACGGTATAAATTGTCTTTTGACAAATAAAAATATAATAAATATAATTATTAAAATATATGTAAAAAAAAACAATTTTAATATTTTTTTATTCATTAGTAAATATATTAATGCGTGACCGAAATCGGTAGAGACAGGAATCGATCCCGCTTCCTCTGGATTACTAGTCAAGCGGACTAGCCGCTCTGCCACTGATTTATAATAACTTAAAAACTAACTTAACTCTTTAACTTTTTAATTGTGCCCCTTTAACTTTAACTTAATTTTAATTTATCATTATTCATACATTGAGACACGTGAGGTAAATCATAATATGAGTTTCTAGTGGTCGATGCTTCCCCCCACTCCCCTCCCTATCTCTCTCCTTTCCCATCCTGTTTTCATAATTGTTAATTAATGTATATGTAGGTAGGTACTTTATATATTTTTAGAATACTATAATTGGCTATATAAAAATTATCTTTGTATATTTGTATTAATCTTTACTGTATTGCTGTTGTATTCTATTAAATAAAATAAAATAAAATAAATGTACCGTTTTTTATGTTACATACGGTACAATTTTAACGCAATCTAATGGTGTTTTTATGGGAATATATTTTGGCCGAATAAATCAAAGAAATTATGTCTACAAACCAATTTTTAACCTATTGGGCAAACGCGAGGTAATTTATCAAGATCATCTAAATTGTTTGGAATATATATTTATATAAAAAAAACTAAAGAACTAGCGGTCAAATAAACGTCATCTTTCTGATGATGTCGCCATTACATTCATTACTGTTGTGTTATGTTGGTTCAACGACATCTTGCGTCATTGAGGGTCATTAACGGAGACGATGCGAGTTATTATTCGATTACGCATTTTTAGTTGTTGGAAATCGGAGGATTCTCCCAAGAATCTAAGATTTTTTAAAAGATAGTTGGTCTCTTAAATGTTCTTCTTTCTTATTCTCCATCAATTCCTCACATGCTCACAAACAGCAATAGGTAAATAAAACATGGGTTTAAACGAGAATACAAAACTATCCTTAAGTCAATAATTGTACGTGGTAAAAATATAACATTATTATTTGCAGCGCGATTTGAATATGTAGATGGGGGAGGGTGTATATACTGTATAGTTTTGAATTATTGAAAGAAGAGATATGTAATAGATTTATATATACATAGCTTATTTTGCTATTTTTTTACGTGGTTTTCTTAAAATTTCTTAAAATTTTTAGACAGCGGCCTTACTCTCGAAATATTATTCCAATCAGTGAGAACGAAAAATTTGATTGTTATAAACGCCGAACAGCCGGCACTGAAACTGAATCTCAATTTACGATTAGAACCTACCTGTCTGCCGCCTTAGACTCCTTTGTAATTGTAGGATCTCAGCGTAAATGAAATCGGGATTTGAAACGAGTGTCAAGAGTAAGGCCGCTGTGGTCACTTTTTGTAGGTATTTCAGTTAACATGTGCAGGCGCTCGTCAGAATACGGAAAATATCGAGGTCGAAAACGCTTCGTGGAAGGTAAAATGTATAAATTACACATCACACATGCAATTGTTGGACAAGTAAATGCGGAAACGGACACTTCTTGTTGGTGGTTTGGAATCGGACAATCAATGGCAGGAGTATATATGTTATTTTGGCGCTTGATGATATGCACCATTAATGAAATTACAACGATACGAATCACTAATTTGAAGTTATGTACGTTTCAAACGCAACAATTAATAACAACATAATCGGGCAACTTGCAAGTAAATCGTTGAAGAAATCTTAAAAATAATCATATATCAATTAAATAATGGATACGTCATATAATGGGGCGGTAAATAATGGATACAACACAAATATTATAGATCCTATTATAAATAGAATCAGAAAAAAATGACATAAATAAATATCTATATAGTGGAAAAACAATAAATAATAATTTAGACTATAAAATGTGGCGTAGAGTGCTTCTTCGCCCTCGCCTTTGTCCCATTTATCTACTTGGGGTCGGTTCTCCTTATTCTATTTCGCCAAACTCGTCTGTCCTGTGCCAGATCAGGATTCAGCTCCCTCTCAGGCAGATGCTTTTTGATTCTCGATTTTGATTCTTCATTTCCGCCGTGTGCATCTCTTTTTGGTGTTTCAGCTTTAGTGCCCAGCATTCCGAGCCATACGTCATTGCGGGTCTGTCAATGTTTTCGTATATGCAACTATAAAATAATCCAATGTTTTCGTATATGCAACTATAAAATAATCCAATGTTTTCGTCTATGCAACTATAAAATAATCCAATGTTTTCGTATATGCAACTATAAAATAATCCAATGTTTTCGTATATGCAACTATAAAATAATCCAATGTTTTCGTATATGCAACTATAAAATAGTCCAATGTTTTCGTATATGCAACTATAAAATAATCCAATGTTTTCGTATATGCAACTATAAAATAATCCAATGTTTTCGTATATGCAACTATAAAATAATCCAATGTTTTCGTATATGCAACTATAAAATAATCCAATGTTTTCGTATATGCAACTATAAAAATATTCGATTTACATATAATTACACACGATGAAAAAATAATAATATAATTTTTCGTTTCATTCATAAATAAATTTTATAATTTTCGTATTTTCTACATTGAATACCTAAGCATAAATATTTTACTCTATTTCCTCTGTTGTTAAATTGAATTGTAAATTGTGTAAAAAAAGATAATTGTAAATGAAATATATAGTTATATGTGTTTGAACTGTATTAGAAATGATTGGGAATTGCATTTTCAATATTACTTGTTAGAAATAATTAACATATTATTTGATTTAACTACAAAGGAAAGTGAGCAAACAATTATTTTATTTACACTGTCGTGAGTCATATGCCATTTCCTACATAATTTATTATGCGTGCGAATGTTCCAATAATGTAAGGTTTGATCTATTTCCTTTTCAGTTTATCAATACCGCGTGTCTTTGCATATTTGCATCTTTATATTGTTTTAGCTGATTGATTCCAAGAACATAGACTTGAAAATGTTGGTCTATAATATTTAATTCCTGTTCAAACTATTGTAAAAGAAGGGTTTACTGCAATAAAGCGTTACCTTATCTAACCAACACAAACAATGTGAATCTTTGATTAAATTCTGTAGAAATGCATGACAAAGTGTTAAATAACAGCAATTCATTTTCTTTTACAATTAAAAAACAAAATACATTATCACAATACAGACAGTACAAATAAGTAAATAAATAGAATTTAAAAAATATGAATATTAAAAAACATTTTTTATTTTGGTATAAACCACCTCACTAGGCTGAGCCTGTTCTGGGTGGCAGAACAGTTATTTGTATTACATCTCACAGAAAAAACATAATAAACTTATTACAATTTTGTTCAAAAAACACGATACCATTTGTAAAATATTCCTAATACATTTTTCTATTTTCTTATGTAGTTTTTTTATAAAATGTATGTCCTTTGTTTCTTTTTTATCGTATCTATTTAAAATTTTGTATCTAAATAATAGTAGGTAATGTCTTTGTCCGAATGTCGCTTTTATCTTTGGAGTCATGTGAAGTAGCATGTGTCGTCTCGTAATTGTGTTGCGGAGTAGTGTGATTTATTTTGTCTTTATGAAAATGTATAGAAATATTTTTTTTTATAAATACCTCATTGTAATATGTGGAAAACTGAAATATCTTTAAATAACTTAATTGTCGAATAATGTTAATGTTTTATTTATAAATAAAATGCGATTTTAGTAAATAATAATCACAGGTACGAGGAAATGGAAGGATGAAAATCAAATATCTATCAATAATTATTAGAGTTTTCTTAAATATTTGTAGGCTCAGATCGATACTAAACTGTTCTTTTTTTCATCTCATTTAATTGCTGTAGGTACCTACAGCAATTAAATGAGATGGATTCTTTATGGATTATTAATTTATTCAAAGATTATTACGTGAGTTCCTCCTTCTTTTTTCAATCGATTATTATATAACTATATTTAAGGAGTTCAAACCCAGGTTTAAACGAGTGGGTTGTGGCCAACGCTTAACTCCTCTTTAACAAGTCATTCTATAAAGTATTCAAATTTTGTATGGAAAATTTTCAGCATTTTCTGAAATGAGTTTGTTTAATTATTTTTTATTCGCATATATTATTATGCTATTTTATGAAAGTGATGTGCCTTTATACCAATTTGAAAATTGAATTTCAAATTTTAAGTTTCCTGAGCTTGGGGTCACTTTGAAATATTTTAGCACTATTCATATAACGTTCAAAATCTAATGGGGTCTAAGCGAGTATTAGATATACATATTTGCAAAATTTGAAAAGAATGAATGAGTACTTTAGTCTATAATCGATAAAGTAAAATAAACACGCCGTACATAGCACACAGTACATAGCACGCAGCACATAGCACACACAAAGATACATTGTGATGTAACTTTCAGAATACAATCTCAGCATGATACTAGTAGATAATCTGCAATAAAAAAATACCCTTAAAATTTGCTAAATCATAACTCCCCACTATATCACTTTGGGTTAGTGAGGAGTAAAAACGAACATACAGTGGGTTGTATTAATTTATAACTTATTAATGTGTGACAATTCGATTAAAAAATATAAGTATCAATTCACCATGCGTAGTCAACCATTTAAATTTCAACCTTGTCAGTTGAAATATTCACATTCATATAAAATTATGGTATTGTCATTAAGACGGGTATCACGTTTATATTTATTGTTTATCGTTATTTGGCAACACTGATGATTTCGCCAGCAATAAAATTTCGTTAATGTTCAATGGTTAATAGTTGTTATATTGTGCCATCATTGTGATAATAATAGGGTGTATTTTTTTTTAATATTACGATACGTCTCAACGGTTGTGCAAAAATAATTGCCTATGGAAAATTTTATGTTTCGTTGCCTATTGCAGTAGGTAGATTGTGTACCTACTATTGCTTGATATGTTTTTATTGATTTTCACTAAATTTTGTTAGAGTATTTTTTTATAAGTGTTTTGTCGATTATTTAGATGTAATATGAAGAAAGTGATTTCTCTTCTTTTTATAAATATTCCAAATGTATAAGTAGGTATATTAAAACTTTTTACGATGTAATAGACACTATTTTTTATGTATTATGCGAAGCCCAGATCAAGCCTATCTTCTAAAATCAAGATAACTATTAGCTAGTCTTTAAAGTCTAGATGTTTTGGCCTTGGTATTGTAAAAATGCATGAGTCCACTGAAAGATCAAGATCAAAGCTTGACTTGTAAGACATAAATTCAAGGGTCTTGCCGTATGGCAACTGTCTTGTAAACTTATTATTTTTTATTTAAAATAAAACTACTGACAACCTGCTTTCGAAATTTTACAATTATTATTTAATTTACAAAATAAGCTTAGTCAACTACTCTAGTATAACTTGAAAATATTTCAATTTTACAGTAAAATATTGAACAGTAAAATATTATCTATACAATTAGATACCATGTCGAACGCGTGGACGACAATAGAATTGTCAAAATTGTAAAGATCTCAAAGATACTCAACAAAAGGAGACTACCCGGAACCCGGTGGACTATCCTCCTAGGATAGTCCACCTTCACAAACAGGTCAAAAGACAAATAAAATATAAATGAAGTACTAAGCTTTTTCGCAATATAATGTAAATCTCTCACATTCGTATCTTGAGATGTTAATCTTTCAACAACAGATTTAACAACTTGTCAATCGGATTATAGATTTTTAGCAACTATTAACACCTACGTTGCGATTTGCGATCTGCGATTTGTATATGGTCAATTTGAGATTATGGCAAAACAACCGGTCAATGTTGTTTCTTTGGGTTGAACAACTTTTCAATCACATATCTCATTCGTGCATCTATAACAAATCTCTCAGCTGCAAACATTGATAGAGATGAGTCTGTCTGATGTCATCTTCCGGATAATATCAAATTTTTTCTCAATATAGAGTTATACAGGCGCAACCTACGACCATAATAATTATTCCATATACTAATAAAGAAGATGACTTTCTATAATGTATATAAGTTTCAAAGGCTATTTTTTGGCAAAGGAAAGTCGTTGAATGCTTTTTTGTTTCAAATGTCAGTCATTAGTTTTCGTTCGTTATTTTTTTAGCAAATATGTATTATTGTGATAGCGTTAATTTCAAATAAAATAATTTATTACTATTTTGTTATGGAGTTCAATCAATATTTTCCGTTGAGATGTTAAGTAAATGGAAATAATTTATTATTTTCTTTTTACTACTTACGTAGATTACAAACTGTTATTCTTACAAAAAGTAACTGTCTTATATTAAAAACTAACAATGTGAATTGTTTTCGGGTTTATTTGTCGAAAAAACACTTTGTTTTAAGATTAAGAGAACAGTTAAAGTGAGTAACAGTTAAAGGAAGTGTTAAAATGTATGGAAAACTGCAATATGTTGCCAACCAAGAAATCAATACGCGCGATATACCATGACTCACTTATTGCACGGAGTACTCCATCAAGTAGGTATATTATATGGAAATCTTTGGGATTAAACTAAATATTTTTGGCTACGTAGGGGACACCAGCTATTATGTTTTGGGCCATACTCTTCCGAAGACCTACTCAGAAGGTTTGCAATCTGTTCAAGAAAATATTTATTCGGATCTTAAAAAAACCCTGGTTATAAGAATGTGGAAACACAGAATATTGTAAGATTTTCACAGTCGAGTTGCAGTACTTAATAAAGGAGTTCGAGTTGAGAGGCATCTGGTATCTGGATTATATTAAGATGTTAATATTTTTAAAAGATTTCGTGCTATTTTTAGTTTGACCTCAAATTTTAGTTAAAATGAAACGTTGATTTATGACCTTGGCCTTTTTTATTTGAGAAAATTGGTTGTGATGTTTCTTGTTATTTTTCAAACGTATCTTTTCATCGCATCATATTATTTTTGTTTATAATTTCAATCACATTACAGAAGTCATTTTTTACGATTGTTTTCTAGCCATATAGTTATAAATATGTACCTACCCATTTATTGTTATTGAAATTGGTAAAAAGTGAATTGTATTGTTAAAGTATGCCGCTTGCCTCACAACATGACACAGTTAGTCTTACCGTAAAGGCAAAGTCGTTTGCCATTAAATTTACTAACAACCAATTCATGATCAAATATGGAGTTTCAATATGATACTTGTAACTCATTACTATTTACGATAAAACTATTATATCTACTGTCTCTTCTTTTTTTAAATTTTTGTATCGAAGGTGTTGAAAGTCTTTTTGATTTCGGCATAGATTATTATAGATTAAAGATAATATTATGAACCTCAAAAAACTATTATGGAACGGAACGGTGTGGAATAAGAGGTTGAACAATACATGAATGTTGGTGAAGAGATGGCTGCCTATCACGATGGAATAATGTAGCGTTCGACTATGTATATTTGCCAATTTCACGAGGGAAATGGCGTGATGGTGTGTTTGTATGTAAAATTTGGTTAAAGGAATAAACAAGAATATATAGCTAGATATATTTCATAAACGTAATGTTTGTACACTTCCGTAAAATAATCAGCAGATCAATGAGACATTATATTGTAAATGATTTAAAAGCGTATTAATATAATAAAATGTATTAAACGCAATGATCAAGCTTCAATTGATTGAAAAATAATTCACCAATACAGATACTTAAAAGATCAAAGGATAATTTAAAATTATTTAATCAAGATTTTAGTTTGATTTTATCGTATTTACAGTTAGGATATCTTATTTTATTGATTCATTGACAAATATAATGATATTTTGATACTCTATAAGGTCGATTAATAACATAATTAATAAATAAGTAGATATTTACTAAAAAAGAATCAATAATAACCTCAATACGATTTCTTTAATGTAGAATATTTTGTAGTGTTACATGTTTGAATTGTATTTTTTATCGATCGTTGATTACTGTTATTGTCAAATTTAAATAAAAATGTCCATTTTTTATAATTTTATTACCATTTTTGTATTAATTGGATTCGTGTAACTGTTTTAGCGCCGTAATTACTTTTTTTATAAATAATCTATGTAAAGTATAGGTATTATAACCATATTTAATGTCAAAGATTTTTATAAGTTTTTTTCTGTAAAACAATGATATATTTTGTCCAAGAACAGGGTAAATATTGATTGTATGAAGAGTTTAGCAATACATAAAAAATATTAAAATACAATACATGAAAATAGCAACAGCAAAAAAAATAAAAATTACTATTTCCATCTTATGTCAGATTTTGGTAACAAACGAAGACCAGATCACAAGACACAAGGTCGGTTAATATTCTATGGATTCTACCACGGGAGATTCTTAGAAGAAATTGAATTCCTTCTTGAATTCTTTTATTAATACAGCAGCTCGACTGTCGAACTATCTTCCGAATTCTGTGCTTCCACCTTCTTAAAACTTGGGTCTTTTTAAGATCCGAATTCATATTTTCCTGAGCAGATTGCAAACCCTCCCCAACTCTACGTAGTGCGATTCTTTGGAAGGCCCAAAATTTAATAGCTGGTGTTCCCTATGTAATCATGTAAAAATATCATTGTGTTCAAACTGAATTATTACATCATACATTAATTAATAAGTTTCCGAATAACGTTACTTTTAACACTAGACTAATTTTGCACTTTGTTATTTTGAATTACAAATTAGGGCATATGATGTGACATTTAGTATCAGGAAGTTTTTCTTGGCAATGCGTGATATTTTTACTCATTCTGATATTACCATTATACATAGTATTAAACTAGTTCCTTGCGTCCGTCACAAATTTTGAAGATCGTAATCGATTGACATCGAAAAGAAATTTTGCAACTTTCGATTTCTGAAAGGTGTGATAAATAAATACATCGACGATAATGGAAAAAATATGGCGCCTTTTCGCCAAAAATATGAAGACTTTTCTGTTTGAATTTTTCATCTTGTAGTAGGTAATCTAAACTTATTTATTAATTTTATACATAAACAGTAAAAAGAGACACGAGTTCAACTAGAATGTCATTTCCTATAATATATTGCAAAAACAATATATAGGAAATGACATTCTATTGTACATCACCATTTCACCATCACCAAGGGCGCTCTTGTTTAAATTTTTTGACTCTTCGAAACCATGAAATTGTCAGGAATCTGAGATTTGAGTATACCAGTTAATTTATTCGACTATAATTTTTTATTTACATTAAGACATCGATCATGGTGTCCGCTTTATTAATTATTAAGTTATTTCAAAGAATTTTTTTTACTTAAAGAGTTTGAAGTCTACAGTTGTCACTTAAATAACATAACGAGATCTCTGTTTTGAAATTTAAAACTCTACCTTCTGTCTCATCCGTTGTTATTGTAGCGCAATTGACAAAGAAGTCCTTATGGTTCGTTAGACAAATATTGTAATATACTTAAGTGACGTATGTCTGATCTCATAGAAATATTATGAAAAGGGATCCGTACGTGTTAAAAACAAAGAAAAAACATTTGATAAGTTTCCTGGCCCATTGAGACTAAACGAGTGCTGAATGGGAGATGGGAGTTTTTGCTTCAATACCTACATTGTTATATTTTGACATATCTACCTTCATATACCCGGTGTAATTGTTTCGGAAATGCATATAAGTGCAACTTAACTTTTTGAGGAGATATTGATGGGGGTTCTGGAGTACCCCAAGGGTTATTGTTTAGTACTATATTATTTTCTCTGTTATTATTTTCATTCAAAATCTTATGTTGACTACCGTACTTATATTTATTTTGTTGAATAACCGATAGAAATATTGCTCAGTTTCTTCAGATAATTTTGCTTCAAGAGGTGTAGAATTGTTGGTTTCCCGTAGTTATACTTTATTTTGTTTCAGTTTCTATTTTTGTAGATATTGAGAATTGTTTATCTGATCTAAGAGGAGTGACATAATATTATGTTTGGTCTACATTTCATCATGAAATGAACTATTGATGTTTCTATATTTATAAATATATCCGACTGTTACGTAATACTAACATTTATAAATGTTTTGGTGAGCAGAAAGGAAAAAAAAGACTCATCTTTAATTACATAATTGATCAATTAAAGTCAAAATGGCGATAGTCGCAAACAACTTTGCATTTTACACATTTCGTATGTGATATTATAAATCGCATTGAAAACATTCGTTTTATTATATATTTAGCGTCGATTTATTGAAAATTTTATTGCTGAAACGTGATGGCTGGAACACAATAATTTGTGTGGTAATTTGTGGAATTGATACGTTGAAACGTTGTACATGATACTATTTGCCTCTCATTAGATACAACTTGTACATGTGCGTTTGCAATGATGTCATGGTTTGGTGATCTTTATCATCACGTCAAAAAAATAACATGGTTACAAAAATATAAATGAAATAGCTGTCATGATATTTGCTTTCTATATCCTATTCCATCATTCAGCGTGAGTTCCTTCACGTTTACCAAATGCAACTGCAATTATAGTTTGTTCATTTGGACTCCTTGAATTTGTATTAGCTTGTACTATTGCGAAATGTGTTTGTCTTTTGCAGTCTTGTTTCTCTTGCAATGATTCACCACCTCTCGCGATACGCTACTTATTTACCTTAATACGTAGTCATTCTTCGATGAAAATAATTACCTACCTTTATATGGAGCAAACATTTCTTGCTTACTTATAACAGAAGAATTTTTATTGGCAGATAATTGAATTCGGTAATAATTCGTTTGCAGGATGCTTGCCATTGAGAGAATTCCATCGATAAGATCATCATATTACAACGAAAAATGATGAGAGTGGCAGTTCTCAGAGGAGAACACACTTTGTTGATCCTTTGGACGTTGGTTACGTAATCGTTAAATGATGTTTGCAAACAAGAATAAAAAAAGACATATTTGCCAATACATTCAATGCTGTCAATCCCAAAAATTCAGGACTCAAGCTAAACTTTTTTATAGGTATCTTAAATTTTGTACATGTGATTGATTTCCTCTACATTATCCAACATCACCTGTTAGGCATTTCGTAACCTTTCATTCATGACATTGTTAGTATTTTGGTTGATTAACCTCAGGCTATTGCTGCTAACATATGCATCGAAATATGTTATATTGTTTTCAAATAATTCAATTTTATTTCACCTTTCAACATTTAAACGTCAAATTATTATACCGCCAATTACCACGGTTCAGTACATTGTCTATATTTTTTATTATTTTATATTGTTGAACTTTCGATCGCCTGCCTACACGTTTCGAAGATATCATAAAACCATTATCATGGGCATGTGTTACTTCAAGTCAAGATACCTATATAATTATTATTGTTACTGTAAAAACGATTTAACATTTATGGGTTTTATTATTCGTTAGTATTCAATGGTCAAGGCTAAGCTTTCAAAATAACCCATCAAACGAAAGTGGATATTATTTCATGATTTTATTAACGATTCAGGTATTTTTGTTGGTGATAGCTTCTGTTTGTATTTCTTGTGATGCTCCTAACGGAAGTTGGCCTCCATCACGATCTTAAGGAGTGACGCCGCATCCGGAATCACGTACAGTTGCCTGAGATTTTTAAGCCGCTATGTTCCTCTATCTTTCCTTCTAATATGAGTTGTAGAAGGGCATATTTATCACTACGGAATATGTGGCCAAATTATGCGTCTTTGCGTCTCTTGAAGATGGTCAGCAGCTCTTTCTCTTTTTCCATCATATTAAAATATTTTTCGTTGAAGACTCATCGACCCATGAGATATGCATCAATCTTCTGTACAGCCACATATCGAATAACTTAATTTTATTAATTTATCATTGAAGTTTTGAGAGTCTAGACGGTATTATAAAACGCTGTTTTGTTCATTAAGTGAAAAAAGGTTAGAAATTTGCCAAGATTTTTTTTATTCCATCCTAACCCATGTATAAAGGAGCCTCAGTTATAAAGTAAAATGCATTATTATATTACCTAACATAATATTAATTAATCAAATATATATATTTTTTTATAATAAAATTATTGTGTTTCTTGTGAAGTGAATTGTAGTCAAAAAATGTTAATTCGATGATGGTTCAAACATTGTTAAGTTATATCTAAATGAATTTTCAAAACTGAATTGTGAGTTCAAATAGACTTCAAAAATGATGTGCAACAAGGAGCAGATTACTACACTTATAGACAAAATCAATGTGGTAAGTTCAAACATAATTACGTATTATTAAGAAAATTTAAACATTATACATAATTATTTCTTATTAATTAATATTTTTCAATGAAATAATAGTTTGGTTTAATGTGCTATGGCCAAACTGTGTATATAAGGAAATATAATATAGTTTAATAAATCCGGTAAGACTACAAGAGCTACTCAACCGTATCAGTGCGGTAGATGATGCAATGGGCCTAAATAATAATGTGGCTATCATAAAATATAATATACATGATATTCAGCTGACAGCCGCACAATGGTGCCAACCTTCAGGTAAAAGGGAAACTAATAGGGAGAATCCAGCAGTAAATTTTTTAATTTCCAATTTTTTGGTAGTGTGATCAAAGACAACATGGATCTCGAAAAGTGGTGAGTTGCAAAATAGAGACTGCAAAGGCTGCATTTAAAAATATGGAACCATTATTCTGTAATGATGATCTCAATTTGAAGTTATGACAGAGAATAGTCAAATGTTTCTTTATTCAGTCGAGACATGGACATTAAAAGCAAATGCAATAAACCGAATTGAAAGATTTGAAATATGGCTTCATCGCAGAGTGTTACGAACCCCGTGGAAAGATATAGTCACCAACATTGAAGTGTTTCGAAGAGCTGGCCTGGGAAGATAATTGTTGTCCAGTATAAAAATGAGAATTCATGTCCATTCTTTGGGACACATTCTCTGTAACAGTAAATACGGTCTACTGCACCTCATCATTAAAGGGAAAATTGAGGGAAGACGCGGTGTGGGTAGGAGGCAGATATCTTGGCTAAGAAAAACCAGGGAATTGACCGGAGTCCACAGAGTAGAAGAGATGTTCCGACTAGCTCAAGACAGAGATGCCTACTATAGCCGACGGCACAAACAGAATAAAATATCTGGTATCTTCATAAATTAGTGAATGTTCCTCCACATACTCTGAGACCTTGGTGCTTTGCGTGAAACGATGTGGAGTTGTGACGATCTGTCAGTAAGCTTCGGAGTTATTCGGAGCCGAAGGATTTTCCATACATACATTTTGTAAAATCAATTAATTATTTAGGCATGATAATTATTTTGATTTTGACTATCAGCGAATGTATTTCATCTATATTTATCATCAAGTGATCAGCGCACAGATTATATCCAGGATCAAACATCATCCCTCTGTTATTTTGCTTAAGGAGTTACTCCGTCAAGAAGTCTATCGCACAGAGTAAAATAGTCTATTGGGTCTCCCGGTCTGAGTTTTGCAACCATTTCCAGACCACTGGTGAGGGTTGGTAATGCCGGAGACATGATGTTCTACGCTGAATACACTGATGTTCTCTTCAACACTTCGACATCGATTTTTGGAAGACTTCGTCCCAGACGAAGACGACTCTCTCTGTCGCACGGGAATAAATGCATTAAGTGCGAGTGAGACGAAAGGAGACACATAAGAACTATTCTGTGTCTGAGAAAACTACTTATTTTCAAATTATGGTTTATAAATAGGAGCATAAATAATAATATTGTGATTAAATTTGTAGGTCTACATGGTGAATATCTTATTTTCTCTTTGTGTATGCATATACATAGAAAGGTATGTAATTGTTGAAGATGGTGTTAACATAGTTTGGAGGTAGACTGGTATGGCAATCGATGTAAAATTAACAATATAACCAAAGGTCACCACAAGAGTGTCAGTCAAGTATGCAACTATGTACAAAGATAGATTTGTACAATTTCTTCCACACCCATAAACTAAGGTTTGTTGGTATCCACAATTTCTGATCTTGACATTTAAACTATGAAGGAAGATATTCATATTATTACTATTATAATACACTTTCAATAAGTATTTCTTTGTTGTTTAAGTAGTGTATTTCACTTTAAAATATCTTTATTATTTACTTCTTCGTGTAGTTGATACCTAATTATTTGAGGTTATAGACAAAAATTAACAAAATATAAATGGGTTGCGGGCAAACCTAAATTTGGCTCAGTAAAATTAAAAACTATTTTACCAGAAAGTGTTAAATGGGATTCTCCTGTTAATGCTGTTAATAACTTACTTTCAACCGTCGATATGTTGAACATTGAACAAGATATTATTACAAAAAATATTCGGCCTTCGTGGCTCAGTTGATTAGCTATCTGACTGCTGATCCAAAGGTCCCGGGGCCGATTCCCGGTGTAGACACAGTTTTTGATTGTGTTTTCAGTCTGGATCTGTGAGACGATAAATATCGTAAGTCTCCAGAATGTGGCAATTTGTTATTGGGTGCGCGTTAAATTAATACTTGACAGAGTACCTGTTAGTTGTCCAAGAATCAATATGAAATAAAATAATCTTTTCTTTTTTTCTTTCTTCACCCCTCCTTCATGCAGTATTTTCCCTGAGACCTCCACAACTCTATTCTGGGCGTACGGCATCCGTCCGTCTCCAGTCACTCATCTGATATCGTCAGATCTTGTTTGAGATCTTCCTACACTTTTATCCGTTCTAGGTCGCCATTCTAGTGGATCAGAATTCATGATCAGTTTCTACAGATTTTGGTCTACCTATATCACAAGCATGGTTCATTATATATATTTATTTTGGCCCTCCTCTTCTATGGAATAGTGGCGACATGATTTTTTTAAAATAGCTCTTAGGTATCAAATTCATACATTAAAAAGTATGCATTGAGGTTTTATACTATTACCAATTTTTCGACCATGTTAATAATATCAATGTTATTTATAACTAACTAGTTTGACAAATAATGATACTTAACTACTAACTTGTTCTATTATTTTTTTGTCAAGTAACAACGTAGCGATCAACGAATATATTCTAAATTTAGAAATAATTGGAATAATTTTAGTGTGACAAAAAAATATAATGAAACGTTTTAAAAACTATTGAATTTTTATTTTGTTACGAATTAATTATTATATTTTATATATCAACGTCTATGTTGTACAATAAAGTATATAATAATATAATATAGAGATTTTTGTATATGTATGTATAGTGTACTACGAAATTTCGAGTCGGAGCTTGAATTATAAATATATTTATTTATCTTCTTGTACACATAATTAGTACACTGCGGGGTTGTATATTATTTTATGAATATATATTGTATTTCTGAATAGTTGTAATTTAAATATAGTATTTAATATCGTGAGTAACCTTTTATTTTTCTATACTCTATATTATAACGACCTGGTAGTTTTCATTTATTTATTTATTTTCTTTGGGAAGCTACAGCTCATTTACAGTTTAATGATACAATATTATTTTTACAATGTTAGGGCCAAAACAAAGCATTCCATCAACATAATATAAAAACAAATAACAGTTTACAAGCCAAAAATAATTCATACGCACACCTTCATACACACCCTTACACACTCTCATACATACCATCACACACACATAACATACCCTCACACACACTCATACACACCATCACACACACTCATACACACCATCACACACACTCATACACACCATCACACACACTCATACACACCCTCACACACACTGATACACACCATCACACATACTCATACACACCCTCACACACACTCATACATACCATCACACACACTCATACACACCCTCACACACACTCATACACACCATCACACACACAAACATACATACACACAAATACAACAACTAGGGAAGGGAAGAGAAATGAGAGAATTCATTTAAAGTATCTGAATGTAACTTGATCAATTCAATAATTGAATGAATTTTATTGATGACTTTTTAAATAGGTTTACATCTGTGACCTAATTGAATCTTCATATTTTATTTATTTTATTTTTATTATTATTACACAACACAAATACAACATATGTATATAAACTTATAAGGGGGGGACTGCTGCCAACGTACCTATTTTTCAATTTGATATACCATCATTATTTCTCATCAAAACGTTTTGAAAAAAATAATTTAGATAGTTTGGGTATTAATAAACAAAAATATACCTTAACCTTTTGATAATGTTCTGTATAAATTCTTGTAGAAAAATAATGGCATACCCCGATTTTCAACGTTTATCATATATTTTTGATAAACTATAAGGCGTAGAGTAGGTAATATATTTTTTTTAATTAAAGAAGACAAAAATATTTAGAAAAATATAATGTGACGTTGCATTAATGCTTCAGGTTTAGTAAATAAACCTAAAAAACATTTATTTTCCATTCAGCGCCATTGCGTAATAAAAGTTTTTTTGGTTTATTTACTTAACCTGATACGTTAATGCAACGTCATATCATATTTTTCCAGGTATTTTGTTCTTCTTTAATTTATAAAAAAAAATTTTGCTCTATACCTCATATTTTTTTAGAAATTTAAGATAAATGGCTAAAATCGGGATATGCTTATTATTTTCCTACAAGAATATATAAAAAACATAATCAAAAAGTTAAGGTATATTTCTCTTCATTAATATCAAAACTAACTAGGTTATTTTTTTCAAAATGATTCGTTTAGTAATAATGATGGTATATCAAATTGAAAAAATAGGTACGTTGGCAGCAGTCGCCCTCTTAATAACGTCCCACTAGGCAAAGCTTTTTCTGGGACTGTTATTTTACACAGTTGAGTATCTCTATTCAGATGTAATTTTCTTATTTTCACAAGTTATAAAAGAAGAGTAAACAAGGGTTAAAAATAAACAAATAAAAATGTAAAATGAATGATACAAATACACAAAAAAAATCAATTGTACAAAATATTGTAAAAAGCAAATACAAATAGACAGAAAAAAAATGTGAATATAAATATGACTTGTGCCGGGTCAGAAGTGACGGGCGGATAACCACCTCCGCATAGTGCCTACCTGATATCTTTATCCAGTTTATCAGTGCAGCCTTGAAGGATCTAGTTGTAGTCATTTCTTTAATACTACTATCCAACTGGTTAAAGATATGTGGAGCTGTGAAGTCTGTTTCTGTCTTTGCCCAAACGAGGTTTTCATGATCGGAACAAAGTAATTCACACGATTTGATTGTCTCGTAGTTCTCGTTTTTGCCTTCTACTAAAGTTGTGAAATGATATACGGGATTCAAAACCCGGGCGAACCTTATAATAATACACACTAATATATATATTTTTTATTTTATTTTATTAAGTTTACAATAACATATACAAAATATAAAACAAACAAACTATATAGAAAAGATTCACAGTAAGACAAAACATATTTACCCTTTACTTGAGTGCAAGCACTCGTGTGTAAAGGAGACAATTTAATACAGAATACACAAAATATTATACATACATAATTATTATCTATACAAAAAGAAGTTAATATAATTTACATATCAGTCAAATAATAAGTTTGATTTATTCTTAATTTTTTTTTTAAAATCATTATGTTCAATTGCCAGTCTCAAATCTGTTTCAAGTTGGTTGAACCACACCACCCCACTGTACGTGTAGTAGTGCTGTGCAAAACTTGTATGTGTTAGTGGGGTACCTACACAGTTGACCCACTACATTATGTCTATCACTCGCCACACGTACAAAGGCATGGTGCGACCTTCCAATGTCCTTATGTATTTGAAATAGCACATTTTTTTTATAGATATTTTTAAAAGATGGCACTTGAAAATCACGAAATAGTTGCAAAGTTGGGTAGTCAGATGGTTTTTTATTTATAATTTTTATTATCAACCTTTGCGTAATTTCTAGAGGCAAAATGGATGTTTTTTCCCCCCCCCCCATGCAACAATGCCATATTGCATTATTGAATGGGCGAAAGCGTAATACACATTTTTAAGTAATTTTAAATTGAGAATGTTTCTAAGGTTGATAAATATGTTACAAGGTTTAATCCTTTTTTTGAACAAAACAACACATCGAGTAAATGTGAGAGTGAATTTCAATACCTAACTGAAGAATGCTCATCTATTTTATTTTAACTATCAACATTAACTTTAGTCTATGTATGCATGTTGTGGATCTGTCGTAGATGTCAAAGTCAAACTATGAGAGGAACTTTCTCAGATGAAATAGACTTTAGATAGGTACATAATATTGAGATGAACGTACAAAGTGAGTTTCTACAATGTGATGAGATCAGACAGGTGGCTGTAAAATGGACCCTTTCTTTCCATGGAAATATATCTGACAAGATTACGTGCAGACATGACATCACTTCTCAGCCACTATTGTTGATCTTTCAAAATTATCAACGAGTTCTGCTCATGTAGATATTCATTTTAAATGCATTGTTCTCAAAAATGATGTTTATTCAATGAAATTATATTTTACATTATGAATTGTTGGTATTCATTACTTTTTGTATGAATTGGGAGCTTTGTTCAAACAGAAATAAATAAATAAAAATCAAACATTTATTGAGAATGACATATATCAAAAGGACCATGCTCAGCTATTGTTGCAGGAAGACAAGCCCCCCAGCAGCTGATTTTCAGCATGATCCTATTGCTTATGTATTATAATATAAATATAAATAAAGAGGCACCAGCTTATAATAAATAATGCTACACCTCTTTTACATTGTCATCGTTTCTGAGTAGGTATCATATAAGAGCCGGGTAATCGAAAATACATCTGGGGGCCTAGACAACGTGTCATTTAAGCTAAGCGTTATATCGCTAAGCGATAGTAAATGTATGAAATTGGTCGCTATGACAACACGTGACAGCCACAAATTTCATACATTTCTATCGCTTAGCGATATAACGCTTAGCTTTAATGGCATGTTGTCTAGGGGGGCAGGCAACAATAACATCTCGCACAGTTCAGAAATGAAAATTACCGCCCATTATGAATTTAGTGGCTTTTTAGGTGAGACGAGACTGGTGTTTGGGGATACATGTGTTTTTTTTGCTTCCTGTCATTAAGTTGTGATGCACACCTGTCGATGGTTACTCCACATTGTGGGATATGTCGTGATGCAATGAATGAATGTACCTTGAAGTATTTTGTACCGTAATAATATTATAACGTCTTTTTGTTCGTAAATAAAGTGAAACGATTTCTAAATAAAACAAATTTGAATGTTTGCCTATCGTAAAATTTTCACTACGTTAAATTAGTTATAATGTTTAAATAATTTATTATTATATGGTGATTTATACGTATTTTATGGTTGTATTTTATCTATATGCATATTATTATGTTTCATCTAGAGAGGCAAGTTCATTATTTAATAGATTCATGACCCAAATAGTGTGACTTTCTAAGAAAGCCCTTCGCTACTTGTTCTTCCAGTGAAACTTTCATTGGCATCTACATCAGGCGAACATATAAAACGTTGAATGTGAGAATCGAAAGCTTTAGATTTTTTATTAGACTTCAATAATTATACTTTTTTACACAGTGTAAGAATGTTTTACAAACATATCACGGCCTGTTACCAGCAACAAGTGTGCAGTTTTTTATTTTATTTATTTCTTTACACACCATTTAAATAATCTTCATTAAAAATAGATAACTGCTAATCATGGTGTGACATCAAATTATAAAACATCATGTAAAACTATGGAGAACATTAATAGTTTTTAACTATGTATTCAGCACCTAGCATACGAAAGGTGACAAGACATATTTTATGGTTTCTTTTATGTTTGGTGGTAAACATACATTTGGAGACCTTTATGGTAACTTTACTATTTTGTGTAGGTACATGTTAATCTCGTTTTTGGATATATAACTTGAATTTGTTGTAATATTTGTTTGTATGACTGTATGTTTGTTAGGTTTAAATAAAATAAAATAAAATAAAAAAAATAAAATCCTGACATCCTCTCGAAGTGTACCTACTTACTTACTTAACGAGTCCGAGTACTTCTCACTAGGCCTTCCCACTCCAGAATACAGCAACCGCAACGGCATTGTCATTAACCATCTTCAAGTCCTCTGCGTCGCATGTCATTGGCATATCTTGACAGATGAGGAGGTGTTCGTCAGTTTGTATCTCGCCGCAATTGCAGGAACATAAACAAAAACCTATATATGAACATTGACATTGAATTAGATATTTTTTACGGTACCACTATTTCCACGAATGTAATTGGCGGGAAATGCGTTTTCCTCCCAAAAAGACTATTTTTACGAAAGATTTTTGGGCGTCGTCTATGTTTAATAAATTTGGCGCCAATGTGTTTGAAGGTATATAAAAAGATATATAAAGGTGTCTACAACAGTCAGTGAGCTACAGGGTGATTAAAAAAAATGCTCTTCAGAGAAGTCCTTGCGTACGACTTTTTACAAACAATGAGTCAAGGAATCTGCTCATAAAATAGCATTATCCAACGGCAGACCATTCTGTATAAAGGAAGCCTATACTTTTTATTCTTTATATAATAAGTCAACTGTTATTATAAATAGACCGATTGTTTTGAACTTTCAAATGTCAAAAGGTGTCCAATTAACCCGAGGGTTAAGTATCTGCTAATTTAAGAGTCAAATGGGTGTTTTGTGGATAAAACAATTGAACCGTGTATTTTTTATAATACACTGTCTCTGTGATTTTATCTCCAGTGAAAAAAAAGATATTTATCATAATATATTTAAGTTTAATAATACTTAAAGCGATTGCAACCGTTACAGAATAGTTACAGAAATAATGAATAGGTATATTAAATATCGAATATATATTTTTACTACTCACCACCCCAAGGGGATATAATTGGGAGTTATTAATTCGCAATTTTTAAGGCTATTTTCATAGCGCCGTTGATCGTGCGCTGATAGTTAAGTATTTTATTGAAAGTGCTCTTGCTTCGAACACTGAGGGCATCTGCAGGTAGTGCACTCCTAATTGGACCGCTCCCACCAAAGCATCGGTCATAGTAAGCAGCTTTGTTGACTCTGTCTAACTTCTTTAGGGAGTTGTTACTCTGTAATCCAGACGACCTGAGAGTGAGATGCCTCCCAGAGAGTTTCAAAAAAAGTTTCCGGATATGGAAATTTTTCTGAGTATGTTAAGGCCCTTGTTAACGCCTATGACCTTGGGCATAGGCATTACACAAATATGTACACTTATTACGTTCTAATGTATGAAACAAGAACAAATATTATATACATATCACCAAATCTGTGACTTACAATATTTTTTCGTAAAAGAAAATGTAAAATGACCTTTACACGGCCTCCCCCTACACAAGCTTTGTCAGCTTTAAGAGGTAGGCGATGTTGTATTAGATTATGTTTTGTAAATTGTATTGTTGTATTTTTGTTAAAGAAATAAAATAAATAAAAAATAGTTTAGAGGTTTTTGTTTAATAGCAAGAAAAGTTAGTAAAAAAATAGAAAGTAAAAATCTCGGTCGGTAGTCTTTCTCATATTATCTTTCAATTGAAGTAAAAATCTATTTCCTTGGCCTTGTAAAAGACCAATTACTTGTAACTTATTTTACAAGAAAAGTATTTAATAAAAGAAAAGTATAAATAAACTTTTAAAAAGATTTTTAAAATTTAATGTTTAGCCTGCTATAGATTTGTATGTTGGCTTTTCATTTTTAATTTCCTGATTGGAGGGATATTAACGTGCAACATGGATAGTTAGAAGCAGTGGCGACTGGTCGATTGTATTTTTGATCATTTTTGGTAGTGCAATTTTTTCCTGAATTAATAATAAATTAATAGGTATTTCAACCATAAATACAATATAGGATATTTAAAAAAATGTATTAAAGTCACAGTATTTGTTTTCAAATAATTTTAAAAACCGCGCCAGCTTTCTCTTTTATAAGTGATATTGTTATTTTACAATATTGTTTCACTGATTTATCAACAGATGTCGTGAAGACAAATGTATGGGAGTATTATTCATACAATTTTCCTCTCAATCAAGTATTAATATACTAAGTAATTAGGTCTAAAGTTGTGTGTCAATATGTGACACTCGTATTTTAGTCGCGGAATCAGCTGTATGTCATGTATACGTGGCACTCATCTCTTTCAATACGAATGGCTTATGAATTAGAGAGCGAGATAGATGTATACATACTAATTACATCTAAGATATGATAAGCTTGGTGCAGCGCACGAGCCTGCACGAGTCTGCCTTATGAATTCAGTACAAGTATCGCTATTTCATCTGCCAGGGGACTATCTCTTTCTCTTCATACATACGCTGTATTAAAAAGAAATCAATTTTGGTGCAATATGGATATCGCACGCCGTACATTACATAATGATAATATTTGTATTGCGGTAGATTTCATTATAATATGATGTCGATTGCGAGGGTATATATATAATAATCAATTGGTTTAGAAAAATAACAGTAATAAATTAAAGCGTAAAAATATATTAAAAACATATTTTAATATTAATTTTAGAATATACCATTTAAAAATTGGTAGTGCAATTGATCCAACGCACTTCATATAGAGTCGCCGCTGGTTAGAAGTTCAACAATATTATGTTTATTTCTATATTTTCCGTATCACTGAATAAAGAAACAATAGACCGCAAAGAGAAACATCTGCTTCCCTCGTGTTTTGTAATACCTCATTAGCTAAAACCTTATTTTGTGGTTTGTTCTCAACTACATATTATAGTGACTGCCCATTTTAAGAGTTTGTCAAACTATGTGAATAGATCAATAAAAACAAAATACATTCAATGGAATTACATGATTTAACGACAAAATATTAACAGAGATATTTGGTGTCTCAAATTCAAGCAATATTTCTTTAATTACTAAAAGTACGGTGAAAAATAGCTCCTCCTTCTTCTCCTCACTTTTTTCCCCATTATTTGGGGTCGGTATTTTGGGTCATTCTTCATAACTTCTCCCTATTTCTACAAACCTCCGTAGTCAGATCCTGATGCCTCATGTCGTTCCTTAATATCCTCATGTTCCTCAAACCGGTTCACTCATGAATATGTATCTACTTCTGAGCCAGAAAAGCTCATCTCTTCTTCCGTTCTCTGCATCTTACAATCTGACCCTTTATGGCTAGCCAAATAATTTCGTACTAGTCCATTTTTGGATCACGGCCTAAATAATAATATATTTATTACGAATCTCAATAGTGGTGAACAGTGTTGATGTCTGCTTTGCGTAATAAGTCATTGTTCATGATCAAGTCTTCTTCGCCTTCACCTTTGTCCATTTATTTGAGGTCATCTCTCCTTATTATATCACACCTTACTAGCATGTCCTGTTCTAGATAAGGATTGAGCCCTTTCTCGCCTATATTTTTTGACACTCAACTATGGCTGGTGGTCTGCCTGATTCATAATCATATATAGCTGAATTGGCCAAAGATAATGTAGACAGACAAAAGTTGTCGATATCATGGATCGAGTTGCAAAACTTAAATGACAATGGGCAGGCCATGTTGCTAGGCAGGTAATGAATAGATGGGTATCCAGAATTCTGAAATGAAAACCATGGAATATGAAAAGGAGAATGGGCTGGCCTCAGAAAATATGGGCCGATGATGTTGTCCCCGTCGCTGGAATGAGGTTTCCAAAAGCCCAGCAAAAAAGACGAATGGAAGTACTTAATAGAGGCCTACGCCCAGCATTGGAGAGATGGCTGAAGTAAGAAGAATAATGAAAGAAATATAATACCTACATATGTACATATTTCAACAATGAAAGTTGAGGATATTTTGTTTGGAAATGATTGCGCTTTTTTTTCCTTCTGCCATTGTTTGTCATCGGATGTGGTATGTGATAATGATCACAGATTGTGAATATCTAAAAAAACTCCAAACCAGTTATCGATGACTTTGTATTATCACTTATTACTCGATCGGATGCTGTGGTCATTTTGGCGATCATTTTAAGTGATATTTTCTTTCTGGTCTTAATTATATTTTCATATTACGTTGTCTAATGTCACCGTTTTTTTATACGCCTAGAAATGTATATTTTTTTCTATTCACTCGTCGATGTTTGGTTATTTGCGGTTGAATAACATGACATGATTCTGCAAATGAAGGAAGATTGGCCACCCGTGATAATATTGATGTTTTTTTATTGACCAAAACATTGACATAACTGTCCATCAGTAATAATCCATCATTATTAAAACTCTGTTGTTGCATCTTGAAATAATTTGATTTCAATCTTTGTGCCCATAACTGCAAATATATATATTTTTTTAATTTCAAATTGTTCTGAATTTAAATGTAACTGTTGAGTAGATAATGTATATGAATTTCAGACGTTGAAAATAATTGTTGATGATGTGAATTTCATTCTAATAATTAAATTGTTTACATCTTTGTTCATAGAGCACATCACGAGTTTGAGAGATGAATTTTATATATCTTCTTTCCCCTTTCACTCCACTGCTGGATATAGGCCTCTTCCTGGGTTTTCCATTTCTCTCTATCCTGGGCACTCTGCTTCCACTCATGTCCCACCAGTTCGACAATATCGTCAGTCCATCTTCTCTGCGGTTTCCCTACACTTTTTCTATTATGATAGGGTATCCAATTCAGAATTCTGGGGGTTCATAAATTATCTCTCTGTCTTGCCACATGACATGCCCATTGCCATTTTAGCCTTCCCACTCTTTCTGCAATGTCTGTGACCTTTGACCGGCGAATTTTATATATATGATATTTAAATACTAATTTGAATTTTAAATGCTTTTTCTTGAAGTCCAACCTTAATTCCATCGCAGACTCTTTATATTGACATCTATTACTACTTACTTTCCGTGTCCGGAACACCATCATATTCGTAGCCCCCAATATTCGGCCATCCGGATTACATTAGTGTTTGCTATCACTGTGTCTTGGTGCGTGCATGTCGCTCCTATCATAGGACATGACACATGACAGTAGGTTCACGTTGTCCTGTCTGGCGTCACACTCGCAGGTGTCATCCTATTGACATATATATATTATATTTATTCAACAATGTTTCCCCGTTTTTTATACATTTGGATTATTTCATTTGCATCCATTCCCATTGTCCATATTTCAAATCTATTCATAGCCACTGACTAAATCGAAAGGAAAATTATGTTGAAATTCTTAAGAAATATTATATCCGTCCAAAATAATTAATTAATTGTTACAAAAGTGTAATCATCAGAGAAGAATTTGATCGTAAAACGATAAAATAAAATGTATTATTTTATCCAGCTAATTTAAGAATTAATTTAATATTGTTTGTGGATGAATCATATGTGTACAAGACAAACCTTGAAATTTCCAAATATCTCTGTGTTCATTAATTTAATTAAAATTTATTTTAAACAAGTAATATTTATTCACCAATTTCATAACATTGAATATAGTAATTAACGGAAGACGAAAGAACATCATTATAATATGTATTTTTATAATATTATGTTTTAGGCACCAACAATATTATTATATTTTGATCAATGATCAATGATCAACGATTGTGTAATGATTATATTTTCGATATGTGATTGATGATCGATGATCAATACTCGCCTCTTTTGTTTGTGTTGTGATGTTTTTTTTTACATCTTTGTGAATTTATTTATTCAAAGTATTGTACATAGTAATTTCAATAAATTTCAGTATTATTAGTTGGTAAAAAAATATAGGAGGCACCTACTCAAAACCATCTCCGAGAGACGTGCTTGCTGGATTGGTCACATCCTGCGCCACGAGGGTCTCCTACATGACCTAATGAAGGGAATGGTTGAGGGGACAAACCACAGGGGGCGTCCACGACGGGAATATTTGATCCAGATATGCGAGGACATGAACTACGCCACGTATTTTGAGCTGAAGAGGGCTGCAGAAGATAGAGCGAAGTGGAAATCGAGATGCAGACTTCTTCTGCAAACCAATCCGCAGGATTGAGAGAGATTAGAGAGAGATTAGGATATCTATCAAATTTTATTTGGTCTTTATTAGGTTATCTATCAAATTTTATTTGGTCTTTATTAGGTTATCTATCAAATTTTATTTGGTCTTTATTAGGTTATCTATCAAATTTTATTTGGTCTTTATTAGGTTATCTATCAAATTTTATTTGGTCTTTATTAGGTTATCTATCAAATTTTATTTGGTCTTTATTAGGTTATCTATCAAATTTTATTTGGTCTTTATTAGGTTATCTATCAAATTTTATTTGGTCTTTATTAGGTTATCTATCAAATTTTATTTGGTCTTTATTAGGTTATCTATCAAATTTTATTTGGTCTTTATTAGGTTATCTATCAAATTTTATTTGGTCTTTATTAGGTTATCTATCAAAGTTTATTAAACGTCGGTACATTTTCAAAGTAGATATACGAATCGCGGAAGTAATCGTCAATAGCTTTAATATTATTGTCGGCCGTGAAAAATATACCAAATGATTATTATTACATATTTCTATGCGGTGTTTATTTCAGCATTGTAATTGGATATTTCAATACAATAATAATTACAATGTGTCGGTAGGTACGCAAATTATTACAGTAGGTACTTTACATACATACATATATTTCAGCTATGGATTTTTAACGATTAGTATCTCCGATGTAGACCTTATTATTCGCTCGTGAGAGTTTCGTCAGCTGGTGGAGCCATAGAGGGTTTTGTAATTTCTTCGTTATCTTTACTAAGATCATGTCTAACCTGGGTTTTGATTTCACCATTTTTGTCACGCCATTCTTCGTCACTACTGTATTCCGAGAGTTTTTTTACTCCTCACTAACCCAAGGGGATATAGTGGGGAGTTATGATTTCGCAATTTTTAATGCTATTTTTTACTGCAGATTATCTACTAGTATCATGCTGAGATTGTATTCTGAAAGTTACATCACAATGTATCTGTGTGTGTGTGCTATGTGCTGCGTGCTATGTACATACTGTGTGCTATGTACGGCGTGTTTATTTTACTTATCAATTATAGACTAAAGTACTCATTCGATTCTTTTCAAATTTTGCAAATATGTATATCTAATACTCGCATAGACCCCATTAGATTTTGAAGGATATCTGAATAGTGCTTCTCATTTTTTTTAACTGTCAAATATTTCAAAGTGACTCCATGCTCAGGAAACTTAAAATTTGAATTTTTTATTCTAAATTGGTAAAAAGACACATCACTTAATGAAGAATTATCAAGATTAAATAATAAAATATTTATATAAAAAATTATTGAACAAACTCATTTCATGAAAATGCTCAAAAATTTTCGATACAAAATTTGAATACTTTATAAAGTGACCTGTTAGTGAAAAGTTTAGCGTTGGCCACAACTCACTCGTTTTTCTATATTTTTAGATAACGTTTTTAGCAGCTTTTATGGATTTTGTTTCTATATTTCTTTTATATCATGAATCTTTTATGATATTTTCGTTCGTTCATACCATCACAGCATACCCCAAAATGTAACCAGCGACAAATTAGTGCACGGGTGCGTTTTACAATAAAAAAGTAAGCACTATACAAGCGTGTATCTCTGCACACCAGTCACGTCTCATTAGTAAAGGCACTGCATTTCGGAAGGTTGGGAAATCTCCAATAACTGTCTCTCAAATCTCTAATAATAATAAACAGTGGAAGCACTATTTAAAGCCGGTAATCCACACCATATCTTGATCCATACCCAATAACATATAAATTTGATCCATACCCAATAACAAGATATTTTTTTAAATAATATTTCTTGTTGTCTGGAAGAAATTGCTTATTGAGAATTAGGCCGCCAATGTGCAATATATTTATCTACAAAACATAAATAAATATGGCCTTGTATCAAACCTATAAGTTTTTTTGAATGTTCCTAGTTCTTTGCCAATCGGCCAAGACAATGTGAAACATGATTACGATTGAACGTTTAGAATGATTGACATAATAGGTATTTGGTGTATTTTCGTTTTAGCTATAATATTTACTATACAATGTTAATAATCAGGTTTCGTTGCAAAATATCTAATTGACAGGTGTATATATATATATATACTTGTTAGTTGGTTTAAATGACATGTAATCGAAATAAACCATAGATTTTCAAACGTATACAGTAGCAATATTTTAAATACCATTTAATGCAGCAGTATAAACAGGTTTTTCGAAATCACGAACAATAAAAGTGGACCTTTCTCAAAAGTGAGATAAATGGTATTAGTGTAGGACTCATTTTTTATTTTTTTTATTTGTAAATATTATTTTTTCTTTTTGTAATCTGCATTTTTGCATTAATTGTTACGTGTTTATTGGTTGTTATTTTTTTATATATAACCTGTGTTTACATCTATATATTTATGTATACTTGGGTAGGTATATTTATGTATATATGTATTTTTTAAGCATCTATTTTGCTGTTTTGTTTCATGGTTTTTTTCTAACACATTTATGTTCTTTTTTATTACAATTTTGTTTTTATTTTATATGTAATTTTATGCTATTTCCATTTATTTGATCTTTTTGCTTTGTTTTCTCGTTTTATTTAAAAAATGGTAAAATTGTACTAAAGTGATGTATGCTCATTATTGATTGATACAAATGTTGCTAATTAGCATCTATTCGGTTGAACATATATCGAGCGCACCACAGTTTTTAACTCCTCGTTAATTGTAGCATTTCGCTGCACTTGTATGACATGTATTTATGAACTTTTCGCATTTATAATAAATTGCGATTTAGCAATACACAAATCGCCATTTGATGTGACAACTTTGTATTGATGTATACGTTGGACAAGACTATTTATCCTAGTTTAGGAATAACTATGGTTTCATATTGGTTGAATTTTCATAAATAAATGTTAAATTACCTACTTTTGATTTAGATACATATGTACGAATTATATGAAGATTATGACTTCATTGAATGTTCATGTAATAAAATCGGTAATAGAAGAGCATAGTTGATATGTTTCTCTACACCTACTTCGCGTGTGTGGACTTATTAGTTCGTTTTGCAAAACGCTTTGTGAATGACCAAAAAAGCATTCACCTAGACACTTATTAGTATTCAAGAAATTCACGCTATTCGACATCAAATATATACATATATTTTATTCAAATATTTACATATAGTTAGATGTTTTAGTTAGATGAATATTTACATATAGTTAGATTTGAATCCTGCCTCGACCGATTTCGTTCACCTAAGATAGGCCACAAACATTTATGCCTAATTTAGTGAGTGTAGGAAGATGTATATATAATTGTTTAACTAGGACATATTCATTTAAAAAAAAAAAACCATCTCAATTTGAGCATAAAATTTGGTAACCAATATTTTATGAGATGGGAATTTGAGCGTTGTGGTTTGAAATATTTCCAACGAACGTTTAATAACGTTTAGTATTTTTTATTAGAATTTTTTTTTGTTTATTTATTCATTGGTTTTTAATGTATGTGCTTTCGTGTTTAATTTACCTTGCTTGTATGTTTTTATTTTTCTTTATATATCCTCTGCTATCGTTGATATGTCTAGATGTTTATAAATTGTATTTATTTGGTTTATGCTGTGTCATGTTATATTTAATTTTGTAAAGGGCTTTGAGCCGTGAAATCAATAAATAAATAAAATATTATAAAAATAAGACCGGCCCTAAATGGCTTATAATTATTTCCAATAGCACCTTAACTACAAGATATACCTACATTACATTCATTATATTACATATCTCGTGTCGATGTCAGTGTGTTTTCTCCGCTTGTCTTTGTGGTAATAGGAGCCAGCCTAGGAAGTGTTATTTAGTTCAGGAAGTACGTACCACAAACTGCATAATCATGATTCGATAGATGTGTACTGAACAGTATACAACTTACCGACACTTTGCTACGAGACCGCAGAACATGACAGCCGGACGATAAGATCTTTTAATTATAACAAAATGGGCAATTGACTTAGCTTTATTTGCAAGTATTTCAACATTGAAAACAGAGAGTGTTTAACTATACATTATCTGAAGGCATTGAAAACTTCTTGGAAAGATTTCGAACATTTATTTTAAGTACCTATTTAATTTACATAAAAATAAGTGTCTAGACACGAATTTATTGCCAAGATGTACCTAATCTTTTCAAACCAAACTCAAGCAACAATGTTTTAAGTTTACTTGGTCCAATAATTTACTCAACACTTCCTTACAACCTGTGCATGTGGCGAGTTTATTGATGAATGACAATTTCGTCAATCTAACCAGTGTTTCCAGTCCAGAGAACTAAGAATTGCTTGAGGAATGAATTAAATTCAATTTTTATTTCCTGGGAATTATATCCAGGACGCCAGCATCGAAGCCAAACAGCTTTACCTCTAAGCCATGGCGGTTGCCATAATATTCCATAGTCACAAATACTAGTATGCACGTTGGCTTATTCTATATTAAATACCTCTATTGCAACAGGACATAATCAACAATGATATAAGGTCTTTATTGCAACGGTTTGAAATTTGCTAGATAATATTCTTGTGTTGTCTGATGAGCAGCCATCCCTGGGTCGAACGATGACTTACTTCTATATCGTCCCCGTATGTGAACTATAAAAAAACTTCTCAAAAAATCCTCTCAATCAACCATGGTCAGTGTGGAAAACTCTCAACAGGACTAGGTCTGAAGTCGGCCGTAAAAAAAAATGAACCTCCAGGTGTTTTGTTTTTGTAATTTTATTGAAAACATATCAATTGTTCCAATATAGATCGATATATCTGGGCACCATCTTTTGAAAATATTCTTTATTAAATAATTATTCCAATATACTTAATAAATTTTAATTAAGTCTGTTTGCTTCAGGTAGTATGTCACGACATCTTGTCTATCTCCTTATGCGTGCACTTGCTACAACCGCATTCACTTTCCTTGTATTGTGTTACACATATAACATACCGCCGCCGTGCAGAACAGACTTGTGGGAGTTGTATCTCGTGAATCTACCTAGATATTATTATCTGACATAGCACTCATTACTTCCTAGAGAAAATAATTAGCATTCAAATATTCTATATGTTATGACACGCTTATAAAATCACTCTTAACTTCGATTAGTATTCGTTTTCAGTTTTCACTTTCAGAGTTCCTTATTAGACAAGTTGTCGTATATAAACAGGAATATCGACAACTCACATAACTTAATCGTTTGATTAGGAGTATTATTTTATTTTCTTGGAGAAATACGCAACAATAAAACATTTCAATTACACACATTATTAATGCCGAAATAGTTTCCGTCCGACTTAAAACACGAATAATTCCAATATTTTTTTATAGTTGCATATACGCAAACATTGGATTTTTTTTCCCTGTCCGGAGTCAATGTTATTTATGGTAAATTTTTAATATTTCAATTGAGACGATGATAGGTCATAAGCCTTGTGCCTTGATTTACCGATTTTCCTATAATATTCCAACATCGACTCTATTTATTTATGTATTTATTTGGATTAGTAAACAGTCATGTTAACAATTACAATACACAAACGATTTACAGAAATGAGACCAATAACATACCAATCCCAGAAAGTACAGAAAAATGACAGTTACAAAAAATAGAATAAAAAAAAGCATTTCATATATTGTAATAAGTATGTATATCTGTGGGAAGGATGTGGATGATTATAGGAACGGTTATAAGGAATGAAGTAAACATATTTATTCAACTCTCGTTATAGGCGAATGCAACCTTTTATATAGTTCAATTCTGTATCGCAGTTGGCTACTATCAAACATGTCCAGGCCATTGTTTCTCATGTGAATTATTCATATAGTTCACAGTAGATTCTTCTTCAAAGGTTCTACAGCCCATATCGAGCCATGGCCTCCAGCAACTTCCTCCTCCAACTTCTCTTATCACTTGCTGCGACGCGTCCCTCACAATAACGTCTCCCCATCGCAGCCTCGGTCTCCCAACCTTTTCGGTCTCCCACTAGAAGACTCATTTTGGTACCCGTAATGATGGAATTCTCTGAACATGCCCAACAAGTAGATTACTGCTGCCCAACTAGAAAATCCTGTTCTATAGGGTTAACAGTTTACAATTTTAACAGTGACAGTATAATTTTCGGCTAATTTGTTGCATAACTGTCTGTTTGTCCCATGTGTTAAAATGGCTGTATTTATGTTTTCAATAAATAAAAAAAATATGAAGTAGGTGATTCCCGTTCCCTTACTACATTAAGTAGGCACACAATCACATTATTCATAACCACTACTTCAAAACAAACCAGCGGACGTACTTATTTGATCCCAATTTCGAACTTTTCGCTAAGAACCTCCCATTGTAATCGAGAATTAGGCTTTTGGAATAGATGTTTTGAATGAACGCGGCGAGTAAATTCTAAAGGAAAAATCGAATTTGGCATCAGATTTAAGTGTCAAGATTAACGCTAAAGGTCCTAATGTCCGTCATAATACCTGTCATCAATGAAATCCCTGACGCGATTTGATATTTCAAAACGATAGAAAAGAGATTAGTAAAATATGATTTGTTTTTGTACTTTTTCTTTGTGTTAATTCTCTATTTTTAAATCTTTGGGTTCTAATGTTTGCTAGTGAGACATGGACATGGCAGATGACGCATGAAAGTAGAATTAACGCGGTTGAAATGAGGTCACCAATACGAATGTGTTGTAAATCGATGTATGATAGAATAAGAAATGAGGATAATAGACAAGAATGTATGATTGAAACAGGTATCGTAAGTTAGATGAAAATAAATGCCCTAAGGTGGCATAACCACATAGAATGTGTGATGGCTGTCTGAAAAAAAATGTATAAGGCCGATAAAAGAGGAACGAAAAGAAGAGGTCGGCGAAGGAAAATTTGGCACAATCACATGAATGGAATTTTGGAAGATGGAGACGTTTGATGTAAGGAAAACACAAAAGCGTGTATGAGACGATGCATGGACGTGATTGAAGCGACAAATGTATGTCAAGAGAGAAGAGTTTGGCGTTCGGTTCTCTGTGCCTACCCCAAATAGTAAAATGGCTTGATGGTATGTGCTCCTTCCACAATTCCGTATCTTGTTCCTTTTACTCCAGTTACATTATAATGTGAATATGACAGTTTCATGAATACGAATCATAACCAACGTTGCGTTTATTTTGTTTCACTTTACTGAGTCGCTTGGAATCCTAGTCAGATAGCTTTCTTTTGATATAAATCACAAAATTTATCTTATAGGTAACGAGGAGGTTGGTAATCTTCAATTTATTTGAATATTAAATTTACATAATGACGACTTCCCAACGCGTTTTGTCGTATGAATCTGCCGTAACACACGATGTTGTACACAAATGATTAACTTGTAAATTAAATACGCCAAGTTGTCATCAGAGTTCATCGGGGGCACCATGTTAATGATGAACGAGTCAAAATACATTTCGATGCAAACTTTCCTTAGATCAACGCGTAGTTTTAATGAGTTAATAAAATATGTGTTCAACGTTCTTGAATTGTTGGTATTTTTAATAACAATTGCGACTGTGATTGTCATCATTTCGCCATACATTGCACTTTTACTATTGTGAAGTGGAGTAGATGAATCTATATTTTTATTGGTCAACGTCATATATCTTTTTCAGTTAAGGTTATGTAATCCAGGACAATTTATAAAACGCCTTTTTCGCGAAACCCATATCTACTGATATTTAGTTCTTAGAAACATTACTAACTTCTTATTATAATGGTGTGCATAATAATTATAATATACTCAAACTTATCCAAATCCCAAGATAAACTAAAAACTACTAAGACGCCGCATGAAGGATTTGGAGCACTTTATTTTGCATCGTATGGAGGATTTGGGGTTCCCTACTAGAGTATTGTATAATGATCCAGTAGAGCGAAGATGTGTTGGCTGACCAAAACTGCGCCCATTGGATAGTCTCGCGATGGATTGTCATTTCCTGGGTCAAAGAAACTGGAAAGTGGCAGCCAGTGACATAGTAGGATGGCGAAACATCTATGACCCACCAAGAGTCGTAACGCTAAGACGACACGAACGAGTCAAAGACAAAGTTGTTGAGTTATTGGAGAGGTGTTACTGTGTGAAATTTGAAACAGTTGTGTCATTTATTAGTTGTTTTTCGAATGTCGTTGTATTGTCTATTTGTCTCAATCAATATTGTATTAAAAGTATTCCATAAGGATGGAACAGCCGAAATTAATGATTCCAAAAATATTATTGATGCTCTTTCCCACAATGCAGACGTTCATCTTTTAAAAAAGCAGACACATGCGATTTGTAAATTTAAGTTTATCCAGAAATTGTGCGCAATTTGTCCTTCGATGCCTCGCAACATTCGAATGTATCGACTTATAAATCAATTCATGAGCTGTCTCGTAGTTCGTTTATTTTCAATGCAACAAGCTATTTGCTAATCAGAGTGCACACCTTGCGGTCTCGCATTTTGAGTTTCCTTCGGAGGTGTAGTTGTGATAGTTGTGAAATATTTATAAATTTATTGCATTTTTATGCATTGTCCAATAAAAAACTCGTTGCAAAATTGAAATGTTATGTTCCCAATAGGCGCGTGGGTATTTTTTTCAAGTAGCTGTTCGATACATGGGTTTGGCATGTTACTCTCGCTTACTTTGTTGCACTTGTCAGTGGGCGAACATTGTTTCTTGCACAATCAGCAATGCGTGTGACGAGAGATCCTTTTCAATTTTCAGAGTGGGTGGCTTTGGTGGATAATTGAGTTTGAAGTGATTTAGTTTTGATTTTGGTTGAATAAAAATATTTTTGTTATTTATTTATTTACTTTCTGTGCGTATAATTAGTACACTGGTGGGCTTTTTGCCTAATGACAATTTCATCCAGCCAACCAGAGTTAATGTTAAATATACAAAACAGTGCTATGGCAATAAGTTAATCACATTACAAAAGTAAACAAAGATTGCAGACGAAAAGTAAAAAAAATAAACAAAGAAGATAGCATATAAGAACAATTCATAGAAATGGTAGGAAAACTAAAGGATAAGGAAAGGAAGAGGAGAGGAAGATATAATCAGGTATTGTCAGATAAATATTTATATTCCGGTTTAATTATTTAAGAGAGCTCTTGTTTTTTTTTAAATTGCTCAAATTTGATATAGTTTAAATACTCGGCGGATATTTTGTGGTTGTTCATATTAACCGTTTTGGCATGTGAATTTTGCCCTAAACCACTATATTTTGAGTCACTATGCGACATGTTTCGGCAGTGCTGTCCTGCCATCGACCGGCTAGTTGAGACTAACTAGCCGGTCGATGGCAGGACAGCACTGCCGAAACATGTCGCATAGTGACTCAAAATATAGTGGTTTAGGACAAAATTCACATGCCAAAAAATGCTCAAATTTGATTTGTAATCCTAATTTTTACAATAATTCTGGATAATCCATGACACAAGGCGCGATGGTCTTCAATAGACCGATACCGGCCAGTGGAACTGAAAATTTAAGAAGAATTGAATTGAGTGTTCCTATTTCCATGTTATTTATTTCAACTAAAATTGGAGAGTCTTTTTCTCGTTCTATGTGTTTATTCCGTGGTTTATTGTTTAATTTTGTACCTTCGATGTAGTTTGCATATAGTATAATATTATCAATGGAGCTAAAGCATCTATCTAAAGAGAGAAACTTGTGTTGTTATGAAAAGAAATCTTAATCAGTCTCTACGCTAGTCAAGTAAAGTTGTCCAATTCAATTGTTTATAAAAACCCATAGCGACGTGATAAGCTAGTCGTTTAATTAACGCGATTTCTCTTTTGTTTGGTTTGCCCTATGCAAAGTGGTCCAGTATTGTATTGTGTTAAAGACTTTAGAGTCATTGAGTTGATTGCACAAACTGTTTGTTTTTAATGTGCCCGGTCATTATTTATTAAGGAAATATCTACACACACACTTGATTATTATATGTAATCAATACTTAGTACCTCCATTTGACCTGACTTCTGCAAACTTTTAACAATAAAATGTATCATGTGAAGGAAAGGAAAAAATACATGATAATATTTGTTAAAAGATTTGTGCTGGTAATTTGCATACAATTTCTTATTAGAATAATGGACACTGACTTATTATTAATTTATTACAATCAAATTTGTCTAAACCACGAATAGGTTATTAGTGATTTAAACAAAGATTTTTAAACGTGGTTTAAGACCGGTTTCAATCATTCGAATGCTTTTTCCACATTAAGGATGATAAAAATGTGCAACAGAGTTAATTTTTATAATATTTAATAATAAAATGGAAACTTTGTTTTAAACATGTTATTAATGTTTTCATGTGTAGCAAAATTGTATTTAAAGTTTATTAATAAAAATAATTAATTTTCTGTTTTGTCTTGTTTCAGGTAAGTGTGATGTTTGCAATTATTTTCAACGTATATTAAAAACTGCGAACCAGGAATACTGCCAAGTTCCATCAAAAGTATGTATAGAATTTTATGACTATTACCTAGTTGTTAATTAAATACCACAAATTTCATTGTTGTTGAACAATGAAATTTGTGTTATAAATAATTATTTTTTAAATGGCTGCTACGAATAGTAAATATATTTGTTAGATCAATTATTCTTATATGTTTTACTGCTATCCGCCCCTCTGTGAGTGATACTATATTTGCTAGATAAATGTCTCGTAATTGTTTAGTAGATGCTAGTCAACCGACTAAATATAGTAATCAGGACTTACAAAAACATTTTAAAGGATACGATACCTAATGATACATTCGTTGTTAAGATTACAGAAATAATATCGTGACTTGGATGCTATAGTAATACACAACATATGTATTTGTTGTTATAAAGATTTCAAGTAGGCGACATGAACTTACTTACCAATTTGCTCCATTCCTGTTTCCTTTTTCTTGATGCTGCTGTCTTTCTTTCTAATATTTTCTTTTTTGTCCTTTTCATTTATTTATGTATAGATTATATACTTTTTTAAATTTCTTGTATTTGTATTTCTTAAATGTTTGTTTTTCTTTCCTATGATAATGTTTTATGTCTCTAAAGTTAATTTTCGTGGAAGTGGTTTCTCTTTAAGGCCCTTGTATACCCTGGATATACGGACGTAGGCAAAAATGCACACCAAATTACCTTCTAATGTATGAAACACGAAAAAATATTTTATATCGCCTGATATGTGATATACAACATTTTAATCGTGCAGAAACGGTGAAATTTAGAGTTTTTTTTTAAATAGCAAGAATAGTAATATAACAATAAAAAAAAACTCAGCCGGAAGATTTTCATATTCTATTTCGATTGAATTAAAAATCTACTTCATAAGTCTTGTAATATTTTAGTTACCTACTTACAATAAAAAATTAAAAAAGGGTTTTACTAAAACTGATTATACAAGAAAAGTATAAAACAAATTAAAAAAACTCATGGAATAGAATAAAGATGTACATACAAACTGTTTCAAAGACGTATATTTTGAGGGTATTAGGGAAATAATTTACAAAATATATAGCCTATTATAGCCTCTTAATTAAGACATTTCTCACTGTATGTTATTTTTGTGATATTTTGTGATTTTCCCCAATAAATTAAAATAAATGTTTTTTTGTTGAGTGGATGCCACTCAGCTGCTTAACGCATGTGACAATAAAGTCGTTATTGGGATTACACAAATTAAGATGTCGTTAAATGTATGCACCTAGTTAAAGGGAAAAGCTCACAGACCCATTGACCCTCATCGTATTTTGAAGATCCCACTTAACATAACGAGTGTTTGTCTCCTATTGTTATAACGTCAAGCCAGCGGGCCTAATAACAATTCCAACTCCCACGATAACTTCACTTTATTGGATAAACAACAAACATTGTGGAGACAGTATAATGTTCAGACGGTTTTACGAGTTACACTCGGGTAAGTAACTACCTGGTGTAACTTTACTGTACTTTGTGTAAATATCGTCTTTATTTATATGTGTTTTTATTTTATTTTTACTCCTCACTACCCCAAGAAGATGAAGTTGGGAGTTATGAATATTTTTATAGCAGATTATCAACAAGTATAATTATCATCATCAGCAATGGCGCTATAGCCCGATGTGGGCCTTGGCCTCCTCAAGAAACTGCCTCCATTCCGCCCTGTCGACAGCAAGTCTCCTCCAATTTGTCTGTCCGATCGCTCTTATGTCGCCCTCGATGTCGTCTAGCCATCTCATCCTAGGTCTCCATCTACTTCTTCTTCCTTCAGGACAGGTGTTCAATACTTTCTTTGGGACCCGGCTATCCTTCATTCTACAAACGTGTTCTAGCCAACGTAAACGTTGTATTTTGATGTATTGGACAACGTTTGGTTCGCCATACATTATTTCTAGAATCACGGTTAAACCGGATCCTCCAAGATCCTCCTTCACAGGTAGGACCAAATATTTTGCGAAGTATTGCGAACACCAACAATGCATTTTTGTCCTTCTTGGACAATGTCCAGCATTCTGATGCATATGTCATGAAAGTATAGGTAATTCTGAGATTGTATTCTGAAAGTTCACAATGTATCTCTTTGTATGTGTGTGTGTGTGCTGTGTGCTTTGTACGGCATGTTTATTCTACTTAATCGATTATAGACTAAAGTACTCATTCGATTCTTTTCAAATTTTGCAATATTCAAATGTATAATCAATATAAAATACAAATTTGCAAAATTTCGAAAGATTACTTTAGTCTATAATCGATTAAGTAGAATAAACACCTGTACATAGCACATAGTACACAGCACAATATACAGCACACAGATAAATTGTGATGAAACTTTCTGCAATAAAAAATAGCCTTAAAATTGCGAATTCATAACTCCCCACTTTGGTGAGTGAGGAGTAAAAAACACCATGTACCTATTCATCTAGGGGTACAAGTTTTCTTTTTACATATAGCAAAGTGTAATTAAATTAGTATCATTTATATTGCTCCACAATAGATAATTAACATGTTGTGTATTTGAATTTAAAACAACTGCGTTTGACATTATGCTTTTGACATTGGCAGAACGAAAGTAAGCAATTTATGGTTTGTAATAAAATAATTATATTTAATTTAATGTATTTGAAACACATATTATTTTTTCTTCTTCTTCGTCAGCCCTCTTTCGTCCAGTAATGGACATAGGCCTCCCTCTGAGACCTCCACAGCTCCCTATCCTGGGCAGACCGCATCCATCCGCCTCCAGCTACTCTTCTGATATCGTTAGACCACCTGGTTAGAGGCCTTCCAACACTTCTCTTGCCCGTTCTAAGTCTCCATTCCAGCATTTTTTAGTCCATCTGGAGTCCGTGGTTCGGGCGATATGCCCCGCCCAGCTTCACTTCTGGTTTGCAACCTTTTGAACAACGTCGGTTACTTTAGTTTTCTCTCTTGTCCACAAGTTAGTTTTTCTGTCTCTTAACGAAATACCCAGCATTCTCCTTTCCATGGCTCTCTGTGTTACTGCGAGACATATGCATTCTTAATTTAGGCATTCTGCGCCCCTTCTACATAATATGAATTTTAACTATGCCAAATCTTAAAATTATCCGTGCGCGCGTTTTGCTTCAAAATAGTTCTGAGTTTTCGCTTAATAAAATGGTCGAGCAGGTAGACATGCAGAAATTACACGATAACATCCGTGTGGCGAAAATGCACGTGCGGAAAGCGCACATCACTGTTTATAGACTCACTATTCAAAACGGGTCATTCCAAATTATTTTATTTATTTTTATTTATTTGAATCTTCTTGTACATAAAATTTGTACACTGGCGGGCTTATTGCCTAATGGCAATTTCTTCAAAGTAGACATACGACATAATATTTGTTAAATAAATAATTATTTCGTAATTATTTCCTTATATAAGTATGTATATAATGCGTATTATTTACTAGCTGAGAAGCTTCGCTTCGCTCAGCTTCTAAGCTAGGGCTTGCAGCCGGCTTTTACCGCTGCGCGGTAAATGACCGCCTCCGGCGGTCCATGGCACTGAGGGGTCTGAAGGTACTGAACGGTCTGAAGGTACTGAACGATCTGAAGGTACTGAACGATCTGAAGGTACTGAACGATCTGAAGGTACTGAGGGGTCTGAAGTTACTGTCTGAAGGGATGAAAGATTCGGGAGGAAATGAAGAGGGGTATGAGGCATTGACGGAACGGGAGGTACAGAAGGACCTGAAGGGACGGGAGACACTGAAGAGACGGGTGGCACTGAGGGACAGGAGACATTAAAAGGACAGGAGGCACCGAAGGGACGGGAGACACTGAGGGACCATTTTTAATTATACAGGCAATACGAAGATTGCTGAGTTTCAACTAAATCAAACGCATATAATCCGCAAAGTGGTTAAAAAGGTTGCAAACCCTATTTTAGAAGTCAAACGCAACTTCTCTTTTAGTTTCTTAATTTGCGTTTCACAAACCATGACACGGAGCAAGCTTTATTTTTCGCTGCTGTGTTTGTCGCCTCCGCACAAAGACGTTATTCTTATAAAATATTAATTTACAAAATAATAAATTGTTTAATTTTAGAAAGATTGATATTTTAAACTCCTTGTAAATAAACATGTAATAAATATTAATATTTTTTCATGCAACTCTCCAATAATAATTAGTACTTTCAATCCTGGCAACACCGTGGTTGACATTTGACTTGACGTTTGACAAATGACCGATAAATTATGTTTGCAAACTCAACATGTAGTCTAAATCTAAACTAAATGATATTACTTAAATGATCACCTATTGTGTGTTATGTGTATTTAGATTGTATAATTTTTTATGCTTAAATAAGGATATTCGCCTTTTCAGTTAATTTAGCAAGCATTCGAAGACTCTTATTTTAACTGCAGACATTAAAGCGGTACTATAGTTAGGTTATGGACATTTTATATTTAATTCACCAGAATTTGATGTATTTCAGATTAGCATTACAGTAGCGAGATGTATTCTAAGTGCAATTTTTTTAATACTATAATTTATTTTGCCATCAACCACTAAAATATAACCACTAAAATATAAAATCATGTATGTTCTCTTCGGTGATAATTTTTACCTCCGTTTCACGATGAAACTTTATCTGTTACAGAAACATATTATATTATTATGTTATATTTTTCAACTTGCAACTGACAGTATAGCCAATCAGCGGAGACTTCTAATTGGCTGTTAAATTATTATATTAGATGTAATATATATGCTGTTAATCTTCCAAAAATTTACAAACAAATAAATATAATAATTTTAGTCTAAATTTTATACTTAAACTTTGTCGTATGTCTGTTGAATAACAAATGAGAACGTATGAGGCCGACTTAAAAATTATTTACCAGTTAAGACTAAAATCACTCTAACGCGACGTCTTACGTAGGCGATTCAAGGCGAACGCGAAGCGGCGCGAAAATAACAATCAGTCGGTAACTATTGAAGTGTCCTGCATTACCGACCGCGAGTAGGGTATGGTGTGACATGGTACGATGCGAAGCGAACGCGATCAATTTGTTTGATATTTTCGCGCGAATTGGAAGCGGTGCCATAGTTTTTTTTGGTAAAGTATAATGTCAGAAGCACGATTCGCGTGCCCGTAGGACAGAGCCGCAGCGTCGCACCGCATCACTTTGAATTCACATGTATCCGTTCGGATCGCTTCGCATTCGCGTTCGCTTTGAATCGCCTACGTAGGATGTCGCATAACTCAACAACACATGCTACCATTACTTGACTACGCTGACGTTGCCTACGCTGAGATTCAACTGAAGATCAACTTAACAAACTCGAACGGTTACAAAATGTCTGCATTCTATACGTGTTTGGACTCAGGAAGTTCGACCACGTATCCGAGAGCAGGCAACGACTGAACTGGTTAAAGATCCGTCACTGAAGAGATTCCCGTGTTCTTTCCCTTTATATATTTTGTATTTTTAATACTATAAAAGTCTTTAATTATTATTATTATTAGGTGATGTATGTATGTCGAGTATCGAGACGACAATGCGTATATGTCAGAATAGGAAAATGTGTTCGATTCAATATGGTTATATAGTTTTTATAGTTCGATTCAAGTTTTTTCAATGAAGTTTTTGACAAAGATATACATTGTTAAAGATATTGAGAAAACTTACCACGTTAATAAGTTTTGTTGAATTTGATAGTAATATATTTTTATCGGATACCTACCTGGATATTAACAAAACACGATGAAAACAGAGTGGATGCCTTTGAAAGAAAAATCTTATGCAGAATATACCTATGTACCTATTAACGACTGTCAAACATGGCGTAAAAGATATATATCACCGAGCTTTATGATCTTTACCAGGACCTCAGCATAGTCATGAGCCATGGGGCAGCAGAACTGGAAGGTGGCAGCCAACGATAGAACAGTATGGAGAAGATTCTTGGACACAGATAGGACCCATCAAGAGTTGTGACGCTAAGAATAATGATGATGATATTTTTATGTGAATAAATTAATTGATTGTTGGCAATTATTTAATTTTATTTTCTTAAATTTATCTTCATAAATTTGAAAGTAAAATAATTGAAAAATGAAACATACAGAAATGTTTTGAAAATATAGATTTCTTCTTCCTTGCCTCTTCCCAGTTCATCTGGAGCGGCCCTTCTGGTACGACCTTTCCTTTCTTGCCCTTCGGAGATCTTTCCATCTTGCGTCATTTCTCTGGTTAGTTGCTCCTCCCTCAATTCCTTAATATTTGTCCACCAGGTGGCCTATGTACGGCCTCTATTTCTGGTCTGAGTGCGTATATCATGTGTGAGTTTAACTATATGAACCTCATTTCGTCTGGTAATGTGTCCGTACCATCGGTGTCTGGCCTTTAGTTTCTCCGGAATAGAGGCGACTCCAAAACTACCTCGGACGTATTCATTTCTAATTTGATCCTCCTTTGTAACACATCTAACTCTATCACTCATAATAATAACTCATAATTCTTTAGTTTATTCCTAAAAATTTCATTTGAAAGCAAGAATTACATACATACCATCACGCCATGTCCCTCTCGGGGTAGGCAGAGAGAACCAAACGCTACTTATTTCTATCTTGACACACATTCATCGACATTCATACATTGTCCTATACATATTCATTTGTTGTTCATGCTTCTGACATCTCCGCCTTTCAAAATAGCGTTCCCATGGATATGCCATCCCTTACTTGGGCGGCCCCGACCTCATTCAATTCCTGTCCGCAATGTATATTTTCTTTGTCAGGCGTTCCTAATTCATTCTGCCCATGTGTCTAAACCATCTCAATGTGTTCACTTAAATTCTATCAATGACATCTTTCTTTATCTTACATTCTTTCCTTATGTCCTCATTTCTGACCCTCTCATACATCGTCCTATTATATCTTCTAACATGACTTTTAAAATACTTAATTCTATAATGGCATGCATTTATAGAATTACCTGTTAATAATGTATAAAGAGGCTCTGGAGGATATCTATTGCAGGTATGTGTACTATTCCATTGTTACAACACATTCCTGGGTTTTCTCCCTTCCATTTCGAATCACCACAATATGTACAAATTATAGACATTCTACCAAAAGTTGATACTGGCTCAGAAATAAATTGCAACTATAGGTTAATATCTATATTGCAACTATAGGAAAAAGCAGAATTTTCCTTTTGTCTCCATGATTCATGTTTCAATGCCACATCTGTTATTTTACATACAAAAAAAATAGTGTTTGGCGATATTGTTAAGCGTTTTCAATTTGACTCCTCAGGGGCCTTATGACTTGAAGACTTAGAGGCTGTTTTATACTTTTAATGCTGCTAAGATGGCGCATTCAAGTGCAGTAATTTCTATTACTTCAACGTCTTGCATATTCATCTGATCTATTATCATTAAATTATCACGACTCCCTACCTCTATCCAATTACTTGAAGACTTAAAATCTGTATTTCTTCTTTCTTGCTGCAGAAATTGTAATACCCTATACGCCGTCATTCGTAATCTACTGGCTTCACATCTCCTTTCTTGCTGTTCTTTAGATTCGTTTGCCCTAAGTGCAACCATTCGCAACATGTTATTTTCATGTGCCATTCCTTCTGCACTTATTAACCAACTCCTAGAAGAATGACATAACCTGTACACCGAAATACAATAATCACCAACTCATTTATGAAAATATCTTTAAACAAATACCTACGTTCTTTCCATATGTGAATGTTGATTTAAAATTTACCTAAATTCATCGAGAATTGAAATTTCAACTTACATTTTTTTGTAACTATATAGGCTAAAATTTGATTCTGAAAGAAAATAAAATATAAAGTTATTAAATATTGGAAAATAAACTAAATCAATACATATTAATTACGATAAAAATATAAAGTAGGTAACTTTCGAATATTTGACAGCTGAAAGAATGGTGGAACAACGCGAGGAAAGCAAATCTGACCCACAATGCAAAAGGGACCATTTGTTCAACGTGAATTGCTCACTCTCCCTGTGTCGGATTTTATTACTTCGTGCCATTTGAGGTCTAATTACGATAGGGACGCATATATCAGAATGTTGGTATTTTGTCATCTTCAGGGTAAATTCACATATATCAATTTTGGCGACTCGGCGAGTAAAGCATAAAAGCATTCTTTAATTCTTATTATAACATTTAAACTAACTTTCTTTTGAAAATAATAAAAAAAAACATATCAGCTTGTGAGGCTTTGTGTTTTTATACTGTTTCAAATGTAATATTATAAAAATGTAATATTGTAAGTTTTTTACTCTACTGTAAAATTGCCGATTTCCACCATTTCCACATAGAAAGATTTCAAACGAATGTAAGAACAGGCAGCCTTGGGCAGACTGACATGAATATAGTCGTGCACAAACATTCGCAAATCCAGAACGTCAATCTTACCAGGTCTACTTTATTTATATGCAAATATATGTATGTATGTATTCTACTTCCGAATGCAAATGTGCCATTCTGGTATGTTGGTAGGTACTGGTGTTTTTTGTGAGTGACCAAAATTAGCCCGCATTTCTGAAGAGACCGAACCGGTTATGGACTCCGGAGTCAGTCAATAGTCAGACGTCTTCAACTTTGGTTTTAGTTCGCCGAATTACGTCGAATACATTTGTAGAAAACTGAAAATAAATTAAACGGATATGATTTCCAAATTATACTATAGCTTGTTATATTAATGTCACTTTCATTTTCATTACTATGCTAGATGTATTAATTTATTAATGTGATTGTGAAACATTCCACCTCGGTACAGGCAAAGCCTAGTGAGGTGGGTATATAATAATATGTAAAAATGATATTGTTAATTTTTATTAATAAATCAATACAAATACCAAATTAAACAATTAGATTTTTTTATTATATAAGGTAAGAGCTAGCGACAGCCAGAATTACTTCATGGTATATTTTTTTCTGTAGAAGGATACCACAGCAGGTAAAGACGACTGGATAATATGAACCTTGATTAGTTAATGTTGGCTTTCGGAGATAACTCTTTTAAGTAAAGATTCTAATGTATTTTTGATAGCAGAGTGGAAATCCATTTTACAATCAATGAACAAATATATACCTACCAAAAGTTTTTTTCCACAAATAATCGATTATAATGACCGAAAGTTTTCGCCAAGGAGGTTCGGCATTATCAAAGTAGGTAAGTGACACATTACCCCCTATTCAGTAACTATTGTAACTAAAATAGGAACGCACTAAAATTGTAGATTTTAGTACGTTCCGGAACGTTCTTAAAAATTTACTGAATAAGACGTATTTTGAATAATTATGAAAATGATGAAAATTTAATAATAATTCACAATACGTCCAATTCCTTGACTTTTTAAGAACGTTCCAGCCAAAATAGGTACGTACCTATTCCATTTAGTCCAATTTGATATTTTATAATGCTGAAATACGACCGTAAATCTAAAATCTACAATTTTAGTACGTTCCTATTTTAGTTACAATAGTTACAGAATAGGGAGTATTTGGTAACATTATAAAATCACTGTAAAACTGTAAATGTAGGATGATTTTTGTTTAAATTGGTCAGTTTCTTTTTAGACCTTGATAATGGCAAGCCTCCTCGGCGAAAACTTTGGTGTAGTCTTTAAAGTGTTGAAAATTCCCATTTTAATACGTCAGTTATAAATATGAATCATTATAGACTATTTATTCATCCTTCCCTTTAAACTTAAAGCGATTTTCAACACTGAAGGTTGTTAGTCTGGCAGTCGCTTGCTATTGCTCTGTAATAATTTAAGATTAATCATAATAAATTACGAGTAAAAAAACTCAAATTTAACTTCTTTTCCACTTATAAATATCCTTGAACACTGACGCGTTTCGCTCAAATATCATCTACGGTATGGGAATAAGTCCTCTGTTGTTTTATTATACACATTCAATTATACATTCGTTAATTAAATTATTAATGAAAGTAAATAAAAATACATAGTTTAATCCACAAATGAGGATGACTTTAATGAGTCGAAGAGCTTTCGCCGAACACAGCCGACATTCTCGAAGGCAAGAATAAAACTATAGGCTCATTAAAGTCATTATCATTTGTGGATTTAAACTATGTGCTTTTTATTTATTTTATAAATAATTTAATTAAATGAAATGATTAGAAGAGAATGTAAGATTGAAAGGGATATTTTGAGTAGAATGAAGATAAATGCTTTGCGATGGTTCGGACATGTAGAGAGAATGAACGATGAACGACTGACAAAGAAAGTATACAAGGCTGAAAAGAGTGGAATGAGATGTAAGGGTAGACCTAGAAAGAGCTGGCATGATCATATAAATGAGATTTTGAAAGAGGGGAACATACGAAGTCAGAACAATAGGAGAGCATGTATGACGCGATGTATGAATGTAAATGAGGCAAAACAGGTATGTCAAGATAGAAGAGTCTGGCGTTCGGTTCTCTCTGCCTACCCCAAATAGGGAAACGGCGTGATGGTATGTATGTATGTATGTAATTAAATGAACTCCCTCTGTGTTAACGACAAAACTCTAAAATTATACAAAAAATCATGTATTTTGTGCGGCTTTGTAAAATGATCGACAGTAAATTATGTAACATTATGTCACATTGTGCTATTTATTAATTTATTCATACAAAAATTGATGACATTAGGTACAATAATTATTGAATCTGCAATGCCCCACTAGACAATAAACCTGTGCCGGGGCCAATGCAACTTGAAATAGTTACACTGTATTACTTGATGCCAACATTAATCGATTATAAAAAGTGATAATATCTCAACAACAATGAATATAATAAAAAAAACAATATAAAAAAAATTACGCTAATGTATATTTTGAGCAAAATAAAGTATGAGGTCGAAAGCTATGGGTGAAAAATCTCATCTGCATAGTGTCTGCCTGATACTAAGAACCATAGCCTTTATTTTAGTTTTAAAAGTATGACTATTTTCCATTTTGTTAATTAAAAAAGAAATACTTAAAAAAATGTAAAAACACTTTACACGGTCACGTTAATTTATCAAATATTTTTTTGACGATATTCCTCCCATGCGTTCTTAAATTATTCTACCAAAAATATACTTGAAGCTTTACGTTGCTTGGAAGAGATCGCTTTACAGCAAAAAATCCGCTTTGGTGCACTGTATTTTTCTGTACATAAATTTAGTAAAAATAAATATATATAAAAAAAATGTTTTTTATCTCTGTCCCCAAATGTCAGCTCGGCACAGCATCCGATGAATCGCGGTAGGTGGTTGATGTTGGCCACCAAAACCAGTCGAGTTGTACCACTTGACACACTGACACTTTATAATATTATACCAACATACATTTCACGGGCAGTGCACGGGAAGTCGATGATTCATCTCTTCGAGAGCAAGTGGGAACCACCGAGTAGCAAACTGAGACCATCCCCATGGGACCGCCAATCACCTCCCGTAAACATTTTTACAAAGTCCCGAGTTCATCCTCTGATGTGTTGGTGTTTCTAGCCGATTAATGTGGATCATCTTCCGTGTTGAAAATTAAGTAAATATTTTGTTTCATTCATTCATTCGCACACACAATCATAGCATATCACACATATAGTAATAATAATAAATAGAACTTATAAAGCGCCATTTAGTGATACAAGATCACTCCAATGGCCCTGTAGCTTATTTTTGTTGGCTCTACGAAACAAGGCAGTCTTAAGAAGTCTACCGAAGGTGTCAATGCTCTGAGCTGCACGTATGTCAAATTTGTTGCATTTTAAAGGCTCGTTCACCTTAAAAAAAACCTTAACCTTATGAATGGAAGCACGACACATGCGTGTATCTCCTCGTACCAAACTGAAATATGTGAGATGTTACATTGTCTGTTGTATTTCCGATAACCCGGCTCTTACTGTACCTATACCCAATAACGATGACAATAAAGTTTTTTTTTTTCACACTACATTTACAGTGACAACAACAAGAAGATTACTGCTGCCCAACTAGGAAACCCTGTTCTAGGGCTAGCAGTTTTCAATTTTTAGTGATATATAAGCAATTATGAACCAGGTGATAGTTCCAGTTCCACATTAAATAGGAACAGGAATCTCTGTATTCTGCACTCACAACCACCACCTCAAAAAACATTGTAGGAAGTATAGATCACATAATATAGATTAACCACGTTCTAATGTCCGCCATAATACCTGTCATTAATCCAATATCCGACGCGAAGGTGGAAGCACAATTCGAAGCAGTTTCCTCAAAACAGAGAAAACAGCTTCGAATTATATGTAATATAATATTAGATGGAAGGACAGCTGACAGTCCACGGTACAGGAGGGAAGCTGACGCAGGAAATAACAAGAAATAAAAAGAAGAAGAATGTAATATGAAAGACGACCGCTGTGCCATTGTGGTGAGCCGTTTGACTTCTGCGTTGGTATCTTGGGATCGATTCACAGCTGGGAAAAACGAAATTAATTTTAAATTGTTTCTCGTGCATTTGTTGGTTTTCTGGTCTGAAATCACTGATTCTATATTCTTCGTAAAATAACTCTGCCTTAAATGAAATATTCAGAAATGACTTATCAGAACGTTATTTGGCTACTGCTCAACGAAAATAAAGGCTCAGGTATTTTTGAAATGTCAGTAAATGGCTATCCTAACATTTGAACAAAGGATTTTACGTTGAGATTAGGTTTTATTCTCTTTGTTTGAAGGAAATCGAAGAAGGCTTAAAGAAGATTTGCGGTATCGTTTTTCGACAGAAAAATAGGTCAATGGAAATAGAAAAAAGCTTAAAGTCTTGTGTTTTAATTTTGGATATTGGAAGCATTATCTTATAGATTGAATATGAATTGACACTGGTTATTTTTAAAGTTTGATAGGTATGCATTCGAATATTATGTCTTTTGAGTACTTACAAGACCTGACTGGATTTACTGTTTCCTGGATTATGTTACTTGGTAAAAAAACATAGCTTGATCAGGAAAAAATCATAATATTGCATAGACGAGTCTTCCTTTCTATTTTTTCTTTTACTGTTTCCTCATTCTTGATGCTACTGCCTTCATACCTACTTTCTTTAATTTATGCATATTATTGTAATTTTTTTTTTACATGTAATTTATTATTTTAATGTTCTTTTGGTCTATGGTACCTTATGATAATCTCGTGGAATCCGCTTAGTGGCTTCTCTATTATGTCCTTTTTCTTTATAGTTATATGTACCTATATTTCTTGTGATATTGTAGGAGCTGTTGGTTTTTCTCTAATGAATTAAATTTATAACTCAGAAATGACACCCACTTTGCCCAAAATCTCGCATATTTTGATAGTAAAATCTCTTAGTTATACAATAAAGTTGTAAAATATTTAGAGGGAGACCAAAACAAAGGATAAAAGATGTCGTGGGAAACCAAAGCACAGATGGAAAGAAGTGGTGAGGCAGGATAAGCTAAGCAACTGAGTTAACCCAGAGATGTGTAGAACCGAGGACAGCGTTAGCGTTTGACGCAGAAAGCAGACTTCACTATCATGTGGGACAATTGCTGAAGAAAAGAGAGAGTTATATAGTTGTAATTCTGTATCAGGATTCCACATACATACTTTGTAGTTGAAAGTCACCGTCTAAATTCTCATCTGTTATTATTATGTTCGTTTTCTTTGTCTTTTTCTTATATTTTATTTGATCATTGTCAAAAAATCATGCAATAAATTATTGTTTTACGATAGAAATATTTTCTGCGATTCACCACAAATCATAAAAATGTATAGTCTATACTATTTCTGAAGTTTTTATTGGAGTCTTTGAGTATAATAAATTTGTTTATTTCGAATGGAAATGGCGTTGTTCACAAAATTTAAATAAAGCATTATTTTGGTATAAAAATGGCCTTAATGTCACTGTTGTTATCTTCTTTTTTTTTGCGTAAGGGAAAATAAATCACTCGTTGAAAGAATGACCTCGGTTTTTCGATATCACTAACTCCCAGCATCGTGCGTGAGCTTGCGCACTGGTGTCGGGGGCTATTCAGCCTCCTTTTCTGGACCCGGGAGGTCGTTGAATCCGAACTGGGTCACGCAGAGGGTCACGGCCTCAAAATAGGCCGTCTCCGTACAACCTTGCCGTTTGGGGGACACAGCGCCTCCTCCCTTTGAATGGCTCGTCTCGGAACAGCCTCGCTTTTGGGGGCTATAACGCCTCCCTCCTTTCAAATGTTTCTCGTCTCACAGCCTTGTCTTTTGGGGATGTGACACCTCCCACCTCAACCTGCTCCGAATGCGGAACACAACGTCCTTGGTCCCCATCGTTTGGAAAGTACGAGGCAACCTTTATAAGTACTGCCGCTCGCGTATTCCGGCCTTGAGTTTATTATGGTTACGGGTTCTTTGGCCCGCGACAGTTTTGTTTTGCACGATGAATTTTCGATGAGGAGTTGGGTTCAACGACTCCATTGTATCTGCCATTTACAGATTATTGTTAATATCATATTATTATTTTCGCGAGTGATCTATAAAATATATTACTTTAATCTTTTTCTTACAGTGCATACATTTTGTCATGTATGGTTTCATTTATCTGAGTTTACAGAGATGGTTCTCTTAATTTAAATGAAAAAGTATTTTTTGTTTTTTATATATATTTTGACACAAGACCGTTATGACTTAAAGACCTAATTACACCTGAAATGATGTATTACCATTTGTCGCCTTTAAGATTTTCTAAAATATTATCATTTTTTGTCATTCGTGTATCTCATCTCAAATATGTACTATGTACTAATTATGTACTATGTACTAATTATGTACTATGTACTGCGTGTTTATTCTACTTTATCGATAATAGACTTAAGTACTACTCATTTGATTCTTTTCAAATTTTTAAAACTATCTGGGGGACAAGTCTGGTCAATCGGCGGAATCATAACCATCCACGTTTTCCCATATCATGGATATAATTATCTTATGGAGTTGTATAACATCTTAAGATACTATAGAACTCATAATATCGTAAGATTTACCTAATATAAAATAATTATATCCATGATATGGGTAATCATGATTGACCAGACTTGCCCCCCTGATCAGTGCTTATCGTTTTTTTAACTGTCAAATATTTCAAAGTGGCCCCAAGCACAGAAAACTTATATATTGATATTTTTTTTTCAAATTAAAAAGGCACATTACTTTCATACAACGGCATTGAAGAATTATCAAGTTTTCTTAATAAAATATTTATCAAAAATAATTTAACAAAACTCATTTTATGAAGATGCTGAAAATTTTCCATACAAAATTTGAATACTTTGTTGAGTGACTTGGTAGTGTAAAGTTTAGCGTTGGCCTCAACCCACTCGTTTATATTTTAAGATCAAGACAAGATAAGTGAAATGAATTAATTTTGATATTTTAATTTATATGTCTAACTCGTTACGAACCCATAAAGAAATTTAAGTGTTATTTTGTTATACCAATCAACCATATACACAGCTCCGTCTAATGTGATGTTTCCTTAAATGCCAACACTGTACCATGACATGGTGATAATTTGGAAATACCTTAATGGTATACTGGCAATATAATAATACCTGACCATACATCACGGGGTCTTTATAAGTACAGTATAACCGATATGGCGGATTCCACAAACGCCCACAAAACAGTAATAGCAAACTATTATATGAACATATTCATTTTTATAGTCCCGTTTGGAATTGACCTCATCGGATGACAATTAGATACAACAACTTTGATTGATGACTATCTATAAAAAGCATCGAATATCTAAATAAATAAATAATATATTAAAAAATGAATTACAGGTCCACCATTAATATTTATTCCGTAATATATCACTCTAAGAATTTGATATAATATGAAAATGAGCTGAATGTTGAAAATACATACGAATCAAACATTTTCGTAGGTCCCAGCCAAGACAAGATTTTTGTTCTAGTTCTAAATGTTTTTATATACTTTATGTACAGCAAGTGTACAAAGGGGGGGAAATTGTCACAACGCAATCTCCTCCAACCAACCCGAGTGAGGTGAAGTCTCTAAAGTTCATTCGGTGCAATTATATTTAGTACATATCTGAAAAAAAGATAAAACAATAAAAAAAACACACAAAAAATATATAAGTTAATTAAGTTAAGTTGTTAAGTTAATTAAGTTAATAATTGTTAAGTTAATTAAGTTGATAATTGTTAATTAAGTTAGTTTTAGATAATTGATGTATCATATGTATTAATCCATGTAATAAACTATCTAATGTTGTATGTGTTAATTAAAAAATAAAATAAAATAAATAAATAAAATAAAATAAAGATAATATGCACTCGGAAAGAGATTTCTTATGCCCTCATACAGTCTATTTTTTGCACACATCGCCCTTTTACGCATGTAAACACACCATCACCTTTATAAATACACTTTTTATGCTTTTAGTTTACATTGAAATTTATTAAGAATTTACGTACCAAAAATGTATTGTATAATATTATTTTTAGTATTATCTCAGAACAGGCTTCGCTTAGTGAGGTAAGGAATTACATTGGAGTATTTAAGTTTATTTATACTGTAGTCAGTGGCGGCTGGTGACCTTAAATCTTAGAGGGGCTTAAAATTATAATTTTACCTAGAAGAGGAATTAACTTACAACAGGAATCAGAAAGCAGATATGTGGAACAATATTATTTTCGTATATTAAAATTATCAGTGTTTTCCATATCAGGTAAAATTATCAGGTACTAATATATTTCGGATGATTTAAAGTTTTAACTATGTAATATTACGATATCAATTAATGTTAGCCTCAAGGAAATGCAACCAAGATGAAAAAATGACTACCAAGTATGTTTAAATCTTGCTTGTTACAAAGCAAGTATGTTTAAATACTTTCGCTAAATATACTACAGACGGCAAACATTAATTAGAAAAATAATGTGTTCTCAAAATTTAATTACATACCTACATTTTTTGGAATCTTTTGAACAGAGTGTTTGGGAGGGCTGAGCCCGAGAACCCTTTAGGAAGAGCCGCCACTGACTGTAGTAATTTGTTGTGTTATGGAAATAAACAAAAAAAATATATATTGGTAATGTGCTTAAAATAAACGTGCTTATACATAGTTAAAAGATTATCTATTTAATTTATTTATATTGCTTTCAGGCAACTTACAGGTACCTTTTTCTTGTTTATATTGCTTTCAGGCAACTAACAGGTACCTACTATGTCAAATATTAATTTAACACGCACCCAATAATATTTATCGTCTCACAGAACCATATTGAAAACACAATTTAAAAGTTTGAATTGAATTTTTCAGTTCCTCTTTTGAAGTACAATCAGCAAGACTTTGGAACATTTCTCTCACATCCCACAACCTAACCTATATCTCGCTCCCTTCTTTGTTGCTGTGATTATATTTCAGTTTGTTTTTTGTAACTACCACTACACCATTGATGGACTCACGTTGCTATTGTTGGTTGAGAAATAAACCCGCCATTGTACACATTATATTGTAAGGGAAAAAAACTGTGTGTCCACCGGGAATCGAACCCGGGACCTTTGGATCAGTAGTTAGATACTTAACCAACTGAGACAATTTTAATCAACCAACTAACTATAACCAACTTTATACTTAACAGTGCTTAAACTCAGTTAAAATAATAATGTAAACGGGAAACAACAATTGAGAACGGTGTATTGCAAATAAATTTAATTAAAGTCATATATTAGAGTATATTATTTATAATTAAATTGTGTTAGAAGTGAGTAAATTATTTTGTTACATTTAAAACGTGTCTTTATAGTTTATAATATAATCAACGTCACTTTATTTTCATTATGTACAATATAGATTTAATATAAATGGTACATTCATATGTAAATAAATATATTAATTACGAGAGTCACACCGTTTTATCTATCTCTTTGTTGAAACGAGCTATAAAAGTGTTAATTTAATTAATGGTGAATAAAACAATTTGTCTTTTGCGTTTTAGACAATAGAAACAATAATATATTTATATGGCAACAATTCAACTATGGCGAAACAAATTATTTCAATTGTGTTATAAACATTCCATAGCAAAAATTCTTTTGTGTAATGAAAGGATTTTTGAACAGAACACAGAACGATGTATGATAGAGTTCGGAATGAAGATACAAGGAAAGAATGTAAGATAAAGAAAGATGTAATTAACAGAATGAAAGTTAACACATTGAGATGGTTTGGCCACTTGGGGAGAATGAACGAAGAACGCCTGACGAAGAAAATATACAAAGCTGACAGGAACGGAATAAGAGGTCGCGGGCGCCCAAGAAAAGGATGGCACGACCATGTTAACGATATTTTGAAAGATGGAAATGTAAGAAGCATGAACAACAGACGAACATGTATAAGACGATGTATGAATGTTGATGAGGCGATGCATGTGTGTCAAGATAGAAAAATGTGGCGTTCGGTTCTCTCTGCCTACCCCGTGAGGGACATGGCGTGATGGTATGTATGTATGTATAAGGATTTTTTTATACATTACTTCTCGGGCAACTAACAGGTACTTTGTCAAATATTAATTTAACACGCACCCAATAACAAGTTACTACATTATGGATACTTATCGTCTCATAGATCCAGACTGAAAACAAAATTAAAAACTGTATCTTCACCGGGAATCGAACCCGGGACCTTTGGATCAGCAGTCAGATGAGATGAGACATGAAAAGAAAGTATTGAACATGGTAAAAAATGAGATGTTTCCGTTTGGTAAAACCCGCTACCCCTTCTAGTAAAATCCTCGCCCACCAACTACATACCGTTTATAAATACATAGTTTATTGTTTATTGTATTTTATTCCCCCTAGGTTCTTTACAGAACACTTGGGTTCATCGTATAATTTTAGGTTTAGTATAAGTTTGTCCTGATGAGAAAGCTGGTCTGCTCCGAAACCGATTGGCAAAAAAAAACTCAATAGTGGTGTAATCAAATATATTTTTAATTTAATCAGTTGAAACACAGAATGTTTATCATTATACAATAAATTGATAATTTTTCATTGCTTTCAAAGGCATATTTTCTATCGATAATTATTAGCATTTTAATTATAAAATGTTTCTTTCTTTTTCTTTTTTTTTTATTTTAACAATTATACATTAATGATAAAAAGAATTATAAACAGTATCTTAAAATTAAATTATTTAATATCTATTCATCCCTCAGTTGAGATCAAATCTCGTGTTCGAGGGAGGAGCACAGTCATTTTATCGGTTCATTTATTTCAATAACATATAATATTACTAAAAATAACACGCATATATTTAAATTAATATTACGCGAACTGGTGAACAGTTTACGGATGAACCCTCACCAATGGAGCATACTCTAGTATACGCAAGCGCATACTGAGAACCGCGAACTGCATTTGCCGTTCACAGGGCCCCACTAGCAGGCATTCACCGTTCACCGTCCACCGTCACGAAACAAAAACCACTAACCGCAAAAACTGGAATACAATAAAAATACATTAATTACATCATGAACAAATTCAAATAAATTACTCTTCAAAAACAAAATCAATATTTCTTATATAATAACAGACAACATCAAAAAATTATATATACACATAACATATCATCAAAAAAAAAAGTACACACAACTCAACACCAAAAAAAAATAAAAAAATTTACACTCACAATTTGGCGTAATTTGGAAATATAAAAAAATTAAAATAAAATAAAAAAAAAACAACAAAACAAAAATCCATCACTGGATGTAATTATAATTGTTAATATGTTTTATAATAGAATTTTTAAATTGTATATATTCCTTCATTTTCCTCAATTCATCTGGAAGGTCATTAAAATGTTTTATTCCCAGGTATGTAAAGTGGTGCTGGGCTGCAGATGTATTGACGCGAGGGATAGCAATATTATTTTTCGATCTGGTTCTATTGTTGTTTTCATGTATTTCACTATAATATTTTTTAAATGTTGTTAAAAGAGTATATTTTTTATATAAATTATTTAGCTTTAGTACACGAAATTGTTTGAATACTTCATTGGAGGGAAAGTCTATTGGTTTCTTTAAGATTATTTTTATGATCAGTTTCTGAGTGATTTCAATCGGTTTTAAATTAGTTTTATACGTTCCACCCCATCCAAGGATTCCATATTGTAGAATAGATTGTACAAAGGCAAAGTATAATATTTTTAAATTTTGGATTGTCAGTATATTACGCAGTTGTAGAAATATGTAAATTAACTTTCTCATTCTATTTTTTGTTAACTCTATGAAGTGTTTCCATTTTAAATTTTTATCAATGGTTATTCCAAGGTATTTTACTTCGTCCTTTTTAGCTATTTTATTTTGAGTTACGTTTTCTTGTATTATATTTATGTTGATATTATTCGTTATTTCATTGACGTTTAAACAAAAGGGAACGAAAACTGTTTTTTCTGAGTTTAATGAAAGTAAATTATCATCGAACCATATTTTGAGTTTATTAATACCTTTATTGGCTAAGTATGTTACATTTTTCCACGAATTTTCTTTAAAAATGAGTACAGTGTCGTCGGCATATGAAATTATTTTTCCGTTCAGATCAATATTAAATATTTCATTTACGTAGATTATAAATAGTATTGGGCCTATAACTGTACCTTGTGGGATTCCGAAATTACTTGTTAGGGGTTCACTTATATGATTGTTTACTTTAGTGTATTGTTCTCTGTTATTGAGATAGCTATAGAACCAAGTTTTAACTGTCTTTTGCAATCCAATGTCATTTATTTTATTAATTAATTTAGTATGAGATACACTATCAAATGCTTTTCTTAGGTCTACAAAAATACCTATACATTTTTTTCTATTGTCTAGAGCGTCGATTATTTCGGATGTTAATTCAGCAATGGCGTCCTGTGTTCCCATATTTTCCCGGAATCCGTATTGTTGATTGTTTATGATATTTTTTTCATTTAGAAATTTTAATAATTGTTTTTTCACAATTTTTTCAAAAATTTTTGCTATATTCGATACAAGGGTAATTGGCCTATAGTTGCTAACAATATCTTGACTTCCGCTTTTGTAAATTGGTGTGATTATACCTTTTTTATATACTGTCGGAAATGTTCCTAGTGCAAGACTTAAATTAATGATAAATGTTAATGGTTTACAAATGTGTTGGCTCACGTTCTTTAATAGTTCTGCAGTTATTCCGTCATGTCCAGGCGCTGATCCACCTTTAAGACTTTTAATTATTTCTAATACTTCATTCTCATTAGTTTCTTTAAATTCAGAGAAATTGTTAGGGTTGTTTAGATCATTGTTAATTTGGTCGTTTGTGTAGTTTTTATTTATATTTTTGGCCAAGTTTTCTCCAACGGATACAAAATATTCATTGAATATTTTTGCGCATTGCTTTGGATTTTCATTTACCTGTATGATATTATTTCCATCATTTATTTGTTTAATGTCTATTTTCTTTTTGGTTTTATTAGTTATTTCATTTATTATATTCCATGTTTTTTTACTGTCGTGGCAGTTTTTTAAGAGTTTTAATTCATAATATTTGTCTTTGGTTTTCTTTATTAAATGAGTAAGTAGATTTCTGTATCTTTTATAATATCTCTTTATATTTTCACTGTCCGGGTATTTTTTGGTAAGTTTAAAAGTTTTTTCTCTCTTTCGTATACTTACTATTAGTCCATAAGTAATCCATGGTTTAATTTTTTTGTGTTTTGATTTAATATTATATTTATGAATTACTTCTGTTGACTTTTTTAAATGGCTTAGGAGTGTCTCTTCAAAATTTTGTGCACAACTATTCACGTCATGAACTTGAAACACTGATGACCATGTTTCATCTTTCAGAGACATTTTCAACTTCTCATAATTCACTTTAGCCGTTCTAACATTCATAACACTTTCACTATTAGATTTATCATTCCTTTGACTATACAAATATATGCAGAGATGGTGGTCTGTTATATTATTTTTCCATACAATAGTTTTTATGTTTTCAATGTCTCTTTTATTTGTCCATATATGATCCAAGCACGATGGATTTTGCCCCACCATTTCTCTCGTTGGTGAATTGATGCATGACTTGAAATTGTAGAATGTCATAGTATTAAGATATTCATCCTTTTCGGATTTGTTTATGTGTTTTAGTATATTTATGTTAATATCACCTAGAATTATACATTTTTTGTTCTTTGTTTGGAGAAGAATATTATTCTTAATTTCATTAATAAAAGTGTACACATTTGAAAGATGTGTTCGATAAATAGCATATATGTGGTATTTAATATTGTTAGTAGTAATTATTATTTCTAGGCAGTTGGCTAATGATAGTTGTATTTCCGATGCTATGACATTAGTATGTATTGATTTAATAAATGCAACAATACCACTACTTTTGTTAATGTATTTTGTTGTTTTAAAACACGTATAGTTCGGAATATGAAAATTTGAATAGTCAGTAAGATGCGCTTCTGTTAACACTATACAGTCCGGTTCATATTTTATTGAATTTAGATACACTAAAAATTCGTCAAAATTTTTCTGGATGCTTCTTATATTAAGATTTATAATAGAAAATGCGTGATTAAGATCAGAGAGGATAATCTCACATTCTTTGGATGTTTCGCATATAAATTCTGATATATTAGAATTTTCGTCGATTATATCTTGTAGTGTATCATCCATTTTTATTTTAATAGTCAATCCTTTTCTGTGCAATCAATGTTTTTTTAATTTTTTGCGGACATATTTTATCAGTTGCTGAATGTTCTGTAGAGGTTACATTAGTTTCGCTATTTTTGTTTGCTAATATACAATTATAGCATTTTTTTTCTTTCGACACACAGTTTTCTGTTTTATGCTGTTCACTACAATGCGCACATATTGGTGGCGTACTGATTTTTAAACACCATTTTGCTGAGTGCCCAAAATTAAGACAGTGGTAGCACTGTACTAAGGGGTTACAATCTTCTACTTTGATTCTTTGATATCCGATGAATATTTTATCATTCTCGATCATAGCTCTTCTTATTTCTCTGCTTGTTTCCAAAATAATATTTTTGCTACTATTGTTCTTATTTTTAATAATTTTCTTGATTTGCATTTGATTTTCGTTCTTTTTGAGCAGTGGCGCTAGTTCTATATTTTGGGCAAATATGTCGTGTATTAGGTCATCTGTCTCGTAATCTTCTGATATTCCTTTCAATATCATACATGGTTTCTTTTTTTTAATTTCTTCTGCTTCAATTTCTATTTTTTTGGTGTTTATTATATTTGCAAGTTTAGTTGCTTCTGATTTTTGGTTACAATTTATAATCAATCTGTTTTTGGTAATTTTTTTGAGGTTAATTACTCCAATTCCTTCTTTACCTATTTTAATCTGTTTCTGCAATTTCTTCTGTATATCTTCCTGTGAAATGTTATCATGTTTTGCTTTGATTATAACTGCATATTGTTGTGGTGGTTCTCTTTTGGTGCACTTTAAAGTATCTGCGTAGTCATTAGTATTTTTGATTCCCTGTGTTGAGTTATTCTTTAATGATTCCAAATGTTGTTCTACTTTTTTGGTTATATTTGTTTGTTGCTCCATAAATGTAATAATTTTTTCCATCTTCTTTGTTTTTTCCTGCATCCAAAGTAGTTCCAGTTCAGTCAGTTTGGCGTCTATGGATAGTTTAATACTTTTTGTTTTAGTGTTATTGTTCCATATTTTTTCCGTTTCATTTTTAATATTTTTGAGAATTTCAATCACCGTCGATTCCATTTATTTTTGGTCGTTAAAGTGTTAGCTAGACTTGTTTCGCTTCAATACACACTACACGACTGCACTTGTACACGGTGGTGACAATACTGACCCATACCTAAATAAATATCTTGTTTGCAATATTGTATTTAATTGCTAAAGCTCTATCTATTCAATGGAACATCTTTGCTAATAAACATTATTATAAACACTTGTCATTTTACATGATGTACAAAATTAACAAAGTACATTCATTACATAGATAAGAAAATCCGGTATTTCGCGATATCAACTCCTACGTATATTATTAATATAACTATATTACAACTAGGATAACGTGGTGTTGGTTGGTATAAAGCTTATTTATTCTTACGTTGAAAATTATATTAAAGCTCTGATGCATCAGAAGTTGCCAAGTATGTGTAAGTGTAAATCAATAAATTATGTACTTTGAGTAAAATAAACTTACAAAGATTAGTAAAAATGTACTTCCGTTGAACGCATGGAACATAATAATATTCGAAGATTAGTTAATAAAAAAATGAGGACACCCATTTCAAAGTTTTTTTCACGTTAAAATGATACTGTCAAAAGATATTCATAAAAATACTTCTGGTTTGAGATTGAGTCGACGTTACTTTTCACTTGGGCCATTCTATAGTCTAGCTGTATAAAAAAATCAAAATATCAAATTGATACAAGCTGAAAACAACGGGTATACACAAATTCTGCAAGTATCAGACCTCAAACCGATCAGTCGATATTCGTAGACCAGCTTAAAAGAACTAACAGTCGTTATTCGAAGATCAGTAAAAAGATATTCCTGCTGAACGCGCGAAACATAATCGATAATCAAAGATTAGTTAGTGATTAGTGAACTTGTATGGTTCCATTTTGCTCTTTATATTTTTATTGTAATTTAAATATTTAAATAAATCAATATTTTTGTTTATTAGCTGTCACTCTCGATAAACCATATTGGCCCATATCATATGTGTTTTTTTAATTTTTATTACATAAATAATCTCCTCTTTCATTTTTACTGTTAGGTTCTTAACAATAATGTCGTTCAATCTCTTGGTAAGTTGCCAAAATCAATATCAATTCCTTTTGTGATCTGGGACTTATTCAAAGGATGAATATAAATAGGTTGATAAGCAAAGTAATAAATTTATACCCATCATTTGAAGTATTTTCGTTTATTCAAAATATATTTTATAACCAAAAAAACATCGAAAATCAAATGAATAATATGATTTTATATAAAAATAAGCTTGTTCTAATCTAATTTTACACATAGGAAAAAAAATTCTGGTCCTTTGTCTAATATCAAATTAATGCATTCAGTCAAGTTGGCATATTTTAATACTAATTGGGAATTACGTATTTCTGACATTCAACGTTATTTGTCCTATCAATAATAAATTATATTCTGAACGATTTAAGTTGTTACAAATCACCGTTTTTTTACCACGAGTGAGATATTTGATACGACCGGTCTCGAAGTTGTCATCCGTCCTAACGAAGATACAGTCGATTGGTTTAGACAAATTGATTTGTAAAAAATATAATTGAAAATGCAAAAAAAACTAACTCCGAAAATATATATAGTAAAGAATACTTTGATTACCGCAAATTTAAGCTTTTCAATACCAGAGATAATAACGAGATTAAGGTATGCTTGAAGGCTCTAAATAACTTGGATCCATTCTGCATTCAGGATCTGTGTCAAAAGAATTTTCCATCAGGAAGACAGCTTACATTGAGACCGACTCTTTGAAAGAATTGGACAAAGGCAAATGGCAGTTTGCTATGATCGCGGTTTCAGTGTGAACGGTCCTTTAACGTGGAACAAATTGCCCCCTGACATACGTGAATCTCATAGCAATGACACCTTCGGTAAATTTCTCAAGACACAGTCGACTACACCTCGTCGACTGAAATATGTATAGCCTGATATCATGATTCTCGAATACTTCCGAAGATTTACGAGGATCAACGAACCACCACAGCCCACCGTCGCGTCGTTGATACAAACCTACAAATCCTTATTCATGTGTTGATCGTTCAATAGAGTCGCGTTAAATATTTATCTATTAGTTCCGACCCACGACATCACATATTAAGTTATTTTTTAGATTGTATTTTCATTTGTTTCGAATAAACCAGTGTTGATCATGTAAGTAGTTCTTTGATTGAATCCCTTCATCACTATAAACTATGAACCTATTATCAATTATTTAATTAATTGACATAAGCAATATCATACCTGGAGGTATATGTTTTAAATTAAAATATAATGCTTTTGAACACGCACCATTTGTAATATAATCCGTTCTTCATTAATAAATAAATTAACTTACACCCCCAAAACTGCATTGCTTCTGTGAACCAACAAATAAGCTATAGCGCCCTTGGGGTGATCTTGTGTCAGTAAAATATTTATATTATTAAATAATTAGATTAATTTCGACAGAGAAGAAGGTTCTGGGACGAACACGTGTCAAGAATGACAGACTCTAGAACCGTCAAAGTGGCCAGAGATAATGTTCCCTAAGAAAGCAGACTTCCAGGACGTCCTCCCAAGTGATGGAAGGACAGCTGGCAGTCCACGTCACAAGAGAGAAGCTGACGCAGGAAATAAACAGGCCTAAAGAGAGAGGAAGAAAAAGAGAAGAAATAATAAGATAATTATGATTTAGAAAATAGTCACAATTTTGAAGATAGTTTTCACAAGTAACATTACAGTTTATTTTTATAATGATGTATTGACTCTTGTCTTTATCATGAATGAATGAATGACGCACTTACCACATTATATTATTTCATAGAAATACTTTAACTGTAAAATAAGCAATTACACGTGTATTAATATGTTTGATGTTCAACAGAGTTTTTGTTGTATATAAACGAAGAGCAGTAAATTTATAATAGTCTTTCTCCAAACATTAAAGACCATAGCTCTGTGAGCCTGGCAATAGAAATTTGAGCAATAAAATCACATAGACGTTTCTCTGGGTTCTTACATATTATCTCAATTCTGGTATGGATTGAATATTGTATTATGTTCACCTTTGATGTCGAAGGCGGCTTCGTCGTTTTTGCACGTAATTGCAACTTTGGTATAATTTGCATGCGAGCTTTTAGACTATTGCTAATTAGCTCTTGACCCGAATGCTGTCTGGGTATGTGGAGATACACCTGCAGCATTTGCAGTGCATTCTCAATAAATGACTCCATATTTAGGCATAATCATTGTAATTTGAACTGTACTTATTTTATTACGTGACATTTGATTCTAAATCTGAAATTAGACATTCGTTTTCAGTCTAGATTTGTCAGACGATCGAGCCTCCATAGTATGTCAATAATTCGTTATAGAGACCAAGTTGGAATATTATAGGAGAACCAGGACACCTACAGGGTTTACGACCTGTCATCGGCTGGTTTACGTGATCACTTTATGCGCTTGCGCAACGTTCACCAATTACGCCCTCTAATTGAGTTTCCTTATCAATGCAAGTTCTATATATTTTAATAATGAGAAACTGATCGTTTTGAAAATATGCTAGGTATACCACCGCCATCTATGACGTAACGAAGAAAACTTTTTTGTAACGACATCTATTGTGAAATTGTTTTTTTGTAAACAATGAGAGAAACGCTCCTTATACTTACATGAGGAGACAATGCTCTCGCACAGATGTCACCCCTGAACTGCGCCAGAATTATAAGTTCATTTTTGGCTTGTATACTTGCTTGAACCAATGTATAGGTGCATCGAATATTTTTTAAATTTGCATATCCGCATTTATCAAAAATATCATTGACTTCCGACAGGAAAAAAATCCAATGTTTGTGTATATGCAACTTTAAAAAATATGCGATATACTAAAAATATACTAATATGCGATATATTAAAACAATCTCTTGAGGCTAGAACTAGATGTACACAAAAAGTGAACAGAATTACATAAAAATTCCTGGAAAGAACTGTAGGCAATAAAAATAAAAAATAAATGTTAGTACTAAGGAACTAATAACAAGCATAGCCCCTAAACTAGACACCGTATTAGGATACCGATTACGTCACTAGATGCACCGTCAAAAAGTCAAAAGAATTACATTAAAAAAAGTTTCTTAAAAAGAACCGTAAGAAACGATATCATTCATAATAGTAGGTATATTATTTTCATATATTGAACCTCACATAATATGCAACAAAATGCCATTGGCACTAAGTGTTCGGAACATACTCTGTCTAGTGAAGCAGTCATCTTTTAAATATTTCCTTTGTAATTTTACTTTTAGTGGATACATATTTTTGCATTAAGTATTTTCTCGAGGACTACGTTGTACCCAAGAAACCAATTTGTACCTAAAATGAATGGAAAGCGATTGTTGTTAAGTTGGTACCTATGATGTGTGCATTGCAATGTTTACAAAATAAAAATAAACGAGGATAATAATGTTGATAGTTTATTGGAAATTGCTGCCATATTTGTGTAGGTATATGTTTAGGGTTGCCAGTTATTTTAATAATAAGCTGGCCGTCTGCCTAAGGTGCCTGCGTCCTTGATTTTATTCCTTGCAGATTGGAAATTTATTTAAGGGGGGGGGGACTGCTGACAACGTTCCTATTTTTCAATTTGATATACCATCGTTATTTCTAATCAAATCATATTGAAAAAAATAATTTAGATAGTTTGGGTATTAATAAAGAAAAATAAACCATAACTTTTTGATAATGTTCTGTATAAATTCTTGTAGAAAAATAACGGCATACCCCGATTTTTAACGTTTATCTTATATTTTTAATAAACTATAAGGCGTAGAGCAATATATATATTTTTTAAATTAAATAAGACAAACATACCTGAAAAAATATGTCGTGACGTTGCATAATTGCTTCAGGTTTAGTAAAGATACCTAAAAAAACATTTATTTTCCATTCAGCGCCAATACGAAAAAGGTTTTTTTTAGCTTATTTACTTAACCTGATGCATTAATGCAACGTCACAACATATTTTTCCAGATATTTTGTTATACTTTAATTTAAAAAAATATACTGCTGTTTATAAAGCTGCACAGTGTAAAACAATTTCTATTAAAGTTTAGTAGATACTTAAAATTCAGAAGAAAAAGGACAAAAAGAAGGAAAGGAAGGTTGTGGCATTCGCAGTCAAAAAGAACAAAGCGGGAATCAGCTACCGTAAACCTCTAAGGGTCTCAGAGATGGCATTTTTATATTTTATTTTAGTATGTCTAAAAATATCAACATTAAAAAAAACCTTATAAATGTTACATGCCCTTTGATGAATGAATTTCGGACACAGTTCTGCAGAGAGGCAATGTAAAAGTAAGATTTGCAATCTAATATCAATCTATCTAAAAGTAGGTAAGTATATTCGTTGTATTTTGTATTTTGCTTTCATTTTTGTGATTTTGTGTTGCTTTTATACATATTGAGATGCTAATTTGTTATAGGTATGTATGATTGTTAATAATTGGAATTCACTACTACATTGTCATAATTTCAGTCCTGATAGAGATTTTTTTACTAGTGGAGCATTCCACAAATATTATGAAATGTAAATTCTATACATACACGTAAAAAAAAAATAATCTATTCGTATACATAATTGCCGAAACCACGAGTTTTTGTTTTTTATTAAGCATTGTATGTTTTCGGGCAACCCTACCAGCATGTGTGTGTGTGTGTGTGACATGTGATTTGTGTATAGTATGCAGTTACATAGTTTATAATAAAATAATATCAGAACCTGTGGAGATACCTGTCCATATTGCAAATTTCACTTTCACAGCATTACTATCGGGTCCAGTACAGAATCAATCTGTCTATGTACCTATAGGAAAAGTACTTCATACATTCGAGAGAATCAAGTGTCTTGTTTTGAATATTTTTAGCAACGTCGAGTGGTACCTACTTGTGACATGTTATACAATATTGTGCAGTACGAAACCACATTCCAGCATGACTCATATTTGAGATTTCTCACGGACAATAGCTGACTTCATAATACATTATTTACTTCATTACACCCTGTGTAAAGGCCATATTTTTTTAAAATGTGCACAAAATATTTAGTTGCACAAAACCAAATGTTTTGTAGTCACTATAGTTCGGTTCATTTTAACGTGAAGTTTTGTTACTATAAACAAAAAAAAATCAGTGATATCTGTGTTTTGAGCCTAGATGTGATAAGATGTGAACAGAGAAGCTAGATGTGATAAAACGTTTATCATTTTTAATAAGTTCCTTCTCTGCCTGGAATGGGACCCAGGACGTCTGCTCATAAATCAAATGGGCTATAAAAAGGCAGTACATTCATAATGAGTTGTGAAAATCATTGCTGAACTATGTGAGATGTTATTGTTGCCTGTTGTATTTTCGATTACCCGACTCTTACAGGACATTCGAAAACGATGATAATAGAAAAGAGTGGAAGCACTATTCTATGGCGATGCTTCACAGCGACTATTTTTAGAGTAATATCGAATAGGTAGGATAAAAAGAGTAACTGAATTTTTCAGTAGCTTTAGTCCTTGATAACCTTGGGCATACGGATGTACACAAATATGCACACTTAATTTCCGTCTTATGTAGGAACATGTAATATTTATCACCAAATCTATGATCAACAATATTTTTTTGTGAAGATAAGAGGTTTTAGAGGTTTTTTAAGTAGTAAGAATAGTAATTAAAATAGTAAAAAAACTCAGCCGGTAGATTTTCATAATCTATTTTGATTGAAATAAAATTTTACTTCTTTATAGGCTTTTATTTATAGGCCTTGTTGTTTTTTTTAGTTACTTACAATAATTATGATATATATGAACACATTATATTATATTCCACAACGAATAAACTTGACTTTCGAGGACCATTTCCTCTTACAAGGCCATAATCAACTGGCATTGTAAACCGAAACGGTCGTCGGAAGTAAAATAAATTTATTGTGGAATATTCATGTGTTCAAATTTTAGATAGTTATTAAGGAATTCTACAGGTGATAGCCCAGCGGTAATGTCTTCGCCTCACATGCTTGAGGTCGACGGTTCGAATCCGGGCGGGGCACGCACCTCTGGATTTTTAAAAAATCTATGTGCGGATTTATATCACTAGCTATGTGTAACCATGATCCAATTTGTCTGGTTCCCCTTTCTAAGGGTTACGAAGGTCAGATGGCAGTCGCTTCAATGTAATAACCAGACTCGCCAATTCCAGGATCATGGTCAAAGCGTACCCCGATAGAAACGGGACAAAAGCGCTAAGGGGGAAAGAAAAAAGAAATTAAGGAATTCTACAGTTTGGAAGCCGTGTTAATCGACAGATTGAAAACTGCTGTTACAAGGTGTTTTTTAAAACTAAATTTACAAGAGTTTTAAACAAATTCAAAATTTAAAAAACTCATGCAATCTAAAGTAATAAAGCAATCAAAATGTTAGTGTCTGTGTGTGTGTGTGTGTGTGTGTGTGTGTGTGTGTGTGTGTGTGTGTGTGTGTGTGTGTGTTCAATAATTATTTTTTTCATACAAAATTTTCCAAGTCGTATCTGTCAAAAAAGTGTACATTTTGCACGCAAATATCTGTTAGTTTAAAAGTTAGAAGTACGTATTTACACGAAAAAAATTTACTTTCAAGTATAACTTAGCGTTTAAGTGAAAAACATGGTGAATATTTTGTATAATTATAATGTTTAACTTATTTTTAAAGTAAGCGTTTTGTACATAAATGCCGCCATTTTAATATCTTTACATACAATATTTCATTTTCCTACCGAATGAATATGTTCTTGAAAATAATAAACCTTTGAAATAAATGTAATTATGAAATAATAAAATGAAACACAAGACATTACAGCGAGTTTTAAGACATATATTGTAAAAATGTGTTTATTATTAGTAAAGATATAGGCATAATAAAATTGCATAATTTGTATATAATATTTGATTTATCTGACAATTTTCATTTTTATGGCATCGAACAAACCAATGTAGGTACCTACATATTCAAAAAAGTCTCAAACCATTTGATATTTTTAACGTATTGGAATGGTTACTATGGTAACGGAAAGATTCTGATATTCAAATAAAATTAGCTATGAATCGAATTTATTTAGAACATTGTTGTAGGTAGGTACCTACCTATTACTATTTACTTACAAATCAACAATATACTGATTTTCTATCGGAAAATTATTTTATTTGTTTATTTATGCATGTATGCGATGTACTCCTAAACCGTTTGTCCGATTAAAATGAAACTTTGGTGAACTGTCGAGCGTATGCCCGGGATGGTTTCTGGATTTAAACTTTTTTCTTATTCTTCTTCTTCTTCGTGTATTTTGTCATTTTACCTATGAAGGGGGAATATCCTGGGAAAAGAAGGTCCGACTGTCCTTCCATCTCTTCGCAGATTTCTGGATTTAAACTTTTTTCTTCTTCTTCTTCTTAATCGTGCATTTGGTCATTTTACCTATGAAGGAGGACTATCCTGGGAGAAGAAGGTCCAATTTTCCTTCCATATCTTCGCAGGTATCTGGATTTAAACTTTTTTCTTCTTCTTCTTCGTGTATTTAGTCATTTTACCTTTGAAGGTGGAGTATCCTGGGAAAAGAAGGTCCTTTCATCTCTCCGCGGTTCTTCCAGGATGGTTTCTGGATTTAAACATTTCTTAAGCGACTGAAGGTACGGGATGCAATGAAGGTATGGTATGCACTAAAGGGCCTGAAGGGATGGGAAGTATAAAAGGGCCTGAAGGGACGGGAGGTACTGAAGGGCCTGATTGAAAGGGACGTAATGATGGATTGAAGGGACGGGAGGTACTGAAGGGTCTGAAGCGACGGTTCATGGAGTCTAATTCTTTTTCTTCTTAATTTTATGTAGACTTTACAGTTTTTACACAAACTATTTCCTTTAGTCTTTTTCTTCGTTTTCTTTGTTTTACAAAACTATTTCCTTCGTTTTCTTCGTTTTACAAAACTATTTCCTATAGATTAATCTTCTTTTTTTTATGAAGACCTTTTAGTCAGTTTTTATACAATCTATTTCCAATAGTCTAATTCTTCTATTTTGTGTATGTTTTCTTATTATATGTAGACCATTGGGATAGTTTTTTATACTAACTATTTCTTATAGTCTTATACTTATTCTTCTCTTTTTTATTTAGACTTTTGGGTTAGTTTTAAGTCTAATAGTCTATTGTGCAGAAATATTATTAACGATATGCACACTTGATGAAAATACATATGTAAAAACGAATGGGATGTGGGATGTGACGATGTAACCTGCACTAGAATCTTTTCAATACTTTTGTTTAATCAAATTTAAACCATTTATATCATCCTATTTTGAATAATTTTCAACACCTTCATATTTGATTTCGTTGACGATATTTAAAGAATGGGGGTTGTGGCCATTACTGAACTCTTCACAACGTTTATATTCAAATTAAAAATATATAATATATATTCAAAAATATATAAATATATATTCAAATTAAAAATAGTTTAAGTCTTCTTCTTCTTCGTTAATGTAGACTTTTGTGTCAATTTTAAGTCTATCACTCTAATTGTGCAAAAATATAATGCACACTTGATGAAAAAATATAAAAACGAATGGGATGTGACCAACGCTAGATCTTTTCGGTACATGATTTAATCAAATTTTTTATTTTTACCACATTCCAACATCCAAAATTACTAAATTTTCAATAGGTACATATTACAATTTGTTTTCGATGATAATATTTAAAAATGGGGGTTGTGGCCAAACCAATCTCTTTACAACGTTGATAAATAGTCATATATTTAAAACCATTTCGCATAGTCCATGCGTGCAGAAATTGTATATTATACTTCATTCACACTTTATAGCAATATATAAAAAAGAATGGGTTGTGGCCATCACTTGAACATTTTACAATGCTTAAACTCAATCAAATTTCAAACCACTTTTCATAGTCCGATATTGCAAAATAATTGGGTGACAATATTATAGAAAACGATTGCTTATTTCTTCACAATTTTACATTCTTGGCCAACGGCGGGACATAAAAGCTAGTAGTATAATATATATATATATGAAAAAATATACTGTTCTTTATTTCAATGACGTATCCTTTGAAGGTTTTGGGGAAAAGATTTTCAAAATTTACTATTTAGCCTACTATAGTTTCTTAAGAAAGGCTGGGAACAATTTTGTCTTAGTGGCAACAATGGCATTCCAAGATGTGCACGACCTTCAAGAAAGAAGAGTGCATTAAATCGTATTAGATAAGCTCTCATTTAACCGGAAGTTATAAGTCACAATTATTGTTATTTTTTTAATCGTCTTTGCGTTTATAACAATTAAGATGAAAGTGAAATCATCAAAAGATATTGTTAACGGTCAGGCGTTATGAAACAATGACACTCCAAAATATGGATGGCCAGATGTAACCAAATGATCATGATCTTCATGATTACCAATGATCGTCAGATTTAACCAAAATATATGAATAGGTACCTATAGTTAATAGCAAAGTAAAATCTGCTATTAGACGATTGAATATTGAACATGTCAGCCTTCGTGGATCAGTTGGTTCTGTATCTGACTGCTGATCTAATTAATATTATCACCGAATTATCAAACGAGTGGGTTGTGGCCAACACTAAATTCTCCACACCATAGTACGAGTTCATTTTTCTTCTTGAAATGTTGACAATCTCTAAATGCATTTTTATGAAGTACATTTATATTAGATTCTTAAACAAGCATAAGATTCACAGAGGACAAAAGTTTTCACAATACACCATACACACAAAAAAAGTGTCACGAAACTCATAGCATGTATTTTCTACATGATATACGGCAGAATTCGACTGCTAACCGCTAATACAGTTGCTATAAAACTGTTACTAATGTCTCTTACTTGCCTCAGTTCGATATTGGGTGAACTAGTGAACTGACTCCATCGTTTTCGTTTTGCTGTATTTCTTAGTATTGTCGTATAAATAAATAAATAAAAAATGATCGTTTTTTTATCAATAAAAGATCTGCCACGTATAAAATGAACTGCTCGTTCAGGTTTTGACAATTTATTGATATTACACGTTGCAAAATGAGGCAATTTCGTTTTCACCAAATACCTTTAGCGAAAATTAAATGTTTACATGTTGAATAACAAACATATTATATTATAACTATCTACCTACAATGGATTGGATTTCGTTAATGGTCGTATACAGGTAGATATTATTTTCACCTTAATGGACTCTTTCTAAAATTATGTTAAAAACAAAACAGGCATAAACAATAAACAAACATGTTTAAATAAGAGCTTATCCAAATACACGCCGTACTTAAAATAACCGACAATTATTGTCACTAAAATGAAGAAATTGCCATTAGGCAATAAGCCCGCCAGTGTAATTAAATAAATAAATAAAAAATAAAACAATCATGTCACAATATTTTTATTATTTCAAATCTCTTTGATTTTACTGTAAGTGAGTTAATCAGTTAATTGATTTCGAAGCAATCGCTTCTTCGTCAGGACTGTTGAATCTGAAGTTATGATGAAAATGACTAAGCTTCAAGACCAAAAGTACTTAAATGCAAGAGATTCCAGGTTTTGTAAAACAAAGTTTATAATACAATAGTTTTTTTTTTCAAATTTTACTATATTTTTCAATCTCATTTGAAAAATGAAATTGAGATCACTAAGACGAATGTGTGGTAAAACGATGTATGATAGAACAAGAAATGAGGATAATAGACGATAATGTATAATTGAAAGAGATAATATAACAAGTAAGATGAAAATAAATGCCCTAAGGTGAGTTCGCCACATAGAAAGAATGAGTGACGACCATCTGACAAAAAATATATAAGTTTAATAAAAGAGGAACAAAAAGTAGAGGTCGGTCAATGAAAAGTTGGCACGATCACATAAATGGAATTTTGAAAGATGGATATAGAAGTAAGAATAATATAAGAGCGTGTATGGGACGAAATATTTATGTCGGATTCTGGCTTTCAGTAGTCTCTGCCTACCCCAAATAGGGAAATGTCGCGATGGTATGGTATGATATAGTACGGGTCCTTAAATTTTATTCATTTTTAAAAAAAATCACTTTTCATTCAGTAAAATATATCACATTTGTATGAACGACATTCTGGCCTTATTACAGGAATATCACTTCTAAAGTGCACTTTACACGAACACTATTTTCAACGGGTTTCAGGTTTTCGCCGGGATTTTCAACGCGATGGGCAAAAAAATAGAACGTGTTCTATTTTCAACGCGATTTTCATATTTTTGGTAAAACAGAAATCTGTAAAATTATTCGCTGTCGTCGTTACCGACGAGTCAACAATCAACATGGCTGCCGTTTGCGTTGACTTTTACGTGAGTGACATTCGCTCGCGATGTATTTTGTTTATTTGGAATAAGTCGAAACTTTTGATATACTATATATAATTTTTCGATATACATTTATTTATATTATATTAAAAATTTGCACATATAATTGTGTAAACTGTGTTAAGTACTGTAAAGCGTTGCTCGGAGTAACCTCTATTTTGGATGCTGTTTTAAGCATTGCGTGTAAAGCGATGTTTGGAGTAACCTGTATTTTGGATACTATTATAAGCGTTGGAAACCGGGTCGGGTTGAAAATAGTATACGTGTAAAGTGCACTTAAGAAGGGGAAAGGGGTTGTAACAGGGGCGGATATATTTTATATGGATTGCGAAAAATTACACCAATGTTAGAAAATTCTTCACCTTGATTGTGTAGTCGGATAACTGGATAATTGACGTATGGGTATTCTTCTTCTTCTTCTTTCTCAGCCATCCTTCCACTGCTGGGTGTAGGCCTCTACTAAGAGCTTCCACTCGTCTTTTTTTTGGGCTTTTTGAACCCATCTGCTTCCAGCGACAGAGACAATATCATCGGCCCACCTTTTCTGGGGCCGGCCTATTCCCCTTTTCATATCCCATGGTCTCCAATTTAGAATTCTGGGTGCCCATCTGTCCGTACCCTGTCTGGCAACATGACCTGCCCATTGCCATTTAAGTTTTGCAACTCGATCCATGACATTAACACTTTTGTCTGGCGTCTGATTTCTAATTTTGTCTCTTCGATTTACACATATCATTTGCCTTTCCATGGATCTCTGAGTGTATTTTAGGTTATGTATGGTCCTCGCAGTTAGCGTGATAGTTTCCAGACCATACGTAAGCACAGGCAGGATACATGTTTGAAACACTTTTCTTTTCTGACATGTGGGAATATCTCTGTTTTTTAGGACATCTTTAAGTTTCCCAAAGTCTGCCCAACCTAGACCGATCCTTCTGGGTATTTCTGCTGTCTGGTTACCCATTCCTAATTTTACCTTATGTCCAAGGTATACGTATTCTTCAACAGATTCAATTATTTTATTATCAATTGTGATAGTGCTGTTAGATGGACTCATGATTTCCAGACCGAATATTAGGGAAGCATCTTGGAGTTCTTTTATCATAATATGAAGTTCTTCCAGATCATCACTTATAAGCACTTTGTTATCTGCAAAGCGGAGGTGGTTTAAGTTTATTCCATTTATTTTTATTCCCTTACCTTCCCAGTTTAAAATTTTAAATATGCCCTCCAAAATCAATATAAACAGTTTAGGTGATATGGTATCTCCTTGTCTGACCCCTCTTTTTATATTGGGTATGGGTATTGTTGTCATAAAAATGCATAATACCTATATAATACTATGTCAATATGAGGGGGGGGGGGGTTGGTCCGGTTAAACAGTGAAATCGAAACCCTCAAGATTACCCATATCATAGATATGATAATTATCATATGGAGTTATACATATAATATGTATGGGTAGTATATACATGACCACCGTTTTATTCACCGTTTGACCAGACTTGCCCCCCTGTTTAAGTGTCTCGGTATTTGAAATTGTTAAATTAAAACAACATAAAAGACTCTAATAATATTATTTATTGCTATAGGTATGTGTGTGAGTTATAGTTATAATCGATTTGTGTGTGAGATGAACGGAAATATTACGCTAGAATATTATTGTAGGTACCGTTATAAATCTGCATTGTCAATTGTCTTTGTTGAGTATAGTATTATCTTTGTATCAGCTGTTATGAGATTAACAACACATTACCTATAAGTTTTATTATACTCTTGTTACAGTTCACATGATATTATGTGAATTTATCACTGATATATTACCTATGTATGTACGTGTAATATGTTAAATGAGCTCTACGTGATGTTATTGTGAGTATGGCATAACAATTTATTACACGTGATGAGAAGAATAAATTAGTAGATTCATACATAGATGGCGTTGATCTTTTCAGCTTATTTTCAAAATAACAGATTTTCACGATTGATTATATATACAAAATATATAGAAATTTCAAAAATAGATTGATGGGGAAATCAATAAGAAAGCATTATTGGTGAACGCTGCGCAAGCGCATAAAAATATCACGTTAATCAGAACGATGACAGGTCGTAAGCCCTGTAGGTGCCTTGAGTTCCGGGTTCTCCTATACTCGTAATATTCCAACTTCGTCTAAATCGAGATGTCAAAAATTTGTCATAGAATAAATTATTACCTAAATCTAATTAATCGAATATATTATTACCTAAATTATTTATTCAATACTTTTCGTTTTAGAACAGTTAATAACTAATGAACTGTTAACCTAATTACTGAGAAAATAAAATACAGTTAACAAATTAAGTTTTTATTGTAATACAGTTACAATAAAAACTTAATTTATACAACGACAGATTTTTTTATTTATTAAAGATTTTTTTCTAAGATAATCAGAATAGTATTCCATTTATGTAACAACAGACATTCAGAAAAAGCTAGAAATGTTTTATGAAATCCCATCAACCGCCGTGACATAGTGATCAGTCAATATTTTTTCATGAAGTTATTGCTTCGCTGGGCTGTTGGAATCGAGTGATACTGGAAGAAATTGCCAGTTTGGCTGTTAAATCGCCACTTGTGCAGGGTGCAAGGAAGCGGTCATAATCAAAAATGAATAAAATGGTCACACAGGAAATCGATTTTTGAAAGAAAACAAAAATCAAATAATAATCTAATTAGCAGTGGGCTATAATTACCGACTACATTATTTTTTTTCTAATAGTTTCATTTTTTTGTATAAGAAAGATCCTTCTCTTTTGCGTGCTGAAACAACAATGTACTGCTTTTTCTGAACCACTTCTTCAGATTGAAACTCTTCGCCATCCTTGTCCTCTCCTCCTCTGTATCCTTCCCTGGATCACATCCTGCGGGAGTTACTCCTTTTTTCTCGCTTCATATGCCTATAGTATTGAAGTTCTCTTGTCTTTATACAGTGAAGTCATATTATCCGCTACAATTATATGGGTTAAGATAACTGAGACATCACGTTATATTATTCTGATTATTTTTCTTTTCTGTTTATGTTTAATTATTTCTGTTAATTAGTTTGCATTCAAAAACATGCAACCTTAGGCCAAATTGAAAAAGTTCTTCCTCAGACCAGGGGGGCAAGTCTGGTCCAACCGGCGAAATCAAAACCCTCGTGATTACCCATATCACGGATATAATTATCATAAGTCTTTTTTATAATATAATAATAAGTCTTTTTTATAATATAATAATAAGTTATATCTATAATAAAAAGTAAAGACTTTTTGATTCTACATTAATTTAATTGAGCGCGATAGGCCTATATTTCGCCTTGTTAGGGCATTAACTAGCTTATGACTATTTTGACAAATTTTACTTATATTTATAGATTAATTATGTAGGAGGAGCTTACAGGTTCTTGTGATTGGTCATTTAAAACTATTGATATTATACAATGCAAAAAAGAAATAAATTTACTTTACTCTGGTTGGTTGAGACTATTTATTTTTTGACCAATCCCTATTTAAATAATTAGTGAAATTGAATATAATGAATTGATTTATGGTAATGGCTGGTTTTTCGGTGTAACGGTACATGGTATTGTGTTCTAATGGGCAGTGAAATGCATTAAGTGTTTACAATATTACGGATTATTTCTTAAGCTATTGTTGATATGTAGGTATTCTTGGTGGAGTAGTATGATGGGTGTATCTGAAACAATTAAAAAAAAGTTTGCGGCAGAATCAAATCAAATAACTTAATATGGTATATTTTTGTTTATGGAATAATATCTATGAGCGGTGATCTGTGTATGTTCATTTGTTCATTTATGACAATGACGTTAGGACTCCACCAAGAATACCTACATATCAACAATAGCTTAAGAAATAATCCGTAATATTGTAAACACTTAATGCATTTCACTGCCCATTAGAACACAATACCATGTACCGTTACACTGAAAAACCAGCCATTACCATAAATCAATTCATTATATTCAATTTCACTAATTATTTAAATAGGGATTGGTCAAAAAATAAATAGTCTCAACCAACCAGAGTAAAGTAAATTTATTTCTTTTTTGCATTGTATAATATCAATAGTTTTAAATGACCAATCACAAGAACCTGTAAGCTCCTCCTACATAATTAATCTATAAATATAAGTAAAATTTGTCAAAATAGTCATAAGCTAGTTAATGCCCTAACAAGGCGAAATAGGCCTATCGCGCTCAATTAAATTAATGTAGAATCAAAAAGTCTTTACTTTTTATTATAGATATAACATATAATGGAATTCTACCAAATAAAAACTTCATCGATAATTAATAATAATAAGTCTTTTTTATAATATAGTTATTTTTTTGTGTAAGTATATGTGTAAATAATGGAAATAAATAATTTCATTTGAAGTAAATTACGATCTCATTCCAACCTCTGTCTCTCCATAATTTTTATTTTCAGAATCTTTCTGTACCTAAATTCAGACAAAAAAATCTAGGTTATAGAAGAAATGATTGAAAATTGATCAAATTAGAATCTACACATAGATATCCATATTACAGCAAAAACTGGAAGTGAAAACTGGGAAATGGAGTATGTTACATACCATAATAATCAATGCAGTACATAATAATAATATGTATGCAAATTTATTTTCTGATGTCAATATATGTATAGGAAGTAAATAATTATACGCGCGTATTGCGGGTAATCGCTCGCTACTATCAATGACAAGTATTTTCATACTATATATTATGAACTCGGAAGATTTTAATTGGATCTTTATATTATATCATCAATTGCAATTATTACAAGAACGCAGAATTATAATGATTAAAATTATATCAAGTTGTTGACACAAACCACTAGAGATCTTATTAATATAATTACAATAATTCCAGAATACAATTTGCTCATAAACCTACTACTAAATATCCTTATTTGAATTCACTACTCTTCAGGGCTACTCATAAAGTTGAATAAAGTAAGATTAAGATCAGCTTTAGATTTTAGCAATACTAATTTATACAACAATTTCATACAATACGTTGATTTTAACAAATTTTTATGATTAAATGAAGAGAAATATTAAAATCAGATTATGATCGAGTACTGATTTATACATTTTTATGATTAAATGAAGAGAAAGATTAAATCAGATTATGATCGAGTACTGATTTATACATTTTTATGATTAAATGAAGAGAATGATTAAATCAGATTATGATCGAGTACTGATTTATACATTTTTTATGATTAAATGAAGAGAAAGATTAAAATCAGATTATGATCGAGTACTGATTTATACATTTTTATGATTAAATGAAGAGAAAGATTAAATCAGATTATGATCGAGTACTGATTTATACATTTTTTATGATTAAATGAAGAGAAAGATTAAATTCAGATTATGATCGAGTACTGATTTATACATTTTTATGATTAAATGAAGAGAAAGATTAAATCAGATTATGATCGAGTACTGATTTATACATTTTTATGATTAAATGAAGAGAAAGATTAAATCAGATTATGATCGAGTACTGATTTATACATTTTTATGATTAAATGAAGAGAAAGATTAAAATCAGATTATGATCGAGTACTGATTTATACATTTTTATGATTAAATGAAGAGAAAGATTAAAATCAGATTATGATCGAGTACTGATTTATACATTTTTATGATTAAATGAAGAGAAAGATTAAAATCAGATTATGATCGAGTACTGATTTATACATTTTTATGATTAAATGAAGAGAAAGATTAAAATCAGATTATGATCGAGTACTGATTTATACATTTTTATGATTAAATGAAGAGAAAGGTTTAAATCAGATTGTGATCGAGTACTGATTTATACATTTTTATGATTAAATGAAGAGAAAGATTAAATCAGATTATGATCGAGTACTGATTTATACATTTTTTATGATTAAATGAAGAGAAAGATTAAAATCAGATTATGATCGAGTACTGATTTATAAATCAATATTTTTTATGATTAAATGAAGAGAAAGATTAAAATTAGATTATAATCAAGTACAGATTTATACATTTTTAATATTAAGGCAAGATATGAACTTAATTAAGGGGGCGACTGCTGCCAACGTACCTTTTTTTTTCAATTTGATTAATACAAAACGAATCATTTTGAAATAAATATCTTAGTTTGGATATTAATAAAGAAAAATATACCTTAACTTTTTAATTATGTTCTGTAGAAAAATAATAGGCATATCCCGATTTTTGACATTTATCAAAAAACATTAATCTTATGGAACGCACTCGACGGTTCATAGATGCTTTTGATAAAAAAAATTAGTTTCGACTCGAAATTTTGTAGTAGGTACATTATACATAATACACCCATAGAATAATAATAGTATAGTATACTCTTTAGCCTGCAGTAAACGCGACTGCTGTATGTTGACTAATTTGGTCAACATTTTGCTACGAGCATTCAGTAATCATTTGGCCGGCTGCGTGATACGTTCTCCAAATAGGGATTTTTTTAACTGTTTGCTAAATTATTTACGCAGTCATAACGAGTAGTACCTACTATACGAACAATGTCTACCAGCAGAGTCATACATATATTGACACGAGCCGGCCAATAAAACGGCTTCACTTTTTCAGTGCAGTATTGTATGGGAATGAGTATTCTATAGTTTTATTATTATTCTATGAATAATACACCATACAAAAATCTTATAGACTTGTTGTACAACATATACAGATAATATAATATTATTTCATAACAAAAAAAAATTATTTACACCCAATATTACAAAAATACGGCTATGTACACCCGCATACCTGTCGCTGGTTACCTCACATTGTAGAAAATGGCACATACATATTATGTATGTGAAGAGTAGGTACCTATTGAGTAATATTTTCATTTTCGATTTCAAATTTCTTTCAAACGTATATTTTAAGACAGTTTTGGTCTGAAAATTACAAAATATTAAAATTTCATCATTGTTTCTTCTTAATACGTTTCCGTGTTTCATTTTGTCCTCATCCGATCCGATCGAGGTCAAAAATCAAAATGCAAATATTTTAGCGCAGTGTCGAAAGGTTCGCCCGAATATTGTGTAATTTATTCAAACAACGCCTAAATTTATTCGTTAATGGATTTTGTATCATGCATAAGTTAATATTTATTAGTTTCAAATATTCATTAATGAATGCATTATGAATTATAAAATCTCAAAATTTGGCATCGTTGTATATTTAGCTGATTATTTTTTAATAATATTTGACATAGTACCTGTTAGTTGCCCGAGAAACAATATTAAATAAATAATTCAGGTGTTCACTAATCATCGTAAATCCATCACTCTTTTGTCTTGAAAACGTTACCGAAATTTATATTGATTTTTTGCACACATTCCTGGCTTCCTTTACATCCATGCATTGTCTCATGCATGTTCGTCGAGCATTCATAATACGGTCATGCCATCCCATTTTGTGGCGGCCATGCTTTTCACTCCATCTGTTACACCCATGTAAAGTTTTTTGGTCAACCGTTCATTGTTCATTTATTTAATATGTCCAAACCATCTCAGGGCATTCACTTTCATTTTATTTATAATACCTATACTTCTTTATCGTGCATTCTTTCCTTATGTCCTCCATTGTTACCCTATCATATATCGTTCTATAACAAACTCTTCTTAGTGATCTCATTTCTACAGCATTTATTCTACTTTCATGCATCTTTTGCCACGTCCATGTTTCGATGGCATACGTCAAAATAGGCACTACAATTAAATTTTGTCCAGCAATTTTCATGTCATGCATTAATTTTACATGCACCCAATAACAAGTTGACCCATTCTGAATTCTGCACACAAAGGCCCAAGGTAGACGCAACGCTGTTAGGCCTTAACTTCGATGCAAGATGGCGTGCAAAACAGGATGATGAGAATTTGGCGTAAGGAACTTGATTTCAAGAAACTATATATTTTCTATCTTGTGGGGCATCTCCCTCTTTCCCTTCTACCTTCAACCCCATCCACGACAACCAGCTTCTCAAGGCTATTCTCATTGCGTCTGGCGATGTGTCCAAAAAACTTAAGGACACGCTTAAGGCATATGGGGGATAATCTGTCCTCTAACTATAGCTCCTTTAGGATGGATATGTTTGTCCTTTTCACCGTCCGGGGAATTTGAAGAATACGGCTTTGATTGTCCATGATTGTCCAGCGTAGAGAAAAATGGCGAAAACAAGTGCCCTTATTAAGCAGACCTTTGTTGATTTGGAAATACTTGTATCTTTCATTAGTAGATGTGGTAAAATATTTTTTTTTATATATGGTGATAGCGCGTTACCTTTCTTCATTTATTTTATTTTGGATATCCAACAGTACAGTAGAATATAATAACAAAGTATGAGTTAAGAACAATGGAAAAAACAGTAAATGATAGACTACGGATTTTCAAGTATGACATAATAACCGAATTACATATTTATGTTTTATTTTAATCAATTAGTATTAGAGAAGCTTTTAATCTAAACAATCATTTATTGCATAAAAATGTATGTTAATGTTTGTTTTTGTATATTTTATGAACTAGACACGATTTTTAAATCAATTTTTGATATAATTATTATTTTTGTCGTCTGTTATATAATAATTTGAATATCTCGTAACCGTGTTGTTATGTTATATAATTTGATGAATATATTAATCAGTTATAATCGTGTGGCTTGTGGAAAATCAAGTGGTGTTTTTTTCTGATTTTATGTTATTTTTGCATGTCGCCGAGGTAAGGTAATATCGAGTTGTGTAACAATTACTATTATGGATTTTACACGCGACATATCTCATACATACAAACACACAATGACTGGGTCACGATGCTAAGTGATGAAGATTTGATTGCCGTTTTGCGTTTAAGTTATATAACATGTTTTGATAATACAAAAACAGTGACAAACTATCAATAAACTTTACATTATAGCGGTGCATTGAAATATTTTGTCTCCCATTCCACGTTGGTCCCGCAATAATCGTCTATACTGAATTAAAAATACATATTTTTGTAATTGTTTTGAAAACTTAATTTGTGTGCCATATTTAAAATAACAATAACATTAATACCCTTTGAAATTTTGAGTTCAGTATGTAACACAAAGTTTAAAATGTGTTAATTTTGTTGTCATTTAAATAATATGCTTTATAATTAATTAATTTATTTTTATTAATTAATTTTAATCAAAAAGATTTAAATCAAATATTTATTTTTAATTACATATATGCAAACAATGGATTTTGTTCCCTATCGGGAGTCAAATGATATTTTTATTGACAAGCTTTTAATATCTCAATAGAGACAATTATTAAAATAAGATTAAGATTGAGATTAGATTAAGACTATGTTAGGATAAGATTTAGATTATATTGACACTTAATGATTTTTTTTTTATATTTTTATTGACAACTATATTAGGTAATATCTCAATAGAGACAAAGTTGGGATAATAAAGAAGAACCAGGAACTCAAGACACCTACAGGGTTTACGACCTGTCATCGGCTGGTTTACGTGATCACTTTGTGCGCATGCGCAACGGTGAACGTCACAACTTAATTGGTGAACGTTACGCAAGCACATAAAGTGATCATGAAAACCGGCCGATGACAGGTCGTAAGATCTGTAGGTGCCATTAGTTCCTGGTTCTTCTATAAAATCCCAACTTCGTCTCTATTGAGATATTAAAAGTTCGTCAGTAAAAATATCAAAAAAATTTATTAAGTGTGAATATAATCTAAATCTTATCCGAACATAATCTTAATCTAATCTCAATATTAATCTTATTTTAATATAATCCTAATCTAACCTCAATATAACCTTAATCTAATCTTAATATAATCTTAGTCAAATTCATGAGTAGCTCTGCAAATCAATGGTTCAATTACAAAAGATCAGAATAAAACGCTACGATCAAGCTTCAATTGGTAATATAATAAAATGAAACGTCAGAAAGGGGTAGTATAAGAAGGAATAGTTCTTCTGAATAATATTCTGAGAAACTGAAATGTTAGAAACCATGAATGAAATTATTCTGTATGTATGATTTTATCTTTCTACCACACTAGGGACACGACGTAATTGTATCAAATTATATTGAAAATTGTCCGTCGTTCACTGGCTGAAATGTCCAGAATGAGTTGACTATACGGTATGCTTAATGGTGTTTAGATCCCTGGACGACTTGGCTCCACACTTCATTCAATAAATGTGTCAAAAGAATGTTCCGCCAGGAAGACAGCTTACATTGAGATCATCTGAATCATGCAGTAGACTTCTAAATTAATTGGATAGAGTCAATAAGGCGGCTTAATTTGATCGCAGTTTCAGTGTAAACGAGCCTTTTAAGTGGAATTAATTGCCCCGCAACATGTTATATAGAGCTCATAGCATTTACTTTTTCGCTAAATTACTTAAGAATGCTTTGTTAAATTGTGATCCGTAATTCATAAAAAAATGAAAATGTAGTTTCTGAAATTTTACATTAACTGATGAATTAATTTTTTCTTTCCTTTTTTTTCAGGTAAGGGCAAAATCTTCTTTTTCTCTTCAGAAGTTGGCAAGTAAAAAATTTTTTTTTATACCCTTTTCTTGAACGTCTGTAATGGAATTTTGCAATCAATTTTAACTAACATCCAGACCAGGTAGAGCTCTAAAACTTCCAGAATTTGTGTATTACCGATGACAACGCATGTTTCTGATTCATTTGATAATGTGATAAAATTGAACAATTTTGTATTTCATACAAAGTAAACAAAGCTATGCGTTTTCGGCCGAGCGTCAATAAAATCAGGATTTTATTCGTTTCGATGCAACAATAATATTTTACTGTTTTTACATGTTTTCAATGTAAAAACAGTTCAAATCATTATTATATACATTTCTAAACATGATTCAACTGTCAACAAAATAAAAATTAAGGAAAATCAAATTAAATGATTATTTTGAGAAGAAAATTTGTAACAGACTAAAAATTTCAATCAGTATCGATGCCGATGTTTTTCTCGACCGGACCTCTTATTCTCTCTCTATCAACTCTGTCACTCGTTCGTCATTCATTCATTTCACGTGGCCAAACCATCGTGGTGTGTTTACTTTTCTTTCTGTTTTCAATATCTTTAGCTCAACGAATCGTATAGCATCGAAAAAACAGACTGATGTGGGGCAAGTTCTTAAAATATTTCATTTATAATTTTTCTCGATTAACTAACAGGTACTATGTCTAATAATAATTTAACACGCACCCAACAACAAGTTGCCGCTTTCTGGAGACTTACGATATTAATCGATCCAGATCCAGATCTAGATCCAATTAGTCTCACAGATCCAGACTGAAAAACTGTGCCTCCACCGGGAATCGAACCCGGGACCTTTGGATCAGCAGTCAGATACCTAATAAACTGAGCCACGAAGGCCGAATATTTTTCGTAATAATAACATGTTCAATGGTTGAAAATTGAAAATGGTTGGAAGTTATTAACAGCATTAACAGGAGAATCACATTTAACACTTTCTGATAAAATATACTGAAAACACAATTAAAAACTGTGTCTCCACCGGGAATCGAATCCGGGACCTTTGGATTAGCAGACCTAGCCAACTGAGCTACGAAGACAGAGTTTTAGGAAAGGTACATTTCCTTGGTGTTGGTCTAATCTATGCAAAACCGTTAGATTACTGTTTTTAATCCTATACGACTCATCTTCTTTCCTTATTCTGCCATTCCGTAGTACTGGAGACTTAAAAATCAACAAACATCTAATAATTTAAATATTCTATTCTAATATTATTAGCATTGAAAACAAAACGATTTGGATGAACAAAGACAGTTCAAAGAAGCGGTGCAATTGATTTAAATTATTGTGAAAGAGGAAATGAGTTTAGTATTGAATATTGAAAACGGATGTAAACGAAATGAAGATTAATCTATGGGAGTGACTCGGTGAGATTGATATTACAGATGATGGACGATCGTTAAGGAGAATTATTACAATATTCTATGGTCATATCATATTATGGTCACTCAAGGGACTTTTCAAACTTCCACGTACCCAATTCAAAGGAAATATTTGATAATAATTTTTCTGTATTTTAATATATACCTATTTTATCAATAAAAAATATTAATATCAAAAGTTAATACACAAGTAAGAACTGTTAATTATGAACAAAATGAGAAAACCACAAATATCAACTTAAGAGGGTGACTGCTGCCAACGTACCTATTTTTTCAATTTGAATTACAGGGCAAAGGGATTGCAGCCAGCTTTACCGTTGCGCGATAAACAGGCCGTTTGTTAGTGAATCCTTTTGTTCATTCTATAGATACTGCCACGGGAAATGCTTAAGAACTTGCAACCCTGGTCTCTCTTCCACCCATTTACAATGAGTCACTCGTTTTTCTCAATCTTAACACCCGTTCACAGTAAACCTTAAATATAAACGAGCCAATCGCTTGTCGAACTCTTTTATTAGCACGGCAGCGTGGCTGTTGAACGATCTTCCGATTTCTGTGATTCTACCTTCTTACATACAACCCAGCTCTTTAAAAAATCTGAATTAATATTTCCTGAGCATCGGAAAGTAATTTTGTTAGTCAAAATGTATCTAGATTTTATAAAGAAGTAGGTAGGTATACATATATGTATATTTTTAAAGATGAGCTCGGCGATGTGAAAACGTATTAGATAAACTTTGTTCACTCACTGTTTGTATAAAAAAACATACGTAACAGTAACAAGCATTTTTCTCTCAGATTAGGTAATGTGTTAAGTGTGAAGATTCATGCGTATTTATCTTCATGAAGTATCCATTCTTCAAATCATAGACGACACACAATGGCTAAATACTACCTGAGATGATACGCAAAAAGAAATCGTTAAGACAAACCTATCGTCGGTGAATTAAAATGCGATACAAAAGTTATAACAATTCATTCATCGGAATCTAATCAATTTAATCACAGTGAGAATTATTATTTCTGATCTAATGCCTTGTTAAGTTGTTCACTTTCTCCTGCTCGCGTACATATATGTAGATGTGTACTATCTCCTTTTGATAATTGGGTAGATAGGTATATACGTACACCTTCCTACCTATCTCAAATGATAAATGATGACTTTTCAAATTATTGTTTCTGCAGCTGGTGACCTAGACTATAGACATGTATAATATGAATTGGATTGTCTTTGAATTTGCGCTGTTACATGGTGTCATTAGCGTGTCTGCATGTAGTTTTCATGTTGCCCGAAGATAATAAATCAAATAAAATACTCTCGATGGTATGCAGGAATATGTTCATAACAAACATGACGGACGCGTATGATGTCTGCAATCGATTCACCAAAAATAGAGTTGATACTTTTTCAATTGATTTCATTACATCAAAACAAGACCCAAATAAATTCCGTACCTACGTTATTATATTTTTATTTTATACAATTTAATACTCGAAATTCTATGGAATGAAATAGACATGGAAGTGGTACGGTAGTGCCCTGGACAAGTGATCACGTGGATCTAGGTTTGATTCGGGCCTCAAACGATTATGTTTATCAATCTGTTTCTGAAGCAGTCGATTATTTCATCATGATTTATTTCCAAAGATATCATTAAATTTTCACTAATTTTTACCATCCATATATATAAAAGTAGATTATTCCTGATGGTGCTGTTGGTTTAAGATCCGATGCAATCAGTATTTAATCTCAATCATAGTATACAAAATAAGTGTCTTCATTTATTTGAGACTCGGTACTTTTTAATATGGATGACATGAGTGTAAGGTACCTACATGCCTTTATGTTTTTCTGATAAACCTATAAACGCTGCCAGGTTATTTAGAGCACTGAATAACATAGAATGTCTTGTAGTCAATTTGATCAGGGCATTAAGATGTCACATAATGAATTATGTGACATCGACCTATGCGTAGGAATATATTATATTATTTACCTACTGCATATTTAGTTATTGCATTTGCTGTTTGAGCTAAATAGTGATCTGACATCATATACCTCAATTTACATGCTTTATTTACGCATAATATGTCGGACGAGAAACTCTCGCGGTATTGTAGTTTAAACCATAATCTAGTAATTAGAGTTGCAAATTGACAACTGGTTGGTTACCTGTGGCATTTTGTTGGTGATTTAATGGAGTTGTTAGTTGTAAAATGTGGTATTCTCTTTGCATTAATTATGCAAAACGCAGACGGAAAATAGGTGTGAGCTACCAGCTAAATCTCAGCAGGTATTTTTCAAGATTATTACTGTAGGGAATTGTTGGCTTGCTTAGGCCATTATTTGGAGTACTTTGTTGGTACGATTGGGTAACTGTTAACTTCTATGCAGAACACTGGAATTACGCATTCAAAATCGTTTAGAGACTCAGGCGTTGTTATTTTCACAACTGCACCGACAATTGTTACAAATTGAGGTGGTGACCAAATCATTATCGACACTCATATTAGACCTTTCCTTTTTCAGTTCGCTGCTTTTATGGCCGTACTTACAACTACAAAATTTATTATTAATGATATATTGACCCTAGTTGTAGCACATTATCTTAAATAAAATTTATTTGTTAGTTCCTGATAATTTCCTGTGAGCTGGATAGCGGACAATAAGTTGTTTTATTGCCCGCTATTAATGACCAATCTAATAATCTATTTAGTTTAAAAAAAGATTTTACAAGAAAATTATTTTCTATAACAATAAAAATCCGAATATGCAGTCATTTGTATGATGACATTGTTATGTTGCATCGAAATGCATATTATATAGTGGTACCTTCATAATAATTAAACATACATGATAATTAATAAGACCAGGCCTTTGATAATTTTACAAATTATGATATACTTACCTTATTGTTATTAACAAATTATTAAAAGCCTGGCTTCGACCAAACGAGGAGGATCTGGTCGGCGCTAAACAGAATCCGAACTGGCCATGGTAGGTGTGATGATTTTGCCTTTAAATGTGGATGGCGAGAGTCCCCTAGGTGTGACGTGATAACAAATAAATTTTCAACAATTAAAAACTCTGTGAAGACCACTCGGGATTAATATTATAGAAGAGCAGGACGAACGCCTTTAGTCTCGCTCGGCAGTGACTCGTCAACTGTGGCGAATGTTGTTGTGTGGTTCGGGCACACCGCCGGCGCAGACGTCGGGTCAGACATCCTGTGTTGACAACGAGACGTCAAATCTGACAGGTGATGATTGCGTCGGATGCCCCCGGTGTTAGCCCGCGGAACCTTCGGACGCCAACACGAGGACCGAGGGGTCGGGGTACAAGCCCCTCCGACTTGAAACGGAGTGTACTTAGCGGCCGATTTCGAGACCAATCGGAGGCCCTGACGTGTGTGGTTGGATTCTCGGGGGCAGTGGTTGAACCCGATGGATGGTGGATATTTTGTGTTTGTCCGATGTTGCGGCTGCGTCCGGTGGTGAACAGGGCCAATGAGCTCTATAGCGTCGCCGGCGTGGAAGTGGATCGCGATCTCCCTCGATTATCGTTGTTACCTGCAGTGGAATTCTTTTACAGAAAAAAATCTGTCTTTATACTATGAGGTAAATTTGGTAGTCTTTGGCTCTGGTCTATAAGATTAATGATATAACAACAGAAAAATCGCTCTATTCAATTTTACATGGTCATTTAATGGGCGCCAATTTTACATTTATACTCTTGTTATTGAAATTATACTAACTATATCTTATGTAGAGTGTGCTTGAAGTAAAAATTTAGATAGAGTTTTAACAAATTATCCTAGTTGGCACAAAATTATGCATACCTACATATTTTTAACAAATGACATTATTTGGGTTATAGAAATTGATGGGTGAAAGCTTGACCCAATTATTGACTAATTCATGGATTTGTCTCATTTTGCCACAGCGAAACTATTCATCCAACGACTTTTGTATAATAATGCATTCATTCAAAATACTTTCTATTACTAGGAATGGATTGCCTGTTTGTATAAATACTTGGGTAGGTACCTTATCAATGTCACTAGTTTATTGTGCTTTATTTAGGTAGGTATGTAGATATATCAATTATTTGTTAGATCAGTGTATGCATACAAAGTGATATGTCGCTCCAAATGCATTTATAACCCGCATTTTTATAGTATTTTATGTATATTTATTGGCTATTTTCGTTTATTAGCATAAGAGATAATTTATCATTGCCTTTGAAAGAGTTTTTATGTTGTACTTTTTTTCTTTGTCCCATTTATTTAGGGTCGGCTCTACTAGTCTTCATCCTCCAAGTCTTTCTGTACTCCTCATCCTTCTAAAGGACTCTTGCTCCCTTGAGATTCCTGGTTACTGTGGACATCCAAGTGGTCAACATCTTATACTCTAAACTATAAAAATATTACGTGGCTTGTAGAATTTAATGAATAATGTTATTAGATTTTTGATACTTCATCATACATTTCTGTAACAAAATGGATCATTCGATCTCTGTCATAGATCATATTACCCAATTGTATTTTTAATTTGATCGACGTTTTACCTAGCCTATGTTGTAAATTGATTTATTTATGGGATGAATGGACAATAAGAAACATTACCTTACTTTAAATTTCATAAATTATATATATTTATTTATTTGACTATACGGCTAGAAGCTTTTTACAATTAACATATATACAGTAGTTACAATAATATATTTTTAAAATAAATTGTATGATGGTCTCTAAAATTATACAAAAATTATTATACAAAAATGTGATTAAATTGATAGTCTTAAAACAGGAATCTTTCCTTGACAGATAGATAAAGATTAATTGAAAAAACATAATAACAATTATGAATTCGGAATTAAAATAAAATTACTAGATTTTATAAAAAAAATCGAAAATAAGAAAGGAATAAAAAAATAGGAATGTAAAAGAAAAAACACCTTGAATAAATTATTTGATAGAAAGAATAAATCAAATCAATTATTAGTGTAGGTACATATATGATGTAGACTGAATTTTTATATGGGACAATTTTTTTCTACATATATGTAGGATGACTGCATTTTTACAAAGCCTATTTTTTATACATTCATCGATTAAAAAATTGACATAATTTCCCTGCACGTTTTGTTCATTCATATATTTTGACTTCAACAAAAAGTATGCAAGTTATAATTATTTGAAGATGAACTAGCATGGGAAATTATGAAATATGGATTTTGTTATTGTTATCTTATTTGTGTTTAAAAGTGAGGTTTAATCGATTTAGTAGCTTTTAATGTTACAACTGTAAAAAATACTACATCAACGGAAAAAAAACAAGCAAACTTGTTCAATTATCATTCAAACATTCCAGTCTTTTGTTTTTGATTACGGTTTATGCTTTCTTTAGATGATTAGACAAAATACTGATTTTGTAACGATTAAGTTTCAGATTGGCAGTATGGAATTTGCAAACATGTTGACATTTTCAGAGGAAATAACACTCGTTGGCGACATTGTTTTCATAAATGAGTTTATGAAATAAGTGCGCATGTATTGTATAAACGATTTTAAGTATCCGTGGGTGACAATAATAATGCGTTGGTTATTTCGAAATTGGTATTTAATTATAATATCTAATAATTGGATTATTTCTAAGTACAGAATAATTTTTGTAATTATATAGTCCAGTCCATATTTCACCAGGTCGTTAAAGTACCTACATACATACTTTGTTAATGTTTGAGCAAATTAACGATTTAACTAAATGGCGAATTATAATAATGTTGGGTGGTATTTTGCGGTGACAAAATTCACACTTATGCAATTATAATGTGTAGCAATATTTATTTTATGTATGTATGTATGTATATTTATTTTATAACGCCAATATTGGAAAGAAAAGGGCCTATGTACATATTTCAAAAAAATAATGTGTATAAATTGCGTTATGTATTACCTATAATGACTGAAAGTAGATATTCACGTGTCGTGCTTAGTAAGAATCTCGAAGGCAGAAAACCCTTAACAGACCCACAAAAAGATGGCGTAGCAGCTGGTAGTCGAATTCCGAGCAGATAAATATAGTGTCTCAAACAGATCATTTGGATCTATAGAAAGAAGTTATATAATTTTATGTTTACGTAGAATTATGATGAAAAAATTATATATAATTTTTCGTTCTATTTTTTTTATTTAGTTCACATTTTGTAAATATGTATATTAAATACTCGCTTAGACCCCATAAGATTATGAAGGATATATTATCAGTACTTCTCAATTTTTTAACTATCAAATATTTCAAAGTGAACCCAAGCTCAGAAAATTTGATATTTTATTTTCAAATTGTTAAAAAGGCACATTACTTTCATAAAATGGCATTGAAAAATTATCATGTTTTCATAATAGAATATTAAAATCAAAATCAAAAATGATTTAACAAACTCTTTCTTGAAAATGCTGAATATTTGAATACTTTGTATAAAAAAAAAATCTATACGAAATTTGAATACTTTGTAAGGTGACTTGGTTGCGATCACAATCCACTAGGTTTATATACGTTTGATGAACAAACTGATGAATTGAGGCCGGTCCTATTTTGCACATTGCAATTGTCACGTTCTGTTGTGGTATTTCATAATAAAAAAATATAATCGTTATTCCAATGCAACTTTTAAAAGAACTACACAATGACATTATATATTATTCAACAAAGTGTTTCTACAAGAATTTCCTTTCTTTTCAAAAAATACATTCCGTCGTAAATTTAAACTTATTTCTTCTATTTATTTTTGCAATTATCCATCCATCCACCATCACGGCATATCCCACAATGTGAGGTAACCAGTGACAGGTTTGTGGGTGTGCATTCACGTGAGCTTATCCTCACACACCTAAAAAGGCACCACATTCAGAAAGGGTGGTGAATCTCATTGTTGAGCTATGTGATATGTTATTGTTGTATTTTCGATTACCCGGCTCATACAGGACACCCAAAAACATTGAAAATAGAAAAGAGTGGAAGCACTGTTCTAAGCCGGTGCCTCACAGAAACGGTTTTTCCTTATTTTACGAATATTCTGCATACATACAAAAGTTTTGTCCAACTAAGCAGCTACAGAGTGACTCAAGAATTCGTATTAATTTTTGATTACTCAAAAATTACGATGTATTCCAACTGTCGCGTGTCGATTCGTTCATGATAATTCAATTCTCTTAATGAATCGACATTATTAAGCCAAGATGCATGTACGAAGGAAAATTTTGTATGGTGTAGTGGACTTTTTGCATGCTAATAACACCAACTAGAGGCCTCGCAGCATATATGTTCCCGTACATGGATTTACTCACAATTCGGAGTAGAACATTTTATGTGAGTTTTGTGTGTGTGTGTGTGTCTCTGTGTGTGTGTGTGTGTGTGTGTGTGTGTCTGTGTGTGTGTGTCTGTGTGTGTGTGTCTGTGTGTGTGTGTCTGTGTGTGTGTGTGTGTGTGTGTGTGTGTGTGTGTGTGTGTGTGTGTGTGTGTGTGTGTGTGTGTGTGTGTGTGTGTGTGTGTGTGTGTGTGTGTGTGTGTGAGGGTGTGTGTGTGTGTGTGTGTGTGTGTGTGTGTGTGTGTGTGTGTGTGTGTGTGTGTGTGTGTGTGTGTGTGTGTGTGTGTGTGTGAGGGTGTGTGTGTGTGTGTGTGTGTGTGTGTGTGTGTGTGTGTGTGTGTGTGTGTGTGTGTGTGTGTGTGTGTGTGTGTGTGTGTCTGTCCCCCCCCTTATAACTTTTGATCCGCTCAATTTACTGAGCCCAAATTTTTAGAATATATAAACAGGTATAGGCCTACAAAACTTTTATACTCAGAATTGTGAATTTTTGTTTCAGTCAGGGGTTATCAACTTTTGAAATTTTGATTTATTTTTCCATATATCTCGGAAACCATAAAAGCTAGAACGCTGAAATTTGGCATAAATATAGACAAATACAAAATCTCAAATAAGTATTTTTAAAAAAAATCCAGGGTTTCTCAAAAATTTTTTATGAAGAAAAATATTTTTTTTTATGATAAATTTATGAGTTAAACTGCCTATATTTCCAATTTTTTTTAAAAATATCAAATAAATTCCGAAACACCCCAACTAGATAATTTAATTTTCTATAAAAAATATTAACATTGTACTAGCACATCTCAATTTTTTTAAAAATAATTTTTATAAAAATTGAATTTAGTGACGACATTGCTTCATACAATTTGTATGGCAATCTCCTACACACATCTAAGAAGACTTAATTGTTTGATACTAATCTCCAAACATACATACATACCATCATTCTGTTTTCATATTCTGGGTAGGATCAAAGGACTGACCTCCATACTATCCAATCTTGACATATATACATATGTAGGTACATGTGTTGTATAGAAAATCAAATATCTTAAAATATTAAATAATTTGTATTCATGGGATTATAGTTTGGTACTTATTCTTCAACTATACATACTATCGCTATCGACAGTTGGATCTCATGTGTTACATGCAACTAGTTTTAAAAAAATGTGTATCTGTATAAAGTATAGGTGTATTAATTTCAGGTAAAGTATCTGAAGTTAAAATAGATTTTCAATCTTTTTTTTGCCAATTCGGTATATTAATGGCATTGTGGCAGCGCCTGGTGGACTGCAACATGTACGGTCCGGGATTCTCGAATGCTTTTTGGCGCTCGCGCTGCCACAGCATTTTCAGTAGCAACAGTAAAATATTTCTAGGTGTGGTTGGCGTTCGAATCACCTAATCATTTTTGTTTCCGCGTTTCATGCATCCATTATTTGCAATGAATAATTATTATATTGGTATCATTGAATAACAAATGAGATGATTTTTTCTTGTGATTTATATTTAACGGATGTGCACGGTTTGAAGGTCGCGAATATTTTAACATAAATAAATAAATCAAAACTAAATAGTATTATTTTTTATAATATTATCAACGTTACCACGGATAAATTCGATCTCTGTTTATTAAGAGCGTTTTTACTCAATGAGGCGTTGTATTGGTAAGAATATGGGCGGTATTTCCTAAGACAATTGTAAGCAATCTTGTTCCTGTTCGATAAAATATATAATTTATTTATAATTTTATGAAACTGATATATTCAACAACACATATTCGCAATATCGCCGGAGTATATCGGCAATGACGCAGTGATACGAGAAATAGAATACCTAATTCCACTATCCCTCCACACTTCCTACAATTCCTAAATATCCCATTAGGTATAATGTTTATGTTTTTAATTTTGAATTACTTATCTTGTATGGTCTTATTTTTTTGTATTCTATATATTTTATTTCAATTTATTGTATCTTTAAATTCAAACTTACTCTATTATTTACATATGTTTTAGTAATTTTATTTTTCAATTACACATAGTGTAATGTACGATGGTGAGGAAACTATTATTTGCTAATTGCGTATGTTTCCCCATAAATTAAATAAATAAATTGATAACCAGTAAAAATGTAGTTATATAAATACATAATATAATATAAAAATATAAACAGGTTTTCATTAACACGATTGTTTTATTTTTTTTAAATAGATACATGTCCTTGTTAAACAAGTACATATACATCTTCTTATGTTCCCTAAAATAAGCATAAATGCCTGTGATATAGAACGAAATCGGTCGAGGCAGGATTCGATCTCGCGACCACTGGATTACTAGCCTAGCGCGCTAACCGCTCTGCTATCGACCAACCTCTTTTTTTTTGACCCATCTAAAGATTGATAATAATGTTTTTAAATTGCCAATGATGCTGACGGTATTAATGGTGTGGTAATCCATTATACTAGATTTTTTAAAATCAAACAAAGGGCCTAGTCAGCTGAAACGGTCGTCCGGATAAAAGGTAAAAAAATGAAGACCAATATTTAATTTTAATATTAAACACTTTCTTGCACTCTGCGCAATTTTTTTTCAGACTTAAACAAACCTAGTTCGATTAAAACACATTCAGCTTATGTAAAAGAAGATATTTAAAAATATTAAAACGCATAGGATGTGGTATGAAACAGACCACAAAGGAGAATGGTACTAATGAATAAGTGTAACTGGTTCTATGATTGTTATTGTGAACGATTACTCTGTACACGATTCATTGAATTTGCTAAATTTTATTTGAAATATGAAATAAACACATGAGTCCTACATGATTCAATACACTTCTTAATTCTGAAAGTTCTTTGTAAACGTTCTTTTCTACCGAGGTTAGTTGGAAAAAGAATTGAAATCTACTCTACTTACTCTTTCACAGTACATGCAGCTCGAATGTGGAATCTATTGCCAGAGAATATCAGAGATGCCCCTAGTTTGATAGCATTCAAAAAGAGTCTGAAGTCACACTTTTGATCCACATAACCACAAACTCACATTTCTTTCCATTTGTCCCTCTATCCTTTTCCCTCTCCTATCCCCCATCCAACAAACATAGGCTGGGGTGTTTCAACTTTAGTATAATATTGACATACAAAAGTATAATTATACTATAGAAAGCGGGCCGTTAACACTGAAGTAAAACTTCGGTTGTTTCACGCCGAAATATACTTTAGTTAAAATCTACTTCAGTTTAAAATGTTGCAGTTGTATGAATCGCTTTATTCCACACTAGCTTTTATGTCCCGCCGTTGGCCAAGAATGTAAAATTGTGAAAGAAAAAGCAATCGTTTTTATAATATTGTCACCCAATTATTTTGCAATATCAGACTATGAAAAGTGGTTTGAAATTTGATTGAGTTTAAGTATTGTAAAATGTTCAAGTGATGGCCACAACCCATTATTTTTTATATATTGCTATAAAGTGTGAATGAAGTATAATATTTATACAATTTCTGCTCGCATGGACTATGCGTAATGGTTTTAAATATGACTGTTTATCAACGTTGTAAAGAGATTGGTTTGGCCACAACCCCCATTTTTAAATATTATCATCGAAAACAAATTGTAATGTGTACCTATTGAAAATTTAGTAATTTTGGATGTTGGGATGTGGTTAAAATTTGATTAAACAAACGTAGGTACTGAAAAGATCTAGTATTGGTCACATCCCATTCGTTTTTATATTTTTTCATCAAGTGTGCATTATATTTTTGCTCAATTTGACTGAAAGTCTTCATTAACGAAGAAGAAGAAGACTTGAACTATAGTAAATAGTTTTTAATTTGAATATAAATGTTGTGAAGAGTTCAGTAATGGCCACAACCCCCATTCTTTAAATATTAGGTGTTGAAAATTATTCAAAATAGGATGATATAAATGGTTTAAATTTAATTAAACAAAAGTATTGAAAAGATTCTAGTGCAGGTTATATCGTCACATCCCATATCCCATTCATTTCATATGTATTTTCATCAAGTGTGCATATCGTTAATAATATTTCTGCACAATAGACTATTAGACTTAAAACTAACCCAAAAGACTAAATAAAAAATAGAAAAATAAGTATGACTATAAGAAATAGTTTGTATAAAAAACTATTCCAATGGTCTACATAAAATAAGTAAAAATACATATACCTAATAGAAGAATTAGACTATTGGAAATAGATTGTATAAAAGCTCACCCAAAGGTCTACAAAAAAGAAGAAGAAGAATATTTAGACTATTGGAAATAGTTTGTATAAATACTGACCAAAAGGTCTACATAAAAGAAAATGAATAAGACTATTGGAAATAGTTTGTATTAAAACTCTCCCAAAAGTCTACGTACTTAAATGAAGAAGAATAATAATTAGACTAAAGGAAATAATTTTTATAAAAAAATGACCCAAATGTATACATAAAAGAAGAAGAAGATGAATTAGACAATAGGAAATAGTTTGTATAAAAACTGCCCTAAAGGTCTACATAAAATTAAGAAGAAACAGAATTAGACTCCAGGACCCGCCGCTTCAGGCCCTTCAGTACCTCCCGTCCCTTTAATCCCTCATTACGTCCCTTCCCATCAGACCCTTCACTACCTTCCGTCCCTTCAGGCAGTTTTATACCTCCCGTCCCTTCAGGCCCTTTAGTGCATCCCTTCCCTTCATTACATCCCGTCCCATCAGTCGGTTAAGAAAAGTTTAAATCCAGAAACCATCCTGGAAGAACCGCGAAGAGATGAAAGAACATTCTTTTCCCAGGATGCTCTACTTAATAGGTAAAATGACTAAATACACGAAGAAGAAGAAAAAAGTTTAAACCCAGATACCTGCGAAGAGATGGAAGGACAGTTGGACCTTCTTCTCCCAGGATTCTCCAACTTCATAGGTAAAATGACCAAAAATACACGATGAAGAAGAAGAAGAAGAAATAAGTTTAAATCCAGATACCTGCGAAGAGATGGAAGGAAAATTGGACATTCTTCTCCCAGGTTAGTCCACCTTCAAAGGTAAAATGACCAAATAGACGATGAAGAAGAAGAAGAAAAAAGTTTATATTCAGAAACCTGCGAAGAGATGGAAGGAAAATTGGACCTTCATCTCCCAGGATAGTTCATCTTCATAGGTTAGATGACCAAGTACACGTTGAAGAAAAAGAAGAAAAAAGTTTATATGCAGAACCCGTCCTGGAAGACCTGTGAAGAGATGGAGGGACAGTCGGACCTTCTTTTCCCAGGATACTCCCCCTTCATAGGTAAAACGACCAAATACACGAAGAAGAAGAAGAATAAGAAAAAAGTTTAAATCCAAAAACCATCCTGGGCATACGCTCGACAATTCACCAAAGTTTCATTATAATCGGACAAACGGTTGATAAATAAATAAATAAAATAATTTTCCTATAGGAAATCAGTATAGGTATATTATTGTTGATTTGTAAGTAAATAGTATTAGGTAGGTACCTACCTACAACAACCTTCTAAATAAATTCGATTCCTAACAAATTTTATTTGAATATCACATTCTTTCTGTAGCCATGGAAACGATTCGAACACGTAAGTAATATCGAATGGTTCGGATACATTTTTTGAATATGTAGGTACCTACATTGGTTTGTTCGATGCCATAAAAATGAAAATTGTCCGAAATATCAAATATTATATACAAATTATGCAATTTTATTATGCCCATATCTTTACTAATAATTAACAGACTTTTACAATATACGTCTTAAAACTTGCTGTAATGTCTTGTGTTTCATTTTATTATTTCATATTTATATTTATTTCAAAGGTTTATTATTTTCAAGAACATATTCATTCGGTAGGAAAATGAAATATTGTATGAAAAGATATTAAAATGGCGGCATTTATGTACAAAACGCTTACTTTAAAAATAAGTTAAACATTATAATTATACAAAATATTCACCATGTTTTTCACTTAAACGCTAAGTTATACTTGAAAGTAAATTTTTTTCGTGTAAATACGTACTTCTAACTTTTAAACTAACAGATATATGCGTGCAAAATGTACACTTTTTTGACAGATACGACTTGGAAAATTTTGTATGAAAAAAATAATTATTGAAATATTTTTAAAATTCAGCATTTTTATCGCATTATTTTTAGCGTGACACTGCATCAGGTATACAGGTACACGTTCGCACATAAATTAGATTTTTAGATGCTCTTGGTTTTTCAGAAGGCGTGAGACAAACACACACACACACACATACACACACACACACACACACATACACTAACATTTTGATTGCTTTATTACTTTAGATTTATTGTCGGGATTTACTACAAAAACATTTTTTGTACTGGTATCATTGCTGTTAATATCAAGCGAACATTGTGTTCTATGGCGAACATCTGTCAGTCAATGACCAAAACAAATATGGCTAATATTATTTTCGCTGACAAATTATAATAATTTGGGATATATACGGTCCCTTTTTTCACAAAAACCAATGGAAAACACTTATGATGTTTTGATCAAGTAAGTATTTTATTGATTCACATGTCTTTTAAGTAAATAATTTGTTTAATTACGTATTTCATCGGTAATACCATTATTGATTCAAACTTGCATTTTCTTACCGTATTATTAAATTGTTTGTATTTTTTACAGATTCTGGGAATAAATTCATGTTTTTGCTATACTTTTAAAGGTTGTCCCACCTCCTGTTTCATTGTATTGTTGTACCAAGGACAAATTTAAAACTGTATATTTCGGATAGAAATCGGCGGATATTGGGAGTGGCCGAGTTTAAACCAGCCGGACACATAACTAAGTAATTATGAAGATGGCAAATATTTTGATATAATGGGAGTATACACAGTTTATCATTTTATACAGGTACGAATACTTATTGGTCTGACCAAAAAAATATACATGGGTGCAAGAGTTGGAGTGAATAGCAGAGACCATTCCAAAAAGGGATGGCATGACCATGTGAATGATATTTTGAAAGAAGGAAACATAACAAGTTTGAAAAATCGACGAGCATGTATGAGACGATGCATGGATGTAAAAGAAAGCCAGAAATGTGTGCAAAAATAGAGAAGTATCGTGCTCGGTTCTCTCTGCTTATCTCGTAAGGGACATGGCATGATGGTATGTACCTATGTATTTAAAATATTTTTTTGAGCGGTGAGCGTGACTTGAGTCATTGGAGCCCCTCAATTCCGAATACATGGTCGCAAGCCCATGTGGCTCGCCTATTCTGACTGGTACTCTAGTCGCCTGTGCTCGTGGGCCTGGATTCGTGAACCCAGTGAATCCACAATTCCCTTTTACTTTTGTATCTTTGTTTAGAAATATTAAGTTCATATAATATTACATAATATTATAGTAGGAATATAAAATGTCACATAAGTTAAAAATAGTAACACGTTTTTATTTTATAAAAATATGTGGTTAAATACAAATATTTTAATATTATAATTTTAATTATTTTTTTTGGGAAACTAACAGGTACTATGTCTAATATTAATTTATCACACACACAATAACAAGTTGCCACATTCTGGATACTTACGATAATGATTTTTCCACTAATGGAGTGTTTTATTATTCATGTATAACTTTTTATTAAGACTATGTTTACAAAATAAAAATTAAAATAAAATAATAATTGTCTCACAGACCCAGACTGAGAACACAATTAAAAACTGTGTCTTCACCGGTAATCTAACCCGGGACCTTTGTATCAGCAGTCAGATACCTAATCAACTGAGTAACGAAGGCCGACAATATAATATGTATAGTACACCAAGAAAAAATGTAGCGGTTTATTTGTATGAGACAAAATAATTTTTTAAGTACAATTTATGCATTGTAGGTTATATTTGTAAAAGCCATGTACAATTGATACTACCTGCATGAATATCAATTATTGGCATTGATGAGTCTAAAAACAAATATTTTACAGCGTAGGATAAATTTATCTTAAAGAACAATCTATATTATGTACTTATATAATCCAAGTAGTTTTCCCAAAACAGTTTTACCTATTTGAAAGTATAATTAATTCTGTACCGTCATAATCAGACATAATACAAAATAAAGTTCTATCCTAATTTACCAAAATGTGAAAGTTTTAGCCTGTTTTATATTATGCTTTTATATTTTGTCTGTTTCAAATTTAAAATATAATTCAATAAAAAAAGAAATAAAAATGTACAAAAGTATTAGCATTTCAATTATATTTCAAATTTACATTATTATCTTGGTCTATCATTTTTTGTTTATTTTCTTTACAGATTCTGGTCATCAAAACAATAAACAAATACCACACCAAATGAAACATGGAAGGAAAAAATTATTGAAGAGTAAAAGTATTATAAAGACAATGTTAGAAGTGGAGGACAATAGATTAAAAAATCAGAATTTTGATATTTAAAATGAGTTGTTTAAAATAAAATTGAAAAAGAAAAAATAAATAAATATATTATTAAATGCCTTTTGATATATTATGTCTTTTTGATTTAATTTTTCTACAAATGTATTATTACATATTTGATATATTGATTTTATGTATATTATGGTTTAAACATGTAAGTACAAAAATAAAATGATTGTGAATAGGTACATTTATTTTATTTTAATACATACAAATATTTAAAGGAATGTTTAGAGCAAGTGAAAGAATACTGTAATTATATCTGGGCAATGTGTATAGACAAGATAAGTAATTGGATAATGATATTGAAAGATAAATTTTGGCTGAAATTAGAGTAAATGGAGCACTAACAGTGATTATGAATGATCGTAATGTATGATATGATAAGAGGATGACTTTGCCACACATAATGCAATTTTAGTAACACGTTGCACAGTGAGAATGAAAGTGACTGAATCCAAAATTAGGTAAATTGATTTTCATAGATCCACTTAAAAAGAACCCCTTACCACCTAAAAATTAAAAAGTCTCTTCTGTTAAACAGAAATGAGTCTGTTTTTCAATTTTTAGATGATAAAATATGTTTTTTTTAAGTTGATTTATTTACTTATGAATCTCAATTTTACTAAATTTTAGATTGAATCACTTTAATTCTCACCGTGTGATATGCATAAGAGAATGATGTATAACAGAATAAGGAACAAGGATATAACAGCTGAGGGAAACTAGAAGAAGAATATTGTTAACTGAATGAAAGTAAACCCATCTTGGTGGTTTGGTAGCATGGGAAGACTGAAAAAAAAAACAAAATGCATAGAGCTGAAGGATAAGAAATATTAGTATGACCTTGTGAAAAATATTCTGAAAGAAGGAAAAAGGAAACATAAAAAGTGTTAATAACAGTATGAATGATAACGAGACGGTAGATTTAAGCAAACAACAAAACATATTTATGGACATTCACAATCCATTTGTAGTTCCAACCCTGAAGTAGGTAAGTGAGACTTAGACGAGCCAGAAGACGCACGAAAGCAGAATAAACGAAGTTGAAATGAGATAGGTAGCTGAAAAGCATATGTAACATGACAGGTTAAGAAACGTAGACATTAAGAAATAATGTATGTATGACAAAAGGAAAGATACACTATTATCATCGATATAATGGAAATTAACACCACGAGATAATTTGGCCAAATGGGGTGAATGAATAAAGATATGAAAGGTGGAGTCGTCCGAGAAATGTTTTAGACAATGTGAACGATGTACTGAAAAAATGGTAGAAGCTCAACAAGTATGATACGATCCATGAATGCAGATAAGGTATTGAATTCGTGCCAGGATAGAAAGATATGGCTTCAAACCTGTCTGATTACTTTGTTAGGAACATGGTACGAATATCATCTATCAAATCGACAAGCCGAAATACCGTGCCTTTTGACATGTCGCATTGTCCAAAAAAGATCTTGTCTTCCCAAGCCAAATTATCCAATCTAGGCCGAAATAATTTAGGTTTTCGCACCAAAGCATATTCCCTAATCAGTTCATAATCAGATTAACTGCTACAATCACAAATATAACTTGTAATATTCAAATTAATGATGCAAAACACGAAGTAATCGTAGAAATGTCATCTGTCAAAATTTCAAGATGGCGGCTTACTATACCTTCGATTATACTTATAGCGGCCGAAAATCTACAGTATAAATTTCAACTAAAGTAAGACATTTATACTTTTGATTTAACTATACCAGAGATGAAACTACCCATTTTTACTAAAACGTAGACTTTTAACTATACTATAACTTATACTTTTGTTGAAACACCCCAGCCATAGTGTCTCTATCTGGTGTATTATTATTTATATTTTGTTTTATTTTTGTTTTTATATTTATTTTGTATTTATAATTTCTTATTATGTTGTATTCTCTTGTTAATTATTCCTGTAACTGATTGAATTTACTATGGTGGATGACTGGTAGAAATTGCCTGCGGGCAATAAGTCCGCCACGTTGTTTTATCACAATATAAGTTTTTTTATTATTATTATTATTAAGAAACTGTATCATTTTGTTCGCTGCTAAAAGTTTGCACTATAAAACCAATGAACTCGAGAAGGCCAACAGAATATATTTAATTACAGTATTTTCCTTGCATAAATCTCCAATGAACGGTTTACGACTTTTCAATGATCCTATTTCATAATGAATTGCAGCGATGTTATGATTGGGATATCTTTTTATGATAATATAGTTCAAGGCTGTCTCTGAATTGTTTCATTGTTTTGGGAGCGGAATAACCAATCTCGTTTCCATGTACCTAACAAACGATTCCCATCCATCACTCGCATTGCAACGTGCAGCAATATGATGAGCCTAGTCTAACGTAGAGGTTTAGGTACATAGAATGTCAGTGGGTAAAGAGGTCACAGCTTCGCCTGAGTGCATACTGCAACACGCCTCTTAAAGTTCAATCCCTCTTCCGACCCGACATTAGCGGATAAGTTAACACAGGTCGACTTCTCTGCTAATTCGTCTTGTTTGAAACTCATAACCAACGTCACTTTGATTTCGGATGAAATATAAGCGATTACTATTTGTTGGTTTTCTTTGGATTTTTTTGTTGGTAATAATGAACTTTCCGAATAATAACCCAAACTTTGGTATATTATTTACTGATTAAGATATGCTTCGTATAAAATTGATCATTTTTTAGTTATGAAATTTATAATTCATATTAAAAAAAACAGTAAAAAAGAACAGAAAAAGATGCACAGTAAAAAACATATTGATTTTTTTTATTATAATATTAAATTGCTATAACCACTCGAATTGAGTTTAACGCGACTAGTTTCGGGAGAAACTGACCTCCCATCGACAGGCGAATTACAACTAACTAATGTTTGACGTTTGTATTAGGTACCTAAATTAGAGTGTGGAGCGGGGGTGGGGGTGTGTGAGTTATTATTGGTTATTTTCGTTGGGGGTGGAGTTATAGGGAACATTGTTAGTAAAGGGGAAGAATTTGGAAATATTATTGTATTAATTAATGATTTGCCTGTATTTATATTTTTATGAATTTCTATTGTTTCTAAATTGTTTAATTTTATTCTTTGATTTGGGACGTGGTGTAATAATTTTAAACTATGGCTGTGGAATGAGTGATTTGTTGATGTAAGGTGGTTCGTGAATTCTGAAAAGTTATTGTTCGAGAGACATCTTTTGTGTTCGTTTATGCGTATTTTTAAGTTTCTTGATGTTTGTCCTATATATACCGCATCGCAATCACCGCATGAAATTTGATAAACTCCGCTTTTTTTCTCATTATTGATATTTGTTTTAGGCCCAGAATCATAGTCGCAAAATAGGTACTTAGATGAGTTTGAGTTACAGATTTGTAATCATAGAACTTTGTTTCTCACAGAAGTCATCAAAAATCGTTACTCATCTCCCGTGAGTTTGAGTCACCAAAATCGGTGACTTTAGACGCTGAGCATGCTTTGAACTGTCAAAATCGTTTACAAACCTAGTTCAATTTTAATTTTTATTCGAGATATTATTTTTGTGGTGAATATAAAATTATATTCATTAAACAGGGAGCATTAAAATGTCTGATATATTTGAGTTTTTGCAAGATATTGACAATATTGGGAATACAGATGTGATTAATTTTCCCGATGAATCATTTGCCGCAAGGCGAATGAGACGCCGCAAATGTTATATTCGAAATATGACATTTGCCCTATCGAATTTTATGAAAACTGTGAATTTAAAAAGCGCTACAGATTTTATAGAGAAACTGTCCTCACTGCCATATTGCCGCTTATTCACGATGGATTGCGAAAAATCAACAACAGAGGCATGCCTATATGCCTATAACGCCTGAAATTCAAATATTGATAGCCCTGAGATTCTATAGTACAGAAATTGCTCGGCGATCCACTCCCAAGCATCCTGTTTGTGCTAATTAAGGGCTGATATATTTTCTTATTTTCTACAATAGTAATTTTCTTCCCCAATAATTCCATTTAAAAATGTTAATCATATGCAGTATTCCTTTTAGCATTCATTATTAATTATTATTATAAAAATAAACAAAACGCGAAAGAAGCAAGCAGATGTTTTGAACTCAAATGACAGTTTTAATTCATAGATTGAAGAGAGTAGATAGGAATTTCAAAGACAAATTTAAAAAAGTAACCATAAATTTCAAAATAATTGCTGAAAACTTATGAAATTCCTACAGTTTGAGAACTATCAAACTCAACTGAGTTTGAGTCGTTATCTCAGCTCAGACACGTCAGATTTTGGACTATGTTTACCGAAAAACCTACTCAGCTAAGAAAGCCTTGAGCTATGCTCTCCTGAGGCACTATTGAGACCTGACTCATCTCATGTTTATGATTCTGGGCCTTAGTGTTCATTAATATTTTTCCAAGGTTATTATTAGTATAGAAGGCTGGTTTTATGGTAGGAGGGAGGTGTTTGGCTAGTTTTGGAGAGATGTTTTCAATATATATATATATTCTTTCCATTTCGCTTCATCGTTATTTTTTATTGGTGTTGTTGGATATAAAAAGTTTTCAACTATGAGTTTGAGACTTTGAAAATATCTCTTATTGTCCAAGAGAACTTAACTCTCAAAGATGGCATGTGTAATTCTTTGTTGATGGATAGTTGCCTATTTAGATTATACCTATCCTCCGCCCACAAAATCCAATATTTTATTCGTATATTTATTTATTTAATACAATAGATAATATGTTGACATTAAAAACCATATACGCACACTGACGAATTTATTGTCGAAATTCTAAATTATCATAAAACATGTTTTGACATTATTATTATCAATATAGTTCTATAAACACTCGTATAAATTATTGATGTTACATCAGAATCGCTTGGCAAAAAACTGTTTATTTTATCAATGTTGTCGTGTTTAGTCTTTTTGGGCGTTTTATTATAGTGGTGAGTGATGATCAATTTAAGCCCACATGACAATCAACTAGGACTTATAATAGTGCTTTTTTAGAGAAATTAAAGAAAATATATTAATTATATGACAAATTTTGAACATCTCAATAGGAGACGAAGTTGGAATGTTATAAGAGGACCAGGGGGCCTAGACAACGTGTCATTTAAGCTAAGCGTTATATCGCTAAGCGATAGTAAATGTATGAAATTGGTCGCTATGACAACACGTGACAGCCACAAATTTCATACATTTCTATCGCTTAGCGATATAACCCTTAGCTTTAATGGCATGTTGTCTAGGGGGCAGGACCCCTAGACAACGTATCATTTAGCTCAAGAAAAGATAACTCAATGTATTGCCAGTCACGTGACAACTGTCACTTCCATACATTGAGTTATCTTTTATTGTTTTTTTTCTTGAGCTAAATGACACGTTATCTAGGGGGGCAAGAACTCAAAGCACATGTCGTTGCATCCTGTCATCGGCTGGTTTACGTGATCACTTATGCGCTTGCGAAACGTTCACCAATTATGCCTTCTTATTGAGTTCTCTAACAATACAATATTTGAAATTTCTGTATATTTTATTCGTGAAAATCTTTTCGTTTTAAAATAAGCTGAATACCTACACTATCGCCATCTATGAAGTGACGAAGAGACTTTATTTGTACTATTTAATATTTAAATGATATTTAATTGTTTGAGTATTAAAATACCATATACCATACCATCACGCCATTTCCCTATTTGGGGTAGGCAGAGAGAACCGAACGCCAGACTCCTCTCTCTTGACATACATTCCTCGCTTCATTCACGTCCATACATCGCCTCATACACGCTCTTCTATTATTCTTACTTCTAACATCTCCATCTTTCAAAATCCCATTTATTGTGCCAACTCTTTTTTGGCCGACCTCTACTTTTCATTCCTCTTTTATCAGCCTTGTATACTTTTTTTGTCAGACGGTCATCACTCATTCTTTCTATGTGGCCGAACCACCTTAGGGCATTTATTTTCATCTTACTTACGATATTTCTTTCAATCATACATTATCGTCTAATATCCTCATTTCTTATTCTATCATACATCGTTTTACCACACATTCGTCTTAGTGACCTCATTTCAACCGCGTTAATTCTACTTTCATGCGTCTTCTGCCATGTCCATGTCTCACTAGCATACATTAGAGTCGGTGCGACGATACCATTGTGTACCGCGAGCTTTGCTTGCCTCGAAATAATTGGGTCAGCCATTACCGGTCTTAATGCACCATTCACTCTATTACCTGCCGTTACTCTCCTTTCAATATCTTTTTCCAATCTTCCATCACGCTGAAACATGCTTCCTAAGTATAAATATTCATCCACTTGTTCTAATTGTACATTCTCCACTCGTATCTCGCATTTTGTTCGTCTTTCGCTCTTCTCAAATACCATCACTTTAGATTTAGTTGCATTCATTCTCAATCCATTTTGCATGCATCCATCGAATACTATTTTAACCAAACATTCCAAGTCTTCCACGCTTTCAGCCATTAATACTTTGTCATCCGCATACATTAGATCACATACAGTCACACCTTCCAGTTTCAGCCCAATGTTCTCATTCTTTAGTGCTCTCACACAATAGTCAATGTATAGATTAAAGAGTCACGGTGATAGTACGCACCCTTGCTTCACTCCCATATTAATGGAGAACCATCCTGTGAGAGAGTTTTCAATTCTCACACAGGCTTGGCTTTTCTCATATAGAGATGATATTGCCCCTATCAGCCTGCTACCCACTCCATACACTGATAGCACGTTCCAGAGTTTTTCACGGTCTACTTTGTCATAGGCCTTTTCCAGGTCTATGAAAGCGCAGAAAAGCTTCTGGTTTTTTGCCAGAACCTTTTCAGTCGCCATTCGAAGGGAAAAAATTTGGTCGGTGCATCCTCTACCTCCAACAAACGCTCCTTGTGCATCCCATACCTTGCTTGCTGTAGCCTTTCTCAACTTTTGATCTAGTATCCTAGCATACAATTTTCCAACTGAACTCAGCAGACTGATAGCTCGGTAGTTCTTGCAGTCTAATTTTGACCCTTTTTTAAAGAGGGGCACAATCACTGCGTTTTTCCAGTCTGACGGAGTATGTCCTGTCTCCCAACATTTGTTGAAGAGGCAATGACACCATTCCATCGTCTTTTCGCCACCATATTTGATGAATTCAGTTGGTATGCAATCAAATCCCGCAGCCTTTCCTGTACGTGCATGCTTCACTGCCTCTCTGACCTCTTCTATTGAAATTTTCTCGCTGTCATTCTCACATTCATTTATCGGTATTCTGTTGTTCGTCAGACTTTCGCACTGTGTACTTTCATATAACTCTTCAAAATATTCCTTCCATCTTTCCTTGACTTTTTCCTCGTCTATAACCATACATCCATCTTTATCATGTATACATTTTGATCCTCGCACTACTCCTTGTTTTCGTCGATTTACTCTTTTCCAGAACATTTTTGTGTTCCCAGAAAAATCATTCACAATTTTCACGCTTTCCTTTTCTCTCAATGCATTCTTTTCTTCTTTTACTGTTACTTTTGTTTTCCTCTTGCACTCATTATATATATTTTTAGCTCTTTCTTCCTTCTCGTTTCCAGATCCTTTATATGCCAGCCATTCCTTCCACGCTTTCCGTTTTTCTTCCACTACTTTCTTTACTCTGTCATTCCACCAGGCATCTCCTTTCATTCGACCTCTTTTTGCTTCGCCACACACACTTTTACCCACACTGAGTACACTGTTTTTGAGTATACTCCATGTGTCACTAATATCCATCTCTGTCACTGCGTGGGGACTTAAAGCACACTCGATCTTTCTTTCAAATTCTTGTCTAACACTTTCCTCTTGCAGCTTCTCTACTTTGATACGCGGTGGCAGGCTTCCACAATTGGTTTTAGAGCGCCAACCAGTGAACAGGCGTAGGTATTTTTGTGACAACCAAAAAATGGTCTGTCTCTAGCTCGGAACCTCTGTAGACCCTCGTATCAACTGTAACTTTTCTCAAAGCAGAGTCCACACATACAAAATCTATCATGGATCTTTCATTTTCTCTTTCCCATGTATACATATGGATCCTTTTGTGGTCAAAAACTGTGTTTGACACAAAAAGGTCCATTTCCACATATACATCTAACAATCTTTTACCGTTATCGTTCACTCTGCTGTCACCGTAAGGTCCGAGAGTTGATTCGAAATCTTTCCTCCGGATTCCTATATTCCTGCTGTAGATAATACCTATTCGACAGCAAAGAAAGAAAATGACAATTGTTATATATCGACTTAATATTTTCGTGTGAGACACCGGCTCACATATTAAGAAAAGTCTACATATTCAGCGGTGAAGAATGTAGAAATATGGCTGAAGGAAGAAGAAGAAGAAGAATAGGCTCTGGCTTAGAATAGCGCTTTTAAAATTTTATATTATCAACGTATTCGGGTAACACAATATACAAGAAAAAAATTCATTTCACATTGTTCAGCAATTAGGTTCACTATATTACTCATTCTGAATGTAGTAGCTTTTTAAGTGAGACAAGACTCGTGTGGAGGGATATATGCATGTGTCATGCTTCCTTGTATAAGGTAATGAACATCTGCAGAAATGTAGCAGGTTACTTCTCATTGTGGGATATGCCGTGAAGGTATGAATGAATTATTTTTATTTATTGAAAACAAACATACAGCCAATTTAGTACCTACATAGGATAATAACTGGAAAGAAACATTGATTCATACTAAATAAAAAAATATTTTGTTCTATAGGAGAAGAAATTTGTTTTTTTTATAAATTACGTTTATTTTGAATTACTAATACTCGATATTGCAATGCACGTAATTATTTTAAATTCTATATATAAAATTAAAGTCTTATCCAACTGTCGATTTTTCAAGAGAATTTATTTCTCTTAACATATCGACAAAGTTTCAATCCAAGATACGCGAGATTTGTATGCCAGGTCTATATTTTTTACGGTTTTTCCAACTTCGAAGCCAAAGAACACCAACTTAGAGGCTTCGCAGCATATATGTTCTATATATATGGATTTACACAGAATTCGGAGTAGAACATTTATTGTGTCTGTGTGTTTCTTTGTATGTGTGTCTGTGTGTGTGTATGTCCCCTTATGACTTTTGATCCGCTGTGTGTGTCCCCTTATGCACTGGGCCTAAAATTTCATATATTTTCTATAAAAATATGAACATTGTACAAGTATAAAAGTATTAAAATTGTAGTATTTCATCTCGAACTTTTCTTAACAATTTTTATAACAATTGGATTAAGTGACAACATCGTTTCATACAATTTGTATGTCAGTGGCCTATACACAATATCCAAGGTGACATAGTAATTTGATACTTAAATCTCCAAAAATACATACATACCATCATGCTGTTTTCATATTCTGGGTAGGAAAAAAGTATTGACCTCCATACTATCCTATCTTGACATACATAAACAAAATAATATCTTAAAATATTCAGTAATCTGGATTTATGTGTATAGTTTGGTACGTATTCTTCAACTATACAAACTATCGCCATAGGCAGTTGGATCTCATGTGTTACATGCAACTAGTTAATAAAAAATGAATTAGCTATTCGTTTACATGCTGCCATGCTAGGTAAATTCTAAGAAGTAGGTATGTCTATATAAAAAATCTTCGAATCGGCATATTAATCAAATCGGCAATTTGGGCTTGTGGTATATAGAATAATAATAATTATCTATAAGTATTTAGACATTATGTTGAACGTCAATCATTCGTGATTGTTCGCCGTATCAAGTGTACACAATTTAATTGTTACATTTTTTTCCAAACTACCAACATTGCTTAATATCCTCATTCCTTGTCACATCTATCATGTCAATGTCGTGAACTTGGTCGGATTGTCAGTACCAGCTGGATTCAATCCAAAATTAACTCAAAGACCTTGTGATATCTTTGTGGATAAATAATATCTCTTAAGTAGATATCAATGGTAATAATAAACACCTTCTTGCATACTGGACAAGTGGCGAATAGGGTTTGCAATCCAGTGCCATTTTCAATCCTGCCGGATCCGTACGGGTCTCACCGGATTTATCACATATTTTTTTCCCTTTTCACTCCAAAATCAACAATATAATTTTTTTTAACTCTTTCTTAACTGAATTATGAAACCATTATGAAAATAAATATGTTTCATAAAAAAAGGCAAAATATGTGATTATAAAGAGATTTTGATACTTTTTATATTTTTTTCCCTTTTTTTTGGAAATTCTAACGATTCCAATTGTCATACTTTTTATAAAATAAAAAATCTTTCATTTTTAATTATTATTAGAGATTGAAGGAAATATAATTATCTAATTTAAAAAAAATATAGCATGCTAGAAAACAATACAAAAAACTCACATTTATTAAACTTTGAATAACCGTGTTTAGCAAGAAAAGCACATTTCGCAATAACCGAGTTTTCAACTGTACAATAACCGGGTACAGCAGTTTCCGTCATTCTCAGTATTGTAAGCGATCAAAAATATTGTGATAAATAATTTAGAAGAGAAATAACACAGCTGATAACAATTTTCATTGAGATATACGTAAAATACATTAATTATTCCAATTGGAATAATCGGTTAAGAAACGGTTAAAAAAATGTATAATATATATTTTTTAAATCAATTTATTTACTGTTATAAATACATGGGTGGGTGATGTTTTTACTGGTCAACTAATAAAGCAATGCAACTTTGTCTGTTTCTTTGCCCTTTTTACATCAAGCAATATTTACTACACAACGTATAGGTACATACACCTCTGTATCACTTCAACCTACCACTAAACCTTATAAATATTAACTAACACTATGAGGAATAAAAATAATAGAACTGATTTATATAACGCTACTCTAGGACAGGCATAGGCATAGCCTAGTAGAGTACTACTTGTTTTGTCAAATTTGATTAATATTTTTTATGTGAAGTATGTATATCGACTGTCTTTTAAAAAAAATATATAAAAAGAGTAAGACGATTTCACGTGTGTAATTTCGCTATATTTAGGATCTGCTGTGGTGTTATTCCACTCATGTGTTACATATGCTAATAGTCATAGTCACGCATGAGTCAGGCACATGCACTCTCATGCATACTTAATAATGTTATTGGCAAAATGTGTACTATGCTTTTGGCACAGTGACCTTAAAACGAAATCATTTCAATTCACTGTGAGTTTGATGGGAGCAATTTCATTTCTATGGTCCATTTTATATGAACCGAGTTTCCTGCTTGGGATTGTACCTATTTTAAGAATCAACTAATGTATTTCGTTATGTCTTTGAATCGTATGCAGTTGAATAGTACACAGCACACATACACACACAGTTACATTGTGATGAAACTTTCAGAATACAAGCTCAGCATGATACTATGTAGTTGATAATCTGCAATAAAAAAATAGCTTTAAAAGTTCCGAAATTATAACTCCCCACTTTTCGTTTGGGTTAGTGAGGAGAAAAAATATGTATTTTTAATTCTTTTATTTCATAGATTGCAATTTGTAATATTATGTATTCTCCATGTTGTTTAAAATATTTTCAATTTCGTTATTGAATTTTATATTCGTTTATCGGAAGTACCGACCTTAGATGAACTGGAAGTAGGTATAAAATAAAAAGGAGATGTTTGTACGTAATAATAATCATGTTGTAAAATGGTTTCATACCTGACGTTTATTTTGTAATAAATACTTGAGTGATTTCATGATCAAAAGTCTCAATCCTATGGATTGGTTTGCAGAAGAAGTCTACATCTCGCTTTCCACTTCTCTCTATCCTGTGCAGCCCTCTTCAGCTCAACATATGTTGCGTAGTTCATGTCCTCGCACACCTGGGCCAAATACTCCCGTCGCGCGTCGGGGGCGCCCCTGTGGTTTGTCCCCCTCAACCATTCTCTTCATTAGGTCATGTAGGAGACCCTCGTGGCGCAAGATGTGACCAATCCAGCGAGCACGTCTCTCGGAGATGGTATTGAGTAGGTGCCTGCCTTCTTCAACTCTGTTGAGAACCTCGGCTTTCGTGATGTGGTCCCTCCAGGAAATTCCCAGTATTCTTCTGTAACTCCACATCTCGAAAGCCTCTAGTCTATCTCTGTCTCTTTCGGTAAGACACCATGTCTCACAGCCATACATCAGTATGCTCCACACATATGTTTTTGTGAGTCTCTTACGGAGCTTCAAGTCTAGGTTTTTTGACTCAAGGATCTTCGACTTCTTGTTGAAAGCCAGCCTTGCCTGATGTATTCGGCTGTCAACTTCTTTCCTTGTTCTCCCATCCCAAGAGATCCTACTTCTGAGGTACACGAACTCTTTTGTGTTTTTCAATGTTTCTCCGAATATTACCACATTAATTTGATGCTCCTCACGGCCTACAGTCATCACTTTAGTCTTATTTTTGAGTGATTTAAAAACCAATAATCGATACATCAAAAGATTATCATTTCAAGATCAATGTTCCTATAAAATACATTACTTGAGGATGTTTTCACAATAAAGTTGGATTATGTTTTATATTGAATATTTTTATTATTGCATATGCGCAAACATTGGATTTTTTTCCCTGTCGGGAGTCAAAGATATTTTTTAACAGATTTCCCAGTTATCCTACAATAAATATTCCAACTTCGTCTCTATTGAGATAATTAAAAATCTGTTAAAGAATATGTTTTATATCTTTACTTTATGAAGTTCCCTTTTATGTTTGAACTTAGTTTTAATGTTGTATAAATTATACCTGTATAATTATTAAATACATATAGTGAATAATGAGATGTGCTTCATTTGTGTTCACATGCTTCTTTACTATATTGATTTATGCATCGGTTATAATATTATACACTCCCTTGTGCTCATATCAAATGTAGGTACAAGTAATATCAGAAACAAAACTTGGGACTTGTGACAACCCTAAAATTGCCTATTGCATGAATATGCACAGGTGTACCAACAGCATTTCACCGGCACTGATCGAAAATAAAAAAGATCTCCATTCGCGTTGGCCCTGCGTTCACAGTCAGTCGATTTGTCAATCCTATAATTTATGTAATTTTTATAAAAATTATTTTATATCTGCGTTTACCTACCATACCTATCTTATGTAAATTTTATTACTACGTCATAATAAACATTTTGTAAGTAAATATTTCTTTCATTTGCAAATCATTTCTTCCAATTGATTATATTTCTGTTTGCCAATTATTCATTATTAGAACATGCGTTTTGGGTAGGTTGTTTGTCGAAGCACGCTTTCGATCTATGTAATTCAATATACAATTTTAACAAATATATGTTGGATGGATTGGGTGTGTGTTGGCAGTCACCTCTCCAATACCTATACTGGTGACCCCGACGTGATTCGAACACGCAACCTTCTGATAAATTAAAAATAATCAACCTTTAATTGCCTACAGACTTCAATATTCTAAATCTATTAATTCCAGGACGATATTGCTTCTGAGGAAGAAAGCGGATTTATTTGAGATACGCAAGTTAAACAGAATAATGTAACCGTGCACACGAAAATCCCACTAGGCACAGCCTGTATGTGGATATTCAGATAGAGTTGACAGAATATAGAAGATAGATTTACACAAGCTACGACTTCAGGGCAGGACAATGCTATATAAATTAGATGGCACGGGGGTATCCCAAACACTTGTTTAATAATAATAATAATAATAAATAAAAAAATATATTTTTATTGCAGTCTGCAGTATTGGGGGGTGCAATGCTACACAAACCATATTTTTTACATACGAATTTTACATTAAACATTATAGAAGAAGAAATTTTTTTTTTTTTTATTGACAAACTTTTAATATCTCAAAAGAGACGAAGTTGGAATATTATAGAAGAACCAGGAACTCAAGGCACCTACAGGGCATACGACTTACAATCGACTGGTTTATGTGATCACTTTATGCGCTTGCGCAACGTTCACCAATTATGCCTTCTTATTGAGTTCCTTTCTCTGAACTCAGCAGGTGCGTTTCACTAGACTGGGAGCTTCTCTAAATTATCAGCCGATAATTGTTAAATCAACATTTGGACACAGAAATTATTTTTATCATGCACCATTACTGTTTAACTTCCTTCCAAATAATATAAAAGCATTGAAAACACTTGCTTTGTTCAAGAGCAATGTCAAGCAGCACATTTTAATTAAAACCTCTCCCATCAATTCATTTTTATTTTAATATTTATTTTTTTGGTGGGCTCTGAAGTGTATGGTCACCCTATACATGTCATGTTCTTTTGTGTTAGTTGTCTGTGTGTTGGTTGCATAGATATTATTGTCACAGTTATATTCCTTGTGCCCAACTGCAGACAACATTGTAACATAGTATTTGTTAAAAATATTGTATTTTTTTTTTGACTTAGTGTTTTGTTATTGTTTTTTTATTCAATATGCTAAAATTATAATATCGTTAAAATTTCACTCGTTGTTGTAAAGTCACTCATCTCGATACAGGTTCAACCCTAGTGAGATGATTGACTGTAATGTTTTTTTATGTACCTTTATAATTGTTGACAAAAAATAAATAAAAAAAATTAATAAATGTAATTTTTGGAAGTTCTATATACCTATTTGAATAATTTGGAACAATTCATTTGAAAATAATGCATTATTACTATTGCCATCTATGAAGTAACGAAGAAACCTTTTTTGTAACGCCATCTATTGAGAAGTTGTTTTTTTTTGTGAATAATGAAAGCAACAGTCCTTATACATGAGGTGCCCTGTAGGTGCTTTGAGTTCCTGGTGCTTCTATAATATTCCAACTTCGTCTCTATTGAGATGTTTAAAAATTGTCAAAAATATCATTGACTGCAATTTTTAAAATATTCGATTTAAAAAAAATATGAATATAAAAAAAAATTAAACATAGTGTTTGGGAACATAATACAAAAAAGAGAAAAAGAAAACAACATACCGACAGGTGTCTTACCAAATACTCCGCCTGGAATATGATGAGGACTGTGAAGGAGCTGTTTTGCATCATTCAAAGATGAGAGGCTTCCTTCCAAGTGACCGTCAACGTCAGAGAGACCTTATACAACAAATTCTAGAAAAGAAGAGCAGAAAAACATTTTTGAAAATTCCTCTTTTCAAAGATGTGAAAACAAAGTCACATAAGTTACGATTATTTATGTCAACTGTTTTATAAATAATTCAACGCGGTAAGACGATTATGTCTTTAATAAATTACTCAATACCGATTGTATTATTGTGATCTAACAATGCACTATTCACAAAAAACTCTGAAGTGTTTTCGAATGGAGGTCAATCGTCCGGTTCTGCTTCGAATGACCGAATTATATCGTAACGTGTTGAATGTTTTGGTAAATCTGTCACTTCAAATAACAGCCATCATCCCATTGTAAGTTCATTATTGCATAGATTGTTTTTCTTCAATAGCAGGCCGTAGTAGGAACTGACGACCCGTGTCTGTTTTAGATAGTTTAGTGTCTTTTGAACTTGAACAAAAGAGTTGAACAGTTTACGGCAGTTAAACAGTTCAGTATTGTTTTGCTCCAAATATTTATCTAAGTGCAATATACCTACTATATATTCAAAAAAGAGCAAAATGCACAATTTATACTATGAATCCGTCAGTGGATGAAATAATGTGATGTTGCATTCTGGTTCATTTTTTTCCACAGTTCATTCGATTTCGAGTTTCCACTTGGTTGAACCCATCTAATTTGTAACCGATTTTCCTTATTTATTTGTTTCGTCAAGTGTTGACCATTCAAATAACTATTTTACATAACGCTTCTATTAAACGAGGTGCACTGGTTGAGGTGTCCAGAGCGAATAGATAAAAAAGTGTGCTTAATGGTTCTCAAGGCTCCGCACTGTGTTAGAGAAATGTGTCAAAGGAATGTACCATCAGAGAGACGCTTACCATTGAGATTGTCAAAATTACAGAAAAGCAATTCTTTAAAGATATAGGATAGAGCCAATAAAGCGGCTTACTTTAATCGCGGATTCAGTATTAACGGGCCTATCAAATGGAATAAATTGAGGTTCTGAATTTCTTAAGACTTAATATCATTTAATGATTCGGCGGATATTTTGTGGTAGTTAATAATAACCATATTTGAATTATAATCTAAACTAGCTATAAACCACTTATTTATAAGTTATAAGTGGTTTATAGCTAGTTTAGATTATAATTCAAATATGCTTAAGACTTCTCTGTTTCGCAGAGCCAACAAATAACCAAAAGCACCCATGGAATGGTCTTTTACCATAAAATAGCGCTATACAAATTTGATTATTATTATTATTCGAGGCTTGTTTACATTTACATTCAATTATCAACAAAATTTCACGCGTCAAATGATTTCGTTAAATTGTCAGAGATGATTGTCGATTCACTTAGCCTTATGCTCCAATCGCTCCGAACAATGATCCTCTCTCGTCACGGCTTGCGACCTGGAAGAATGACTCGGTGTTGCGTGGGCAGGCTGTCGAAGACTGTCTTAGATTGGACGGACGGGGGCTCAGCCGACCTTCAAACAACGGCCCGACGACAGGAACAGGTGCAGTCCACACAACAATGGACAATGAGATCTACATAAATAGTTGGATCTAGTTGAGAAAGTTGATTGCCTATTACCAACTGTTGATGGCGATTGAGATTAAAGTTGAGAAATAGTCTGCGGCCGTCAGGTGGTCTTTGTATGCATTATTGTATTGTACGAATGTTATCGTTCATTTGTGATGTTAATTCATTCGACCTCAGGCAGAATAGGAGGGTTGACAATAATGCCACGATCCAATTTCTGAAGGATCTTTTGTGTTTTTCTCAATTGGGCGTGTAGAAATATTTTGTTATTCATGTCTCTTTCATGAAATGATATTGCAACTGTCATCTGAGATGATTGTGCTGCATGTGGTGTTTTTTAGATTGGACAATTTTTCATTACTTTGACTGTTGATCGATACTGCAAACCTGGTACCTACTAATTTCATTCGGTGTCTGAGACTGCAAAATATGATACCACATAACTAGTATTATCACATATTTGGTAACTCAGACTACGCTGTCTATCAATAGATTTATTGTTGACTGAAACTGCAAGTCAGTTATTAGTTTTATCGGTGATTGAGACGGCATAATCTGTCACTATTTTTATTCGTGATTGAGACAAAACGATCTGTTATTAGTTTTTTGTGACTGAGACTGCACAATCAGTTATTAGTTTTTTTGTGACTGAGACTGCACAGTCAGTTATTAGTTTTATCGGTGACCGAGACATTTATCGGTGATTGAGAGTATTGAGATTGCATAACCTGTCACTATTTTTATCCGTGACTGAGACAAAACGAACTTTTATTAGTTTTTTGGTGATTGAGACTGCATAATCTGTCACTATTTTTATTCGTGACTGAGACAAAACGATCTGTTATTAGTTTTTGGTGACTGAGATTGCACAGTCGGTTATAAGTTTTATCGGTGACCGATACTGCACGTCGGTTATTAGTTTTATCGGTGATTGAGACTGCACAGTCAGTTATTTGTTTTATCGGTGACTGAGAATGCACAGTCAATTATTAGTTTTATCGGTGATTGAGATCTGTCACTTGTTCGCTGATTGTCATTAGTTTTACAATCTCATCCGATCTTATTGGCGGAACCATTGTACGATCACCACATACACAATATTTGTTAAATATTTGTGGAGCAGTTGTACGATCTTGATCAGTTTTAATATATTTCAAACCTATGAATATTTTAACAAACGATGTAAGTAGATACTGAATACTAATATTATGCCATTAGAGATAACAGAATGATGAGCGACTGAGGAAGGCACCAAATGGTGCAATGAAGTAACATGATAGGAACATGTATGAACCATATTATCTTGATATTGCATTTTATTAGGTTGTATTTTATGATATTTACATTACAGTATGTTTGGTAATTACATACATATATCACTACATATCTTTGTAATACAGTTTAAAACCAGTTTTTTCACACTTGTATATTTAAGTATGTAGAAAAAAATATTTTATTCTATAAATGTGATAATCACAATTTTTAAAAGAATATGACGAAAAACATTTTTTTTATTAAAGATAAAAAATCGAAATAAAATGTCATTATTTACATATGTAATGATTAATTTCTTTGTTCAATAAGTAACTAAGTATGATAGTGTTGGTATGATAACATTTTTTACTCCTCACTACCCCAAGGGGATATACTGGGGAATTACGAATTCGCAATTTTTTAGGTTATCTACTAGTATCATGTTGAAATTGTATTCTGAAAGTTTCATCACAATGTAACTGTGTATATGTGCTGTGTACCATGTACGGCGTGTTTATTCTACTTCATCGAATATAGACTAAAGTACTCATTCGATTCTTTTAAAATTTTGCTAATTTGTATATCTAATACTTGCTTGGACCCTATTAGATTTCGAAGGAAATCTGAACAGTGCTTCTCAATTTTTTTAACTGTCAAATATTTCAAAGTGACCCCAAATTTAGGGAACTTAAAATTTAATATTTTATTTTCAATTTGCTAAAAAGGCACATAACTTTTATTGTATAATGGCATCGTAGAATTATCATGTTTTCAAAATAAAATATTTAAATCAAAAATAATTTATATACATATATCATGTCCTTTTTGTGGCGGCCCTGCTTTTTATCTCTTACACCCATGTATATTTTTTTGGTCAGTCGTTCATCGTTCATTCTTTCAATATGTCCAAACCACCTCAAGGCATTTACTTTCATTATACTTATAATATCCTTCTTTATCTTTCATTCTCTCTTTGCATATTCACTTTTTATTGTATTATTTATCATTTTATTACATACTCTTCTTAGTAAATATTTACTAAGCAAAACTCAAAAATAATTGAACAAACACATATTAAATAACAATATTGATTCAACCTTAATATTTTTTTTGTCGTCCTGTAACACTAATACCTATCAATTTTAAAGGAATCTCTTTGGAGGTTGGAAAGAGTTTAATATAGTAATTAACGTCGACAGGTTCTGGAAGCTAACAGTTGACTGCCAACACTCACAACTGTCTTACCCGGGTGGAGCTTCTTCTTTCAGATGATCAATGATCATGATGGATGCAGAAAACTTGAATAAACAAATACTTTGACTAGGTATATGTATATTAAATCTCTGTTTACCGCACTCCAGCCCAATCAGCACATCACATCTGTATTATATTTGTGTCCATTGCTCCGAGAGTTTGGAAATAAACCAGCAATAATACTCTTATCTTTCCACTGTTTGTTTAAATTCATTTTACTTGATCTTATCTTCTGAAACCTTCATCTTTCAGGCTACCTATGTGTTTTATATTTTCTTCAGTAATAATTTAAGAATCGTATTGTGCGGTATGTCGTAGTGCGTTGATCGAATCATGTGATATGATTAATAAAATCAAATATTAACTTAAGACAGCAAATAAAACTAAACACCCTAATTTCAAAACAAAATTCTAAAAAAAAATACCTAAGTACTTATTTGCAGTATTTCAATTATAATTTTAAAATTCAGCACAAATTCCCCTAAAAAAGTCACTAAAAATATCCTTTTTATATTTTTTTAAATAACTCTTATACTGTATGTCGTAGAGAAATAAACCTTTTGTGTGCTTACAGAATGCATAAAATGTAAGTCGATGTTCGTGATAGTTATATCATATTAAGTAAGTCAGGTAGTAGTAAGTCAGGTTTGTTCTTAAAATTCAAAAATCAAAAAAAAATCGGTTTCATATAAAACATCATCTCTTACATCTTTGTTTAATTTTTAGTCAACTACATCTTCTATGTTGTCTTAATTTGTAGGTAATCTGGTTGGTTGGAAGAGACTGCCCAATGGCAATAAGCCCGCTTGTGTACTTTGTATAAAAAGATGAATAAATGAATTAAATAAGTGCCTACTTATTCGCTAAAAGAAAAATAAATATATTCAAACTGTCGATTTCCATACATGGATTTACTCAGAATTCGGAGTAGAACATTTTATGTGAGTTTTGTGTGTATGTGTGTGTGTCTGTGTGTGGGTGTGTCCGTCCCCCCTTATAACTTTTGATCCGCTCAATTTACAGAGCCCAAATTTTCAGAATATATAAACAGTTATAGGCCTACAAAACTTTTATACTCAGAATTGTGAATTTTTGTTTCAGGCAGGGGTTATCAACTTTTGAATTTTTACTTTATTTTTCCATATATCTCAGAAACCACAAATAGAACGCTGAAAATTGGTACAAATATAGACAAATACAAAATCTCAAATTGGTTTTTTTAAAAATCCAGATTTTTTCAAACATTTTTTATTAAGAAAAATATTTTTTTTATGATAAATTTATGAGTTCAACTGCCTATATTTCCATTTTTTTTTTAAATATCGAAAAAAGCCGAAACACTAGATAATTTAATTTTATATAAAAAATACATATATACATTGTCTTTGCACATCTCAATTTTTTCTTAACAATTTTTATAAAAATTGAATTTAGTGACGACATCACTTCATACAATTTGTATGGTAGTCGCCTATACACAATATGTAAGAAGACTTAATAGTTTGATACTTAAATCTCCAAACATACATACATACCATCATACTGTTTTCATATTCTGTGTAGGAAAAACAGACTGACCTCCATACTTTCCTATCCTGACAAACATACCTACATGTTTTATATAGAAAATAAAATATCTTCAAATATTTATTAATTTGTGTTGTGTATAGTTTGGTACCTACGTATTCTTTGGTTATGCATACTGTCGCCATGGACAGTTGGATCTCATGTGTTACATGCAACTAGTTTTATTTGTATAATGCTACTATCATTATCGATACCTACTTAAAATCGATTATATGTTATATTTTATTAAATATTGCGTAATTTTTTTTTCGTTAAAATAATTAATTTGTATATTACAAATTGGAGTGTTAATTTTAATTTTGTCTATTGATGTTTGATTTCCTTTCATATAATTTTATTAGCAAAATATTATAATTAAGAAAATTATACCATATAATATTTGAGTGTGCGATTTTTCAATGAGTTTTTTTTGTTACTGAGTTAAATTCATTTTTAACGAAGACTCTACTTCCTGATAAATATAACGTTGCGCAAGCGCATAAAGTGATCACGTAAACCAGCCGATGACAGGTCGTAAGCCCTGTAGGTGCCTTGATTTCCCGGTTCTCCTACAATAAATATTCCAACTTCGTCTCTATTGAGATAATTAAAAATCTGTTAAAAAATAACTGCTTTATTTATAATATTTAAAATTTGCGTAATACTTTAGTTATAGAAGTTTAAAATATTTTAAACACAAATCCGCCTCTATTGGTGGCTGTGCCTTATTAAAAAAATATTTTAAAATCAGATAACTTATTAACTTATTATAAGTATATACCGGATATACCCATATATACTTATAATGTAGGAATATATTTTTATAGGAGAAAACTAGATAATTAGACATTACGTGATCACTTTGTGCACTTGCGTAACGTGCAAATATTATGTCTTACATTAATTATCCATATTGAACCTATTTTTTTAAGGTGTTGTTTAAAAATATATGTCTATTTCTAATGTTTCTTGACAGATAACAGCAAGCAATTTCAAATATTAATTTAACATATTCATCCAATAAAAAGCTGTCCACATTATGAAGACTTCTGATATTAATCGTCTCACAGATCCAGACTGAAAACACAATTAAATCTGTGTCTCCACCGGGAATCGAATCCGGGACCATTTGCTCAATATATTATGTTTACAAATTTAAAAAATAGGGCTGATAATGTTATAATATGTGAACTTTGCGCGTCGAATTAAGTGATGATTAGATAAAACTAATTGAAAACAAATGATAGTTTGAGAGAAAAAATAAACCTTTCTGTGCAGAAAAAAATGCACTATATGAATCAAAATAATGATTTTGTTCTTTGATTTCCTTATCATGTATCTGTGATATTCATTTTTAACACTAGCGCACCTACAATATTTGTCTAATGTCTGCAAACACCTCTGGCTGAAGTGTACCTACTTAAATTTTCTTTATAAATGTCTTGTATCGATTTAAATTACCTTGTATTGATTTGTTTACTTAAGAAGTCGATTGATATTTGTATTTTTTGTGTGTGACAATACTATCGATATGTCAGTATGTACCTACATAGTCAGTGCATCGGTGTCACTTGTCATTGTATGTAGTTTTGTTAAACGAGTTTTTGTCCGTTTGAGAACAATGACGTCTTATATTTAAATAATATTACTGTGAAATATTTCCATGAAATAAAACCTGTTCTTCAATAATCGTTAATTTATAATGAAACGAGTCAAATTATCATTTATGAGCTTGTCATCATAAGAAATATTTGTAACAATTAATCTTTCAGTAGTGATCTATGAATTTCAGTGAATCTACATAATTTGAATGGCAGATCGGACGAATGAGAATTTATGCAAATTAAAAGTGATAGTGATTGAAAAAAGTGAAGGATATACAAGTGAAAAATGAAGTGTTTGAATTTGAAAGAAGGGTAACGGAAGGAAATATATTGAACGGTGCACTTATGTAAATCAGTAATGACTGATGATATTATTTTGAAGTCAGGAGTGTTAACTGTATACAATAGAATTGTTCTTAATCAGTGGACCATAGCATTTTTGTAAATATTTTGAACTATGTATAATAGCACAAGGGAAATTATTGCATCAATTTTTCCTATATATGTATACAAAATTGGGGAAAATTCGTATCTTTTTTTCTTGTAGTAGTGTTTCTTTGATAGAATAAAAATTACAATCACTGTTAAAATTGTTGAAAAATAGTTGCATACTCCATTATGTTTCTATTATAGATTCATTCATTCATACCATCACGGCATATTCAACAATGTGCAATAGATAAAAAAGATATGCTATTATTATAGATAGGTGCTAAATAACCCTTGATTATTGATATATACTCCGAATTTGCTCAGCGAGATTTGTATTATAAATTAAAAACAAATTAATTTAACAAATATTGTGAACCTATGTGGTGTGTGTTTGAACGCAATAAAATGTTTAATTTCTTTAATTGATAGTCTATTCAAAGCATAATATTGAATAAGTCGAATATAAACTTAAGCTTGGGTCGTATTTATAAAAAAAAATATCATGGCTAATGAAGTCAATAGGGTCGTATTTATAAAAAAAATTTCATGGCTAATGAAGTCAATTGGGTCGTATTTATAAAAAAAAATTCATGGCTAATGAAGTCAATAGGGTCGTATTTATAAAAAAAATTTCATGGCTAATGAAGTCAATAGGGTCGTATTTATAAAGAAAAAATTCATGGCTAATGAAGTCAATAGGGTCGTATCTATAAAAAAAATTTCATGGCTAATGAAGTCAATAGGGTCGTATTTATAAAAAAAATCTAAGGGCTAATGAAGTCAATATTTAGGACTCTCAAACGTTAGAATTTTGCTATGGTAAGAATTGAAAAAAAAGTACGTTTTATGTATTCGGACCTGTGTTTATTATAGGTATTTATTTTTAGTGATTGTGTATTTAAAAATTATCTAGACATGTTATAAAGTGGACACCGTGTCTTTAAGTGGTTTTTTTTTTCTAAAATGTGCATTATCAACGTTGAAGTTTGAAGTGAATACTTTGTTTACAGAAGTTTTATTTTTAACTATGGTTATCCATATTTTATTTATTGAGTGATCAAAAATTTAAAGTATTTATTGCGAAGATGACTGGAGGATTCCAAATGTTTTTAAAGGTATGATGTTACATTTATTAGCTTCAACATATTAGTAAATGAACTTATTACTAATTAAAAACGTGACACATTTTTTAATGGTTTTATTGCAACTATGCTACAAAATTGGAAACTGAATCGGAGGTACGATCCTTTCTATGGGCACAAAATCTAAATATTATTTTGGTATGTGATTGAAAAATATTTTTCATAACCACTGAAAAATATTAATATTTAAAATATAGAATTAACAACGATGAACTTATGCTAAAAAATATTCGACATTTCCCAATTTCCTTTCAGGGTTTGCGTAGTATGAAGGTTCTAGGCACGCCTCTGACTGAAGGTCCTGTTTGGGGCCAGTCTACGTAATATTTATATGGATCTTTTACTCTATAAGCGTAGATGAGCGGGTACATAATGACAAAGAACGATTTACTTCTGATAATGATTGACAGATATCAAGGAATAAGGTACCTACATAGTCCCCCTTCACCAACTTCCGTTGCAATTGGTGATGATGTGTATATTAAGATAATGTATGAATTGAATAAGTATATCTACTATATACAGTCTTGTAGTGTTAGTAGCTGACCGGACTTAGCACGTGTTTATAACTTTAACGGTTTTTATTTGTTTTGATTATTTATTATTTTAAACAAACAAATATTTCATTGTTTTTCGGTTTGCATCCGTTTCTATTTCTGTAAATATTATTTATCGATGTTATGTTGATAATACTAAATTTTAAATTGCTAACTTTTTAATTAAAAATAAGTAAGTCTATTAAATAAAGAGGTTTATACAATGATTAGTCAGCTAGTCAGCCGTCTCCATAATATTGGAAATGAATATTCTACTTTTTAACAGATTTTTAATTATCTCAATAGAGACGAAGTTGAAATATTTACTGTAGGAGAACCGGGAAATCAAGGCACCTACAGGGTAGACAGGGAAAAAAGCCAATGTTTGCGCATATGCAATAATAAAAATATTCGATGAATATTCTAAATCAGGTGACATTTTTATACTGTACAAACATAAATATTGAGATAGAGGTTTTCGAGTTTTTCATCCTGGTTGTCGATGTTCTAAGTGAATGGAATATGTGAAGAAAAAAAGAAAACAAATCATATGATCGCAGAGTAGCCATAGCAATTCTAAACTAGTACTGCCTCAGAACAGACTTATGTCTAGCGAGGCAGTAAAATTTCTAAATCTGTGGAAAAAAAATAATTGTAAAATTGTAATTAGGTATAAATTAAATTGTATTTTGTTCCTTTGTAATATTTATACTATTGGAAACTATTGTCATTCATTCAAATACAAAAAGACATATTTTTATGAAAGAGATATCTTTTGATGTAGATTTGTATACTTGCATATATTGATGACTAACCGAACATAATATATGCATTGTATGCCCATTATTGATAGTTTTGTGAAAACTCAACATGAATGTTTTTAATTTATTTTTTGATGTTATAGTTCTATATGAGTTCATATGTCTTATTTTTATTATCTTTATTTTTATTAATTAATTTCATTTTCTTTTCACAATTTTTTTTTATTTATTACCTTTTTTGCTTGTTTTATTATACGATTTATTCTTTTTATTTTTATTAGTCTATGTTGATGTTTTTAATGGGCGTATTTTTATTCTAGTAGTATGTAAAGGCAATTTGTGCCATTAATTCAGCAAATATAACAATAATAACTGTAATAAATTGTATTTATTTCTTGTATTTATATTTGATAATGTATTTAAAATAAATGCGTGATTTCAAAAATCTTGCATTTACTTTGCAAGATTCTAGGTCTTGCCTGCCCTGGTCGTGGTTTTGGTTTTGCATTGACATCTGCAGTCTTAGTCAGTAGCGTCTAGTACCAGCTTTTCTTTTCTGCATTCTTAGGTTTGGTTTAAGTTTGTTTATAATAATAATAGCGACTCGCGTGAGTGAGTTGCTTTATTTAGTTTTCTGGTGCTGCTAAAAAATCATCTCAATTCGTGTTATAGACTCATATTAAAACGAGTGGGCTGTGAATAACATTAAATTCTCCTCAAGGTACATAAGTATTGATTTCATAATTGGTGTAGATTAAACTTCTATATAATATATACTTTTAGCTATATACACGTAAGACCATTCTATTTATTTAAAGTTGAAAATCTTCAATAATTTTTTTTGACCTACATATTTCTATTGTAAAATTCTGAAACAAAAAAATAAATATAGCTAAATTTTCAAGAACGTGAAAGCAGTTCCAAAGTTTTACACAACAGTTAAACATTGAACAGTTTTCCGATAGCTAATCAGCTTTCTAAAAAAGCTTTGCATGTATGAAAGCAATGTGTAGTCGATAGAATTAACACTGCTTACATTTTTTTTATTTTTATTAAATTCACAAAAATATAACAAAATATAAAACAATCGAACTATATAGAAAATATGCACAATAAGAAAAAACATATTATTTCCCTTTACCAGAGTGCAAGCACCCGTGTGTTAAGGAGACAATTTAATACAAAAGACACAAAATATTATATATTCATAATTGTTATCTGTACAAAAAGAAGTTAATATAATTTACATATCAGTCAAATTTAATAAGTTTAATTTATTCATTATTTTTCTTTTGATTTCATTATATTCAATTGCCAGTCTCAAATCTGTTTCAAGTTGGTTGAACCACACCACCCCATTGTAAGTGCAGTAGTGCTGTGCAAAACTTGTACTTACAGAAGAGACAGTATTCAATAGTAGGTACTCCAACCACTGTATTGTCAAAACTATCATGACGAAATTCCATTTACTCAAAATTATACTTCGCACTCTGCATGATACCCGTTGAGAATTTGAAATAAAAAGTACTTACCTACGTTTAAACATGCAAATTGTGTGTAATACTTAGTCTCAAGGACCTAGGTAAATCTGGCAGTATGATCTTCAATCTCCGGGATGCTGTACATAGATTCATATTTAATAGGTTGCATCAGTCGCTCGTCAGCAGGAAGTGTATAGGTATGTATATAACAATATATTATGTACGTACTTATACAATCCTCTAATGGATCTATTTTACAGTCCTCAATATGAAGATCCTGTCTCAATCAGTCAGTTTGTACGACGGAGTATGCAAAACGTGTCATTTAGTGAATTAGAGATGTGTTTGTTTGTGTGTTCGTCCATCTGTGTCTTCATTCAGTGCTGTGTCATGTCCAAATAAATTATAAGAGTTTATTTAAGAGTATGAGTTATGTTTTGTTAGATCAGTACTAAGTGAATATTATCCTCAGTCTTTTATATATAGATTTCTTTCGTAAGTAACTCCTTTGTCCTTTTGATGATTAGTATTTTGACATAGTATTACAATTCATATTTTTTAATTGATAACTTTATACACTAAAGGATATGGTTGATATATTTCATTCCTTGTTTTGGAAATTATATTCCAACTGTCGATTCGTTCATGAGAATTCAATTCTCTTAATGAATCGACATTATTAAGCCAAGATGCTTACTGTACGAAGGAAAATTTTGTATGGTGTAGTGGACTTTTTGCATGCTAATAACACGAACTAGAGGTCTCGCAGCATATATGTTCCAATACATGGATTTACTCAGAATTCGGAGTAGAACATTTTATGTGAGTTTTGTGTGTCTGTGTGTGTGTGTGTGTGTGTGTGTGTGTATGTTTGTGTGTGTGTGTGTGTGTGTGAGGGTGTGTGTGTGTGTGTGTGTGTGTGTGTGTGTGTGTGGTGTGTGTGGTGTGTGTGGTGTGTGTGTCCCCCCCCCCCCCTTATAACTTTTGATCCGCTCAATTTACAGAGCCCAAATTTTCAGAATATATAAACAGTTATAAGCCTACAAAACTTTTATACTCAGTATTGTGAATTTTTGTCTCAGTCAGGGGTTATCAACTTTTGAAATTTTGGTTTATTTTTTCATATATCTCAAAAACTATAAAAGTTAGAATGCTGAAAATTGGTACAAATATAGACAAATACAAAATCTCAAATTTATTTTTTCAAAAAAATTCCAGGGTTTCTCAAACATTTTTTATTAAGAAAAATACTTTTTTTATGATAAATTTTTGAGTTTAACTGCCTATATTTCCATTTCTTTTAAAAATCTAGATCATTTAATTTTCTATGAAAAATATTTACATTGTATTAGCACATCTCAATTTTTTTTTAACAATTTTTATAAAAATTGAATTTAGTGACGACATTGTTTCATACACTTGTATGGAAGTAGCCTACTCACAATATCTAAGAAGACTTAATAATTTGATACTAATCTCCAAACATATATACATACCATCATGCTGTTTTCACATTCTGGGTAGGATCAAAGGACTGACCTCCATACTATCCTATCTTGACATACATACCTAGGTACATGTGTTGTATAGAAAACCAAATATCTTAAAATATTAAATAATTTATATTTATGGGTTTATAGTTTGGTACTTATTCTTCAACTATACATACTATCGCTATCGACAGTTGGATCTCATGTGTTACATGCAACTAGTTATTAGTAGAAAGCAATATAAAGTATTTTAAATACTATCGGAGTTAACTTTATGACACAATTTAATCAACATATAATTTTCTGTGCATATTATTTGTACACTGGCTTATTGTAATAGCTAGTTTGTAGCTTGACTCTCCAATCTCCAATACACAAAAGATTTATGCGATTTTAAGAGATATTTTTATTGTTTTAAATATTTGTTTTTTTATTAACTTTATGTATAACTTTGTTTGATTATGTATTTTTTTTAAATGAATATGTACTTCAAACAAGAACATATACATTCTCATACATTCCCTAAACTAAGTATAAATCCTTGTACTATAGGCGAACGAAATCGGTTGTGGCAGGATTCGAACTCGTGACCACTGGATTACTAACCCAACTCTGCCACCATCCATGTAGGTATATAGCTCACGAACTGAAATAAAAACTGATTATTATTATTATTATTGCTAAAAAGCATTTTCTTCTAACCAACTGTAGTATATGTTAAGTACATATACAAAAGTTAATCACATGACAAAAAGTTACAAAAAAAAAGATAAAAAAGACCGAATATAAAAACAATTCATAGCGATGAAAGGAAAATAAAGGGATAAGGAGAGGAAGAAGAAATCAGGTATAAATCTATTTGTTTAAACCACAAATGAGTTCATATCGTTCTAAAGTGGTCGTATAAAATAAATCATACATGTTTTTAAACATTGTGATTTGTAATAAACTGTAATCTTGAACATAAATAGGTATCGTAAATATTATTAATTTAAACGTATAGGTATAGAAAAAAGTGGTCGTTTATATTTCATTTAAAAAAAAGGTAAAAGGTGAAACGTAAAAAACTCTCGTAATTATTTCTGTAAAATATGTTGTCCTTGGAACATGTATGCATATATCAATAAAAAGCTTGTGAATGAAATCAGGTAGGAACCAGGGTTCGAACTCAGGTCCACTTCATTACTAGTCTAGCTCACTAACCTCTCCGCCACCGACAGATCGTTATTGTCACGACGATCAATTCAATTTCTCTCTGGTCATTTGCCCGCCAGGCAATAAACACAGTGACACAATGGCCTGTTGCCTTCAAGGTCAGGTAAGTTGAGAAGTGAAAACTAGATGGATAAACTTATCTACCACAATAACATAGAACTTTGCGTCAATGCAGTGCAGAGAATGGATGATCTAATCTGACTTACATCGAACCAGTCCTGGAAGTTAATTGCGAGTTTGTACTGCAATTTACTTGTTCCAATCTAAGCGGTGGTTATTTAATGGAAAGTGAGATCAGTATATACAAATTAATAATGTTCAAGTATTTTTACCTCACCGGTAAACAGCATATTTTGTACGCGTATCATGATATTTAATCACAACGTCAGTAAATAAGCAGTCTAAAAAATTTTTCTTTAAGGACTTATGAAATTTCATTAATTTAATTTTTCATTTGAAAAGACGCCACTACTTCATGAGGATTACAAGTAACGCAATCTACTGAGGATGTCAATAATTGGAGAAGACTAATAAAAAGACATGGAGGGAATTTATATTAGTAGGAATCTGTGTTTCATCCGACTAAAGTGCTTTTGAATGGTTAGTCTAAATCAAGAAGAGCATGATTTATCAAAAATGGTCGCAATCCAGGGGCAATAGCCCTTTACTCTATTTCAAATCTGAATTTCTTGAACCTTTCAGTTTCTTGCATTGCGCTCTTTATTTATTCGCTTGTGTCCTTTTAGTACGGATTCGTATTTGCAATCGAAAGAAACCTAACTTTATGATAATGGCATTTTCTTTGCTCATTTTTGAGCGGTATGCCGTTGACTTTTAGTTCGGCGAGACGCCATAGTGCAGGCAACTGCAGGTACGATTTATTATAAAATGTATAAATTGCACTTCAAATGGCAAGTTTATTGCCCAACTTTGTTGTTTATAGTTTACCCAACACCGATTTCAAGTTATTATTACAGTAATTATTTTATTTAGGTATTCAAAATGTTGTTATCAATTTGTAATATTTGTGTTATTTTCCATCGATAATTTATTGCACATTTTATAAATGGTATTTTCTCGAACGACGTCTTTCTAGTAATTATAGTCATCTTTTTTGATAGAAATTTTGAACGCCTTTAAGAATTCCAAGAAATTGACTCCTCTTTTAGCTTAGTATGTCACATACAATGTATAATGTAATGCGTGAGTTTAATTTCTAATTAAATGGTGGTGTGATTGCATTAGTGCTTGTTCGTACACACCTTTGGTGGTGCTCATTTTCTGTGTCACATATATAGTCGTGGTCGTTTCTAGAACATAATTGATAATTAAAAACTGGCGCATCCGCATTGCACGTATTTCACCAGTTTCCCACGACGTGCATTAGTAGTCATCTCTGATCCAACAGTCGGTCCCTTTGTAGTGCCAGCGCATCACCATTACCATCGTGATGTAGATGTACCTAATTAAATGCATTCACATTCTATTTCATCACCTGTGGTGCGGTCTAACGATGTATGTAATGAACTCCCAACTGAGCTGCAATATCAAACTTCCATAAATTTATATACAGTTCCGGCGCGGTGTTCCAAAGGGATTCGCTTTGTGTCGATTTTTTAATTTTATTTTTTTTGTTAATTGCGATACTTATAATCTATGTAATGCCTTTATTTATTTGAGTAATGGTTATTTTTCTTTTAATTTTCTTTTATATACATGAAAGTTATTGCTATTCCAGACTGATAATCTAGAAATATTCCTTGTGTACCTTAAGAAACATTGCTTGTAATTTTTTCATTGCTTGTAACTTTTTCATTGCTTGTAACTTTTTCATTGCTTGTAACTTTTTCGCTAAACATTTATAGAAGGAATTTCTTGAACTACAGAATTCATATGAAAAAGTGATAGGTACGTTCTAATTGAATTTGGACTCGGGTATTTTTTGTATGTAATGGCAATTCACCCTAGGCAGAGTACTTCGTGCCCACAGCCCAATATTTTTTTTTATTTATTTTATTTATACAACATGTATGTTCACAATAACAAGCAATAAATCATTTACAAATAATTCATTTACAAATAATATATATGTAATCTATTATATATTCCTTAATCTATGTTCGTGCCACAATAAAAATTTGGTTGAATGTGTAATCGAGACTAATTTGAATTATATCTATCTAAATATTGTTTGTCTTTAAGTATTTCAGTACTACAACTACTCAATTTGAATTTCTTTAGACTGAAAACCTTGGTGGTATATATTGAAAATGTGATACGTTCTAACTGAATTTGAACTGGAGTCTCTAGACTGCAAATCTTTTAGGGATTTGGAGCTACGCAACTCATATTGTAAATAAGATAATGTTTCTTATTGAATTTGAACCGTTGTGTCTAGACTGCAAACCTTGGATGCGAACTTTCAAACTTTGTCATTTTTAGCAGGAACTGAACTAACGATGGATGTGTTTTTTTTGTTTCCAGGGTGTCCCCTCGTGGTCGACCGGCGTGGAGGCCGTCCGCGGGCGCGTGGCGCGCCTACGCTGTCCCACGCTGCCCTGTGCACCGCTTCCCTGCCTGCCGCGCCCCCACAAGCAGCGCATCAGGGGGCGCGGCTTCTGCGGCTGCTTTCAGGTATACATACACTTTATTTTGAATTCATTAACATCCTATGTAGATTTTACATCATGCACAAAATTACCAAGTGTGGAGGAATCACTGTAGCCTTGATTTGATCCATCTAGTAGGGAATCTTCATCTTCTTTGTTCGTTTCCTCTTACAATAATTAATTTTTCAAGCCTGTCGTCGTCTCGTCTGGCAACGTGTCCGATATGAATGAATGCATGAACGAATAATATATTTCCAATAGTATAAATATTACAAAGGAACAAAATACGATGAACAACGATGTATGACAGGGTCAGAAATGAGGACATAAGGAAATATTTTACGATAAAGAAAGATGTCATTAATAGAATGAATGTGAACACATTGAGATGGTTTGGCCACATGGGGAGAATGAATGAGGAACGCCCGACGAAGTAAATATACATTGCGGACAGAAATGCAATGAGAGGTCGGGGCCGCCCAAGGAAGGGATGGCACGTCCATGTGAACGGTATTTTGAAAAATGGAAATGTTAGAAGCGTGAACAACAGACGATCATGTATAAGACGATGTATGAATGTCGACGAGGCGATGAATGTGTGTCAAGATAGAAATAAGTGGCGTTCGGTTCTCTGTGCCTACTCCGTGAGGGACATGGCGTGATGGTATGTATGTATGTATGTAACAAAAAACAATTTAATTTATAGTTAATTACAATTTTACAATTTTTTTTTTCGTTTTTTTTTTCACACATCTGGAAATTTTACTGCCTCGCTAGACATAGTCTGTTCTGAGGCAGTACTAATTTGAATTCGCTATGGCTACTCTGCGATCATATGATTTGTTTTCTTTTTTTTTCATTGATATACTGAAGGATATTCTTCAAACAGATGAAGGAAAGCTTTTCATGTCATTGCTCTCTGAGGATTGAGTTGTTTGTTCGTCACCACACCTCGAAAGCATCTATTCTTCTTTATATAGATTCTTATTATAGATTATTATAGATTCTCCCCCATATAGAAATGTAGTGAAATTTAGTGCACTCATTTCTAAATAGAATCTTTCTAATTTGTATCCAGCCTAGTAATGCCATACGTCGTCTTCTATAATTTCCGTACAATCTCTATCCCGGACAAGGCATCTATCTGTCCAACAGATAGGTATATTGTATAAAGTATTTATATATTGTGATTTTCTATAGTTGAACTATTTTACTTTCTTGATAAATGTCAAAAATGTCTTTAACTACAAAACAAACTCGTTTAAAAGTATGTTAATTTGCCTTTGCTAAAATTAATTCACATCACCATGACATTTGCGTATTTACTGCATCTAATTTATTAATAGCGTTCAAGCTTTCTGTTTCTGCTACCTGAACATCAATCTCCATTATTCAAAGCAGGATCTTTATTCGCAGTAAGTTGTCTCGCTGGTTTTTTTTCAGCTTCTTTGATAAAACTTTGCCAGGTATGTGAGGTCATCGGTGAGTCCAACAAGTTACAAGCTCGTATCATAATGTGGTCGGTCACGTTTCTTATTTGACATGTCGGTATTTATTATCAGCAGTAATTAATAGAGCTATTAAGTGAGTTTTGTTTGTTTCTTTGGAAGCAACTGCTTCAGAAATGCAAGGTAACCTTGAATGTACTTATACCATAGAAGTGAAGCACAATGCGATTGAGAGCATTGTAAATTGACTTGGAAGATTGTTGTCATTGACTTTGGATGAATAGATTTTTTATTACCAAGTATACCCGTGGCTTCACTCGTACTCCCTTATTCGAATTTCGTTCAATTTAGATAACAACATAATAATATAGGTACATTCACGAAATGGAAATTGATTAAATGATTTGATGATCGAATTTTTTTCTGTTCTTTCTTCTTTTAATAAACTTACCATTTACTGATCTATTTTGAAAAAAAATCTTGCTTAAAATCATAGCGTATACATATCTTATTTAAAATCATATCTTCATAATAATCGTTGGTATTTTTTGCTGGATATATGTGTAGTTACAAGTTATAAGGTTTTTTAACATTTTTAAAGCGTATCATAAAATAATATAAAGAAATTTTGCCAATTCATTTTGATCAAAGTAGAAAACAAGTACTTACGTCAAATCTATAATAAAACAAAATTACCCAGATCAAATTAAAATTAACGATGGTTGTAACAAATTAATCGAGATCTATAAATCAATCGTTAAGTATCTTACGTTAGAAGTTCGAACCACATGACCGAAGATCACCGAACTTGACCGAACGAAATTCACTTTCTCCGATCGGAATGAAACTGTGTATAGTGTAGTTCGTGGTCAGTGGGCAGGTTTGGTCGTGATCTAATGATGAAAGATAAATATTTAAAGTGTCTGTTTCACTGCGTTTTATCACTGACTTATCACCTTTCTTCGGTACCAAAACACAGCCCCGGGCTTCGAAGATTCTCCACATTAAGGTTGCCATCATATCTCATTTTGAAGAAAATGGTTTCGTTTTATTAAAAGTGCGGAACTTTATACAAATGATGATAAAAAAATGTAATCAAATGAGTCTTGAAAACTCTTAAACTTTGCAAATTAATAGATCATTTGTTTTTGGTTACTACAATAACCCCGATTTTAGTTTCAGTATTATAAAATTGAGATTAACTTTTATCTATCACTCGCTGATCTTCGTCTTATTATTAGATAATTCAACTGAAAATATTATTAGAAACTGGATCCTTGTTACGCTCTGAAGATGGTCAGCAAATGGCCGATACAAGTATGTATGTGTCAATCAAATTATAGTGAAACTTTAAACTGCATTGTTTTGTTTACAAGAAACCAAAATTGATATATTATGGAATTTCATTAAAAATTATCCGTTGCGTTGAGAAGTTGAGAGAAATAGAGTAAAAAATTACATACACGGTATCACAAAGTTCCAAATCTACTTTAGAATGAAATGGAATGACGGGCTGTAGCGCCATTGGTGATGATGATGGAACTTTAGAATGGAAGAAACTTGAATGGAAGTATTTTGTTGATCACATGTTAATCTCCGAGTTTGATAAATGAATAGAAGAACTTCGTTATGTATTCTTGCCGATATAACATTTAATAATGGCCATAGGAATCAAAACGATGCCTTAGAATATTCTCGCTGAAATACTAACACTGACGTTATATTCCTATAGGTTATGTTCAAAAGTCTGGTCAGAGTTATCACAGATCTGACGCGAGGAAAAACTCGATTAATGGAATCAGAATTGGCAGCAATTCAAAATTTAAATGAAAAAAAAAACTGAGTCCATTCACTTTAGTCTTGCATTTTACTATACATTATGAACTTTTGTTTTATCGCCAACATTAAATGGTGGGTCTCTTTTGTCTTGAGTTTTGGTTTCCCTACTATTTACATCACTAAATTGTTAAGTCAATTTTGTTTTAGCAAATTGTGAGTGATTGTTGGGCTGTCTTTGGACGCTGTAATTCATCCACTAATGCGACTAGTAAATGAAAAAAAAACTAATAATGGAGTTTGTATTGTAATTATTATTCAATAGAGTTTCGATGGAATGTATTACCTACTCTTTTCGATATTTCCATTACACGACCATTCACTTTTCCTTTCTGTTTTGGCAATATTGAATTTGTTAACAAATATCTTTCTACAGTGTTTGTTATATAAGATTCGTTTTGAGTACTTTTTCTAAAAAAATACTTTTTACACGTACTTTTTTACACTTAATATTTGTATTACGTTTCGATATGAAGGAATTACTAAATCAACAAACAACACGTAATTATTTATATCTTCTTTTTAAGTACAATTGGAAAGACTGCAATAGTTTAAGACCAGGATTTAAAGACATATTCAAGGATGTATACAATATCAATATGATAGCGCTTTATTCCTAGTTTTGTCTATTTTCCTCTCTTCCATTCCATTTCTATGTATTTCATTCCTTTTTGTGTTTTCTTTTATTCATAATATTAATTCATTTAGACTTATTTTCTATACATCCTTATTGTTGTGTTTAACTACATTTTTTATGGACATTAGTGGTCCAGTTCGTACAAATACAACGATTTTTTACATTGATTTCAAGATAAATTCGATCTAAAATTTTTATTCCAACTATGTTTGATTATAATTTGAAAATGAATCAGATTTTTTCAAGATATTTACTTTTTTACATCCATTTCAAAATATCTTTCGTGGTTTTGCTTAGGTACGGTTTGGTTTACATACGTTTCATATAAAACACATTTGTTGGGTCTTATATGAATATATGAATGTCCATGTATGTTACATATCTATACGATTTGAACACATCAAATAATAATATTTCATTTTTATCACATTAACTGCATTCTTAAACGAATATGAATAAATGCAAGTATTGAAATGCGTCGAGACTCCAACCTTGTGTGGATGACTTTGGTATGTAGATGTGGACATTTTTATTGAACATTTTATCGGTATTTTATTGAATAAAAGAGTCATTTTAACACTTTTGTATCTTTATCATCAATCTCATTGAAACCTTGGATCAAATGATTATGCACGTCGTCGTAAATATATTAAATGATCACATTACAATTTTATTCAATTAATTTATGTTGAAAATGATTATGTGTCTCTGTTTAATTCATTTTATTTTGACTTGGTTAAATTGTTATATCGTTCGAAAAATTACATTTACTTCATAAATCAAGTTAGTGCTCGTATTAATATACTTCTTCTTAGTTTTGTTATTCCTGAAGTTCGTGTCTATCTCAAAACTTCTCCAGACGATTCTGTCTGAAGTTCTGGAGCTACTAATTATTTCGTAAGTGGTCTCTCCACCGAAAAGGGATTCTCCTCCGGGGTATGTATTTCCACTTTATCAACATAATGATAAAGTGTCAATGAAGATAAAATGCTTTGCGATGGTTTTGACGTATGTAAAGAATTAAAGATGATCGAATGACAAAGCAAAACAACATTGAAAAGAGACATATATGTACTGGCCGAGAAAATGCAGTAAATGAGATTTTGAAAGATAGGAATATAATACGAAGTCAGAATAATATAAGAGCATGTATGACGCGATTTAAGCATGTAAATAAGGCAATATATACATGTCAAGACAGAAAAGTTTGGCAGGTTCTCTCGTCTTCTTCTTCTCTAGCCCTCGTCCCTTCACTGCTGGATGTATGCCTCTTCCATTCACTTTCACTCGTCTCTGTTCACTCTACCACATCCAGCTTTTACCAGCCATGTGTACAATGTCGTCAGACCATCTTTTAGAGAATCTTCCAACACTCCTATCATTTGTCCAAGGTCACCACTGAAGTATTCTGGATCTAGTTTCCGCATGTCTGGCTAAATGTCCAGCCCATTGTCACTGTAATCTAGCAACACGATCCTTTATATCGGAAACCTTAGTAGCTACTAAGGTTCTCTCTACCTACCCCAAATAGGGAAACTACGTAACGGTATGTAAAACCTCTATCAGTCCCGTCAAACAATGGAATCAAAACGCTCATGATTACCCATATCATGGATATAATTATCATATGGAGTTCTGTAATGTATTAAGATATTATACTACTCTATAAGATAATTATATCCATGATATATGGGTAATCATGAGGGTTTTTATTTCGCCACTTGACCAGACTTGCCCCCCTGCTTTATATTGCGATGACAATGTCGACATCCTAATTATTTATAATTCGCTCATTTTTTCCATCAAATTGCCGACTATTTTTAGCCAAGATCAGTCATGACATCACCAAAGGTCATGTCGTGTCATCAGCTCTTTACTTGGAACGGTATTCGGTAAATATACTGCACATAACTGGACCTTTGTTTCTTTATTCTCGAGGGCGTCACGGGTCTTGTTGATATTATTTTTATTGATATATTTGCTGGTGTAAATTTGTGAGTCATCGTGAGACTGTCATGGCATTGTCCCTCGACTCTTGACCTTTTACAACAGTCTCGGTTATTTAAGAGCTTTGCGCCTCTTGAACTTTAGTACTTTGTTTATTAACAGACGTCAAATTTGAATATTGAAGAATATTATGTTTCCAGAATCTACCTCTAAGTTTATCTGATATTTGATATTCATGTTTCTTGTTAATCTACAATAATATAATTATTGATATTGAAAGACATTGAAAGAAGAGTTATGGCAGACAATAGAATAAACGGAGCTCTCAGACCAGTAATGTCCGATCCAAGCATCTCAAAGGAAGCCAAAATTGCCGTACATAATGCGATTGTAGTGCCCACTTTGATGTAGTTACCTATGCCAGTGAAACATGGACGTGGCAAAAGATGCATGAAAGTAGAATAAATGCTGTGGAAATGAGATCACTAAGAAGAGTATGTAATAGAACGATATATGATAGAATAAAAAATGAGGACATAAGGAGGGAATGCAAGATGAAGAAGAGTATTACAAGTAAAATGAAAGTGAATTCCTTGAGGTGGTTTGGACATATTGAAAGAATGAATGATGAACGACTGACCAAAAAAATATACATGGGTGTAAGAGATGGAGTGAATAGCAGGGGCCGCCCCAGAAAGGGATGGCATGACCATGTGAATGATATTTTGAAAGAAGGAATATATAAGAAGCTTGAATAATCGACGAGCATGTATGAGACGATGCATGGATGTAAAGTAAGGTAGGAATGTGTGCAAAAATAGATGAGTATGGCGCTTGGGTTTCTCTGCTTACCCCGTAAGGGATATGGCATGATGGTAATGTATGTATGTATGTATGTATGGTAAGCTTACTATCTTTATTGCAAAAAAATTGCAATGTTTTATCTCCATTTTTTTAGGTACCTAATTTAGTTTTTACATCATAATTGTTCTATCTTAGGAAAAATGAATATTATAAGCTTAATAATTAAATTTTGTGCAGGGGCAAGAATATTGCCAGAATTACAGAAGCCTCAAGAATTACAGTTCAAAATAAACCTCAACCATAGACTCATGAAATATTTGAATAGAAACGTTGATTTTCAAGATTTTCAACGTACGAAGATTAAAGGTTTTTTTTAGATATAAAGGAACGATACCTTAATTTAACTACTGATTAATAGATGGCAGTAATTCATCATAATTGAATAAAAGTGAACATTCAATTCAATTGGACAGATATTTTAATTGATCATCATACTTAAAAAAAAAACAAATAAATGATTAAAAATGGTGCATGGTCGATAGAGTAAAATCGCATGCTTGTATGTAGTATTGTTGCATTACGATATCAACTTCCGGAATGCGTTCATTACCCCCGTAATGTCAAATTTTCCATCTAACATCGAATCGATTATTGACGCTTTCGATCTCATGGAGCGCTAGTGGGCTACACTGGGACAGTATTATATTGAATTGATAATAATAATACTAATAATAATGTAATCGGAAATAATCTGCGATGATTGATGATCTATGTATGTAGAGGTACCTACCTACGGCACGAAGATGCGTAGTAATAGATCGTGCGACGGGCGGTCAGCTGATATCGCGATCCATGATCTATAGATCTTTCGAGTTTCTCGAGTGAAATTTCCGATACAATTATCAACGCGGAGCATTATTAGAGTAGAGCCTGTTTTTTTGTACTTTATATGCTTATTATTTTTTCTTCTCTTTATCCCAACTGTTTCCGATAAATTAAAATGAGATATTATTGCTTCTTTGGGTTGGAAACACTGGTTGATTAGAATATGTATGCATACATTTTTCGCTGTAATAAGTTTCGCCACATAATTTGTACCAACTAAAGGTAATGTTCGAAATTCACTATATAAATACTCGCTTTCTCAGTTTTTTTTGGTGACTCGAGATGTCGTGTTGTGAGTTGCACTTTTCTATCCATCCTCATACTTCCATTCCTACTTCCAACATCATATTATAATATTCTTTCATAAGTTCTTATTTATAAGGTTTGAGAAAATAATAACAGTACTTATGCTAGGTTATGCTAGGTTAGTATAATTGGACGTAACGTTGATTATAATATATACGGAAATATTTTTAAAAATAATGAAAAACAATCAGTTTGATCACTCAAATTCCTTGAATCGTGGTTTAATCATGGTTCAATTGAACCCAGTTCAAAGTCTTAATCCACGTTCAACTTATAACTTGTTTATAAAAATATTTGAACCCTGGTTCAGTTGATCTCGATTTTGAGCTCTGTTTCATACGACAGCACCGAATTTAGTTTTGTTAAGTGGGTTGTGGGCTTAATACGGTCAAACGTCAAACTATATCTATTTCACTTTTTGACATTCGATATTTTTGTTTGAATTCAACGCAAATCGATAATGCAAATAAATTAAATAGCTTTTTAAATGTTTTAAATAAATATATTTATTTATTTATTTAATATTAGGTACTTCTCGGGAAACTAACAGGTACTATGTCAAATATTAATTTAACATGCACCCAATAACAAGTTTCCATATTCTGGAGACTTACGATATCAATAGTCTCACAGATTCAGACTGATAACACAATTATAAACTGTGTCTCCACCGGGAATCGATCCCGTGACCTTTGGACCAGTAGTTAGATACCCAACCAATTGAGCCATGAGCCATGATTATGTAAACGTGTCATAGATACTTCAAAATTGTGGATTGTCAAGTTGAACCAATGTTAAACTACCCCCGTCGCCGGTTTAATTTGACATTTGAGTTAAATCACCTATCAACTCTTGATCCATGTTTATTTATAAAGAAAGGGATAAAATTAGATTCAACCATATTTCAATATTTGATCCAGGTTTATAAATGACACTGGATGACTTTAAAATGTGTGTTGGAAAATGACATAAGTACGCTGTAGAATCAAGAGCCGATCCGACTAAGACCTTAAATTTGCTCAGAATCTCAAAAATGGACGTCGTTTTTCCGTAAGACCGCCAAATATGGAGGGTCAGCTGGACCTAGTGCTTCCCAATAGAAGCTTTCAGAAGAATCTTCTTCTTCTGGGTCATGCACAATCCTAGGATTGGTCTGCGCCAAACACTCGATCTTTCCACTTATCTCTATCGTCCGTCAGTCTCTTCATCTCTTTGTAACTGCTACAGCGCACGTCACCGATTATCTGGTCTATATAGTTGTTTCTGGGACGATCTCTACAGTTACCCCCATCAACCATTCCTTCGACGATGGTAAAAAGCAGGCCTGGGTGCCGGATGTTGTGGCCTATCCAAGTTGTAATCTGTTGGGCAATTCTTTTCATAAGTTGACTTGTCTCTCCAACTCTGCTTAGTACCTCGTCGTTGCCGATATGTGTTCTGACCAGTGAACTTTAGCCATGCGTCTGTAGCACCACATCTCAAACGCAGACAGACGTCCCGTTTCGTCCCGTTTTCGCGTTGGCCGATGTTCCATGTTTCACAGCCATATAGCAGTACACTCCAGACAAGAGTCTCTTTTTCCTAATTTTGATGGAAATATTAGGGGATTCAAAAATTGTTGAGCTTTTGTTGAAGGCGACTCTTGCTTTGTGCATTCTGCTTTTGATGTCTGCTGTTGAACGTCCATCTTGAGATATTCAGTCCGTCTTGAGATATTCAGAAGAATAACAGATCCAATATCTACACAGAGAAGAAGACCAACGATAACATCGTGTGACGCAGAATCAACGGGAAGAGTCTTTTAGAAAACGTGTTTATTGAAAGTTTTTGTTGTACCTATATCATTCCATCATGATGTCATTCCTATACCTCAATCTGGGTCTTTCTAATGTATCGTTGATAGTTCAACTTTCGTTTTTTTTACCTCCCCGGGCTGCGATCACTATACACTCTGTTCACAATAACCACTGAGCAAAATCAAATTTGCAACTTTGCCATTATTATTCTGCCGTTAATGTCGGGTGCGGTGCTTTTCCAAATGAGTGAACGTATCAAAATAATAATTATTTTAGCTATTGGCGCTAACTGACTTCTCTCCAATTTGACAATGATTAATTTCGGATTAAAGATATAAGAAACGTAATAATCATAGTTATTAAAGTCAGTATTGATAAAGCGGTGGTCGTGTCTGTTCTGTATACCTGTGTAAATCATTATATTCGAAATAAAATCGTCTCAAAAACTTCATAATATTAGGTCATGTTTCAATTATATGATTAAGTCCTGTACCAATGATATGATTAAGGTGCCTTGAGTTCCTGGTTCTTTTATATTACTCCAACTTTGTCTCTATTGAGATGTTGAAAACTTGTCAAAAAGATTTAGCTAATTTAGGTATATGTATAATTTTTTTTCTACATATCAATACGTGAAATGAAAACTTCGAACCTACTTTTATGTAAATTGCGCGCACGGAGGGTTTGAGATTTGGCATACCTATATATGGTGCAGAAAGCTAAAATTTATACAAAATAATTTGGGGGTATCTATTTAATTTATTTATTAATATCAGGAGGATTGTATTGCAAAGGTGCGTGTTCAAAAGGATTCTATTTTATTTAAAACATATACATCCAAGTATGATATTGCTTATGCCAGTTAATTAAATACCTAATTGATAATATATAATTTTATTGTGATGAAGGGTTTCAATTAAAGAACTACTTACATGATCAACACTGGTTTATTCGTAACAATTGAAAAAAAGCAATATAAAAAATAACTCGATAAATTTGTGATGTCTTGGGTCGAAACTAATGGATAAAAATTAAAAGCGACTCTAATCTGTTCAACGATCAACACATGAATTGACATGAATAAAATCTGTCGATCAGCTCGAATCAACGACGCGACGGTGGGCTATGGTTCGTTGATCCTCGTCAATCTTCGGGATCATTCGAGAATCCCGGGCCGTACATGTTGCAGACAAATAAATCCGAAAACAATTTACATTAGTCGTTATTCTCTATAGAAAAACGATGTGGTCTGCCCACCAAAACGTCAAAAATCCCCCGGAAAAATGCCTCACTTAGATTCATACAAAGTTTGCTAACTACGACATCTAGTATATTATAATTAAAAATCTATGAGTACATATAATAACTTTTATCTTGCCAGAACAATAAATTTATATTTGAATAAATAATAACAAATGCGAATAACATCGCTGAGACACGACATTGACATTTAATATTTATAAAATGTTCTATTAATTAAATATAATACTTGTACTTTTACAATTGCATTATTATTTATAACCGAACCAAAGTAATGTAATTAAATTAAATTTATTGATAAAACAATCTGTAATTTATTAATCAGACTATAAATATCAGTGATCTCAATATATTAAACATAACACAGGATTTATGTAAATCGAATTAAAAAAAAAGGCTTTTTAGTGTCCACTATTATAGAATATTTTTAAGAGTAAAGCATAGAATTATAATATACAATTCTATGGAGTAAAGATATCCCAATTTTTAAGCGTGTTTTTAGTAAAAACACGCTTAAAAAGCTTTTTTGAATCCTTTTCTCAACAAGGGTCGTGTAGAGAGTGAATATTATGTGCTTCATTGTTATGTTTTTGTGTGCATAGCGTATGACACAATGACTTACTATGAAATTTTGTGTTCATCTTCATTGAAATATAAGTCCAATCGGCTTTATGTTACATTAAGATTTATTAATTAATGTAACTGCTTTATTTGCCTTTGGCTGTGAAGTACCGGCTTTGAAAAGTGGTTCCATTATTTTCTATTATTATCATTTTCGGGTGTCCCGTAAGAGCCGGTTAATCGAAAATACGTATGGTGCTGATTTTTTATAGGTATATAATACACACCCGCACACCAGTCGCTGGTTACCCTACATTGTGGAGTTTTCCGTATTCGTGTATGTATTTATTGGTTATTCGAAATATTTAGGTACAGAAGCTGTCCATATTGTGTTTTATTGTGATCACCACGTACTTTAATATCGGCCTTCGTGGTTCAGTTGGTTGGATATCTGACTATGAGCAAAAGGTCCCTGGTTCGTTTTCCGGTGGAGAGACAGTTTTTAATTGTGTTTTCAATCTTGATCTGTGAGACCATAAATATCTTATTTCTCGAGAATGTGGCAATTTGTTATTGGATGTTCCTTTTAGTTACCATAGAAACATTACAAAATAAAAGAAAGGTCCATTGTTACTCAAACCGCAATCACAGTAAACCGCTCATTATCTCAAACCAATTATTTAAATACAATTTTTTTTTGTGATCTGTTTAATATATTACTATACTACATATATGTATTGTATGTATATTGGTAGGTATAATGGTACCTTTATAGTTCATCAATAGTTTTATTTATTAAATCGTAATCTTGTCACGCACGTTGGAATTTTACTAATGACTGATCTGATTAGCCTTGACATTTCGTCCTTGTCAGGGGTACCAATAGTTTAAGAGGAATACCTGTGATAAAAAATTCAATTTTTATAAAAATTGTTAAAAAAAGTTTGAAATGTACAACTTAAAAGTTCAAATTTTTTATAAAAAAATTAAATTGTCTAGTTGGGGTGATTCGGCTTTTTTCGACATATTTAAAAACTTTGGAAATATAGGCAGTTAAACACATAAATTTATCATAAAAAATGTCTTTCTTAATGAAAAACATACATACATACATACATACCATCACGCCATGTCCCTTACGGGGTAAGCAGAGAGAACCGAGCGCCATACTTCTCTATTTTTGCACACATTTCTGGCTTCCTTTACATCCATGCATCGTCTCATACATGCTCGTCGATTGTTCAAACTTTTTATGTTTCCTTCTTTCAAAATATCATTCACATGGTCATGCCATCCCTTTCTGGGGCGACCTCTGCTATTCACTCCATCTCTAGCACCCATGTATATTTTTTTGGTCAGTCGTTCATCGTTCATTCTTTCTATATGTCCAAACCACCTTAAAGCATTCACTTTCATTTTACATATAATATCCTTCTTTAACTTGCATTCTCTCCTTATGTCCTCATTTTTTATTCTATCATATATCGTTCTATTACATACTCTTCTTAGTGATCTCATTTCTACAGCATTTATTCTACTTTCATGTGTTCTTTGCCAGGTCCATGTTTCACTTGCATACGTCAAAGTAGGCACCACAATTGCATTGTGTACTGCAATTTTGGCTTCCTTTGAGATGCTTGGGTCGGACATTACTGGTCTAAGTGCTCCGTTTATTCTATTCCCTGCCATAACTCTTCTTTCAATATCTTTATCGGGTCTTCCATTCCGTTCAAACATACTCCCCAAATATAAATATTCCTCAAATTGTTCTAGCCATTCGTTCTCTACTTTTATCATACATGCAGTTATACTTTCAGTCTTTTCAAATACCAATATCTTAGATTTACTAACATTCATTCTCAGTCCATTTTGCAGGCATCCTTCATACACTTTATTCACTAAATACTGCAGCTCATCCGCACATTCAGCAATCACCACTTTGTCATCTGCATACATCAAATCACGTACGTTTACAGTACTTAGTTTCAGACCTTTATTTTCATTCTTCAATGTCCTAACGCAGTGATCAATATACAGATTGAACAGCCATGGAGATAATACGCAGCCTTGCTTCACCCCTTTATTAATAGGGAACCATGTTGTCAACGCATCGTTGACACGGACACAGGCTCCACTATTTTCATACAGAGACGCAACGGCACGTATTAGTTTGCTCTTCACTCCATATATTGATAGGATATCCCACAATTTTTCTCTATCCACTTTATCGTTATGCCTTCTCTAGGTCTACGAACGCACAGAAAAGTTTCTGGTTTTTATGCAGAACCTTTTCTGTAGCCATACGTAAAGAGAAAATTTGATCGATACATCCTCTGCCCCCTACAAAGGCACCTTGCGCATCCCATATCTTGCATTCCGTAATCTTGCGTATTCTCTTATCAATAATTCTTGCATACATCTTGCCAACCGAACTTAACAAGCTGATAGCTCTATAGTTTTTGCAGTCGAGTTTTTATCCCTTCCCTTTGAAAAGAGGAACTACAACTGCATTTCTCCAATCCGACGGAGTGTACCCAGCTTCCCAACATTTATTGAAGAGCGATAGACACCACTCCGTTGATAGTTTACCGCCATACTTGATAAATTCGGCTGCCACACAATCCACTCCAGCGGCTTTACCCGTTTTCGCGTTATTAACCGCTTCTTTTACCTCTTCTTCCGTTATTTCATCTCTCTCATTCTCATCAATAATCCATGTCCTCTGTCTTACTGTGTCACCTTGTGCGCTTTCATACAATTCTTTGAAATATTCACACCATCTCTCTTTCACACTTTCGTTATCTATCAGCATATTTCCATCTTTATCATTTATATACTTTGAACCTTTTGCTTCCCCTTACTTTCGCTTAGCTATGCCTTTCCAGAACATTTTCATGTTACCCGTAAAGTCGTTCACTATTTTCTGGCTTTCTTTTTCTTTTATACAATCTTTTTCATTTTTCACTGTAGCTTTTACTATCCTCTTGCATTTTTTGTACTCTTCTTTTGCTCTATTTTCTTTGTCAGTACCTTTTACAGATATCCAAAACTTCCATGCTTCCTTTTTCGCATCAACTGCATTTTTTACCGATTCATTCAATGAAAAACAAATTTGAGATTTTGTATTTGTCTATGATTTTACTAATTTTCAGCGTTCTAGCTTTTATGGTTTTTGAGATATGGAAAAATAAAGTAAAAATTCAAAAGTTGATAACTCCTGACTGACAAAAAATTCAAAATTCTGAGTATAAAAGCTTTGTAGGCCTATAACACTTTATATATTCTGAAAATTTGAGCTCTGTAAATTGAGTGGATCAAAATTTATAAGGGACGGACGGACGGACACACACACACAGACACACTAAATTTTCTACTCCGTATTATGAATCTCCGAATGAGAATGAGCGACGAACGCCTGACAAAGTATACAAGGCTGGAAAGAGTAAATTGTGATATGACACGATCATATAAATGAGATTTGGAAAGATGGTAATATACGATGTCAGAATAATATGAGAGCACTAGGAGAGCATGTATGACGGCCCTGAGTCAAATTGAAAACGCTGTTTGTTATCGCCAAGCGCTATTTTTTTTTGTATGTGATTTGACGTTTGTTGTAGAAATTTTTTCTACAATAACAAACAACAAAAGTCAAATCCCATACAAAAAAAAATTAGCGCTTGGCGATAACGAACAGCGTTTTCAATTTGACTTGGGGGCGCGATGCATGGACGTAAATGTATCTATGTAAGTATATTTTATTTATATGTAAAAAAAATAAATGCATTTTCTTAAATCCAGTATAAACAAAAAGAATATTGACATGTTGAACAAATAACAAATTTACACAGTATAATAAAAACAAGAAAATATTCTAATTTACACAAAAAAACAAAAGAAGCACACAATATCTTAAAAGAACTTTTCCTTTGTGTATTCGACACCTAGGCGACGAAAAGCGACAAGACCAGATGCTTCCCTTCACACTTTCTGGCAAATCATTATACAGTTGAATTATAATTCTATGACAGTTGAAAACATTTGTAATACACTTTATTTTGTATACCTGACAGGTTAGTCTGAATGAATGAGGCAAAACATGTATGTCAACATAGAATAATAAGAGTCTGGCGATCGGTTCTCTCTGCCTACCCTAAATAGGGAATCAGCGTGATGGTATGTACCTATGTGTATAAAAAATAATACGTCATCAAAAATCATTACCTTAAAATAATTGCCATATTCAAAAACAATATACGTTTTCTAGATTCTATTTAACCATTTTACTCCTCACTACCTCAAGGGGATATAGTGTGGAATTTATGAATTGCAATTTTTAAAGGTTTTTTTCATTGCAGATTATCAACTAGAATAATTATAACCAACCTTCTTGAACCTTTTGCCGAGAAGGGGGGCGATTTGCTCGTAAACCAACGAGCAAAAAGCAAATTTTAGCAAAAAGACACAAATTTGCGCTCTGCGCAACCGGAAGCTCGTTCAGGATGTTTGGCGAAAATTATATCTTCCTGAGATTGTATTCTGAAAGTTTCATCACAATGTATCTGTGTGTGTGTGTGTGTTTTGTGTACTTTTAATGTACAAGTACGATTTGTTTATCTCAAAATTTACAACTTTGAATAAAACTCGCTTAAACTCCATTAGATTTTGAAGGATATCTGATCAGTGCTTATCATTTTTTAACTGTCAAATACATCATGGTAAATCCAAACTCAGGAAACATATAATTTGATATTTTTATTTTCAAATTTGATTTTCATGCAGAGAGAACCGAACGCCACATTTTTTCATTCTTGACACACATTTATTTTGAAGTTTTTTTTATATCTAGGCGTAATATATCTTGTCCATATTTGTTGAATTAATAATCTAACGATAGGCAACTTAATGTTTTATTATGATGTCGATGGTAAATAATATAGTTATATGTACTTAATAATTGATAATAGTTCTTATTGTTACATTCCATTTATTAATTCAAATGACCTAGCAATAAATTAATGTCTATCCACCTTGCTCAGTTAACTATTCTCTTGTATACCTATACTTATTAATGACTTTTAAATCCTCGAGGCAAAGGTCAAACACAACTTTAATACTTTGCAAAAAAATGTCGATTGAATTCTGTGCCGGCTACTTGAGTTCAAATCCTAGCTGAGAATAAATTAAGTGGAATATAATAATCTAACCTGGAAGAAATGGTCATAGTTGAAAAAAATAGTTTTTTATCTCTTATTGGGTATACACCTTTTTTACGTTTATTTTTCGACAGGTGAGTAGGTACCATAGATTTTTATTATAATATACTAGATGTCGTAGTTAGCAAATTTTATATGAATCGAAGTGAGGCATTTCTCCGGGGGATTTTTGACGTTTTGGTTCCAGACCACATCGTTTTTCTATAGAGAATAACGACTAATGTGAATTTTTTTCGGATTTATTTGTCTAAAAAAACATTTTAATTCTTAAAGTTTAGAGAACAGTTATAAATAACTGAAATATTTTGCCAACCAATACATCAAACGAGCGATATTCCATGACTCAATTTTTGCACGGAGTACTACATCTAGTATATTTCAACTGTCGATTTGTTCAGGAGAACTTTGTTCTCTTGACATATCGACAATGTTTCAAGCCAGGATACGCGAGAATTGTATGCAGAGGTCTACTTTTTTCACGGCTTTTCCAACTTTGAAGTCAAAAGACACCAACATAGAGGCTTCGCAGCATATATGTTCCATACACGGATTTACTCAGAATTCGGAGTAGAACATTTCGTGTGTGTGTGTGTGTGTGTGTGTGTGTGTGTGTGTGTGTGTGTGTGTGTGTGTGTGTGTGTGTGTGTGTGTGTGTGTGTGTGTGTGTGTGTGTGTGTGTGTGTGCGTGTGTGTGTGTGTGTGTGTGTGTGTGTGTGTGTGTGTGTGTGAACGTTGCGCAAGCGCATAAAGTGATCACGTAAACCAGCCGATGACAGGTCGTAAGCCCTGTAGGTGCCTCGAGTTCCTGGTTCTTCTACAATATCCCAACTTCGTCTCTATTGAGATGTTGAAAAAATGTTTGTCAATAAAAATGTTACGAAACGTTTTTAAAATCAGTGTAGATACCAACTGTCTGTTGTTTGTATATTTAACGTAATATTTTATTTCCAGAATGACGAGCCTCCAGAGATCACATACTGCGTGGTGGACCATGCTGGAACTCTATCCCTGCAGCCAGTCACACCAGCAGTCCCCATGCCACCACAAGAAGAACTGGACGCCAAGTTTGCGGAGCTTGTTGTGAGTAATCTAATTGTTTTATTAAATGGACACGGCAGATGATGATTTATATATTTGAAGATTAGGGCTGCAGCACTAATGAGATACTGAAAAGGAATTGATGCTAAACAATTTCCAGAATTGAAACGAGAAAGAGTAAGAATTTATCCTAATTGTGGTATTTATGTCCAAATTAGTATAATGATTTGGATTTTTTTTAAATATGAAAAGTACACGCAATCGATCGAGGCAGCTACTGACCTATCTAATATTAGGTTCGCGTTTCTTCATACAAAATATAATTAATCAAATTTTGATATCTTGACATAGGTGCCTAGTTTCTTTTGACAAATTTCAATATTGAACGGTACATCGACGTTTTGCAGCAGTGTCATTCTGACATGTTTCTGCATAGCAGTGTCATCCTGACACAGCTATGCTGAAATGTCAGAATATTACTTTGGTAATAAGAACAGGGGGGCTAGTCTGGTCCAACCGGCGAAATCAAAACCCTCACAATTACCCATATCATGGATATAATTATTATATGGAGTTCTATAATATCTTTAGATTTCATAGAACTCCAAATAATGATAATTATATCTATGATATGGGTTATCACGAGGGTTTTGATTTCGCCAGTTGGATCAGACTTGCCCCCCTGACGTTTAGCAAAAACTATAAAATAATTGCAATTTTTAAGTCTATAACTAATGGATAAGAAAGTAATAAGCCTTATAATAGGTCTAAATCTTCTGCTTATGCGCCTCATTCACATTGTATGTTTTGTAATGCGTGATGGCGTTTTATTTACACGTAAAAATGATTGATTGGTAGTGGTTGGCAAGCAGATATTGTCTCCTGGCAAGTAAATTTATCTTTCAATGGTACCAATCTTTAAGTCTTAACATTTTTTAACAAAATTTTGGCTTTTTTCATCCATTTGTCACAAATCACCCTCGCAAGGGTGGGTTGCGATGAATTATTTTTTAATGGCTGTGAAATATATAAATACTGTTACTAAAATATGTAAAAATTAAATAAAATAAGAAGATTTTTTTAAATGTTCCCGGGTGTGCGCTTAACAAATCACCAAGTTTCATTGTAATCAGATGGATGGTATAAGAGCGCAAAAAAGACTTTCCTAATGATATTAAAATATGCAATTTTCACCTAAAGAAAGAGGATGCGCACTGGTAAACGCATCCACTCCCAGGTGCCAGACGTACATTTTTCATACCTATATTCAATAAGGAAGTGAATATAAAAAAAACACCTATTAAAAATGAATTGTTTTTTGACGTTGCTATCTCTTAGACGACTTAGACTATATATAATAATAAGTCCGTCACATTGTATTCACAATAAAAGGTTATTGTTATTATTAAGTTGTAAATGAATACATAAAAAAATTGTTTTTTTTTTTGTTAATAGTGGCAAAATGTCATGTTAAAATCAACCGAACTATAGTGACTACAAAATATTTGGTTATGTGCAACTACACTTATAAGTGTTTTGTGTACACAGCCAAACAGTACAGTCATTAATAGGTAAACCTTCATACTTTGCTGCTAATTCTTTGTGGCACATTTTAACTAATATATTTAAATAAGTTTGTATATTTGTATAAGTTTATCCGGACGAAGGAGCGGTTACGTCTCCGAAACTAGTTGGCATAAAAATACTCAACGTGGTTAAAAACTAAGATATTTTATTTTATTGATAACAAAGGTTTGGCTAAAACGCAGGTAGCCAGTTCGGCTGTCATAATACTTTTTTCAGTGTAGGTATTATGACGTGTGATAACAATTTGTTTCTATAAAACTACTAGTTACGAGTTTTGTATTGTAAACAGTTCCAAAATGAGATTTCCTAGCGCCACGCCACGCTTTCACCGAATCCAGGATTTATTGTCATTATTACAAGACAAATCGACATTGTCTTCGTGTTGAGCAACAACTCTCATAACCGTTGTTGTGATAATGTTAATTTTCAATAAATAAATTAAGTTGAGGCTGGTGTGCCATTGGCCGTTGCATCATCGTGGATTATTAAAATATGTTACAAGATTGTATCGGCGGATTTCATCTATGTAAATTGTAATAACACGACACCTACTTCCGTTGACTTTTGACCAGTTAGGAATATCTTGAATAACATTAACACTAATTCGATAACAACAAATGGTGCTGCCGAATAACTATACAATATGTCGGCCCTTGGTTCGCCAGTATATTCAGACACTGGGGCTCAAAGCTTTTTATGCAACAAACGTTTTCTCTTTTTGTTTTACATATTTTTAATTCATAATGGGAGGTTATCTGTCATCGAGGATTTGATTATGACTATACAAATAAAGAAAAAAAAGGTTTGCTCAATATAATATGAAAACAGATATATTTTTTTTTATAATACTAGGCAACCCACCCTTAGAAGAGTGATTTGCGCCAAACGAAAGAAAAAAATAAAAATATATTAGTGAATATTACGACTTTCAGATTAATACCATTGATTAAGATAAATTTAGATATTGCGAAATAAATAGGAAAAGAGTTAAGCGATAAGAGATGCGACATGTTAGAGGGACTTTTAAGTTGGGATATATATCATATTCGTAGTGCATCGGACATTCAAAGAACACGTGATCAAGTGTTTCCAAATCTGCCCCACATGAACATGAAGGGTTTTCTTTTATATTTATTTTATATAAGTGAGTAGCAATTGAGCATTTACCCAATCTCATTCTTGAGATATTAGAGATCTCTCATTTGGACATTTTTTTGTGAAACCTAGGGAAAGGTGAAATGTTTAATTGGATATTATAGTAGTATGTTCCTTTGGTCTCAAAAGAGATTTTCCACAGGTCTTGCCATTTATTTTTGGCAATGTTACAATGAGAATGAATTGTGTTTTGGATGGAAAGGGAGATGTTAAAATAAGAGGCGTCAGAACTGGAGGCTTGTTTTGCTAATTCATCCGCGATCTCGTTCCCATTTATACCTATGTGGGACGGGATCCATGCTTGTATAATTTCATAGTCTTTATCTATAAGATTACATAGAAAACAGATATTCTAAATAAACAACATCATCGTCATTATATAGTTGCTCCTCAGCCCAGGATGGGCCTTGGCCTCCTGAAGGAATCGTCTGCATTGCACGCTATCCATTGCCTTTTCTCTCCCATTATGCACGTCAGCTATCGACCCTCTCCACTCCGTCCATCCATCATAGTGTACTAGTGTAGCCATTTCCATACTTCTCCTTTCCTTCCGAGGTGTTGTGAGGATTCTTTCAAACCAGATAGCACTTTTTTTTTAAATATATAAAAACCAATAGAATATGAACCGTACATTCTCGTATGTATGATTGAACAAGATATCGTAAGATGAAAATAAATGCCCTAAGGTGGTTTGGCCTTATAGAAAGAATGAATGATGACCGTCTGACAAAAACAGTAGGCAGGTTTATAAAGCTGATAAAAGAGGAACGAAAAGTAGATGTCGGCCAAGGAAAAGTTGGCACAATCACATAAATGGAATTTTGAAAGATGGAGACGTTAGAAGTAAGAATAATATAAGAACGTGTATGACGAGAGGGGTTTGGGCAGTTTGGCATTTAGTTTACTCTGCAAATAGGAAAATGGCGTGATGGTATGGTATGGAAATTTTATATGAATGCTAGTCAGAAGAATCAAATAGTAACCTTAGTCTGCTTTAAGCAGACAAATATACTATTAATATCACAAGCTAATAAAACACAAGAACCTGACTATGAAAACTGTGTATAGAATAGAATTCAACAGACCAAAATGCTTTCATAAAAATACTTCATCAAAGCATTGCAAATGCAACCTTCGTTTAATTTGTAGAATTGTGTTATTTAGAATTTCTTAGAAAAATATAATTTGTGTCTTTTGTTTAGCACAGACTCAACCGATTTATATCAGCATACATACATGTTTATGTCTATCTATAGTGCATTAACCTAGAGTTGATATTTTTGCTCTCTTTAATTATTTGATCTGTCAAAACTTTCGAATTTCTCTCAGGATCTGGTAGGTAATTTTGTTTAAAAAAATGTATGCAATAGAGACAAATTTAAACAAGCAAAAGGTTCTGCTATAGCTGACCATTTTGATGATGGGTCATCTCGTCTTATTGCTCTATGTGTTAATTAAATCATTTGATATAAAAGAGGCACAAAATGATGGATCGACTGTCAAAATGTACCGTTCAAATCTGACAAAAACACGATTGAAACAGCGACAAATTGAAATACTAAAAAAGTAACTACTTTAAAAATGTATCATCAAACAAGGAGTGCCTTAATTACTACATGGTTAGGTAATTATATACGCTATCACGCCTCGTCTACGCATTCCTAGATAATAATTCTAGTCTCATATTTAGAAGTAAACATTATATTATAGCAGTAATAATTGTATTACTTACTTGTTTCTTATCTCGTAATAATAAATAATAATGGCTGACGTTTTTTTCCCGCCAAAAATAAGTGTTGCCATTAGTGTTATGGACGTTTTCCCACGTGATTCTCTCTCTCTGGTCTATCATATCACAGCTGCGTGTTGCAGAACAGAATTTGATATCATTTGGTGTTGACAGCCCACGTAGAAATTCTTAAAACGAGAGATGAGAAATGACGGTTAATAGTTAAAATAGGACATTGTTTAAGATAGATATCTCAATTTAGAAAAAGTATATTTCGTTTATTTCACAGGAGACATTGGTACCTAAGATAGACTGTTTTTAATTATGTCATCAGTCTGCACTTGTGAGACGATGACGATCAGACGATAGTCTCCGGAATTTAGAAACTTGTTATTGCGTGCGTGTTAAATTGATATTTGACTATATTTCTTGTTAGTTGTCTTAAATTCTATACAAAATAAAATGATATAATAGGGATAAGAAACCATTAACTGCAGCTTTATTAGTTTTCAACCAGCTTTTTTCCACTTTTGCTTCCGCCGGTTCATGGTAGTTTGTTGGTGAATTCTTCATCTAAACTTTTTTGCTCTAGTGTGAAATTGCTGATATCGATTTAGGCTATTTTACACCTATGTGACGACAGGCAATCTCAACTCAGACTACCATGAAAATAGCTATGCACAATCATGTGCTAATCCAGAACGACAATCTTACGAGATCTACTTTATTTATATACAGATTGATTATAGATTTTACTAAATTTTTGATTCCTCGCGGGGTTGGGAAAGAGAAACGAATACCACAAACGAATACCAAGATCGTCTGTTTTTCAAGCTCATTACCTACATATCCTTCTTTCGAAAGTAGTTCACAGACAAATGAAAACTATCTCAGACATTAAAGTATGATTTAACAAAGAAGTGGAGAGAAAAAAAAAATAATCAAGTTTGGAGTCTGCGACTTTAGATAGGTATGTATGTACATTATTTTAAGTTGTCCCGGAACCAAAGCCAAATAGACCGCGTCACGATTAATGAATACTTTTTGTCCATTTTGGTCAAAACTAAACGATACCCTATTATGTTCAATAAATTCATCTTGACATACTGCACTGCCCCCAATCATGACTCAGATCAAAACAAGTAGATCTATCTAAACTAATATTATTAGTAGATTGTATTATACGACTAATCTCCCAACGTGCTCCTTACAGAGACGTCTAATAACTGATATGTAAGTACATTGGACGAAGTCAGCTAAAGTCTATTACAATACATTTACGTGTGTAATCTATGGTCTATATCCACATTTTTTAATCTAGTTTATGAGTCACATATCAGCAAACCAATTCTTGTTAATACAATATATCAGGTATACTAGATTTGCGAATGTTGTAGCCGTGTATCAAAATCATGGTCGAAATATTAATAGTGGAATAATTGAAAAACAATGACACGATGTATTGACCGAATTGTTGATTGCCTGAAGGTCTATTCTACATTTCATGGTCACTCAGGTTTGACTGACTGACCCGAAGTATTTTACTCAAATAAATATTAGTGATATTGAGAATCCGACGCTTGCTTATAACTGAATTCGAATTGAAATAATCTACATACTCTGGATAACGGATGATCAAGATGTTGTTCATGGCTTGATCTTGTTCTTCTTCAGGTTGACCCCCTAACGTTGACGATCACTCCGGAGAAACTCTTCATATTCTGAGCGTGCGGTCCTCCACACGCTACATTCCGGTCCATCCCCAAATGTTTCGGAGCCAGGATAGCTGCTTCCTGGCGACCCCTCTGCATCCAATCAATCTTCCTCTTTATGATCTTTAATTTATTTTTAGTTTAATATCTATACATAAATACATACACACCATCACGGCACAATCCCACAATGTGGGTGCGCATTATATTATAAAAAGAAGCACAACACGTGCATGTATATTTACACACCATCCTCGTCACACATAAAAGTTAACATCAGAATGGGTGATGAACCGTAGTTACCTGAATCTTTTCTTTTTTTATTTATCCATAAGTCGTCCATTACTTCCCTTGACATGACTTCCCTTCTCAATTTCCATGTTTTTACTCTTTTTCATTGACCTACCGCCACTCTTTTTACGGCATCAGCCTATATTTTTTGTTGCCTGTTAGGTTTCTGCGGCCAGTTCTCGCGGATCTCACTCCAGTGTACTTTTTACAATGATAAATCCTTGGATAAATCCGTTGTTCTCACTATGCTATCTTTGCTTATGGGCGTCTTCATTATATTTAATTCTCCAAGCGGATGACAATATATTATTGCGATGCAAATTAAAATAGATCTGTCAACGTTACACGGTTTGATTGTCCCACATTTTAGCGTCCTGCTTTGCACAAATGTTTATTAGTCTTGTTCAAATCTGGCCGTGACCGTGAAGTTGAATCAGTCAGTCAATTTGCACGCCTGTCTTTGGACGGCATTCTTGATTATTTTAATTTGTTTTGCATTTTATATTAATGAGTGTTCCGGTGTTGGTTCGATAGTTCATTGATAACTTTATGTTATATTCGACGTATTCTGAAATTGACTTCTGTAGCTAAACGTTATGTCATGCCTCATTACTTATCGGTGTCTTGATTGTTTATTGTTGAAGCTGCTTTGATATTTTATTTTGAATCCTTTAAGTTGTCTTGCTGTGGGGCACCTGCTTAGAATAGTGATTCCACTTTTTCTATAGTCATCATTTTCGGGGGTCCCGTAAGAGCCGGGTAATCGAAAATAGGTACAACAAGCAAAATAACAAACATCTTACATAGTTCAGCAATGATCCATTCTGAATGTAGTTCCTTTTTTGATTAGACGAAACTGGTTTGTGGGGATACACGCATGTGTTGTGCTTCCTTTACTAGGTAATGCACAACCGCACACCTATCAACACTTGTATGATCTATTTATATTAGGAACTTGTAGTTTTGATATGAAAAAAGAAATGGGCTGCATAGAAGACAAGTACTTAAATCTATCGATGAACTATTCAAAAATCTATCTTTCTCCTTCTCCTCGTGCCGTGTCAAATTCAGTTGGCTTTTACCGTGGTGAAGACCTTCTTGCCCTGTGCTGTTCGTAACAGATCCTCCACTCGACCTATTCCGGTTGATTCCACGATGCTATGCAGAACATCTGCCTTCGGCCGGCTCCTCTTCGTCCCTCTATTTTTTCTTTAATCATCAAATGGAGGAGGTTATACCATCACGGCATAATCCCACAGTGCGGGGTAACCAGCGAGAGATGTGCGGGTGTGTGTTAACTTATAAAAAAGAATCACGACAAATGCGTTTATCCCCAAACACCAGCATTGTCACAAGTACAAGAGCAACATTCAGAATGGGTGGTGAACCTCATTGCTGAACTATGTTAGATGTTATTTTGCCTGTTGTATTTTAAGTAGATGGATTTGTTTTATTATATAAAAACTAAACTGATATAGCTTCCAGCTAATGTCTCTGATCAAAACACCATCACATGATGATAAATTAATGATAAAACAATTTCTTTTCCGTGTACCAAATTTGTTATAATCTTTCAGATGTGACGCATCTAAGTCCCTTTCACTGTGGCAGTGAAATTGAATCACTTGATAAATCGACCAATAAAAGTCAGAAACGCTGAAGGCTCTGTTTTATTTTACCTTAATTAATCATAGCGCCATGCTTCTATAATAATATATCGTTTCTAAATCAACACCAGAAACATGTGCGTAAGGTTTTATATATATACTAATTTGACCATGAAGATTTGACTGTCTTTGGATCGATACCTTCTGACAACTTTTGAAAGATTTCATAATAAGTTATTTACGGAGTTGAAACTACGTATCTAATCAAAATAAAACAAAGCCGGGTTCTTCTTCTTCTGGTGCCCTGTCAGGAACCCCCGACACTCTGGCGAATCCCTTTCTGTCCTGTGCTGCCCGGAATATCTGCTCCATAGTTCTGAAGCCCGTCCATTCCCTGACATTTCGCAGCCAGGACATCTGTCTCCTTCCAGTCCCTCGGCGGCCGTATATCTTGACCTCCAGTATTAATTGGTAAAGTCGGGTTACTAAAAATAATTGCCATACACAAAAACAAGATACGTTTTCTAAATTCTATTAGGCCATTTTTACTTCTCACTACGCCAAGGGGATATAGTGTGGAATTTATGAATTTGTAATTTTTAAGGATATTTTTTTTTTGAAAATTATCAACTAGTATCGTGCTGAAAGTTTCATCATAATGAATCTGTGTGTGTGTGTGTGTGTGTGTGTGTGTGTGTGTGTGTGTGTGTGTGTGTGTGTGTGTGTGTGTGTGTGTGTGTGTGTGTGTGTGTGTGTGTGTGTGTGTGTGTGTGTGTGTGTGTGTGTGTGTGCGTGTGTGTGTGTGTGTGTGTGTATGTGTGTGTGTGTGTATGTGTGTGTGTGTGTGTGTGTGTGTGTGTGTGTGTGTGTGTGTGTGTGTGTGTGTGTGAGGGTGTGTGTGAGGGTGTGTGTGTATGTGTGTGTGTGTGTGTGTGTGTGTGTGTGTGTTTGTGTGCTGTGTATGTATTATGTGCTATGTTACGCTGTGTTTATTCTACTTTATCAATTATAGACTAAAGTACTTATCTGATTTTTCAAATTTTGCAAATTTATATAGGTATCAAATACTCGTTTAGACCCCATTATATTTTGAAGGATATCTGAATAGTGCTTCTCAATTTTTTTAACTGTCAAATATTTCAAAGTGACCCCAAGCTCAGGTAACTTATAATTTGAAATTTTTATTTTCAAATTGTTAAAAAGGCACATCACTTTCATAAAATGGCATTAAAGAAATATCAAATAATTGTATAAAAAAATATTGTAAAAACTCATTTTATAAAAATGTTGAATATATTTCATACAAAATATGAATACTTTGTGGAGTGACTTGATAGTGAGGAGTATATCGTTTTAATATAAGTATACATACACTTGTTTGTTTTTCGTACAAAAGATGACTGTAGGTACCTATTTATCTATTGTTTTCATCGAACTTGGAATGCAGTGAACTTGCAATTGAAACATTCTCATGATCTTGACCATATTAACCAAGTGGCGGATCATTTAGCATGTTTCAGATACATTTATCCAATATGTAGATTATCTCGAATTATAACAAGTTGTGTAATAGAAGAAAAAAATACAATAAATAGACAATAATATTCGTAACTGAAATACCCCACTAGATAAAAACCTTTGAAATAATGATACTTTTAAAGCATTTTGAAATAATGTTACATCTAACAGTTAATGTCATCTAACAAAACATACACAAAAATAGCATTCTAAATATAAATAGCATAAAAATAACAAAATTAGAAATAACATAAAAAATAGAAAAAAATAGATTCAAAAATGGGTCGGTGGCAGAGCGGTTAGCGCGCTGGGCTAACCGTAATCCAGTGGTCGCGAGTTCGAATCCTGCCTCGACCGATTTCGTTCACCTAAGCACAAGCATTATTTGCTTATTTTAGGGAACGTAGGAAGATGTATATGTACTTGTTTAACAAGGACATATTCATTTAAAAAAAAAGATACTTACATAAAAAAGTGCATTGCAAATTAGAAAACAAAAAAAAAACAATCAACGAATGCCTATTCAAAAAGTAGAAATAGAATATATTTAACAAAAAAACAAAAATCAAACTTAAAGACAGTTATTAAGATAAGGGTATGAAAAAAAAAACACGTTAGTCCACCAACGCCATACAATCCCTGAGTTCTTTACATCATATACCTATATATATGGCAAATAGAGTCTTATAAAATAATAAAAAATATATACTATGAATTGATCAAAAGACAGACCTATTACTTTTGTACACAATTGATGTACATTAAATAATTATAAAAATACCTACATTACAACAAAAAATAAATATAAATATAGTTAACAATTATTATATGTCTTGTCAAATTTAGTTTCATTTTGACTTTGATAATGCCGAGCCACCTCGGCGAAATCTTTCGGTCATAGTAAACCGAATCTGTGTAAAAATACTGTGTCCTATTTTATTTGTTACCTAATTTTAATATAATTTTATCATTGTTTTTTATCACATGCACGTTGGTGATACTAAACTGATTTTTTTTGTGAGAAATCTTGTATAAGAAAGAGATAAATATGTCGCGTTCCTCACGGGGTAGGCAGGGAGAATTGAAAGCCACATTTTCTGTCTATACACGGATCCATCACCACAAAATACATCATTTTCTCTGAATAACCTGACCTCTTCTTCCATTCCTGTCAGCTTCCTTTTCCTTTGGCTAAAAACCTACTACATGAATTATCTCTTTCAATTTTAAGATAGCCATTATAATTATTCTGATATAAAAAAAATAACTTCTTTCATATACTTCATTAAAACTTTGGACTTCTCAATTTCTCACAGGACACGGTAACTTCATTAAAAGCTATTTCCATCGCTTCAACATTGCTCCCTCTTCCTCATGTCAGTTTTGTCAATGTCCGGACCAAACTTCGGATCACATCTTTTGGGAGTGTTCCCACCCAATTGTGTCCTCTTACAGATCGGAGCTCCTCGTTGCTGTCCGTGGGCCTCTTCAAGGTCCTATTGGACATGCGGACTTAGTGATCTCGAAGAACAATTACAAAGCCTTCAATCGATTTTGCCATAGATACGGTGCCTTATTATCCGAAGATTCTCACTGACTTTTCTGTTTCCAGAGATCTTGGTCACTTCTCTGATGCCCTACATATATATGGATCTGAAGTCGCCGACAGTCCGCAAGTGTGAATCTCAATTCGCACTTGTTGATTGTTCTTTTTGCACCATGGTGCCGAGATTGCTAATCTAGAGGGCTCCATGAGCTACTCTTCGTGCCATGCATTGTTTTTTTTGTGGTACGATATTTAAATGTTTGGTATTATGTTGATTTTTTTATGTTTACAAAAATATATTGTGTTTTCTACATAATATTAAAGATATTGTTTTTCATTATTTAGAGGTAGGTACTACCTATATCGAAAATATATTCTTAAACTGCATAATATATCGAGACGAATATTAATAAATATACTTTAATAATGTGACGTTTTAATCGAGAGAGATTTCGGAGTTCGTTTGTGAGGGACAGTGTTTTTTAACCTGTGTGTCGCGTCACAGAGTAATTGCTCGGGGGAGTCGCGGTTGCAAGTGAAGTAAAAGTAAAAAAAAAAACATGGGTTGTAGAGGAGCTAAACACTACAATAAAAAATAACAACTGTACATTATTTGTTACGCAGAATTCCAATTTTCATTCAATTAAAAATAAAACACTGTTTTGATTCTACATACAATATATTATACTAACGTCGCTAACTATTTCGTCTTGTTAGGGCATCTTCAAGACTATGACGGCATGGGTTTGATGTTGGGTTTATATTGGTGAAGGGTGGAGCTTAGCTTACAATATTGTTTGATTGGTCAGTATCTGTAAACAGAGTATTTAACAATGGTAAGAGTTGGAGACTATAGTTATACTTGAAGGATGAAAGCTCCACCCTCCACCAATATAAACCCAGCAGAAACTTTATGCCGCCATAGTCTTGAAGATGCCCTAACAAGGTGAAATAACTATCGGCGTTAAAATAATATAGATAAGTAAAAAGTGGACTGTATTATTCGCAAGGGGGATTCGTTGCAACCACTGCAAGATAGAAGCAAAGATATAGATGGAACACTACACTTACTTGATTATTCCTGTCTTTTCCCTTGTCTGGATGGCCACAACTATTAACTTTAATCACGCGCGCGCTGTGAGAAATAAGTATGATGAATTCAGGGAATACCAACGACATGTGACTGTGGAGAGCAGCAGACCACCGCACATCTGTGCAGCTGCCCCTCAAGTCCTGTCAACTGCACCATGCACGATCTTATGGTGGACAATGATTGTGTTATTGACGTTGCTAGGCACTGGTAGAAGATTATTTAAATGTGTTGCTGACACGATAGAAGAATAAGATGAAGTGAGTGTAGGAGAGCGGTTCAAAACGAGTGAGATGCAGATGATCTTAACAGGACGCGCTATAGAAGGAAACTGATTTGTGGGTGTAGGTAGGGCGGGCAGTGATTGCAACAATTATAATATATGTCACATTCTCATATATAAAAATGCAACAATTATTTTAATGTCATATTGGCGCCAACATATAGTATTTTGTTTTTAGTTGAATAAAAATAACAATTTCAGTGTGAACGCTGTGTCTGTTTGTGACGGAAATACCCGAATCATTTTCTAATTGAAACTTATTTATCTTCTTAACCTGCGATCCAGGTGAGAGCGGCTGCGTGCTGCGGGTCAATGAGCATTCGTGTCCTCAGAGATTTGTCAAGAGTTTGTTCTACTCGTTACTAGCGTTGCAGTTCACAGCCGCTCGCTCTTGAGCCTCCAAGATCCGGTTTAATCTTTATAGTCACCATTCAATAGAACGTGTGCGATATCGGCAAAGAACAGATTGGACTAGACGGAAAATGAAAGGAGTGGACTTACTGTGCCAGCTGTTTTCTTCTTTTCCTCTGTCGCGTTTGTCCTTCCTTCTCGTCACTGATTCAACAAAACTATGTTCACAATTGTCTGTAATATACGTGCGAAAGCCGCGAACGTATTTTAATGTTTTTATATGTATGGCGCACGGCGCTTGTGTAACACGAGATGGTGCAAAGACGCGTATTCTCGAGAGACTGGAGAACGTGGCTGGCCCGCGCGCGAACAGAGGCGAGATTGTTGTTGCCACGTTCAGGTATGGATGTAGGTATGATGATTTTAGGTATGTCAGGAAGATGAGGATAGGTACAAAAAGGAAGTATCTGTCATCTGCGCCAACAGAACGTTAGTTCACATTATGAAAGAAGTGGCGAATGGAACTAATGATTTCAAAGCTTCGTTTGTCAGCTCTGGACATTCTTATTTTCTCTTCCTTCAGAAGACTTCACCCTTCCTTGCACAGTGCATTTGATTTAAAAAAGTTTGAATAACACCGATATAGAATAACGGATCTGTTAGTAAATTTCAATTTCTGTTAATATGCCTAATTTATTATTATAGAGATAAGAAGATGCTGCAGCATTGTCACATTCGACGATAAAGTCGTTTGGAAACTTGAAATGTTACTTTCCTCAAACTGGTAAAATGTTATAAATAATTCCAGTGAAATGAGGTTGATAATTCTTTTTATATACAACCTTGAAAAACCGGAAATATTTTCACAGTGCAGTTTGATTCAACTACGAATACACTTAAGGGAGTTGGCTGCCTCTTGAGATGTGGATTCTGAGCTGTCTTTCCATCTTTTTTGATGTGTTCCAGGAATCCTTCTTCCCTTTGGTTTTCCATATAGGGTTTAGTCTTATATCGACACATAGAGTGATTTGATTGATTAATAGTCGACAATGTTTTTGCTATCGCTATTTAGCGACATTGAGATATTTTAACCCTGCTTTTGTCATTAGTTTACCCACGATCTTTTTAGCAATCGGGCAGACCTTTTTCTCGATATTGGTTACGATTTAGGTATATCTACTTATATTGATTTGTGAATGTTTTTGTTCTTCAGGAGGAACTGGATCTCACGGCACCCAACAAGGCGGCGATGCTGGCCCTCCCCAGTGCAAAGAAGTGGCAGATCTACTGCAGCAGAAGACCAGCACCGCCGGCTCCGCCTGGTGACCAAGCACCGAGAACGCCGCATGACTACGTACTCACACTTAGACAAATACACAACGTAAGTTGCTTTACTACATTGACATTTTTTTCAAGGTTCTTTGAGCTTGATCAAGACTTTACTACCTGGACTGTGTATGGAAGACCAAGACATGAGATCAATCATTCAAAACTATATATTTCAATACAAGACCGAGACCATTTACCTTCCTGGTCAATATAAGTGAGGTTTGAAACAAATAATGAATAGGTTAGCTGTTGATTCTGTTGTGTTTTGGAATTCCAATAATGGTTGTTTGTTTCAAAACTATTCTGATATATGAAATTTTTTATGTAGGTATCTATTCTAGAAATGAACCAAACAGTGGTGTAACAAGAAATTTTTAGATCTGATCCTTAAACATAATTTTATATTAATTTATATTTTTAATAAATAAAAATAAAAACACTTGTTTAAAATTAATTCCACTATTTATTTGAGGACTACAACCTACGACCGGTTTCGTGCTAAGCACATTTTCAAGTAGTAAATATACATAAGTTTAACAGAGTATTTATACAAAGACAAGTTAGATTTTTATATTTTATTGTTTTATATAACAAACTTGTTTTAGTTTACTTGTTTTATATAGTTTCTACTTATTTACTTGTTTTATATAGTTTCTACTTATTTACTTGTTTTATATAGTTTCTACTTATTTACTTGTTTTATATAGTTTCTACTTATTTACTTGTTTTATATAGTTTCTACTTATTTACTTGTTTTATATAGTTTCTACTTATTTACTTGTTTTATATAGTTTCTACTTATTTACTTGTTTTATATAGTTTCTACTTATTTACTTGTTTTATATAGTTTCTACTTATTTACTTGTTTTATATAGTTTCTACTTATTTACTTGTTTTATATAGTTTCTACTTATTTACTTGTTTTATATAGTTTCTACTTATTTACTTGTTTTATATAGTTTCTACTTATTTACTTGTTTTATATAGTTTCTACTTATTTACTTGTTTTATATAGTTTCTACTTATTTACTTGTTTTATATAATTTTCATTTCATAGTGAAACTTTTTCACTTGTTTTATATAATTTTCATTTCATAGTGAAACTTTTTCACTTGTTTTATATAATTTTCATTTCATAGTGAAACTTTTTCACTTGTTTTATATAATTTTCATTTCATAGTGAAACTTTTTCACTTGTTTTATATAATTTTCATTTCATAGTGAAACTTTTTCACTTGTTTTATATAAATTCTTATTTAATATAATTTACTTGTTTTAGTTTTTGTATATAGGTTCCACTAATTTACTTGTTTTAGTTTTTGTATATAGGTTCCACTAATTTACTTGTTTTAGTTTTTGTATATAGGTTCCACTAATTTACTTGTTTTAGTTTTTGTATATAGGTTCCACTAATTTACTTGTTTTAGTTTTTGTATATAGGTTCCACTAATTTACTTGTTTTAGTTTTTGTATATAGGTTCCACTAATTTACTTGTTTTAGTTTTTGTATATAGGTTCCACTAATTTACTTGTTTTAGTTTTTGTATATAGGTTCCACTAATTTACTTGTTTTAGTTTTTGTATATAGGTTCCACTAATTTACTTGTTTTAGTTTTTGTATATAGGTTCCACTAATTTACTTGTTTTAGTTTTTGTATATAGGTTCCACTAATTTACTTGTTTTAGTTTTTGTATATAGGTTCCACTAATTTACTTGTTTTAGTTTTTGTATATAGGTTCCACTAATTTACTTGTTTTAGTTTTTGTATATAGGTTCCACTAATTTACTTGTTTTAGTTTTTGTATATAGGTTCCACTAATTTACTTGTTTTTTATATAATTTTCTATTTCATATTTATTCACATTTAAACTTATTTGGAAAAAATAATAATAATAATAATAGTTTTTAAGTAGGTATATAACTTTTTCATTTTTTAACGTGTATTTGTTTTATATAATTGTTTTTAGTTCACATAGTATTTAACTTTTGTTTTTAATTATAACCTAGCTCTAGATTCACTTTGTTTGCTATCCATGAAAAATCTAACTTGTCTTTGTATAAATACTCTGTTAAACTTATGTATATTTACTACTTGAAAATGTGCTTAGCACGAAACCGGTCGTAGGTTGTAGTCCTCAAATAAATAGTGGAATTAATTTTAAACAAGTGTTTTTATTTTTATTTATTAAAAATATAAATTAATTTAAATGTAATTCCATCAAGAACTGACGATCAAAAAGTTAAATCTAATAATTTTATATGATGTAATTTCTATAAGATAAGGAATGAGGATATTAGACGAGATTGTAAGATTGAAAGAGATATTTTGAGTACAATGAAAATAAATGCTCTGCGATGAACGCCTGACCAAGAAAGTATACAAGGCTGAAAAGAGTGGAATTAGAATAAGTAAGGGCCGGCCAAGAAAGAGTTGGTATGATCATATAAATGAGATTTTATATGATCATACCAGAATAGTAGTAGTGCATGTATGATCTAAAAACAGCTGAGTTTTATGTTGAGTCCTATTTTGTCCTTTATTTATTTAATCTTCATGTAGAGTAAACACACAAAGATGAATTTATTGCCATACGGCAAATTTCATCCAACCAACCTTAGCAACATGAAATCTCCTAAATTAATTTGTTACAATAGTATTATTGTTCTTTTTCCTGTCTAAGTCTATCTTCTTCTAGGCGCATGGTTCTGATATTATATTTCGCTACTTTAATTTCTGTATTTTTTCCGTGTTTCGAGTTTTTGCTTCCTCGAGAATCCTTGAGGCTGACCGATCTAATGGCTGTCTGGAGATTCTGAACTATGAGTTTTACTCACCTTGGGTATTGAAGTAGGTACTCCCAATGGACTAGGTTGAGAGCCTTTGGGAAACTTAAGCATGTCTTAAAAAAACAAATATATTCCCATAAGTCTAAAGAGAAAAATGTTTTTAACATGTGTCCTGCCTGTGCTTACGTTTGGTCTGGACACTATCACACTTACTGCACGTACCATACATAAGCTAAAATGCACTCAAAGATTCATGGAGAAGCAAATGCTAGGCGTAAGTCTAAGAGACAGAATTAGAGATGAGGAAATATGATGCCAGATAAAAGTTGTTGATATCATGGATTGAGTTGCAAAGCTTAAATGGCAAAGAGGAAAGGAAGGAGAGAGTGGATGGATGTAGAAGGAATATTCAATTATTTCATATTTCTTTTTTGTTTTCCTTTAAATATTTATATTGATTAAGATGATGTAACTTCATCACTTAGGTCTTTTTGTTGATAAACTGGTTATTTTTTGTTACAGACATTATCAGCATGTGAGACCATTCCAGAAGAAGAGTTACAGCAGAGGATCTATCAAACGGACGGCTTGAAGACCGCCCTAAGAACCTCGACACATTCATTTGTGCTGCAATTTATAGAATTAGATGGATTGGCTACAGTGCTCGATGTTCTAGAGAAGATGGACTATCATACAGCGCAGACTGGTCTACACACCAGCCTCATTGGATGCCTCAAAGCTCTCATGAACAATACTGTAAGTTTGATATTTAATTGGACTGATTGATAAAGTTCATTGCAAAACTATTTATGTTTTGTTAAATATTTGGATTATTGGCAAATAACTTAAGAAATCACATCAGTTGCACAGAGCTCGGTTTTTTGCTTGGTCAGAATCTGTGCAAACCGTCTCCCTTATTATTTAAAATTATTTGCCAATATTTATATCTTATGATTTTAACTGCGAGGTTTTTTAGGTAGTTTGGGATATCTGATTCCATGTGTAGAAAAATAACTTTATTAATTAGTACTTAGGTCATTAATTTCATGTGGATGTAACAGAACTGCCCCCCTAGACAACGTTTCATTTAGCTCAAGAAAAGAAACAAGAAAATATAACTTTATGTATGGAAGTGACAATTGCCAGTCACGTGACAACTGTCACTTCCATACATTGAGTTATCTTTTCTTGTTTCTTTTCTTGAGTTGAATGACACATTGTCTACGGGGGCTGTTTTATTAAATAACACATTTTCTGAAGACAATTTGAATCTTGCTTCTTATCTATTAATAGTTAAAATCAAAATTTTACTCAACAATACAATACTTTAGTAATAATTTATTTAGGTTTTTCACACAGAAATGTAAATTAAATTCAGGCAATAAATATCATTAAATATTATTACACTTATTAAATTACCTATAGTTATGTTATGTCAATATAATTTTCAGAATGGACGAGCTCATGTTCTAGCACATCCAACCAGCATCAATACTGTAGCACAATCTTTAAACACAGAGAATATCAAGACTAAGATCGCAGCTTTGGAAATCCTTGGAGCTGTGTGTTTGGTGCCTGGTGGTCACAAGAAGGTAATTATATGATATTAAATATTGATAAATTGCAAAATTTATATGCTGACAATCATTTTTGAACTTAGTGCGATTGTCTATACATCACACGGTGAGAACGAAAGTGACTCAGTCCAAAATTAAGGCAAATAGAGTTTCATACATAAATCGCCTTAAAAAAACATTTTACCATCTAAAAATTAAAAAACAGTTCTGTTTTTCGTCAAAGAAAGCAAAAAGATACTCAAGGTATTCTTTATTAACATGAAAAAATATTAAATTTGGTTTTAGGTAAGGATTAAAAAAAATCAAATGTCATAATTACGCACAGATCATATTGAGAGCTGTTTTTGAATTTAAAAATTTCTTTCTTCTTCCTCTTAATACAAAAAAGATCAAAGATCGTGTTTCTTTTACTTGGCGGATGAATAATGAAGACTTTTTTTATAAACATACCAATGTTATTAATGTTATTGAAAGTCATTGTTTGATTAGTAAATTGTATATTTTTTCTTTTAGGTGTTGGAAGCCATGTTACACTATCAGAAGTATGCATTTGAGAGAACACGGTTCCAGGGGATAATGAATGACTTAGATCGTTCTACAGGAGTGTACCGAGATGAGGTCAATCTAAAGACTGCCATTATGTCATTTATTAACGCCGTCCTCAACTATGGACCTGGAGTGGAGAGCTTAGAATTCAGATTACATTTACGATACGAGTTCTTGATGCTTGGAATACAACCAGGTATAAATATTTGTTTATTTTGACTGTTAATCCCAAATCACTTCCGAGTTTATTTGAACATTTTTTAATATCATTCAGTTATAAACATAAACAGCTTATTTCTATCACAGTCTATGTGAAGTTTATCAGGTCATTAATGTAGATGTAGAACATAATTGGCCCTAGTACACTTCCTTGTGGGACACTTAAGTTTTCTTTAGTGGTAATTTACTTGAGTTATGTTTGTTTATCTTATTTCAGTTATCGACAAGTTACGTCTGCACGAAAACGAAACATTGGACCGGCACATTGACTTCTTCGAAATGGTCCGCACCGAGGATGAAAAGGAGTTGGCTCGACGGTATGACAAGACTCATGTGGACACAAAGAGCGCTGGAGCCATGTTTGATCTCATCAGAAGGAAACTGTCACATACTGCGGCGTATCCACATCTAATGTCTTTGTTAGAACATTGTCTACTGTTACCATGTGAGTATAAGCTCATTGACGATTTTCACAATTCTGAACATTTCGTTTTTTTTCTTCCTCCTTGACCTCATGACTGATGATGGCAGCTTCACTCAATGTTTCGCTTAATGATCCGATTCCATGTTGGACGGTCTTGGGCAGATCGAAGGGTTTCAGTGATTGAAAATTCTATAGTCAACTTAATAAGTTCACTACATCAGGTCAGCGAATAACTCCTGGAACTTTTATTGGATATGCTTTCCAGGATCCTTCGATACAGAGCTTCATGCAGGTGATCAATTATTTGCAGTTTTTTTAACATGGACACATAAGTTCATGGTATTTGCTACATTCTCCGTCAACATCTATAAACATTTACTTGAATGTGGTCAGATAGGGGTGACAACATAGAAGGTATTGGTATCAAAATGTACATAGAATGAATTCCTTGAGGATTCCATACATGACTCAGCATGGGATACCAAATAGACAGCATCGACTAGGAAGATACCCAAAACAATGATGAGAAGCTGGAGATTACCCTCATAGCTACATCAGAATTGACTCTTTATTGAGTCTAAGAGAAGGAAATCATCTTCTTTAGAAGGGAACCTTCTATTGCAATATTTAAAAAATGTGAAAAGTAATAAAACAAATAATTGAATTTTATTTTTTCAGTGGAGTATAATCCGCATGCTCAGCACTGGCTTCTCTTGGACAGAATAGTTCAACAAATAGTTCTTCAGTCGACGTGCAACTCTACAAACTCGACCAGCTCACAGGAGAACCTCAACGCAGATAAGTCTTCTACACTCTCCATCGACCAATCAGAAAAGGGCAACGGATCCCTTCAGAGTCATGGGAAGATCAGCAATCCTGACGTGACACCCATTGACATCAACGTGGCAGAGATTGTTCATTTGCTGGCCAAGGAGGAAGAGTTGGTCGCAGCCAGATCCAAGGCGGAAACGTTGGAAAGGGAAAACTCTGAGATCAATGAGAAACTCACACAAAAGGTATAAAATTTGTCTATTTCTGATTTTTAATACCCCATCTATTGAAAAATATTGAAAACAGTAAATTTTCTTTTGGCACAATATTGTTCTTTTAACATGTAGGTAAGTACTAGTGATGGAGCCCATTATTGTGCACACATAAATGTCTATTTTTATAACATCCATAAATAATATTATTTCATTTTATCTTGCTTTTATTTATTTAATATTGCTTCTCGGGCACCTAATAGGTACATGTCAAATATCAATTTAACACGCATCTAATAACAAGTTGCCCCATTCTGGAGACTTACGATATTAATCGTCTCACAGATCCAGACTGAAAACACAATTAAAAACTGTGTCTCCATTGGGAATCGAACCCGGGACCTTTGGATCAGCAGTCAGATACCCAACCAACTGAGCCACGAAGGCCGATTTTTATACCGATGTATTATATTTTCCTGAATCAATATTCAGTACCTATAGATTGCTTATAAAAGTGAATTGACAAGTTAAATGAGTCAGATGTGTCGATGGCAGAGCGGTTAGCACGCTGGGCTAGTAACCCAGTGGTCGCGAGTTGGAATCCTGCCTCGACCAATTTCGTTCACCTATAGCACAAGTATTTTTGCTTATTTTAGGGAACGTAGGAAGATGTATATGTACTTGTTTAACAAGGACATATTCATTTTTATTTAAAAAAAATAATATGAAGTTAATTTATTATAGTTATTCATTAAGAATTTGGTGCTGCAAATAATCAATTATGGTTATTGAAAGATATGATCATTGTCAAATGTGATGATGTTACAGGAAAGAGAGTTAGATCTTCGAGGTCAAGAAAAGGAGGATCTGGAAGTGTCTGCCCAGAGGCTTAAGGAAAGGCTGGAGAGAGAAGCAGCTGCCCATGCAGATACTGCAGCCAAGGCAAGACAAGCTCAACATAGGGTGGCACAACTAGAACATCAGGTATGGCACAAATAGTGATTCAGGTGTGGTAGTTTCAACAACGTTTATGGAGTCTTCGATAGAATATTTAAAATGGATTTGTATTATGACATATTTTAATTCTTCAACTAATTAAGTGAATGTACTCTTTAACTACCATATCCGTCATTGTTTACTGGAAAAATAATGTTTCTAAACGCTGTGAGTGGCAGATCCATCGTTTTAACATGGAATGTAAAATGCAAAAAAAGTGTTGGATCTGGTACATCCATAATTGTAGTTTGATGTGGATATGCAATATCTCAAAGCGTAGCAAATTTTCATAAAATTCTTAAATAACATTTCAACAATTGCAATTTCAAAATATTGCCTTAAAACTGTAAGTTTTACAAGGAACAAACATTTTTTTTATTTGATTAAATTTATAATACAAAAAAAAAAAAAAAAACAAATATAGAAAAAGATACACAGTAAGTAAAAACATATTTCCTTTTACCAGAGTGCAAGCATTCGTGTGTAAAGGAGACATTTAAATACAAAAGACACAAATTATTATAATACATAATTATTATCTATACAAAAAGAAGTTAATAATTTAAAAATCAGTCAAATTTAATAAGTTAATTTTATTTTTTATTTTTATTTTGAATTCATTATATTCATTTGCCAGCATATTGTTTTTTCTTTCATTTCGCTCTCCTGTAAAATTACATTTTTACAGATCCGACATTGTTATTAGAGCAAGTCGATTTATACCTACTAACTACTAACGATATATAGGTTTTCAATCTTTAAAAAAAATCTGCTGAAAAAACTTAAAGCTGAAAATTGTTTTGCAAACCAACTTGTTTCTGATTATTGTTTTAATATTTCTAGGTTTCTCAAGAGAAAGCAGAAAGGCTAAGGATTGAAAAATTAGTGAGCGAAGGAAGTATACCAGATGACGCTAAGGTACACCTTTATTAAGATATCTTTTTCAAAATAAAAAATCTCTCATTCTTCTTGAGTGCCTTATATCTGTTATCCTTGTATATGAAAGATTCTTTAGCCATGTTATTTGCCAAATATTATGATATGGAAAATCAGGCATTTTTCTGCATTTCATAACATGACCAACGTGCTTAAGTTTAAACTTTCACTGTATGGATTTCTTTTTTTCTCTTACTTTTAAAATCATTGTTTAAAAAATATGTTTATCGTAAATGTACCTACCTGAATAGATCTTATTAGAAAAATTTATGTTGTAAATCAAATATTTTTTAAATTTGCGTATACACCAATTTCTCAATAGGTGGCGTTACAAAAAGGTTTCGTCGTTACTTCATAGGTGGCGATTGTGTTTTTTGGCTTATTTTCAAACGATCAGTTTCTCATTGTTAAAATATATAGAACTTTCAAAATTGTATTGATAAGGGAACTCAATAAGAAGGCATAATTGGTGAACGTTGCGCAAGCGCATTAAGTGATCACGTAAACCAGCCGATGACAGATCGTAAGCCCTGTAGGTGCCTTGAGTTTCTGGTTCTCTTATAATATTCCAACTTCGTCTCTATTGAGATGTTAATAATTTGTCAAAAAATATTTGTTGTGTCGCAAGAACTTGTAGTGAAATGAAACAATGTAGTCGATATAAGAAATTTAATGATGGTCTAAATATTTGAAGTCTCACCTTTATCAGAGAGTAATTTGTTTATTTATAGTCCATGAGATAACAACGTTTAGAAACTATTCATTATTTAATGGTTGGTATTTTAATATTTCCATCCTTATTGAATATGGGTATGTAAAAGGTACGTCTGGCACCTGGGAGCGGTTGTGTTTACCAGTGTACATCTCCTTTCTGTAGGTAAAAATTGTAGATTTTAGTATCATTTGTATCTTTGTAAGTCCTTTTTGTGCTCTTATACCATCCATCTGATTACAATGAAACTTGGTGATTTGTTCAGCGCACACCCGGGAACATTTCTGAAAAACAAAATTATTTTTTTTTACATATTTCAGTAACAGTAAGTACATATTTCACAAACAGACAGATTTTATAGGTACAACTAATATACAAGTACAATTTATATTGAAATAATATACATATAAATCTGTAATTTTCACCAATAGAGAGGATACACACTGGTAAATGCAACCACTCCTAGGTGCAAGATTTACCTTTTTCATGCCATGTCAGCCTTCGTGGCTCAGTTGGCTAGGTATCTGACAGCTGATCCAAAGGTTCCGGGTTCGATTCCCGGTGGAGACACAGTTTTTAATTGTGTTTTCAGTCTGGATCTGTGAGACGATCAATATCGTAAGTCTCCAGGATGTGGCAACATGTTATTGGGTGCGTGTTAAATAAATATTTGACATAGTACCTGTTAGTTGCCTGAGAAGTAGGTTATGTAAAATAAAATAATGTAAAAAATACCTATATTCAATAAGAAAGAAAATATAAAAAAACAGTCATTAAAAAAATTTTCCTCGAAAACTTTGCTATCTTTATTTATTGAAAAAAATAAATAAATGTAAATTATACTAAAATACATAGTAAGTTTCGTAATTAACTAACCAAACCTTTAAAGAATAATCAATACTCTGTCGTTTGGTTGATTTTAACATATGTTTCCTTTCTGAGAGCACATATTTTTGATACAATTTCGCTTTGACACAATGCAGTAGTATTGCACAGAGGTAATAGTGTAGTGAGGTGATAGAAGCGTTTACCGAAGCAGAAGACTTGTTCATTCTTTTATTGTAATTTTTATATGAAATTATTAAATTGTTTTTAGATGATCAATCTGAAGTCGGCTGACAGTTTCACTCCTCCACCCCCTCCCCCGCCGACTCCGCCCTTCGCTCCACCTCCCCCACCTGTGGCCCCGCCCCTGGGACCACCACCACCCCCCAACCCCTGCATGGGGCCCCCTCCGCTCCCCAAGGAGTCTGTCAAGAAGAACATCCCCCAGCCATCCAACCCCCTCAAAAGCTTCAACTGGAGCAAGCTGCCCGACACCAAGCTGCACGGAACCATCTGGTGTGAGATTGACGACACCAAGTTATACGATGCTATGGAGTTGGATGTCATTGACAAGATGTTCTGCGCATATCAGAAGAATGGAGTAGCAGTAAGTAATCAATACTATTTTTCATCATAAAAAAATATTATTATTATAGTTGGATAACTTGTATAGCGCCGTTTTTGTGGAAAATCACCTCAAGGGCAATTGTTATTAGATTTAATAATAATTGAGCTATTTTTCTTTTTCTCAATATATTAATCCAAACATCGTAAACATTTTCTTTATCAAACGAAACAAGTAAAACCCAAAATTTGACTTCTACGCACCCATAATATTTTTCTATATGTTAAGCGATAACAATAGATGTTTTGTTATAGTTTTTCGAGTCGGTCACAAATAAATTCTGTAAATTCAGCCTCGTCAATACACAAATATATTTTGCTGGGGAAAATCACTACTAAAGAAATCTATAAAAAATTGCCTGAGTAAGGCTCGAGCTCATCAATACATGGAAGAAATCAATACCGAAGTTAGACTCGTTCAAACCAGTCAAGTGGTTAATCAAACTTTTTTGTATGATTGTACATAAAAAATATATAATATGTGATTATCTAAGCATTCTTTTATTTTTTAATTGATCAATTATAAAATAACCATCTTGTTATTGTATGATCACATCAGTGAGAAGAATTATTTGAATAAAATTCAATCACAACACTATTTTTACTTACTATGAACTAATAGATGAATAATGTGAGGGTACCACTATTTTGAATTTCAAAATTATATTTATGTGATTAATATTAAAGCAATATTTTCATTTACAATGATCATAATTTGTTACGATAAATATTTTTTTCAGAACGATGGTTCTGTTGAAGACTTAAGACAATTGGGAACCAAACCTCGTACAAAGATCCTGTCTGTTATTGATGGAAGACGAGCACAAAATTGCACAATCCTTCTTTCCAAACTTAAAATGACCGATGAGGAAATCTGTAGGTTTGTACACGTTTTGCAAAATTATAAGTGAGCTTATGACATCTTAAAAACTTGTTTTGATCTGGACTCCAGTATTTTAGTAGTCCAAAAAGTTTAACATACCTACATTGTTTTTTTTTGTATTACAGAGCGATTCTCTCAATGGACAGTGGTGAACAGTTACCAATCGATATGGTAGAACAACTCCTAAAGTTTACTCCCAGTCCCGAAGAAGCCGCTTTATTGGAAGAGCATCAGGAAGAGTTGGACAATCTAGCAAGAGCTGACAGATTCTTACTGGAAATATCAAAGTATGAATTTAATTATCCATTTATTAAACTAAATATCGTCGCTAGGCGTTCAATACCGCGAATTCGACAATTTAAGTGAAATAGTTTTTTTTTAAGATATTGGTACAGAGTGTTAAAATACGCGAATTTGTTAACAAAACATTCCCCAAATATTGTCCAAACTCCTAAAACGTCGTATGGAACAAAACCGCGAATATGCATCCGGCGCTTTATTCAGTTTATTCGGCCTCCTGTAAAATCTTGTTATTTATTTATTTAGGTTAAATTTAGACAAAAAACAGCGTTAAGACATAGTATAATACAATAGTAACATCGAGTATTAAGGCCTATTACATTTTGTCGTTGTGATTAATATAAAATTATACAAGTTTGTTTTTTTTTGTTGTTTGTTTTAATAAGTTATTGTTACATTTGCGCTATTGAATGCAGAGCGACGATATATTTTAAATATGTGTCTTTAATTTGTTCAAGTTTTTCCAAAATAGACGAGTTAGGTATGTAAAATGTGTCTTATAGGCAAACCTTATTATATTTCCAGTTCACAGATTGCTTTGATAAATGTGGCTGGTATGAAATAAGATCACAAATTTCAAGAAAGAATGTAGAATTTATTTAGCTAATATTGTTGTACAATGATTTAGAGCTGCCATATAGAGCCGGAATTTAGTTTCGAAGATCAAATTTAAGGCTAGCGTCCATAAAGGTGCTGTGGGTGGATCAGATGGAGCGCATCAGACGGATTTTGATTTGTTTGTTTGTTGAATAGGTATGTTTATAAAATTTGTAGGAAATCACAAAACACATACAAAACCAGTAGGAAATCACAAAACACATACAAATCCCTAATGCTTTTATACAATCCAATAAACAAGTAGCTAGGTTGACAAACCTCTATTGAACAGGAATTTTACAATTTACATCTTAAGCAATTAAACCAACAACAGCCTCACCTGAGATCTAAATTTACCAATGTCATAATGAAATATGTCCAGGGTTTGTGAAATATTTAATTTGTGGTAGTTAATTATTATGATCCTCTACTCGATCAATTGACAATTTGTATAAATAAAAGTTTTTAATATTTTTATTACAACAATAAATACATATGTTTCACAATACGTATTTAAATAACAATTTCAGGATTCCCCATTATCGCGAGCGAGTACGATCTCTCCTGTTCAAGAAGAGATGGGGAGGTAGCAGTGCTGAAGTGGCTGCTCGTGCTGCGGCTGTGTTGAGAGCTTCACGTCAAGTTGCAAGATCGCGTCGCCTCAGACGGTTACTTGAGATTGTGTTGGCACTAGGAAACTACATGAATAGGTACAACAAACTATCATAAATTATCATACTATTAATCGTCAATCGGATGTTGACAAGAATAGTGCAGAGATAGATTTGGAATGCGATAGACCAAGACAGGAATAATTTAATTCTCTCCATAGAATAAACCTATTATTTCACATTTTGATTTCCAATAATTATTATTGAGTAGGTACCTAACCAATAAAATATTTCATCCTGTACAGAATGTGTTGTCAGGTGTTACGTTAAGGGAAAACAGATTATCTTTGTATGACAAATGTATTGACATTACTTTAGTGAATATTTTACAGGTTGTTTAGTGATTTATAATTGCGTCACAACATTTGTAGATTGATATTATTCTTTTTGCAGTCCCTGTTTCTAAAATACACTTAGTAGAAGCATGAAATAAAATCACTAAATAAATCATTGCAATACGTGAGGCATAGATATTTTAAATATTGTAATAAATGAGAAATAGACAATGAAATAAGGTGGAAAAATTCTGATAATGCATTGATGATCTTAAAATGTTAAAAAGTAAATATGAATTAGGTAATTCTGGCGCGGTTCAGGTGTGACATCTGTGCGAAAGCATTGTCACCTCATGTACAAAGGACTGATGCTATCATCGTTTACAAACCAATTTCTCAATAGATGGTGTTAAAATTTCTTTGTGTTATATAGAACTTTCAAAAATTGTATTGATAGGGAATTCATTACAAAAGACATAATTGGTGCATAAAGTGATCACGTAAACCAGATGATGACAGGTCGTAAGCCCTGTAGGTGCTTTGATTTCCCGGGTCTCCTATAATATTTCATCTTCGTCTCCATTCTCAGATAAAAAAATTGTCAAAAAAAAAATTATCTGACTTGGGCAGATGAAAACAGTTTTGTTATAAACTATCATACTGATCAAATAATTATCTGACTTGGGCAGATGAACACAGTTTTGTTATAAACTATCATACTGATCAAAAAATTATCTGACTTAGGCAGATGAACACAGTTTTGTTATAAACTATCATACTGATCAAAAAATTATCTGACTTAGGCAGATGAACACAGTTTTGTTATAAACTATCATACTGATCAAATAATTATCTGACTTGGGCAGATGAACACAGTTTTGTTATAAACTATCATACTGATCAAAAAATTATCTGACTTGGGCAGATGAACACAGTTTTGTTATAAACTATCATACTGATCAAATAATTATCTGACTTGGGCAGATGAACACAGTTTTGTTATAAACTATCATACTGATCAAATAATATTTCCTTAATATCCGTAACGAGTTAAATAAAATAAAATTAAGTTATTTTGAAATAATCAAAATGGATATAATTCCATTCCAGGGGTGCACGTGGTAATGCGTCAGGTTTTAGGTTGGCATCTCTCAATAGATTGACAGACACCAAATCCAGTCAGGCCAGGAATACTACACTTTTACACTATCTTGTACAGATACTGGAAGCAAAGGTCAGTACATAGTTTTGTATAAATTTTAATTACTTATGTAGGTACCAATTTGCTATCTTATAAGTTATTCCAAGTTTTATTCATAGAATAATAAGAAAACTATAGAATACTCATTCCCATACAATACCTCGCTGAAAAAGTGAAGCAATATATGTATGACTCTGCTGGTAGACATTGTTCGTATATGTAGTACTACTCGTTATGACTGCGTAAATAATTTTGCAAGCAGTTAAAAAATTCCCTATTTGGAGAACGTATCACGCAGACGGCCAAATGATTACTGAATGCTCGTAGCAAAATGTTTACCAAATTAGTCAACATAAAGCAGTCGCGTTTACTGCAGGCTAAAAAGTATTCTATACTATTATTATTCTATGGTTTTATTATGATCACGAATTTTCAGTGTATATAACATAAACAGAGCAACGATAAAAGACTCAGGATTTTTTTTAAAACAGTAACTAGTTGGTTGAAAGAAATTGCCTAATGGCAATAAGCCTGCCAGTGTATACTTACTTTACGAGTCTGAGCACTTCACCATTAGGCCATCCCACTCCAGCAGCGGCCTCATTGGCATATCTCCTCATATGTTGAGATATGCCAATGAGATCATCACACAGCAGAAGACCTGATGATGGTTAATGATAATTCCGTTTTGCCAGTGTATAAAACTGACTATATTTACATAATATAAACTACTTATAAAATGATAAATATAATAAAATAATTTAAATGTAAATAAATTATAAGCTGTATCATCAAACTTTTGCAACTTAATTGTATTTTTTTTACGATTGCATAGTACATAATAGATCGATGCTTTCTATATGTGGTGCTGGAGGCGTATATTGCACATCCCCATGGACAGCCAGAAGAACGGATGTGTCAATTCTAGACGAGCTGAAGATCGAGAATCGTCTATCGACGATATGTTACAGATGTATCCTTCAATTCTTTGGACACATTGCCAGAAGGGAACCAGACTGCCTCGAGAAGCTTGTTGTGATGGGCAGCGTGGAAGGACGGAGATCTCGTGGTCGCTCACCGACCAGATGGAGTGATTTGGTTAAGTCCACAATGGGGTCTTCGGTGACTGGTGCTCTGCGTTCAGCCCAAAACAGATTGGCATGGAGGCGGGCCATACGTGTGGCGACGGACTACAGCCGCTTACCTCAGTCACGAGGAAAAGGACGAATGTACTAGTACATAATATACACACAGATTTATTTAGAAGTATTTTCATTAACACAGTGTATATAATAAAACTGTGTTTGTATAATATGTCTTTATTAACAATCACAATACTAGCGGAAAGGTATAATGCCTTTTTTGACAATTGGGCTCTCACAAAGACATTGTTCAAGTCAATGAATCTCCTAATTTATTTACTATTCATATAATATTATCAAAAATTGTATTACAGTTCAAAGATGTTGTGTTACTGGAGGAGGACTTGCCGCACTGTCGGGAGGCTTCCAAAGTTGCTCTGGCCCAACTGGAGAAGGATATGGCAACATTGAGGACAGGATTAGGAGACATTAGGAGGGAGATGGACTTCCAGAGGTCCCAGAGACCAGGGGAACCCAGCTCTGGTGATAGATTCTTACCAGTCATGGAGGAGTTCTATGCGGGAGCAAACTGTAGATTTGCTGAACTCGAAGACCAATTCCAGGTTAAAATTGAAGATAAATATTAAAATTTAAGTAATTGAATTCATAATTGACTGATGGGAACTAAGTTTAACTGTCATGCTATGATTCAATACATTGTTAAAGAATCAAATATATTTTGTCATAATCCTATCATATTTGAAAGTATATCCAGTGTCATTTTGAAAAACGTGTCACTTTGAAAACTTCAAACTTACTAGTTTATCGATATGGCGCTGGTATTACTCACATTTAATTTAAATGATTTTTTTATAGTTTTTGAAGTGAAATATAATTATAATTGAACATATTTTTTATGGTGATGCCCGATTTATTAATGATATTAATAACAATTAAGTACTACAAATAATATTACCCAGTGAAGGTAGGCGCGCATGGAAGCTAATTTCATCGGCCGATTAATTATCGGTGAGCTACAACATAGGAATTACATGTAAGAGCGCGCATGAAAGCTAACAGAATCGGCCGATTTAAAAATCTGTGACGAGACACAAAAAAATCGGCCGATCGAGATCGGCTGATTTTTTGTAACCAAGCCTGTTGTATGAGAGGGCGCGCATGGCGCATGCTCACCGATAATTTAATCGTCCGAGCGCAGTAGATCGAGAAGTACGTTGTCAGTGTTGTCAAACGAAATGTCAGAAAACATGGATGAAATAAATTAATTATATATGTTGAAGCAAGTCCTTCATTGTATGATAAAAAATTATGTGAAATATCAATAACTGGTTGGGAACAGCTAAATCATAATAAAAGAACTGAATTGGGTAAGTTATTACTTAATTGATTAATAAATATTCCACTTAATAAATTGTGAGTATTCATATTGTATTTTAAATATGTGAATGTTGACCGCCGTGTTATTTCCAATCGTATGATTCTATAAGCTTCCATGCGCGTTAGAACCGATCGGCCGATAAATTCATCGGCCGATTATTATCGGCCATTCTATAAGCTTCCATGCGCGTTAGAACCGATCGGCCGATAAATTCATCGGCCGATTATTATCGGCCGATGAATTTTAGCTTCCATGCCCGCCTTACCTTACACTTCCTCAAAAGAATGAGCAGATCAATTGTAAATTATTCATTAGATCAAAATAAAATGCAACAAACAGAAACCCATACAGAAACATGACATATCAAATGATAAGCTCTGGGTTGCGCTCACAATGAACGCCGAGCGCACTTAGTGAACGCTCCAAGCTGTACATAATGACCGGAAACAGACGCCCGAAAGACACTGCGTTCAGATTGAACGTTGTGTGTACGCATCAAACGCTCGGTAAAGTTGTCGAAACGCTCTGACAGTTATAATATCTGTTGACTTATATTTTATCTGTGGAATGATTATATTTATTTATTTATTTTATTTATTTTTATTTTATGATGACTTCTATTTGTTTCTTTGGTATCTAATATGTCAGTTGACATTATTTATGATGACAATATGCATTCACAAAGAGGTTAATTTATAAAAATATCATTCAACAATTTCCAATAGAAGATCAGATCTCATTATATACACCACTGTCCGATTGTTGTCTTTCAATGGAAATATAACCTAAAAAGAGACATATATGATAAATGACATTTGACATTTAAAACACCATTCAGATTGAAACGCTGTTCGAAAGTGTTCAGGTACGATTGATGTGAAAAACACCATAATTTGCAACTTCAGGAACATTCGCCGCCCGACGTCGAGAATTGAAGCCCTGAAGAGGTCTTTATTACCTATCAACCTTAATGATTCCTGATTATTAACGTTCAAAAATCTCTGATGACTCTACATGTATTCATTATTACTGATTTTTAGATATAATTAATTATAATTATGTTTAATGTACCTATTCATTATTTTTAATAAGGATAAATCTTTGAAGCAATAACAATAAATAAAAACAGCACCTTGAATTAATTATTATATTTTAAAAGAACTAACAAATATAATTCCTTTTATTTGTCATGATTATTAAAAGTACCTTTGTGGTATGGGAATAAATGAGAAATATATTGAAATGTCAATTTCTTATAATAGAAATAAAGGAAAGATTAGTTTATCAATTGTTCATTGATATAACTGTATTGTATTTTACAGGATATGAAGTCTCGTTTTGAGGGTGCTGTAAGATTATTTGGTGAAGACGCTGCCACAACTCAACCTGAGGAATTCTTTGGTGCTTTGGACACATTCCTTACAGCATTAGCAGAGGCTCGAGCTGAGAATCAGGCTGCCAAGAGAAGACAGGAAGAGGATGAGAAGAGAATCAAGCAAGAACAGGAGGTAAATTCATTAAGTTTTTTTACATCTTCGCTTCTATTAGCTATACTCACCTCCACCCGCTCTGCATATGGAGACTGAAAACAGCCCCTTCACAGAACGCTAGTAAGAATGACAAAGAATGCATGGCACGAAGAGTAGCTCTAGAAGCTCCTCTAGACTTTTGGTCTCGGCACAATAGTGCAAAAAATGACAATAAATGTCGGTGAAAATAATATTCACAGACATGGATTGCCGCGAGATTACTGTGCCTGTGACTGTAAAACTGGGCATTCGAGAGAGGACCAAGGACACTCTGGAATTTCTATTTTCTTATTCAGCAGTAATGTCAGATAGAAGGGCACTATAACCATAGCAAAACAATTTGAAGGATGTAAAGTTCTTCTTCGAGACCACTAAAGATATCTTCGTTTCTATTGCTGTAAATTGTTATTTTGTTTAATCTTCTTATTGTTGTTTGATTTCTTATTTATACTATTTATTACAAATAAAATAGACCAAGAGCCAACGACAATAAAAATTATTTTATAGTATAAAGGCTGATTTTTTATTTCTGTTAAAGGACATCACAGCAGGAAACAACGATTGGATAATACAAACCCTTAGTAGTGGTGGCTTTCGGAGATAACAGCCCACAAAGTGTTGAAAATTGCTATTTTAATACGTCAATTATAGTATAAAGCGTGATTTTTATATTTACTAGAAGACATCACGTCTTCCATAGACAGTCATTTTGGTTGGTAGAATCCTTCTAACAGACACCTTTAAAGTTTAATAAAATGTTATGTCTCTTAAATTAAAATGTAGGTACCTACTGATTGTCTTTTGTATTTATGTGCATAATTTTTTGTATATCTGATTAGCAATTGTTTGATAGTCTCTGGTCTAAAAAATAAGTTAAAAATATTCAAAATATGTTTTATTTTTGCAGCTCAAGAAACGAACAATTGAAAGAAAACAAGCATCCAGTCTTCTATCGTCTGTGTCCAAATCTTTGGGTTTGAGCAAATCTAATCATTCTAATGGGGCATCCAATGGACAGACTATCATCCATGTCAACGGTGATTCTGGGAAAGACGTTGTCACCTCAAACGGACAAGCTAAAGGAGAATTCGACGACTTGATATCCGCTCTCCGAACAGGCGACGTGTTCGGAGAAGACATGGCTAAGTTCAAGAGGGCAAGGAAAGGGTCCAAAGCGAGTCAGAAAGCCGGAAGAGACTCGCCTCCTAGAGCCATTTGCAGGGAAGACTCTAGGGAAAGGGCGCAAGTCGGGGGAAGGAATTGAGAGAAAATCAAATATCATATCAACTTCAGATATTAAAAATGGCTTCTGTATATAGAGACAATTTATTATTGTTATTATACTAATATTAATGAGATATTTCTTGCAAAATGAAAGGCAAAATATCAAATGAAAAGATCGTTTGAAATCTCTCTAGAATGTCATAGAATTCCACAATTCATTTATGAAATTGGATATTACAAAAAAAAAAATTGGCTACAATAGTTCTTGTTAGTCAGACGAACCGTTTCCGGTGAAAAAATTCCTTTCTAAATATTTTTATATCTTGATTTATATGTCTTATTGATTTGTAAATAAAAAGATAAACCTCTTAAATAAGATGAAATTTAAATTATCATTTAAAAGATAAAATTTCTTAAAAAAAGGTAAAAAAATATTTTACTCGAATGTTCGAATATTATTTTCTTTTGAATTTTTATTATGTTGATGTATTTATTTTTACAAACAATTGTTGAATCAATGAATAATGTTCCTATTTTTATAGGAATTGTTTAATATAATATATTATATCTATGCTACAAGCACATAATTATATAACACCCATTTTTTTTCTATGCTTAAATTTTTATTGTGATTTCATTGTTTTAAAATGAAATGATATACAAAATATGGTGTAGATTCATTGTAATGTAATAATTTTAACTTTCTTTTGTGAATTTACTTCGCATTACGATTTCATCTAAAAAAAAGTGTGATATAAATTTTGAACTTATTAGTCTTCACTATTCCACAGTAGTGGAAGTTATAGTTGATCAGAACCAAATTATAGCATTTGAAAATAAACTAGTATCTTTTTTTTTGCATGTTATTCTATTTTCAACTATATTACTATTTCCAATAATATTCTGATTTTATTACATTATTTATAATATATATTTTTAGTAGCAACGTCAAGCATCTAAATTGCTTTCATCTGTCTTTTTCATAGATTTGTGATCCATTGAAGAGATAATTAAAAAAAGTAGTTGCATAACTTTTCTTTTTAAACTTTTATTTAGTATAAATGATCTATGGAATGATGCCATAATATTATTTTAAAAATACATACCAACTTTATTTCACTACTTATTATAAATAATAATTTGTATATTTGTACGTAAATAGAAAAAAGTCTTCATTAGTGAATTTAAAAGTAGATTATTTTAGTTGTATTTTAAAAAAGATGGAACAATGTGTGTATTTGTGTAGATTATTGAAAGTATTGTGTGTTTTTATTATATAATGTAGTCAAAATAAATATATAATATATATATTATTAAAATATATTTAACCATTTTAATATTGATGTTCTTGTATTGATATTTATTCAACCAACTTATAATATTATGTATGCCTTTAAAATTTTATGAATTTTCGAGAGTGATTTAAAAATATAACAGTGAACATTTGAGATGTCTTTTTTAAGTAGGTACCTATTATTAATGCAGAGTGATCTATTATTAAGTTTGAGGAACCGTTATAATTGAATCAATAATCTGTCTGAAATATCATTAAAGCCTTTTCACTTCCCAGAAGGTTTATTATTTGGAATAAATTTAGTCATATTTAAGAATTCTGTGAAAAAATATGTGCTTGTCACATTTTTTTATGTTGACAGTTGAAGTTTCAAGGAATTAAAATGTATGCTTCCATATAAAAATAAATAGAGAATTAATGATATAAATTTAAAAAAACTTCAAAATTATTGATTGATTATGTTTTGCATAATATGTCTGTAGTTCATAAATAATCTATACTGATAAACTTTAATGTCATTTCAGTTATTGGTAGTACATTCCTTTATTATTCTTTTCTGAGCCCCTAAAATCTATCATTTCCGCAGTGAGGAGTCGCTTGTGAGGCTGAACTCCAGCTTTTTCAGGTAGTATATTCAATTTTGAAAATGAATGGCAAACCTTCTGGTTTTTACATAATCATTGTTTTATAAAAATAATTACTGTTATTTATTTCAAATATTACCTCCATTGAAGGGAATTGATTTTAACTAATTAATAATAGGTGTATTTTTATAATTTTTAAAATAAAAGTCAAAATCTAAATAGACTGAGTTTTGATACAAGTTTTTATATAACTAATTTGTATTAAGGATTTGTTTTTTTTTTACATAATTGTAAATTATATGTTAATGATTTTTACTCCATTTCCTTCAGAAATATCAAATCATGATTACATTGTATGTTTTCTCAGAATATAATCACTAACAGTGTTATTTATAAAAAAAAACTTGGTTCAATTGAACCCGTTTCATAGTCTTATTCTGAAATTCAAATATTCTTATAAGAATTTCTTATAAGAATATTTGAATTTCAGAATAAGACTTTGAACCGGGTTCAATTGAACCAAGTTTTTTTTTTATAAATAACACTGTAAGTATAAAATATATTGACCATTCTTATAAAAAATTTGAACGTAACCTACATATTATATTCAATGCATTTCATGTGAATTTTTATAATAATATAATATACCTACATACATACATACATACATACATACCATCATGCCATATCCCTTACAGGGTAAGTAGAGAGAACCGAGCGCCATACTCCTCTATTTTTGCACACATTCCTAGCTTCCTTTACATCCAAGCATCGTCTCATACATGCTCTTCGATTATTCAAGCTTCTTATATTTCCTTCGACGAGCATGTATGAGACGATGCATGGATGTAAAGGAAGCCAGAAATGTGTGCAAAAATAGAGAAGTATGGCGCTCAATTCTCTCTGCTTACCCCGTAAGGGACATGGCGTGATGGTATGTATGTATGTATGTATGTATGTATTTCCTTCTTTCAAAATATCATTCACATGGTCATGCCATCCCTTTCTGGGGCGGCCCCTGGTATTCATTCCATCTCTTACACCCATGTATATTTTTTTGGTCAGTCGTTCATCATTCATTCTTTCAATATGTCCAAACCACCTCAAGGAATTCACTTTCATTTTACTTATAATACTCTTCTTCATCTTGCATTCCCTCCTTATGTCCTCATTTTTTATTCTATCATATATCGTTCTATTACATACTCTTCTTAGTGATCTCATTTCTACAGCATTTATTCTACTATCATGCGTCTTTTGCCACGTCCATGTTTCACTGGCATACATCAAAGTGGGCACTACAATTGCATTATGTACGGCAATTTTGGCTTCCTTTGAGATGCTTGGATCGGACATTACTGGTCTGAGAGCTCCGTTTATTCTATTACCTGCCATAACTCTTCTTTCAATGTCTTTATCAGGTCTATGTTTTTTTTCTTTTTTTTTTCAAATGTAAAAATAAAACTTAATGAATAAACTGTTATTTTTTTCATAAATAAATTCATATCACATAAGACACTAAGATATATTTCATAGACATTCAAATTAATACAACATTTATAATTCACAGTGCAATTGTAGTGCTGATTTTGATGTTTATAAGACTTCAAATTATGACAATGACAGGGTATGTATGATATGAGGACATATTGAAATATATTATGAAAGAATTTAAAATGGAAAGGACATAAATTAAAGAATGAACGTCATTACATTGAAAAAATGATTGAAGGATGACTGATAAAGCAAAGAAGCATATGTATAGATGAAAAAATAGAGAAAGAAGTCGGATTTGACCAACGAAAGAATGTGAATGATATAACGAAAGCGGGGTTCGTAAGAAGCTTGAATGAACAATGAATATTTGTCATATGGTGCACAAATGTAAATGAGGAGTTAACGGGGCATGTCCCGTCAAACCTTGAAATCAAAACCCTCACGATTACCCATATCATAGATATAATTTTCATATGGAGTTCAATAATATCTTAAGATAATTACTTATATCCATGATATGGGGTTTTAACAAAAAAAAAGGGTTTTAACCTCCATGAGAGTGAGTTTTGGTGTGATGTACATACCTATACGGAGTGAGTTTTATTTTGAAAAGTATTACGTTTGTCGACTCCTGACACAATAATCGGGTGAAAAAAAAAATTATATTGAAATATCGTCTGATTATTTCAGATGTCTTCAACTATTGGTTGCAGTGTCAAAAATATTCGTACTCTAGTAAAAAAAATCTTCACTTCATTTCTCTAGCCGTATCGGTACGACCATACTCCAATTTGCAATGACATTTCCTGCCATACGGGTACGACCAAACTCATTTAGAGGTTAATTTCACTGTTTCCCCCCCGTTCTCTTTATCCACCCTGTGATAAACATACATAGTATGATGGTATGTATGTATAATTTTGAAAACATTAATAATACCTTTCAATTTTAAAAGTCTGTAAAATTAGTCTATGCAATTGTACATCATCATTCAATTACACATATTGTATAACATGTGTTGATCAATTTATTCCAATGCATTTTTAAAATAACATAATATTCACAAGACATCAATAAATTATTAAATAATAAATATTGGGGTAGAAATAAAAGTTATGATTACAAATAAGACTAATTATTATAGTAATTTTCTACACCAATTCATCACCACACAACGATTTTATACTAAAAAGTAAAAATAAAGGCTTTTGCCACATTTAACTATTAAGCTTTATTACATCCTCAGCTTTTATAACAAAAACATCCCCTTAATTTTAAGATGGTCCTGACTGAATTTTTACAAACAATACTAACTTGTTAAATGCACTTAAAACTTTTAAATAAAACAAAATTAATTTCGATTTTACATTATTCAATAATTCCAATGAATTCTTTTATTTGTTATATGTATTTGTATTTTTTAAATATATTATTTTCAGCATTTTTTGATATCTTTATTACATTTTTATAAGAAACTACAACGCGGTTGGCATTTGTATTTTTGTAAATATTTTTATTTTTTAAATACATAAAATTGTGAACGATTAGAAATTTACATGATACTCTGTCATATGAGCATGTTTATCTAATATTTAGGAAATACATAATATAAAAATCTGAAAAATATGTTATGTTTTTTTTTATTTTCACTGTCCTAAATACCTATTGTTTGGGCCTCCAGAGAGAATATTAAATTAAAGTAGGCTATTGGAATAGTTTGTTCACATTCAAGTTCAGATCCACCATAGGTTCAAATAGTGTAGTTGTGCTAGGCACAAATATATATGGGGAACCAAATAAATTAGAAGAAAGAGTTTAAATACTCGGCGGATATTTTGTGGTTGGTCATATTAACCGTTTTGGCATGTGAATTTTGTTGTGAAAATTCACATGCCAAAATGGAAGAAAGAACTTCAAGTAAGCTTTATTATTTTAGTTTGCCAGGTGTCAAAAACTGTAGATCTAGCCTCGATTGTAATAATTTCTACATGGCTATATGACCAAGAAGAAGATGCACATCTTGTTTGAAGAATTAACGGTCATCCTGAGTTTCTACATTCAGTTCTCGGTGGCCACTCCATCGAGTATGTTTGGTTCATTGATCATCTGCTTTACTCGCTACATGGTCAGCCCAATTCCACTTTAAAGAAGTTATCTTACATGCAACATCGGAAACCTTGTTCCCGTGTCTGATCTATATAGAAGACTAATTTATTTTTAGTATCCTACTGACCATAACTCGTTCTTTACTACTTTGTCTTTGTAATATAAAATGAACCGAGTATTTATGGAATAAAAGCTAACTAAAAGATCAAACCTGCTGTTATTTAGTACACAGAATTTTTCAAATACTCAGTTGAGTTTTATATGTATGAAATAAGCCTTTACTAGGGCATGCTTTTTGAGTTCTGTCGTTTACATATTTACCGGCAGCTTTGAATTTGGAACTGTTTGATATTCAAATTTGTTTGAATTTAGAATCTCAAAACAATTGAAAGTAGTAGGATTTATGCTATTATCATAGAAAAGAGAACTTAGCTATTATTTAGTCATTGCGTCGTTTTGAATCTGTCAGGTCACGTACGAAAATGAATCTTACTAAGAAAAATGTCCGTGTAATCATATTCTACAACTTTAAAAGAGGCCTAACACGGCTTCAGTGTTTTGAAGAGATAACATCTGTGTTCCAAGATGAAGCTCCATCTCTGCGGACTGTCGAACGCTGGTACTAGCTGGAACTATTTCAGCGTGGACATACCAGTCTTAGTGACAAATCTCGTGAAGGACGTCAAAAAACCGCCTTCACTGAAGAAAACATCATTGCTGTGAGACAACTAATTCTCGAAGATCGTCATGTGACATATCGAGAGATAGAGGCGTTATTAGGCATCTCAGGGACAACCATTCAAAAGATATTGCATATGGCACTTGGTGAGAGAAAGCTAGTTTGCCGTTGGATCCCGCATTTGCTTTCCGACGATAATAAGGAGGCCCGCGTCAGATGGTGTAAGAAAACTCTTCAAAAGTTCAACTGAGGAGAGTCAAATCACGTCTACGACATCATCAGTGGTGACGAATCTTGGATCTTTACTTACGATCCTGATCAAAACAACAATCTACAGTCTGGGTCTTCCAAGATGAGCCATAGCCGACTAAAGTAGTTCGCTCTCGAAGCACTTCAAAGAAGATGGTGGCCACGTTCGTTGCGAAAACCGGTCATGTTGCGACAATTGCACTTGAAGATCATAGAACGTTTAATGCTGAGTGGTATACGACAGTTTGTTTACCACAAGTCATCGTCGAACTTCGGAAATCTAACCCAAAGCGACGCATCATCCTATACCATGATACGGAATGGGACACTTGACTGCGGCCACTTAGGTGCGGGACACTTGGGTGCGGGACACTTGGCTGCGAGACACTTGGCTGCGGGGGACATTTGGCTGCGGGACACTTGGGTGCGACGGACACTTGGGTGCGAGCCCACTTGGTCGCGAAATCAAAAATATTTTTTTCTGCTTATGAATGAAATATTTCGTACTGATTTTTGTAATGCTCTTTATATTTATTTATTTATTTTTATTTAAAGAACCGCTTACAGCTAAAAAGTTACTATACATCGTTGTTCCATCAAATAAGGGCAAGCTACTACAAAACTGGGCAGCCAATTACAAGTGCCAGTTGATCACTTAATTTTCCCTTACAGAAGTTATTTTACTATTTTACTGTTATATACATTTTTCATACAAATATGAAATTTGTTTCACATCGATATGGCAAACCATAGATTTTTTTCTTTAAATTTTGACAGTCCTTGAACGCATTTTTAATGAGTGTATTTTTGTTTAATCAAAATTTTATCAGTTTACAAAAAACTCGAATTTCCATAACGTGAGAGCATTTTGAAAATTTCGACAGATGAAATCATAGAGAAGAAATTAACGGATATCTATGGAAAACTAATCAGCTCTAGATCTATCCACTATACACATATGATGTAAATATGAAGTCGATCGGACTTATAGTTTGGGCTGTAGAGAGGATACATTAAAATAATTCCTTACGCCGAACGCCATACGCCATACATACAAACACATCACGACGAAACTCACAGTGTGCACTCTCTACATGATACTCGTTGAGAAATTGATGGAAAAAAATTACACTTAAAAATTGTGAAATCATGACTCCACTATTCCATAGTGTGGAGAGTAAAAACTGTTTAGATCACATAAATTAGGGATACGGCGTGATGGTATGTATGAATTGATGTTTAACTAGATAAGTTATCTTTCTAATTCGTTATATTTTTTGTTTTGTCGCCTATACACAATATGTAAGAAGACTTAATAGTTTGATACTTAATCTCTAAACATACATACATACTATCATGCTGTTTTCATATTCCGGGTAGGAAAAAAGGACTAACCTCCATACTATCCTATCTTGACATACATAATAATAATAAACACTTCCTTGCACCATGCGCAAGTGGCGAGTTTATTGCCGTATGGCAATTTCTTCCAACTAACCAGTGTTTCCAGCCCAGAGAAGCAATATTTGCGTGAGAAATGAATTTAAATATATTTCTCCTCTACTGGGAATCGAACCCAGGACGCCCGCACAGAAACCGAACGGCTTACCAACAGTGCCACGGCGGTCGGCATACATACCTACATGTTTTGTGTAGAAAACAAAATATCTTAAAAAAAATCAATAATTTCGATTTATTGGTTTATAGTTTGGTACTTACTTATTCTTCAACTATACATACTATCGCTATCGACAGTTGGATCTCATGTGTTACATGCAACTAGTGTGTATGAAAAATTCTCATATTTTTATAGTGTAAAAATTAATTTGGCTTAATAACCTTGTTTTTACTTTACAATTTCAAACATAAGTAGAAATTGGAAGAAATTGCCACTAGGCAATAAGCCCGCCAGTGTACTAATTATAATTTCAAGAAGATCAAATAAATAAATAAAATAAATATATTTTTTTATATTTTTAATGTCTGTATATACCTACTTGTATATCAACTACTTATATGATAAAGAGCATTACAAAAATCAGCACGAAAAACTTCAGCCCTAGGCAGAAAAAAATATTTTTGAATTCGCGACCAAGTGGGCTCACACCCAAGTGTCCGTCGCGACCAAATGGACTCGCAACCAAGTGGGCTCGCACCCAAGTGTCCGTCGCACCCAAGTGTCCCGCAGCCAAATGTCCGCCGCAGCCAAGTGTCTCGCAGCCAAGTGTCCCGCACCCAAGTGTCCCGCAGCCAAGTGGCCACAGCCAAGTGTCCTAGACCGACCATGATAACGCAAGCTCACACAGCGCTCGTCAAACTATTCAGTATTTGAAGCAGGAAAACGTAGAAATTCTTGACCATCCTCCATACAGTCCCGATCTAAGCCCTAACGAATTCTTTACATTTCCTAAAATTAAGAAAAATCTTCGCGGTCAAAGGTTCCAGTCCAGTGAAGAAGCAGTCGACGCTTTCGAGACAGCCATATTGAACACCCCTACTTTGGAGTGGAATAAATGTTTTAATACTGGTTCGAGCGAATGGAAAAGTGTATTAAACTACGTGGTGAATACTTTGAAAAACAATAAAAGATACTATTAGATTATAGTAGTGTTATTATCTTCAAACGACAAAACTTAAAAGGCATGCCTCGTACGTAGGGATTTTGTCTGATAATGAAACAATTTTTTTTTTCAATTTTACTGAGTATCAAAATAATTTCAATGTATTATTTAAAAACATTTTCATTAGGCATTTGGTAAATACCTAATTATTATTACTAGTGATCATGTTTCGAACATGTCATGGTTCATAGTCATGGTTCGACCGTAATTCATAAAATATTTATGTTTGAAAAGTCATTGATCAAAAAAAAAAACATCATGTATTCATCAAGGGGTACAAAGTTTTCTTTTCACATATCGAAAAGTATCATTATATTGTTTCACAGTATATATTCAGATATCTATTTAAGATATTTTTCTTTAACATGTTCCGAAATTTGAATTTAAACAACTGCATCATAGGTACACCACATTGACAGTTATATCACGAAAGAGAGGGGATACATTAGTATGACTATTGCAGTGTGACAACCTTGGTTATTTCATATTTTGGTCAGTATATGTATGTGGCTACGCGGGTATATTAAAGGTAGGCTTCTCCTCTATGTCACGTTATAAGGAAAACAATGTTATATATATTTTTTATTTTATTAAAAATGTATTTATAAAATGTACATCTTTATGTACATAATTCTTGGGTAGGTATGTTACTGAACCCCTCTTAAACTGCTGGAACAATTTTGATTTTTTTTTTTGTGTGTGTATTTGAGTGGATCCCAGTGGGGCAAGTCTGGTCAACCAGCAGAATCAAAACCATGAACCATCCATGTTTACCCATATCATGGATGTATCTTAAGATATTATACATACATCACCCATGTCCCTTATGAGGTAAGCAGAGATAACCGAACGCCATACTTCTCTATCTTTGCATATATTCCTGCCATCTCTTTCTGGAACGACCCCTGTTATTCACTCCATCTCTTACACCCATGTATATTTTGTTACATAGATAAGATATTATAGAACTCCATAAGGTAATTATATTCATGATACGGGTAAACATGGATGGTTTTGATTCCGTCTTCTGACTGGACTTGCCCTCCTGAATAAAAACAAAACAAAAAAAATTTATATAAAACATGTCAAAAAAAAAAAACTGTACGCCTGGTATTATGCAAACGGTATAACTTTCGAGATATATAATAAAATGTGAAACAGGAGTTTCATTAATATCTTTATTACGTCTTTTTTTAACATGTCCACGTAGAGGACACCAGCTATCAGGATTTGGGTCCATTTTACTCTTCCGAAGAAGCGCACTACGTAGCGTTGGGAGGGGTTTACAATCTAGAAAATAGTTTATTAATTCGGATTTTAAAAAGACCCGGGTTGTACGAAGGTGGAAACACAGAATTCGGAAGATCGTTCCACAGTCGGGCTGCTGAATTAATAAAAGAGTTCGAGAAGCGACTTGTTCGTATATGTTGAAGGTCCACTGTGAATGGGTGCTGCGATTGAGTAAAGCGAGTGCAAAGATGCAAGTTCTTCTGAGCAATTCCCGTGGTAGTATCTATAGAATAAACTTAAAATACCTACTCTGCGTCTGTGTTCTAGTGATTGCAATCCATCAGTCAGTGATGGATCATCAATCAAACGTATAGCACGCCTTTGGATAGCATCGAGGGTATTCAGTAGGTATTGGGGGCGCCACTCCAGAGGTGACTACCATATTCAATAATTGGACGTATTTGCGCTTTGTAGAGTATACAGATCTGGGTCTTAGTAAAATATCTACGCGCTCTATATAGTACGCTCAATTTTTTGGAGGCGAGTTTCACCTTAGCTTCAATGGAGCCCTTGTAGTGTAATTGGTTCGTTATAGATACTCCAAGCAGGTCGATAGAGCTGCTGTTAGGTAGGGTGCTTCCGTTGAGAGATACTTGCAATTTTTTTTTTTTTTTTGTTTCTTGCCGTTCACCAACGTTTGTAGTGTTCTTCGGCATGTAACAAGTTTAATTATATTGTAGATCTATATTAGATCTTCAAATTATGTACTTTGAGGAAGTTGGATAAAATTTTCAATGTCATGGGGTTCATATGTGATAAAAGAGTATTCACGTTTATTGGAAGCGGACTATATGGGATCATTTTGAAATAAAGACCATTTGTATTATATTTAGAGCAGCTAAAAAGGACATGGTTCAGATCCTCCTCCTCTCCATCACCACAATCGCAGAGGATCGAGTCCACGATATTCAACTTGTACAGGTGATACTTTAGACAACAGTGTCCTATTCGCATCCGACAAATTGTTGACACTGTTGGTTTGTCGAATCTTAAATTATTATACCACGGAATTTTTGCGATATTAGATTGAATTGATGCGTAATTTTTTCCTTTTAAAGTCGATGATTCAGCCCATTGTTGTGACCAGTCATTAAACAGATTGATTTTGCAGTTTATAGAATATCAGAAGATGGGATTTTGAATTGGTAATTTACCTCTAAATTTTCGGATGCTCTTTTAGCTAGATGGTCAGCTTTTTCGTTTCCTGTGATTCCGCAATGACTTGGAATCCAGGCTAGAACAACTTTTTTATTACTCTGGCAAAGTTGATAAATCTGTGATCTTATATTAAGGCATATTTCATCTACGGGGAATGAGAAAGGCGGATTTTTAATTTTTTGCAAAACACTTAGACAATCGGAAAAGATAACAGATTTATGACATGATTTAGATTTAATAATTGTTAGTGCTTCTAATATTGCGACAGCCTCTGCTGTGAAAACTGAACATTGTTTATGCAGGGTTATCGTGTGCTCGATGGTTAGATTAGAGTTGTACACTGCGGCACCGGTAGATGGTGAGGAAGAGGATTTTGAACCGTCTGTGAAAAATAAGTTCCAGTCTTTCCAGTTAGATTCTATTATAGTATTAAACTGATTATTTGCATATGGTGTGTTCTCGATTCCAAAGGACAGAAATACCTCTGGGATGTTGATTAAATGTTCAAAAGGTGTTGTGTACAATGGCAGTGATTTGTAACGGTGAATATGTGGTAATATATTATTGTACATCTGCCAGCTATTAATTAATAATGGTTTGGGACGATTGATTCTTGAATGCTCATTATTTATTGCATTAAATAATTGACTGACTAGGTTGACGAGCGGATGAGATTCAAATGCGAAACATCTGAGGAAGAACTTATCTGCACACAATTGTCTCCTCAAGTGTAATGGTGGATCTACCACTTCCACTTGTAGAGTGTTTATTGGGGATGACTTCATAGCTCCAATTATTAATCGCAAGGCTTGCGATTGAATTCTGTCTAATTTGGATAGATTTTTTTTTGATGTGGGTCCTATTACAAATGTTGCGTATTCCATTAAACTACGAATATATGCACTATAGAACATTTTTTGCGTGATAGGGTGACATCCCCACCAGACTCGTGAAATCGCTCTCATCATATTTAGTCCCATTTGTGCTTTAGAATATAGATAATCTGTGTATTCGTTCCATGACAGTTTTGAATCAAATATTACTCCTAACAGTTTGACTGAGCTAGCTATTGGGATTTCTTGGTTTTGTACAAAGATTTTCAATTGAGGTATATATCTTTTTTTGGTGAATATTATAGCTTTACATTTTTCGATTGAAAGTTCTAATCCATGCGAAGTTAACCACAAATATATGAGTTCGAGTGCTGATTTTAATTTCCTTTCTATCAATAACAGGTCTTTTCCCGTGATGTATATAAAAATGTCATCTGCAAAGCAAAGTATTTTAATGTTAGAGGGTATTTTTGAAAAAATATCACTCAAATACAAATTGAATAACAATGGGCTAAGGGCAGAACCCTGGGGAAGTCCTTTAAACACTGTTCGATTAATTGGATAGTTTTGGGGTGTGTCGAGTGTGATTTCTCTGTTGATTAAAAGGTTCGTAATGAACGAAGATAATTTAGTCGATATTCCAATTTCGTATAGTCTTTCTTTGAGTTTAGGCAATAGAACATGATCATATGCACCTCGTATATCTAGGCTAATGCCAACAAGAAATTCTTTTTTTGTATAGGCTAGTTGTATTTCTGTTGCAAGTAATGTAATACTTTCTATGGTGGAATGTTTTTTTCTAAATCCAAACTGGAACTCGGAAAGTGTTTTTTTATTTTCCACATACCAATCCAGTCTATTTTTTATCATTCGTTCAACAGTTTTTAGGGGTGTGGTGGATAGTGCAATAGGGCGATATGATGAACCTAATGTTGGGTCCTTGTTTGGTTTCGGAATTGGAACAATTATTTGTTTTTTCCATATATTTGGGATAATACCTGATTGAAAAAAAGAGTTCGTTAAATTGAGAAAGTATTCTTTAGAAGTTTCACCTCCATTTTTTATAAAACTAAATGGGATATTGTCTATTCCAGGTGCAGTGTCTGAGACGTTTTCAAGAACTATATTCAGTTCTTCCATTATGAAGGGTTTGTCTAACAATGACTGTTCCAGAAGGTTATAACAAGGCACAGATTCCTCAAAGGTTGGTACAAAGGAAGGAGCTAGTTTGTCTATAAATTCATTTATACATGTTTGCGAGTTAGGGAACGCCGAATGGGGTTTGCAGTTGGATCGAAAACTTTTTATTGTTTTCCAAATTTCGGATGCGGGTGTATCAGGTGAAAGCGTACTACAGAATCTCTTCCAACCATTACGTTTTTTGTTTTTAAGGGTTCTCTTTGTGGATGCCTGAATTGCTTTGTAATTTAAGAAGTTTTCTAGTGACATATTTATATTATACTTTTTAAGGGCCGCTTTTCTGAGACGAACTAATTTATTGCATTCATCGTCCCACCAAGAGGCAGGTTGAGGTTTATTTGTATTTTTCTTTTTAACATTAATAGTATTGTTGGCTGCTTCAGTAATGCTTCTAGACCATTGTTCATAACAATCCAAAGAATTTTCGATGGTTGGGTGAGGGAGTTGCCTAATTCTGTTTTCGACATTTTGAGTAAATCTGTCCCAATTGGCAGTTTGAGTATTATATCTAATTTTCTTTGATTTATATGGATCAATTTGGCATGGAGAATTGTTGTCAAATTTAATAATTATTGGTAGATGATCACTGGGACCTGCATCATCTAGAACCGACCAAAATAATGTGGATATAAGTGAGGGTGAGCAAATACTTAAGTCGACGGCGCTTTTGTTTTGGTGAGGAGGTGTGATTCGAGTAGGTTTACTGTCGTTAATAAAACATAGATTGTTTTCTTCCAAAAAGTCGAGGATATTAGAACCCGATCGATTTGTACATCCACTGCCCCAACAAGGTGATTGTCCGTTGAAATCACCTAGAATTAGTATAGGTGCGGAAATTTCTTTAATGAGATCTGACCATATGGGTTCTAAGAAAATAATATCAGGAGGAATGTAGACTGATAACACCGAGACATTGTTAATATTTGCAGCTGCTATTTGAATATTATTTGGAACATTATTTATATTAAGTTCAGAAAAGTAAACATTATTTTTGATACACAATGCGGAACCGGCTCGTCCGTCTGCCTTGTCTGATCGAATTATTTTAAAACCTGGTATATGAAATGGTACATTTGGTTTGAGCCATGTTTCGGATATGGCTGCAACAGAGATATATTCTTTATTTACAATGTTCATAAATTCTATTTTATTGGCTACTATACTGCGAATATTCCACTGAAGAAAATTTATATTTTTTGTATTATCCATGTTGAAATAAATGTTAATAAATTATAAATAATTTATAATAAATCTCAATTATATATATCTGTATTCAGACTGTATTTTTATTCATTAATAAGTGATGTTTTAGGATAGTTTATTAAAAGGTCTTTTAATGGTTCAAGTAAATTTGCAGCGTAGGACGGTGAAATGGGGTATTTTGATATTGTTTCAATTATGAGTGAAACTAATGTTTCGATAAAAGAAGAATTCTCATTTTGTAATTTTAACGAAACATTTGATAAGGAGCTATTCGGGTTCTCATATTGTTGGGCGAAATTTAAAGCACACCCATTTGAAGGATTTACTTTCGAATTTCCATTTGGATTGAAAACTAAGGAATTGTGCAAGTCCCTGTCATACCCTGGTTTTTGTTGTATGCGAGGTTTATTTGGTCTAAAAACAGTTTTATTATATGAATGTGTTTCCGGATTGATGCCAGATGTATTTTTAATAGTTTCAGCATACGATTTTTTGGTTGGAGGATGCATTTTCGAAGCTTGGAAATATGATAAGTTCTCAGAAGCCATCGAAAACTTGATATTTTTTTGGCGGTTTAGTTCTGGGCATGAAAAACTAGATGCTTTGTGATTTCCTGAGCAGTTTACGCAGGATGGAAGATCCGGATCTTTCGAACATTTATCTGTGGAGTGTAAGTCGCCGCATATACTACAGCGGGTAGCTGATCTACATGCTGCTTTTGTGTGACCAAAGCGATAACAGTTAAAGCATTGAACTGTAGGATAGGTATATAATTCTACATGCAAAGCGTTGTAGAACATAAAAATATGGGATGGTAAAGATTGTCCTGAAAATGTTATCACAACGGATCGTGATGGCCGCCATTCTGGTTTATCGCCAGACTTGTCCTTGTAGTTAAGTCTTCTGGCTTTTATTGGTTTGATCGACTTGTCCGATGTGGATATTATTTCAATGATATCCTTCTCTGAATACTCTGTTGGGATACCCTTAATTAATCCTAGTCTGGTTAGGTTATATGTTGGGATAAACGCAGTATATTTACTGTTTGATAAGATTGAGATATTTTTTATAAAGTTGTTTGCGTCCCTAGATGTTTTAAAATCGACTGTTGCCCTAAATCGTCCTTCAGATTTTAACGATCCGTTAATTACATTGAGTGTTTTTCTGGAATACAAAATTTTTCCTATTTCCAAAGGGTAGGTTTGTTTTTTGTCTGTTCTTTGGATATGTACTGTGTACGGCCCGCGCGCGTCTTGATCGTAAAACTTCATTATCGGAATGAATGAAGTGTTTTTTGTTTTGTCATTAATGATATTCTTATTTGAATCTGAACTTTGTGCTGGTTGGTCCGTTACTCTTACTTCTTTATGAGCCTGATCCATCGGAGATGGAGGCCTTTCGGATACTCTTGGTCTTTTTGAAGAAATGTAAAAATAAATAGACAGAAATGTAAAAATAAATAGACGAAAATGTTCCGTAAAAAACAAAAATATAACAAACAAAAACACCGGGTCTATGACCAAATATAGAGAATAAATTTCTCTACAGAAAAAGTAATAATATTATAATGTAGGTAGGTAAATAATAGATAATAATGATTGTTTATTTTGTAGGCTGGGTATGTTTGTTCACAGCCGAGTTCCTCCTTCCCCGTACGTCGCACTGCACTACAATACACAATAATCGTCGAATTGTCAAAAATTTACACCACGTCTTATCGCCACGACTACCGTAACTGCACTCCGATACTTGCAATTCATTGGGGTTTCTCTTCGCAGAAATAAGACAGGCTTGGGTTTTTGAGACGTTAAATGAGACAAGATTACTTTCACCCCAGGTATTGATTGAGTGAAACGTCTGCTTACTGGAAAAAGTCATTACTGCACATTTTGGTTATAATCATCAAAACGTCCTTTACATTTGGAAAAACAATCATGTTCATATAAGGTCTTTTTTACATGTATTTTTTTATAGTATTTCGTCTGGAAAATGTCATCATTATGATGAAGTATTTTAACACAAACTTTTGTATTAAACTGCCTATTTTTCCAAAAATTTAAACAAATCAACTAAAGAATTTGATTATTGATAAATACATTCCATCACGCCATGTTCCTAACGGGGTAGGCTGAGAGATGTGAACGCTATATTTTGCTATTCCTGGCACGCATTAATCGCCTTATTAACATTCATGCATCATCTGAACATGTTCGTCTGTTGTTCTCATACATCATGTCATGCATGTCACTAAAACATGTCACTGGCAGAGAGAACCATATCCTAGAATGTATACATCGCCTCATCATGTATACATGTTCATCTGTTACTCAAGTTTCTTACATTTTCATCTTTCAAAATATCGCATGATCGAGCCAGCCTAAATAATATTTATATTTAAGTAGTGTACCGGAGGGAATGGTGGAGAGTATAGCAACCATAGAGGCCGACCAAGAAACAGCTACATATACCAGGTGATCGACGACATGTGCTGTAATAGCTACGTGGAGATGAAGAGGCTGACAGAGGACAGGGCGAAGTGGAGTAGAAGAGAGGCAGCCAATTAACAAATAAAGGAGTTATGAGAATAAACATTGAAAACATGTCTTTTGCAGATAATGACATTTTCCATTAAGCAAGCGTAAATATAATTCTTCTATACGTGTGTATGTCACTGATCTCCTTAATGGCTGAACCGATTTTGATGATTTTTTTATATTGTCATTTTCTGATGTTCTGTCAGAGCCAGGTACCTAACCCAACAGGCAAAATAACATATCACATAGTTCACCACTCATTCTGAGTGTTGCCTTTGTAGGTGAAGCGAAACTGATGTGTGGATACACACGCATGTGTCGTGCTTCCTTATATAGGGCAATACACACCTGTCGCTGGTTACCCCACATTGTAGGATATGACGCGATGGGGATGGCGGAAAATTTCATTACAAAGAAAGATAACAAAGTGGGCGGTAGGAATAAAAAGGTTGACTGCCTCTGATCTAGAAGTGACATATTTTTTCTGTCTTTTATTCCTAGCGGGTTATAAAAACAGGGAGTTTTTGGTGGGCATTCCCTGATAACGCAGAGCAAAAAAAAAAAATCATTTGAGGTTAAACTCCTGGAACTGAGCAATTTGTATAGCTTACTCAAATGCGCATGCCTGCATAACATCGCGCATCATTTTCTTACTATAGAGAAGGAGCTGGCGACTATCAGACTTCTGTCAATTTTTTTCTGTAAAGGGATACATCATATAACAACGATTGGATAATAATAATATGAGCCCTGAGTACTGGTGGTTTTCGGAGATAACAGCCTTCAAAGTGTTTTAAATTGCTATTTTTACACGTCAGTATGAAGCGTTATAGTATAAAGCGTGATTTTTTATATTTAAGTACTACGGAAGCGTGATTTTTTTTTATATTTAAGTACCTACTATTAGAAATCACCTCCTCAATTTACAGACACTTTTGGTTGGTAAGAACCCCCCGATAGACACCTTTCCAGTATTATTTATAAAAATTCCTTGAATCGTGGTTGAATCACGTTGAATCCGGTTCAAAATCTTATTCCAAGTTCAACAAACCTTATTTATAAAAATGTTTGAACCGTAGTTCAGTTGATCTCGATTTGGAGCTCTATTTCATACGGCAGCACCGAATTTAGTTTTGTTAAGTTGGTTATTATTACCACAGAACAGTATACGTGTCTAAATCTAGCTATTGCACTATTTGATATTCGATATTTTTGTTTGAATTCAACGTCAATCGAATATGCTAATGGATTAAATCGCTTTTTTATATTTGGGTTCAACCGTAGTTCAATATTTGAACCACGTTTATAAATAACACTGGTTTAATAAATTTTGTTGTCTATTCCGTGTGTGCTATACACATTGCCAATTCACAAGCAAACGACAGGCGCAATGAAAATTACCGTCAGTCGGACTGTCAACTTTGAAGATGTGTCTTCTAATTCTTCTAAATGTCCGTCTTTTCCACCCCTTACAAAAAATCATTTATAATTTAAATAACTCGATTATTGACTATGCAAACAAAATACACATTTCGTTCCTTTCATAATGTCATCTCCATATAAATTCTCTATCAGATATTTTATGATTAAGCTATAAAAATAATACATTAGTTTTTTGATGTGAATATTAAGTTTCTTGTGATTTTTGCACCAGTCAACCAAGTGATGATGCGATGCGAATGGACTTGTAAGATGTGAATTACCATTTAATACATAAACCCCCGCAAACCATTTTCTGGAATAAATGAATACAAATCACCTACTAATCGAATGGAAATTCACTGATTTATATGTGAATGGGAAACCGATAGAAAAATGGAAGAAAAACTTCAACGTAATACTTTGTAGCGAGTCATTTCCGGGAAAATTTGCTGACTGTTGTTTTCGCAAACGAATAATTATTAGGTACCTACCTACTTACAAAGTATGTTTTTTTATTTATTTATTAAACTTCTTGTACAATACTGTGTACAATGGCGGGTATATTGCCACAAGGCAATTTCTTCCAACCAACCAAACATACCTACCACATTGAGAAAAAAAAAAGTGTTCTAAAAACTATAATTCAGTATAAATTATTTGTATTCTCGATTTTTTAATCAGCTTTCCGGTTGAGAAGTCAAAATAGTTTTCATTTTTCTCTCCATGCAATGTAGGTACTATATATTTTTGCTTATTCAAGTATTTATTTAATTTTGATTAATTCATAAGATTCTTCAATTTCAAATACGATAACTTAAAATACCGATTAAAAAAATTATATAAAAAAAAATATACGAATTTGTCTAAAATATTTTTTTAATTTAGAACTTCTATGGATATACCCAAAATATATCCATACTGCTGATCCAAAGGTCCCGGGTTCGATTCCCGGTGGAGACACAGTTTTTACTTGTGTTTTCAGTCTGGATCTGTGAGACGATTAATATCGTAAGTCTCCAGAATGTGGCAACTTGTTATTGGGTACGTGTTAAATTAATATTTGACATAGTACCTGTTAGTTGCCCGAGAAGCAATATTAAATAAATAAATAAATAAATAAATATCTACGAATACAGAATATTTTTATGGATTTTTTTAATATCTCAATAGATACGAAGTTGGAATAATATAGGAGAACCAGGTAATTATTAGGTGCCTTGATTTCTCGGTTCTTCTATAATATTCGATCACGAATAGGTACCTCAATATTTATGAATTCACTTAAAATATCTATTTATGAATTTATCTGAAACACATTCATTTACACTTCTTGCACCCCTGCGCAATTGGCGAGTTTATTGCCATATGGCAATTTCTTCCAACTAACCAGTGTTTCCAGTCCAGAGAAGTAATAATAACGTGAGAATTTTTTTTTATTATTTATTAGTTTATGAAATTTACATTTGGATATATTATTTTTGCACTAAATTGTATAAACAGTGTGTCAGTGCAAGCTTAAATAAATTTCTCCTCTGCTGGGGATCGAACCCAGGACGCCCGCACAGAAGCCAAACGGCTTTCCAACTCTACCACGGCGGTCGGCATATAAACATACTTAAAATATCTAAAAATTTACCTAAAATATCTACAAATACCTAAAATATTAAAGAATTTACCTAAAATATCTACGAATTAAACTAAAATAGAATATTTTTTAATTCAAGATTCAGTGCTGTATTTAAGTCATTTGCATTATGTTAGGGATATTCATCTCATTTTTTGAGAATATTTATATCATGTTTTTTTTTTATATTTAAGTCATTTAAGTATAGGATTTTTTTTCAATATCTCGATAGGTTCCATAAAGATAAGATTCAGTTTAAAAAATCGTTGTTAATGATTTGATAAACGGATTTCTGGTTCATAAATATTTTTTCCTTTCTTTCAGTGACTGAGTTAGATCGAGATGTTTTTGTTTGTATGGCGTATTATTAAATTTAGTGTCTTATGTACAGCCAAAGTATAGTTTGATTACATATACCTACATATCTACTTGATGGGTCAACGGTTTCGGATTCCATTTGAACTGTAGGTATTTCTGGCGAAGATACCTACAGTTTTTCACCTGCCCTTCACTGTGTTGGTATTCAGTCTGGCTTTGAGAGACGTTGTTAATCTGATAATATCTGACATATTGAAATTATTTTTAAAGTTGAGGTTGTTAGATTATAAGTATAAACGATTTGGCGAAGAAATTTTGATATGTTTATATTCAAAAATACAGATGTGACATACAAATTATGGTAACTTGTTATTATTGGGTACGTGATAGATTATAGTAATTTCAGGAGAGATGGACAAGGTGAACTGGGCTGGGACTAAAAACTCCAGTTCCCGTCGCAATAGGGCGTTCCTTTTGATGTTTTATATACCGCAGGAGGAAACCGAAAAAATCGATAAATATACAATATTAAATTTTTTTATGATGTTGAAAATTTTACGTAGGTATAGGTACAAAAATTGGATAAGCGATATATGGATAAGCAATACATCTGCGAGTCTGGCGCCGACAGGACAACGTGCGCCTACTGTCATGTTCCATGACAGGAGTGACATGCACGCACCAAGACACAGTGATAGCAAACACTAGTGGAATCCGAGTGGCCGAATATTGGGGGCTACGAATATGATGGTGTTCCGTTTGTTTGTTTATCTTTTTGTTTTTTTATATATTTATTATTTACAAAAAAACCAATTCTCTCAATAGATGGCGTTACAACAAAATAAATAAAAAAATAATAAGATTGTTGTTCATAATTTCACCCATAGATGGCTGTAGTAAAAATTCCTTATTTTCAAGCGAAAAGAATTTCAGTATTACAATATATAGAACTTTCAAAATTGAATTGATAGGGATCTCATTAAAAAGGCATAATTGGTGAACGTTGCGCAAGCGCATAAAGTGATCACGTAAACCAGCCGATGACAGGTCGTAAGCCCTGTAGGTGCCTTGATTTCCCGGTTCTCCTACAATAAATATTCCAACTTCGTCTCTATTGAGATAATTAAAAATCTGTTAAATTTAACTGAAGAAAAGATAACTCAATGTATGGAAGTGACAGTTGCCAGTCACGTGCATGACAACTGTCACTTCCATACATTGAGTTATCTTTTCTTGCTTCTTTTCTTGAGCTAAATGACACGTTGTCTAGTGGGGCAGATCACAAAATAATTTGATTTGTAATACAGTTTGTTTTAATCGTCCGCTTAAAGTGCCAAAGAGAGCTCATGATAAGGAAACAGCTTGCTCACCGTTCACTGAAAGTGAAGATAAGGAACCGTATTTTTGGCAAAAAGTTTTGAAAGCCCTACAGTTGCTTCTCGCATGTCCAATGTATCCAAAGAAATTTCCTCGGACATCGTTCGCTCATCATCGTCGCTCCGGATGGAGCTTCCAGAAGGAAGTTCTGGAAATAACCAGTCCTACCAACATTGGTTAGGTACTCATAATATGGAATAATTTATATGAAAAAAAGAGGTAGTCCTTCTGGTAGGTACCTAAAATACTTCACCAAAATGTTTACTACTCCACGTGTTTCTGGTTTCTGCCATTTTGTTCGTCAAAGGCACGCACGCAGCCTCTACGTCTTACATAAGCAGCCATTTCATCCAGATTAATCGTAGACATGATTCAAAAACTCGCAAAAATCATTAGGTACGAGCTTCTCAAAATCGCATCCTGCCAGCAGTACTACAAATCCTTATAAGGGTATATATACCTTCTTCTTCTTATTCCTGGCACTGTCCCAACCTATTTCCGTTGAAGGCTGTTGGGGTCGGCTCTTCTCGTCCTCAATATCAGTAATAAAAGTTTATAAATTTATGACTGTACTATTAGGCTATGGGCACAAAACATTTAGTTGCACAAAACCAAATGTTTTGTAGTCACTATAGTACGGTTAATTTTAACATGAAATTTTGTTACTTTTAACATGTTTTTTTCAGTGGTCCAGGCCATGTCTCTGCAGGATTCTGTCGCACTGTGTCATCCAGGTTCACTCTGGTGTCCCTCTTTATGGATGTCGAGGAAAATTCATTGACATGGTTATGTTTACAGTATAAATCCAGAAAGAAGGAGATATTTAACATATCGTTTTGGGGAAAACCAATGCCGACTATTCAGTAGAAAGGTGTTTGATTTGATATTTTTATTTAAAATAGTGAATTGCATTCTAAATAACGATTTTGCAGCTTTTAAAAGAATACTTTTTAATGTTGTGTGAAAAGAAAACTTTTGAACTTATATGTGGGTATGTATTACCTGTTTTATTTTTGTTCTTTTCTTGACTGGTTAACTGGTTATTTATTTTATTATTTTTGTTTTTTATTATTTTATGTTTTATTTCAATCTTGTTTATTCTTCCTCCTGCTACAACTAATGTTCTTTTTCTTCATAAAGTATCTTATTGTAGAATATTTATGGAAACTTTGTTGGTTTGTTTGATTATTATTTTGTACCATTACAATATATGTATTTATAAAACTGTAAGTTTCCTTGATAAATAAATAAAAAAAAAAATTAAAAAATCCTTTTACCTACAAGTGGAAGATGTGCGACTTACTGGTAGAATACATAGTCCTGCCAAATGGACACCAAACGTTCTATCATTAAGGTTTTCAACAATAAAAACAAAAATGGTTGGTATTGAAGAATTTTAATTACAGTGAAATTAATTAAATTAATCTATTAAATTATTACATACCTAATGTATTCATTTAATGTAGGTATATAATATTCACCGTGACCATACACAATAATAATAATTCACTATATAACCTGTATTTACATGACCAATAAGTTAGCATATACATATATGTATTATGTCCAAGCTATTTATTATATTAAAATACTAAGTATTAGGCCATTTAAGAATTGATACAGAATGTAAGTAAATTTTCTTTCTTATTTATGTAAGTAAATTAATTAAACAATACTTTCTTAATTATGAAACAAGGTATATGAGTAAGCACAACTATATAAAATTCCGTTAAAAAAATCAAGGTTTTAAATCCAGAATTTCGTTAAAAAAATGAAAACTTAATTCTGGTTTTTAAATCTTTACCTTATTAGGAATGGTACCTAACAAAAAATATGAAAGGAAGGTAATAAAAAAAATGTGTTAGTAAATTATTACAGTGAAACTCAAAACCAATTGTTTTATTAACCAAATATAAATTTTTAATCTTTATGTATTTTTTTTGCAAATTCACAATTGAGTTCCATTAAAAAATGTCCGTTGAGAATTTTGAATAAAGTAAAAAAATAATGTAAATTTAAAATTCTTGATTTCACATTTGATTAACACCTATCATTTTTTTTTCATACATCAAAGATCAAATTTTTTGCTAGAATTATTTTATACTCATTTACAAAGAACGAAAAAGCGTGCAGACATATAAAATGTCTTTTAAAATAAATCATGCTTCATAAAGTAAGTAACAATAATCTATTTAAGTCCTGAATAAAGATTTAATATTAATTGGGTATTATTTTATTTATAATTAATTATTGTAATTTTTTTGTTGGTTTTAATTTGATCAACTGAAATTTTTCGGTAACGATTGAATAATATTTTTTCTATGAGTACAAACTTCTAGCGGTTTCAAAAACTTTAAATGTTTTCTTCTTCAAGACTTACGTACTAAAAATTTTAAATAAAATATAGACTGTTGTTAGGTTTTAAGCTGTGGGAGGAGTCAATTTTAGAAAGTAGTGGGGCGGAACGGTAAACATAAGTGACACTGGGTGGTTCAAAATTTTTTTGTTAGTTATAAAAATTTTTTCAATATTGGACACTGTCACTTCGTGGTAGAACTCCATAATTAATTAAAACTATGAAAAATTTTTATATTTAATTTTATACATAGTTTAAGAAAAGGTAAAAAAATATAAAGATAAATCTTATACATAGTTTAAGAAAAGGTAAAAAATTAGACAAACTTGAAATATTAGAGATAAATAGAGTAAAATGTAACAGCAACGTTCCTTTGATTAACGCACAAATAGATTTTAATACTTCTCCATTATTATTACCATTAGAATAGTTAATGTCGGGTTTTTCTGTTGGCCATTATTCAATATAATTGCTGTCCTTTTAATACAATATTTGTATATTCATTCCTTCACTTCAATTTTATTTTTATTATACCTGCATACATATTTACCTAAATGTCTTTCGGGTATTTAATCTTTCTTAGAATTGCCCCCTTCCATATCTATTGTTGTTATCCTCTTTGTGAATATATATATATAGATGGTCTTCACCATTATTGTTCACCATTCTGACGATGCTCATCATAGAGCGATACCGGTGAATGGGAGTCGCGTTTGCGAAAAAATTTAAGTAGAACGTAAAATTAAATATAAAAATTTTTCATAGTTTTAATTAGTTATAAAAATATTTTCTATTTTATTAATTAATCGGAAATGTATTTAGAATCGGGTTGTTTGGGAAGTTTAATTGGTTATTTATTATACTTTGTTTATTATTTACACTTTTACTTATTTCTAAAATTTCTAAATCTGCTAATTTTAAATTTGAGTAACCTGTATGCATAATCTGTAATCCCGTGTCAATTTCAAAATGATGGTTAAATTCTATGAGATGCTCAGCAAATTCCGAAAAATTATTATTATTCAAGCAACGTAAGTGTCCTTTGACTCTGGTTTGAATGTTTCTATTAGTTTTACCTATATAAAAATGATCACAATCTTTACATGATAATTTTAAACTCACGACTTATCTAATTTGTTGACTTTATCTTAATTGTTTAAAATTTTGAAACCGGTAGAAGTTAGTACCTACTCATAGTTAAGTGGTGTAAACTACGTTAAGTTTATATTATAAATAATTTATAATGTCGCCACAAAGTAATTTTCCTAATATTAACAATATTTTTTTAATCCATAAAACCCACAAAAAAATAAAATTTGTGTTTTTTTAAGAATCACACATTTTTTTTAATAAAAATCTCTTCACATAATTCGTATAAAAAATAATTTATAAACTCATAATTTTTTTATATAAAAATTTACACTCATTATATTATGTTGTAGGTACCTACTTTTAATTATTGTAAAATACATTTATTTGAATATCTTTTGTTTTAAATTCTATAATATAATAATTAGCTTGGTCTTAATTTAAATAATCACATTTAAATAATCTTAATTTAAATAATTACATTTATAGATCGCCACATCGTAACACCCACAGATAAATTTACCGATTCATACTTTATACAAGAACTTTAAATTTATCAATATATTGCACTTAGAATTATAATGTTAAATTTCTTATAACACTATAGATAAGTATTTCTATATTTTTCTTAATTTCACAACACCCATTCAGATGTCACTACAGTACTCTATTTCTATAATAAAAATACATAATTAATCATATTAGGTATATTATGCCGTAAGTACTATATAATATATACAAACATTTGAAATAAAGATTTTTTCGGCGAAATCTTAACGCTAATTATTAGGTAGGTATTTGTTTTTGTCATATCAATAATTATAATTTGTATTTTACTCAGTATAATTTAGCTAGGCCCCAGGAAACATAATGAAATAGTTAATTGTCAAAAATAAGAGCGTAGCTCATTTTCCTAATTAGGATTGTATTTTGATAAAATAATTTACATGATTTCGATGTTTCCATTTATCTACAAGTTTTGTTACAATGACATAATTTAGTTGAAATATTATATAATAAAATAAAATAAATAAATATTTCATCTCTTATTTATATAATATGTTATATAATGTGTTTCGAATTTACTGTTTTATTGATAGTATGATAGTCAATTGTATCATTATATCAATAGCTGATGTGTCAAGTTTACTGTTTTGTTGATAGTGTGTTTCGAATTTAATGTTTTATTGATAAGTACTATGCTGTTTAATGAATAATTATATCAATATAATATGATGTTTCAAGTTTACTGTTTTGTTGACAATGTGTGTAAAAATCAATTAAGTAGGTGCCAATCCTCTTTTTTCATTGTTATGTATGGAAGGAGTGGTTGTAATTTTTATTGATGATGTGTGTGTTCTATTAATGATTAAGTGTTTAAATTCTCAATTTTATCTGATAATTAATATTTTTTAACTCATAACAAGCAATAAATAATTAAACGTTTACTAGCAAAATACAAAAAAAGTTTTGTTTATAATAAAGTTATTTGATTTTCATTTCTATATTATATGTTTTTTTTAAATAAGTACATTCGTTGTAGACATAATAATAATAATATAAATATGAATAAAAAAATCTATTTCATTTACAATTCTTTTTGTAAATTCATTTCTAATTAGCATGATTTCTCGATGAATATGTTTTTATTTTTTAAGTCTTAATTGTGAAAACAGGAACTTTATGCTTATTTTGGAATGTATCTTATTGCATATAAAGAATATAAATACGTAATTTTTTGAAATTTATATATAGGTAAAATTTACTTACAATCAGTTAAATATTTATTAGGTAATTATTTCACGGGTTGAGAATCGATGATCGTATTTCATGTTAATACTTTATTTTTAACCTAGGTTTTAAATTTCGATGATGAATGATAATTTTCAACGATGAAAATAAGTACCTACTTAGAAATATTTATTGAAAATAAAAATTATAATAAATGAGTTTGCGCATGGTACGTCCTTATTAAAAAAATATGGATAATTTAGCAGAGTCACCTTGCTCTCACGAAAAATACGTTAAATAAACCACGCTATTTTAAGTCATTTTATGTGCAATTTCGTTCAAATAATTTCATCACAATCATAAATAAAAAAATGCTTAAAATAAATAGGTACATTATTGTTATTGTTGCAGTCTCCATTGTGTCATGTTAAGTACTTGTTTATTAATGAGCAAACAGTAGGTAGGTACATATTTTAAATAAACCAATAGATTAGTTTCCTACATTTTGAAAATATACAGTATTTGAATTATTCACTTTTGTGATTACAAGTGGTATATTTTTAATATATCATGACAAAATATCAGCTAAAATTCTGTGTGTTATGTCAAAATTTAAATATGACCCCATAGAATTGTAGGCGCCTATATAAAATTACGAACAGTATATTTTTTTATGTTAATGTATAGAATTACGGTTTTTGATACTTTCTTCTGAGTCGTTATCAATCGTATTTAACAGTTTTAAAGATCCTTTAATATTCGTACTTAGATGAACTTTAGAGATTAAAAGCTCCTTGATGGAACTTTAGATTAATGACCTTTTAACTCATCATAATAACTTCAAATTTTCAATTTTCACCACGAACCATATATCTGTATATTCTGTATTTTAATACGTAAGCTAATTCGTCCATAAGAGGGGAGAGATAGTAGGACGCCACATTATCAGTTCTGCCATATCCATGCATTACTCATTGTATTATTATTTATGATAGTCTGAAGACCAGAGTTTTGTGAGTTATGCCAACAATGTGTAAATTGATGTTATCATAATTCCTAATAATTTCATAAATTATTATTGCATTGAACTCTAAAGACGTCACATAGTAAATCAATCATCTCATCATGTCATCGTGTATTTCGCAAAATGAATAATTCGTGGAGAAGCTAGCTGAAAATTCAAAGTGTCAATTGATTTGGCAAAAATTTCGATGAAAATTAAATTGTAATATTTATAATATTTATATTCGATACTCTAAATAGGAGATTTATCAAATAAATTGTCATACCTAATTTGAAAGTAAATAAAAATTCTTTCACATAATTTTCAGTTGGTGCTTATCGCTTAAAGTTGTATCTTCATCTTCGAGTTGAGAAGATTTCAGTTCAAGTGTCTTTATAAATTTTTATTATTTATTTTATTCTATCCTACACTTGATATAGATTTCTCTGTATCATCCGAAAGACTCTGGGAGTTGTGGCAGTTGTGATTAAGATTATGTCACCACATCCGGGGTTTCGGACTTGGCCGGATGTCAGAACATTTCCGCGGCCGTTGCGATCGGAGGTGATTGGTGACCGGCGCAAACGTCGATGTGGGTGTCGTCCGGTGATTGTTCTCTGCTGTGGCCCATCCTGGCGGCCAGACCAGCTAGAGCCAACGAGTCCCTCGCGTGCCCTCCCAGACCCGCCATGGTATCTCTGTGGTTGCCCAGAATGGAGTCCCTGTGATTGGTCATGTTGACTATCGCCTCTCTGTGGCTACTACTCAAATTCGCCATCGCTTCTCTGTGATTGCTCAAATTTGTAATGGCGTCTCTGTGATTGCTCAAATTCGTGATGGCGTCTCTGTGATTGCTCAAATTCGTGATGGCGTCTCTGTGATTGCTCAAATTCGTGATGGCGTCTCTGTGATTGCTTAAATTCGTGATGACGTCTCTGTGATTGCTCAGATTAGTGATGACATCTCTATGGTTGTTGATACTGGCCATAGCTTCCCGGTGGTTGTTGAGGTTGGCCATCGCTTCCCTGTGGTTGTTGAGGTTGGCCATAGCTTCTCTGTGGTTGTTGAGCAGAATAGCTTCCTGTTGGTGGTGAGCAGCCGCCATGTGGTGATGAAGACTGTTGGCGTTGGCGTCGCAGAGTCCTCCAGGACTGATTCCAGAGGACTGGAGGTTTGCCAAGGTCCGTACCTGCTGTGAAAAATAATTTGTTACTATGGAAAAAAAAACGCAAACTTAATTTGCTGGATTCAGTTTCTTTATTTAGATTAGCAAATATCCATTTAACAATAACGAATATTAAATTAAAGTTGTAAATCTATTTTCTTTGATTCGATTGTTTTGACAAAAGATTGATCAAAGCTGGGTTTATACTCCAGTTAAATTAATAACTAAATTTTCTCGAGTTCTCTCCACATTCATCAAACCATACAAAATATTCTATCTATTATAATGTTTTCATATAATCTTAGATTGTGAGAAATTAATATTTTGAAAAGCTCACCTGCAGAAGAAGCCCCGAGCCCAAGAGTCTTGCCTGGTGTTCTTGCGCCTTGGCTCTGAGACAAGCGATTGAGTTATTTCTAAAGGCTTCTGGATCATCGGGGTAAGGTTGGTCCAATCCGGTCTGCTCTCGGATTGTTGGATCTCTGGGGACCTGCTCCCTCCCAACTGATTCTCTGTTCTGTTCCCTCTTTAGGTCCTGATGAGAGACGTCTCCGGGAGATCGAGACGGCGCAGAACGTTGAGGACTAGATCCTTCTTTTTGGCTTTGATTACTGGTGGGGGTCTGTGAAGAAAAGGTCATTTTAAAATCGAGAATCTTTTCTGTGTATAGCAAATATTTTTTGTTATATTAAAAATTTATGTATTTTAGCAATCATTGTAAACTAGGGAGGGTCTTGTATGAGTGAATTGTGATATGACTTGTCACAAAAAAATATAAATTACCCTATAAATTGTCATAGGATTAGTTTAACTTTTTTTGTGACAAGTCATATCACAATTTGCCCATACTAGACCTCTAGGTCATTCCTTGAATATTTTTGTGACAAGTCATATCACAATTTGCCCATACCAGACTTCTAGGTCATTTCTTGTTTATCTTTAAAATTCATCCATTAGAGTTATTAAACAAGTTAATCTATTTTTACACTCATGCAAGTCAGAAGCTTGAAGAAGATGATTGATTGATTGAAGTTGTAAATTGTGACATAGAGAAAATATGATACAGAATGATGCTTACATGATGTGAAGGTGTTGGAGTGGTGGTTCCTCTTTCACTGGTATCTGTCCTGGATCCTGTGTCGTCTCTATCTGATGATGCGGCATCTTCCTTAAGGTGTTCCGCAGCTTCCAGGGATTTTCGATGCATACCTGACGACAAAGAAAAGTTGAATTTGATGATCAATTTTCAATAATCCTTAATATGTTATTGTCTGATGATATATACCTAGTAACAATAAGGACACGTTGCAAGAATGAAAATGGACGAAAGGACTGCTGGATTGGAGACCCAGATGCGATTAGAGACCACAAAGGCGGCCACCCAACAGATGGATAGACATTATTTAAAGATTCGTTATAACCCAGTGGATGTGTATTGCACAGGAACAGGAGTAGGTAATGGAGAAGAGAGGAGAAGACTTGAAGTAATGAATAATTTAAAACAATTTGTAGAATATTCAAAACGGTATGAAATTTATCCTAGCAGATCCGAAATTTTGAAAGTATCAAAGTTTTTTTTTTGTGTAAAGTACAAAGCTGATACTTGGAAAAAACTTTGGATTATGACGAATGATACGTTTACAATTTTTGTATTTGTACAATTTTTGGAAATGGTTTAGCAAATACTTTTTAGATTATCTTTATAAGTTGCAGCTTTTTCCTTGTGGTACATTTTAACTAATATAATTAAAATAAATAGATGTCTTATCAAACGTGCTTGACACTAATTTATGTTAATTTAGTTTTTTCGAAAACTTTTGATAAATTGAGAATTGAAAGTCAAAGAACGATATTTTTGTATTCCCGTGAACGGCTCAGGAATAGAAAATAAATTAGAAATTATATGTTTGAATAGTGCAAATAATGCGTTAAATATCATTTGCAGTGTATAAACAATTGCAACTTCAGCTCAAAATAGCATATTTGGGCCACATAATTAGAAGACCAAAAGTCATACTACAACTGATATTGAAGGGAAAGATTGAAAAGTCGACGAGGTATTAGCCGATGGCAGATGATGCCGTGGTTTAATAATACCCGCGAATGGATTGGAGTGTAGGATGTCCGACAATAGCGCGGAACGCAGAGAGGCTTGGCACCTATCATGGCACAAAATGATGAAGATAAAACAGTTTTAAATATTCTATAGTGTATATGTATATATAAAATATATTAATATTAAATAAAAAGTCAAGATCGAAAGATCAATTAACTGTTTTAGTTATTGAAAGCCGGTTTATGTATGTTACTTACGTATAAAATACATGATGTGTTCTCACGAAAAATCCAATATTCTCTCATGCAATGAGATACTGTTTGAAAATTCTCTACAACGAGCGTCGGAATCCAATAACCCACTGCATGTTGCATCACACTCTCGTCTAATTGCCCCTGAACCCTTCAAACCAACCAACGAAACGGGATCGTTTGCGTCCGTCACTTTGTCCCGGGTAGATGGAACAGGATAACATAAGTAGTTGGAAGATACGAGATCCAAATTACATTTTAAGCGAACGCCACCCCATCTCTTACAGCCATATATTCCGGAGCTGTCCCTGCGACGCGATGTATGAGAGAAGTTAAACCATTAGCATACCGAACAGAATGCATTAAAACAATAATTATTATTACTGTAAAACGCGACGTATGGAAAGAGAAAGATGGGACAGAGCCCACTGATGTAGTAAAGTCACAGCATAACACAAAGTCAAAAGTGTATTAGACCATTAAGTGGGTAGACACTAGGAACAATTGAGAAGAAAAGAGCTTATCGGTATATAAATCCCTTTGATTCGAGGAGTTTCCCTTTGTACGTATAGAGTATCTCTCGTTTCGATAATTTTCAACACTTTCGAGAATTTATTATAAAATGACATCTTCAGTTTGAAATAAACATACCTGTCAACTATTAATTCATAATTAGTTGATATTTCAAACACAAAAAAATGAGTTTATGTCTAAACATACGTATTTATAATCTACTTCAGTATAGAATGAAATATTTTTAGTATGTAATTTATACCTTTTGAGAGATGAAATCATAAAGAAAAATGTTCCTCGTAGTTCATTTGTGATTGGTTTTATTTTACATTTGATTTTTGAGGTAGAAGTTTTACAAGTTTGACACAATCTAAAATTATGTGATTATAAACCGTTATTAAATTATTTTCAAGAACGGAATTCTGTCATGTGTTCATTACGTCTCCTACATAAATGCATGCATCATATCATTCAAGTTTTTAACATATTTAAATTCATGTACTCTTTCATTGCATTATGACTATTGCCGTAGCACAATGGAAAGTCGACGTCTATGCTTGCTTGCCTCTCATTTCATTCCTTTAGATTTGCATACAATTGAATAATACATAGGTACCTAAGGTTGAAAATTATGAAATCATGACTCTAGGTACTAATACGAAGCAGGTAAAAACAAATTTCTACATGATATTTTCATTTGATATTCCATTTATCTTTTTTTTAAATGGTATCAAGTAGTGAAATAGCATAATGTCAAATTAAATAAAATAAATCGAATAAGCATTAAAAGTTTTTTTAATTTTCAGGTTCGTTTTATATACCTATTGACGGAAATGAATTTATAAAATATAGATTTATGAATAATAAAATGCTGTATAGTAAAAATGCTGTCTACTATTTGGTCCTTATAAAGATGCTTGCACAAAAAACAATGTTTTCTCTAGAAAACTGTTTTCAATAATTATTAATCATACACTTACCTATACATACAACTACACTGTTTGTTTTGCGTACCCTGAACATAATTACATATAAATAAGACAATGACTATAGATATACTTACTCGTAAAGATATCAAAACATATATTTTATACCTAAGTAGTAACATTCAGAAGTCGCGAACTCAAAAGTTGACTGTCCAGATATATTATATAAATAAAATTATATTTCCATGCGCCATTACGAAATAGCAGATCCAACAATTCGTTCTATGTTGCTCGAAGCAACGCCAACTCAAATCAAAACGAATTTATCATAAGGGCATGTCATTTCAATAGTGTCAATCTCTCTAGCAGTATCCCACATTTTGATGTATTCACTAATAGCAAAAAACTGCTACAAAACGATATTTGATATTTCGATGCATAGCGGCGTAAATTTTTATATTGTTAATATTTTTAATTCGTGTACCTACCTAATATGAACCTATATATTTTAATCCTTTTTATTTTATATCATAGTAGTAACAAATTGAATCCTTTTCCCATCCTTTTTTTTCTTTTCTTTCAGACAAATACACAATAATTGTTAGTATTATTTTTTTGTACCTACTTATGTTAAAATTTAATGATCATCACCTGTGGACTTGTAATTGGTCTGTTTTATTTGTTTATTTCATTATGTATATTATTTTTTAAATTTTATAACACTGTTTTTCTTTAAATAAATAATTCTCCATCAGTATAAAGAGGAACGGTTGGTATATGAATCAATTAACGTTTGTGACAAACAGTAATCCTTTTAGTCGCCATTTTGACACTTTGGCGGGAGAATTTAAAGAACACTGTGACTTTCCATAGACTAGATAGATATGTATTAGGTATGTACCTACCGACAATAGATAGTCAGCACTTCTATGGCGTAATTTGGCGAAGAGCGAAATCGGCGGATGACGCCATTATTATTATGATCGTTTTGTTCGTCGACGTTTGAAGTTTGTTTCGGCAGGAGAATGTGACACAATTCCTAATGTTGCAATTTGTGCGAGACAAAGAGAATGCACTTTTATATTATTATTATTATTATGGTACATTGTGTTTGTTTGCTAAGAACATTCATAATAAGAAGATGTAAAATAAAAATTAGAGCGTGGAAAGTGTTGAGTAGGTATATGCTTGAGGTATATTTAATATATTTTATAAGCTAACCTAACATTATATTTAGGTTCTAACTAAAATTAACCAACCATTTAAAGAATATCAATTGGAATTGATTGAATGCATATTATGCATCATATTATCATGGTACATTATACGTAAAATAAATTGTGATATGACTTGTCACAAAAAATGTGATAAGTAGGTACCTACCCAATGATATATAAAAATAAAACCGTTCGAAAAATTTATTTCATCTACCTATTTGCCATACTTATTACAGATATCACTCGACTATTTACAGAATTCAACGTGACAATAATCTAAAATTTAAACACACTGACATTTTCCATGACTCCATAGAAACTTACCGTAAACAAATAAAGATGTTTTTCAACCCAGTTCCCTAATTCCTTCAAACAAGCTCTATCCTTCATTCCAATAATCCCTCCTTTTCCCCATTTTATTTTCATTTTGTATTGTATTTTTTTTATTATCAATTGTTTTTTTTTCTTATCTTATAATTGTTATTCTTTTACCTACTGCTCAGCATACTAGTTATTTGTAATTCATTAATTTAAATTGAAGAAAACAATATTGGCTTGTAATAATTTTAAAAGCACCAAATGTAACGAAACAATTAACAAAGCTGTAGTTTTCTGAAATTAAATAAATAAATAAATAAATAAATATGTAAGATAATAGATACGTTACTAGTCTTTAAATTCACTTAAATCTTATCGCACTTTAGTTATACGTAGTGTTTGGACGTATTGTCGTAGTCAAAATATCATATTGTGTGATGAAAACATGTAAAAATTAGACTAGAACTGCGTAGGCATGACCAGATTTCATTTCATGATGTATATTTATTCGATAGTCAATATATTTATATGGATTTTTCGATAGTTATTTTTATTTTGAGTGAACGAGAGAGTAGTCAAGTCATATTCGGTTGTATGGTTTGCAGAGGGATCCTGTTGTTGTATTCGCTTTTTCACACAGCTATAACTTTACATAATTTCGTCTCTTTCAGTCATTATTTGGTGTGAGAGCTAATAATATTGTGATTGCACTGGAGTAAAAGACAAAAATGTCTGCAGTAGGTATGTGTCTGAATTATAAATTACTGTAGTATCTCTTTTTCACTTAATGTATTTTGTCGTGTGTGCTCTTTCTTGGTGATATTGTAATAATTCGTACCATTGTACTGTACCATTTTTGTAAGAGCGTTTTGTTGTCATATAACGTGTCTATAAATAATATGTCATTGTAGGTAAACAACCACTTCTCATATGATAAAATTCTCATATGATGTGATTGGCAATGTACATATTTATTTTTTTACTTGTTTAACATTTTTTTGGAAATGCTCTCATGAGCGTAGAACTAAATAAATAAATAAATAAATAAAACAAAAAGTTCTACATGTTATAGGATTTCACATTTTTTTCGTGACCAGTCTTATCACAAATCGCTCATACTAAACCCCTAAAACTGAGACCATAGTAAGCCGCTTTATATAATAAAATTGTCATATTAGTAGTAGAGGGGATTTTATACTAAATATTTTAAATATTAAAGTACCTAGTGAAGTTATAGTCAAGGGGACCAAATATTTTAAACGTGCTTAGTAAAAAAAATTATACTGACCGACTAAGCGTGACTCGTCCCCTGCCCGGTCGGTCAGTCAGTCATATGCAATAGAAAATTTTACAATTAAAATTATGTATGTACTTCATTTGATTTGACATTTATATTAAAAATTATATCATTTCGAAATAAAAATAAACAAACTCTAATACTACCTAGGTACTCTCAAAATATGAGAACTCAACGATGAAGAAAAAAAATACGTAATTCATTGGAAGTTAGTGTTTTTTTATAGTAAAATTCAAAGTTGGAACAGTAATTTGTAAATTTAAAAACTCTGAATGTTTTCTATGATCTATGGTTTTTTGCAATTTAATTTGAAGGCTATATTATTTACAGTTAAAAATATGTCGATATGTCATTAAACGTATATAATAAATGCATTTAACGTATTAGAATATATTTTTTTGTTAAATTTATTGTGATAAATGATTTTATTAGATTCGTATTGATCAATCACAGCATCAGATAATTCAATCTCAAAATTGGGAACAGAAATCTTACCATTTTAATAATTTTAATATCAGCAACAGTCATTGTTTAGAATGTGAGTCTTAGGTTCGTAATTATAAAATTACCTATCCTAAACTGTCACCTACATAATATGCAATGAATCACTAGAGATACCTATAGTTTTCACCAGTCTATTACATCAGTTTCTTAGTTGAATCTGAAAACGCTTTTTTTGTTTTGAAAACGCGTTTCGTTTCGACTATTGTGCAGATATACAGTACTCTGGCATGCGTTGTGCTTTCTATTAAAAGTAAATACACACCCGCACACATGTCGCTGGTTGGATACGTCGTGATGGTATGAATGTTAAATGAACATTGGGATGAAGAATAAGTATGTCCAACTTCATTATCAAATTTCTATCCTATTATATTGATTTTTTAATATTGTCATTTTTATAAACAATATACAATATGATATAAGTTTTTAACACAACATAACACTGTATAAATTCAAGGAAAACGTATGAAAATCTTTATGTTGTGAATTTTTCTCATATCTAATGTATGTAAATCTAGTCATCGCATTTGGCTGCACCTGGCTGAAGGTATTTTAACCTGCTATCACAATTTCAAACCTATTGCAGAAGGTAAATTTCATTTTAAAGATAACCCGCCAGAGAAGATATTCTTTGGAGTTCAGATGTTTTTTGAAAAATCATGATGCACGATGTGAAAGATGCAATTTTCAACTCAATATTAGGTACCTAGATATAAATAAATAAGCAAATACTTGTTGGATCTTATAAATATATAAAAATCTCGTATCACGATGTTCGTACACGCTTATCTCTGAAACCGCCCAACCGACTTCAATGAAATATTCTAAATTTGTATGGTTGGTTTTGGATTGAAACATAGATTAGTTTTGGGTCCGAATAGTGGGGTAGCTATCGATATGTAAAAAAAAATATTTTTATCAATTCGACGAAAATTTTTTCTTATTATTTATTAGATTTCTCATCTCAAAATAAATATTACCACAAACATTGATTTCCCTACACCTCTCCAAGAATTTTTATGGGTGAAATGGGTCGTAATTATTTTTTTAGTCATGTGAGCATTTAAAAGATGGCGGTGTGAACAAATCTATTGCAACTGTTTTACGTAGGTATCTAGAGAATATACCACACACAAATGCTCGAAAAAATTAGGTAAAATACATAAAATGAGGCCTATATAGAAGGTGGTCTATGGCAGAACAGTATATAAATTGAGGTCTATACATAATACATAAAAAGAGGTCTATATAAAATGCGGTATACATAGAAGGCGGTCTACACTGAAACAAAAATTATAACAACTGAACTAGCTACCTACCTATGATTTAGTCAAACCTTTGTTATCAGTAATAAAGGTTTGTCTATTTATAAATGTACGGTTTGGCAGTGGGTACAAAAAATTTAGTTGCACAAAACCAAATACTTTATATTCACGTTAATTTTAACATGACATTCCGTTACTGTTAGCAATTTTTTTAGTTATGACAGAACAATACATAAAATGAGGTCTATATAAAATGCGGTCTACATAGAAGGCGGTCTGTGGCAGAACAACGTCTGCCCGGGGCCACTATTAATAAGTACCTACCTATCTTAATTGAATGTTATAGTATCATTTATGTAATAATATCAATTTGAAAGCAATGTAGCATATAAAAGTATGAACTATTGGCATTTTTGAAACATCTCTACAGAGATGTATGAAGAGAGATTTTGGATGGATGCAAGGAAATCACAAAGACATTCTTCCAGGGCTTTGACACTGTCATCAGTTGGTTTAGTGATCACTATACATCCATTAAAAATAAATTGAAAAATGAGAAATTTACAAAGTAAGTATGACTTACCCTAAAAAATATCTAATGTCAACTAAGGAACACAAAAAACAAAAGAAACAACACAATGTATTAAAAAAAACTTTTCTATTATGGTATTATTTAGGTGTCACTGTAGATTTGACAAATTATGACAAATTATGTGTTCGTTTTTTAGTAAAAAATCCGCCAGGGTTTTATTATTTTTTAATATTTTTATAATTTTGTTATTTTTCAAAATACCTATACTTCATACTTATAAATTAATTTCATTGCTCTCATATATACCTAGCATTAGTTTAATGCAGAAAATATTATCCATAATATTATAATGTTTATATATGTACTAATCTACATTTTTATCACACCGGTGTGCTTTAGAATTTAACGAAGATAATAATTATTATAAAAAGACACTTCCCTGGGTGATAAACCGAGCGACGAAGCGTTAATTAAATTAACTATTTTATTATTTACAGACATGCGCGAGCTGCTTTAATTTGCAAGCAATGCTAAAACATTACCCTTTTCCACACATACATACACACATACACCCTTCGAAAATGGCCGACTACACATTGTAAAGTATTCTCAACACCTCAATATGGTGTGACGCTTCAACATAGGTACGAAAAATATCCGCCGAGTCATTACTCAAACCCTTTTTACCAGGTAATTGAGTTTAGACGGCGCACAGCTGGTTAGGTCGGGTCGGAAAATGACAGGAAATTCAAATTGCCTTCCCGCCGTGGCGTGAGTGAGTTTCCAGTGTCGCCGTGTAGATGGCGTTGGTTGTTTTTCTTCGCGTCTCAAAAGAAAGGGGGAGTGAACATCGAGCGAACACATTCAAAACAAACACCCGAATCAGATTCGAAACGTCATAACCACTGTGCATCTGCATATGGGATTTCAACACAAATTTGCAATGAATTTAGAGGTCACATTCGCGTGCGGCGTTGCATTCTCACTTGCGCTTTTGACGCAAAGTTATCGTTTATTATAGCAATGATAATGAACAAGCAAACATGGCCGACGGTCGGGCGGGAGAATTTCTTTCAGTGTGTCTGTGTATTTATTATACCCGGTAGGTGCTGCTGAGTAATTATAATCTTTGTTTTGTTTTTTTGCTTTCTTTCTCCCGATGGGGATTTGGCCTGGATGCTTATTTGAAGGCGGCCATTTCATTTTTCTTGTTGTACGTCATATTTCGTGGCAGGGTTGAGGTTAGGTTTGTGAAAAAATGGAGGGGGAAATTATTGTTTGACGCAGCGGGTTTTGAATCATTGGGGTGCCATTGTTTTCATGTTAACCTGTTGGTTAGATTATATATATTGGGGATATGATAAGTAATTGGAGTTTTAATAGCCGATCAAATGATTAGTAAGTTGATAGTATTTGTGTAAGTATGTTCATAATCGTGATGTCTAAATTTGGGTGTACAATGAACGTAAATTTATAGTAATTTGTAAAAAGTTAAGCCATTATGTAACACATAAAAATATTAAAGATGAAACTCAATTTTCGTTCAGAACTATACACATCTATCTAAATATAAAAAGAATATGATCGACAAATATCAATTAAAATTAAAGGCACAATTATGGGTCAAATTACTAAGTTTTATCAAATATTAATCATCACATATCTATATACCTATTGTGTATAAAAAATATTAATTCAATAATGTTTATTCACGATAAATTACTTAAATTTAATATATTCATTAATTTTTACTCTCTGAAATTGAATTGTTGTATCTTCATCAAATCTGTATTTTTATTCATCCACTGATTCAAAACTCGTACAAATCACATGTGTGCGCAAACCGATCCCCTCCAGGCCGAAAAAAATCAAAATGCTTGGCGATAACTAGGTAGGTATACCTGGGAAAAATACTAAATTTTGCAACTGATTTTGAAAGAGGAACGCTTGAAGGCCACCCAAGGGCCATCGGAAGATAGTTGTCCTAGCTACATAATGTGAGGGAGTGGACCGGCATCCGGAACATTGAAGAGCTGTTTCAAGTGGGACAGGACCGAAAGGAATTTGCTGAAGTAATCGCTAACGTGGGGGGAGGGAGCGACAGGGCACACGACACGAAGAAGAAAATGGAATAAGTAAATCAGAAAAAAAAAATTAATTATTACCGAGTAGCCACGGTGCGACACATTCGTTCTCCTTGGCACTCTTGAGGATGGTCTCCGGCAGAGGTAGAGAGTGCCTCACCATCGCACCGTAGAGGCCGTACTCTGCCATGATGGTAGAACGACCCCAGCACTTCTCCGTCTTTCTCCATTTGGCACGACGGTTTTGGAACCAGACCTGTACAAAAAATGAAGCAAATTAGACATAGGACATCTTGATTAAATTAAACATATGTCAATATATTGAACTATATGGATTTTAAATATATATTTTAAGAGACGAAGAAGAACGGTCATATTAGTAACAATGAAGACACCAATAGTGCTGAAGCCCGATTCTTTACAAATGTTAAAGGAGTTAATAAAGCTCATTAAGCATTTTTGAAGTAGTTATGATCCGTTTAGCATAAGGTATTGGTAAAAACAGATAAAAACCGTTTTTAGAATTATTGATATGCGTTGAATTAAAAAAAATATATATCAAAAGTCAAAAAGTGCAATAGCTGGACAGAACTAAATTCGGTGCTGTCGTATGAAATATAACTCAAAATCGAGTTCAACTGAACTGCGGTTCAAATATTTTTTGTAAATAAGGTTTCGGTAGAATGCGGAATAAGACTGAACCGGATTTAATCAACTATAATACAAGAAATTCTTATAAAAAACAGTGTTGATGTTTATATAAAATCGAGTCGTAGATAAATTTACTCAATAGGTACTCGTGCTTCCGCAATGTTCATTGTCTTACTAAGTTAAAAAAATAATTTTATTCGTGATTACTTTGTTTTATAGAGCCAAGAGTGTGCTCTTCTAAAAATCTTGTATCAAAAATGGGCGCTAGATAAATTATTATTTTTGTACTTAACCGAAAAAGATAACCCATAAGGCAACCCATGAACTAAAAAGATAACAAGTATTACTAGTTGCAACCCATGAACTAAAAAGATAACAAGTATTACTAGTTGCAACCCATGAATTAAAAAGATAACAAGTATTACTAGTTGCAACCCATGAACTAAAAAGATAACAAGTATTACTAGTTGCAACCCATGAACTAAAAAGATAACAAGTATTACTAGTTGCAACCCATGAACTAAAAAGATAACAAGTATTACTAGTTGCAACCCATGAACTAAAAAGATAACAAGTATTACTAGTTGCAACCCATGAACTAAAAACATAACAAGTATTACTAGTTGCAACCCATGAACTAAAAAGATAACAAGTATTACTAGTTGCAACCCATGAACTAAAAAGATAACAAGTATTACTAGTTGCAACCCATGAACTAAAAATATAACAATTAAGTTTTACTAGTTGCAACCCATGAACTAAAAATATAACAAGTATTACTAGTTGCAACCCATGAACTAAAAATATAACAAGTATTACTAGTTGCAACCCATGAACCAAAAATATAACAAGTATTACTAGTTGCAATCAAAATGTCTAGGGAATGGTATCAAAAGCAGAAATATGTCTTGATATTACTATCAAACATAGCAATACTGCGATGTTCATTATAAAACACAGCAATCTGTGATATTACTTTCAATATTATAGCATAAATATAAAATTTTACATATAATTAGAGAAGAATTATGTAAAAGCATAGGTACTTAATTATGTGAAAATAAGTGTAGATATACGGAAGGTACTGCCCACAGAAATTTAAAAGAAAGTTTTTTTTTGCTCATTAAATCAGAACAGATTGCTGTTTTTGGTACTACACGACTCATATATTTTTAAATATATTCTACTGAGAGAACCCAAGTATTCCCTTCTCCCTCTTTCGTATCAAAATCATCTCTCTCCATTTGCCGATAATCTGGTTGATTTTTTTTACTTAACTATTTCTTATACGTATTGAATTTTCTTTTTGGCACATAATCAAGTATACTTTTTTCTAGGTATCTTGTACTAAAAGGTAATTAAGAGTTGTACAGAGTATCAAGTGAATGAGTATCGGTGACGGAAAGCACCCCCTAAATTTGTACTGCCCACGACGATACGTGGAACCAGGATATAAGTCTCATCCCCCGGTCTATGTACATACAGATATAGTCCACCACCGCTCTTCTGCGGCTTCCGTAAATTGGATTTATGGCCAAAGTTGCCGCCCCGGACTACCGGTGACAAATGAAACTTGCAGTGGCTTTTGACAATCGAAAGTTGTTGTTGCAGCAGAGGCAAAAGTTTGGGGAAGATCTACCGGCCTCTAGATAGGTTAGGAAATACTCGGAACTGTAGCTGTCGCTTGACCGCTTCGGAACAAAACTGGAACCAGATAGTTTTGTTAGAAACTTATAACATTCTTCGTTGTTATTTATCTACTGTATTTTGAGATTTATTGTTTGATTGAGATTTATTTCTGCACTTACTGAAATCGATCTGTCTATGGAAGGAAATTGTCATTATTTGATTATTTCAAGTCTGGACGGTCCTGTATTATTTCGAGTAACAACAGTTTTATGTAACAAAATGCTCTATATAACTGAATGACATATTCTCTTTATTCCAATTTCAATTCATTTTTCCACCGTTTAATTTAACTTCTCTTGTCTGTCTATACCTATTGAATTTTCGCAAACGATTTTTAATAAAATGCCCAACCAGTTAGAGTTCTAAAACTTATGAATTTGTGTATTACCCATGACAATATATGTTAAAACTTTTCCAGCTTGATACATTTGATGTTTTGATAAAATTAAACAATTCTGTTTGTCTAGACTTGAATTGTGACTGCTATGCACGTTGCATAAAATTTGGACGTTGGACGTTATTTATATCGTGATTAGATCGATTTTGAAAGTTATTTTTTGGATTTTTTTGGCCACGACCCACTCATTTTTGTTATGGTATTATGTGGCTAAACGCTAAATAAATAGTTTGGTACTAATAACAAAAGTTTGGTTAAAATATCGGTAGCCACATAGTTTACTTTTTCTATTTTTCAGTGCACTGATAATAAAGATTTTTAAACGGAATTCTAGCTTACAAATCAATTGTATCTCGATTTTGTCTGTAAAAAGTACCCATTTATTTTAAATCGGTATTGATTTTGTACATCCATTGGATCTATTTTGAAAACGAATACAAGCTTTTGGCAATATTGTAAAGTGGGATAGACACAGTATGTATGGGGTATATAATGGATAATACAATTATCGAACAGGGACAGAGAGTGGAAGTGATTTAGGGTTAATTTTCTAATTATCTGGCTTAATGCTCCATACACATGTGGAGTATTGTATGTGGCATAGTGGGGTTCGAACGGTTCCTTATCCCTCCAGCTGACTGATTGAAGATCAGCCCCGTCTGACGGGCTACAGGAATTATCAGATTCGAGAGATTATTGGGTACAATTAAGGGAATTATAGACTTTGTCGTAGTTTAGGCATTGACAATATAATATTTCAAACTATTATAACAACATATATATTCAATTCCAATACATAGGTATACTTACTAAGTACTTCAAGTAGACAAGTGGATACCTACTGAAAGTATTAACTTCAAAACTAAATCAATGTTTCAACAATAATAATTTAACTGTTTTTGTAATGTATTGCTTCTGCATATTATATGTTTGGTTGTTATTTTTTTGTATAATAGATATATTGTATTTTTGAATTATAAAATGTAATAACTATTAAAATTTTTAGGTAATTAATTCAGAACAGACTCACACTCTGTCCAGTGAAGTATTTATCTTTAATATATGTATTTACTATATTATATTCTAAATAAATATTCAGTTCATTAAGATCAACGTTTTCTTGTTCACAGAGTGGATGTCCATAGTGAAATTATTACAAGTAGGTACATAATATGACAGTTTTAATCTACGTTATAATGAGTGAGCACTTTCGATAGTTACACGGTTATGTTAGTATGGTTTCCATGGTTATATTAGTACTAGTTGCATGTAACACATGAGATCCAACTGTCGATGGCGATAGTATGTATAATTGATGAATACGTACCAAACTATGAACACAAATTAATAAATATTTTAGATATTTTGTTTTCCATATAAAACATGTAGGTATGTAAGTCAGGATAGAGAGTATGATTATATGTAGGTAATGATAAATACGTTATACAGACAATGTATGATAAACATAATTTGTACCAAATAAATTATATATTGTAGTTTAAATTAGAATTATGAAAAAAATATAAGTATTCAATTTTAAGTTCTACTTAATTTTTTTTCCGCAAATGCGACTCCCATTAAAAAAATGTAGTTTAAATTTGTTGAATAAGGTGTAATCAAAAATAAATATTTAAATTGTATTATAAATATGCATTTTTTGAGTTGGAACAATATGTTTTAAGATTTTTATAGAATTGAGTTAAATTATTTTAAAGAATATTGATTATAATATATGTAGTAAAAGGCACAAAGGCCGTTTATGATTTTATAAATATAAAAAATCAAATAATAATTGTGGAGGTAATCTCTCAAAACATCATAGATAAATGTTTACACTTTATCTTTTTACATTGAACAATCAATCATAATTATTTTTTCGATTATAGTTGTCATATTGAGCTTACCTACTGTGAGTACTTAAGGGTTAAATCAAATCAAAAGATTTTAGTTTGAATCTAAAATGTGACGTTCCAATTATCGTTTGATTAGAAAATTACACATTTGGTTTACAAGATCACCGGTAGATGTCACAAAAACACTTGTCTAAAGAAAGGCGGAAAATCTTCACCCCAATATAATAATATAAAATGATTGCGTTATGTGTGTGTGTGGGTACAATAATTACAATGAATTATTTTTATTATAAGTGTTGTGAGAGATGGAAGGATATTGAGCGTATTGTCACCTCTTTGTACGATAATCGAAGCAATCTATGGGCTATGGGCCATCCCGCCCACCGTGTAAATAAACTGGTGTACATTATAATTCCATCCCTTCCTTAGTGGCATTGACAGCCCCTAATGGGCAATAAAGGTACGCACGCTAGCACTGACATTGTGGGTGGAATTTGGGGCGGTCACAGGACCGAACTTTTTGAAAAAGAAAATCGATTAATCAACATTTTCACTTTTTATTGGAACTCCATTTACCTATTAAAAATAAAGGTTAAATTTTGTTGATATTTAAATGACAGGACTCTACAATATGTCCTATTCTGATTCGTTTCAGAGTACGAAAATGTCTATAACCAACGCGCAGTGTGACGTAATGAGTCCCGTATAAATGTAGTCAATTTTTTGACATTTCTCATATACTAAAATTCAGACGGATAAATTTAAATATGTCGAATAGCTATGTACACTGTTTTTTTTTTGTTAGTAACAAAATGTCATGTTAAAATAAACCTAACTATAGTGACTACAAAACTTTGGTTTTGTGCAACTAAATGTTTTGTGCACACAGCCAAACAGTGCATTCATAAATTGATGAACCTTTATTACAAAGGTTTGGCTAAAACGCAGGTAGCCAATTCGGCTGTCTTAATTTTTTTTCCGGTGTAGGTAGGTACTACAAATTCACAAATTAATTTGGAGATCACTATAGTTATAATAAACAATAAATTAATGAGTTCAAATCCGAAGATGAATTCGAATTTGAATGAACATGACATAAACATAGCATCACGCCATGTCTTTCACAGGGTAGACAGACAGAATTGAACGCCACGTTTTTCTATCTTGACACACATTCATCGCCTCGTCAACATTCATACATTGCCTTATACGTGTTCGTTTGTTGTTCATGCTTCTTACATTTATATATTTCAGAATATCGTTTACACGGTCGTGCCAACCTTTTTTTTGGGCGCCCCCGACCTGTCAGCTTTGTATATTTTCTTTGTCAGGCGAACCTCATTCATTCTTTCCATGTGGCCAAACCATCTCAATATGTTAACTTTACTTAACCATTTCAATGAACATTAAGTCATCCATCCTTTCATTTTTTTTAAACTTTTTTAGCAATTTGATTTTGATATTTTTTTTAATATTCTTCTTTAGTTACACTTTATTATTTTGTTAAAAAATAAAGATACATTTTCTGGTAATTTTGTAGTACTTATAAGGGAATATTTTTTTATTTTTTAGTCATATTTTAAGAATTTGTTATATATTCTTGTGATTAGTATTTTTTTGGTTATATTTTTGTACATCTTTTTTTGCTATTATTTTTAATTTGACTGTACAATAATCCAAATAAATAAAATAATAAAAAACGAAAATGAGTTCACTAAAACTGTCACTTTACTATGTCCATTTGATAATCCACTAGTGATGTTCTTTTTTTTATTCACCCATCCAGATACTTGACATATCAAAAGATTAGGCTCTGAGGAGGTCTCTATACTACCTAACAACCCTACTGATTCCCGAATATTAACGTTTAAAAAATCTTTAACGATTCTACATGTATTCATTATTACCGTTTTTTTGCATTTTCATTATTAAGTTTTTTGATAAATCTAAAATTTATAAAGTACGGTGTGTTAAAAGCGGTGAATTTTCTATTTTTTTCATCAAAAGATTTTATAATATATTTAGAATTTGGAATAGCTACGTCGTAAATGTATGTTATTTTTTTAATTTTATCATGTATTATTATATCGGGTCTGTTATGTTGAATTGACCGGTCAGTTAATATTGTTTTATCGTAATAAATCGAAATATTATTATCATTTTAATAACTATTATTTAGCTTCCTTTATTTTATTCAATCTTCATTACCTATAGCAAAGAATACACAAAATGAATAAATTTCATTAAAATTTATGTCCTTGTGAAGAGTAGGTATTTACACATTCTCATAGATTCCCTAAATTAAGCAAAAATGCTCGTGCCATAGGTGAACGAAATCGGTCGAGATCAGCGTGGGGTTCGAACTCTCCGTCACTCAATTACTAATCCAGTGCGATGCCCGCTTTGCCAACGACCCATTTAAACCCATAATACCACCGATACATCATACTTAATCTTCTTCTTTGGTTTTAAAGGGATTGGTTGGCAGCAAAGCGATGCATCTATTCCTCCACTCTGCTAGATCTTCAGCGACTCTCTTCAACTCTGTGTAGGAGGTATACTTCATGTCCTCGCTCACCTCACTCGCTCTAGATTCCTACTCCCGGCGGGGATGCTCTCTGCCAGTTGTTTCCTCAACCATTCCCTCCAAGATGACGTGCAAGAGATCCTCGTGTCACAACCCATGGCCAGTCCATCATACTTAGATACGATCATAAAATATTCGAATTATTGTGATTTTAAAAAGTGACTTTCAAAAAGTTATTTTACCCCATATTAATCAACGATCCCTCTCTGTGTGTATTCCTCTCTGTGTTAGATATACGTTCGATTCAATTAACGCCACAATAGGGTGGGAGGTGGGAGAAACTGGTAGGACGAGGAAGAAGAGGGTGTTGGGAGGGATATAGAGGAAGGGGTTTGGGGAGGATCGATAGGATAATTGCATGCCAACACTGAGATCAACAAGGACCATCGGAAGATAATGCAAGAATATAATATATGTGAAGGTGCAGCTATAATAATATCAATAACCGTTTAAGAATATTGCAGCGAATATGAAATTCGGATACCGAAATATTGATCGGGTAAGACTCCCTGTGAGATCGTAGTTTCGTTTGGGATAATATTGTTGTCAAATTCTGTTACATGAAATATATTGTAGACACTTGAATGCGTGGTGCTCTTTTCAACACTGGATGATGAGTTAATAAGGATTTTCAAAGCCCATGTTTCGTATATCACATACAAATGGCTTTAGTTTTAAGTTTACAATTTAAGGCAAATGAATGAGTATGTTAGGGATATCCATTTTGACTCCTCCAATTAATCCGATCCTGGGAAAAGATAATGCATGCCTACCCACCTAGCCGAAATAGTTTTTAAAATGAAGCTTCCTACATACAAACAGGACGTAGAGTTATCATCGAAAGACTGGGCAGTTCATTTTAATTTCGAATCAACTTACGAAAAGGGTCTTCAAAGTTACTTAGTTGGATACTTATAATCTAAAAAAATAAAAATAAAATATTCTATACTAGTTTTAGTCCTATACCAGAGGTCAATGTTTTCCAAATAGTATTTTTTTTTTATTTTTCTGCCTCAAGTTTAAAAATGCGTAAACAATTATTTACGGTCGTTGCAATACGTAGAATGGTGTAGTTATACTAAGGTTGGGTTGTTTCAACAAAAGTATCAGTAATATTATAGTTAAAATACTTTGATTTCATAAAATTGTTCAAAATTGTGTCGTTTGACGGCATAGATTTCAATGAAACAACCAAAAGCTTTGAACAATTTTATGAAATCCGAGTATTTTAACTATACTACTATTGATACTTTTGTTGAAACAATCCAGCCTAAGGCTCTCGAACAAAGATTAAAGTAAAAGTATAGTTAAAATACTTTGATTTCATAAAATTGTTCAATACTTTTGGTTGTAACATTGAAATCTAATGCTGTAGAACGACGCATTTTGAATAATTTTATAAAATCAAAGTATTTTAACTATACTATTACTGATACGTTTGTTGAAACAACCCAGCCTAATAGTGCTATTTTTAATGCATTTGTACATACGTGTTGTTATAGTGTGTCGCGCACCATTCGTTGATATGAAATGGAGTTCTAGTGTGTCGCGCTGTAATACCTAGTCAATTTGATCTTGTGAATAGAATTTTTTTTACTCGCAATAAGCCGTTTATCATTTAGTTTGGAAATTTGAAACATCCAAAATAATTCGTATTTTCCAAAAAATATCCTACAAGCCAGTAGAGGGCCAAAAGAACTATTGAATCTGAAAATTTAAAATGCAGTTACAATATAAATATGTATGCTCAAATTTTGAGACCCCTTCCGCTAAGATAAAAAATAAATAATGTAAAAAAATAAAATTCTCCATACATGGACGGCCCAGCCTATGGACAATGCCATTCACATACGGCTTTAAGTTTTTCAACATAGTTTAAACTACATCAAGTGTCGATTTTTCATTTTGTAAATTAAATAGTATTTCGTAAATAGAATTGATTTTTGTAAATTACAAACGATTAAAAATGCTCACATAAAATAAATGAATAATTTATCGAGATTAATTCAATCGTGTAACAAGTGTATGAGGGAACATTAGTAACATAATGGCGTGTTAGGGAGCCACGACCCTCGACTATAGAAGGTATATTATAGAGTATAATACGACACACCAGAACAACTATCAATAGTAGTAATACAAGGGGAGATGGCCGGGGCATGACATGTTGCCAACATTATGAATTTTAATTGATTTTACATGCTTTGTATCGTTCGAAAGAGTGACCAACGCTTGGGGTTGCCGTAATGTTAAGATAGCCAAGTGTTTGTAAATATATTTTTCACGGAGATGTTGCCATTATATAAAAAGTAGCTGATATCTATATTATAGTAATTGAAAATGTAATCTGAAAACTCTTGAAGAAACTTAATTACAAATTACCTGTATATTTTTAAGATTTAACAGTTTAATGAATGTTCTTTTCTAATAACTTATACAGATCGTTCAGAGGTCGAAATTCGGCTGTTAATTTCGTTTTTTTTTAATTTAATAACTTAAGAGGTCGTTCAGAGAACGAAATTTGGCTGTTATTTTCGGTATTTTTTATTTAATAACTTAAGAGATCGTTCGGAGGGCGAAAATCGATCGTCAAATTCGGTATTTTTTTATTTAATGACTTAAGAGGTCGTTCAGAGGACGAAATTCGGCTGTTGATTTCAGTATTTTTTTATTTAATAACTTAAGAGATCGTTCAGAGGACGAAATTCGGCTGTTAATTTCGGTATTTTTTTATTTAATAAATGGAGAGATCATTCAGAGTTTGAAATTCGGCCGTTAATTTCGGCATTTTTTAAGTTATTAAAGTCATCAAGGGATTCAGTTTTCTCTTATACTGCAAAAAAATTCATTAGTTGCATGTAAAACATGAGATCTCACTGTCGATAGCGATAGTATGTATAGTTGAAGAATACGTACGAAACAACATCCAAATTATTGAATATTTTAAGTTATTTTGTTTTCTATAAAAAATATGTTTCTCAGGATAGGATAGTGTGATGGATCAGTCTTTTTTCCAGCCCAGAATATCTAAACAGCTTGATGGTACCTACGTTTGTATGTAAGTATGGAGATTAAGTATCAAACTATTGAGAGTCCCCGCGGATAATGTGTATTCTGCCATACAAATTATATTCAAGCCTTGCTGTCAATTTATACAAAAATTGTTGAAAAATGTTTGAAATTTAGGTACTGCTATAAAGTTTACGTTTTTTATATAAAATTAAATTGCCTTGTTCGGGTGTTTTTGGTATATTATAAAAATATACCTAAATATATTTATTTATCTTTCTGTACCTACATAATATAAATAAATATATTGTACCTACACTGGTGGGCATATTACCATTAGGCAATTTCTTACAACCAGCCAGATAACGAAGTATGACGAAATTGTGTATGTACAACAACAAAAGAATAAAAGCAAAAAAAAATATAGGCAGATAAACACATAAATAAGCTATAAAAATATAGGCAGATAAACACATAAATAAGCTATAAAAATATAGGCAGATAAACACATAAATAAGCTATAAAAATATAGGCAGATAAACACATAAATAAGCTATAAAAATATAGGCAGATAAACACATAAATAAGCTATAAAAATATAGGCAGATAAACACATAAATAAGCTATAAAAATATAGGCAGATAAACACATAAATAAGCTATAAAAAATGTTTTTCTTAATAAAAAAAAAGCTCGAGAAAACCCGGATCTTCTTCATGAAAACAAGTTTGAGATATTTTTAGTGTCTATACTTTATCTATAATTTTTCGGATGGCTTGAAAAAGTAATAATGAAGCTGAAAGGAAACTATATTGAGAAATCTAAAGTAATAAAGCAATCAAAATGTTAGTGTATGTGTGTGTGTGTGTGTGTGTTTGTCTCACGCCTTCTGAAAAACCAAGAGCATCTAAAAATCTAATTTATGTGCGAACGTGTACCAGTATACCTGATGCAGTGTCACGCTAAAAATTATGCGATAAAAATGCTGAATTTTAAAAATATTTCAATAATTATTTTTCTCATACAAAATTTTCCAAGTCATATCTGTCAAAAAAGTGTACATTTTGCACGCAAATATCTGTTAGTTTAAAAGTTAGAAGTACGTATTTACACGAAAAAAATATATTTTCAAGTATAATTTAGCGTTTAAGTGAAAAACATGGTGAATATTTTGTATAATTATAATGTTAAACTTATTTTTAAAGTAAGCGTTTTGTACATAAATGCCGCCATTTTAATATCTTTTCATACAATATTTCATTTTCCTACCGAATGAATATGTTCTTGAAAATAATAAACCTTTGAAATAAATGTAATTATGAAATAATAAAATGAAACACAAGACATTACAGCAAGTTTTAAGACGTATATTGTAAAAGTCTGTTAATTATTAGTAAAGATATAGGCATAATAAAATTGCATAATTTGTATATAATTTTTGATATTTCGGACAATTTTCATTTTTATGGCATCGAAAAAACCAATGTAGGTACCTACATATTATTCAAAAAATGTCTACAAACCATTTGATATTTTTTACATGTTCTATGGTTACTATGGTAACGGACACATTCTTATATTCAAATAAAATTTGTTATAAATCGAATTCGAATTAATTTAGATCATCATTGTAGGTAGGTACCTACATACCTAATCTAAAGTAATAAAGCAATCAAAATGTTAGTGTTTGTGTGTGTGTATGTGTGTGTGTGTGTGTTTGTCTCACGCCTTCTGAAAAACCAAGAGCATCTAAAAATCTAATTTATGTGCGAACGTGTACCTGTATACCTGATGCAGTGTCACGCTAAAAATAATGCGATAAAAATGCTGAATTTTAAAAATATTTCAATAATTATTTTTTTCATACAAAATTTTCCAAGTCATATCTGTCAAAAAAGTGTACATTTTGCACGCAAATATCTGTTGATTTAAAAGTTAGAAGTAGGTATTTACACAATAAAAATATATTTTGAAGTATAACTTAGCGTTTAAGTGAAAAACATGGTGAATATTTGGTATAATTATAATGTTTAACTTATTTTTAAAGTAAGCCTTTTGTACATAAACGCCGCCATTTTAATATCTTTTCATACAATATTTCATTTTCCCACCGAATGAATATGTTCTTGAAAATAATAAACCTTTGAAATAAATGTAATTATGAAATAATAAAATGAAACACAAGACATTACAGCGAGTTTTAAGACATATATTGTAAAAATGTGTTTATTATTAGTAAAGATATAGGCATAATAAAATTGCATAATTTGTATATAATATTTGATTTATCTGACAATTTTCATTTTTATGGCATCGAACAAACCAATGTAGGTACCTACATATTCAAAAAAGTCTCAAACCATTTGATATTTTTAACGTATTGGAATGGTTACTATGGTAACGGAAAGATTCTGAATTCAAATAAAATTAGTTATGAATCGAATTTATTTAGAACATTGTTGTAGGTAGGTACCTACCTATTACTATTTACTTACAAATCAACAATATACTGATTTTCTATCGGAAAATTATTTTATTTGTTTATTTATGCATGTATGCGATGTACTCCTAAACCGTTTGTCCGATTAAAATGAAACTTTGGTGAATTGTCGAGCGTATGCCCGGGATGGTTTCTGGATTTAAACTTTTTTCTTATTCTTCTTCTTCTTCGTGTATTTTGTCATTTTACCTATGAAGGGGGAATATCCTGGGAAAAGAAGGTCCGACTGTCCTTCCATCTCTTCGCAGATTTCTGGATTTAAACTTTTTTCTTCTTCTTCTTCTTAATCGTGCATTTGGTCATTTTACCTATGAAGGAGGACTATCCTGGGAGAAGAAGGTCCAATTTTCCTTCCATATCTTCGCAGGTATCTGGATTTAAACTTTTTTCTTCTTCTTCTTCGTGTATTTAGTCATTTTACCTTTGAAGGTGGCGTATCCTGGGAAAAGAAGGTCCTTTCATCTCTTCGCGGTTCTTCCAGGATGGTTTCTGGATTTAAACATTTCTTAAGCGACTGAAGGGACGGGATGCAATGAAGGTATGGGATGCACTAAAGGGCCTGAAGGGATGGGAAGTATAAAAGGGCCTGAAGGGACGGGAGGTACTGAAGGGCCTGATTGAAAGGGACGTAATGATGGATTGAAGGGACGGGAGGTTCATGGAGTCTAATTCTTTTTCTTCTTAATTTTATGTAGACTTTACAGTTTTTACACAAACTATTTCCTTTAGTCTTTTTCTTCGTTTTCTTTGTTGAATTTTATACAAAACTATTTCCTATAGATTAATCTTCTTTTTTTTATGAAGACCTTTTAGTCAGTTTTTATACAATCTATTTCCAATAGTCTAATTCTTCTATTTTGTGTATGTTTTCTTATTTTATGTAGACCATTGGGATAGTTTTTTATACAAACTATTTCTTATAGTCTTATACTTATTCTTCTCTGTTTTATTTAGACTTTTGGGTTAGTTTTAAGTCTAATAGTCTATTGTGCAGAAATATTATTAACGATATGCACACTTGATGAAAATACATATGTAAAAACGAATGGGATGTGGGATGTGACGATGTAAGCTGCACTAGAATCTTTTCAATACTTTTGTTTAATCAAATTTAAACCATTTATATCATCCTATTTTGAATAATTTTCAACACCTTCATATTTGATTTCGTTGACGATATTTAAAGAATGGGGGTTGTGGCCATTACTGAACTCTTCACAACGTTTATATTCAAATTAAAAACTATTTACTATAGTTTAAGTCTTCTTCTTCTTCGTTAATGTAGACTTTTGTGTCAATTTTAAGTCTATCACTCTAATTGTGCAAAAATATAATGCACACTTGATGAAAAAATATAAAAACGAATGGGATGTGACCAACGCTAGATCTTTTCGGTACATAATTTAATCAAATTTTAACCACATTCCAACATCCAAAATTACTAAATTTTCAATAGGTACATATTACAATTTGTTTTTGATGATAATATATAAAAATGGGGGTTGTGGCCAAACCAATCTCTTTACAACGTTGATAAATAGTCATATATTTAAAACCATTTCGCATAGTCCATGCGTGCAGAAATTGTATATTATACTTCATTCACACTTTATAGCAATATATAAAAAAGAATGGGTTGTGGCCATCACTTGAACATTTTACAATGCTTAAACTCAATCAAATTTCAAACCACTTTTCATAGTCCGATATTGCAAAATAATTGGGTGACAATATTATAAAAAACGATTGCTTATTTCTTCACAATTTTACATTCTTGGCCAACGGCGGGACATAAAAGCTAGTAATTAATAAAAGTAGAAATGAAATGCGTTTTATTTGCTAAATACGGGTATTTATTATTCAGCCCTCGCAAGTGTCATTCATTGTATGTATAATAAAAAAAAATAAAAAAAACGATGCCAAAAATCGTATTAATAATTTTAATACATAGATAAAAAGTTATTTTATAGAAAAATAAACTAATTTTATTTTGAACAAAGCAAACGAGAATTGTTAATTATTATTATGAAAAGATTGAAAATAAAAAAAAAGTGTTCAAAAGGCCGAAAACAAAAGTTTTAATTAAGATATCCTCTGAGTGGAGAAAGCGGTTATATAATTTGATAAGCCCTTTGACTAATTTAAGAATTCGGTTTATTTGGGATTAATTTGGCTCAGTCTTTGAAGGAAAGGGGACCAACCCCAAAACAAATATTTTGCGGTTACAACCGACTCTTTGTATTAATATGTCAGATTTACGAATTTCATTTTTCAACGAGTTTCGCAGTTAATTTGTGGGCAGATACGTAACAACCCACTAAAGGGGTTCTTCAAAATAGCAAAAATATAATATTTTTGAACTTTCAGAAAACGGTCAATTAATATGTAAATAAATTAGACAGGCAAGTAGAACTCACCAAATGAAAGATTGCGGGTGAGGTTGCCTGTGTATAAATTAATTTTAATACAGGGATATAGGTAATCGATTTGAATCAACCAATAAAATCAGTTGACTATCGACGTTGTGTAGAATGTTACAATCATGCAATGCCTATAAAACATTCATCCACCTTCTCTCACTTGTTGAGCTCTACAAAAATATATCAAAGACCGCCTTGGCATTATGGTAAGTCGTGTGTGCTAGCGTTCTGGATTCGATTCCCAAGTCTGATTAGAGCATAACCATTTCAATGATATTTTTCCAATTATTCATACATTGTTAGAATATTGGGAAACATCAGGGGATCAAAACCCCAGTGATTACCCATATCATGGATATAATTATCATATGGAGTTCTATGACATCTAAAGATATTATAGAACTCCATATATTAATTATATCCATGATATGGGTAAACAAGGAGAGTTTTCATTTCGACGGTCAACCAGACTTGCCCCCCAGATGGGTCAATGGCAGAGCGGTTAGCACGCTGGGCTAGTAATCCAGTGGTCGTGAGTTCGAATCCTGCCTCGACCGATTTCGTTCACCTATAGCAAAGCATTTATTCCTATTTTAGGGAACGTAGGAAGATATATAGGTATGTACTTGTTTAACAAGGACATATTCATTTTTTTTTAAATTTAAAAATAAAATCTTGAAAAAATCACGTGGGCGGCACAGAGCACATTTTTTGCTTGGTCGTTGGATGCGTAAACTACTCTCTTCGCCATAAATTATCATGAAATTTGCCGATACCTAAAGATATTTTTTCAATAAAACCTAATACATAGGTAGATATTTTTATTTTTTTATTTTATTTATTTTGGATATCCAACAGTACAGTAGAGCATAATGATATTAAATACAATGAAAAAAAAACAAGTAAATGTAGACTACAGTACATAATAATAGGACATCATATCAAATAATTTTAAAAGCTTAACATACAATTTACGAAAAATGAGAAAAAAAACAAAATTATAGGAACACACCTGAAACATACAGGGAATAGTACAGAGAGGATTGTATGTATTCTAGAATCATAACATGGGATTCTAACTCACTTAAGGATCAACGAAGAAGGTGTTGCAACCATTATGGTGACACATAAATAATACATTCATGCATATACTAGAGAGTACAATTTTGAGTTATGTTATCAGTGCAAAGTTGGCGCTTTATCGCAATTTTGAACGAGTGTAGAGATTGAGTATGAAAAAAATCAATGTTATTGAGCAGGTTGTTAAAATTGGAGGTGGCCCGGTTAGTAAAGAAATTTTTCCTAACAACACTTTGAAAGTACACTGTTTTTTTTTCATTTCTCAAAAAGCATAATATCTACTTGTGCTGAGAAAGTGAGTATAGTTTTCAATTGTGTTTTCAGTCTGGATCTGCGAGACGATTAATATCATAAGTCTCCAAAATGCGGATATAACTGCCTGTGTGTGTCGCTGATTTTAACCCGTGACAGAAAGATGGAGAAGAGATACCTTTCCTGTGATCTGGTTCAGAAATTAATATACCATATGCCATTAATATACCATATGAAATAAATATATACCATTTATTTTGATGAGAGTTCGAAAATAAAGGTCACACGGTGCGGTCTTGATGCTAACTGACCTTTGTAGGTATGAAGGGTGGTAGGTAGAATAAAATGTAACAAATATTGAACCTCAAAATATTAATGTACCTATACATATACCTACATATACCTACATATATATACCTACTCATGTGCATAACTATATACTTGAATTATGGCAATATCGTACGATATAACATAATCATAGCGAACACTGTCTGTTTACAGAATCAATTAAAAATAAAATATGTACGAAAAAAATAAACAATAAAAATATGTATTAAAAAATAAGTCTCTCCTTTTTCTTTTCTCTGTAATTTCTCCTTTACACACGAGTGCTTGCACTCTGGTAAAGGGAAATATGTTTTTTTTTACTGTGCATCTTTTCTATATAGTTTGATTGTTTTATATTTTGAATATGTTTTGTAAATTTAATAAAAAAATTATACAATTCAATTTGATATTGAAAAAATTCTATATTTTAATCATCTCCTTTAGGTATATAGTAGAGTTTTCACTATAGTCAAATATGGTTATTTGGTATTAAGGCCCTTGTGTACCCCGGGTATACGGATGTACGCAAAAATGCGCAATAAATTACCTTCTAATGTATGAAACACGTTTAAATATTGTATATCACCTGATATGTGATATTCAACATTTTATCGTGCAAAATAGGTAAAATTTAGAGGTTTTTTTTAAATGATAGTTACTTATTAAAATATTTTCATAATAAAAAACTCTTTCGATTGAAGTAAAATCTACTTCATAGGCTTTGTATTTTTTTAGTTAAATACAACAAAAAAATAAAAATGGATATTACTTAAACTAATTTTACAAGAAAAGTATTAATCAAAATCAAAATTCAAAAAACTCGTGCAATAGAATGAAGATGTAGATACATACATATAAACTGTTCCTTATTTCAAAGACGTACCTATATTTTGAAGGTAGGTACTGGGGAAATTATTTTCAAAATATACTGTATAGCCTACTATAGCCTCTTAAAATAGGTAGGTACCTATGTGTATTATGTTTATGTAGATAATATTTGTATACTTTTCATTAGGCTATATGTTTAATTTGTAGAAAATAAAAAATGCTTTTGGGAAATTAATCATTATTAAAAAAAAACTCACGATTGAAAACCATAATTTGAAATATGTTTATGTTTTTATAATAAACATGGATAAGTAATTAAGGGTTGGTTATTGTGTTGTCAAAATTGAAACATTAAATTTTTACTACCCCCAAATTGTGTTATTGCGGCAGTAGGTACTACAACGGGGTGGTGGTAAGCTTGCAATTTAATTAACAAATTAAATTAGAAATTAACTGTTTGAATAGAGAACACAGTAACAGAGGGGGGTGTGTAGGTGAGTGTCGGGGATGGGGGGTAGTAAGGGGAGGTATGAATCAACAGCGCAGGTTCGTGTTAAAGATTTGTTCTTTAACACGAAACACATAATCAAAATCCGTTAATTAATGAAAAATAACAAAGGTTAAAATAATAATGTAATAATTAATTAAACCCCATAAAATACCGACTCCGGTTTTGTAAAATTAAATTCAAATTCGCAAATTTCAAAACGAATATTTTAATTTCAATTTAATAGAAAAAATATTTATCTCCATACTTGTAACGTATTGTAGGTCGATTAATTTTTTGAGATAGACAACGAGAATCATACGCCACACCCTCCTCTCTTGACACACCATATTCACCTAATTTGAATCCTTGCATTATCGTATCGTATACATTATTTATTGACAAGTTTTTTTTATTTTTTATGTTTAACAAATAGATCTAATAATATCATAGAGGTCGCCCTAGACATAGGTACATGGACCAGATGATCAATGTTGTACGCGGTATCTGTTACCAAGAAATGAGGAGGCTTGCGGACAACGGAGAGATTAAGTGTTTGGTGTAAATCAATACTAGGATTGTGACCCGGAAGAAGAATATATTGTTTTTTATATGATATTTTTTATTCAATTTTATTTATTATAATTCGCTTTGTGAAAACCACAATAAACCCTATGATCGATTTATAGCGACCGCCTCTTCGCCAAGACGGATGACAATGACGACGCATGTTAACTGGAAAACATCAATTAGGTGCATTTTTATTTTCTATTAGTTTATTTATATATTAATTTATCTTTTTGTACATAATATAAACAAATATATTGCATATTAGCGGGCTTATTGCAATTTGGCAATTTTTCCAACCAACCAGATGACACAATTGTGTATGTACATCAAAAAAGAATGAAAGCAAAATCCAAAGAAAATATACATATAAAAGATAACAATGAAAACAAAAAGTTTAAAATAATTCATAGTAAAAAATAATAGGAAAAAGTCAAGGAGAGTAAATCGGGATCAGGTGTTCAGGGATAAATATTCCTTAATTAGTTTTTTCTTGAAAATACTAAGTGAGTTAGACGACGCAATATCCGGACTTGGCTATTCCATAATATTGCTGATTGTAGGTACTTCGAACGATTTATTTCAATATTAAATCAAATTTAAATATTTTATGCTATTTTCATTTGCAGCTTCCGAAATATAAAATTAGCGAGTGCTGCTTGGGCGCCATCTCTTAAACGGATCTGTTTTCATTTCCTTTAAAACGACGATATGCCCAACACCGCTACACCAGCCACTCCCTTCCAACACCCATCCCACAATCTCAAGACTGGGCTAATGAACTTTTCTTCAAACATTACAAAATTGTTATTCAACAAATTTATCGAAACAACCTTTTGTGCTAAGTTTCCTGTGAAGTTATTCAACTTAGTATTACCTGCCTGCACGTGTAAATATACATAGCTATATTTTATTATTTCTAAATTTAGTTGTTGTAAATACGAAAATAAAGATACTAAAATAAAGATCAGTGGATTTGTTAGATTCGGCAAAGTCCGGAATTACTCCGAGTCGAAAGATTATCGAAAGACTTCGTCCCACACGGTGATGGTCTCTTCGTCGCGCCGGACTAAATGGAATGTGTGCGAGTGAGATGCGGATTGTTCGAAATGCGTTTGATAGTTTTGTGTTTGATAAAAGCTTGTTGCATGCTTTACCGTCATCTGTTGAACGTACTACATTAACTATCCCCATTCACAACACTGAATTTTTCAGCTCTTCCTTTGAAGTGCGTTCAGCAAGACTCTGGAATAATTTGAGTCCTGATATAACTTCGTCAAACTCGCTTTCCATTTTCAAGAAAAGATTAAAGCAGGGATATCTCTCCGAAAATACCTGATCCCTCTCCTTTTCCTTCCTTTCCTTTGCTACGTATTATTTATCCCTAAACACCCGATCTCGATTTCCTCTTCTAGTTCCTTCCCAATCCCTTTTTTGTTGCTATGATGTTTTTTATTTATCTTGGTGTTACGTATATTTTATTTCTTCTTTTGTAGCTTTCATTTTTTGGTGATTCACATATATAATTCTGTCACTCTGTAATCTGGTTGGTTGGAAGAAATTGCCTAATGGCAATAAGCCCGCCAGTGTGCATTATATTTGTTTATATTATGTACAAAAAGTTAAATAAATAAATAAATATACTGTAATGTTATAAAATATATTATAATTATGTGATGATATTTTTTAGTAAACTTTTTAAATAAAAAGTGAATTATTAACAGCCAATTAATGTAGGTACTTACCTGACGACGTTGACAAATAACTTAGGTATAATCATGTATTTGTCTCTTTTCTAAGGTTTTAAAATGTCAAATCGCGTCGGGGATAGGATCGATGACGGGCATTTTGAACGTGGTTGATCAGTTTTGTGTGAGCTACGTATTATCCACTATTTATTGTGATTGTTAGCCTACCTTACGTAGAACGGAAACTATCACCCAGTTTATAATTATATTGTCACTGTAAAATTGTAAACTACTAGAACCTTTATAGAACAGGATTTCCTAGTTGGGCACAGCATTATGTAATTTGTTGTCGTTTATAAAATATAGTGTGATAATAAACAAATAAAATAACTACTTTTTTCATACCATCACGGCATATCCCACAATGTGGGGTAACCAGCGAAAGGTGTGCGGGTGTGCATTGCCTTATAAAAGGGAGAACAATACATCTATGTATACCCACACACCAGTCTCGTTTCACCAAAAAAAAGGCACTACATTCAGAATGGGTGGTGAACCTCATTGCTGAACAATGGTGAGATGTTATTGTTGCCTGATGTATTCCAGAAATATAATTTAATTTTTGGCTTGTTTACCTACTTGTACCAATGTGTATGTAAATCGAATATTTTTTTAAATGGATGAAAATCAATATTAAATTGTGCTTTGGTAAAAAATTGATAGTAAAAATAACATTCATAGATAAATAGATAACACTAAAGATAAATAGTTCAATAATCAACAAAACAGTTTTGGGTAAAGCATTTCTTATTCTGATTAATCACTTAAATTATTTTAAACCTACCTACTATTGAAGGTTTACCATCAATTGCTGTTTAAATCATACTTGGACTTGCATTTGCTCACCACTAAAGTCGGTGAGGAAACTGTGGCGCTTGATTCTACTTACCCTAAATAGGAAAAAAAAAACAACAATGGTAATATGTATGTAAGTATGTATTGAGATAAATTTAAGGTAGGGTTGTATTTGTAAATGCATTGAATTAAGTGCAAACCGGTATGAAGAATATACGTACACTTGTATCCCGCTTTACTGCGTTTCCTACTCCCTAGGGACAGAGTTTAGCTGTTCGGAGGTATGATTACTCTATTTTGGCCAACTGATAATCCCGAATGTAATAAATTCAAGTGGTGGAGGTCCAATACACTTAATGCACTTAACACATGTCTCGGTTCGAATCCCAGAGCGGCGGGGGATCGAGGGATTTAACCAGTTAATTAATTGATAGCCAAGTTCAAATCATCTCAACGTTGTGTTATTATAGGAAAAATATTTATTGCACAGATTTGTAAACGCTTTAGTTTAATAAAATACACTGTAAAATGGGATAACTTTTCGGTCGTCGTGGCTCAGTTGGTTGGGTATCTGACTGCTGATCCAAAGGTCTCGGTTTCGATTCCCGGTGGAGACACAGTTTTTAATTGTGTTTTCAGTCTGGATCTGTGAGACGATAAATATCATAAATTTCCAAAATTTGGCAACTAGTTATTGGGTGCGTGTTAAATTAATATTAAAAATATTAAATTAATTATTTTTTTACGTATATAATATGTGTAAGTAAAATGTATGTAAAATATATGTAATTTACTCCTGTCCCAAACACAAGTTTTTAAACTTTATTGGGACAGTACCTAATTATTTGTGAAATACTGTAATAATTTTGATTTTTGTATTATTTATCTATGTTTATACTATGTATAACTAATAAAAAACTGACATAGTACCTGTTAGTTGCCAGAGAAGTAATATTAATAAATAAATATCTAAACTGTTAAGCTACCGATATTTTTCTTGTTAAGTTACCAATAACTAAAGTTTGGTTATTATTAAAACTATACCAAATATTTAGAAGTCACTATATTTTGGTTCTCTTCATTTAACATTATTTTGTTTCTATTAGCATTTTGTTAGGTGTAGCGTATTTTATATTCGACACTGACGGCGTTAACTTTGTATTCTATTTTTAAAAAGGACGACCGTTTTGCCTTTGTAAAAATTTATTTTGAATTTGATTTGATTTATTTATTTATTTAATATTGCTTCTCGGGCAACTAATAGGTACTATGTCAAATATTAATTTATTAAGTGAGTGGTCCTATTAAGTGGAATTCATTGCCTCTAGATGTCCGCAGTGCTCAAAGCAAGAGCACTTTCACTAAAGGATTAAAAACAGCTTTGTTTCAGAGAGCAACACAACATTAAACTATCAGCGCCCTTGGTATGATCTCGAATCATTAAACGGCGCTATACAAATAACTTATTATTATTATAATAAACACGCACCCAATAAAAAATTGCCGCATTTTGGAGACTTGCGATATTTATCGTCTCACAGATCCAGACTGAAAACACAATTAAAAACTGTGTTTCCACCTGGAACCGAACCCGGGACCTTTGAATCAGCAGTCAGATACCTAACCAACTGAGCCCCAAAGGCCGACAACACATACTAGGTAAACACATAGGTACATATATACCAGTGTGTAAATATAATTGTTGGTACGTATCACAAAAATAATTTGGTTCACCAAATGAATATGGTTGGTTGGAAGATATTGCCATTTGGCAATAAGCCCGCCATTGTGCACATGTGCTCAAAATGATTTAAATTAATAAATAAATAATTACATGTGTAGACTCATATACTTACTGCTGTGATATACCGGCTTAGAATAGAAAGAGATTGATGTGTGGGGTTACACGCATGCGTCGTGCTTCATTTTATGAGATGTGCACACCGCACAGCAGTCGCTGGTAACCCCACATTGGGGGATATGCCGTGATGGTATTTATGTAGATAACAAGAAACTATTTTTTTTTATTATTATTTATTTGGGAAAACATACAGCATTATAATCTTAAACATATGGAAATTATTTTACACATACGCCAAGATTGTTTCCTCGAATTAACTTACTTACTTTGCCTAATTAATACAAAAACAGTTACACAAAAAAAAAATAAGACAAAGAATATATTGAGAAAGAAAAGAAAAATATTACACAATAAGACGCATTAAATTAAAGCATTAAAAAAAGAAAAAAATATATTGTTTACATAAAATTTCACTTGTTTATATTACATACATACATACATACCATAACGCCATGTCCCTTGCGGGGTAGGCAGAGAGAACCGAACGCCACATCTTTCTATCCTGGCACGCATCCCTCGCCTCATCCACATTAATGCATCGTCTCATACATTTTCGTCTATTGCTCACACTTCTAACATTTCCGTCTTTCAAAATTTCGTTCACATGGTCGTGCCATCCCTTTCTTGGGCGTCCCCGACCTCTCACTCCATTCCTTTCCGCTCTGTATATTTTCTTCGTCAGGCGCTCCTCATTCATTCTCCCCATGTGACCAAACCATCTCAATGTGTTCACTTTCATTCTAGTAATGACATCTATCTTCATCTTACATTCTTTCCTTATATCCTCGTTTCTTACCCGGTCATACATCGTTCTATTACAAATCTTTCTTAACGATCTCATTTCAACTGCATTTATTCTACTTTCATGCGTCTTCTGCCATGTCCAGGTTTCACTTGCATACGTCAAGGTTGGCACTACGATGGCGTTATGAATAGCAACTTTGGCATCCTTTGATATGTTGCGATCATTCATAATCGGTCTTAGTGCTCCATTCACTCTGTTTCCTGCCATAACTCTTCTTTCGATCTCTTTATCAAGCCGTCCATTTCGTTGAAATATGCTTCCCAAGTATACATATTCGTCGACTTGCTCGAGCCATTCGTTCTCTACTCTTATTTTACACGCTGTTCTGCTTTCACTCTTTTCAAAGACCATTGTCTTTGATTTGCTGGCATTCATTCATTCTCTATACACTATACATCCTTCATATACCATACTTACAAGATACTGTAACTCTTCCATACTTTCTGCTAATAGAACTTTATCGTCTGCATACATCAGATCTCTCACCATGTTCATATATTTTATCACAAAAAAACAACTAAATAAGGTGTGAAATATAGTGGGGTGTCTAAGATTAATGTTAAAAAATAAATAAAGAACCCCTTAAAAAGGAAACAATTTTATTTGATCAATAAAGATTAAGTTGTATGTATGTGGTGTTAAGGGGCCTACGATTGATATCGGTGGTGCAGAGTAAATAATTCTCAAAAAAACACCACCACTCTAATGCTCGTAGTAATCAGTTTGCGAAACTTTTTATCACACATTAATAGGGTGACTACGTTCTCCAGAAACGAATGCGGGATGTTTTGATATTTACGATACCCAAAACGCATCAAAGCCGCAATTCAGCGCTTCAACTACAACAAATCAAAATATAATATGTTAGTCGAATAGTATCAAAAACGGCTCAGTTCGATTTCGAAAAAAATCAAACTACTCGTATATGCTTTTGCCGTATTTTTCACAATAAAGAAAACTATTTTACTCTTAAAATATAAATCATTTCAAGTGTATGAACTAGTAAATAGTAAAACAATATGCTATTTTGTATGATTATCAAAATTAATATTTTCTTCCATTAATATATATTTTTTACAAGTATAATAATATCTGATGTAGGTACAATATAAGTTGATAAATTAGTAAATAAAATGTATAACACTATAATTAAGTTAAAAGTTAAAAGTATGAGTCATCAGTGTATATAACAATGTGGATACTCAGTAACAAAATTGATATTGACAGCTCTCTATCTCACATCATTATATAATGTTTTCATGTACATAAGTTGTATACTGTGGACCATGGTTGTTGTTTGGGTTTGTTTGAACTTATCTCATTTATTGTTGTTATTGCTGTGATTTTTATATTAAGTGTATTGTTTTATTATTATTGTATTACTATATTTTTTTATTATTATTATAGTATTTTTCTTTTATTATTGTTGTATAATGCAGCCAGTGATGAATAAGTTATATTGCATTATTATTTTTGTGTTATCTTTGTACTATTGTTTATTATTAGGTTATTTTTTTGTATTTTTTTTTGTAGTATTATTATTATTTTTTGTAATGTGCCCTCTTCATCACGGGATGGAATCCTAGTGAGGCAGGCGCTGGTAAAAAAAATCTACTTTTTTATATGCATTATTAATAAAATAAATAAATAAAAATATATTTTTTTATTTTAATTTGTGGATTAGGCTACTCTACTAGGCTTTGCCTGTCTCAGAGTAGCGTTATGTAAATCAGTTCCATTATTTTTATTCGTCATATTGTTAGTTAATTTTTATAAGGTTTAGTGGTAGGTTGATGTGAGACAGAAGTGCAAGTGTATGTATTAGTGTACCTACTGTAAAATATTGCTTGATGTAAAAAGAGTTAATGCCAATATAATTTTGTTTTTTTTAATCAACTATGTAGTAATATTAAATAAATTTTCAGTTACTTTTCTTCCTTTAGTAACTAACCAGCTGTTTTCTATATCTTTCAATTTGATATGAAATAATATATTCTCATTACTATTTCATCATACAAAATATCATATTGTTAAACTTGTTTTTTTTAATATGAAGTAATTTATTCTCATTACTATTGAATCATACAAAATAGCGTATTGTTTTACTATTTACAAGTTTATACATGTGATATGATTTATATTTTAAAGAATAAAAAAGTTTTCTCTGAGCAACTGAGCTGGCTTTGATATTATATAATAATACATATACGTACTGATTTTTTGTTGTTGATAGTCACAAAATTTCATGTTAAAAGTAACCAAATTATAGTGATTACTTGGGTACTTTAACCAATTTTTTATGTAGGTATACAGCCAAGCATATTAGTAATAATTTTGTAGACAAACTATGCATTTCGTTAATTAATTCATTTACATCATCACGCATATCCCATTATTTTCAGTGACAGAATAGGTTTCAGTGACAGGTGTACGGGTGTGTTGCGGGTAGACTCACGTAAAAAGTAAGAATGGGTGATGAACCTCGTTGCTAAAATATGTGTTATATTTGCATCTTGTAATTTCAATTTCTCGAAAACTGATTGACAAGGTGGTGTGCAGAACATGTACTATAAGTACATCACATGTCTTCAATAAATTTTCAATGCCATTTAGCATGTAGTCTTGAAAACACATTATAACTTTCGATTCTGTTAAGGCTGCCGATGTTCATATTTAAATTATCTACGCATTTCCGCATTTTGTCGAAAAACGCAAAGATCATGCAGCAGTACGGGACGCGATGTTTAAATTCCGAGACAGTCCCGTATATATGCATGGGACATATGGTAACCCTACACATAAGTTACACCCGCGCGTAAATACATTGCCGATAATCGCTGGGGAATAAATAAAACACGCTCATCTAACTAACAACAGTGTCCGAGGAATATCTTAAACCCCTCCCACTTAGACAGGAACAGCAACCTACGGTGTAGAGGGAGGGAGGGAGTGAGCGATAACGTTCGGGTAGTATTGCTGCACGTGTTGTACATATCTGTAGATTTTTTTCGTGTCATTTAAACAAAGTTGTCTCGTGGATAATATTATTTTCTTAAATTACAAAATTTGATGTATGTATTGCAATTCTATTTGTAATATTTCTAAACTTCTAACGAAATTGTTTACAATTAAGTTTTTTAATGTTACTAAAGGGAGATGGTTATTTACTTATTATATTATTGTGATTAATTAGTTTTAAATAATATTTATAAGAATGATTATTTGCGTGTTCAAAAAGTATTGTTAAAACTCGTCTCCCTATATTAAGATATACTATAGACAATTGGGGCAACTGATAATTCATATAATAAAAGATAGTAGGTAATGTTTTAAATAGTAGTTGTTTAATAATTATTATATACAATTTACACGGAATAAGAATGTCGAGGAGAATTTGCGATACGTCAAGCCTACCTACCTACTTGTTTCAAGGACATCTACACATACATTTATTTATTTATTTTATTTTTAGTTTTGGTGCACAGTTAATTACAAAAACAAAATTAAACATTATTTTTATAAGAAAATAAAAATTATAAAATCCAATATTTTAGGAGATAGAGAGCAACGGTTGTGCTATATAAAACCATTATGTAGGAATAATCAAAATGTTGTTTTCATTTTATCATAAAGATAATTATGATTTTTATATATTTTGAAATTGTATAAAATGTTTATTTTTGTAACTGAAAATTATTTTTATTCTACAATGCACATATATTTGTGACCGTTGGAAATATAATGAAACCGAGTGGGTTGTGGCCAATGTTATTCTCCTTACTACTAAGTCACTCCACAAACTATTCAAATATTGTATGAATTTCAAATGAGTTTGTTAAATTATTTTTTATTTAAGTATTTTATTATGAAAACTTGATAATTATTCAATGTCATTTTATAAAAGTGGTGTGCCTTTTCAGCAATTTCAATTTAAAAAATACCGAATTTTGAGTTTCCCAAGCTTGGGGTCACTTTGAAATATTTGACAGTTTAAAAAATTGAGAAGCACGATTCAGATATCCTTCAAAATCTAATAGTCTAATGAATCTTGAGAATCGAATGAGAACATTAGTCTATAATCGATAAAGTAGAATAAACACGCCGCGCCGTACATAGTATATAGCACAATCCGCATTTACCATTCCGCATTCTGTTTCCGGTTGGCTCTCTGATTGGTTGAAATCTCGTAGTATTAAGTCAAATGAGCTGTGAATTTGTATATTAAAAGCGAATATTTAAATTTAATTTATAATAATATATAAAGCAACTCGCTCACGCAAGTCGCTATTATTATTATAAACACACTTAAACCTAACCTAAGAATGCAGAAAAGAAGAGTTGGTAATAGACGCTACTTATAGCACATAGTACACACACAGATAAATTGTGATGAAACCTTCAGAATACAATCTTATCATGATACTTGTTGATACTCTGCAATAAAAAAATAACAATAAAAAATGCGAATTCATAACCAATTCATAACTAACTAAAAATAATCAACTTTGATACTTTTTTGGCTGCCGAAGTATAACGTTACGAGCCGCCACCGAACCGATCGCGGTACAGTCAGTGTAGAGTAATACGTTGTTTAGCGAGAAAAGAAAAATACGTAAGTGAAGATCATTGACCACGGAGTGGAAGGTTGTTAGATTGACCCTCACTCGGGGGAGGGTGTGGAGTTGTGTAGCCGTCCGTTGTTCATTACGAATTTAGCCGAAACCTATCGCGTTATTGGCAGTAACAGGGGCGGGGGATTTGCTCACAGAATATTTCCCATCGTGTGGCTGCGAGATGTGCTGAATCCAAATTGATGCATTGTTTTTTATTCACTCTCCTTTCCCCACACACAAACACACACACACCATTTTGTCGAGCCACGATGAATATCAAATGAGAATCATGATACTGCGAAAGAAAATAGTAATATGTGACGTGGAAAAAATGTAGACAGAGTATGTATTTGAATGTTGAAAATATAAGATTTTGTTCTTTTGGTGTTGTGCGTCATGATTTCGTACGAATAAATATCATACAACTTTTTTATTCATACAAATTTATTTCCTTTTGATATACGTTTCCTTTCAGGATATGTAAAAAGGACGGAGCGCATATTCATATATATAAATAATATAATTTTTATTTTATTTATATGTATACGAGTTATGCAGAGACAACCGAACGCCACATTTTTATATCATGACACACATTTATTTAATTTACTTACAAAACGAGAGGGTTATGACAGCACTGAGCTTTCCACATTATGTTAGTGTACGGCCTTTTTTCCTCTTAAGGAACATACTTATTATTTAATACATTTTGAATACATATATATCGCACCTTTATTTTCATAGTGACACTATACAAAATTGTAAATATTAAATTTTTATTTTTTATTACCAGCTATATATGTATTTTAGATGAGCGCTATCTTTTGAATACAGAAACACCAGATCTCTAGTTCAAATATTTACCACCAATTAGCATTATTGCTATTTGTATTTTTTTTAAATTAAATAAAAAAATCCTATGTATTCTGATATGTTTTCTAATTTGAGTATTCTTCTTTTTCATTTATTTTCAACCTTTTTATGATGTTTATTTGATTTTTTTTTTGTTCATGTATGATTTGATTTAATTACTTTTACTTTGATGTTGACTTTGCTTTGTATTGATATTTTTTATTTTTTTATAAGTGCTTCCCTCATCAAGCACAAGATTGTAATCTTTTTGATGAGGTACTGCAGGGAAAAATATGTAAGAATATTATTACTAGTGAATTTATATATTGATTTGTATTATAAAATATATTAAAAATAAAATAAAATAAATAAATAAATAAACTTTATTCCCTGATGGTAAAATATATTTTTTTTTTAGTGTTTAATAACCAGACTCGCCAATTCCAGGATCATGGTCAAAGCGTACCCCGATAGAAACGGGACAAAAGCGCGAAGGAGAAAGAAAGAAGAAATTGTTACTATGAAAATAAAGGTGCGATATGATGATGTAGAAAGCAGTGCCAATATTGTGTTTTAATCACCACCAAACTAGGATAGCCTGTATCACATTTTTTTTTAAATGAATATGTTCTTGTTAAACAAGTACATATACATCTTCCTACGTTCCCTAAAATAAGCAAATAAATGCTTGTGCTATAGGTGAACGAAATCGGTCGAGGCAGGTCGAGGCAGACCCAGCGCGCTAACCGTTCTGCCACCGACCCATCTGGCTATTTTATTTCCTATTTATTATTGGCTATTTTCCTATTTTATTATTGGCTATTTTATTCCCATACATAAATATAAAACATTAGGTAAATAATACATTCAAAACAATTTTATACTAATTTAATACATACAGAAATACACTATAAATATAGTATTGTTGAAAAAAATACAAATTCCCATTTTTTTCCGTAATTTAAATCTAAGTATGCCCTTCGTTACATTCATCGCTTTGTCAAAATTCATACATCATCTCATACTTTCTCGTCTGTTCTTATATTTCCGTCTTTCAGAATATCGTTCAAATGGTTAAGCCATCCTTTTTATTGGGCACAACGACCTGTTATTCCGTTCCAGTCATCTTTGTATATTTTCTTCGTCAGGTGTTCTTCATTCATTATTCCCAGGTGCCTAAGCCATCTGAATGTGTTAAATTTCATTAAGTCAATTACATCTTTCTTCATCTTGCATTCTTCCGTTGTGTGCTCATTTCTTATTCTTATTTTGTCATACATCGTTATGTCGCACAATTCTTCTTGGCGATCTCGGTTCAACTGCATTTATTCTGCTTTCGTGCGACTTCTGCCAGGTATATGTACTTCTTCATACGTCAAGGTTAGCACTACAGTTGGTTTTAGAAAACGATCCATTGCATTACACCGGAAGAAAATTTTAGGACGTACTTTTTTAATGTCAATTAAGTATACCAATATAATATGTATAACAATACGCCTCAATTTAAGCATACCTATCATTATACATATTCATAAAAATTAATAAAAAATTCTGTTGATTTTGAAATTTGTATAATGACACCTTCCTGTTTATTTAAAAATAACTAATTCTATCTATTTTTGCGGTTACGATAGAAATTATTCTAATTTGATTATTTATAATACGTGGCATTGGTGTGTCGTAAAAAATACTAATGTAATTTATTCAATTATTGGGACTCACCTTTTTTATGTTTTAAACGTCTGGGTATTGAAATTATGTTTTAAATAGAATAATCATAGTTGATTGGTTGTATTTAACACGTACCTACATATTTTTAGAAATACGAATTTCGTTGACTTTGAAACTGCAAAATATTCAATTTATAAAATCAACCACGTGCGGGACAGTTAAAATTCTCATGATAATTAGTATATATTTAATAACGAGATAAAAAACTTTGGCATTCTCGTAAAATAATATCATCATTCATTATATCAGCCACTGGCATTATTCCAAATTCGTTTTGCCGTAATTTAAAAAATTAAGATTTTTCGAAAAACTTAATAATAAAAATACAAAAAAAAACGGTAATAATGAATAGGTACATGTAGAATCGTTAAAGATTTTTTAAACGTTAATATTCGGGAATCAGTAGGGTTGATAGGTAGTATAGAGACCTCCTCAGAGCCTAATCCTTTGATATGTTAAGTATCTAGATGGGTGAACTATTCCCAATTGAATGCTTGATGATGCGTTTGTTACATTTTATTTTGTTACATATATTAAATAATTTATAATTTTCGCATTGATCTGCTAATTCTTTTGAGGAAGTGTGTAATGGTAATTATAAAAATTGAGTGTTATTATTTGTAGTGCTTAATTGTTATTAATATCATTAGTAAATCGACCAGCGCCGTATAAAAAAATTGAAAGATAATATATATTGATGTTAAGTTCTTGATAGCATAACATTAAGAATCGATCTGGTAAATGTGAGGAAGACAGCTTTGAATTTTTGATGAACCTTTTACATATGAACCGAGATCATAGAGCTTGGGATCAACTTTATGACAAGTCAAGGCATGGAAAGTTTGATTAAGCATGCAAGCTGATGTACTCGGTTTCAGATCCCAAAGTTTCAATGATTTATTTAGGAACGGATTGACGTAAGATTGTTTCTTTTCCGTTTTCGTTTGTGTTTTTTTTTATAAAAATGTTTTTGTCACATTTTATGACGATGCCCGTAAATGCAGGTACGTGTGTACAATATAGATAAAACTACATCTTTCTTATTTATTATGTAGGACCTAAAAAATATAAAAAAACCTTCGTGGTGAGCTGATGGAGAGAATTCAGTGGGTTTCATTTTGTTTATTATTTTTATGTCGAAGTTTTGCCTACTAAATTATACAGAAAATCACAAAATTCAGTTATTTTTACAGTATTAGTATTTCACAAAAGACTTGTTTTTGAAGGAAGAATATGTGTTCTTAAAACATTATGGTCCCATAGCCTTTAGAATATTAGTTGCTTACTATATGATCATGGATAGGTACCTTTCATTGCCAATGTAACTTAAGTTTAATTTATGTACTTATATATTTTATTTTTACCCAGTTATGGCAGTTATGTAATTATTTTTAATGATAATCGTGTAAAATATTTATAGGTTTTACCCTGTTTATTTACCAATAAATAAAAAAAACATTTTTTTACTGATTTAACCTACTGTATGAAGATAAGATGAGGACACAATAACCAAACATAGGGAAATAATTAAAATAATTAATAGTTATTTGATAATGAACACCTACTTGATATATTTAATGGTATAAGATCACTTTGAGGGCGCTAGGTAGATATATATTATATCGGATACCTAAACTAAGCAGCATTAACAGATCTTAAGATCTACACAAAATATGATGAAAAAGAATTGAAACAGAAGATATTTGGGAATAAAAAATTATATATTAAATGATAAGCGATTCTGGGAAGGTTGACATTGCGTTAACTGGAAGGTTGCAACATTGAACGATGCAACATTGAACGTTGAACGTTGCAACATTCCACATTGAATGTTGTAAAATTGTACATTGTATGTTGTAACATTGAACATTGAATGTTACAATATTGAATGTTGCAGCAATGAACATTGCTAAATTGAACATTGCATGTTGCAACATTGCACATTTAATGTGCAATACTGAACATTGAACGTTGCAACATTTTCCATTGAATGCTGCAACATTGTACATTGCATGTTGAAATATTGAATATTGAAAGTTGCAACATTGAACATTGCAATCTCAAAATTTGTTGTTTAATACAGGAATCATAATATATAAAGGCAACAATCAAGTCTGCAACACCATGTACCTATATGCCATATTTGGGAAAATGTGAGTCTATATCTACATGTACGTATTTGGGCAAATAATGTTCCTTACCACTTTGTCTTACCCTGTAGCTAGTGAAATGGGACATCGCCCCCACAAGCTACCGCAACGAATGTTAACACGTGTATGCACACGTATTTTGCAAATTATTCAATTAAACGTGTAGTGTTTGCTGTTACTCGAGAGCCAGTCCTCTCTATATTGACCGACATAATTTGTTTTTGACGCTCCCCACTATATTGCACACACACACTCTGTTTCGCTATGATCTTATACAAAACTCGGAGAAACCCCATATCGTTTTGAAATAATAACTCGGTTGTAATAAAACAAATCTTTGATAAGAGTCAGCTTTTGTGGCTGCGTTGGTTATCTGACTCCTGAGCGAAATATCCCGGGTTCGATACCCGGTGGAGACACAGTTTTTAACTGTGTTGTCAGTCTGGATCTGTGAGAAGATAAATACCACAAGTCTCCACCTTATTGGGTGCGTGATAATTTAATATGTGACATAGTATCTACCTGTAAGTTGCCCGAGAAACAATTAATACAAAAAATAAATAAAATGTCGAATATTTTATTTTTGAAACCTACTATATAAATGACAACTTATTAAACTTTACTAAGATTTTTGTTTGTGAAATCGAAAACAATAAGGATACATCGTAAAGATAAAAGATAAACCAGAATATCGAATTTTTTATTTTTATTTCTTCCAGCCCCTTTACTATTAATTAGTTTCGATATAATAAATGTGTAGGGTAGACATAGGGTAGAGTATAATCAATTTGTTGATTTGACCGTTAAGGGAACCGATATTAAATATATGGAAGGGTTAAATTACTTACACATATTGCTACTGTTATGTTGCAACATTTTTCTTTATCCATTTATTATGTTTATATTATTTTGCTTCGTTTCTGTTGAGATAATGTATATAACCTATCGAAGTTGAAACTTTCTGAAAAAAAATTGTTTTCTTTTATCGATTTTTTTTTGCTACAAAGAAATCTTTTTCTTCTTAGCAAAGAGAGTAGAGTTTAAAAAAGCCGCAAGATTTTATAAAAATATTTAGATTTTGATTTTTCGTTTACTTGTTTCGAAACGATGTTCTCCTCCTTGGGTTTGTTATTTTGATAATGTTTAGTTATTACCTACATAACTTTCTCATTGCATTGCATTCAGTACCTACCTATAGTATAGTGCAATAAACAAATTTATTTTGTTGGTGTAGTGCACAATTATTGTGTTATTTTGTTAGTGTAGTGCAGAGTTATTGTATTAATTTGTAAGTACAGGGTAATTTTGTTATGTAGTGTAGGGCTGATTAATCGTGTTATTTTGTTAGTGTAGTGCAGAGTTTTTTTTTAATATAGTGCAGTGTTATTTTGTCAGTGCATGGCATATTTATTGTGTTATTTTGTAAGTGTAGTGAAGAGTTATTGTGTTAGTGTAGGGCAGATTTATTGTGTTATTTTGTTAGTGTAGAGGATACAATTAATAAGAACGATAAACCAACTTAATTATGTAAAATACGAAATAGGTGTAATTATGTTGCTTTGCAATACACTAACAAAATTATAATAATAATCCTTGCATCCTGCGCAAGTGACGAATTTATTGCCATATGGCAATTTCTTCCAACTTACCAGTGTTTCCAGCCCAGAGAAGCAATATTAGCGTGAGAAATTAATTTAAATAAATTTCTCCTCTGCTGGGAATCGAAACCAGGACGCCCGCACAGAAACCAAACGGCTTACCAACTGTGCCACGGCGGTCGGCACAATTCAATTTAAAAAGAGTTCGAAATTTCTAATTTTGACGATAAATGAAAAGAAACGATACGTTACTTATTTTGTCAAGAAGTTATTAAGTTCAATTCCTAAGACGAATTAAAATTTAAAAGAACATTTAATTCATTAAAAACAAAAAAAGTGTTCACAACTGTCACTTAAACTATATTCATTTTATAATACACTTGTGATGTTCTTTTGTCATTTAATTTTCCTTTATTTTAAGTCATATTGAGAAAAGTAAAAAATACATAAAATGAACTAATATGACATTTCACTAAACTTTTAGTGCGTTTTCAGAATTGAACCTTCTTGAATGTTAATTTGTATTATAATGAAATTTGAAAATAAAATTTCAAATTTAGAATTCGATTCTGTGCGATTGAATCGTATTGAATAAAGAACCAGCGGTCTGTCGTCTTTACGCGCAATAAAATTGTCAATCCATTGGCAACAATTCAAGAATCAAGACATATTAAGCAATTATGGAAATATTATGTTGAATTCTAGCAACTAGCCATTCGGATAAAGTGTAATATTTTTTTTCTTTTTTTCTTGTTATACCATGAAAATAAGCACACACACACATAATATAGAGATAACATTGGGTTAACGTTTTATCATAATTTTCGCATTACGTTCATGAATAATTCAAAAATATTCTGGAAAGATATCTATAATAATGTCTGGATAAATCCGCCATCTCCTCGCGAAATATATCCAACCCTGAATCTCATTTCGACAAAATGGCGAATGAATGTAATTAATTTGTTTGCCTAGGTTCTTTAAGATTCGTTTATTTATTTATTTAATAGAGGACAACATATAGCGTATACATAGAATAATAATAAAACTATAAAATACTCATCCCCATACAATACCACGCTGAAAAATTGAAACCGTTTTATTGGCCGGCTCGTGTCAATATATGTATGACTCTGCTGGTAGACATTGTTCGTATAGTAGGTACTACTCGTTATGACTGCGTAAATAATTTTGCAAGCAGTTAAAAAATAATTTGGAGAACGTATCACGCAGACGGCCAAATGATTACTGAATGCTCGTAAGCAAAATGTTGACCAAATTAGTCAACATCAAACAGTCGCGTTTACTGCAGGCTAAAGAGTATAGAAATACTATTATAATTTATAATTCTATGAGCGTATAATAAATTATATAAAATAAAGATGATTTGTGTAATAATAAAGCCAATGACAGGTTGTCAATAGAGTTATTGTAGTATATTAAGATAAATTAGGATTAGTTGCATATTATGATGAGATATTGTGTGAATGATGTGTGAAATTGTATATATAAATGTGTGCAGTATATTAAGTGTTTGAGTAAAATTATGAGGATGAAATTTTAAGCCTGATATATTTTTTAAAAGTGGAGGCGATTAGTAAGAATAATGTCGATCTCTTGGAAATGCCTATTGTAAGATCACGGCATAGCCCGCAACGTGGCGTAACCAGCTACAGATGTCCGGGTGTACATTACATTATAAAGACGTGCACGACGTGCGTGTACCCACACGCCAGTCTCTTCTTACCCAAAAAGACACTAAATTTCGAATGGGCGGTGAACTTCATTGCTGAACTATGTGAGATGTTATTTTGCCTGTTGTATTTTTGATTATACCCGCGTCTACGTGACACCCGAAAATGATGATAATTGAACTGTGGAGGCACTATTCTTAGTCGGTGCCTCACAATTATTTAAGAAGTTATTTAATATATAAGATACTCTTAGCCTACATAATTTCCGTATTTTCGATAACCCGGTTTCTACAGGACACCTGAAAATGAATAATGATGAAAATGTTGAAAAAACTATGAATAATATAGACCTGGCCATACAAATCTCGCGAATCTTGGCTTGAAGCTTTGTCGATCTGTTAAGAGATAAATAAATTCTCTTAACAAATCGACAGTTGGATTATCTCTCCTCTCCCAAGTATTAGTATCAACATATTTTAATATTAATACTTACATTATATTAGTAGACCTTCGTTGCTCAGTTGGTATGATAACTGACTACAGAGTCAGAGGTCCCTTGTTCGATTTCCAGCGGAGACACAGTCAAGATCCGTGAGACGATAAAATTAATCTTGATATTTAATATCGTAAGTCTCCAGAATGTGGCAACTTGTTATTGGGTGCGTGCTAAATTAATATTTGGCATAGTACCTTCCTACCCGAGAAGCTATACAATAATTAGATAAAAATATGTATAAAACAATTGATTTAACTCTCCACTACTATAGAAATGTGGAGATTGGGGGTGAATTCACAATTTATAAAGATTTTTTATATCAATTTCTCAACAGGGATCATGTAGAGAGTGCATATTCTTATGAATTTCGTGGTGATGTTTTTGTGTGTAAGGCGTTTGATATATATGGCATATGACGAATGGCGTACGTCGAAAACTACATACTATACACACCGCCATGAAATTGTCTTAATGTTAAAAATTCGCTTAAAATTTTTGAAATCACTACTTTCCACTATTCCATAGCAGTGGAGAGAAAAAATGAGGGAAAAGAAAATACGGTACAAAAATTAATTAAATTCTTGACAGTAAGAAGAATAAAAAATAATTTGTATAGCGGGCGAATCCAGCTAGTTAAAAACACAATGAAACTCGAATGGGTTTTATGGGGGCATAAAAATGTTGTGAGAATATTATAATATTTGTCGAATCTCCTTTTTTGTTTTTGTTGAGCGAATCTCCGAATAAAAATAAAGATACAGTATAATAAGAATTAAGCAAAATTCAACTCTAACGGCCCATTCTACGGACCATTTGAGCTGTAAATTCCCTTGGAACGAGGCACTCAACAGAGATATAACACTCAACGAGTTAATGCGCTGAATAATTGCTTATTTATGGACACTTGTACAAATATACAAGCATCGAACTACTTACTTATATTATACACAATCTAAAGAGTTCTTTCAAATCGGGCTGTGTTTCTCCGTTCGAACGACGGGATGCCAATAGAAAATAATTATTCATTCATTCATTCATACCATCACGGCATATCCCACAATGTGGGGTAACCAGCGAAAGGTGTGCGGGTGTGCATTGCCTTATAAAAGGGAGCACAACATACCTATCTGTGTTTTATGTGAGACAATACTGGTGTGTGAGACAATACTGGTGTATACACGGATGTTTCGTGCTTCCTTTTATAAGGTTATGCACACCCGCACACCTGTCGCTGGTTATTATTATTATGAGGTACTTCTCGGCCAATTAACAGATACTATGTCAAATTTTAATTTAACACGCACCCAATAACAAGTTGCCACATTCTGGAGACTTAGATATTGATCGTCTCATAGATCCAGACTGAAAACACAATTGAAGACACAAGTGGATGAAGGTGTTAAGTCGCAAAATTTCAATTTTCTACTTTTTTGTGCAGATGAAGGTTTTAAGTGCCGCTCTTTCATATGACACTAATAACAATGTGAAAAAAGTATCCTAAATGCGTTTTTCACAGTGGATGAAGGTGTTATGTAACAAAAGCCCAATATGTGTTCAAAACTTTAAACCCAAATATCTCAGCTTCATGAATTTGTAAGTTAACACCTTCATCCACTTGTGTCTTCAATTATAAACTGTGTCTCCACCGGGAATCGAAACCGGGATCTTTAAATAAGCAGTCAGTTATCTCACATTCAATGGTGATGCCGTGATGGTATGAATGAATTAATAAAAATAAAAATGTGTTTATTTTAAATTAAGTATTTTGATACTTCTACATATGTAGATACCTACCTATATTTTTCATATTTTATATTGTAATGCTTCTCGGACAACTAAACAGGTACCTACTATGTGAAATATTAATTTATCACGCACCCAATAACAAGTTGCTAGTTATCGAATTCTGGATAACATTTATCGTCTCACAAATCCAAACTGAATACACAATTAATAACTGTGTTTCCACCGGGAATCGAACCCGGGACCTTTCAATAAGTAATCAGATATCATACCAACTGAGCCACAAAGGCCGACAAATTTCTACTTCTAATTCGTGAAACCGCCAAGCTACATGAAAAAACGAATTTGAATTTCAAAATATACGAATATATATCTCTGTGCCTACCCCGCGAAACATGTGAATTTTAAAATGCTTCTCCTTATAAAACAATGTATAGAATTATTCCTAACTCCCTCCCTAAGCTAAATTCAACACAATGCACTCAATGTAGACAAATTATATCTTTAAAGGAACGAGATATAAAATTAATTGCACGGAAAAAATACTAAAAGCTCAATACACCCGTCTCTTTTTCTCGCCCACGCGGTATCGGAGAAGGGGAGGGACAGAAACAGCAGACGGAATGTTCTCTATACAAATTTTGCATGTTTATCATGTCAACAATTTAATGTAGTCAATAAATAACCAACTTAGTTTTATGCTCTGTCGGTAGATGGCATTTATACTTTGGAAATAAAGAAAACTTATTTTATTTCATTTTTTTACTGTTCGTCAAATTGAATTATTTCTTGAATATAATTTTCGTCACTGTCTTTACAACCTACTAGAATGTGTTTTGAATTAAATAAATATTTCAAAATATAATCTATAGTGAAATGTTATTTTTTTTTCAGTTAATAAGTCCTTGTTGCAAGACCAAATACATCGACGGTGAACGAAATATTCGCGAAAATTCGTGATGAAAAAAATTGTATAAAAAATATATCACATATATTTCTTTTAATTTAAAAAAAATAAAAATATTGTTGGTTGTTTTTCATATTCTCTTTCGATTGAAGTAAAAATCTACTTCATAGGCTTTGTAGATTTACTGTTTTTTTAGTTATTTACATTGAACAATAATAAAAAAGGGTATATTAAAACCCATTAAACAAGAATATTTATAAAAATTCAGACATAATTTAATAAAGATTTAAAAATAAACTGTTCTTTATTTCATAAACGTATCTTTTCGGTGTACCTACTGGGGAATCGATTATCTCTTTAGCCTACTGTAGACTCATAAACCTTGTGTAATAATTATTGAGAATGTTATTTTTCAAATACTTATATCAATATATTGTTTATTTCAATACTCGTCCATCACACGTGTATCATCTATTGGTTGAGAAAATAAACCATATGTTACAAGAAGGTATCAAATATAAGCTATTTGCTCTTGTTCGAATTGGATATTATGTTTCATACTAGCCACTTTAATGCAATTATCGTTGTACCAAAATTGTATCACATATAGTTTTCTGGTAACTAATCAATAATAGGACAAAAAGCTCTAGAAACGTTTTCATTAAACGTTTGTATAGGTATGTTACCAAGATTTAATTTTATAGATTTATTTCATGTATCTTTTCAGTATATTATATTATACCTATTACTAAATTTTGATAGTAAAAACAACGTATTTGATGAATCAAAGAATGCAATTATTGATAACTAAGTTATATAAAAAGTAAGCGATATCAAATACCATGGAATTAATTTATTATTTATTTATTTATCTTTTTGTACATAATATAAACAAATAAAATAAACAATGACAGGTTTATTGCAATTAGGCAATTAGGTAATATTGATTAAAAATTAAAAGTCACAACAAAACACTGTACTAGTTATCAAAAAAATGTCCAAAATGGTTTCATTGCTTGGCAGAATAATAAAAATATATAAATAAAGAAACATGTCTACTAATTTATAAAACGATAATAGAATAACACTATTTCCTACTGTCCTGCGCTATTATTTTTAAGTAATGAAACTAAATTAAAAAAATCCAAATAATACAAAACTGATATATGAAACTTGTTTTAAATTTTTATAAAACAAAAAGATACATAAAATGTTAAATAATCTAAACCTATTGTCTGTCAAAAAAATAAAAATAAAAAAGAAGATATTAGATTAGACAAACGAAATAAAATCTCAACGCAGAATTCTCTAGTGTATAATGGGCTTCAATTAGGTATATGAAAGTATGACTAGAGACATAAAAGAGGAAAAAAGTTTTGGTCTTTTTTAAGAAAATATGTGTCAATAACAGATCAAGTATTGACACATAAAATAGCAGTAATTGGATATAAATGACAAATCAGGTGCGCCAGCAGTATCTATGAAACTAAGTAATCAATTCGTGCGGATATAGGCTTGAATATTTTTAAAATTTATTTTAAATTTTTTGACTGCAAATTCTTGATGGAATTCCATTATCAATTATATAAAATTTCGTAAAAATAAGTTAAAACACAAATTTTTAACTTTTTTTACCACTAATTAATTACAGAAGTTTGCAGCTCCTCTTTTCAAGTACAATCAGCTAGACTATGGAATGGCCTAAGTGATGAAGTAACGTCATCTCAATCCATTCATATATGTATTTAAAGGTAAACTAAAAAAACTTTATTTGTCAAATAGTTCCTGAATTCCTTCTATATCCTTCCGTAACCTCCTTTTCCTCATTGCTATGATTAGTGTTATTTTTATTATTCTTTTTTTTTAACTCTCCTTTCATTTTTTTTCTCTTTATATTTTTTTATATTTCTTACTCTTTTATGTTATTTTTTATCAATTTATTTCTCAATAAATTAGTATTGTACCAATTTAACTTAGAGACTTCACGTTGCTCGGGTTGGTTGGAATAAATTGCCTTATGGTAATAAACCTGCCTTTGTACACATGTTCAAAAATTATATAAATAAATATAAAAATTTGTGTTTTTACTTATTTTTAAGTAATTTTATATAATTTTACAAATTTATGCACAAGAAGTCTCCCCGTATTACCTCTCCTTATATATATGATTTAAACACATAAACTAATAAAAAATGAACTGGTACTTCTGTCGTTACTCAGTCTAATGACCGCTGCATGCCATCATCCGTGTCCATACACAATATAATGACCCATCAACTGTCGGCTTATTAACACATACATAACACATTCTATGTATATAATCAATAATAATTTATTACTAAACAAAACAGTGACAGCTTGTGCCGGTGACATTCAAAAACAGGCCAATTTTTAGCTTCGTTTTTCAAAGGTATATTACCAACCTATTAAAAAAACGAATGGATACTGTATCCAATTCAAAAAAAATCTTCACTATATACATATAATATCTGATAACTCTAAATTGACACTCCTGCCCTATCCTCTCTCACATCCCACAGCCTCTGTCTTCCTCCTTTCTTTATGCTGTGAATAAAGGTTTTATTTTAGAGGTTTTGTTTTATTTATTATGAAGGTTTTGTTTTATTTAAAAATTGTCGATCGACAAACTAAACTTAGTTAAAGGTTTTATAATGTTACGTGTCTATCATTCTGTATTTTTTTTTATAATTTAATGTATTCCTACCACTTCACTTTTAATGGCCACAAGCTAGTTTGGTTGTTTGGAAGTAATTGCGCAAAGGCAATAAGCTCGCCATTGTACACATAATATTGAACATTAAGTAAAATAAAATAAAAATTTAGTGTCCCTATCCCATTTTTTTCTTGTTTGACAATCTACAATTGTAATGTAATCTCTGGAACATTTCTTTATATACATTCAAAATGAAAAAATAAATACTTTCCAGAACGTGAGAGCACCCTGTAAGTTTTAACATTTGAATTCCTACGAAAGAAATGGACGGACATCTATGGTAAACAAATCAGATCCAAGTTGATGCACTTTACACTTATGATTTAAATACGAAGTCGATCGATATTCATTCATTAATACTATCACGGAGTGGGAGTTACAATGTGGAGTAACCAGCGACTGGTGAGTGGATGTGCATTACCTTATAAAAGGAAACACGACACATGCGTGTATTTCCACACACCAATCTCGTCTTACGTTAAAAGGCACTACATTAAGAACCGGCGGTGAACCTCATTGCTGGACTATGTGAGATGAGAGAAAAGAGTGGAATCACCATTCTATGTCGGTGCCTAACAGCAATATGAATGTCAAAGTTGTTCGATATTAGGTATCTACAATTTGCGTTGTGCAGAAAGAATATAAAATTTCATAATACGCCATATACACGAAAAAATCACGAAAAAACAAAAACTGATGTAAAATAATAATAATAAACACTTCTTTGCGCCCCCCGCATTTGGCGAGTTTATTGCCATATGGCAGTTTCTTGCAACTTACCAATATTTCCATCCCAGAGAAGCAATATTTATTGTGAGAAATGAATTTATATAAATTTCACTTTGCTAAGGATCGAAACCAGGACGCCCACACAGAAGTGCCACGGTAACTGTGGCACGGTAAAATACGGTAAATAAAAATACGTTTGAAAATTATTGTGAAATCATAAATTTCCATAGCAATGGGGAATAAAAATTCGTTTCCATCCACCATCAATTCCACCAACATACACCAGTTGTCATTCGTCCTGACGAGGAAGCGGTAAGTACCTAGGTACGCTTCAAAACCGTCGACATTCTTAATTTTATTCTCAGATGATTACAAACAAGTTACTAGTGCGTCCCTGTATTCAAAAATATTATTATAACACAAAAAATAACACTGCTTACCTATATTTATTTAAACGCATAATAGTAAGTACAATAATAATGAATTGTCTACGGTGACATGGTCCGCTGCCAGGGTGGGTTGATTGAATAATTTGAGTGTAGTAATAATAGTAATCTGTCGCTGAAATTGCCTCACCTTGAGCCACCCCTGTGCGCCAACAAACAATACAAAAAAATAATAAAAATGACTGGTAACTTTACAAGTGGACGGTTCTGGACACATGTTTGCTACAGAACACAGGCACTCAAAGGATGAGTTGTAGGGAATAGCGTAAATGCATAAAAATAATTAAGGAATTAGGTCCATTCTACGCTTCCGAAGTAGTGCACTACGTAGCCTTTGGGAAGGTTTGCAATCTGATAAATTAATAATATATTTTTTCGATCTTATAATAAGAGAAGGTGAAACACAGAATTCGGTCAAGATTGTTCTATAGTAGGGCTGCTGTGTTAATGGAGGAGTCCGAGAAGCAACTGGTTCGAGTATGTTGAAGGTTTACTGTGATTTGATGTTGCAACTGAGGACTTTACACAATATAAACAATTTTTCAAAAGTAAAACAGGTCATGTTAAACACATCATATTTAATAAATAATAAAATATCAATGACAAATAAATGGTTGTGGTGTGTATGAAACAAATTTCATACATTCTATTTGTTAAAATAATGTTTTTGTTGTTTAAAAATACGCACTAGGACAAATTGTCACCCTATAGACGAAGATTTGAAATATTTCTTTAAAACGTCATTCACATTCACAAACGTCACGTGGTATCTTCGAAATAAGTGTATGATTTATAAAAGACGTACGTTTCAACATTTTATATGGGAGTTTGGTTTTTTCACTGCGACTTACTTTCATCTTCCGTCTTTGTTTTTTTATATACAGAGAATAAGAAATAGATACATTAAAAGCAGAAGTATTTTTGTTCGATCGACATATTTTTGCGATGAGTCATACCAAAGTCAAGATTGGCCAGCCTATACATACCTACAATCATGCTGTTTTCATATTCTGTGTATGAACAACAGACTGACCTCCATACTGTCCTATCATGACATATATACCTACATGTTTTATATAGATAACAAAATATCTTATAATATTTATTAATTTGTGTTTAAGTGTTTTTAGTTTGATACGTATTCTTCAATTATGTATACTACCGACGAATGTGGTTAGCAGTAAGTAAGAGGTACGGACGTATAAAAGGTTTGACAATCGATGGCGTCATTTTAATAACCATGATTTGCCTTTTTACAAGTTAACTCGATTAATAATATAATTTGGTATGTGGCAAATTATACTTTTATACCTTAACAATGACAGGCAGACTACCTGGACAACAGAGAGGTTCGAGTTGAAAATTTACCTACAATAAATTGTGAGAAAGGACTATTATAATAATCCTTAGTATTATGTATATAACACATTATTTATTTTATTTAATCACATCATATATAAGAAATAATTAAAAGGATGAATTTTATATACTATATTTATCTGTAGTACATTTTATGGACACAATATTCTGCATCAATACCACTTATTTATTTATTCATTTATTTATTTATTTATTCATTCATTCATTTATTTATTTCTTTTTTTATTTATTTATGTATTTATTTATTTACTTATTTATTAATTTATTTAATTATTCATTTATTAATTAATTAATTAATTAATTAATGTATTTATTTATTTATTTTTTTTTTTTTTTTATTTGTTTATTTATTTATTTATTTATTTATATATTTATTTATTTATATATTTATTAATTTATTTATTTATTTATTTATTTATTTATTTATTTATTTATTTATTTATTTATTTGTTTATTTATTTATTTATTTATTTATTTATTTATTTATTTATTTATTTATTTATTTATTTATTTATTTATTTATTTATTTATTTATTTATTTATTTATATATTTATTTACTTATTTATTTTTTAAGGAAACATACAGTTGTGTGATTACTAAAAAAAATCAAGTAAACCAGCAGTTTTCATAAGTTACATAATAACACAACATTAGTTATTTTAATTATAAAAAAATAAAATAAAACGCTAAAACTACTGGCTGAAAATATTATATTAAAACTAACTAATACACTATGTAAATGCCGTGACCAGAGAAAAGAGGTATTTGCATGTTTCATCGATTATGAAAAGGCATTTGATAGGGTGAGACATTGTGACTTAATTGAAATGCTGAAGGAGTGCAATCTGGATACAAAAGATCTGAACTTCATCCAAAACCTATATTGGCACCAAACAGCTGAGATCAGACATGGAAATGTGACATCAGATGAAATACCCATACAGCGAGGAGTACGGCAGGGTTGTATCTTGTCTCCTCTACTTTTCAACTTATACTCTGATTATGTATTTAAAAGAGCTCTCAACAACACCGAGAGGGGTATAAAAGTCAACGGCGTAGTAATTAATAATATCAGGTACGCCGATGATACTGTATTACTGGCGGATTCTATTTCTGATCTCCAGGAACTGTTAAATAATGTCAATGTATTTGGTGAACATTTGGGCTTATCTATAAATGTAGCCAAAACAAAGTGGATGACATTTGGTCGATGTGAATATCCTGGTTCTTCCTTGCAATTAATGGGCAAGGTAATAGATAAGGTGGATAAATTTAAGTACCTTGGCAGTATTCTCTCGGAGTCCCTTGACCCGGATATGGAGATCAAGTGCAGAATTGAGGTAGCAAGAGCTGCCTTTAATAAAATGAGATCTTTCTTCTCCAACGAAAAGCTCAATATGGACCTGAGACAGCGGATGATGAGATGTTATGTGTGGTCTGTGTTACTATGGCTGTGAGACTTGGACATTGAAGGTTAACACCATGAACAGGCTGGAAGCTTTTGAGATGTGGTTGGAATGCTCAAAATCCCTTGGACAGATCTGGTTACGAACTCAGAAGTCTTAATTCGAACCAGAACAACCAGGAAACTCTTGTCCACAATAAAGGTCCGCAAGATCACATATCTGGGTCACATAATGAGGGGGGAGAAGTATCACTTGCTCCAACTAATACTGAAGGGCAAAATAGAAGGTCGCCGAGGGACTGGAAGGAGACAGATGTCCTGGCTGCGCAACATTAGGGAATGGACAGGCCTCAGGACCGTGGAACAGATATTCCAGGCAGCACAGGACAGAGAGGGATTTGCCAGAGTGATAGCCGACGTCGGGGGCTCCTGACATGGCACCGGAAGAAGAAGAAGAATACACTATGAATTTACGTGTTAATAAGGAAACGTATCGCGTAATATGTTTTAAAGGGTTTACACATGATTAAATTATCAGAAACCCAAAATTCACAAACAAGTTAAAATGAAATAAATATCACGAACATACTTGATTTTAGACACTTTTCGAGCACATTATAGATTTATTTCTCTACGACATTATAGTTATGGAGTAATTTCAAAAAAATGCTGTAAAAAATGATATTATTTTATGGGAATTTATGCTGAATTTTAAAATTGTGAAACGAACATTCACTAGAGAAATATTAAACATATTATAGTATTTTATAGAAACACACTGTTTAACATATTTGAGTGTTTTGGATTATATGCCCTCTTAGGGCCGGTCTTATAAACGGAAGACCAAATATTCGTAAGTATGTTTACGATTTACTAACGGATGGATGTTCCCAACTAGATATTACTTTCGGCGGTATTATAAAACTATTTTTACTGTCCGTTTATTTGACAGTTACAGTCTAATTAGACTACAATGGATTTTCAATAGATTTGAAATAGACTATAATGGATTGTAATGGATTAAGCGGTGCTGTCATTGCAATATATAAACAGAGAGTGTTTAATTTTATTGCATACTTCAAACAATATCAAAAATTACAAAAGTGGTGATAATCCTTTATTATTGAGCTAGCGCGCTGGATAAGTAATTCAGTGGACGCGGGTTCAAATCTCGCCTCAACTGATTTTGTTAAAACCTAATGCATATGTAGGTACTAGTTCCAATTATTTATTTATTCATTTTTTTAAATAAATAAAATAATTAAAACGAAATTCATTGTCATCAATGTCATGTTGAAATAATAAAATATTTGGTCAAACACAAACTTGTTATCAAATTCGTTTTGGTTATTCAAAATCACTATCGAACGACATTTTTTACCGAAAAAAAAGCAATTCAATATAAAAGAGTATATTTCAGAATATTCGTAACATTAAAAATGTACCGCAACATAATAAAAACGTGTGGTAAAACTCAATTCTTCCATAACTTATCGTCAACGAACGCTTAATCGGTGGTCCGACCGTCGGTAAAGGCTATCGGTAAACTTTTACTAAAATTTAACTAACGGATTGTTATAAGACGAAATATAGAGCATTTGTATCAAATTTCGGTTTGTTTGGTCTGAAATCTAACTAACGGACGTTTATAAGATCGGCCCTTAATGAGTAGGTTCCTACATACATACAGACTCAAAGTCATCCATGCATTTTTTTCTGTAGGTATTAATTTATTACAAATCCAGTACATACAAACAATTATATTAGTTAACTACACTAAACATACATACATACCATCACGGCACCGTGATAGGTGTGCGGGTGTACATTAACTCATGAAAGGAAGCACAACACATGCGTGTATGCTCACACACTAGTCTTGTTTCCCCTAAATAGGCAATATTCACAATGGGTGGTGAGAACCTCATTACTGAATTGTGCGAGATGAATGTATTTTTTAATTGCATATACGCAAACATTGATTTACATACACATTGGTTTGTAGGTAAACAAGCCAAAAATGAAATAATATTTATGGCGCAGTTCAGAGGTGACATCTGTGCGAGACACCGTCACCCCATTTATAAGGAATGTTGCTTTCATTGTTTACAAATAAACTAATTTCTCAATAGATGGCGTTACAAAAAGGTTTCTTCGTTACCTCATAGATGGCAATAGTATAATTTCGTATTATTCAGGTGAATTGTTTACACATTATTCAAATATATAGAAATTTTAAATATTGCATTGATAAGGGAACTCAATAAAGGCATAATCGGTGAACGTTGCGCAAGCGCATAAAGTGATCACGTAAACCAGACGATGACAGGTCGTAAGCCCTGTAGGTGCCTGAGTTTCTGGTTCTTCTATAATATTTCGCAATTTCGTCTCTATTGAGATGTTATTGTCAATAAAAATAGATTCCACTTTACTATTTTTTTCGAAATATTGTATAAATTTGTTTATGGAAATACAGAAAAATGGTAATAATAAAAAATATATGAAATATAGGTATATCTGTACATTTCAAGTTAAAAATAACTAAATATTGTTAGGTGTGAAGCTTAAAAGATACAAAATAATAAGCTCGTTAAAACTTTTGTAAGTAGTATGTGTTAGACGTCATAGTAAAAAGGCTAGTCATAACTTTGATACTGAGGGGATGGGGGCCTAGTCTAGCTCATTATATTTAGACCTAAACCTTCTGTCTTCGTATCTTCAATTTCGGCTCTAATTGGGTCGGGTAATGAAATCTTTAACTCAATTATTTTCTGATCTTTTACGTTCAATACTTTTTTTGTCGTTTTTGTATTCAACACACGTGTACCTGATATTTTTGGAAAAATATCAATTAGTTAATTGAATCATTACACATATTTTTAGATAATAAATCTTCTATTTCTTCTTCTTTCGGCTATTTCTCCACTGCTGGATATAGGCCTCTTCTATAAGAACCTACTTTCATTTCTCTTTTTTTCGGGCTATTTGGATCCATTTCCTGCCAGCGACAGGGACTATATCATCGGCTACATTTTCTAAAGCCAGCCTTGTCCCGTTTTCAATCCCATGGTCTCCATTTCAGAATTCTGGGTGTCCATTCCGTGTGTGGCAACATGACCTGCCCATTGCCAGTAATGTTTTACAACTCGATCCATGTCTGATTTCCTCGTTTCTAATTCTGTAGACTTACGCTTAGCATTTGTCTTTCTATGGATCTTTGAATGCATTTTAGCTTATGCACGGTCCGCGCAGTTAGCGTGATAGTTTCCAGACCACACGTAAGCACAGGCAGGATATACGTTTAAAACATTTTTTTCTTTAGACTTATGGGAATATCTTTGTTTTTTTAAGACATGCTTACGTCTCCCAAAGGATGCCCAACTTAATCAAATAATAATCTTAGAAATATTATCATAAATTAACACTCTTGTTATAACTTCACTAGGATATTTTAAATTAATGGCACAAACCTTTTAATTGTCTTTATACATGGTGGCTTATGATGATGCAAGAACAGATTGATAATAATAATAATTTTTAAAACGCCGTGATAATGAGATACGAGATCATTCTGATTTAACTCAAATGTTGGCTATACGAAACGAAGCAGTCTTCGCTAATTTGCTGTTTCTATGTTATGAGTTTTATGGATGTCAGTGGCAAATAAAATCCATTTTGAAGAAATGATACTCTGTGATCCAGACGACAAGAAAGGTTATATGTAATGTATTGTCCTGATAGCATAATCTTTTGAAACAGTTCTTAAATATTGTGAGCTAAGCTATTCAGATAATTAAGACCATCAAGCATAACTTATAGTTTTACTTGTTCTGGACATCGTTGTAGTATGATCCCAAAATAGTTCCTACATATTTTTGTCTATATGTATTTTAACGTTTATAGCTATTTTCCTATACGACTTGTTAACGTTTATAGCTTTTTTACAAAGGAAAAAAATGAAATGTACTAGCTGCCATACGGTTATGCAAAGTTTGAAATGATCCAAATTACTAGGTTTTTGAAATGAAATCGTTTTTGAATGAATATCATTTTAGAGCGATCCCAAACTGAATTCGGCGCCACGTTTTCTAGCGAGCTCGTTACCCAAAAAAACACTTGTTTAAACAGACAAAATTGAACAATGATGGTGTTGAAGAAAGAGTGACACACATATTTTCCCACGTCCATTCGAGTCTCCACTATTCTCCGAATACTTGGCCGAACAGGATGGTCTGTCTAAACAATGGAGATACTGTATCATTTCATGATATATATTATAATACGGATTTGAAGAATTTAGTCGAACCCTTTGTGGTAACTGCTCCAACACAATTAGTTGTTGTCAGTTCTGGTTGTTTCTGAGTGGGTTCTAGGGTCTTGTCTTGTGTACTTGAGGTATTATAACCTGCATAATAATAGGACACGAAACCTTTTAATAATACATAATTATTATTAAACCAATATTGTATTCTAGAGAATACTTTGATCCGTTGTATATTTATTATTTGTTTAAGAAGTATAAAAAGGTATGATTATTTAATTTAATTAGGTAAGTAAAGCAACGTGAAACCTTATATATTTTTATGCGCGATTGCATAGGTTTGGTAATGAACTGTTTTTTGATGCAGATATTTTCGGGGATAGCTTGCCGGTATCAAAAAATAATTTATGGATCTTTCATATATCGATAGCTGTCAAATATTTAGGTATGAGAGTGTCCAATACCCCATTTCCACAGTTTACCTTCTTGGGCTGAACTCTCCTCAGGTTCATGGTTTAATATTTATATCTATCATAAAGAATATGACTATTATTTGAATTTTGTTTTTTTGTGACTAAATATGTGTAATCTAATGTTTAATAACGGCAGCAACATTTTGGGTGAAAGGCCTTAGAGGAAAAAAAACTTATATAGCTGGAGTCGATCTATTGCCAAATTCGTTTTCGCTTATTATTTTTTATCGTTTTTATTACATCGAATCTTGGACTAATGCATTTATTTCTTTGTGTAACAATATTTATTATATTTTAATTCTTCCTTTATTCACACTAGTTGGCACATTTTCACGTTTTTTCAAATGATTTATTTTTTGTTTTAATATTTGCACCATTATTGATAATTTTAGTAAGGTGTCTAATTCTTTTTGTCTATTTTTATCCGAATCTATATTTTTATCTTTGTTTGTTATTAATTATTTTTAGTTTTGTAACAAGTAAATGTCTTATGCCGTTTATTGTGTAAATAAATAAATAAATAACTAAGTTAAGTTTGTCGATCGACAGATCTCAATAGAGCTCCATAGTATGTAGATATATTATAAATATAACACAAACGAGTTGGTTGTGGCAAACGCTAAACTCCTTACTACCAAGTCACTCCACAAAATATTCAATTTTTTTATGGGAAATTTTCAGTAATATATAATGTCAATCTCTCTAGCAGTAGGTATCCCACATTCTGATGTAGTTATCCATTACTAGTAATAACTGCTACAAAAACTCTGTATTTACATAATAGGTATAGATGTATAGAGGCGTAAACTTGTGTATTGTTAATATTTGTAATTTTTCAACCTATTTTATTTTTGTTATTATCTTATATCAAAGCAGTAATAAATTTAATCCTTTATTCCTACACTTTCCTTCCTGTCACTGGCAATTGCTGTCAACTATATATTTCGGTAGGTACTTATTGTTGTATTGTTATATTGTTTAATGATCATCTGTGGATAAACATAATTGGTCTGTATATTGTTTATTTCATAAAGTGTTCGCGCCATTTAATTGCCATAAAATAAAATAAAATAAAACATAATGCACTGTATTCGATGAACTTTGATGCCTTTGTGTATCGCCAGAAGAAGTAATGCACTAAGCCAATGGCCATTGGCAATCAAGAGGCTTCTTCTGGGATTCATCGTCTTCTTCCGCACTCATCACCGCCTCAACTACCGCATTTAAAAATTATCCGCCTACTTGTAACATTTTGCTAATATTCGCACCTGTGAGTTGGCAACACTAAAAACTTCGATTTCCCGCTTGTCATTCGCAAAGTACGGATCCATATTTGTTCGTGTCTATGTGACCGCCGCTTTTCGCCGCAAAATTAATAAAACCCGCTTACTTTCCAACCGCTACTTTCACCGCAAAATCTTCGCTATCTTCACCGCTATCTTCTACAATAACATCGCAGTTCATAAACATTTTCAACAGTTATTTCATCCGCTACATCAATCTTCAACGCCCGCTAACACTGCAAGAGAAGAGTGCCCTCTGCCAAAAGGATCTGCCAGCCAATTAAAGGTAAGTGCATTGTTTCCTTTTGGCTTATATACGAGGTATCATATTTATCGAACTGCAGTGCATAAAAATCGCTAATTAAATCAAATTACCAATACCAAATAGGTCAATGTTGCAATGAACCAGCAAACCCCCGCTACACCATAAAGTAAGTTTATTTGTATATATTATAAGACTGTTTGTCCCTTAAAAATAAATAAATAAGCAGATAGATATATTTAATATTTTATATTCCTATCTTATTTAAACTTATTTTCATATTTCATATCATTTTGTCTATGAAAGTAGGTATTAAATTTCAAACAATAAATTATTTAATCTACAAAAAAGAATTCAAAATACATACATATAACCATTGAATTCGTTACAAAATGCTTTAGATATAACAATACAATTTAAATGAGTGGCATTAGACTGAACGATTCGTTACATTGAACGAAATTCACCATTACTAATTCCGATCATTCAGTTCATCTGTTATTTATTTACATATACTCAATACTTTGCGTTTTGAACAATAACATCAACAAAAGATGACGGAAGGCAAATTAATTTAACAATGAGACTTGTTCAATAACTATAGAAATTATTGCTTGGCGAGTTGGAACGAGGATGACTCGAGATTTCCCAATAACATCAAACATTAATTCCTCCTCTTCTTCCTCTTCTTTTACGAGTTTGATGCGATCAAATAATAAACTCCCTATTAGCGGTTCAAACGTCTGAAGGTTGTTATTAAGTTGTCCGTTTCAAACGACAATCAGTAGGAGATTTCAACCGAATGCGAGCATGTTCTAACCTACCCGATGCCTGAATGCATATAAACAAAATCCGTATTACTTTATGATGATTGACATCGGAAATTGGTTTATAGGTTAAAAAACAATTTTGTGCTTGGAGAAAAAATGTTAAAAAAAAATATATGATTAAAAAAAATTAAATATTAATAACCAAAATTTTTCACCAGATCTCCATAAATTCTTGGAGATCACTGTCTTTCAAAAATAAATTTAGATATTTGTAAATCAAAATATTTTATTGGGAATCGAACCCAGGACGCCCGCACAGAAACCAAACGGCTTACCAACTGTGCCACGATCACTGTTTTTTCAAAAATAAATTTAGATTTTTGTAAATCAAAATATTTTAGGGAATCGAACCCAGGACGCCCGCACAGAAACCAAACGGCTTACCAACTGTGCCACGGCGGTAGTTATAATATAAAAAAAAAACTTATCTGTTGGGTATTGAACCCAGAAAGTCTGCACATAAGGCTTAGTAAATGTAAATTTTTAATTAAAATACATTTATACTGTCCATTTTACAAATTAGATATTGAAAAAATATGAAAACTAATAAAAATATAAAAATATAATAACTACTAAGAAAAAATATGAAAAATCAAAACAAACTGGGTCGATGGCAGAGCGGTTAGCGCGCTGGGCTAGTAATCCAGTAGTCGCGAGTTCGAATCCTGCCTCGACCGATTTCGTTCACCTATAGCACAAGCATTTATTTGCTTATTTTAGGGAACGTAGGAAGATGTATATTTACTTGTTTAACAAGGACATATTCATTTTTTTATGAAAAAAAAAAAAAAAAAACTATTGTAGTTTCTTGTATAATAATAAAATTTGAATTAATATTTTAAATGTTTAAGTTGCCATATCAACACTAAATGTGTCACGACGATAAAGTATATTAGCCAAAATATAGCAGTTTTGTTGTTTAAGCATGAAAAAAAAATTTTTCTTTTACGCTTTTTATTAAGTATTTCTTAACGGAATACTGGTTTAAAAAATATTGATTAAAAACGGAATTAAAAAAAAATCTCGACACACGTGTGAATATCAAGCCCATCCGGTAGATTTTGTTAACTGGCAAACCTGTGTAGTTTATTTTTCACATTTTCCGTTTAATCTCTTTTCCACTGTGTGGCAACATCGCAACATCGCGCTTGCATTGTTGCCGTCAGCGGATGCTTCTGACACCTGTCATCGGGGATGTTATAACGACCATTGTGAACGGCTCTTTTTTCATTTTAATAATAATCATTTTATTTTATTTCAACTCGACTCGTGTGTTGCAGACATTCGGCCATTTTCTTTCGCTGCTGCCTTTTTTGCCGCCACACAATATGGCGGACGAAGGAGATAACAATGATTTTAAAAATACTAAATTGAAAACGCTTTGATTAAATGCAGTTTTCAATGGCGTCGAGAGATGTCGTCTCTTAAATGAATTTAACATGGAATGCAGTTTTTTTATAACATCAGAATGTATCAGATTATATATAAATCTCGTGGCTATAAGCGAATCAATTATTCGACTTTTGCGCTGGGTTAGTAATCCAGAGGTCGTGAGTTCGAATCCTGCCTCGACCGATTTCGTTCACCTATAGCACAAGCATTTATTTGCTTATTTTAGGGAACGTAGGAAGATGTATATGTACTTGTTTAACAAGGACATATTCATTTTATTAAAAAACAAAAAAAAAATTAAAACCATGCAGCAAACATTGCGGATATATTTGTTTTAAATATTTTCATTCACTGCATGAATAATAGATGAACAATTATTATAGACATGATGTAACTACCTACACAAAATTATTCACAACTCACAATCGTTTAGACTCAATTTACTTTCTAAATTAATTTTTTCTGCGTATCGAACAATTTCATATCACTTTTTGTTCTATGTCAACTGATGTTACACAAACTACTCACAATACAATGACATAAGACGAAGATGCTCCAACTACAATGCATACTTTAAACATTTCGATATAATACATAAACCACAAGCAGATTTCAATACATAGAGGGTGGGTGGATGGCAGAGCGGTTAGCGCGCTGGGTTAGTAATCCAGTGGTCGCGAGTTCGAATCCTGCCTCGACCGATCTCGTTCACCTATAGGACAAGCATTTATGCTTAGTTTAGGGAACGTAGGAAGATGTATATGTACTTGTTTAACAAGGACATATTCATTTTTTTAATAAAAAAAAGATACATATTCCAATTTGATCAATGTTAGATAGATACCATAATCATATTCATCCAAATCTATCTCGCATACATACATACATACATACATACATACATACATACATACATACATACATACATACATACATACATACATACATACATACATACATACATACATACATACATACATACATACATACATACATACATACATACATACATACATACATACATACATACATACATACATACATACATACATACATACATACATACATACATACATACATACATACATACATACATACATACATACATACATACATACATACATACATACATACATACATACATACATACATACATACATACATACATACATACATACATACATACATACATACATACATACATACAATATATCACATATACATATTATACCGAATAACACGTGTACACTTGCATACTATATGCTATATACATATTATAGTATTATATATGTCACATTTATGTGAAATTGAAATTTGTTCCTCTTTGGTGAAAATATATTATTGTGATACAATGACCTAATATACTTGTAATATTATCATAATATTATATTCTTTACTTATAACATTGTAGCCTGTTCAGCATCATCAAACGCCCGCTATCACTGCAGGAGAAGAGAGCACTCTGCCAGCCTATTCAATATAAGTGCATTATTTTCTTTTGGCTTATATACGAGGTGTCCGTAACTATCGAACTGCAGTGCATAAAATCTCAACAATATCAAATTTATCAATAAAACTATTGAACCAGCATTTCCCCGCTGCTCCACCACTATTCCACAGAACTTAAAGAGTTAAAAGCAAAATATTTATTTTAGATACGAGTTCCATTTTCAAAGCCTTGGGGCATTCCAACAAATTATATGACGTATTTGGTAAGTCCACATCTGGTGAAGTGAGGTATATTGATACTAGAGGATTTTTTGGTACATATGTACCTTTATCTAAAGTGCCAATAGGGTTGAATCGAATGATTCGTACCACTTCAGGAAAACGTCTTTGAAAAATACAAACGTCTTAGAAAAATTTGTATCGTGTGAATATACAAAGTATTGTTTTTTTTTTTTTTAATAAAAAAATGAATATGTCCTTGTTAAACAAGTACATATACATCTTCCTACGTTCCCTAAAATAAGCAAATAAATGCTTGTGCTATAGGTGAACGAAATCGGTCGAGGCAGGATTCGAACTTGCGACCACTGGATTACTAACCCAGCGCGCTACCCGCTCTGCCATCGACCCATCTGTTTTTGCATTATTTAATTTTATACCTCGATGAACAATTATAAAGCCTTTAAGAACTTCTGCCATCGATACGGTACAATTGGAAGATTTTCATTAAGTTTACTATTTACAGGGAACTTGGACCCACCTCAGATGCTCTTAAGGTAAAAAGATCTGAAGGCAATGACAGTTTACGAATGTGAATCATCTATTCACATTTTTTTATTGATATACAGTTTTGATAGTAGATACCTATTGAGTAAGCAGTAGCAGAATAGCTTATAGAAGCCGAAAACCTTGGCGTTCCTACAAATTTTACATGTAATGAAATGCATAAAAAAATATATAATTACTGATTAGTAAAACTGTCATTTCAAGGAAAAAATATATTACTAATTCCAGACCTAATGTTTTTTTTTGTAAAACATACTACAAGATTGGAAATTGAAACTTAAATACGATCTTTTTCAGGGCTACAAAATGTAAATATTGTTTTGTCATGTGATTGAAATATATTTTTCATGACGGCAGAAATGATCAACGATGAATTTCCTTTCAGGGTTTGCGTAGTCTGAAGATTCTAGGCACGTCCCTGTAAGTAAGGTATTTAAATTACAGATTATGTTTTAAACCAATACACTCACTTTTTGCACTATGATGCCGAGATTACAAATCCAGAGGGCTACATGAGCTACTCTTATGCTATGGATTTCTTTGACGCTCACTTAGCGTTCTGTGAAAGGGCCGATTACTGTCGCCATATGCAGAGTGGCTGTTGGATCTTCCTACATTTCCTAGATCAAGCACGAATACTTGGGCTATAGATGAACGAAATCGTTCGAGGCGGATAGGGTGGGGTTCAAACTCGCCATCACTGGATTACTAGATATTCTAAAAATATGTCACATTATATGCATATGATCTGTATCTGAACAAATGACACAAAATATGATACTCTATGTACTTCAAATACATAAAAATATTAAGATGAATTGCATATCTAATATACATGCAAATATTCGAAGAAAAGTGCAAATTGGAGACAAAAATTTAAAAACGTAATATAGAGACGTTTATATACAAAATACTGAATCTAAAAACCCTCTAGAAAAAAATGCTACATAATCATTATCTACTTATTGAAAATAAAATTTTATGGAATTTCGAGAAACGAACAAAACATTTATTTAGGGTTGTCAAAAACCACATTTACCGGAGTTCACGGATCGCATTACTGTCGTGTAGTGGAATTGTTCCGTTTCGAGGGCCGGCATTATCCTCTTCGGTTGTCCTTTTCGCCCCCACTCGACCGCCTCGAGAGGGTAATTATTTTGTGGGCGGGCATTTTTAAGGAACTTTGGAATTTTCGAATAATTCTTTTATTTCAGTTTGGTGGACAAGAGAAAGAGGCAGCGGGGACAGGAATCTTTTCATATTCTATTTGTGATGACCCTATTCTTGAGACTCATTCTTCAAAAGTGTTTATCAATAAATAAACATAATATTGTACTCACACTAGCGGGCTTATTGTCATTTATCGAATTTTTCTAAACATTCATTTATATTCCTATAGTTAGATAATAAAGTGAAAAATACAGTTAACAGTATACCAGTAAACTGTGAAAAATAAATGTATGTTTTTTAAAATAGTAATGAAAATTAGCATGTTTCATATTTCACGAATATCAATGAAAATATTTGATATCGAATAACGATAATGAATAAATTGGTTGGAAAAAATATCAATGTATTAAAAAAAACATTAAGAGGACACTATGAAGTAATGGTAACTATCGCGTGCGTTAAAAATGGTTTATACGTTATTTAAATCATCGGAAACGGGTTTATACGTGATTTATTTTTATATGCATTTTAAGAAAAAACCTGAATAAAAATGAAAAAAACTATAAAACTAAAAACTAAGCCTTGAGAGACACTTGGGTCCGAATACAGAGTCCTACCTAAATACTAAATTCTAAATACTAACCATGTTTTCATTGCACAGTCGCTCACTTAAGTTAGGAGATCACGTGGCTTCCTAACTGGAGGATGCTACGACGTTTTTCAATGAGAATTACATTGCAGAGACATATCTAAATACTTAGCGCATGCGCATCGGCGTAAACTAACATTTGCGAATTGTCAAAAAGTAAGGTTGATAGCGAGGAACCTTACGAGTGGTTTAATACTTAAATACGAGATATTTTTTCGGTGAATGATGATTTTATCGTTGAGCTTCGTTGAATATGTATTTGGTAATTTTGTTTAATCAAATACCAAACAGAGTAAGTCAGCGAGCCATACGAGATGCCGAAAATTCGGTGGAATTTCAAAAAAATTGTTTCATCGAGCTGTCAGTGTGAGGTGTGAAGTTGGTTACATATATTTTTGTTGTTATAGCAAAAAAACATTTTAAACGTCAAACGTCAATACGTCAGAAAAGAGAAAGATAGCTTTCTAAGCCCATAGAAAGCTATCTATCTCTTTTCTTCATACACAATAATCTGAAATTCTACGCCATCGACCATAAGTTTGGCGTAGAATTTAGTATTTAGTTAGGGATGTCTCTGCAACGCAATTGCTTACCTCAAGAAAATACGAAAATCCATACGAAATGCCGAAAAATCGGTGGAATTTCAAAAAAATCGTGACATTGAGCTGTCAGTGTGAAGTGTGAAGTTGGTTACATATATTTTTGTTGTTATAGCAAAAAAACATTTTAAACGTCAAACGTCAATACGTCAGAAAAGAGAAAGATAGCCTTCTAAGCCCATAGAAAGCTATCTATCTCTTTTCTTCATACACAATAATCTGAAATTCTACGCCATCGACCATAAGTTTGGCGTAGAATTTAGTATTTAGTTAGGGATGTCTCTGCAACGCAATTGCTTACCTCAAGAAAATACGAAAATCCATACGAAATGCCGAAAAATCGGTGGAATTTCAAAAAAATCGTGACATTGAGCTGTCAGTGTGAAGTGTGAAGTTGGTTACATTATGTTTGTGTTGCTATAGCAAAAAAACATTTAAAAGAGACATTTAAAACGTTAAAAAAGAGACAGATAGCTTTCTGAGCCTATAGAAAGCTATCTATCTCTTTTCTTCATACACAAAAATGTGAAATTCTATGCCATCGACCTTAAGTTTGGCGTAGTATTTAGTTAGGGATGTCTCTGCAACGCAATTGCTAACTTAAGAATACTAAATACTCCAGTGAGGTTAGGACTAACTTAGGACTTAGAACTATTTAGGTACCTAGGACTGCGCATTCGGGTCTTCGTCTTTTATGAGGTATGTATCTAAATCATGCATTTTATTCAAGACCAACATTAATTTTACTCATCATTAGTACAGAAGACCATGCGGTTTTGGTCTGACACCTGTCCATCTGTGTCCATCCCTACAAACGCCACCTCTGATACAAATTTCGACTTGGTAATTTTACCGGCCTATTAGTTTGTAAAATAAATAAACTCTTCGGTCGGTGGCCAAGATGGGTAGGAGGTCGGTCATTAAGACTAGATCCACCTCTTCAACGTCTACCTCCACCACCACCTGCTTAGGTAGAATCGCCATTGAACAACTGACAGCTTGGATATCCATCAACACAATGCGGTTATTTGTTCAACTGATTGGCATTTATCGTGTCATGTTCAACACGGGTAAATTTTTTCAGCTATAACAGGACCACGGCGAGGTATTTAACAGCCCTACGTTGTGTTTTTTTTATCAAATGTAAATATTTTAATCACACGAAAAACAAATTTTAAAAATTATATTTTTTTCTTGTTCTTGTCTTTTCAGTAGGTACGTGAAAATATTATTTCATAATTATTTTAATATTCATATTTTAATGAACAAATACAGAAGAGAGAGAGAGAGAGAAAATAAAGTAGGTAAGTACCTACCTATTTATTATTACAGAAATATAAATGGTGTGAGAATTTCATATTAATACAATTTGACTGAAAATACTAACTATTGCCAATCTAAAAAATTTTTTGATTAAAAATAAATTTTATGTAGGTACAAATAATCTTGTCCAAATAAATATTTATTAATAAACAAAAAATAAATGTACATACACACATACAAAAATATCCCGCAAACAGGGCATATATGGGTCGATGGCAGAGCGGTTAGCGGTTAGTAATCCAGTGGTCGCGAGTTCGAATCCTGCCTCGACCGATTTCGTTCACCTATAGCACAATCATTTAAACTTATTTTAGGGAACGTAGGAAGATGTATGTGTACTTGTTTAACAAGGACAAATTCCTTTTCGTAAAAAAAAATATATTTAATTCAGCGACAGGTGTGCGAATGTGCATTCCCTTCGTGGTGGCATATAGTAATATTGTTAATCTTCCCTTTTAATCCTTTTATAGATCCTATTGATTCCGATTCTCCATCATTTATATATTTTTATTAGTTTATAAAATTTGTGTTAAATTTTCTGGTCTTTAAGTGGGTACCTAATAAATTATCTATTTAATGTACTTATTTTGTTGTTGTGACTGTTTTTTACCTTAATAAATAAATAAAATAAAGCACGACACGTGTGTGTATACCCACACACCATTCGCATCTCATCTAAAAAGCCAACTTTTAAAATGGGTGGTGATCCTAATTGCTGTTGTATGTGAGATGTTATTTTACTTCTTGTATTTTCTTTCTTATAAAACTATGATTATAGAAAAGATATTCTAAGCCGGTGTCACACAGAAAATGTGACACCGGCTTAGAATAGTGATATGAAGGTAACAAACATGTCCATATAAATATTTAAAAAACTAAACAAAAATAATTAGGTATCAAATCACACACCTGTCGCTGGTAACCCCACATTGTGGCATATGCCGTGATGGTATTAATGAATGTTTTTTTTTCTTATTCCATCTTCTAATAATAAATAAAAAATATCTGCTTTAGAAAAGACCAATACACTCCATTACATTATAATACACTTAATGCTTAGTAATAATAATATTTAACCTTAGCATTATCATTTTTTATCGTAATTATGCTACAATTACCGACCTAATGTGAAATACTAATAATAAATAATAGTCGAACCACCATACAACACACTGTCAATATTAGCACTGTTTTTTATCGAATATCTCATTAAAGTTTTATTGTAATAACGTATATCTCTCGTCAAAGTTACCTTTTATACATCAAAATGATTATATGTTTAGACCAATAGGTCATTCTTATTAGTTCGAGTGTTTTATGGCTTAACTAGCATCTATAGCATGGTTTTTTAACCTGTGGTTCTCAATGTATCTCTCTTCTTCTTTGATTTGGGATGGATTCTCTTCCTCCACTCCGCTCGATCTTCAGCGACTCTCTTCAACTCTGTGTAGGAGGTATACTTCATGTCCTCGCACACCTATTCTAGATACTCCCGGTGGGGACGCCCTCTGCCAGTTGTTTAACATTAACTCATAATATATATTTAACATTAACCCTGGATGGTTGGAAGAAATTGCCATTAGGCAATAAGCCCGCCAGTGCACTAATTATATGTACAGAAAGATTCAAATAAATAAATGAATAAAAATGCATACTACGAATAGTAGCTCACGTAGCCCTCTAGATTGGCAATTTCGGTACCCTAGTGGCCTAGTGCAAAAAGAACAATCGACAAATGTGAATGGAAGATTCACATTCGTGGATTGTCATTGACTTCAGATCTTATTTTATGAAAACCATCAGAGGTGCGACCAAGATCTCTGTACAATATTGTGATATTAGGTACCATTTATTGTGACAAGGATATCACCTATATTTGGTACAAGTAAAATAATATGTGTAAAGGAGCACTTTTTATTGAGACTATCATCAATAGGATGTAAGGAAGTTATTACTTTAAGGGGGGGACTGCTGCCCACGTACCTATTTTTCAATTTGATATACCATCATTATTTCTTATCAAATCGTTTTGAAAAAAAAACTTAGGTAGATAGTTTGGGTATTAATAATGAAAAATATATCCTTACTTTTTGATAATGTTTTGTATAAATTCTTGTAGAAAAATAATGGCATACCCCGATTTTCAACGTTTCTCTTATATTTTTAATAAAATATAAGGCGTAGTTCAACATATTTTTTTTTAAATTAAAGAAGACAAAAATATCTAGAAAAATATGATGTGACGTTTCATTATTGCTTCAGATTTAGTTTATAAACATAAATAACATTTATTTTCCATTTAGCGCCATTGCGAAATATAAGTTTTTTAGGTATATTAACTTAACCTGATGAATTAATGCAACGTTACATCGTATTTTTCCAGATATTTTGATCTTCTTCAATTCATAAAAAAATATAATGCTCTATACTTTATAGTTTTTTAGAAATTTAAGATAAATGTCAAAAATCGGGGTATGCTTATTATTTTCCTACAAGAATATATACAGAACATAATAATTAAAAAGTTAAGGTAAGTATATTTTCCTTTATTAACATCCAAACTAACTAGGTTATTTTTTTCAAAATGATTCGAATCTCTTTCAGGGATTAAAATCGCTGTTCATAAACAGAAAATACTAAAGATCTCTAAAAAATGTATTTTTAAATCTCAGTCACCCCGTATGGAGTACGGGTTTATTGATATAATTTTAAATAAGGGTCTTCTTTGTGTACTCTCCACAATAGTACAACAATACCCGTCGATGTTGATATGTAGGTATGGTTTATGTCAGCTGTCAATAGAAATTTAATAATATCATCAAATTGAACGGTTATTATCAAACGCCTAATAGTTATATTTTTAATAATAACCGCTTCTATGAAATAGTGGAGAGTTTCGATTTCATAATTTTTAAGCATATTTTTACATTTATTTCTCAACAATGAATAGATCATTGGGCAAATAATGTAGAATATAACGTCGCTCTCTGCCTCACTCTAACACATGTAAACAATGTCAGACTCACTCTTGGTGGACAATGACAGCACTATCTATTTTACTTCGTACTGAATAAGCTTATTAGGGATTGATTTGAAATTGGTTGACTTTGCTAATTTTTTTTTAGAGTTCTTAGATGGGTCGATGGCAGAGCGGTTAAGCGTGTTGGGCTAGTAATCCAGTGGTCGCGAAGTCGAATCCTGCCTCGACCGATTTCTTTCACCTAAACTAACTTACTTTAACACCATCAAATTAGAAAACTCCAGTGCTCGACCACCCGGATGCCGCTTTTCTTCGCTGTCACAGTGTCTTCATGTGTACATGTAGCTCCAATCAAGGGGCATGAGGGAAGGTGTGATTGTCCTGCACAGTGCCACACTCACAAGTATCTTCCTCTCTGTAGCCCCATTTTTTGAGGTTACTGCAGCAGCGGGTGACGCCTGTTCTTAGTCTGTTGAGTGCCCTCCATGTTGCATATGGTAAGTTGTGTCCCACTGACATCTCCTCGGCTGGAGATAAGTGTGTGGGACTGGCACTCTCTGCACGCCACAATGATAGCCGTCGGGCTCCGGGTGGTTCGACCACAGGAGAAGTCGACTCCAGGAAACTCTTCCTTGACTTAAGTCTACACTGACGCGTCTGAGATCCATGTATGGGGTGTCTAGGGCCAGTATTAAGTTATGGAACAAGCATTTATGCTTATTTTAGGGAACGTAGGAAGATGTATATGTACTTGTTTAACAAGGACATATTAAAAAAATTGATAAAGTGTTATACCATTTTAAAATCTTAGCTAAATGGGCTATCTCTTAAAGAAAGTTGCCATGGTCAGTGTTGTACATTTTTTTTACAGGGTGAAGTGTTAAGGCTAAGTCACAAAAATTTGTAGACTTTTTACTACTTAAAATAGAGAAATTAGAAAATTTGCTGCCGCAAGACCTAAAGATGTGGTCCAGGGTGTTGATTTTCACGGTAAAAAATATATTAATATAGTAACAATAATGAACATTTACTTGCACCCTGCGCAAGTGGCGATTTTATTCCTGTATGTCAATTTCATCCAACTAACCAGTATTTCCAGTCCGGAGAAGCAATATTTACGTGAGAAATAAATATTCTGTTGCAAAAACTAAGAAACTCATTTTTTCCATATTTTTTTTAATAAACTGTATAAACCTAGCCTACATCCAGCACTCAGCTAATCGTTGACTTTTGGAACACCCTGTATATATTTCATCAAGTCCAAATGTCAGGAATAGCAACACCACCAACAACAATCACTCATTCCCGCCATAGAGAGAGAGAGTCATACTGGAGAGTTGAGTGTTGGCCACATTCCACTACTTTTTTTTCTTTCCTTCGTCGATGCCGAGGAATACGGCTCGGCTCGTGTTAAAGATTTAATATAATAATTTTTAATGAACGACTCTGTCAAAATAAAACGTTCGTTCGTTCATTTCATATAATAATGTTATAATTACGACACTAATTATCGAAACAATAACAAGGGGAATGTATAATTGATAATTATGGACTAATGGTTTAATCGATAAATACATAATTGACAGGGCGTTGAATTATTAATTCAATTATAGGCAAATGTAGATTGAAAAAACATTTCAAACTGTCATTTAATTTAATAAAAGCGCAAACTCCCGCTATGCAGTCGTATTAACCACTAATGTTTGAGAATAAAAATGGCTATTTTTGATATAACTATTTTTTTATATTTTAAGTATTTAATTTTTATTTTGATGCATTTTATAATTTACAATCCTGGTGTATTATATAGTATATATGCTAGCATTAGGGTCATGCTGATAATCAGCTGCTGGGGTGTAAAAGCTAAGTTAAAAATTATAAATAAATTTGATATGGTAAAATAAAATCAAAGTTTTCAGTTCTACTACTTTAATGACACTGACTAGTTGCGGTCATCCAGTGACCATTTTTAAAGTGTGCAAAAACAAGAGGTAGTTTGTGCTTATAATATGTCTGGTTAAGGGGTTTACAACATTTTTTTTCCTACAGTTCAATTAGTGTTGCTAGAAAGAACTACTGACAAAGAAAAATAGCAAACAAAGCGAAGCGTACAAATACAAAGAGAAAATAAATAATTTACATTGCAAAATTATTGAATGCTGAAAAATATTCAAATGAGGGTGGTTTAAATTATCTTCAGTTTTCTTCTTTAATGGGGACATGGCATGATGGTGTCAAATTATTGTGGTTTAAAATTATCTTCAGTTTTTTTCTTCTTTATTGGGGACATGGCATGATGGTGTCTGTTACGGGACATGGCATGATAGTGTCAAATATTAATTTCACACGCACCCAATAACAAGTTGCCACATTCTGGAGACTTACGATATTAATCGTCTCACAGAACCAGACTGAAAACAAATTAAAAATTGTTTCTCCTGTTACCCCATATTGTGGGGTATGTCGTAATTATGTTATTTGTAGATATGTAGGAAATCTTATTTTCTTTTTTGGTTGTCTCAATATTTTTTTAAATCAGTATTTGTTATAATCATAAAAATAAATAATTAAATAACATGCCGGCTTTACACACACGTTGCAGTCACGTGATCGTTTTAGGTCCACAGAAGTTTCTTCCCAAAATGTGCCCCCTCCGCCATTTCCCAAAACGGTACATAAATGATATAAAATTCGCTTCGCACGCTAACTCAATTAGGCTCCCGAATATCTCTCTTTCTCTTTATTTCTCTCTCTCTCTATCCTACAATATAATATAATAGACATGATGATGACATGAAATGTGATTAAATAAACGCATTATCGAATAAACAAACCCGTCGGACGATATTAATATTCGTGCGTAATTTAATATATCCTGTGATTTATGTACTCGTGTAGTGGGGACACGAACCGATAGCGTAGTTCTCTACGCAAAGCTTAGTGGCGCACCCGATAGGTGGCGACACAAGTCAAGTATTAATAAAAATATCTTACGTGATTTATCATGGAAAGAGAGAAGGACGAATAATGTGTCTATACTTAAAGAGCTCTACATCAATACCAGACTTTCGACACTGCATCCAAAGGAAAAGGCACTCTGATTCTTTGGTCATGTCTCAAAGAGAGAAAGCGAAATCCTCGAGAGGTCTGTGATGCTGGAGAGCATTCCCGGAACAAGACTGAGAGGGAGATCAACTTGACGATTAGAGATGAGACACACCATGCTAGAGAGAGACGCCTGGATGAGCTTTTTGTGTGGTACATCTGTTGGGAATCACGACGCAGAAAGAGAGAAGGAAAGATTTTTTTATTGTTATTTTTGATCCTATAAATCTTTAAATATATACAAAATAATTTATCATGTTCTAGTTTATTTTTCTAATTCTATTCATTTGATATTCCAGCACAAATATTTAATATAGTATGTTTTATTTTATATTTATTTATTATTATAACGGAGGAGATTTTTATTTAAAGATCATTTCTCACACAATTCTTGCTTCTTTGGGCTAGAATCACTGGTTATTGTAAGAAATATCCATGTAGCAATGAACTCGCCAATTGTGGAGGATGCAAGGATGTGTCAGTTTATATATATTGTATATAATACGGGAAAAACAAAATTAGAAAAAAGTATTTATAACACCCCATGCAAAAAAATGTAGGTGCGCAATATATCATTCAAAAAACATTATTCAAATATTTATTTCTCCTTAACACACTAGTGCTTGCTCTGGGGGGCATCTTAAGATATTATAGAACTCCATAACATAATTATGTCCATGATATGGATAAACATGGATGATTTTTATTTCGCCAGTTGACCACAATTGACTCCCTGAAGTGAAGTCTGTCAATTTTGTATTTTTTATATACCTCCCTACTTTTGACGGTGAAATGTTTAATTTATACAAATGATGGAAATAAATAAAAAATATATCTTCATCTACGTCAGTGGCACCACAACCTAGGATGCACATTGAAAAAATATATACCAACAATTTAAAAAAGACTGGGAATCAAAATATTATTATTACTTTTGAAATTTATTTGTTTTTAGTTTATACTGTTTATACTAGGTGTAAGAATGTGTATTTTTTAAATTTAAACATATATAAACATAGATAATAGTAATATTCATACATTGATGAAAATGCTAGCTATTTTTAATTTTGAAATACCTCCTAAAATGTATTTAATGAGAATAATTATACATTGAATTAGTTGTATAATATGATCTTTATTATTGTTGTTTGGCTTTATTATATATATTATTTTTAATCTTTTTCTAATCACGATTTTTTGACATTATGTTTTTGAGAAATAAAGAATTCATTTATATATTTATTTGGAAGACAGTAAAAACACAAAAATCAATGTTATTTATTTTATTAAAATAATTTTAATATTTAATTAATAATTAATTAATAATTATGTTGCGTTCCGTCGCTTTCATTTCTGCCGCGGTAATACGATTTGTCGAATCGAAAGCGAGCGTGTTCCATGTCATAATAAATCATAATAAAAATTCATAACAAACTAATGACATTAGGATATTATAACAATGTATGCGGAGACTATTTTCTTGCCGTTGTTGTTGGGGTGGTTTGGGGGGAATGGTAATTTGATTAAACGCTATCATGGCTTACAATCACGGTCGGTTACATTCTGTAACAATCATAACAATACAATGATAACAAAACGGTACACATATAATAATATACAATGCATTACCCACTACTAACTCAATTACTAGCATTTTTAACTTGACTTGTATTTTCTTGGAGGGGTTGACAGTTGGCAAGTTATGATACATACATATATCTACCCGCAAATCAAATTATTGAAAAATGTAGAAATGATTCACTTATAAATAAATAAACACTTTCTTGCGTCCGGCGCAAGTGGCGATTTTTATGCCATTTGACAATATATTTTATCAAATTAATCAGTGTTTTCAGTTAAAAGAAATATTTCTTCAGCTTACCACCCTATATAAATAAGATGTTTATATATAAATAAGATTTTTATACATAAATAAGATTTTTATATATAAATAAGATTTTTACATATACATAAGATTTTTATAAAGTTAATAACCGGTAGAGGAGAAATTTATGTAAATTTATTTCTCACGCAAATATTGCTTCTCTGGGCTGGAAACACTGGTTAGTTGGAAGAAATTGCCATACGGCAATAAACTCGCCACTTGCGCAGGGTGTAAGGGAGTGTTCATTATTATTAATTTTTTTTTGCGTGCCGTGATAGCTTTTATGTGTTTTGACCGATGAAAAAGAATGCTCTTAGTTTACAATCAATTTATTTATTTATTTATTTATTATTATAAATACAATTACACACTAGAGCTAGAAGTGAGTGTATACATATATGTATTGATAAGTATGATATTAATATGAATTGGATCTTTAGACTTTATTTGATTTTTATATGGGTCGATGACAGAGCGGTTAGCGCACTGGGCTAGTAATCCGGTTCGAATCCTATCTCGACCGATTTCATTCACTTATAGCACAAGCATTGATGCTTTAGGGAATGTAGAAAGATTTATTATGTACTTGTTTAACAAGGATTTATATTCATTAAAAAAAAATACAGAAAAGAATTTTATAGTGAGACATACGTCATATGCAATGCACACAAACACATCACGATGAAACTCATAATATGTGCTCTCTACGACATGATACCTATGGAAAAATTTTATAAAAAAACTATTAATTTTTTTAACCATAAGTCAAAAAAATGATACTGGATACAAAAACTTGTGACTAAATATTACTTGTCACAAAAATATTGTGATAAATGATTATTGGTTGAAACAAAAATGTGCTTGAATTGTGTGCTTGAAAATGTTAAGTATTATTAATTTGTAACAAAGAATTGTGATAAGTATCTTACTTGACCAAAAATACATGTGATATGACTTTTCACAAAAAAAATGTGATACTATACCTATCACAATTTACTCATACATGAGCCCCTAGATCAGCGGTCGGGTAACCGGGGTAAATTACCCCGGATGGGGTAAAAATGTTTTTGGGTAATAAGGAAATTTTTCAAGTTTGCTATTTCATAAACGTGTTAGTATTTTTAAAAACATAATCAATTCAGGTTACATCAAAAAGTCCCAATTTTGAAGTAATTGCATCTAACATGAAGCAACATCATTTCTCCAAAAACTGAAATGGAAACCTGAAAATCTGAATTTTTGTTTGATCCCATTTGAGAATTTTATTTTGTTTGGCTATTACATACCTACTTAATATTTTCATGTAACTTTTTTTATAATTTCCGTGTAAATTAATAATGTTTATTTAAATATACATTGATTGTCTTCTTTTCAAAATGGGGGGAAGGGGTAATATCGACTTATGCAAAAAAAATTTGGGGTAATGGTTATAAAAGTTCCCCGACCGCTGCCCTAGATAAAAAAACTAAATAGATATTTTTATTTTGTATTGCTTCTCGGGAAACTAACTGGTTACTAAAAATTGCCACATTCTGGATGTGAACGATAATTATCGTCTCACAAGACTAGAGTGAAAATACAATTTAAAATCTGCGTTTCCACTTTTGGTTCAGCAGTCAGACATCTAATCAACTTAGCTACAAAGGTCTGTTATACATAGCAACTTATTCCACGACTTCAGATATTTTAACAATTTTTAAATGTTAAATATTCCATGACGGTATTTGGTAATAAACAAGTTCGTTAAAAATCTCTATGGGAGGGTAAAATATAAATTTTCGTTTACTCCTATTGTATCCATAGAGATACATATTATTGAAATAAAATTGAATCAATTATAAAGTTGAAATTAATTGAAATTAGTTGAAATTTAATTATTACCATACGAGTGGTTTTTTCAATGACATGTCCAATCGAGCGTTTGGCTAATTTTTTGCATCGTTGAATTTTAACAATTAACGAATCATCACCAATTTGGACACAACAAATTATCGGTTATTAATTTAAATCTGAATTTATGAACGAAACGAGGTTGTTGAATTTAATCTGTTTATGGTTCAAAAATAGACATTTCATTTTCATTTGTTATAATAATTGTTAGTTGATTAATTAATTTTATATTAAAATTCACCAAATGTTTCTTGTAATATTTTTTTATATATAAAACGTAGGTCATTTTATTATCTGTTCATATTACTCAACATAAAAATCATTAATATTTCACAAATGAAAATGTTTTTTTCTGTGCATATCATTAATAAATCATTAATATTTCACAAATGAAAATGTTTTTTATGTGCATATCATTAATAAATCATTAATATTTCACAAATGAAAATGTTTTTTCTGTGCATATCATTAATAAATCATTAATAAATATTTCACAAATGAAAATGTTTTTACTGTGCATATCATTAATAAATCATTAATATTTCACAAATGAAAATGTTTTTTCTGTGCATATCATTAATAAATCATTAATATTTCACAAATGAAAATGTTTTTTTCTGTGCATATCATTAATAAATCATTAATATTTCACAATGAAAATGTTTTTTCGTGGCTCAGTTGGTTAGATATCTGACTGCTGAGCCAAAGGTCCCGGGTTCGATTCCCGGTGGAGACACAGTTTTTAATTGTGTTTTCAGTCTGGATCTGTGAGACGATTAATATCGTAAGTCTCCAGAATGTGGCAACTTGTTATTGGGTGCGTGTAAAATTAATATTTGACATAGTACCTGTTAGTTGCCCGAGAAGCAATATTAAATAAATAAATAAATAAATATCATTAATAAATCATTAAAATTTACCAATGAAAATGTTTTTTTCTGTGCATATTATCAATGAATCAGTCGATAAGAATTTAATAAACAAAAATGATTGTCTGTGAAAGGATATAAACTATATTAAACCAAAATAAGCGATTTGATTTTACAAATAATTATAATAGAATAGCGCTCTTGGAAAAAAAATCTTATATCATAAAATGGCGCTCTACGAATATTTGTATAGCTGGGTTATAATCATTATAATATAGCAAATATATTTTCATAAATAATTTAATTGATAATCATGGAGTTTCGCCAAAAATTATTTGTCGGCCAAATAAATAAAAAAACACCCCTTTGAAAGCAAAGTCACATCCCGCTCGCCTATTTACGCTTGCGTTGAGCATCAACTTCAGCTAGTGGTTGATAATAATCACAGAAAAACATTATAGGCAAGTGTAACGAGCGTCTAATGAAGTGTTATAGCTCATTGTTAGTTGCGTGCCAGTGAATAAAAAAAGATACATACTAAAAAGATTCGTTACAATGTGAACACAATGAAGACGCGTGTCGGTGCAAGGTACGTGACTCTCCCCCGTGCCGCGGGCATAATACGGACGAAGCCAACGGCGGACATACAAAATAATTAGGGGAAGCACGCGCACCTAATAATAATATGCACGTGTTTAAAAAAATATTAGTGTTTAATAAGTAACAGGAGTGTTATAATTATTACTTAGTCAATACATCAGAGTATTTAACTGAGTGTTTCCTAAGACAGAGATAGCCCCATTCCTTTTTTTATAATTCTTTTTGTCCAAAATTCCAGATATCTCTTAATTGATAATGTGACATCTACAACCCACAAGTTCATGTGTTATTTTTAAATATTATACTTTATTTTTCACATTTCATTTATGAACTTGTGCATATTTTTTTTATTTTGCATTTTCGAATTTCACATTTGGGTTTAATTATTATTTACTTTCGTGTAAAAAAAAAGAAAGCGCGCCCTCGTCGTATATTTTCTTACGAAACGGAGCTTTACTAAAAAAGATTGTTATAACTTTCTACAAGTTTAATAAAATATGCATATAAAATCATATAGATTTAGTAAAATTGTAATGTCGATTTGTTTTTGGTTAGGTTTTGTCATCTACAATACGTCATGTTAAAATTAGTAATTTGTTTATCAGGATAGCAGCGCATAAGTAATGGTATTACCATAGGCCCGAGATATCAGTTGGCCCTTAAATCGTTGGATTTGGTAATCCAAGTTAAAAGTTTAGGGAAGATTAAATTTCATTCGCGTATTTCAGTGCAAAATGAAACGTCAGTTACGTAATCTTCAACTATAGATATATTTTACGTTTTTCTATGGTTATTGTCTATAACCGTCTATAACGCATCTGTCAAAATTGTAATAACCTTAAATGATACGTGACGCGAAGCTGTGACTAAATATTATTTTATTATTATAACAACACATTATTTTATTTGTTTCATTACACAGCATGTTACTTTTTCAATTTTTTATACCGATCGATGTTTTTTTCATTAAAATCAATCATTGTAGTGAAAAAATGTCATTGAATATGTACTACGTACCAACGTAGTTGTAGTACTTCAATGCAAAATGTATGTACATTTTACAGATGGATATGGAACTAAGTGATAATGGTAAAATAGTGTCTTATGTAGAAAATTTAAGAATACACATTATATTTATAGAAACAGGATGGATCAATTTAAAAAGTGGGATGAAAAAACATCGCAAAAATAAAGTTGCGTTCCTGACGTTTCATGGCTGACAGCTTATTTCGTTTGTTGTCAGGCAATACATTGTAATTATGTAAAAATGAAAATAAATATTAAATACATGAACCACTTCGATATCGTCTTTTATTTTAACAACAAAAATAAATCATTGCATAGTTATTTGTAGTATAAAATGAAATAAAACATTAAAGCGTGCGGCGATTAGTACGCCACCTGGCGAAAAAGACTAGAAACAATACTTAACTCAAGATTAAGACACGCGATCCGCCAGAAACGTTGAGTTAAATATTTGTCGTTTAGTGACGTATTTAAGGGAAGATTAGGTACTGAAATACGCAATATTTTTGTTAAACTTGAGTTAAACTCCTAAGGGCCGACTGAAATACTGGGCCATAGTATGTAATGTCTGGGTATTATTGAGTAGTGTTCTAAGTATCCACTAATCTCCCACATCACAAGCGAACTACACGATACGCCCCCGATCCAGTGGCGTGGAAACCACCGCCTTAGTGGGACAGCCGTGCGCACGCGCCCCACCTTGGTAGGATTATACTCTAATCTCACATAATACACTTCACAACTCCACACACTTACATATATAAAACAAGGGGATAACTAGTTTATGAGCTGAATCACAAATTGACAATCTATAGATTTAAATATGAATGAATATCATACAAATTATTATAAATATTAATTCATAATGTGCCGTTTAATGATATAAGATTACTCTAACGTCGTTATGTATTTTTTTTCTACAAAACATAGAATAGCGCTTACACTCTTGCAGTCTTTTATCACTGTTTTTGATCTATATTGTTATTATTGTTATTGTTATAATTACATCACGTCATTGTAATTGTCATAAATATCATTGTAAACGAAAATACAACAGACAAATTAACATCTCACATAGTTCAGCAATAAGGATCACTGTCTATTCTGAATGTTGCCTTTTTAGATGAGAAGTGAGTTTTGCTTAGGGATACAACCATGTGCCGTGCTTCATTTTATAAGGTAAAGCACACCCGCACCCCAGTCGCCGATTGCCCCACATTGTGGGAAATATGCAATATACAAAATGAATGTTTGAATAAATTAACTAATATCAATGCTCAGAGTTCCATTGTATGTCAAGTTTTTTTTTACTTCAAACTCAAGTTATTTACTTCACTGAAACTGCAATCATAGTAAGCCGCTTTATTTACTTTGTGATCGGTAGATCAATCAATAAAAGCCTTATCAGCCGAAACAGTCGTCCTGTAAAAAGGAAATAATCTGTGAAACATATATTAGTAAAAAAAAAGATTTTATACCACCCTAATGATGTTTCTCATATCATATAAGAAATGATATCTCATATCATATAAATATTCTCATATTATTCATTTATAAAATGATTATTTTGACAGGCATTTAATAAATAGTGTAGGGAGGGGAGGGACTGACTGTTGTCCTCTGTCTCTAGAGAGAGATATCCTCCCCCTGTGAAATGTCGTAATAAAATAAAATAAAAAAATAACGTATAATGAAACGATATATGGCGCTTAATCGGAGATGTACTGTAATTGTATTGGTACATTTAACTTGCGAATATAGGGTGTTTCCAAATATGTTGTTTTATTAAAAAAATATTAAATTATTAAAATTTTGGTACAAAATATTAATAAAACAGAGTCTGTATCAGAAAAAAATCTGTATTTATCTATTTATTTATCTCAAACTTATTTAACAATTTTATTGAAAATAGAAATTAGTGACGACACTGTTTCATACATTTTGTATGGCAGTACCTATATACACTACACAATATATACGGGGACTCAATAGTTTAATACTGTATCTCCAAACATACATACATAAATACCATCATGCTGTTCATATTCTGGGTAGGAAAAAAGGATTGACCTCCATACTATCTTATCCTGACATATATACTTACACGTTTTGTATAGAATACAAAATATTTTAAAATATCTATCAATTTGTGTTTACGTGTTATAGTCTGGTAGGTACGTATTCTTCAATTATACACACTATCGTAATGGACAGTTGAATCTCATGTGTCACATACAACAAGTTGTGTTAATGTCGAGTCTAAAATAGAAAAAAATCTTATTATTTTTTATAAACGTTAAAAATAAAAATAACGTTTATAACTCATTTCCACTATTTATAAAGACTACAACCTACAACCGGTTTTCATGCTAAGCACATTTTCAAGTAGACTACTTGAAAATGTGCTTAGCACGTAGGTTGTAGTCTAAATAAACAGTGGAATTAAGTTATAAACGCTTTTTATTTTTAATGTTTATTAAAAAATTTAAGAAATTTTAATGGAATTCTATCAAGAACTTTAGATCAAAAAATTAAATCTAATTAAGAAAAAAATATTCTTTTTTTGAAAAATGTCCATTCACTTTGTAACCATGCTGTAACCGACAACACAAAACAGCAAATAGAACAAATCTGTTTTGGGAAGTAGGTACTCTGGTATTTATAGATACTATGTAGTTAAGAGGGTTGTTCCCTTGCACTATATATACTTATTAAAAGATACCTACCTCTTAATTCAATTACCTATTATATTATTTAAGAAACAATAGATTCTAGATATTATTCCAATAATAATAATAAATTCATTCATTCATACATAAACTACATACTATCACGGCATATCCCCACAATGTAGGGTAATCAGCGACAGGTGTGCGGTTGTGAATCTTGCCATGACCGATTTCGTTCGCATATAATACAATTTTTTTGCTTAGTTTACGAAAAGTATGAGAAATATTATGTACTTGTTACAATAACATATTCCTTCTTTAAAAAAAATGGTACTTACTTACATAAAAAAATTATAACGTATTGGTATTCTCTCATATTATGAAATATTCGTCACTGTTACGATTGTCATATATTTATCGTCCTATTGAGTATTTCATTTCGACCGCCAATTAGGGCGTCTACGGCAGATAATGGTCGAAACTGAACGAGTAGGTACATTGTATTCCCAGCAAACTGAAACAAATATTAATAATTTCAGATGGAAGTCACGCGCTACCACCCGCTGACTTCAACCCTCGGCAGTCTCATTTTGCGTATTTAGATACCAAAAGGGGGTTGTATCGATCCTGGGACCGTTCCCTTGCACGACCACCACTACTACATACTCCTTGTTTTTTTACATCCGATATACTTTTTTATTATTTTTTTATATGTATTATTTTCCATAGTAGGTAGGTACATGAAAACCTACCTACATGGCGTTGCCATAGTAGGTAGGTACATGAAAATTTTAACTTTAAAGGATAAACTAAATTTGTATGGTTACCTACAATAATTGTTAAATTATTTCGTTTTTGGGAGAGATTTACATATAGGTAGGTAACATCGCGACTTTTCAAAAAAAAATGTGGGATAACCAACGAAAGGTGTGCGGGTGTGCAAAACCATATAAAATGAACCACGACGCATAGGTACGTAAAATGTGAATTCGGTTTAACCAAACATCTGTCAGATCTCACCTTAAAAAATATTCCTTTTTTACCTGAAGGTCGTTTTGCCTGGTATAAAGAGCCTTTTTTGATAAAATTAGAAAATGAAACAGCCCTTACATACCAACTTAAGAAACTATGCGTATATGTACAGTTTTACAATACTTCCCATATACATAATTATATTTTTTGTTATAAGGTATAAACTTAATATATAAAAATCTTCATACATGCCAATCTCCGAAACCGCTCAACCAATTTCAATGAAACTTTCTACATTTGTATGATTTGTGCAAGATTGAGAGGTAGAATATTTTTGGACCCGATAGGTGGCACGCGCTGTTAGCGAGATTTTAAACAATTATATAAATATAATGTTAAAGGATTTTTTTAATATATCTTTTTAGATTTGTCATCCAAAAATATATATACCACCAAATTTTGCCAGTGCCAATGCCAGTAATAGTTTAAATATTAAACAGAACATTGTTTCAAAAAGTAAAAATGAATATTAAATTGAATGACAAAAAGGCTTAGTAGGTTTTTGAAAACTGTTCAAAATCTATGATGAAATAGGTAGATAGATACTTTCATTACACCTGTTAATAAATTAAATTGAACCTATAAACATGTGTTTTAGATGAATTAGCGGTAAATATATTGACAAAACGGTAGAGTGTAGTTGGATAAATAACAAAAAGAACAAATACATTATATATATAATTTAGTCTGGGTCTGTGAGACGATAAATATCACAAGTCAACAGAATGTGGCAACTTGTTATTGGGAGCGTGATATTTTTTTTATTTTCCTTTTTAGATTACCTACCTAATTCTCGGGAAGCTAACAGGTACAACTCAAAATTCTCATGCAGTTCATGAGTCGTTTTGAATACATATTCACATACCTAAACGAATTTGATACAAGTTATCTTTTCCTTGTTTTCCTCCCATTTTGGAATATTCGTTTTTACTCCTCACTACCCCAAGGGGATAAAGTGGGAAGTTATGAATTCGCAATTTATAAGGTTACTTTTATCATGCCGAGATTGTATTCTGAAAGTTTCATCACAATTTATCTGTGTGTGTGTGTGTGTTGTGTAGGTACTATGTGCTATGATGGTACTACGTGAGGCATGTTTATTCTACTTTATCGATTTTGGTCTAAGGCACTCGTTCGATTTTTTTTTCAGATTTTGAAAATTCGTATATTTAGTACCTACCCACTTAGACCCCATTAGACTTTGAAGGATTATTTTATCAGCGCTTCTCAATTTTTTTAACCATCGAATATTTCAAAATGACTTAAAATTTGGCATTTTACTATCAAATTTGCAAACATGCCACGTCAGTTTCATAAATTGGCATAGAAGTATTATCAAGTTTTCGTAATTAAATATTTTAATCAGAAAATTAAAAGAAAACGCTGAAAATTTTCATACAAAATTTGAATACTTTGTAGAGTGACTTGGTAGTAAGAAGTATAGCGTTAGCCACAATCAATGTATTTCTACTTAATTTCATTAAGTATTTTGATAAGCAACAATAATTGTTTGTTTAAATTAATTTTCTTAGAATATTGAAGCCAATCAAACAAGTGAGAATAATAATAGCAACTGTGTAAATTATGTACATAAATGTTGTGCTGAATAAGGGCGTATTGTACCAATATCAACATTAAATTATATATTTCAATAGAGACTAAGCGCGAATATACCTACCTACATTTATAGAAGAACCGGAAAATCAGCCACCTACATGTCTTACGACTCCGTGAATAAGAAAAACATATAGAATAGAGGACATGGTTCGGTGGAGTAGATCCTGAAGAAGACATTGGAAGTACCACGTAGCCAGAATGGGCAGTGATAGACTTATATATAACAGAATGTAACAGAAAATGAAATCCCTTCTAGTCACCGTCTACCCGGAAAACCACCCAAGAGATGGAAGGATAGTTAGACTTCGTCATAGTTTTTGAATTATAGACCAACAGGTCTACTAAACGAAGAAGAAGAAAATGAAGACACTTTAAAACACATCAAAAACCTAGCTGTTGTAGTTAGATTCAGTGGAATACCTATAACATTAATTGTAACAATAACATTTTCAAAATTAATATTTTAAAAGACTCAACAATTCCGATCGATAAATTATATGTAAGCCAATCTTTATACTGTCTTCTTCAGCGAATATATTTCCATATACTTCCATGCATCAGGTATCATATTATAGAACATATACTTCCATGCATCAGGTATCATATTATAGAACATATACTTCCATGCATCAGGTATCATATTATAGAACATATACTTCCATGCATCAGGTATCATATTATAGAACATATACTTCCATGCATCAGGTATCATATTATAGAACATATACTTCCATGCATCAGGTATCATATTATAGAACATATACTTCCATGCATCAGGTATCATATTATAGAACATATACTTCCATGCATCAGGTATCATATTATAGAACATATACTTCCATGCATCAGGTATCATATTATAGAACATATACTTCCATGCATCAGGTATCATATTATAGAACATATACTTCCATGCATCAGGTATCATATTATAGAACATATACTTCCATGCATCAGGTATCATATTATAGAACATATACTTCCATGCATCAGGTATCATATTATAGAACATATACTTCCATGCATCAGGTATCATATTATAGAACATATACTTCCATGCATCAGGTATCATATTATAGAACATATACTTCCATGCATCAGGTATCATATTATAGAACATATACTTCCATGCATCAGGTATCATATTATAGAACATATACTTCCATGCATCAGGTATCATATTATAGAACATATACTTCCATGCATCAGGTATCATATTATAGAACATATACTTCCATGCATCAGGTATCATATTATAGAACATATACTTCCATGCATCAGGTATCATATTATAGAACATATACTTCCATGCATCAGGTATCATATTATAGAACATATACTTCCATGCATCAGGTATCATATTATAGAACATATACTTCCATGCATCAGGTATCATATTATAGAACATTTTTGGATCAAGAAAAGTAAAGTTAAATTTTAAGTTTGGGCCAAATAGAAATAACGAATTAATGATATTTACTTTTTGAACAATTAAAAAACACCAATTTTTTGACAAATTAATATCTTAATAGAGATGGAGTTATAATATCATAGGAGAACCAAGAAATTAAGGCACCTACAGGGTCTACGACCTGTCATGGTTTAGTTTGCGTGATCACTTACGCTTATCATCAATTATGCCTTTATTTATTTATTTATTTAGGGACAAATACAGTCTTAAAATACTAAAATAGAATAATACACTATAAAATAATAACAAACAGACCAATTACACATACCCACAGATATTAAATATGAAACATTTTAAACATCATAAATTTAAATATAACTAAGATTTACTGATGTTTGCCTGTGACGGGAAAGGAAGGGAAGAGAAAAAAAGGATGGGAAAAGGATTGACAGTTAAATTGATATATTTTTGTTACAAACAACAACAAAAAATATAAATAAAAGTATACAAAAGATAATATTAGAAAAAACACAAATAATGAACAAAAAAAAATTAAACATACGAGTTCATGCTATGCACTTATAGAGAGAATTTTTGTATACCTTATTTCATTTCGTTCCCTCATCAATGTATTTTTTTTTATATATTATGTCACTCATCAATACCGCTTCGCTTGAAAATAAGCTTTGAGTAACATTGCCATCTATGAAAGTGACGAAGAAACTTTTTTTAACGCCATCTATTGAGAAATTGGTTAATAAACAATCAAACCAACGATCTTTATAGGTAGCAATGCTATATTTATAGGTAGCAATGTTATATTTATAGGTAGCAATGCTATATTTATAGGTAGCAATGTTATATTTATAGGTAGCAATGCTATATTTATAGGTAGCAATGCTATATTTATAGGTAGCAATGCTATATTTATAGGTAGCAATGCTATATTTATAGGTAGCAATGCTATATTTATAGGTAGCAATGCTATATTTATAGGTAGCAATGCTATATTTATAGGTAGCAATGCTATATTTATAGGTAGCAATGCTATATTTATAGGTAGCAATGCTATATTTATAGGTAGCAATGCTATATTTATAGGTAGCAATGCTATATTTATAGGTAGCAATGCTATATTTATAGATAGCAATGCTATATTTATAGGTAGCAATGCTATATTTATAGGTAGCAATGCTATATTTATAGGTAGCAATGCTATATTTATAGGTAGCAATGCTATATTTATAGGTAGCAATGCTATATTTATAGGTAGCAATGCTATATTTATAGGTAGCAATGCTATATTTATAGGTAGTAATGCTATCGCACATCATATGTCAGAATTATTAGTTTTCAATTTCGTCTCTGTTGAGATATTAATTTGTCAAAAAAATATCAATGACTCATAACAGAGTATTATGTATACAGAGTATTATTCGATGTATTATGTATGGAAAATTTTTATTGATATGAGTATATGTACTTAATATACCTACTTATATTATTCCTTCTATGTATAAATTCTCATTTATAAAAAAAACAATTTAAAAACAAAAAAAGAAATGATGGTATACGAAAAATTTATTGATTCAAAGGCCAGATGAATCAATAACAATGTAGGTACTTAATAAATATGTTTCTACATTATGTCAATAATACTTAATATCAGCTCATTTAATATTCCTACTCGCAGAACTAGACATGCACGTTTATTCCACCTTCCAACTCACCGTACCAATAATGCACAAAACATGGAAATTCAATGTTTATATCTTAACGCTGTATTTTGTCTAAATTTAACCAAAATAAAAAAAAAATAAAATAAATAATACATTTACCAATTATAAAAATTGATATTTTAATCTTTTTTTCGCTTCAACCAGCAGGGCTATTCATGAAGTTGGTTAAGATTAGATTACGACTTTAGAAATCTTTGAGGTAGGAATTAATTACATCAGTTTTAAAAAAAAACTAATGATTTCAAGTACATATTCATTCTTTATAAATGTATAAATATATTTCTTCTTCATCCTAAAATTTGTTCCCTTTTTTAATTTTATCTATATTATTTTAACACTAGATTTTTTTTCTATTTTTTTTGGACAAAGCAAAATAGTTACAATCAAATAAGAAAATTCGACAGTGAAAGGCACATCAGCCTTGGCTGCCTGCCTATAAATAAATAATAATAATAATAATATTTTAACACTAGATATCTCATTGAAAGAGATTTCCGTGTGGCAATTAATCCGTCTTTATATACATAGTTTATTGTACATAAATTTCATTATTAAGTTAAAAAAATCCGTATGTGTGAAGGGTAAACTGAGTTACCTACCATGTTATAGAGCAAAATATAGTTTGCCTCGGTATAGGTATATTTGCTGACAACTTCATTACATTAACACCTGTGTGTTATATTATATTACAATTAGCACAAGAATAATTAAAATTTACAATTATAGGTATATTTGTTAACAATTATTAATTTACCTGTTATTAAGTTAGACACAAGACTGTAAATGAAAATAAAATATGCTGCGCAATTAATATTTGAGATTTTCTTTTCAAGAATAATCAGCTAGACAATGTAATAGCCTAAGTGATAATAATTCATCGTCTCGATCGTATTTTGTTGAGGAGAGTATGGCATTGGGTTCTCATTGCCTACCCCAAACCGAAACTTCCCGTAAATATAATATACCTAGAGTAAATAACTATAACGGTGAAAGAACACTGCAGTCTTCAATACCAACAATTTTTAACAGCTTTCTCTCAGACTCAATTGGATTATATTCGTTTAATAAAATCTAAATATGCTGTAAAAAATCATTTTTTACGAATAATGTTTTTTCTTTCCTTTTATTAATATATTTTTTTCCTTTAATTTTTGTTTTTACTCTATTGTATTTTTTTTTTTTTTTTATACCTATGTTTTTTTGTTTTATTTTGGTGTTGTCTTTGGATCTCTTATAACATTTTTATATTGTTAGACTATATTAAAAAAATTTTCATTATTGGTTAGTTTAAGTTAGCATTTATATTATATGATATAGAAACCCACTGATAACCATATATGATTAGTGGGATCTTGTATGAATTAAATTATGTTGAAAATAAATAAATAAAAAAACTGTAATTTTACGTATAAGCATTGGTATATCTTAATTATACATTCTTGTCTATTTATAATTTTTATTATAAATACATCTGTAAAATGGAAAACTCTAAATTTCGTTTTGTATCATCATCATCATGATCATCGGCCCTACAGCCTTGTTTCCTTCAGAATCCGATTTCGTTTCGTATAGGTTCTAATAATAATTTATTGGTAGATTTATTGATATGGAACACTGTGAATGCAAAAGTTTTATTTGAGTGGAAAATGGGGTTGTAAATAATCCCATGTCATATTTGTTAAAACTCATAAATACAAATTAAATGACTGTCGATTATTTATGAGTATAAAAAAATATTTGATGGTGTGAATTTAGTCAATTAAATAGTGTATTCAATGGGGGGGGGGGTTTAAAATCTCCCACGAAAGTATTCAACCCTGTCTTAGCGGGTAGTTTTAACATTAATGCACTAATCCCCTGAGGTCAGTTTGTTCGCGTGGAGTGTGGATACCCGCGGGGTTCTGCAATTCCCCCTATACTATTGTAGCTGTTGATTCTCGTATAATAATGAGATCCATTGGGGGATATTTATTTTAATAATTATTAGGTAACCAATACAAATTCTTCGCATGAAGTAAAGATAAAGTTTGGATATTATGCCGTAAAAATGTCTAATCTTTATTTATATAATTCATCTGTACGTGTGTATGTCACTGAACTCCTCCTAAACGGCTGAACAGTTTTTGATGAAATTTTTTGTGTGTGTTTGCGTGAGTCCTCGAATGGTTTAGATTCATGAAATGGAATTACAAACATTAATATAACAAAAGATAAATAAAAAAAATATAACTATAAATTACAAAAGGTGACGCTAATGTATATAATTGGCAATGTTTAGTTTTTTACATCTGACAACACTAACAAATCTGTCACTCGCGTCGTAGTTTGATTTTTTTTACATTTATAGTTCTTTTAGCTCTGTTTCGGTATTATTCATATTTCAATTATATACATGTTCATGGAATTTTATTTTCTGTTCACTGTTACTTTATTTATTTTATTTTATTTAATTTTATTTGGGACACATACAGACATTGGCAATCGCATACAAGAAAGTATATCTTAATAATTTATATAATATCAACATCCTATTGGAAGTGAACACAACATGCGAAGTTCAGCAATATTTCACACAAACATATTCAAGCATCCGATATAAAAACAGTAAAAAAAAACTTTACAAATAAGCCATAATTATACAAATCCTATAAAACATAAACAAGCATATATACAACAATAAAAATTACAAAGTGAATATAAAGAAGCATAAATAGAACAATTAAAAGTAATGAAACTTGTGCATATAACAATAAAAAGCAATAAAACATGACCTTATAAACAACACATTAACATAAATAATTCTCCTCTCTACTCAGAATCAATTGCATTCTTTTTTTAAATACCTCTCTTGTGTTGGAGAAGATATCAACTATGTTGGAGTTGTGACTATTGTAAATACAGCACATGCGATACAATGGATTAAAAAATGATATGTTATATAGATTTACAGAACCCTATGTGACGTTAATATTAATATTTCAATTCCTTCGTTACGTTACGTTAATATTAATATTTCAATTCGTTCGTTTCCGTGTCCAGACCATATATACGAAATGACAATCTAACGCTAATCTAACGCAAAATAATCTAATTATGCGGCTCATGAATTTCCACAAAGTTGAAGCTTCCACGTTTGATTATTTAAGAAAATGTAAGTTTGCTCAGCGAATAATAACATCCATATGATCAAATATATGTTACTTAATATTTTATTGTTTCACAAATAGTTCGGGCAGGACAACGTCTGTCGGGTCCGCTAGTATTCAATAAAGAAAGATTATTTGTATGTAAAAACCCGATTCTTATGTCCTATCCTTTCCCTCTTCTTATTCTTTTATTGCAATGAACGATATGTATTTTTTTATTTTAATGCAGCGTTATTTTACTGACGTCACTTTAAAAAAAATAAAATTATTCGTCTATTTAAAAAAAAAATATAAAAATAAAATGTTATTTTTAAGTAATCAAGTTGTTCCAGTAAAATAACTTTGGTACAGTAAATACTTAATTATTTGTTGCGTATTTTTTTCAGAATGTTTTGAAGACGGAGCCAAACTCATTAAGTAGTTACTAATTCTAATTACTAATAATCCTAACAGTTTCTACTCGTGTTATAGATTTCGTGTATTGGTTATGTAGGTATTATTATTACATTACTATTCCGGGGAAAATTGGACCTGAGAGCGAATCCAATATGGTCCAAGTTCTAATCTCTCTTGTGAAGAACGGTATTATTGGATATTTAGTTCCTCTCCCAGGGAGGATTGGGAATCGGGGGGTGGTAGGGGTGAACCTGTTTCGGCCCCCGTATCCCCCAAAGTAGTGTTAAGGCACCTCGGTACCAGAACCGACCCGTTTCGACACCCACCCATTCTGTGTCGGCTGACGAATGTGCGGGTATGCTCCGGTACACGGCGACTATTCAGGGTCGAACATATTTAATAATTATTTGAATAAAAAACAGAAATAGTTTTTTTCCGATTCATCATCATCATTAAGATTGACAGCCCTTGGTGGGTATTGGCTAAATCCAGCAGACTCTTCTGCCATTTATAAATCTGTATTTTCCAGTTTCTGATTTGCAAAATGCTTATATTCAGCTTATATTCCTGATTTCAAACTCTAACTTTGGTGTTACGTCACTCGTTATTTCATAGTCTTTTGTATAATCGTTCTCAAAGTCTTCACATCAGTTATCCTTGCTTCAACGTCTTCTTCTTCTTCTTTGTCAGCCATCTCTCCACTTTTCAACTTTGTATGTTAACGACTTTTCGTGTGCTATGTTAACGACTTATGTTTGGCGTCTGATTTCTTCATTTCTTATTTTATCCCGGAGGCTCACTCCTAACAACTGTCGTTCCATAGCTCGTTGCGTACATTTTCAATTTGTGTATTGTGTTGGCAGTCAGTGTCAACGTTTCCAATCCATATGTTAGCACTGGTTTCAAAGACTTTTCTTTTCAAATTCATCGAAATTGTATCACCTTGTCTTACACCCTATTTTATTTTGAAATAAAAATTTAACGTCATATTTCTTTATTGCAGACTTATCATCATATTACGGCATCATGTTAACATGTTTTTACTACAATTTGTTAACCTGTTGTGTATGATCCCTAAAATAAACTATATAAAATAATTATATTTAAAAGTATAAGGTATATTACTTAGAAAAATAAATAATATTTTTGGCAACCTTGTTTTACTTTGACTCGCCTGAAACCTGAACTGAGCAGAGGTACGAGGTGGGTGGTGGGAGAGCGGAGGTTGGAATTAGTCAATTATCTCGGACATGCTCGCATGCGAAGCGCTCCATATCGCTAGAAATACATTGTACCTACCAACGTTGTCCAATACCTAACGGCGCAGGGTTTTCACATACCTACCATAGAAAAAAATATCTACGAGACCCAGATTTAGGATGGTTGGATATTAATGAATGGTGGTGTTAATTTTTCCTGTTAAATTATAAATTGGTGGCAAAATTGTTGTATCGGAAATCAATAATGATCCCTGATTCATATATAGTCGACATTTTGATCAAACTTATTTAACCACATAATATAATATATTAATATATTATATTATAATATATTATATTATGTATATCATTTGGCATACATTTGGTTTAAATTCTTTTAAGAAGAAGTGTTGCTCGTTAAGTACTAATTTGCGCATAAGTGATTATGGCCCAGTATTTCAGTCGGCCCTTAGGAGTTTAACTCAAGTTTAACAAAAATATTGCATATTTCAGTACCTAATCTTCCCTTAAATACGTCACTAAACGACAAATATTTAACTCAACGTTTCTGGCGGATCGCGTGTCTTAATCTTGAGTTAAGTATTGTTTCTAGTCTTTTTCGACAGGTGGCGTACTAATCGCCGCACGCTTTAATGTTTTATTTCATTTTATACTACAAATAACTACGCATAATAATTATAATCATGATTTATTTTTGTTGTTAAAATAAAAGACGATATAGAAGTGGTTCATGTATTTAATATTTATTTTCTTTTTTACATAATTACAATGTATTGCCTGACAACAAACGAAATAAACTGTCAGCCATGAAACGTCAGGCACGCATTTTAAAACTTCATTTTTGCGATGTTTTTTCATCCCACTTTTTAAATTGATCCATCCTGTTTCAATATATATAATGTGTATTCTTAAATTTTCTACATAAGACACTATTTTACCATTATCACTTAGTTCCATATCCATCTGTAAAATGTACATACATTTTGCATTGAAGAACTACGTACGTAGTACATATTCAATGTCATTTTTTCACTACAATGTTTGATTTTAATTAAAAAAAAACATCGATCGGTATAAAAAATTGAAAAAGTAACATGCTGTGTAATGAAACAAATAAAATAATGTGTTGTTATAATAATAAAATAATATTTAGTCACAGCTTCGCGTCACGTATCATTTAAGGTTATTACAATTTTGACAGATCGACAGATGCGTTATAGACAATGACCATAGAAAAACGTAAAATATATCTATAGTTGAAGATTACGTAACTGACGTTTCATTTTGCACTGAAATACGCGAATGAAATTTAATCTTCCCTAAACTTTTGACTTGGATTACCAAATCCAACGATTTAAGGGCCAACTGATATCTCGGGCCTATGTGCATATGTGCTAATTTGCGCATATCACGTAATGTCTCTATTAATGGGACAGCCAGAGACAATCGAGCGACAAACACTTCTAAATGGAAAAAAATGTATTGTACCGAATTAAAATGATGGTTGGGTTGGATAGAAGAGATAAAACTCACATCTGAACACTCTTTAAACCAATTTCATAAAAAGTATGAGTTTGAAACAATTCGTGTTAATATGTTTTGTACCTACATTAATATACCTTAAGTAAATGAATAACGTATCTATTGAATACATTTTTGAGTTCGTACGTGGAAAGGAGTGACCTTATTTTGTCACATACAAAAAATCCAGTTTAATCATAGGAAATCGAACCCAGTAACTTGAGTTTAGTAGATATACCTTTTTATCTATATTTAAAGCCGACTAATCTAAAATAAGGTTCACCGCCCGGCCATTCTGTATGTGGTGCCTTTTTAGGTCAAATATACAGGTATGTGGGGATATATGAATGCGTAGTGCTTCCTTTTATAAGGTTATGCACACTCAACACAAAAAAAAACTTGATATTTAGGTTGACTTTACGTGCGTCGTAGCGAAGACTCGATTTAAACTATATAATAGATTCTGTCCGTTTTTATATTCATTGTATACAACATAATATTATGTATGTTGGTATAGAAAAAAATATTACGCAACATTGTCGCCTGGTCTGACAATACGCCGTTGAAGGGTGAAATGGGCGAAACCAACCAGACCAGGGTTCGGGGACATGTCGGGTGCAACAGACAGAATCATCAGGACACCAGCAGGGGTCTTGTGACAGGGACGTCATAAGAATCGCAAAGTTGAACGTCATGGCACTGTGTTAACTGAATACCGAAACTACAAAAATAATTTATTTGAGCGAATATTATTTTTAATATAAATCATTTTTACAGCGTCTGGAAATTGTATTGGTTTGACTATTTTTCAATTCATCTTCATCTTTCTCCTCCTGAGACCTCCACAGACTATATCCAACCGCCTCCAGCCACTCGTCTAATATCGTCAGACCACCTTGTTTGAGGCCTTCCAACAGTAATTCTAGGTCTTCATTGCAGCACTTTCTTAGTCCATCTGGAGTCTCTGGTTCGGACGACGTGCCCTGCCCAGCTACATTTCTACTCGGCAACCTTATGGACAGTGTCGATTGTTTTAATTTTCACTCTTATCCAATTTATGTGTGTATTGAAATATCTTTGCAACACAATTAAATAAATGCAATACATAGTTAATCATACTAGGTAACTATTCGACATTGAAAAAAATGTATAGTTTGAGTTTCAGTGTTTACCTATTTGTCAAAAGTCACTTTATAAATCCGCAATTCATTTTATAAATAACAAGAAAGTAACTTTATAAATAGAAAGTCATTTTATTAATAAACAGAAAGTAACTTCATAAATAGAAAGTCACCGTATAAATAAACAGAAAGTCACCTAATAAATAAACAGTAAGTCCCTTTATAAATAAATAGTAAGTCACTTTATAAATAAACAGTAAGTCACGTTGTAAATAAACAGTAAGTCATTTTTTAAATAAACAGTAAATCACTTTATAAATAAACAGTAAGTCACTTTATAAATAAGCAGTTGGTAAGTCATATTGTAAATAAACAGTAAGTATATTTTTAAATAAACAGTAATTCACTTTATAAATAAACAGTAGGTCATATTGTAAATAAACACTAAGTTTTTGGCGAAATCGAAACTAGCACGAGCTCTGATTATTTTGTTGGGCGGTGAAAAAGTCACGTGGTGTGAGGGTGTGTGAAAGAGGGGTAAGAGAGTCACGTTGGAAAGAGATGGCGAAAAAACTTTGTATCAAAAAAGTGTGAGATGTTGTGGAATAACAAACACATGGACGTGAGAGGGTCTTGAGACAATTGTGTTAAAACGAAAGAGACAAAACAAATTATATCTGTACCGACCTAAATTAGGAAAGTATACTTCTTATATTGTATCACCCTAAAGTTGTGCATTTTGTTCCTTAAAGCCGCGAGAAGGCTTTATGGGTGAGTGAGATTTGGTAAATGACACCATTTTTAGTACGTAGAAACAATACCCCCTATTCAGTAACTGTAGATTTTAGATTTACGGCCTTATTTCAGAATTATAAAATATAAACTTGGACTAAATGGAATAGGAACGTAGGTACCTATATTGGGACAGAACGTTCTTAAAAAAATACTGAATCAGACGTATTTTGAATAATTATGGAAATGATGAAATTGTCATAATTTTCATAATTATTCAAAATACGTCTAATTAAGGAACTTTTTTTTTCATCTAACCATCCCGACACAAAGTATGATAAGAATTTTTCAAGAAAGATAAATCAATCGTGCTAATATATATTTCAACGATTTAAAAATTAAGAAATTCGCTGTGAAGCACCGGCTTAGAATAGTGCTGCAATTTTTTTTATCATCGTTTTTGGGTGTTCCGTAAGAGCCGGGTAATCGAAAATATAACAGGCAAAATAACATCAAAAAGACAAAACTGGGGTTTTGGGATACACTTCTATGTGAAATGAAATTATTTACTTTCCATATAACGCAGGACGCGTGCACATAAGTCAAACGACTCACCAACTGTGCCACGGTGGTAACTTTCCGACCAATCATAACTCTGAAACTTTCAGAATTCCAGGTTGATTCATTTGATATTTTGATAAACTTAAACAATTGTGTAATTCATACAAATATAGTGCAATTGTTTATGTACCATTTATATCGTTTCATAATAGATTATGTACCTTTTTTATAGGTATAAAAAAATGAATATGTCCTTGTACATATACATCTTCCTACGTTCCCTAAAATAAGCATAAACGCTTGTGCTATAGGTGAACGAAATCGGTCGAGGCAGGATTCGAACTAGCGACCACTGTATCACTAGCCCAGCGCGCTAGCCGTTCTGCCATCGACCCATCTAAAGAGATATTTATCATATTTGATTAACTGTATGAAAATGGAATAAAAATCAAATGCTTAGGTACTTGTGCAGAAAGTAATGTGTGTTTTGGTATGTAAAAAATATTAATTGGATTCTTGGAAATAAGTATTGTATTATGCATGACGTTAATTCACAGAATCGATTGATGATATTTATAAAAATGAAATACTCAGAAATCATAAAACAGATTATTGATTCAATTATAAAAATATTATTTTTAAATTAGTGGAGCGAGTTATGAAAAATATCGGATTCTACAATATGAAATATAGGTACTTACTTCGGTGTTTATTTTAAATTGTGGTGACTATATTTAATGTTTGTGAAAAAAATATTATTTGACATCATATAAATAAATATATCCGTTCACCTATAGCACAAGCATTAATACTTAGTTAAAGGAATGTCTGAGGATGATATGTTCATGCTACAAGAATATATTATTAAGAGGCTATATAGTTTTTTTTTAAATATTTTCAATAAAAAACTAGTACATATTTAAAATTTAAATTCTCTACATATTTATTTAAAACTAGATAAATTAAATTTAGATACATATTTAAAACAAAGAACAGTTTTTATTTAAATATTTTTTATATCACATGCGATATTAAATTTAATTTTTCTATGATACTTCTTTGGTAAAATTAGTTTTTATACTTATTAAATTTTTACTTATTGTGGGTAGCTAAAAAAATAAAAGGCCTATGAAGTAAATTTTTACTTCAATCGAAAGAGAATATATGAAAATCTACCGGCTGAGAATTTTACTATTTTGATATTTTAAATACTATTTTGCTATTTGAAAAAAAACTCAAATTTTACCTATACTTCACGAAAAAATAAAGTAGATATATCACATGTTAGGTGATACACAATATTTTTTCGTGTTTCATACATTAGAAGATAATTTAGTGTGCATATTTGTTTACATCCGAATGCCCAGGGTACCTATACAAGGGCCTCAATATTTTTTTTAACTATATACATAGGTACATTGGGTAATAGTATAAGTATTATTCAATTCTCCAACTCCAAATGTCATATTATTACGAATACTTTCCCGCCATTTCGTTTGATACGTCAAAAATCGGATCCATTCCAATTTTAAAACAATCCGCGTCATGATATCCAATCAAATTGCCATGTAATTAATTGGATGCCTGCAAATTGGGGTCGTGTTTCTGGCCAATGGGCGTATGCGGCTGACTGTGTGTGTGGGGAGGACAGGGGAAGGGAAGAACGGGGCTGGAGAAGACAGCGGTAGCGAGGAGGGGGGGATTGGCGGCCATTTTGGAACAAGGGAATTTTAAATAGACCTCTATTGTCCATAAATCAAACACTAATCACCACTGTGCTTAGCAATGTGGGCGAATTTCCAGGGCAAAACAAGGACGAGAGGACCACAATCCGATGGATGATGGTGAGTGACCAAATTTTTAGGACTAATAAGTGATTAAGGGGGCATATAAACCTAAAAAACTCCAATTTGAAATAAAATTTCTCAAATATGATGAACAGCGTGCTTCTAAAAAAATAATTCAAGTATTTTCAATATCTATTGAATTTTCGCCACACAATTTTAATTTTTTTTTATTCAATATAAATTCCCCTAAAAAATATTATAAAATATATTTCGAAAAAATATTTTACATATTTTTTTTTCGAAATAAATCAATAAAATAAATTTTATATGTGCTTAAAGAGTAGGTAGGTACATAAAATCAAAGTGAATGTTCGTGATATTTTTTCTTTTCAATTCAGGGGGGCAAGTCTGGTCCGACCGGCGAAATCAAAACCCAAAACCCATATCATGGATATGATTATCATATGGAGTTCTATGACATCTAAAGATAATATAGAACTCCATATAATAATTATATCAATGATATAGGTAATCACAGGGTTTTGATTTCGCCGGTCGGACAGACCTGGAGGGCAAGTCTGGTTGACCGTCGAAATAAAAACCCTCCTTGTTTACCCATATCATGGATATAATTATTATATGGAGTTCTACAATATCTTTAGATGTCATAGAACTCCATACGATAAATATATCCATGATATGGGTAATCACTAGGGTTTTGATTTCGCCGGTCGAACCAGACTTACCCCCCTGCCCCCCTGGTTTGTTCTTAAAATGCATCTAAAATTAAATCACGTATAAACCGTTTTAAACGCACGCGATAATTACCCTTACTAACACGTAACTTCATAGTGTATTAGGCGGCTTTAATATATTATCATGTTTTCAGTCACTAGATTTAGCGTTATATGCCCTCTTAAGTTGTGAAACAATGTTCAACACGTATTTGGCACAAAATTGCTATTGTCGACCACCGTGGCATGAGTGGCGAGATATTTGGCTTTCGTGCTGGCGATCTAGGTTCAAGTCCGGCAGAGGGGACATTTAATAATAATAATTTAATTTATTTTCTCCATTTATGAATACATACAGGAACAGCAATAATTTTTGATCTTATAATTATGTTTTTGGAAAGTACCTATGTACCATGTTTTTTGCGCCTCCAATTAATCTTTGTCTATCTATCTAGGAATAATTCATGTTTTAAGACAAACAATTTTATCACAAATTTAGTTAACTTCAAACTACATGTTTGTAATATTGAAAAACGGAAATAAAAAAATACGCTTAAAAATTGTGAAATCATGACTCTCCCCTATTCCATAGTGTGGAGAGTAAAAATATTAATATTAATAAGAAAAAGACTTATAATTAGAAATGAAAACGAAAATAATCAAATTAGAAACCAATGAATAAACAAATAAATAAGCAAAAAATTACTGCAATGAATGATGTGTGGTGGCAGAGCGGTTAGCGCGCTGGGTTAGTAATCCAGTGGTTGCGAGTTCGAATCCTGCCACGACCGATTTCGTTCACCTATAGTACCTACAAGAGGATGTATGAGGATTTATATGTTCTTGTTTCAAGGACATTCATTCTTTAAAAAAAATAAATGAAAAATAAAAACCATAAATATGTGTTTTTATTTCAAACGTACCAGTTTTACTTATATGAATTATCGTTTCTATTTATTTCTTTCTATTTAAAATAAGGAATACATACCATCACGCCATGTCCCTTACGGGGTAGGCAGAGAGAACCGAACGCCACATTTTTTCTATCTTGACATACATTCATCGCCTCGTCAACATTCATACATCGTCTTATATATTATGTTCATCTGTTGTTCACGCTTCTTACTTTCCACCATTCATAATACCTATCGTTTAGGCATCTTTTTCTTGGGCGCCTCCGAACTCTTATTCCATTCCTGTCCGCCTTGTATATTTTCTTCGTCGGGCGATCCTTATTTATTCTTTCCAAGTGGTCAAACTATCTCAATCTTTCATTATATGAATTACATCTTTCTTCATCTTATATTATTTTCTTGTGTCCTCGTTTCGTATATCCTGTCATACATAGTTCTATTACAAACTTGTCTTAGCGATCTTATTTCAACTACATTTATTCTGCTTTCGTTCGCCTTCTGCCATGTCCAGGGGGGCAAGTCTGGTTCACTACGATTCCATTTACATTCCATTTACATTTCGCTTTTCGATTACACGATGGCTAGTCCGGTCACAAAAGCGAAATCTAAATCGAAAGCGAAATCAATGGTTTACCCTTGGTAATAAGTTTCCAATATCTGCTCACAGATGGCAGTAAATAATTGTTTTGGAAACTCGGTTTGAATGCTATCCAAATTTTTGAAATAAAAAGGGTCGTTTTTATGATACGAGACAATATTCATAAAAACAGTGTTTCTCGTAACCGTTTTATGCCGAGTCTTTACTGACGATAATATAGATTATCGTATCGAATGTCTTCCACGGCCTGTTAATTTACGCATTACATTTACATACGTCATGAAAGTATTAATATGACATTACTTATATTTATGTTCCGAGCGTTGTTATTAAGATAATTACCATTATTATTTTTACTATTAAGTGAACAATGTTGTGTTCGGATTATCTCTGATAAAAGTAAGTATCAAATTCGTAGTGAAATTCCCATAATTTATCAATAGTATTTATAATGAAGCATTCTAACCTAAAATGACGCTTATGTTTCATGACAAATTATACTTTTAATTGATAGTTAACTTCTTTCATATAATTATAAAATGATTTTGAACGTTTCGTTATGGTTATATTTCAATATTTTGTTATTTTAAACGAATTTTACAGTATTTGAATGACATTTATACTTAAATATACCTTCACGGTTTAAATTTACAGATGATTTTGTGTCATGACAAATCATACTTTAAAGTGATAGATAAATAGGAAATTCCAAACTCTTTTACACAATGTAATGGTCTTAAACGTTTCTTTATGGTTTTATTTCAATAATTTATTATTTTAAATGAAATCTACTCATTTTGAATGACATTTGTCAAAACATAAATATATCTCCTCTCACCATCATATAACGTTCATGTTATAATCTGATATAATTTGTACTTAACAATGTTTAAATTTACAGATGGTTCTGTATTGCTGTGTTCCTGGCCGTGAATTAAATTATGAGACTTATCTGAAGAAGGATGGGCACTGTTTCAATTTTAATGTGCCTCTCCACGATGTTACACCAAAATTGATATCAGCAATTCAACAAAGAATGGATTCCTACTTCCAAATCTGCTATATGTTCTCAATTCTTACATCTATTGGATTTGAAAAAGATCTTGACGGAGAAGTTAAAACAATCACTCTGAAGTATCCACGCCTTGAGAATAATTTCTGTGCCAAGCATTTTAAAATTAATAACTAATAACTTTGTTTGCTAATATTACATAAACTGAGATAGAAATATTAATATTTAGTATAAAATGTAGAGGTAGTATCACTATAGATAACTCTTTTATTATAAGTTTGTCTTCTTCTTCTTCGATGGCGCTACAGCCCAAATCGAGCCTTGGCCTCCGTTAACTTTCGCCTCCATCCAATCCTGTCCTCTGCTGCCACTTTCCAGCTCCTCTCTTGGAGAAGCTGAGCCGCATCCTTTTTGACCTCATCTTCCCACCGCAGCCTTGGTCTTCCTACCCTTCTTCTCCCACCTGGGTGTCCAGTCATGATTCGTTTCGGCACCCGTGAGGTTGGCATTCGTTGTACATGTCCAGCCCATCTCAGCCTAAGTAATTTCATGTGCGTTGAGATACTTGGGGTCTGGTATATGTTGTACAACTCATCGTTGCGTCTAATGCGCCATTCATCGCCATCCTTCACGGGGCCGCATATTCTACGCAGTACCTTTCTTTCAAAGGTGTCCAGCGTTTCAGACATCTTCGCCGTTATGGTTAATGTCTCGCATCCATATGCCAACACTGTTCTGACTATGGTCTTGTAGAGTGTGACTTTTGTTTTACGATGGACACTGCGAGATTTAAAAACAGGGAGCAATGAAAAATATGTTTTATTGGCTGCCGTAATTCTTTTTCTTATTTCAGCTGGATCTTCATTATTTTCGGTAAGACTGGAGCCCAGGTAAGTGAATTGATCCACTACTTCAAACGAGTAGTTATCCTTATATTGCACACTGCCTCTCGGTCGATGCGCCGGGTTTCTGCTTTGTGCCATTACTTTTGTCTTTTCTTTGTTTATACACAATCCCACTTCACATGCTGCTGTCTCTAAGGGGTCGAAGACTTCTTCAATGGCTGTCATTGATCTTCCTATGATGTTAATATCATCCGCATAGCCGACAATTTGACTACTTTTGTAGCAAATATTGGAATTGGTGTCCACTAGAGTTTTTCTTATCACATGCTCAAGCACGATATTGAAGAGAGTGGGAGCCAGGCCATCACCCTGTTTCAGACCCTGAGACACTGCGAATTCCTCCGTCAGTTCTCCATCTACCTTGACCTGACATCTGGAGTTGTTCATGGTTGATTTGATAAGCCTCACCAATTTCGGGGGGTTTGTCTACGGACATTTATTTGTGAAACACCATTATAAAATAGAAATAAAACACACTCTGATGATAGTCTTTTACAGACCGATACCATCTAATGCCTAAATATTAAATTACTAATAAAACTTAAGTAAGTGTGTTTTATTCCTATTAGACTTACAGATCATAACTTTCTCTTTACTATTACATTGATATTAAATACTTATTGAAACATTTGCTTTGAAGTACATTTTTATGGAGCATGAAATATAATATGTTGTAGTTATTTAAAAATATATATATATTTTTCATTTAGATGTTGTTATTGTTGAATTTTAAATATGAAACTTGAATTAATTTGTTTATGATGTAAAGTCTATATATTTATGTATATTCATTACATAATTTAGATTTACTTATGCTTTTTTAAAGTGGTTGTTTTGTGTTGCTTTGATTAAAAAAATTAAGGTGTAGGTATATGAAAGTTTTTTATATATTCTTGAAATATGTCTTGAGTTCTTGTATTACCATTATGTGTTGTACATTATGTACATACGTAGATTTCTACAGTAATTTTGTGTGAAAATAAAATTGTGAATGATTTTAATTACAAATATAAATAGTAAAAGATTGTTAGTAGATATAAAACATACAGGAATTTATTAATATTTGTGTTTAGTGTAATATGTGGAGGTATCACAACTATATCAACACGTTTCAATCTCTTAATATTAAATGCTTAATGAAACAGTTATTTTTAATACTGAGTATGAAACATATTTTATAGTTATTCAAAATCTGGCAGCTTTTTTCATTCAGAATTTGGATTATTGTTTTTAGTATGGAGCTTCAATGAATTGGTTTATGGTGTAAGGTCTATATATTTATTTATATTCATTATTGTGTTACATGGATTTAAATATTTTAAGGGTTTGTGAATATAAGACATGTATACAAAACATGCTAACAAAAAATGTATCCGTAACCTATTAGATTCTCTACATCACAGATTTTGATGCTTATAGGTATTGTGATTTCAAGATTTATCAAGCAGGTAATGAGGTATTTGAGTAGCATTCAATTTGAAGAAACCCAATTGTTAATATACATATAATAAATAATATTTTTAAGATGTAATCCAATTGTTAATATACATATAATTAATAATTTTAAGATGTATTTTTATTTTAAATCCCATATCTAATTTTATTGTTAAAATCTTGTATACCTCCAACGATAAATGCCAGCTTCTGATCAGAGCACATGAAATTGCATAATGTAAGTATTGTCAAATTATTCTCTATAATGTCAGACAGTAATGCTATCAATTTGTACTTTATTCCATAAATTAAGAGACGAGTTCGAATCCTGTCTCTACAGATTTCGTTCACCTTTAACACAAGCATAATTTATGCTTATTAAGGGAACATATGAAGATGTATATGTACTTGTTTCAAGGACAAATTTATTCTTTAAAAAAATAATCGATTGAAGATAAGTTTGTGTTGGAGCAGGCATCGCACTGGCTTAGTAATCCAGTGATACCAAGCTTAAACTGCGCCCTGCCTCAAACAATTTTGTTCACCTATAGGATTCATGCTTAGTTTAAGAGAACGTTATATTCATTAATGAAAGATAGTTTTGTAGAATATTTTGAATTTTTATATAAACGTTTGAATGGAGTTAATACAAATACATGTTATGTAGTTTTTTATCTACTTTATTTAAATAATAAAAAGTGATATTTTCATCTCATATTCCTACAAACCCTGTTTTATTCCTAGGAAGTCATGTGCAGAACATAATCTCAGGTGCCTTCTGCAACAAAGCATTGAGTCAAAGTTCCCTAGCGTGTTGCTTCGTAGATGAAAAGGCTTTTGACTAGTAGTATTATAGCTTCATACTTTTGACAGTCCTCACTGACCAAGCTTATGGGGGATTCTCTCTGCATATGGCATACCAGACAAAATTGTGAGGATAATTGAATATTTGCACAAAGGCAGAAAACGTTGAGTAAAAGTCAGTGATATGCACTCTGACTGGTTCAGTAACCACCGAGAACCTATAAACTCACTCATGAAGCGTTGGGCTAAAAATTAATGTTGTGAAGATCAATGTAATGTGCAACGACTTCTGCACTAATGCTAGACAGTAGATGGAGACATTACAGTAAATGTTGAGTCCTTTAAATATCTCGCTGCTCAGTTGACAAGGGACGGAAGCATCGGCAATCCAAATTGGGTAAAGCAGGCCTGTCTTCAACAAACATGAGAAGTACCTGGAACTCTACAGTATTCTCCATAAAGACCAAATGCTGGCTTCTTAATGTGTACATAATGACATTATGCTTGTGAATCTTGACATCTCACCGCACAGGAAAGAAAGTTGCAAAACAAATTCAAATTAGGTACAACTAATTTGTTTTCACCACTAGAGAGTATTTTACGTTTACCAGTTTTTAACGTTGAAATTAGATATCTCCGGATAATATTTGGAGTCAGATGGTTTGATTTTATACTGGTTGAACTGGCTCGAACATTTTTTCCGTCTTTACACTGACAGCAACGTGTACCTCCGCCACCGCGCATCCTCCGCGGCAAAACGACTCATAAATTTGGCGGCATCTTAGATTACCTATATGTATGTACCTACAAGTCTAGTATTGAAAACGAACTTTTCTTTCTTCTTCGTCATCAATTCTTCATTGTAGCGATTTTTTGTGAATAATAATGACCACTTATCTTATAATAAATATGTCTTATACAAATTCATACAACTTCTTATTTATTTTAATATTCGCAAAATCAACCAAAAACACAAATTCTCATTCATCAATCAAACCAACGAGAGAAATACGCAAAAAAAACACCAAAAAACATGCTACACTGAAGTGGTCTTTTTTCACACAAATAACCTTTCTGGATCAAAACAAATAATTTTGAATGAAACATTAATGTTTTATTTGTATACTTTCGTAAAAAGTTGATGCGCTTTTCTGAAATATATAAAAGATTCGTCATTTTAAACATTGAACAAATTTGACAGCTCGCAAAACACCACCCATTTTGCAAGCGAAATCAAAACCCCGATTATCGATGGAATCTTTTCGATTACCCTGAACGGGACTTGCCATTTGGTACTAATTCGTGGAATCTCCGTGAAATCGTGATTTCGCTCACCAAAACCCAAGACGGGACTTGCCATGAGGTTTAGAAAATGGAATGATTCCATACCCTGGGTAAATAAGCAACCAGACTTGCCCCCCAGGTTTCACTTGTAACCGTCAAGGGTGGCACTACGATTGCGGTATGAATGACAACTTTGAAATAAGGAATCAGACCTAAATTTTAAAGGCAATAGTACATACTAATTACCTAAATTTGTGATTTTATCAATGCCACAGAAAAAAAGAATGAGTTGCCTACATAAAAAATGTACCTACTCATGATATAATAATAATGATAATAAATTTGGATGATTTTTAAAGCGCCGTTTTTGTGATAATCTCACCTCAAGGGCGCTTTGAATATATTAGAGGTTTTTGTAAGACCCGCGGAAGAAGTGAGTTTTTAGGTTTATCTATGTACGTCATATGGAAGGCAATCAGTATTTGACTATAATACATATAATAGGTATTAAAATGGTTTTGTGTAGGTATACCAATATATTTGTAATACATACTCGTATATTATTAGGAAATTGTGCGCCCCCATCAAATTGTACACCCACTACCAGACCGGCCAGCGCCCCCACCTCCATATTCCGGTCCTGGTTATCATATTACATCATTAGCGATTTCAGACACAGAATTGTAAATTAATTTAGAATTATTTACCTACGTCATATAACACTAATTATTGTGCCTCGGTCATCGAAATGGTTCATGCGTCATCATTCAAATATATTTCATACCCTTTATATAGGAACTCGTAGCATACCATATTGGCACGTAGGTAGGTATACTGAAAATAGCTCGTACTACTTACGGAATATAGGCCCGATATTACAGTTGGTCCTCAACTCATTGAGTTTGTTAAACTCAAGATTAATGTTAAGGGGAGATTGAATCCATTTCCGTATTACAGTGCAATATGACATGTCAGTTACTAAATCGTCAATTATAGACATTTTTTACTTTTTCTGTGGTTATTATCTGTCAAATTTTAAATAACCTCAAATAATACGAACTACAAAACGAGACGGTACGATATGAAATACTATTGTTTTATTATCCAACATGGTAAATTTAATTTTTTTCACCAAAATAATGCTTTTAAATGCCCATGTTCGTTATTATTTGTCAGTTTGTTTTGTTGTGTGGCGCCACCATCGATACAACTAACGCCTCTAGTGATAGAACACTGAAACTACACGCGTTGCCTAGCAACGAGTCGAGAAATGACAGTTGACTCACCGTTAAGTACTTAATCCTCCAGAAACGTTGAGACAAATAGTTGTCGTTTTAGTGACGTAATTGAGGGAAGATTAGGTCTAAACGGACACTGTCATGCGCTATATTTTTGTAAAACTTGAGTTAGCTCTTAAACTGAGACTGTAATACCGGCCCATTCTTATGTATATTATTAATAATCCACTGTCGAATAGTTCTCTTAATGAATCGACAGTATTAATCTTAGTCCCGTGTGAGAGAGTTGTATGGTCAGATCTATATTTTTCTATGGTTAAAAAACGCCGTTAAGTGATACAAGACCACTCCAAGGGCGCTATAGCTTATTTGTTGGCTCTGAGAAACAAGTTAGTCTTAAGGCCCTTGTATACCCTGAGTATACGGATGCACGCAAAAGTGCACACTAAATTACCTTCTAATGTATGAAACACGAGAAAATATTGTATATCACCTGATATGCGATATACAACATTAAAAAGTTTTTTTTTAATAGCAAGAATTGTTATTAAAATATTATAATAATAAAAAACACAGCCGGTAGATTATCATATTCTCTTTCGATTAATGTAAAAATCTACTTCATAGGCTATGTAGTTTTTTAGTTACATACAATAAAAAAATTAAAAAAGGTTTTACTAAAACTGATTATACAAGAAAAGTATTAAACAAATTCAAAATTCAAAAAACTCATACAATAGAATAAAGATGTACATACAAAATTTTCCCTATTTCAAAGACGTATCTTTTGAGGGTAGGTACCTACTAGGGAAATTATTTTCAAAATTTACTATATAACCTACTATAGCCTCTTAAGAAGTCTACCGAAGGTGTCAAGGTACTGACACTGATTTTTTTTTCGTTAATAGTAACCAAATGTCATGTTAAAATTAACCAAACTATAGTGACTACAAAAAATTGGTTTTGTGCAAACAAATATTTTTTAAACTCAGCCAAACAGTACAGTCATAAATAGATTAACCTTTATAACTGACACCAATGATTTGGCTAAAAAGCAGGTAGCCAGTTCGGTTGTCATAATATTTTTTTTCAGTGGAGCCCCATGTATGTCAAGGGGTAATTTATTCCACTTTAAAGGCCCTTTCACACTAAACCGCGACCATAGTAAGCCGCGTTATTGTCTCTGTCGAATTATTTTAAAGAGTTAGTACGCTGTGATCCTGATCTCAATGTACAACAACGAAATTAGAAGAGATAGAGCTGGTTTCGAAAAAAACAGCTGCAATGACATTTTATATATAGACACGTTGTATGAGAGCGAAACGCTCTAAAAATGGTACATTTGAACTAATTCTTACAATATCACCACAAAGAGCACACGCAATAGAAATCATTAAGTAAGAAAGAGATCATATACATATACAATTATATATTGCACGTAATGCAGATGTTTTTTCTCTTTTACTCCATTATCTCTCACACAAAATAATAACTGTGAAAGAGACGAACTTATATTAAGTTATAGCTGTGTGAAAAGGCGAATAAGTAGGTACAATAACAGAATCCCTCTACATAACTACAACGGAATATGACTTGATTACTCTATCGTTTACTCAAAATATAAATGAATTTAAAAAAATCCATATAAATATAGGTACTAGATATTTATTGAAAAAAAATATGCAACATGAAATGATATATCTGGTCGTTCCTTTACAGATCTATTAATAGTGTAATTTTTACATGTTTTCATCAAACAAGATGCCGTTTTAACTACGACAATACATCCGAACACTACAACACATTGCGTTTAACTAAAGTGCGGTAAGAATTAGGTAAGTGAGGTATGTGCCTTACTTATATCAAATTTAAAGAATAGAAACGTACCTATCTATTATTTTTATATATCATTGCGTAACTGTATGTGAAAATGTAATTTACCTATATAAACAGTGGTCTTAATACAAGAAGTATGATACCTATACATAAATAAAAAGCATGAATATAGGAATATATACCTACCTATATTTCGAAACGTGTATGTAGTAGGTAGGTATAAAAGGTAAGAGGGTCTAATTTGAAAAGAAATTCCTTTGAATAAGATTTCTTTCCACTCCGTCAAAAAAGAACTCAATATATTATACAATTTAGGTGATCTCTAGCGACACTAGAGGAGGAAGGGAGAAGGAGTCAGGGGGAATGAGAGACAGAAGTCAACTCAGAGATGGTAAACCTTGAAATAACAGGGACATTTTTAATATTACAATTGTTTTAAAATAAAATAAATGTAAGCATTTTGTTTTTTTTAATGTTTCTCGGGTTACTGATGGGTAGGTACTGTGTCATATAGGTACTTATCTATATTATTAAACGTGCACCCCAAAAAAGTGCTGCCACATTTTTGAGACTTATAATCTCAATTTTGAGACCTAGGTATATGTCAATTAGGTTCACCACCCATTCTGAATGTTGCCCTTTTAGGTGAGACTGGTGCATTGGCCATACAAGCATATGTCGTACTTCTTTCTATAGAGTAATGCACACCCACACACCTGTCGCTGGTCACCCCACTTTGTGGTGTATGCCGTGATGGTATATATGTAGGCATGTACACATGATGTTAATCATGTCACAGATCCAGACTAACACAATTTAAGGCTCTTGTACCTACCTTGGGCATACGGATGTACACAAATATGCACACTAAATAAACTTCTAATGTAGGTATGAAACACAAAAAATATTGTAGGTATATCACCAAATCTGTGATATACAATATTTTTTCCTGAAAAAAAGTAGCAAGAATAGCAATGAAAATAATGAAAACCTCAGTCGGTAGATTTTTAAATTCTCTTTCGATTGAAGTAAAAATCTACTTCATGTGCACTGTAGTTTTTTTAGTTATTTACATTAAAAACATTAAAAAGGAATTTATGAAAACTAATTTTACAAGAAAAGTATTGAACAATCTCAATTTTATAAAAACTAACGCAATAGAATAAAGATGTAAAAATAAACTGTTCTTTAGTTCAAAGAAGTATCTTTGAGCGAAGGTACTGGGGAAACGGTTTTCAAAATTTTCTATTTAACCTACTATAAAATATTTAAACGGTGTCTCCTTTCTAGTACATATCGGTAGGTACTTAAAAAAAATAATTATTTAATTTATTTCATAATTAAATGTGTTTAAAAAAATATATGTGGTAGGTAGGTACCTACCCCAAAATATCCATTTCCCAGCTGTGAAACGTGAGAACAACTCCCTGTAGATAGTTGATTGCGTTATCCTATGTATCTTTTGTAAGAATTGGTACACTGATTGTTTTAGTTATAAGTAGTAACGAAATTTCATGTTAAATTTAACCAAACTTTCGGTTACAGTACCCAAATATTTTGTGCACGCAGCCAAACCGTACAGTTAGGTATAATAGCTCCAAATTTAAATAAATAGGTAAGTAATAAATAATGAACACTCAAGTAGACATTTTATAGCCGTATGGCAATTTCTTCCAACCAACCAGTGTTTCCAGCCCAGAGAAGCAATATTTGCGTGAGAAATAAATTTAAATAAATTTTTCTTCTGCTGTGGGAATCGAACCCAGGATGACCGCACAGAAACCGAACGGCTCACCAACTGTGCCACGGCGGTCGGCAATATTTGATGAAATATTCGATGTACATACACATTGGTACAAGTAAAATTATACCTAATATTTCAGGCGCAGTTCAGAAGTTACATATATGCGAAAGCATTGTTACCTCGTGTATAATAGTATAATAACTGTAGTTTTCATTGTTTACGAACCAATTTCTCGATAGAGTGCGTTGCATAAAAAGTTTCTTTGTTATTTCATAGATGGCAATGGTAAAAACAGCTTATTTTCAAGAACTACAGTATCTTTGAATAAAATATACCTACAAAAATTTCAAAAAATTGTATTGATAGGGAATTCAATAAAAATGTGTAAGATAAAAATTGTATTGATAGGGAATTCAATAAAAATGTGTAAGATAAAAATTGTATTGATAGGGAATTCAATAAAAATGTGTAAGATAAAAAAGTATTGATAAAAAAGTTTGATTGAAATATTGGTGACCAGTTAAGTTATCCTATTTTTTAGAGTAAAATATTTTGAAAAAATTTTCATACAAAGTTCGATGGTTTGGCACCCCTGTTGGAAAAAACGTCTCATACAAATTGGACGAAGGAAGAAAACAACCAATTATTTTATAAGGCGGATCCAGTCATTGGCCCTCGCCTGATCTTCAAGAACGTGTCTTTTCTCTAATTGGGAATTTAGGAGAGACGAGACGGGAAAGGGCAGAGGAGATACAAGAAGAAGAAGAATAATAATAAAAATTATATTAACTATATATATATATATGAGGCGATATGGAACGGCAAATATGGCAAATTCCGCACGCGATCCCACATCAGCGACTCCTTAGTACCTAATGACGCGATTTTTATTTTTCTATATCGAAAGTGGTGATATCTACATAGAAAACACTTTCTGAATCAAACGAGTTAATGTGCACTTCGTGATAATGTTTGTACGAGTGTCAGTCAGTCAAATATACGGCATAGTGTTGCCATGTCGCTAAAAAATTCCTCTTATCTCAAATTTTAAAAGAAAACAATCTCAGAATTATTTAAAAATAATCGTGGTTCAATCACGGTTCAATTGAACCCGGTTCAAAGTCTTACGGTCGTATTACGGGAGTTATTTAAGAATAATGTAAGAAAAATTTGAGGTTTTGTAAGCAGTAGGTATTCTCGCAGTACGGGACCTTACCTTTCTCTCAAATAACTCCCGTAACACGACCCTTATTCCACGTTCAACTGTAACCTTATTTATAAAAATATTTGAACCTTAGTTCAATTGATCTCGATTTTGAGCTCTATTTCATACGACAGCACCGAATTTAGTTTTGTTTAGTTTATTGTAAATGACCACAAAACAGTAGGTATGCACGGTATGGAACACGAGCGAGCCACATGATTGTTTTGTCAAACTCTAGCTATTAAAAAAATAGTTTCTGTATGGGAAAATTGAATGATCAACTTCATATTGATATTGTATTTTTTACTCGCAATATTAAAGACAAATGTATTTTTTACTCGCCACCTCTATCTTCCCCAAGGAGTAGGCAGTGAGAACCGAACACCGCATTCTTCTATCTTGACACATATACATCGCCTCATCAACATTGATACACCGTCTCATACATGCTCATCTTTATAGTAATGCAATTTTACTTAAAATTTCTCAACAAGTATCATGTAGAAAGTGCAATAAAAATAAAATAATTATATATAATTCTACGTTCTCTTAGTTACAATAACAAGGCAATTATATTTTTTTGATTATCCGACAAAAATATAATTATATATTTATAAGTACTATTTTATTACAATAACAAGGATATATTTTTTTATATGACAAATATATAATTATTTAAGTATAATTTTACGTCCTATTTAATTACAATAACAAGGCTATATTTTTGTTGATTTGACAAGAATATAATTATATATAATTTTACGTTCTTTTTAATTATACCTAATAACAAGGCTTTATTTTTGTTGATATGTAAGAAAATACGAACTATCTTAGGACTGTATAATAAGTAGATAGGTATAAGAATAAATAAGCAAATGTATAATTTAAAGTGGGTTGTTTATCAAAGTTAAGCCATTATAACAACAAGATACTCGATATAATTTGACTTTTAAACAACGCGGCCTCCAAAGGACCGACATTTTCCGAATATTATTCGACAATAAGCTCCGTCCATTGTACTTTGTTTGAAGGGAAATTTAATACTTCGGGATGAGCTTATTTTACCCAAGTCGTAGAAGCGGAGTTAGTTCACCAGTCCCTAGTCAAAGATATTACGTAAGTAGATTCACGTCCCACCAGATCAGGCACCAGGTGGTGATCTGTTGAAACTATTGCCGGGAATATTCATTGGGGAATCCTCAATTAACATGTTTCTCAAAAGATACAACAGTAAAAATATAACGGAACCTGGGACCCTATTCTCCAATCTCGCACTATCGATGTCGTATACGATATATTGTTAATATCGCACGATTTATAGAATTTGCTATTCTTGAGTCTCGCATGCGACATAGTCGAATGAAAATCATTCGAGATTTTGACGAGTGGTATAGGACCAGCACTCGATATTCAATGTCGCATGATTTTATCTGTCAAAAATGGTCGCCATATTGCATTTACATACGGCAAGAGTCTGTATCAACAAGTATTTTCGTTGTGTTGTCTTTTGTAGTCACAATGGCAATTCGACGAATAAGTTATTTTATCTATTTAACAGAAGGTACATATAAAAATACATGGATGACGAAAAAAAAATTAAAACATTGGATTCTTTCACTTTGTTAATATATCTCCATTAATAAGTTTTGTAAATGTTCCTATTTTGTAACGAAATCCATAAACAAGATTTGTTTAATGTTCTTTTTTATTTATCACATATTTCTCCATTAATATGTTTTGTATTTGTTTGCTATTGAATATTTCAATATAGGTACACTATTTTTTTTTATATTTGTCTTGTTTGTATGCTTGTGTTCTTTATTTGCAAATAATTTGTCTCTTACATATAAAAGTAAGAGACAAATTATTAGAATATTTGACAAGTTACCAAAGTAAATTTAAATTTTATAGTTGTTTTCACATATTTCTGATATTTTTTATAATATTAATGACTAATTTTTCGAGAATTCAGGAAGCGTCATAATGAACAATATGTTAAGTGCTTAGAAATCTATCATTAATCTATTGAAAAAGGCTGTGTTTTGACAACCATAGAAAAAAAACAGCAAAAATATGCAATGAATGCTCCAAAAATATTTCAAACGTATCCCAAATGCTATGTTGCCTATTCTTTCATGTGACATTTCAATGTCGAACGATTTTAATGACGAATGATTTCAAGAATAGGCTAAAAGCCTACCATACGACATTTTTTAGGCGACATAGTCGAATACGACATTTACTGTGCGAGATTGGAAAATAGATACCCTGGGCGGATATTTGAGTGGCGCTATAAACAAAACACAATAGTCAAATATTTTTTTTGACAAATTTTTAACATATCAAAGAGATGAAGTTATAATATTATAGGAAACCAGGAACTCGAGGCACCTATCTACAGGGCTAAGGACCTGTCTTCTATGCCTTCTTATTAGTTCCCTTATCAATGCAATTTTGAAAGTTCTTTATATTTTAATAATGAAAAACTGATCGTTTGAAATAAGCTGAAAAACACCATCGCCATCTATGAAGTAACGAAGAAACCTTTTTGTAACGCCATCTATTGAAAAACTGTTTTTTTTTGTAAACAATAAAAGCAACAGTCCGTATGGATGAGGTGACAATGATCTCGTACAGATGTCACCCCTGAACTGCGCCAGAAATATCATTTCATTATATAAAATCCTATGTTTGCGTATATACAACATTTAAAAATATTCGATAAAATAGATGACATTTCCAATCTTAAATAATCTGAACGCTGTTGAAAAGTATGCAAATACAATTTGTTTTATTTGTGTGTTAATTTGTCCACTTAATGAAATTATTATTTATATTCAAAACATATTGTATTGAGTATCAAAGCTGCTATCCTTGTGTACATAAGAATATTTATTGAGTCTAAATTATTGTTGCAAGTTGACTTTCCATTGTGCTATACACATTGCCAATTTACAAACAAGCACATGACATGCGTAGAGAAAATTCAGTCAGTCTGACTTGCTTAACTTCGAACGATTGAACTTCGAAGGTGGCTGTCTGTTTCTTAATTGAAATTGTCTTTATGAATATTTTTTACGCTATTGATAGAAAGAAGCTAATGGTGATTTTACTCTCCACTACTGTGGAATAGTGGAGTCATGATTGCACATTTTTTAAGCGTATTATTTTTACATCAATTTCGATCGACTTCATATTTAAAGCTGATTTCTTTCCATAGATATACATTAATTCTTCTCTATGATTTCTTCTGTCATAATTTTCAAAATGCTGTCACGGTCTGGAAAATCAATTTTTTTTAATTGTGTGAACTTTTGATATAATAAAAATACACTCTTCAAAATTGCATTCAAGAATAAATTGTTAACATTAGAAGAAAAAAAAATGCATGGTCTGTTATATCAATGTGAAATAAATTGTATATTAGTATGAAAAATGTAGGTATATATCTAACAGAAGTAAAATAGCTTCTGTTTGGGAAAATTGAGTGATCAAGTTCATATTATTGATATTGTATGTGTCTCTATAGACATGTGTATTTTTTACTCTCCATTACTGTCTTCCTGGAGCGGTAGGCAGTGAGAACCGAACACCGCTATCTTCTGTCTTGACACATATCCATCACCTCATCAACATTGATACACTGTCTCATACATGCTCATCTTGCTATAGCAATGCATATTTATTAAATACTTTGTGTTTTGTGACTGTTTTGTATATTGCGAAAATTTTTGTCCTCTGGGAATCTAATATTTGTTTAAGAATTTGATATAAATGTGCTTCATAAAAATGCATTTAGAGATTGTCAACCCTCCAAGAAGAAAAAATGTACACGTACTAGTACTAGGTATGTAATGGAGAGTTTAGTGGTCATGAAATCAATATTCCTACTAAAATTAGAAAGAGGATTTCTAATACATAATCTTAGGTTCACATCTACAAATCATCATTGAACCATAACGGTATGACATCAGAAAACCTTATACCCGCCCTGTAAATCCCTGTTAAAGTACTTAGGAGCGGTCCTTCTCCAAGTTAGTTGTTAAAATATCCGTCTTCCCCTAATGGCGCTAATATACTTGGGTAGTGTGGCAGAGGGGATAGGTCTGGGCGGGGAGGGGAGGGGGTAGGTCGGCAGTATAAAACGGAAATGTATGTTTTAATAGTTTGGAGTATTACATTACCTAATTAAAAGCGAAAATTACCAGCGAATTCAACTATATACATACATATGTAGAGTTTAGATCTTCACATTCCCTTAACAAAGAAATTACGCTTCTATCTATTGTGTTATTTTTTTATTTATTCCAATCCACATTTAATTTATTTATTTTCAGAATTAAAGTAATAATAACAGGCATTGCGTATAGGCAGGTGCAAACGTTGTATTTTTTCCTTGTCGAGAGTCAAAAAAATAAACTTGCACCCTGCGCAAGTGGCGAATTTATTGCCGAATGGCAATTTCTTCCAACTAACCAGTGTTTCCAGCCCAGAGAAGCAATATTTGCGTGAGAAATGAATTTAAATAAATTTCCCCTGTGCTGGGAATCGAACCCAAGATGCCCGCACAGAAACCGAATGGCTTACCAACTGTGCCACGGCGACGGCGGTCGGCAATATTCGATGCACCTACACATTGGTACTAGTAAAATGAAACAAGCAAGCATAAATAAACAAGCCAAAAATGAAATAGGTAGGTACCTAATATATCAGGTAGGTACCTAATATATCAGGTAGGTACCTAATATATCAGGTAGGTACCTAATATATCAGGTAGGTACCTAATATATCAGGTAGGTACCTAATATATATATCAGGCGCAGTTCAGAAGTGACATCTATAAAAACTGTAGTTTTCATTGTTTACGAACAAATTTCTCAATAGAGTGCGTTGCAATAAAAGTTTCTTCGTAATTTCATAGATGGCAATGGTAAAAACAGCTTATTTTCAAGACCAACAGTATCTTTGAATAAAATATATACGGAACTTTCAAAAATTTGTATTGATAGGGAATTCAATAAAAATGTGTAAGCATAAATGGTGAACGTTGCGCAAGCGCATTAAAGTGATCACGTAAACCAGGCGATGACAGGTCGTAAGCCCTGTAGGTGCCTTGAGTTCCTGGTTAATCTATAATATTCCAACTTCGTGTAGGAAAGTGTGGAGATCTACTTCTTCTTTTTTTACATTAATTCTCGTGCAACTAACACACATCCAATTACAAGTTGCCACATTCTGGAGACTTACGATATTAATCGCCTCACAGATCCGGACTGAAAACACAATTAAAACTGTGTCTCCACCGGGAATCGAACCCGGGACCTTTGGATCAGCAGTCAGATACTTAAGCATCTGAGCCACGAAGGCTGACAAAATATCTGTCGAGCCATGCAGAAGATCTGGGTATAAATTAACAGAGTGCCGTTGTCGAGACTTTGTTGTAACATGCAGTAGCTCTGCTTCGTTTAAATCACAGTGAGTTGAATTTGTTTTGTCAATATTGTACCTACTCATGTGAAATTCCATCAGGGATTTAATTACATCAAATTAGGTAGGTATACCTTGCCCAACAGTGGCATGGTGGAAAACCGTTTGGTTTGTATACCGGCCTCCTAGGATCGATTCCCATCAGTGGAGGAATTTATTTCTCTCGTATTTTTTTTTGTGGTGAAAACACTCAATAGTTGGAAAAGCTGCCATTTGGCAATAAACTCGCCACTTGCACAGGATGCAAGGGTGTGTAATAATTATTATACTACCAGGCTATTCAAACAAAAAAATCCTTTATATTTATTTACGTTTATTTTTTGTTAACTGATCGTTTTGTTCAACTTTGAACTTTCATTTTGAATGAAAATACTTTCTCTTTTATATGTATTTCTTTTTCAACTTTCAGTCAAGGCTATACTAGCGCAAATATGTATACCTACCTGTCTCTGTATTTTTCTCACTCATTCGTGGTCTTATGAGCCTTATGCGCAGTGACACCAAGGTAATTTTTTCTCTGGCAAATGAAGGGAGGTATATTTAGGAGGGAGTGAGAAGGCGCACGATACAAAAGTCAGCCATTTCTAATATCCCTTCACACATACAGATGTAATTCCACGTGTTCATACATATGAATCATTGATTGAGATATAAATGTGTGTATTGTCTTACAATGCACGTTGTTTTATAGAGCTGATGCAAGCAAAGAATATGGTGTATTACGATAAGTACCAGCATCATGGTCTATTAAAACGTCACAATCTTCACAAGGTACAATACATAAATTATTATTTACAATTTGCTGTTAATTTATACGACATGAAGAATTATTGTATGTCTCGCAAGTGTACCTATTAATTTCCCATTTTTAAACCACGAACGAGCTATTCGATACGACCGGAATCGAAGCAACCGTTACTTCCTCAGGATGGTGACATCTGACTCCCTATAGCAGTGCGCGGAGAAAGACACCAATCTGCTAATGGAAATATAATATTAATAAGCAGACTATTTATAAAAATTAGAAGTTATTATATATGTAACGTTATCACCTTTATTAGAAGTTATTATATATGTAACGTTATCACCTTTATTAGAAGTTATTATATATGTAACGTTATCACCTTTATTAGAAGTTATTATATATGTAACGTTATCACCTTTATTTTTTTGTTTGAATATTTCTAATGTTTCTGAATTGTTTAATTTGCGACCCCTTCGATGTAAATGCATCTACATTTTATTGTAGATATCCCATATCTATGATTATTTTCAAAAGAGTCGGTCATTTATGTTCTTTGAAACGCATATATTTTCTGTTATTTGATTCGCGTATCGAAAGTTTATCCCAATTTGATATATTTAATATTTTCTATTATTACAATATTAAAATATTAGGTACGTAAATCTCCGGGATGTGTGATTTTTACTATGATAAATTTTGGCATTAGCTACCTCATCATCGATTGTCAATTTTTCAAGAAGAAAAATTATACCTACACTTACTATGTAGTGGAGCGTTTCGTGTTGGCCACAACCCACTCGTTTTATCATAAATCGGTCCAGTGACATTTCAAAATTAAAAATTTAATGAATTAGGTACGGTCGAATTTTTATCTCTACGCGATCACTAATATCATTAAACTTATCTCTACGAGATCACTTATATTATTAAACTTATCTCTACGCGATCACTAATATCATTAAACTTATCTCTACGCGATCACTAATATTATTAAACTTAACTCTACGCGATCACTTGTATTATTAAACTTTTCTGTACGCGATCATTAATAATATTATTAAACTTATCTCTACGCGATCACTATTATCATTAAACTTATCTCTACGCGATCACTTATATTATTAAACTTATCTGTACGCGATCACTAATAATATTATTAAACTTATCTCTACGCGATCACTTATATTATTAAACTTATCTCTACGCGATCACTTATATTATTAAATTTATCTGTACGCGATCACTAATAATATTATTAAACTTATCTCTACGCGATCACTAATATTATTAAACTTATCTCTACGCGATCATTAATATTATTAAACTCGCATTATTCAAGATATTTTTTTGTATTTATTATACCTACAAAAGATTCCTAGTAAACATCATGTCTGAATACCAATTTAAAAAAAACATGTATTCGAATACCATACCGTGATGTTGTCGGAATTGAAAAATACATACAAGAATATATTCAACCCTCATGAAAATACCAACGCATTTTTCTACAGCGGGCGAAAATCTCAACCCTTTTTTTTGTACGGAGATGCTGACATTCACTGGGAAATCTTACAAGCTCAAAGAAATTCCATTACAATTTTTATAAAATGTTCTGTGTTGAGTTTTATAATAAAAAAATGAAGACATTAGAATGAAAATGAACACACTGATTTGGTTTGGACGCATGGGATGAATGAATGAAGAACGCCCAACGAAGAAAATATACACAGCGCGCAACGGATGCACTGAAAAAAATACTATGACAACCGAACTGTTAAAAACGAACTGTAATAAAGGTGATATCAGTAATAAAGGTTCATCTATTTATGAATGTACTGTTTGGCTGTGTGCACAAAACATTTAGTTGCACAAAACCAAAAGTTTTGTAGTCACTATAGTTTGGTTAATTTTAACATGAAATTTTGTTACTATTAACAAACAAAACATTTCAGTGTGCATAAATAAAAAAATATTGTCTATTTTTTTGTAATTATTATGTACCTACATCGTTTTGAGACGAAAATTATTTGTTTAATGTATGAAACTGTCATTTCTTAATATGAACTAATAATTATTTTATTGTATTCAATTCTGGATGCGCACTAAAATGAAATGTCAAATTTATAAACTGCATGTATTTTTTGCTATTGTGAAGATTTAATAAAATAATAGAAGTTTAATAAGATTAAATAATAAAAGAACATCACTAGTGTATTATAAAATGAATATATTTTAAAGTGACAGTTCTGGGGGGGCAAGTCCCGTCAAACGGTAAAATCAAAACTATCACGATTGACCTACCTTCTTAAAATTGTAAAAAAAATATAGGTACTTGATAATCTATGTAATTTGGATAAAATGAATATTTCCAAAATATCTGCAGGTACCTACCTACTTATCATTGGTTCGATCCCCAGCAGGGGAGAAATTTATTTGATTTTTTTCTCACGCAAATGGTGCTTCTCTGGGCTGGAAACACTGGTTAGTTGGAAGAAATTGCCATACGGTAATAAACTCGCCACTTGCAAAAATGTGCAAGGATGTGTTTATTATTATTATTATTACTGGAGTAAAAAACGTGTTTTTACTATGGTTGTTTTGATCAACATATCAAGTATGTAAAAAGTAGCAGTTTCTTATTACTGCATGATAATTTAACGTTTGATACATTAAATTGGCACTTTCCCCAGAATAACGAATGAAAATTAATGCCCCAGAATAACCAATAATAATAAGGTAGGTACCTACTTTAAGTACCTACCTATATGTCTGTGTTTACCTATAAAAAAAATCGTGACGATAATTTTGCCACCTTCATCGAATATTCTAAGAGGTGGCAACACGGCCTCCGATGTCGAGTAGGTAATTCACGGACACAATTTAGCTGTGTGTTAAAATTTGGCGAAGATTAATTAGGTTGGCGGTGTAATTGATTGAGGCGCGGGCAATTATACGCCCTGTTACAGACGGCCGTAGAGTCGGAAATTGAATATCGCAATGGGCGTGCGTTGAGGCGTTTAATAGCCAATCGGGCCTTAGCATCGCTCCGAGCTATTTGATATTGTAAACATCATTAGTATGGAAGTATCTACTTTAATTTGTGACGAATTCAGGGTTGTCAACAGTCGGGAATTGCCAATTGGCCGGGATCGTCCCGGGATTCCAAATTTCCGTATCGTAGGAATATTCATCAGTCTTGTGTGAGGGAAAACGGGGTGTCGGCAGGAAGCGGATTTCATATCTCCGTAATGTATAAAAGTGGACGTGGATTTGGACCGTGGAGGAGCTGTTTCGAGCCACTGAAGATAGGGATAAGTAGATGTTCCTATAATATTTGAGAGTTTCATATTTGAGGTTTTGCCATTGTTTTTATGTGCATTTAAAAAGAAAGCACGACATAAATTAAATATATATGTAATAACCAGGTCGTCCAGGTCATAATTTAAGCATTTCCATGCCTTATTTTTGATTCAATGTCCTGATCGTTTTTTTTTATTTTTATACAAAGGTAGGATTACTACCATTATATTATATACCTACCTACTAAATTAAAATAATGAAGTCTTAAAAGTTAATTTGGTAAGTGTATCTACGATATGATTTTGAAATCATACACGTAAGTGATTTTGTATTTATTGTGTAATTGTTCTGAAATCTAGCATTGAAGTAATGACACGAATCTCATAGAATTGATACGAAAGATATTATTACGTAGGTAAGTACCTATATAAAATAAGAAAAGTAATAAATCTTGAGAAAATACAGCAGTTCTATATAAAGATGAAAAATGATTAGTAGAAACTAATAGTTTCATCAGTGGATAGGATAGTTTTACTTATATTATATTTGAACCCTCACAATAAGTACCTACGTAAGTATTCGTAATGGAATAATATGTAGGCACTTGTGCACGTTAGGTAGTTACTGGAACAGCACCCAGCATTAAATATCTTTGAATTGTGGCAACACCACGTCTCTCTCTCTACCTCCTTCCCTCCCTCTATCTATATATGTATATGTCCCTCTCTCTCTCTCTCACTCAGTCACATAGTCATGCATTCGAAATTGGCGCGAATAATTAGAGATACGAATTTATTCATATGCGCGCGCTAGCCCCGACCGCCACTCATCTTTTGAATTTCGAAGGATATTTTAGAATCCTGGGGACAATAATTCCCTCCCTTTTGAGCCAATAGGAAAATGCCTACTGCGTGAACGACTTATCCAAGTATTCCACTATACTACATTCAAATAGAAAATCTACTGAGAATAAACATTGTTTCCTTTGGTAAGCAAAATCCTACATCGACTCAACGTAAAAGCATGATGTATGACTGTGAAATGGGAAAATTAGTTCCTATTAATTTTTTAATTTATTTAAGTAACTAATCACACGACAATCAGTGCATGTATGTATTGGTAGGTACTGTATACGGTAGATCATTATTGTTTTTGGCTGTTATTATTACTGTATATTTCTTCATTTTTGGTGGCTTTTGTTTTGTTTTATTTGCTTGTTCTTTCATGATTTTTTAGTACCTTCCTACCTTCCTCATCACGGAATGTAATCCTAGTGGGGCAGGCACTAGTAAAAATGTATATTATTTCTATAAACATTAATAAATAAATAAAAATAAACTTCACTGTTTGTTAAAATATTCTGGTTAGTCATTAAAAGGTAATCAAAGAGCACTAATAGCATAAATAAATATCTTATTGAAGTACATCTTCTGCCACGTACACGTCGTCCCTCAATCTTACCACAATTCTCTTAGCGACAATTGGCGGACCTCATATTATTATGGCCCACGAAGGATGCGATAGAGGTAGGAGATGTTGCGGATCTTTCCACATATTACAAATTCTCTGCTGCTGTTAGCTCTTCTCAGAACTTTTTGAAATCATAACTGTCCACTATTTCAGAGAAGTGCATAATAAATAGGTACACTGAGAATATCTTAAAAAAACTTTATTCTCATTTTTCATTGAGATTCTGGTTTAAAAATAATATTTTTACTCCTCACTACACTAAGGGGATATATTGGAGAGGTTATCTGCATATTGCAGATTATCTACTAATACCATGCTCAGATTGTATTCTGAAAGTTACATCACAATGTATCTATGTGTGCTTTGTACTGTGTGCTATGTAGGTACTATGTACCTACTTTATCGATTATAGACTAAATAACTCATTCGATTCTTATCATTTTTTGCAAATTTCTGTATGTAATACTTGCTTAAACTCTATTAGATTTTCAAGGATATCTGATCAGTATTTCTCATTTTTTTTACTGCCAAATATTTCAAAGTGACCTCAAGCTCAAAAAACTTAACATTTATTATTTTTATTTGCCAATTGGTATAAAGACACATCACTTACATAAAATGGCACTGAAAAATTATCAAGTTTTAATACTATAATATTTAAATCAAAAATAATTTAACAAACTCATTTCATGAACATGGTGCAAATTTTCCGTACAAAATTTGAATATTTTGTGGAGTGACTTGGAAGTGAGGAGTACAACCAACTCATTTCGTACTATGTTTAATTTGTCGATCGACAATTTACGATAGAGCTCCAAAGTATATACCTAGATGTATTCATAAAATATAAATACTTATTATCAATTTGTTCTATTTCATTTTAATGATTATTCATTATTCTGACGATGTGCCTTGAACGCGTCGATAATCAATTGAATCAAATAGGACTAATTCCAAGTATTTTTATTTTATATTTTATAAATACATCTACATATTTTTTTTTGTGTTGTGGGATATTTTTTCGAATACAGTATAACTGCAGAGAAACCCAACGGAGTGTAGTTATGAAATTTTAATTTGGTTGAGACTTTTGTGTTTGTCAGCCGCGTGTGTTTGTGGACGGAAAATGGCGGTAGGGGGGTGGTGGATTGCCGGAGATGGAGGGGACTGAGGGGGGAGATGGAAATGTATTTAGGGGGATGAAGGGGACGGTGTGCGTGTTGCGGAAAAACGGGGTAGAAAAATACATGCGTTCGCGTTAGGAAATGAGCAAGCTTATATAAGTAGATACAATACAATACCAAGTTGTACTTTCAAGGCATATGTACCTACCTACAATTAACGCACCATTTTGTTTTAGATTCACTTTTTAAAAGATCTGGAAATATCGAGATATTTCCAACACCACATCAAAATTAAAATTATCAGAACTCTCATCTTCCCAATATCCCTATGTGCAGCCGAAACCTGGACAGTGAAGTACCGTGATAGTACAAGAATTGACACATTTGAAATGTGGTGTTGGCGTCGCATCCCGAGGATTCCGTGGACTACAAGAAGAACAAATGACTCAGTCATTTGTTCTTTTTGCAGATTAAACAAAATAAATTAAACACTTGTTTTTCTTTCTACATTTATTTTTACTCTCCAGAACGACCGTTTCGCCTGGTGAAGGCCTTTTCAACTGGTGAAGTACATGGTGTGGTTTTTTCTTATATACTATTACATTAGATGGAATTTATACAAAGCAAAAAAGGGGTGGGTGGTTGTTACAGTTTAAGTATTATATCCAGTCCTAATCTCTTATTCTTACGTGAGCATTTGTACCTAATTGCAGCTGTGGGGAATTGTCATCTTTGGGATATACCCACTTTTATTTCCTAGGTATCTTTTTACTAAATATGAGAAAAAATACACGTTGAAGTAATATCTTACGGTCGGAAACGGTCGTTCTGGAGAGTAAAAATAAATGTAGAAAGAAAAACAAGTGTTTAATTTATTTTTAAAAATGGAATTTTACATAGTAAACGCTGTCAGTGTAAATAAAATTAAAAGAAAAGAAAGATTGTCTATAGTATATACAACCGCCGGGTATTGAGCTTCTTTGGTCACATCGCCAGGAGAAAATATTATCACAGGAAGTGTACCAGGCAAAAGAAATAGAGGCAGATCTCCTGCGCGATGTCGTGTGACCAAATTAAGGAGATGACCGGGAACGACCTTTATTCGGTGATGCGAGCTGCGGAGGGCAGAGAGGACTGGAGGCCACTAGTTCTGTCCATTAACGGCCGCATAGATCACGACCCTCAGCATTGAGGAAACGAAGAAGAAGAGAGAGATATTGTAAAAAAATTATTTCTATGTACATAATTAGTAAAACCACAGAATAAGAAATATACACAGCTGACATTAGCTACTACAGAGGTGGAACGGGTATCTTAAACACATTCAATGTTTAAATATAAATCTGATATAAATGACACATTTATATAAAATAAAAGTATTTGCTTTTCGAAATTTAAATCCATATGTTAACAACATGTATTTTTGATATTAATGTTGAGTACTGTTTCAGTTATCATTTCGAAAATATTCAAATATTTTATATTGATTAGGTACCACCAAATTTTGGTGGCACAGTCACGCGGTGTGAAGGTACCTAGATACTAAGAGATTTTGCTTATGTCATGTCTATAGATTATTGGTCTGTGAGTAAAACTTGTTATTGATTAAGTGAAAAATACACACATACATAATAATTATAATTATTGGATTGTAGACAGGTAGATGGGTCAATGGCAGAGCGGTTAGCGCGCTGGGCTAGTAATCCAGTGGTCGCGAGTTCGAACCCTGCCTCGACCGATTTCGTTCACCTATAGCACAATAAGAGAATAATGTTTGGCGTCGTCGATACAACAGGGAACTATACGAGACCTATAAAGAGCCCTATGTGATCAGTTCCATCAAGATAGGGCGCTTAAGATTGGCTGGTCACATAATCCGAATGCAATGGACGACGACAACCCCACAAAACGCCTCATACTTTCTGTGCCATAAGGTCGAAGGAGACCAGGTAGACCAAGGACTCGATGGATGAACAGTGTCGATGCCGATGCTTCCATAATAAATATTAGAAACTGGAGAACGAAGGCAACGGATAGACGGGAATGGAGGAGACTCCTGGATTCAGCCATGGCCCACCCAGGACTGTCGAGTTTATGATGATGATGATGATAGCACAAGCATTAATACTTAATTTAGGGAATGTAGGAAGATGTATATGTACTTGTTTAACAAGGGCATATTCATTTTATTTAAAAAATATATGGCGGACATTAGGACCTGGTTGATCGGTTTTGTGAGCCCATATACCTATTTGTTGAGGTAATGATAGTGAGTGCAGAATGTTGAGATTGTGTGCCTATTTAATGTGGAACGGAAACTGTTAAAAATGTAAACTGCTAGCCCTATAACGGGATTTCCTAGCCGGGCAGCAGTTAACTACTTGTCATTGTAAATATGGTGGGATCAAAAATAAATAAAAATAAATCGAAAACTATTCTAATTTGTCAGAATAGTGTTGAAATAATTTTGTTCTGAGAAACAGAATTTTCAAGGAAAGTGGTAAAATTTCCAAGTACCTACGTATTACAGTCGGACGGTCTGATTTCTTCCACCACCACCCGCTCTGTTTGTGGGGATTGATAATGTCCCCTTGCAAAACTCTGAAATAACACACAAAGAACATAAGAAGAGTCCGGAGAACTCTAAAACCGTGCAGACACTGCACTGAAAGTGACAAAGAGAGCTAATTATGTGGAAACAACTGGCTCACCATTCACTGATAGTGAAGATAAGATTGCACCGTATTTAGGAAAGAGTCTTGAAACTCCTAAAATTGCTCTTCCCAATGGGTCAATGGGTCAGAGAAATTTCCTAGGACATCGTCACAGCCAGACAGTCTATTGAAGAAAAAAAAAACCTTTTGATATGATACAAGCTACAGCGATTTAAAGTCTAAATTCTACACAATGGCAAGAAAACAAATCCTAGGTGATTTGTTAAGCCCAAATCAAAACGGAAAAATATTCTTCGTTTCTTTTTATGGCTAAAAACGAACTTTTTAAAAATATTTTAAAAACAAGAGCCTATTGAAATAAATCTCTTCCTGGTATAACGGATCGTGCGTAAAAAAACCCCTACCCACATTGACTCGATAAATCTTTTGTGGTTTTTTTTTATTGCTGCCTACACGCTCAAAATATTTATAGAATTACTTGCACTTTCAAATAACTCCCCCTCGGTATGGGTTCGGATCTAAAATAATATCGGATTTCAACTTGTGAAAACATAAAACAGTTTTTTTTTCTCAGAAATTCTCACCACGCAGCCTTACATAATACTTTTGTAAACCACTTATGTGTACATTGGTCCATGTATGACAGGGTACGTTGAGTATTGTTGATATGACAGTTATAAACAAAATAAGCTTCAGGCCCAATATGGCGGCCATGATGTTTTTTTTTGTCCTTTGTGTGATAGTTAATTCGATATTAATTAGTTTGTCATGATTAATGTTGAATTGAATTGAATTGGTTTTGTTAAAACATTATTCATATTAATTGAAGTGTCAAACGTTGATTGATCGGTACGGTTATAAATTAATGTTGAATGACGATTTAAAGAAAGTATTCTATCAATAATTTTCAATTAATGACAATGATGTAACTACTGAAAACTTTCAAGAATAAATTTAATAATGTGTAGTTATAAAAAAAACTTCAAGTGCTTTTTTTTTAAATCACAACTTCTCAATGAAAAACAGTAAGTTCGTTAACAATTTATGGTAGAACTTCTCGATAGATTAAACAAAAAACACTTATTACTTTCACTATTTACATATTATATCTAAATAATCTAAGTGGGATTAAACGATATCATCCTCTGCTTATGGTCTTTGATAAACTGATCTAAATATAATCTTTAATTGAATTTTACGAAGATAAGTTGAGGCATATCCAATAAAGTTCCTTTGTCCTTGAAATTTATTGTGTTAGAAGAAAAACTTAATTTAAGAGATAGTCATACGGTATTATTTGTATTGGAAAGCACTTGATAAAATAATTATTCATTGGATCAATAAAAATACATTAATTTGTAAGAGAAAAGTGATTTTAAGACAACATTAGGTATAACATAATTATTTCGAACTCTACGCGTCTCCTTTAGTCTCACTCGCACGCATTCTATTTCGTCCGGCGCGACAGAGAGATCATCTTCGTGTGTAACGAAGTCAATCGTTCGGTTTCGAGTATATCTTGACATTGCAGAGTTACTCCGAAGCTTGATTGTCCACAGATAGTCACGGTTTACAATCGAAAAATGAATAATGCATCACTCACCTGTATCCTGTCTTCTGGCAGATCAGTCTTGAGGCTGAGCATCTCCCTGGCGTAGACGTCAGGATAATGGGCGTCCTTGAAGGCCTTCTCCAGCTCGTCCAACTGGTATGAGGTGAAGATCGTCCTGCCGCAGAGTGCAAAAAGCGCATGGGTAGTTACACGTGAACCGACAGTACACAGGGGTCAAACTAAAGACCTTTTTATAATACTCTCTAATTTAGTTCAATAACAATCATATGTAACATCACAAATCAATTAGTAACACTAAATATAAGTTTTAGAAATATACTCATACATGCGCATGCCTACAGGAAATTATCAAATTCCACGCTCTATTCTATACTGACTTTTCCATTCTTATCTCTCAAAATCCAATTTATTTTGATTCCTAGGTCAGATTTTCATCATTATTTATATATACAAACCATCTACATACACTTAATATCAGAATTTTTTCTATTTAATTTCATTTCGTTTTTATTTCTCAGGCTATCTTCTAAAGCTGGTCTACCATTTGTCATGTCATATTCCATGTCTGAAATGTTTTGGTGCTTTGACATGATGTCATTTAATTAAATATAAATTATATGAGAAATTTAATTTATTTATAACCATATAAAAAATATTGCTCACAGTACAAACAAATAGAAAACCGCTTTCGTTGGATCTTCGCAGGCTTAGTTAAATTATACTCCGAAGATTTTTTTTTATATCTTGATAAATATAAAGAGCTTAAATATGAAAATCATGAATGATAAAATAAAAAAAAACACTTAAAAAAACTATATTTAATTCTCTCATTAATGCACCATATTTTCAGGAGAAATCAATGTTGATTGACAATTGATTTCAATTGTTATTCCTAAGCGGTGATTGCACCAGCAATCAATGGTGATTGCTGATTAAGAACTGTAAAATTTTGATAGCCCATTTTCCATGAATTGAAAAAAAATACTGTCGATCAAATAATGTCATTAGTTTTTATTTATACAAAGCATTGGAAGCAAAGTGTTCATATTTAAGATGTATTTTAGTACAAAACATGTTATTTGAAATTTTCAAAATGAATAAATTTTTCATGTTTTAATTGTCTAAAAAAAAAATATTATATGAATTTGAATTCAAAGAAAAAATCTTTTAAAAACAATTTCACAATATGGCATTGTTTAAAAATCAAAATAGTATGCTGAACATATATTATTTCAAAAAACATAAACAATAATGATGATATTTAAAAATACTTATGTATCGGTTTATATTTTTTAAATTAATTAACGTTGATTACCTACTTGGTAACTGAAGGCTGTGTTAAAAGGGCTTTCAAAAGGCGATAAATATTGACTATATTAAAAATAAATATTTATTTCCTACTGCCCGGATGTACTCACCTATGTCGTCTCTTCTTTTTCTTCTTTTTATTAAATCCCGTAATACCGTCTACTGTGAAATCCTTGCTGGATTCCAATGGTGACATCCCTGCAACGAATAAAAAAACATGAATAATTAGTATTATGAAATACTAATAGGGCGCTTTGATGATTGCCACAAATTGAGCCTGGTTCAACTCCATATTAATCAAAAATATTAAATAAAAAGTATAATAATAATAACGAATAATTACTGACGGTCTCATAAAATCACTTAAATAAAGCATATTATTTGATATAAACTTTGTTAAAAAAGTGTTATTATCATCACTGATAACTGAAATGATATTCTAATAAAACTTATTATTTTAGTAACTCTAATTTTTCTTTCATTTTCTTCTTCCTACCTGTATTAGGTATACTTCTGCTTATGAAACTATTATGAAATTAACTCGAATATTTTAATTTTCAAAACTTTTCACTATTCAAAATTTGAATTGTTATTGTTAAAATTAATGAGCAATTTTAATACCGTCAGACTGAACTATTAAAAAAATATATATTCTATTTATTTAACTGTAGATTTTAAATGAGCTATTGGTAATGGATTCCAACTAGAATACGTTGCTTATTTAAAAACCTTCCATAATTTAAAACATAAATTGTCGTTATTGAATACTAGAGATGTCGTGTCACATCTTTACCATATTATTGACTACTGAAAAAAATAAAGGAATTTTAAAAATAGAATAAATTACTTATATTATTAATCAAACTAAGAACCTGCGCATTGATTTGAAATAAGCTAGTGGTGAATTCCAACGTCGATTATTTAAAAACGTTCCATCATTCAAAACTGGAATTTTATTGTCATTATTAAATCATTTCTAAAGAAGTGTCGCGTCTTTTCATATAAGTATGACGAGGTATATGTAAAATTGACCAAATTTTAAAATTAGAATGAATTACATTACTTTTATATTAAACTAAGTAGGTAGGTACCTACCCATTGATTTGAAATAAGCTATTGGTGAGTTCCAACTAGAATACGTTGATTATTTAAAACATTCCAGTATTCAAAATTGGAATTACATATCATTATTATTAATTAATTTTCCAAAGAGTTGTCGCGTAGCGCCTTTGTTGTTCTCTGGTGAAGTTTTGTTGTTTGTTACCAAAGTAATAATTGTACTGTTTGTTAAGTTGAGTAGCAAACTGCCTATTAAGAGACAAGACTCCTCCTCTCTCCATTCAATGAAATAATATGACGATTTGCGTATCTACTGAGTAGGAATCGTCACCTAATAATATTCCTCCTTCCACCCTTCTCCTCATACACAATCACCCCCCCCCCCCTGTTCGTGGAATAAAGTTAAGAAATCGCTCAGGAAATTCTGTTTTGTTATTCAAGACAAAACAAATCCATATAGGTATAAATAATCGATATCTCTGAATCTAGACAATAGAATAATTAACGCACTTTATATATTTCTTTAATATTTAACATAATATATGTGATTAAATTCAGGGGGCTTATTAACCTAAACACCCTAATTAAAACAAAATTCTCAAATGTGTTAAACAATGTGTTTCTATGAATGTGAATGTTTAATTAAAAATACAGCATAACCCTAAAAATATTTTAAATACCCTTTTTTACAGCGTTTATTTAAAATTACTCCATAACTATATGTCGTAGAGATATAAATATTTTATGTGCTTAAAGAATGCATAAAACTAAAGTGAATATTCGTGATTGTTTTTATTTCAAGTGAGGTTTGTTTTTAAAATGCAAAAAAACAACAAATTTTGGATTTTCGACCTTTTAATCACGTATAATCCCTTTTTAACTCGTGCGATAGTTATCCTTACTAACACGTAACTTCATAGTGCATTAGGCGGTTTTAATATATCATGCTTTCAGTCACTAATTTTGGCGTTGTTTGCACTCTTAAAAGATTCAAATAAGAATCATACAGGTTTAAAAAAATATGTTTTTTTTTGTTATTCCCTAACTTTGCTCTGCAAATAAACATTAAATAATATTATGTTTAAAGTTGGGTTGAAATATTGTATGTACCTAATACATTTTTATTAATATAGTAGGTACCTACTTACATCTACTCAATATGCTATACATATTGCGGAAAAATTGGAGTTTTTAAGACAATAGTTTTATAGTTTTTGAAAAAAAGCGGTTTTCGGAAAGACTTTTTGAGAAAGTTGTATGAAAATATAATAATAATCGTAGAAACTATCCAAAAACACAAAAATAAAATAATTATATACCCGTTCATACTGTTCATTGAGATAAATTTAGTTTTTATTTTAATTTAAATTTCAAAAATCGAACGGAGTAGCTTTTTTATGTTGGAACGGCCTAATCAGCGTGATGAAAAATCAACACTCGTATTCGACAAATCGAAATCCATACATAAAAATTGCCATTCTTCAATCAGACGCGACGAGACGTCGGTGTTACGATTGCCCGCGAAATTCCTTTTCAAAAAAAATATAAATTCGTAGAAAACGGCGGGAAAGGGAGACGCGGATGTTTATATCTACGCGTGTCGCGGTAGGTACCTACCTACCTACCTACGTTAAAATCTGAATAACCGATTTTACGTTCTACGTGTATCTACCTATTGGCGGATCGTAATACTAACCAATTTGGCAGAATTTCCGCCGAGGATAATTTTAAATTGCCAATTTTGTCATAGCGCTCGTTTCCTACCCGAACTGAGGAGGGTATTATTGAGTATTTCCATAGATGAGGCGTGGGCGCGGGAGATCCATAGAAGCGATTCCCGCTCAAAATGAGACGATCGCCATGTTTGTTGCGTGGCGCGTCGAGCCGTGTCACGTTGGTATAACAGAATCGATTCAAATACCAGCTACCGGATTTTAAATACCGGCTAACAACTAGAGAAATTTTTGAGGATATGGGGACAGTTTGCACGACCAAGCCAAAACCCAATTTTAAGCTCTGCACATCCTAAGTGATTTTCAAGATATTTGCCGTTAACTCTAACAAAAAATCGGTGGTGCCTTGAACAAGGACGGATCTTCATCGGTATAGAACAGTCCTTCTTACGCATGGTTCAAAATACATAAGAAGGCACCTACTCAAAATTTAGATTTTTTTCATGTAGGTACCTACCTATACCTACAATATAATTAGGTACCTAGCTACATCTAAGTAGGTAAATAATTATATCATCAAACTTAATAATTATATAGATACTTTTTAGTTCTAACATATTACCTTTTCCGAAAAAGAAGTAGGTACCTTCCTGCATCTAACTCTAAATTTTTATCACAAATGAAGTCGGTAGGTATGTTTAATAAATTTAGGAAATACTTATAAATTTAGTAAATACAACAATACGAATTCATAACAATATAACTCAATTTTACCTTCATTATTTTCTAAAAATACATTCATAGCGATTCAGGTTGTTAAGAATACAAAACAATGATTAAAATTGACAGATAGCATGGAATTTAAATAAAAAAATCATGTTTACATTTCTGATTCCATATACCTATCTGATATCTGGGGTGCCGCAAGGTTTACTACTGGGCCTAATTTATTTAGGATATACATTATTTTTAAAACTGTCTTTGATTGTTGCCCAAAAATGAAAGAAAAGAGGATCAATGATGACTCCCTAAGGCCGATATGAGTGATAAAATATTAAGAGAAGATCATTGACGTACCTGTATCTTCCAGGTACCGTGGATGCTGTTTCAGAATAGGAAGTAGTGGCGCACCATAGTATCTGCCGTCCCCTGTGCACGAACACTTTTTTCAGTTTAATTTCATATTCAAAGAGTTATTTACACATATGTTTTGGACAAAAGATACACATTAATAACAAATGTAGTTAAAAAATAGGGATTAGATACATTTATAATTTTACAGTTAGCGGAGACTCAATATTCATAGAAAAATAAACACTAAATTGGATGAAAAAAATACTGTATTTATTTTACTTCTCTAAAAAAAATATGGATGAACCTTTTTCAAAGAAAATATATGGTATCAACAACGATTGCATAATAAATAATAGCTTAACGTACAACAACTAAAAAACACTACAACTTTCACTAAAGATGCAAAAACTTACACTAAAGATAGCAATTATGCTGGCCAAATTTCTAGATTAGTTGCAATTTATTTATATCAAAATGGAGTGTTTAATATATAATGGAGCTAACGGTCTTAAACCTTAAAATATAAAACTGTTTGAAAATAGTACATACAATTTATTATATCTAGATTGAGACGATCGAGATAACAAGGAGATCAGGGTCTGAAAGTGATCAACTGTCATACGTTGATCACATCCAAACGTCATTTTTTTTATCGTATAACTCCCGTTGGAAGTTGTATGTAAAAATAAGGAATTGTCTAAAAAACTATTGAAAAATCTCCGTAAATCACAAAATACAAAGTTACCTATTGTATTTTTCTAGTCATTATTCAATCCAACACAGCTTAAATCAATGAATTAGTTCAAAACTGGATTTAGAAGAATTGAAATATTTTTTGTTTATCTTTATATTTTTTATCTCCGTAACACAGGTATGAAAATAATAAAAAACCTTCCTCTGTATGTTTATTATTCCAAAGTTACTAGATACCTATAGGTAGTCGTACCCAGTTTCACGAGCGTTCGTTGCTCGATCACCCTTTGGCGTCTGTTTGTAGGTGTTAAGCGGCGACCAAAACATCCAATTTTCACCGAAACTAATTCCGGGGTATAATTTATTAACCAACCTAATGTATCCAAATGAAATGTTCAAATAGTATTCAAGCAACCCCCTAATCTGAAGGCGAACATACAACACCTCTCCCCTATCACCTCACACCTTGACTCTACCATTCCCCTCATCACCCTTGATGACTGACTCCCTAGTTCCGTGAGGTGGGAGGTGTTAATGGCTACATTGCGGGATAAGGAAATTTCACACGTATATTAGCCGAAGAACAGTTTTTTTGTTGAACAGGACATAAAATAGCAATAACAAAAGAGATGATTGATTTATATCGCGAAAGAGGCGACGCAAATATTTTTTTTTCCATCGTATGGCATCTTGAAAGACGGGTTATGGGGTAAAAAGATTATCGTGACTGGAAAATTTCATGTAGTGTTACGAGATTCCGATTGTGATGATTTTAGTCTAATGTTCGCCAAATTCCGTCTCTGTTAGGAGCGGCACGAGAAGAAGAAGTATCTAAGCTACATCGAGGAGAATTTTCAGGATTTATCGTCTTATCTAGGGCTTTCTTTGACTATAGCACGCGCTTCGATCGTTGTGTCTTGATGTGGGATGTCCGTGATGTTATTGAACTCAACCGTAGCGTGCGCGTTACTGTGATATTTACTGTAGTGACGATGAATTCAATCGTAGCGTGCGCGTCCTCCTTTGTATAACAAGGTGTCCGGAATTGTTGTACCTACTCGACTGTAGCGTGAGCGTTTAGTTTTCGTCTGTGAGTTGGAATTTGGCATGGTTGTATTAGGGTCTATTTTGTATAGCATCAGGACTTGACGTAGACTACTATCGGGAAATCTACGTCTAGGAGTCTTTCAGAGTATTGCACGTCGCATAGTACCTATAATAATATACTCTCTCAATGCTTTCAATAATTCTGGATACAAAATGAACATCAATGACGCAAAGACATAATACGTAAGTGGCCGCTGTGTATTTATAACAAGAGACAATAATAGAAATCGAAAAGAGATGGTACATGATGCTATTAATACTAATCCTTCGATATATTTCTTTACAAATCTATGGATTTGGTCGGTAAGTAAAATAAATACCTATACCTAAATGAAATATAAGCTTCTGATTCGTGATTCAAGAGACTATACTTCGACAAAATATTACTTGCATGATCGATTCCCCTGACATACTCAATACTGTATCACTCCATGTACCGAATAGACGGCCTACCTACCCACTCACAAAATTTATTTCACATATCAGTATGCCACACTAATTACATATATTTTTCATATATTTTTAGAAATCAGCGAGATAACAATACACATAACACACAGATATTTACAACATTATCAAAAACAGATAAAGATGTTCTTAAACTCAAATACAATATCCAACAATCCCCTCCTCATTCACTAACGATCCCTCCTCTTCATCCTGAAACATACTCGTTAACTGTATGTGTATATTTTTATTTAAATCTATCTTTTTCAAATATGTTACCTATTATTGTACAATCATTAATTTTAATTGAAGAAAGCATTTTGGCCTTAACTTTCATACAAATAATGAAATGTAAATTTCGTAACTTAAAGCTGCAGCTTTCTGAGATGAATAACATAATATATTTTGTAAAACTATTAATAATATGGTTTCGTTAAACTAAGTAGGTATAATAAAACAAGAACAAAAGGATTGCTTAGAATCTTTTAAAAAGGTTATATGTTGATATTTACCAAAGAGTTAACGCACCAACCAATTTCCCATTCTAGGCATGGTTCACCAAAACAAATATCCATAGAGTTCATTAAGAAATGAAGTAATTAGAAATTGAATTCCCTAAGGGTGCAGTCAGTAATCCTGCAAAGTATACCCATATACAATAATATGATACAACGATATAGTATTGAATTTAAAATATGAAGATGTTAGATACAAACTAATACCATAATTGATATCTCAACGTGGATATCTTACCTATTGTTAAGAAATGTCTAAAAGCGGGAGCAGAGAGAAAGAAAGAGAAAAAAATCTCCCCTCGGTATATATAATTCGTCCGTAAAATTCCACCAGACATTTTCTTGAGAAAAGTCGGAGTCTGCCGTATCCTAGGAACTCAACATAGGGTGGTTCAGATATAATATATTAAATAATACATATTAGGCTGTCGCTAAAGAACCAATTTCAATAATATAAATAACTTTGTTGAATTTCCATAATATTTTATTGTTACTAGGAATTTCATTTTATAATTAGACAAAAACTTATTTGACAGGTGAATTCTTCCCTTTCCCGTCTTTTCCCTTCCTCTTTTTTTTACTGTGACAAAAAATGTAATTTTATCTAGAAATGTTGAATAGTGCTGTAATTGGCGATTGATGATATTCATTAATGTCATTTTGTTATTGTCAATTTAAATACCTATCTATGTAGCTGTTATATCCAATGAAATCTTAAAAAAATCTTGAGGTTTCACGAACACTCTTTCATTTTCCTTTTTCCTAAAGAATGAATATTTCCTTGAAACAAGTACATATACATTCACTAAGCATAAATGCTTGTACCTACTAAAGGTGAACGGCATCGGTCATGGCAGGATTCGAACTCGCTGGATTTATCTATTTATCTTGTTGGCTGCATATATTATAATAAGGGAAAAAACAACATTTGCTATTCATAAAAAGATAAAAAAAAATAGTTTCCTGCTTGTCAAATATAAAAATCCAGTTTTTTCTTCTTCCGCTTTAGTTAGGACTGTGTCCTGTTATTCTCGGAGCCTGCTCTTGTGAGGTGGACGTCCAGCTATCCCTCAATCGCTTGGGTGGTAATTAATACAGACTCCAGATTCTTAATGTAATGAATCGCTTCGTCGATAAGTACAAAAATGTGAGTTCCACTAGACAGTCTGTTGACAAACTCTGCGACTATATGTCTGTTTGTCAGCTCCGCAGTCACATGATTACTAACATGATCATGATCTATGGTTGGGTGGAATAGATTCCTTATAGCAATAAATCCACCGTTGTACCTACACTAATTGGATCTTCTATTTGAAGTGCTGTATCAGGACCCTCCGATCGACCGACATTGGAAATCACTTGGACAAATAATGCCTCTCCATACATGTCACGGAGCCACGACATGTTTCTACTGCCCACATTATGCCTTCCTTCGATGATGGGCTGCAAGAGCGTATATTTGTATTCTATGAGCATGTGACCCAGATATAAAATTTTCCGTATAATTGTTGGCAATTTCCTGTCAGGATTCGCTATTCGTTCTTCTCAGGACCTCGGAATTACTGCAATGATATCATCTGTCTGGAATTCGCAGCATCCTTCGGTGCATAACCCACACATCGAATTCCTCTATTTATTACTTGGATAAAATTAATATTTTCTGAGTACTTACTTTGTGGCACATATTTAATAATACCTAATATTTTAGTTAGGTACTCAGTTTTAACCACAAGTGAGGTACTTGAGACGAAGATTAACGAATATTTCAAAGTCCAACAAAAGGATTGATATCAATAAAGCGGTTTATAGTCCACTTACAAATATGTTCCAGTAAGTTAAATTGAAACTACCTCACATCTCTTTCAACTCTCCTTTCCGCTACTAAACAGTTATGCTGCACATTATTTTAGTGAGTCAGTCGTCCTGACGAAGAAGCAGTCGCTTCGGTACCGGTGGAATTATTCTTGTTTTGAACAAAGTCATCAACAAAATTATAGACAAACAAAAAATAACATGTAACTAGAGTCACCAATTGAGTATAGTTTCTGGCAAATAACTTGGGAATTTTAAGTCGTGGAGGGGGACGGTTTGCACATATACCTACCAATCAAGCAAAAGAAACAAATTTGGGCTCTGCGCAACCCACGTCATTTCTCAATTTATTTGCCGAAACAAAACTAATATGTTAGTTGCAACAATATTATAAATACTTTATTAAATTGATTTGAAATGTTTTGTTGTTAGTCATCCTGTCGATGAACCACCCCGCCACGGCTGAAAAGCTACACTCCGAGGGCAGCTTCCTCCATTTTTTAATACCCTAAATAGGGGTGGATGTCTGAGTATATAAAGACGTCAATGGTATCAGCTTTTCTTAAATGAGAGGAGAGCCAAAGAAAAAAATCTAAAGTTTATCTTTTATTTTCAAGCTCAAACCGCGCAGGAGAATCTGTTACTTCTTTTTGAGGAGCACCACAAGGTTCTTAAATGTCTCCCTTTTCAGAATAATAATAATTATTTATATTAACGTGGGGGAGGGTGTTTTTCCTTTTTTTTCTTTTTCCTATCTCTCACACAATGGGTTTCCTTCAAGCGATGTTCTCTCATTCGTCGAAGGAACATTTCCCAGCAACAGAGGGGTAAACAAGGCGAACGATATGTTCGGATAGTAATCTCAGTAAGATTGAATGGCATAAAAAATAAAAGGTCAAATTTGTAAATCTAATCTATTAGTGTTTTTATATTTTCGAAATTAACAACGAAAAAGTTGGCACACCCATGTAGGTAGGTACCTAAAAAAACTTATGTTCGTATCAGTGATAAGTGACAGATTACGGGTTTGGAACTTCAGGGTTCTTGGGGGACCTCTAAAATAATTTCTAAAAGAAAACGTTCTATACCTAACAAGGATCCATTGTATCTTCCATGTCACGGGATGTTTTTAATATATTCAGACTTTTAATATGTGACTTAATTAATCAGATATAAATTCAATAAAACAAATCTCACTGCGCGGATACTTATTTTTTATACCTGATTATAATCATTCGAAAAACAGAGCACCAAAACATTATGGTTCACCTGGGGAACTACTGAATAATATACCTACTGGAGAAAAGAATTAGAAAATTTACTATTTCGCCTACTACAGCATCGTAAGAAATAAATCTACAAATAAATCTATCTCCATAATCTACAGTAAGAAACATATAGTCGCCATATATAGAAGTCTGTTTAATTTTTTATCCCATATTTAAAAGAAGTTTTTCCTCAAATATGTATAAATATGTGACACAGTTGGTAAGCCGTTCGGTTTCTGTGCGAGCGTCCTGGGTTCGATTCCAAGCAGAGGAGAAATTGATTTAAATTCATTTCTCACGCAAATATTGCTTCTCTGGGCTGGAAAAACTAGTTAGTTGGAAGAAATTTCCATATGGCAATAAACTCGCCACTTGCGCAGGGTGCAAGGAAGTGTTTATTTTTTTTAGTAGGTATATAATCATGTTCGCTCTTATTTGACAGTATATTATTTATATAGATATCATGTTTTTATTTTTAAGTTACGTGAATCTGTAGTCGTCGGTAAAGAATACGTATTTTTTTGGAAAAATGACAAAAATAAATCGTCGCAATATATTTCGATGCGAACGAGCTGTTCTAGTGAACTCGGCGCACTGCTGGTGACGGTTCATTCAAAACGGGGCGGACGGCTACGTGCGACGAAGAGGGACGGAGCGATCGACTCAGCTCTGTGCAGATAACTGGTCGACGGCAGTGGAGGGGGGGGGGGTTATTGTGTAGCGGGGAGTCAGTTTGCGGAGTTATCGCGGTGCGGGACGGAGGTGGGAGGAGGTGGGGGATGTGGGAGGGTGGAGGGAGTGCGTGCACAACGGCAGAATGTGTGGAAGGCAATATTAGCACGTTACACGGCGAATATTTCACTTAATTGAAATTGGTGCAATTAAACATTGGTGTCTCTGGGAGTATGTAGGTACGTTTGTTGAATTCTTTCCTCGGAATGGACTCCATACCGATCTACAAAACACTGAGCTTATTTCATAACTATTTATCTTTTTTACAGAAGAAATTCCATTGATTTATTTGAAAACAAATCACATTGTAAACAATCCAATTTCTCAATTGATGGCGTTAAAAAAGTTTCTTCGTCATTTCATAGGTGGCGATGGTGTTTAAGCATATTACCAAGCGAAAAAAAATGATAAATAACATATATGGCCGTCAGCCGACCACCTTGGCACAGTTGGTAAGCCGTTCGGTTTCTGTGCGGGCGTCCTGGGTTCGATTCCCAGCAGAGGAGAAATTTATTTCTCACGCAAATATTGATTCTCTGGGCTAAAACCACTTGTTAGTTGTAAGAAATTGCCATATACGGCAATAAACTCGCCACTTGCGCAGGGTGCAAGGAAGTGTTCATTGTTATTATAATTATATAGAACTTTCAACAATTGGATTGATAAGGAACTCAATAAGAATGCATAATTGGTGAACGTTGCGCACCTGTGTGTGCCACCTATTTACAGTATTTGACAACGCTGTAAATGTTGTAGCGTTGAATGATTTTTGTTTTTTATTGGTAAGTTTCTTTTTAGACCTTGATAATGCCGTGGCACATTCGGTCATTGTAATCGTATTTTGCGGAAAAATACTTTTCCACTTCAATAACACAAAAACATTAATTAATAACAATAAAATTACTTTGTATAAACCACTTTTTTATTAGAACCAAGTCTACATGTTTCAAGAACAATGTTCTCTTCCTCAGGACACTTAGGGCCGGTCTTATAAACGAAAGACCAAATATTCGTAAGTATGTTTACGATTTACTAACGGATGGATGTTCCTAAGTAGATATTACTATCGGCGGTATTATAAAACTATTTTAACTATCCGTTTATTTGACAGTTACAGTCTAATTAGACTACAATGGATTTTCAATAGATTTGTATTTGACTATAATGGATTGTAATGGATAAAGCGGTGCTGTCATTGCAATATATAAACAGAGAGTGTTTAATTTTTTTGCTTACTTCAAACAATATCAAAAATTACAAAAATGATGATAATCCTTTATTATTTAGCTAGCGCGCTGGATTAGTAATTTAGTGCTCGCGGGTTCAAATCTCGCCTCAACTGATTTTGTTCACTTATATCACAAGCATTTATGCCTAATTTATGGCATTAAAATGAAATTTAAAAAAATTAATGCTTATGTAGGTACTAGTTACAATTAATTATTCATTCATTTTTTATAATTTTTTTTATTTTTTTTAGTTTTTTTTGTTAAAGTTTAAAAAATAATTAAAATAAAATAAAACGAAAATCAGTTTCATCAATGTCATGTTGAAATAATAAAATATTTTGTCAAACACAAACTTGCAATCAAATTCGTTTTGGTTATTCAAAATCACTGTCGGCCGACATTTTTTATCGAAAAAAAAGCAATTCAATATAAAAATCCAAAAAATATAAAACAGTATTTTTCTAAATATTCGTAATATTAAAAATGTACCGGAACATAAAAAAAAGAATGTGAAAAAACTCAATCCTTCCATAACTTATCGTTAACGAACGCTTAATCGGTGGTCCGACCGTCAGTAAAGGCTATCGGTAAAATTTTACTAAAATTTAACTAACGGATTGTTATAAGACGAAATATAGACCATTTGTATCAAATTTCGGTTTATTTGGTCTGAAATCTAACTAACGGACGTTTATAAGACCGGCCCTTAGTGTACTAGTTAACAATTCTTAAAATTAATATGTTTACCTAAGTAAAAGCAGTAAGAGGGGAGGAAAGGAGAAGTAGAGGGGTAAAGAAGGTTAGGATGACCATATGTAAGCTAACATTATTTTTACAAAGACAGAGTTTTTTTATAATTACATAAATTTACCAAATATTACATTATAAGGGAAATAAGTTTAACAGTGGATTATTTATGAGAATGTAGACTTGAAATTGAAACATGTAGACTTGATTCTAATTAAAAGTGATTTATACAAAGTAATTTTATTGTTATTAATTAACGATGGAGCCACTAAACAATAATTTCGCATTTGATAAAAAAAAACAAAAACATTACACTGAAAAAAAAAATTATGACAACCGAACAGGTTACCAACGTTTTAGCCAAACCTTTGTTATCTGGTAATCAGTAATAGAGGTTTTGAGCAACCAAATGTTTTGTAGTCACTATATTTCGGTTAATTTTAACAAGAAATTGTGTTACTATTCATTTCAGTATAATTTCAGTGTAGAATCACACTTTTCATACTATCATATTATATTATTCTTTACTTATAATATTGTTTCCTGTTTGTTTTCCATATGAATATAATAAAATATCTTTTAGAATCTTAGCTTTGAAGGTATTTATGTATTCAATTCAATAATAAAAAGAGATACTGTCACTGAATGATTGTGATTTTAGCTGTTATTTTTGGTTGTTACTGGAAGTACCTATCTATTTATTTATACCTAAGAATATTACATAACTTTTATACGCATTAGATAGCTGCTTCACCAGAAATAAATGTGTTCTGAGGCAGCTTTGTCATTTGTGACTTAGATGTAAATATAGGTACCTAACTATATAATGCACAGCAAGGGTCGGTCATTACAAATGAGATTAATTCTTTTGATACATGAGTCTTAATAACTTTCTACCAGCTAATTATTTTGTACTTCACAATACTAATTAGGCGGATTAAAATTGTGACTTTTCCATTCTTGTTTTTCCACAAAGATTTCGAATCAAAAGGAAACTAAACGATGTATAATTGTATGCAATTGAGATTGTGAAATGTATCCGAATGAAAAAAAGAGATCAATCTACACTGAGAGAAATATGAAAAAAATAAACGAGTGGGTTGAGGCTAACGCTGTACTCCTCACTACCAGGTCACTCTACAACGTATTCAAATTTTATATGGAAATTTTTCAGCATGATCGATGATTCAAATATTTTATTATGAAAACTAGATAATTTTTAAGGCCATTTCATGAAAGTGATGCGCCTTTTTAGTAATTTGATAATAAATATATCAAATTATAAGTTTCCTGAGCTTGGGGTCACTTTAAAATATTTTACCGTAAAAAAAATTGAGAAGCACTGATCACTGATCACATATTTAGATGATTCGATGGCAGAGCGGTTAGCGCGCTGGGCAAGTAATCCAGTGGTCGCGAGTTCGAATCCTGCCTCGACCGATTTCGTTCACCTATAGCACAAGCATTTATTTGCTTATTTTAGGGAACGTAGGAAGATGTATATGTACTTGTTTAACAAGGACATATTAATTTAAAAAAAAAAATATCCTTCAAAATCTAACGGGGTCTAAGCGAGTTTTAGGTAGGTACCTATACGAATTTGCTAAAATTTGGTAGGTAATTTAGTCTAAAATAATGACAATTTATATAGCGCCGTTTAGTGACAACCGTGGTCACCTCAAGGGCGCTTAGTATTCGGTTCATTTTAAGTACCTACATTAAAACAGAATGTTGGAATTTATAAAACACATTTTAAGTACCTACAGAAAATTATACTTCATCGCTAGTTTTTTGCGTGAAAATTTTGCGTGTGCTAATAAACAAAATATAATTTAATTAAAAAAAATAATCGATAAAATAGAATAAACACGCCGAACATAGTACACAGCACATACACACAGGTGAAACTTTCAGACAACAATCTCTGCATGATACTAGTTGATAATCTGCAATTAAAAAAATAACCTTAAAAATTGCGAGTTCATAACTCCCCAATTAGGGTAGTGAGGAGTAAAAACTGGAAAAAATACTAAAAAATGATTTTAATTAAATATTTTTTTCTAGAAAATTTAATAAGATATCAATTCTAAAAAAAATGTATTTGGCATAATATATATGAACACATAATACCTACAAGGTTGTTCTAGGGCATCTATACGATGCCATTGATAATAATATAGTTTTGGTCACATTTTCAAATTTATATAAGTATACCTACTATTTTACTAAATATAAATAAAGGTAGATTAATTTTATAATTATTACACTTATTGTATGTGTAGATTTAACAATTAATGGACTAATAATAATGTATAAGTTCCCTCATCCGAACAAATTTATACTAATGTTTAAGTTTGTTCGGACGAGGAAGCGGGTTAGCCCTGAAACCGGTCAACATACGATACTAAAAAGTGGTGTAAAAAAATAGTTATTATTTTAATTTATTAGTTCAAATAAGCCACAAAGTAATAGCTGCAAACTATCAAGATCCTAGATCATTATGGCCCAGTATTTCAGTCGGCCCTTAGGAGTTTAACTCAAGTTTAACAAAAATATTGCGTATTTCAGTACCTAATCTTCCCTTAAATACGTCACTAAACGACAAATATTTAACTCAACGTTTCTGGCGGATCGCGTGTCTTAATCTTGAGTTAAGTATTGTTTCTAGTCTTTTTCGCCAGGTGGCGTACTAATCGCCGCACGCTTAATGTTTTATTTCATTTTATACTACAAATAACTATGCATAATAATTATAATCATGATTTATTTTTGTTTTTAAAATAAAAGACTTGATATAGAAGTGGGTCATGTATTTAATATTTATTTTATTTTTTACATAATTATAATGTATACGTACAACAAACACAACATTTCGTACAACATCGTTTATTTCGTACAACAAACGAAATAAACTGTCAGCCATAATGAAACGTCAGATGTTTTTTCATCCCACTTTTTAAATTGATCCATCCTGTTTCTATATATATAATGTGTACTCTTAAATTTTCTACATAAGACACTATTTTACCATTATCACTTAGTTCCATATCCATCTGTAAAATGTACAGACATTTTGCATTGAAGTACTACGTACCTACGTAGTACATATTCAATGACATTTTGTCACTACGATGTTTGATATTAATTAAAAAAAAACATCGATCGGTATAAAAAATTGAAAAAGTAACATGCTGTGTAATGAAACAAATAAAATAATGTGTTGTTATAATAATAAAATAATATTTAGTCACAGCTTCGCGTCACGTATAATTTAAGGTTATTACAATTTGACAGATGCGTTATAGACAAGAACCATAGAAAAAGTAAAATATATCTATAGTTGAAGATTACGTAACTGATGTTTCATTTTGCACTGAAATACGCGAATGAAATTTAATCTTCCCTAAACTTTTAACTTGGATTACTAAATCCAACGATTTAAGGGCCAACTGATATCTCGGGCCTATTTGTTTTAAAACTAATACCTTCCTTGGTTTTTGCGTTTACATAATAAAAACAGTCTGTCCGTGTATTGACATCATCACAGAGGACTTAAAATAACCCCACAAAATGTACAGAGCCTCAGAATCGAACAAAAACAATCTATTCAGGAGACGCGAGATGAAAATAAACATACAAGACAAGAATTGTGTGTGTGGGTAAATAGAATGTTGTGGGACAATGGAGCGCCGTGGAAAGATGTCGTGCAGAGAGAATTGGCATGAAACGGTGACAAAGAGTCCCATGTCTGGTGGTATTGAAAGAGGTGTGAAATGCTCGCACGTTCGGACGACCTCGACCAAAACAGGATCTGGCATAACACAAGACACAATGGACGTAGCCAACACTCGCATCCGTAGCACGCTGCTTTCTTTATATCAGAGCCAAATAGGACCTCGTCGATTTATTCAAACCATATTTTTTTTATTCGCAAAATTCAATTCATCATTATTAATCATTATGATAGTGCTAACGAAGCAACTACTTAGAACAAGGGAGACCGTATATTTTTATGGTTCCTATCAATGGAATTATTTGTAAGCCTAATAAATAGCCATAAAACGAGCAAACTTATCTAGATCAATATTTATATAATGTAGTTGGAGAGGATCAAATGCCACATTTTAATAACTGGACGCGCATCCATCGCTTTATCAAAATTCATGATAAAAATAAAATCATTAATGAAAAAGATAATAAAATAAAATAATATCATTTTATGAAAAAATTAGAAAACAGGTACACCGCTTTAGGTAACGAAATTAAAAGACTTTGGCATTCTCGTAAAATAATAATATTACCAACCGATTAGTTGTTCCTAATTCCCCTCCCACCCCGCTCCGTTTCATCCCATATTCAGTTCATCGATGTCCTTGCGATCGAGTCAAGCGACAGTATTTTCGCTACGAGGTGTGTGAATAAAACTTATCTTTAGTGCATCATTCTGGATCCGAGAGATCGTCGAGAAGTCATCCGGTTGACCAACACCAGTGAATATCGAGCTCACGAGATAGGTCGCTTGGCAACTTCCTTCCCTGTTCCATCTTGTCGAAAAGTCCATTTACACAGTCCACTACTTTCATCCGCAAAACCCTTCCATCCGAGGCAGGGCAATTTTGCCACGGAACACTATCGAAGCGTCCACAACCGTTCATTATATCAGCCACTGGCATTATTCCAAAATCGTTAAGCCGTATTTTAGAAATTTTAGATTTATCGAAAAACTTAATAAAAAAATGCAAAAAATGGTAATAATGAATACATGTAGAATCGTTGAAGATTTTTTTAACGTTAATATTCGGGAACCAGTAGGGTTGTTAGGTTAGTATAAAGACCTCCTCAAAGCCTAAACCTTTGATATGTTAAGTATCTGGATGGGTGAATTATTAAAGCTTGATGATGCGTTTGTTGCATTTTATTTTGTTATATTAAATAATTTATAATTATCGCATTAATCTGCTTATTCTTTTGAGGAAGTGTATAATGTTAATAATAATAATTGAGTGTAATTATTTGTAGTGCTTAATTGTTATTAATATATTAAAAAAATTATAAAGCGACGTTTAATGATACAAGATCAGTCCAAGGGCGCTGTAGCTTATTTGTTGGCTCTACGAAACAAGGCAGTCTTAAGAAGTCTACCGTAGGTGTCAATGCTCTGAGCTCATGCACGTATGTCAAGGGAACGCAGGGTCATCATTTCAGCCACTTTTCATTCTGCTGGAGTCGACTCTACAATAGGGCGAACTCTATATGATTCATGCATTACACTACATGGTTTACACTGAAAAAAATCATTGTGACGACCGAACTGACTACATGCGTTTTTAGCCAAACTTTTGTTATCAGCAATAAAAGTTAATCTATTTATAACTGTAGTGTTTAGCTCAGGGTACAAATATTTAGTAGCACAAAACGAACTGTTTTGTAGTCACTATAGTTCGGTTAATTTTAACATAACTTTTTTTTCGGTGTATTTGAAAATATGTTTATATCAGGAATATAAGCATATCAAGAAGAAAAATATGTACCTACCTACAATTTTTAAAAAGAAACGAGGTCAGAAGGAGAGGGACTAGGGGTTTGAGGAAAGGATGAAGTGGGAAGATGGTTTTTATTTTTGAAATAGTCAATTTTTAAATTAAATATACATATCTACACGATTAAGGAAAGTATTATAGTTTCTGCAAATTCTTCGAATAAATTCCATAACTACACTAATATAAAAGTTACTTCACTTTTAGCTTTACTGGTGATAAAAATATTTCACTTCAATAGTAAAAAAGCTACTTCACTTAAAGCTTCAATAGTAAAAAAGTTACTTCACTTTTATCTTCAAAAAAGTATAAAATTTACTTCGCTTTTAGATTCACTAGTAAAAACGTCCCTTCATAGTAACTCGTTTACTATCGTAGCTAAAAAGCTACAATAGTAAAAAAGTTACTTCACTTTTAGCTTCACTAGTAAAAAAGCTACTTCACTTTTAGCTTCACTCGTAAGTAAAAAAGTTTCAAATAGTGAAGTTGTACCTATACCTTCCATAGTAGAGTATAATACAAATACGACTAATTCCTATCTTACATTCAGACCTGTTTATAGATTTATATGACATCTGTGTCGAGGAATGCACACTGCACACTGCACCTCCATCCATCCCCCAGTTGTACAAATTCCAAAGCTGACTGTTCAGTCAATAACGGGATTAACTTTATAATCAATTATAAATTATTAAGGAGGTATGTAGCTTTATTGCTGCTTGCCCTTTTGTGTCGCTATTCCCCCAATACACCCTCACATCTCCCCTCGGGACACAACATGCTCCCACTCTCCCCCGACCCGCTATTCAATGGGACCAAATTTAATTAATACATAATCTTATATTATGACATGTGGTACCTACCGTGCTCCGTGAAGGGATGTATGGGTAAGTTTTATTGGAGTTTTATTTCCTGACAAAGACGATTGAGGGATCGTTCCTAGTTCATATTGAACTATCGTAAATTTAAATGTTCGTAAGTAGGTGTCTATTTATTTTCTACCGCAGCTTTTATACCCGGCAATGTCCGAGCAATTGACAAGTACCAGTAGCGGAATTGCTTATAGAAACCGAAAATCTTGGCTTGCCTATGAATATTATGTTAAGAAATTCTAGACTTATTAATTTTTTGACTGATTTATTGAAACCATATTACAAGATTAAAAATTAAACCGTATGTTATAAAAATATTAAATTTTCGACATTTCCCAGTTTTTGTTCAGGGTTTGCCTAGTCCAAAAGTTCTAGGTACGCCCCTGACAAGTTCATATACCTACCTTCTTCATGACCTATTTTACAACAAATTATAAATACGTAAGTAATATTTACCCCATGTCTACAATTTCAATAGGGCAATAACATTGAATTGTTTTCATTTCTATTTCTATATAAAAAAATAAAAAATATTAAAAAAAAATATCATAACTCAACATTTTTTTTCAAGTGTATTTTTTAAGCCTAAGTAGGTACCTACCTACTATTTAGTTGTTGTAATATATGTACTTTTTTTTAAATGAATGTGTCCTTGTTAAACAATTACATATACATCTTCCTACGATCCCTAAAATAAGCATAAATGCTTGTGCTATAGGTGAACGAAATTGGTCGAGGCAGGATTCGAACTCGCGACCACTAGATTACTAGCCCAGCGCGCTAACCGCTCTGCCATCGATTTATATTGTTTCACAGTAGATTATGTATTTTTCCTGTATTTTAATTTAAAATAGCTGCGTTTTACATTACGTGTTTGACATTGGCAGTATGAAAGTAAACATTTTTTTATTTGTTTTAATGAATTTGTAACACAAAATATGAACGAATGTTATCTATCTGCACTCCTCTCCTAGGTATGTTAACTTTAATTATTCCAAATCCAAAACTCTTCCGTGCTCGTAGATTGGTTTTAAAGGGGTCCGAAATTTTCGCTTTACGTATTAATATAGGTACATATAGATTATATTTAAACACTTCCTTATGCCTCGTGCAAGTGGCAAGGTCATTGACAAATAACAATTTCTACTAAACAAAAGTGTTTCCAGTCCGGAGAAGCAAGATTTGCATGAAAATAGTTTTAATATATATTTTTCCTCTGTTACGAATCGAACTCAGGACGCTGGCACCATAGTCAGACGACTTACTACTTACGCCACGGTGTTCGATAACTGTCTCATTTGCAAATTTCATCGAGATTCCTCAAATGAGCGCGAAATTTCATTCCACCAAAAATTTTTTCACAAATAACTTATCATCCGTCCTGAGGAAGAAGCGGTCGCTTACAAACCGGTAGAATGAAATAGCTCATTCAAGTAAATGTACACATACGCGAAATTTGTTTGTCGAAACAGAAAAATTTGGCACTCGATCCTTTCTGCCTACTCCACGAATAACACGTCACGTTATGTTACTAAGGTTGCATTTATGTAATACCAGATATAAAAATATATCGGTTTATATAGGTACATAAAATTTTTTGAATGCTGTTTGTATATTGTATATTTTTAATTCCAGAACATAATATACGTACTTACCTAATGGTTCATACAGTACTGAGTTAATCTGTCGACGATGATCAGGTAAGCTAAGCTTAGCTGAAATATAATCAGGGTCGTATCCATCTGGAGTTCAAAAGTTACTAGTGTACTGTGTGTATTAAAATATGTGAAAAAAAATAAATAAGCAAAATTATTCTTAAAGAAAAATTAAGAAAAGGGGATATTGTACCAATAAGAAAGATATAGGTATATTGCATAAAGTTACATTGTTTGGTATATACATTTTTTTATTTATTTGTAGGTAATGTACCTACCTATACATTTTGTAGACATAACATCTAATATGCAAATTCTTTTTCGATTTCATTAGTATAAATATAATTTTATTTTCATTTTATACAAACATTTTTACCATCACGGCATATTCCACAATGTGAGGTAACCAGTGACAGATGTGCGGGTAATAGGAAACATGACTGACATGAGTGCATACCCATACACTTTTCTCGTTTCCTCATTGCTGAACTATGTGAGATGTTATTTTGCCTATTGTATTTCGGCTCTTATGGGATAGAATTAAAGAGTGGAAGCACTATTCTAAGCCGAAATTTGATTGAATAAAATCCTAAAGGTGCCAAAATCAGCAAACTAGGAGAAATGAACAACACTAGGAAAGTATGCAAAAACATTTATCTACAAAAGAATGGACACATACAGTTTACTTAATCATGATATCTACAAAATAATTGTTTAATTAAATAGAAAAATGTGCTATTCATTTTAATATAGAGTATATTTTGTCAGAGTTTATTTATTTATTTGGATCAGTATACAGTCAATTTAAAAATTACAACAAAAAAAAAGATGTACAGAAAAAGACCAATTACATACTAATCACAGAGAGTTAGGTACTATCAAAAAGTTTCTTTCTTCACTATTTTCGACTGAATTAAATGTTACTGTGTTAAAAAATAAATGAACTGAAATATTTTTTACTGAATAGTGTGAACAAAAATTTAATCAATTCATATTTTCACTTTTGTTGAACAACTATAAATCGGTCAACTAAACATGATTCGTGATAACGCGCCTTAAGATATTGACAAAAAGTTATAACAATGTATATTATTTATTTATTTATCTTCTTGCACATAATGTAAAAAAATATAATGCACACTGGCAGGCTTACTGACATCAGGCAATTTCTTCCAACCAACCAGATTACAAAGTTTGGCAAAATTGTATTTGTACATCAACAAAAGAATGAAAGCGAGAAAAAAAAACAAAGAAAATATACTTACATTATACTAAGATAAATATTAATACAAAAAAAACATCATAACAACAAAAGGAGAAGGAAAGAACAAAGAGGGGAAATCGGGATCAGATGTTGATATTCCTTCTTTCGTTTTTTCTTAAAAATACAAAGTGAGTTAGATAACGTAATATCCTGACTATTCCATATTCTTAGACTATAGAGCCGTTTTATAATAAAAGGTATCACGAGAACGTTTCTTTTTATCTGAAACAACATCGGTGTCGTTAACATAGACAAAATAAGAAAATAACTATTATTGTAAGATGCTTAAAGTTGAAGAACCGGCCCTGAATATAATGTTGTCCCTAAGTACCTACCTATTATATTTTCTGTGTTTCTATTTTATAAGCCATTTCAGGATTTACGGAGATTAAACTCAAAGAAGCTTTATTTTTCAATTTATCCTACTTTTCTTTCTATTCATTCTAACTTATACCTACTACCTACCAACATAATATGTAGGTACATAATATACGTATATCTAGTTATTCTAAGATATATTGCGTAACTCACGAGGATCCGCAATCAAGTTTTACATGCTTTTTATGTACAAAATAATGCCTGATGGGTATATGGAAATTATTAGGAAATCAATGGAATTAATATTGGACAGTCAACCTCTGACACCCGTATTTAGAGACAAAACATGAGGATGAAGGAGGCCTCAGGTCTCAACTTTTCTCTTTAAGTGATATAATACATCAATATTATTTAATGATACATATATCATTTCACATCCCTAAAGAGAATACCCGAATTTTTTTTTTGTTAATACTACCTTTTAAAATTTAATGTTACAATTAACCAAACTATAGTGACTACAAAATATTTGGTTTTGTACACACAACCAAACAGTACAGTCATAAATAGATAAAAATTTATTAATGATGACAAAGGTTTGGCTAAAAAGTAGGAAGCCAGTTCATACATACATACCTACATACCATCACGCCATTTCCCTTGCGGGGTAGGCAGAGAAAACCGAACGCCACATTTAAAAGAACAAGGTAGAACATTTATTACAACCGGAAACTAGTTCGGTTGTAATAATATTCTTTTCAGTGCATATTTGTCTGTGAATACGAGTGTTATGTATGATTTTATAGAGGACAATCAAGTCTGACATTTTTCTTAAATCGACAATTTTTAGGCATAGTATTTCCTTTTCCGTGTTCAATAGGAGGCAAGTACTGTCTCGAATTACGCATGGGGTTCACAGCCTAAATTGTCCTTCTAAGCTCATGTTAAGAGGCTATAGTAGACTATATAGTATATTTTGAAAATCTTTTCCCCAGTACCTACCCTCAAAATAAAGAACAGTATGTTTTTACATCTTTATACTATTGCATGAGTTTTTTTAAAATTTGAATTTGTATAATACTTTTCTTGTAAAATTAGTTTTAGTTAAACCCTTTTTTTAAATTTTAGTGTCTGTAACTTAATGTCTACCAGGCCTATCAAGTAGATTTTTACTTCAGTCAAAAGAGAATATGAAAATCTATCGGTTGTTTTTTTTAACATTTTAATATATGTAACTATTAATTACCATTTATGCTATTTAAAAAAAAACTCTAAATTATACCATTTCTTCACGAAAAAATATTGTATACCTATCACAAATTAGGTGATATAATTTTTTTTTGTGTTTCATACTTTAGAAGGTAATTAAGTGTGCATATTTGTGTACATCAAGGGCCTTGGCAAAAGTACGTTCTTAACATTTTGATAATACAAACGCCATTAGGTATTGTTTCCAGTTCGCTTCTGGTTATAATCTATATTTCTTTATACACGTCTCTAATATTGAACATCCAATTAATAAATACGTATGGAATAGGAATTGTGTTAAAAAATAAAGATGTCGGCCAACAATATTAATTAAAAGTTGCCCCAGGGTAGTCAGAGGGAGAGGCAGAGAGAGAAAGGAATATTAAAGAAAGGAGAGCGGTGCCAAGAAAGAAGATGGAAGAAAAAAAAGGAAAAATAAAAGAAAGTAAGTACCTACATCAAACTGTTTTTGCCACTTTTTTATATCCCGAAGCTATTTCAGGGTCGAAACTGGAGCAGAAAATATATGAATAAAGTAGGTTCCATTCTTATATCACTCTGGGTCAGTCTAGGCATAATGTTAGCAGTTAAAATATTTATTAATTTATTTGGTTTGTATATGACAATGTGCATAGAGGCACCAAAATCGTTTTTTTTAAAACAACGTCGACATTTGCGTCATTATTTGGAAAATTAATTAGGCACTTGCGAATCCGCAGCTCTGGAATTAGCCGACCGAAAACTGCGCTAGGTCCAGCTGAATTGCTGGTTTAGGGATCCAGCAATAGCAAAACCTATTTCGAACCTGGTTTTACTAGATTACTGGTCCAGCAGCGCATTAATCACTGTGCCATCAATTTTATTTTTAATCATACCATATTTACAATGACAGCTACAAGCTGATTACTGCTGCCCAACTAGGAAATCCTGTTCTAGGGCTAGCAGTTTACAACTTTTAGGATAATATAAGCAATTATGAAACAGGTGATAGTTCCCGTTCCACATTAAATAGGCACACAATCTCAGTATTCTGCACTCACAATCGCAACATAAAAAACATCACAGAAAATAGATCAACCAGGGGAGCAAGTGTGGTCAACAGGCGAAATCAAAACCACCCATGTTTACCCATATCATGGATATAATTATAATATGGAATTCTATAACGTATTAAGGCTCTTGTATACCCTGGGTATGCGGATATACACAAAAATGCACACTAAAGTACCTTCTAATGTATGAAACAAGAAAAAATACTGTAGGTATATCACTTAATCTGTGACATAGGTACAATATTTTTTCGTGAAAAAAAAGGTATAATTTGAGGTTTTATTTAAAAAGAAAGAATAGATATTAAAATATTATAATAATTGACATAGGTCTCGTATTTTTTTAGGTAGGTAGGTTACGGTAGGTACGTACAATAAAAAAATAAAAAACGGTTTTACTAAAACTAATTTTACAAGAAAACTATTTATCAAATTCAAATTTAAAAAAACTCATGCAATAGAATTAAGATATAACTGTTCTGAAAAAGATGCATATGTCTTTGAAATAAAGAATAAACTGTTCTTTATTTCAAAGACATATGCATCTTTTGAGGGTAGGTAATACCTAATGGGGAAAAAAAATCAAAATATACTATATAGCCTCATAAGATATTATAGAATTGACGTTTATCGTAATTCCATAAGATATTATAGAACTCCATAAGATAATTTTATCCATGATATGGGTAAACATGGATGGTTTTGATTTCGCCGGTTGACCAGACTTGCCCTCCATGTCATAATGTTCGCCATAATACTTGTTTATACTTTTATGATTATTATAGTACCTTAAGCACGGATTTTGTTTGTTAGGTACAAATGTTATAGACTTTTTGATTTACTTATTAAAAGATTGAAATAAGGTAACAAAACGAATCCGGTAGCAGGTCTTCTGATATTCGTCAGATAATTACATCATAGGTACGTTTTCAGCCGCTAATATAAGAGAGAAAAGCATGAAGAAAAAAAAACAATCGCTTTTGACGGGAGACCTAATAATTGGCGGACCTTCACAAGGTGGTCATCGGACAAGAAAAGACGATTATAGAAGGAAGAAAAGAAGAAGGCGGGACAAGGAGACAAGATAAGAGGGCAAGAAATAAAGAATAAGTTGAAATGATACGTAGAGATGTCGCTGTGCAGACGCGAACAAAATTAAATATCCAATTACCCACCCATTCTCAACCGTGGGTTTACTTGCCCATTATATTTTCACACTCCGCTAGGCGCCCCCTACACCAGCCCCCCTCCTTCCCGTTTCTTTTCTTCTTATTTTTTCTTCTCATTCTTCTTATCCTCCTTTGAATTCATCCTTTTTAAGCACTAATAGCCCACTGACTGGCAATACAACGTAAATAAATAAGACCTACCTGCGTTGGTTAGGAATTATTGGTATATTTTCATAAGCTTTCTTAACTCGACGCTCTGTCCCTTTGAGGACTTTTCTTTCTTCTGTTGTTTGTAAAGACAGAAATATTATATTTTGTTCGGTACCAAACAGTACCAAACCTGGTTAAGATTGATACATAGGATCGGATTGGTTTTAAGTTTTAGCATAGGTAAATGGACAAACTATGGGGCGTAAAAAATCGACGCAATTAGAACAAAAATATGTTAAGGCCCTTGTGTACCCTGGGTGTAAAGATGTACACAAAAATGTACGCTAAATTACCTTCTAATGTATGAAAAATATTGTATACTACCTAATATGTGATATACAACATTTTTTCGCGAAGAAAAGTTAAAATTTAGAGGAAAAGTTAAAATTTAAGGGTATTACTAAAACTAAGTTTACAAGACAAGTATTAAACAAATTCAAATTCCAAAAAAATCATGCAATAGAATTTAAAGATGTAAATATAAACTGTTCTTTATTTCAAAGACTTATCTTTGAGAGTACTGGGGAAATTATTTTCAAATACTATAGCCTCTTAAGGTAGGAACCTTTAAGAATATAATTGCAAATAAAGTTATCGGTATTAGAGGTGGGCTAGTGCAAAACCCAGACCGGGATGTTAAGCATAGGTCATTATCTTTGCAATTAACAATTCATAGGTGTAGCCAATGTTTTGTTTTTGCTCATTCGGTCATGCACTGAGTCAAAAATGGAATTCCATTTGAAAAATCAAGAATTTATATAAAACTATAAAACTTTTTTCTCAGTGTGCACATTCAGTTTTGACTTTATACGATAATCTTGAATAAACTTGAAATACATTAAAATAATAAGCAACTATTCTGTATTACGTTTGCGATGCTTTTGAGTTATACATAAAATATTTAATAAGTATGTTTTGATTTGATTTGTGACGCATGCGAGTCAAATCAAATACATCTACACACCTGACGACATTGAACTATGACCTCTTCTCTATGGTTTAGAAATGTCAAATCGCGACGGGAATTATTTTGTTGACATTATTATGGCGGACATTTTAACCTGATTGATCTATTTTTATGGGAGCTATGTGTCTGTTGTGGTTAATTAGTTATAAGTACAATGTTTCTTGATTATGTGTCTTTAACCTAAATGTATATAGAATGGAAACTATTATGACCCAGTTCAAAGTGCATGGTCATTGTAGGTAAAAGTGTAAACTGCTAGCCCTAGAACAGGGTTTTCTAGTTGAACGGCAGTTGTCTACTTGTTTGTGTCGTTGTAAAATATGGTGTTATAAATAAATAAATAAATGAAAAATATAATTAATTAATTGAGGCAATAATAATTACTGATTTTTTATAACACAAAAAATAAAAATGTAATGATTTGAAAACCAGAATTCTTTGCACGAAAGCATATTATGACTTATGACGTCATTAAAATCATGACAATTAGGTCCTTATTAGGAAACAATCTTTATTCGACTTTTTGGCTTTTTTCCATCAATATCTTCTCTAAATCATCCATCCAAAATGGGTTTCTAAAAAATATATACTACCTACTATACAATTAAAATTATTAATTTGCAATATGCTCCAAAAAATATAATTACCATTTCTTTGAGAGTGATGATAAAAAGAAGGGTTTGAAAAATAGACAATGATCAAAGTAGGGAGCCTGCAAAAGGGGTCGTCAAATAAATTATTTTCCATATAAAAGAGTTCAATTTATTTCATCCTGTTATTAAGTAAGTATTCATTAAGATTTGAGGAACATTTCATTGATTCAATTAATTTAAATCAGATCTTTTAATTATTTTCTAAATAATTATCGTCATAGATTTGTCTACTTACACGAAACGCGTCTAATTGAAATTTTAAAATACTGAATTATCTGCCCAAAGAGGCTTTTTCATTAAGCTAAATATCAGTTAAGATTTCTTTGCGAAGGAAAAAAATAACTCGAAAAAATATTAGTTTTATTAACAAACTGCCACCGCATATACGGTCTCTGAAAAGATGGTAGAGACGAAGTTGAGAGAGAGTGAGAGTTGGTAGAGACGTTTGAAGAGAGACGCAGTATCTCGTTGAAAAATCATTTTATGCAATTGACGAAATGCTAATGCAATAGATTTCAATTAGCGTGGATTATGTCGTTTGTTTTCATAAATATTTTTCATTATTTATTTTGTTTCTTGCTGTACGTAATTTGTGACGACTCCGAGTGCTTTGTTTGGGATCCTTTAGACTTTAGCAGCGGTACTAATAACATTTTCGTTAAAACTCGTTTTAGCCAACTAAACCTTGCACTACGTAAACCACGTATTAGGCACTATTCGTGGTTTAGTGGGTTCTTACTAATAATGTAAAAATGTACAAGGACTAAGTAAACCATGGAATACGGAATGAATGTTGTGTGAACGCAGCCCTTTAACGGGAATTTCGGATTTTTTCTTTACTTTATGCTATTTTTTGTCCATTCTCTATGACTTTATTAGCCGTCATCTATGACATCTATCGAGAATCATCGTATTTCTATGTTTGTCATTGTTTGTTTACTGCATGGTTTACTGTTTATGTATCGTCACGTTTTGGTTGAATTTCCAATAATTTAACTAATTTTATTTTAAAACAATTGTCAATGGAAAATAAATATCTTCATTTATTTGCCTTCTTCCAAATAAATCTACGAGATGTCTAACTCCTGCCTTTGAAAATATGTACTTTCTTCTAAAATTAATGTCGTCGTAATCAAAAAACGGATTACAACGCACCTTATAAATTTTGCGTCTTCGTAAAACTGTTTCCACCTGCTCTATTTCTTGAAACGATCTTTCAAAATCGCCGATTCTATAATCAAACAGATTGTTGTCCATAATTAAAAAAAGTATTTCTTTAAAAATGACAAAATACAATACGCGCGGTATATTTGACTTTTGACAGCTCACGAATTCACTATTGCTATTCCACCACTAAACTAGGGGACCGGATGGTTTAGCGTTACTATGGTGATATAAACCATGAAATAAAATAGAAGTTTTAAAACTTGGTTATTAGTAAGATTTTTGGTCGTTAGGTTTTAGTCACTCTATTTCATAGTTCAACCTCGCTACTTTTTCGTTATTAGTACCGCCGTAGATGATTAACAAATACAAATATTAGTTTTAAAATAATAAAACATAGTCTTAAAATAAAATAAGTAATAGCTAAGCAAGAAAATGTCTGCCAAAGTATTTTTTTTCGATAGTGTAAGAACTTTAATTTACTATCTAAGTAAACTATTTTCATCAATAAAATTTAAGGCAATGTCTATCACAGGACATTTTACTCCTCACTAACCCAAGGGGATATAGTGGGGAGTTATGATTTCGCAATTTTTAAGGCTATTTTTTTTTGTTGCAGATTATCAACTAGTATCATGCTGAGATTGTATTCTGAAAGTTTCATCACAATGTATCTGTGTGTGTGTGTGCTATGTACGACGTGTTTATTTTTACTTTATCAATTATAGACTAAAGTACTCATTCAATTCTATTCAAATTTTGCAAATTTGTATGTCTAATACTCACTTAGACCCCATTAAATTTTGAACGATATATGTACAGTGCTTCTCAATTTTTTTAACTGTCAAATATTTCAAAGGGACCCCAAACTCAGGAAACTTAAAATTTGAAATTTTTATTTTCAAATTGCTAAAAAGTCACATCACTTTCATAAAATGGCATTGAAGAATTATCAAGTTTTCATAATAAAATATTTAAATAAAAAATAATTTAACACACTCATTTCATGAAAATGCTGAATATTTTCCATACAACATTTGAATTCTTTATAGAATTACTTGTTAGTGAGGAGTTTAGCGTTGGCCACAACCCACTCGTTTTTACTAATCAAGATAATGTCTGTTATAATTCCCATTTTAAGTAAAAGCAATAAAATATCATGCTTATATATATTCCCCGGACCTTGGGCAGAAATTGTCGTGATATTAAAACAACGCAAACGATTGTCTGTTCGATTTTCTACACCATAATTCTCAATTATAAGTAGGTACTTGTGAATTCTTCACCAAGTTTTGAAGTGCAATCGGATAACATGTCAAAATTTACTGTATCGGTGTCTGTTCTAATATTTTTTGGATAAGACAAAATAACTAATGTAAAACCGAAATGTCAAATATGTGGCTTGGTAAAATTGTAAACTGCTAGCCCTAGAACAGGGATACCTAGTTGGACAGCAGTAATCTTCATAATAGTCTTTGATATAAAGTTGTGAAAAATAAATAAATAAATAAAATAGAGTTTTAATAATAGTGATGAATATTTACATACAATGACAGAAGTCTGACGTTCTGATCTCTTTTCTAAATTCATTGAAGACTTGTGGCGGCACAGCGCCTATAGCGACCGCCCTGTCATACGGATGCGTACCTACTCCCCCTAGCGTTCAATCAGCGAACATCGTCTTTCTGGAATTTGGCGCTAACGGAGCACAAGCGATGCATTTCAGTGCCAATCTATTATCATTTTTTTGTTAATTTCTTATTTTTATTATTTAGTGAATTTGTATTGTATGTCGAGATGGATTAAAATTAAGATCAAAGAATTAGATTACCTAAATAGTTCTATAAGTAAGTACCTACATTATAAAATGTATAGTGTAAAGAAGTGATCTGATGTAGGTAGATGTTCAGGGGGTAGGTTTGCAAGGGATGTGGATGTGAGCCGTGCATCTGCCAGGGTAAGATATCATATTTCTTGGGGCGGCACAGTGTAGGGGTATTCAATTACAGTCACCTCTTCCCTTAACTTCAACGGAACCACCGTGTCACAATATTTAACCACTCGACACATATGTACTTATATTGTAACAAATTAATACATCATGTTTAATTTTGTGTAACAATAACTGCCGACCCTTCAAATAAAAATAATATAAACTATAGGTACATACATATATTTAGCGGCAAACTTCTTGAATGCGTCATGTGAGTTTTTTTTTGTGTATGCGCAAACCGTTCTACTCCACGACGAAAATTCTCAAGTTATTTACCGGAAACTATCCCGTACTATTTGTTTATTTATTTATTTTTCGCACCTTTATAACAAATACTATTATGAAGATTACTGCTGCCCAACTAGGTAACCCTGTTCTAGGGCTAGCAAACTATGTGATGATATTATGTATGTACAGGTATGTACCTACTAATTGTAGGTAGGTAGGTACCTACCTATTCGAAAGAAAAAAATCGTTTCATTTTTTTCCGTTTTCATACTATTACATCATACTCCATGGGGTAACCAGCGACAGGTGTGAGGGTGTATATTACGTAATACAAGGAAACACGACACATGCGTGTATCCCCATACACCAGCCTCGTCATACCTAAAATTATCACTATATTCAGAATGGGGTTGAACCGATTTGCTGAACTTATTTGAGATGTAGGTACGAGGCTCAAACAAAACACTAGAAAACAATGATAATGGTGAGAGCACTATTCTAAGCCGGTATTTTACATAATATAAATCTCGGACTGTTGTTTTTTACTATTTCTTATTAATTAGTTTTAAATGTGAGTGTGAGATAAGTGAAAATATGAGTAGGTACAAGCGAGAAAGCGTGAGCGAGTGAGTGTATAATATAAAGGCCCATTTACACGATGCAAGTTTCTTGCCTGTAGCATACAATAATATTGAAGCAATAAATGACTTGCATCATCTAAACAACATGTGACATTCTTGCTGTACAAGGCAATTATTGCATTCAAAACTGTTATTGGTGTTGGAACACCGCCATCTTTATTCTTACGGCTGTCAACGAGTTCACTATTGTATATTGTCATTATTGTCGTGTTCCATTGTAATATATATTATACTGCTAATATACAACCCCAACATAAGAATATTATAATGAAATTAAAGGAAATTAATTTGGAGATATGGCAACATTCTTCAATTTATGTGACTAACTGACAGTCGTACCAACATTAACCAAACTTCTTGAGCCTTTTCGCCGTGGAGGGGGCAGTTTGCACCTATAACAACCAAACAAAAATACACAAATTTGCCATCAACGCACCCACGTGACGACAGTAGCGGAATTGCTTATAGAAGCCGAAAATCTTAGCTTGCCTATGAATATGATGTTTAGAAATTCAAATCCTACTTGACTGTTTTATTGAAACCATACTACAAGATTAAAAAATTGAACTGTATGTAGATACGATGTTTGACAGGGCCACAAATGTAAATATTATTTTGGTATGTGATTTTAAAATATTTTATGGCCACTCAAATCGTCCCTCTCCTGACTAACAGTCGTATCTGCAAAATGTAAATTGTTCAAGAGAGCGTTTTTAGTGTTTTGCCGTGCATATTTTCATCTCTTCCAGCACACGGTACACGGTACACGGTGTACCTAAATATATATTATTTTATTTGTATTCTTATATATATATATATGAATCATTCTAATATATATTAGAATCGATGGCAGAGCGGTTAGCGCGCTGGGCTAGTAATTCAGTGGTCGCTAGTTCGAATCCTGCCTCGTCGATTTCGTTCACCTATAGCACAAGCATTAATGCTTATTTTAGGGAACGTAGGAAGATATATATGTACTTGTTTAACAAGGACATATTCATTTTTTTTTATTAAAAAAAATATATATATTTGAATCGTATTTGCACATAGGTCTTATAGTGATATTTTATTTTCAGTAATTGGTAGACAACAAATCACTAAACTATTTCAAGTTAACGGGAGGTGATACAGTCGAGACCTTTAGTGAGAACATGCGTACAGCATATAAATACACATTAATGGTCCTAGCTCAATTTTGAAAAAAAAATGTCAGATACGACAGTTAATAGTCAGCAGAGGGACGAAATGAACAACGATGCTAAAAAACATTAAAATTTCGACATTTCCCAATTTTCTTTAAGGGTTTGCCTAGTCCGAAGGTTCTAGGTTCGCCCCTGGTGACGATAACTATACTCTGTCACTAGGTATTGGTTAGAATGTAAATAAATACATTTAGCCGCCGAAATTTGCATCGATAAAAACAAATAAGTATTTATATTTTTATCTTAGTATTTTTTTTTGTTGCCGGAAAAGATCAAGGAGTCTGATGACGGCCGGCATGTGGTACACTTTAGAAAGCATCTAAAGAAATAAAGATTAGTTTGACATGATACAAACTATATATAGGTACATCCGCCCTCGACCGATTGACGTGTTGAAACTGTGTAAGTAGGTACCTACGACAATCGTCGTCGTCATCGCTTGTCATCACAAGAACATCATTTTGATTTTTCACATCCTCATTTGTTGCGTGTAATTCGAACTGTTTCGATATTCACCATCACCACTCGCTCTGAGTGCGCATGGAGAATGTGATAATTCATACAGCTCCTCAAAATAATAAGCAGATCAATGCGTAAAATGAAATAGAACAAACTCATCGATCGTGTTCAATTGGGTATAATTTACTCATCCATCCATATACCTACTCAAATCTAAAGATCACTGAGGAGGTCACTATACTGCTTAAAAGTAATAATAATATTCGTACCTTTTGCATTTTTTAAGCATAAATGCTTGTGCTATAGGTGAACGAAATCGGTCGAGGTAGGATTTGAACTCGCGACCACTGGAGTACTATCGCGCTAACCGCACTGTCATCGACCCATCTATTTTTGCCCGTAGGAATAAGTTTGCCACATTCTACCAGTCAACCACAATACTTACCTATAGTAGGTACTTTTATTACTCATCTAAATATGATATACAAATCATTGTTTATACCATGAATGAGCTATTTTGAACTACCGGTTAGGTACTAAGACATCGTCATGAAAAAGAAGAAATTAATTTTATAAAATATTTACTTAATAAATGTTTTACAAAATTAACCATGAAAATGAATGAAATCAATAAAACGAGTGGATTTTGGCCAACACTATAGGTACTCCTCACTACCAAGTCACTTCAAAAAGTATTCAAATCTATGGAATATTTTCAGCATTTTCATGAAATGAGTTTCTTTTCATTTATTTTTTTTCATTTTTTCTTTAAATGAATATGTCATTGCTAAACAAGTACGTATACATCTTCCTACGTTCCCTAAAATAAGCGTAAATGCTTGTGCTATAGGTGAAAGAAATCGGTCGAGGCAGGATTCAAACTCGCGACCACTGGATTACTTACCTGCTCTGCCATCGACCCATCTTATTATATTTGATTTTAATATTTTTGAAAACTTTATAATTCTTCGATGCAAATTTATGAAAACGATGTGCCTTTTTAGCAATTTGAAAATAAAACATCAATTTTGAGTTTCCTGATGAGCTTAGGGTCATTTTGAAATATTTGACAGTTAAAAAAATTGAGAAGCACTGATCAGATATTCTTCAAAAAGCTAAGCTAGTATTAGATATACAAAATTGCAATATTTGAAAAAAATCGAATCAGTACTTTAGTCTAGTATCGATAAAGTAGAATAAACAAGTACACAGATACATTGTGATGAAACATTCAGAATACAATCTCAACTACTAGTTGATATACTACTAGGTATCCGTAAAAATTATAATAATTGTAAATTGTAATAATTGAGTATTGTAAAAATTGTAAAAAAGATATCTAGTTGATAATCTGCAATAAATAAAATATCAATAAAAATTGCAAATTCACAACTCCCCTCTATATCCTCTTGGAGTAGGTAGTGAAGAGTATAAAATATTTTGGTAATATTATTGTCTTGAAAATATTATGCCGAAAAAAAGGTGTAATTTAACAAAATCAATAACAAGATTTTTATTATTTTTTTTTAATTATTTAAAAATAATATTCGAATTAGTGACGACATTGAGGAGTAAATGAATCATGTAACCGTAACATGATACAGCTCGCCGGTGGATACAAATTGACTTGAACATTATTATTATTATTGTAGAGATGGATGTAGGTATGTATTGGCGCATTCAATGTTGACACAACAACATCTCTACGTTGATGGCGCTAGTGTTTTGTGTCTGTCTGTCATGGCTGGAAAACGGGGATATTGTTACATTATTAACAACAAATTGGTCCTTATGACCATCTGACTAATGAGTCATCTAGTTCTTGTTTTATGTCGCTCATAGCTCAGTTAAATAAAGCGACATGATTTTACAAATTTGAATTTCATATTTATTTATTTAGGACAATAATAGCTTTAAATTATATAATTTGAGCTTAAACAATGAATTTATTAATAAAAGCCAGAAATATGTCCACAGTATAAGCATTAACAAATGAAAACTACGTAAATACTAGATAAAAATATACAAACAAATTAATATCTACATGAGTAAGAAAATATGAAAAACTGAGAATAAACAAACTTATGGCCTTTATCTATGGACATGTCAGTGACACAGTGACAATTGTTGTGTTTTTGTATTATTGCTGATGATAACTTGCAACTTGAAATTTATTAGGAATTTTATGAGTTATTTTTAAGGTAGGTACAATAAATTGTGATGTGACAATCTAATAAATAAATGTTATTTGGATACTCGCTCCGATACGGGTATGTTCCCAGTGAAGCGGGTGTCGGACGCACATAAAAAATAAAAAAAACAAGTGTAAAGAATAAATAAAAAAATGTTACAGTAACAAGATAAAGATGGTGCGGGGTAAAGTATTGTCAATAATTAGGGTGTATTTAATGTGAATTGAATTACTTACATAGACAATCTTCAATCGTATCAAGTACGATCGAATTCTCGACTCTCTAACTCCTAGCACGACACCTGGAATCGAACCCTGTGTCGGCGAATTAGTAACGGGAATTGAATCTGTTACTAATATCTAAGTACAAAAGTACCTACTTGGATCTAAAAGAATTAATAACAAGAGTATATGTAGTATGTATAGAATATCGATAGGTGATTAATAGTGAATAAACGAGTGCACTTACATACATAATATTTATTTAAGCAACACTAAACAAATTACATTTATAAATTAAAACTAACAAAGGATTGCAACAATTTAAATTAAAAATCAAGAGATACGAGATTAATGTTTTATGACAGATTTTGGTGCCGTTAAAATGGTGTCTATAAATCACCTCTGTTTGAGATTGCCTTTGGAAGGGGTATTATTATTATTATAGTTGGATAACTTGTATAGCGCCGTTTTCGTGGAAAATCACCTCAAGGGCTTTACATTAAATTAATTAAATTAAACAATAAATTAAAATGAAACTAAACATTAAATTGAATTAAACATTAAATTACATTAAATTAAATGAAAAAATTGACAGACAATTAAATTAAACTAGACGTTTAAGGCTTAAAATCCTTAAAATCTCAACTAAAAAACTAGACGTTTAAGGCTTAAAATCCTAAAAATCTTAACAAATCTTAAAATCTTAAAATCTGTGTTTTTGGACTCAGTTCCATTCTATTTTAGGTAATTGCCATGTAACGTTTAGAAGTAAGTAATTAAAGAGTTGATGTCGTGGAGCAGTTGGGGACAACGTTATTAAGTCGTTTCTTATTTGATTGAGTCAAGTTTGCGAGGTGTTGTTATGTGAAATGTTGAACAGATATCTCTTTAGTTGGGATGGTCAATTTGGGATGGTCAATCACCGCCACAATGGAAACAGAGGAAGAAGTGTAGGAATAGAAATAGAAAAGTGGAGGAATGTGAGAGGTAGAGCAACTGATGGTATGTCACAGCACCTTTCGTCATTAGGATATCCGTCCGCACTCATACCTAACCCTCTATTATAATATAATTGCTTGTTGTAGCTATTGTTTTGAGATCAATATCACAGAAGCAAGTTGAGTCCGGGCATATAATTATATTCAATATCTTGCCATGGTAAATGTTTCACATTTGTATTGGTCCAATTATGGTCGACAAGAACGCAAGCGCAAATAGGTACATGTTCGGCCAATATTACCCACCCAATGGGATTAGTTCCAACGAATACACTTTTTTAACGATCCAATTGCGCTCGCCGCCGTCTCATTCTCCTTACAAGTCCTCCTCACATATTTCTGGGCGACAAAATAGCCAAAATGAAGCTACCCAACAAAGCCAGGGTTGCTGCTGTTAAAATACCGCTATTTAAGTAATACTGATTGACGGTCGAAAATAAATTATAAATAATGACAGACAGCTACAGTTTTCTCAGTTCATTGAGAAAAACATTGACGAAAACCATAAAAAAAATCGAAAAAAAAAACATGTAATAGAAATGATTGACGAAGTTTTTATTTTGTAGAATTCCATTATAATTTATATCTATAATAATAATAATAATAAATACAATTTATAAAGCGCCGTTTAGTGACAACCGTGGTCACCTCAAGGGCGCTTTCACTTTGCAAAAAAATAAGTTAAAATTAGTCCTATAGCTAACACATTGAAAATGGGGAAACATAAAACTTAAAAAAATACGTAGAAATCACAAATTAATCTAGTTATATACATATAACATAATTTTTTTAATAATCTAGTTATATACATATTACATAATTAATTAGTTATATACATATTACATTATTTTTTTTATAATTAAAATTAATTATAAAAAAAATGGTCGATTCAAAGTAAACAGGCATAATATTAAGTAAAGGAATATTGAACGGATGAAGGACAATCTGGATACGATTTGCGGAAAGATGAGTTTTTAATTTCTTCTTGAATTCATTGATATTTTCGGCACATCTTATATCCATTGGAAGATTGTTCCATAACTTTGGTCCAGAAACGCCAAAAGATCATAATTAAAATATACATATAATTAAAATTAAACCACTTTTTGATTCTACATAAATTTTACTATGTGCGATAGGCCTATTTCGCCTTGTTAGGGCTTGTAAGCTAGTAAATGCCTTAACAAGGCGAAATAGACCTATCGCACATAGTAAAATTCATGCATTTAATTAGGTTTAAGTAGATATAATCTAATAGAAATATTAATTTCTCAGGATATTGTTAGGTATATAATCAATTTGACCCATAGCTATAAATGTAACCATCTCATCGCATTTTTGATGGGACAGGCAGAAATATTCGAACGCCACAAATATCTTTTCTGACAAACTTAAATCGGTTTTTGTCTTGTAAACACAGACCGTCTTACTTGTAAATGTAAACAATCTATAGTACCTGGTAATAGAGCGTGATTAACGAAAATGTTTACTTATAAACCGTGACTATATTTATTACCAAATTTATTTAGTAGACGTCAAGTTAGGACGGGTGGAGATGTTGTTTAAAACGCTTGACTAACGCGTCATACCAAATACTTCAAAATGGCGGTCTTTCACATATGATCCAACGCATATTTGAGATCGACAGAAAAATTTAATCGTTGTAACGTTTTTCCTTGTTATTCTTCATCGTATTCGTGTTTAAATTGACTCAACACGGCACAACTCGGAGTTCGATGTCAGCTATTCAAAGATTACATGCATTTATCTATTTTTTGACATCTGTGAAGCCAATGCGGCCATATGAAAAAAATAAATGAGGGTGTTCGTAAACAATTCGGTGAACTAGTTAGTCATATCTTAGTAGGTATACGTTTATAAGTAAGATTTTTTAATACCGGTCTTAACAATTTTTGTCGTTTATCTAGTTACGCGTTTAGTGAGCTTTTAACGAAATCTAATAAGCAAGACCCAGAGTGTATAATTTTTCATTCGGCTATTAACTTTATTTTCCTTGTACAATCCTTAAATTAAATGACTAATTCTGTAAATATGGGAATTTTTCGTCTTGGATATTACGTCCAATTCAGTAACTTTTTGAACTAAAATAGGAACTAAGACTAAAATCTACAAAAATAGCGCACTGTAGATAATAATTTGAACTCAAATTGTCTAAAGCGCAAACTACGCATGCGTACAGCGCACTGTTCGGCCATGTCATGTCACCGTGATGTCGCCTAACCTAACATTTCAATTATTGATCTGCACTAATATTGTTTGGTTTTTATTTTCAACATAACGTAACACGTGTAAATCATCCATTTTTATTTGTTTCCATACACAACTGGTGTTTTAAAATATCCGGAAATGATGTGAAAATAACTAGAAGGTACGCTTCCAATTAGGTGCAAAATAAAATTTGGTACGTTTTGACAGTTGATTAGACTAAAATGTGGTTATAGAATAGGGAATTGGACTTATTTGTGACTTACTTGGAGTAAGAATGTTCCTATTTCAGTGTTATAGAATATCAACTTGGACTAAGTGGAATAGAAACGCACCTATTTTAACCGGAACGTTCTTAAAAAGTTATAGAATCGGACGTATTGTGTTACAGATATATCAGTCCATTGAACTATTTGCTTTATAAAATAAAGAGAGATGAAGAATCTGAAAGAAGAGAGAAGGTGTATACCAAGTGGGAAGTACCATCACAAAAAAGGGGTGTAAATAATAAACAAATAAGCCAAGTGTAGAGGGGGTAAAAACTTGTTGGTGCTCTTCCATATTTCCTTACAACAATATTTTCCCCAACACACACAAACACATATGCACACACACACACACATACACATTGGCAAACGCTGAAACAATAATTCAAAAAGAAAACGCAAATGGAGTTCGCGCCCTTTATTCAAATATTCAAATATGGAACACGCAGAGGGCGTTAATGGCGGCTACAGACCTCCCGACAGGTGTCCTCAACTACCGGGCGGCCATTATGGTTTTATTCATTTGTTTATTTTTAAAACAATAGAATTTCAAAGCAGGTTCAAATTGTTGTACGAACTTGTGTTTTTCAGTCATATTTGTGTCAAATATGGCTGAAATTGAACAAAAGGGATTAGACTAAAATATAATTCTTTACACATAAATACAGATCTTTGAGAAACATATTCGTGGAAGCGCCAAATATAATAAATTTGTACTTTTTTACTCTCCAATACTTATTAAATAAATTTTGGGATGTACTACTATAATGTTAATATTTTTTATAGAAAATTAAATTATCTAGTTGGGGTGTTTCGGTTTTTTCGATATTTTTAAAAAATTTGGAAAGAGACATAAGTAGTGTAATAAACTAGTTCCATGAAACACATGAGATCCAACTGTCGATGGCGATAGTATGCATAATTAAAGAATACGTACCAAACTATAAACACAAACACATATTAATAAATATTTTAAGATATTTTATTTCCTATATAAAACATGTAGGTATGTATGTCAGGATAGGATAGTATGGAGGTCAGTCTGTTTTTCCGACCCAGAATATGAAAACAGCATGGTGGTATGTATGTATATTTGGAGATTAAATATCAAATCATTGAGTCTTCTTAGAAATTGTGTATAGGCGACTGCCATACAATTTTCATGAAGCGATGTCATCACTAAATTGATACACAGTGATAGCGAACACTAGTGGAATCCGAGTGGCTGAATATTGGGGGCTACGAATATGATGGTGTTCCGGACACGGAAAGTAAGTAAGTATCACTAAATTAAATTTTTATAAAAATTGTTAAGTAAATTTTGGGATGTACTACTACAATGTTGATATTTTTCTATAGAAAATTTATATTATCTAGTTGGGGTGTTTCGGTTTATTCGATATTTTTTAAAACTTTGGAAATATAGGCAGTTAAACACATAAATTTATCATAAAAAAATATTTTCCTTAATAAAAAATGTTTGAGAAACTCTGGACAATTTTAAAAAAATGAGATGTTTTATCTATACAAATATTAAGCTTTCTATCTTTTATGGATTTTGAGATAGTTATATGGAAAAATAAAGTAAAAATTCAAAAGTTGGAAACCCCTGATTGAACAAAAATTCAAAATTCTGAGTATAAAAGTTTTGTAGGCCTATTAATATTTTGAGTATTTTATTTAAGTTTTATATTTTTATATTTTTTTAACTTTCTGTGCATTGAGCGGATCAAAGTTATTACAGGGGGACACACTAACACACATACACACAGATACACAAATAACGAAATAACACACAAAATGTTCTAATTCAAATTCTAAATTCATCCATATACAGAACATAATATGCAACGAAGCCTCTAAGTTGGTGTTTTTGGTATGCAAAAAGTCCACTACACCATTACAAAATGTTCCTTCATACACGCGTATTGGCTTAATACTGTCGATTTATTAAGATAATTAAATTCTCTTGAACGAATCGACAGTTGGATAAAATGTTTCATGGCATGATACAAAAAATTTCAAAACAAAAATTAGATATAGGTACCTAATAAAGAATATCAATCTCTATAACACGAGAAACAGAGAAGATATTAGATTAGACAAACGAAATAAAATCTCAACGCAGATTTCTCAATTATATGAAAGTATGCCGAGGGACACGAATAGCTGTGGGAAATAAATGCTATTTCGGTATTCACCGACATCTCAAGTCCCGATTGTTGACACGAAATACTAAGTTGTTATTGTATAAAACATTGCTGCTACCAGTATTATACTTGTATATGGTGCTGAATGCTGGGTTATTAATAGGAAGGATGAAAAAGTGCTGTTGGTTTTTGAACGGAAGGTTTTGAGAAAAATCTTTGGGCCTCTTTGTGAGAGTGGAATATGGAGGATAAGGTACAACCATGAGCTGGAGAACCTTTACAGTGATCCTAACATAGTAAAATATATTAAAATACATCGGCTTCAATGGTTAGGGCACGTTCAGCGAATGGAGGAATGCCGAATCCCAAAGAAGATTCTCGACACACGACCGGAGGGGAGACGTGGTGTGGGGAGACCCAAGCTGCGGTGGATGGACGGCGTACAGGAGGATCTAAAGAGGATTGGCGTGACAAACTGGAGAATGCAGACGATGGACCGGTCTAAATGGCGAAAAATTCTGTAGGAGGCCAAGGCTCACAGTGGGCTGTAGCGCCAATGATGATGATGATGATGATGCCGAGGGACAAAAGAATAAAAAGGTTTTGTCTTTTTAACTATATTGTGAAAAATTGAAATAAATGTTTATATATTATGTTAACTATATTATGAAAAATTGAAATATATTAGGCTATATGTTGTAATATAGCTATAGATCTATTTAAATAAATAAATAATAAATATATGATCATCATTGTTGTGATATTATAACTTTTTATATACCTACGATTGATGTTGGTATCAAGAAATACAGTGTCACTGTCTCGAGATGCATTGACCCCGGCACAGGTTATTTGCCTAGTGGGGCATTGCAGATTCAATTTTTATTGTAACGCCATATATTTTTGTATGAATAATAATAATAATAATAAATCTATTATAAAATCATTTTTTTACATCGATTTCTCAACAGGTAGGTCATTCTCAACAGATAGTGCATACTATGAGATTCTTGACAATATTTTTGCATGTATGGTGTACCTATTATGAAAACTTCTTTCCTTTGCTGGGTAACTAATATATGTTAAAGAATATGTATACTAGAAATGTATTACATAAAAAAATGCATTTAGGGATTGTCAACCTTCCAAGAAGAAAAAAATATACACTAACCTACTATGTCAGTATAAGCCACAACCAATATAATAGTTTTAATAAAAATGAATACACATTTTCATACATTCCGTCAACTTACCTAGTAGAAATGCTTGCAATATAGGTGAAAGAAATCGATCGAGGCAGGATACAAACTTGCGACCACTAGTAGATTAACTGAATTACTTAACCCAGTGTGCTAACCGCCCTACATATTATTCGTTCTTATTTCACATTCCTTATTTAGAAATAAGAAGTATGTATTGCTCAGATTTTATCAATAAAATTTCATACATAGGTATACTTATAAAAGGTAGAAGAATTTGTAATAGAACGATGTATGACAAGGTAAGAAATGAAGACACAAGGAAAGAATGTGAGATGAAGAAAGATGTAATTATAATAATAAAGTTAACACATTGAGATGGTTTGGCCACATGGGAAGAATGAATGAAGAAGGTCTGACAAAGAAAATATACAATGCTGACAGGAACGGAATAAGAGGTCGTAAGTGGCGGAAATGTAGATACCTACATGCATGAGACGATTCATGAATATTGACGAAGCGAGGAATGTGTGTGTCAAGATAGAAAAATGTGGCTTTCGGCTCTCTCTGCCAAACCCGAGACGGACATGGCGTTAGAAGTATGTATAAATGATGAATATGTACCAAACTATAAAACCTCAAATTCAAATAATTGCATATTTTGAGATATTGTAATTTCCCATACAAAACATATATGTATGTCAGGATAGGATAGTGTAGAGTTTTTACTACTCCGAATAGGTAAACGGCTTAAGGTATTTATGTATGAAACTTAAGTATCAAACTAGATGAGTCCCCGTAGATATTGTGTATTTTGTCATACAAGTTGTATGAAACGATGTCGTCACTAAATTCAATTTATTTCAAAATTGCCATAATAAGTTTGATGTGTAGGTACTACTATACCTATAGGTACCTATAGGTATAGTGTGCATATTTTTCATAGACTAGTTGCATGTAACACATGAGATCCAACTGTCGATAGCGATAGTATGTATAGTTGAAGAATAATAATCAAACTATAAACCCATAAATCCAAATTATTGAAAATTTTAACACATGTTGGTATGTATGTCAAGATAGGACAGTATGGAAGTCAGTCCTCTTTTCCTACACGGAATATGATAACAGCATGATGGTTCTGTATGTATGTTTGGAGATTAAGTACCTATCAAACTATTAAGTCTTCTTATATATTGTGTATAGGCGACTGCCATACAAATTGTATGAAGCAATGTCGTCACTAAATTCAATTTTTATAAAAAAATGTTAATGTGCTAATACAATGTGCTAATACAATGTTGATATTTATTATAGAAAATTAAATTATCTGGTTGGGGTGTTGGGTCGGCATTTTTCGATATTCTTAAAAAAATTGAAAATATAGGCAGTTAAACTCATAAATTTATCATAAATAAAATATTTTTCTTAATAAAAAATGTCTGAGAAACCCTGGAATTTTTTTGAAAAAACGAATTTGAGATTTTGTATTTGTCTATGTTTTTACCAATTTTCAGCGTTCTAGCGTTTATGGTTTCTGAGATATGTATATGGAAAAATAAACCGAAAATTCAAAAGTTGATAACTTCTGACCAAAACAAAAATTCAAAATTCTGAGTGTAAAAGTTTTGTAGGCCTATAACTGTTTATATATTCTGAAAATTTGAGCTCTGTAAATTGAGCGGATCAAAAGTTATAAGGGACACACACACACACACACACACATACACACACACACACACACACACACACACACACACACACACACACACACACACACACAGACACATACACACACAGACACACGAAATGTTCTACTCCGAATTCTGAGTAAATCCGTATATGGAACATATATGTTGCAAAGCCTCTAAATTGGTGTTCAAAGTTGGAAAAGCCCTGAAAAAAAATTCCTTCATACACGCGTTTTGGATTTAAACTCTCTTCCTTCAAATGAATTTCATTATCTTGAACGAATCGACAGTTGGAATATTTAACTCTTTGGGGTATTTCGGAATTTTCAAGTAGAAAAGTACTTACCTACATAAATTTTCATTTTTTTTCTCAATAAACATATGGTTGACAACCGCTGGAATTGTTTATAAAAAATAATTAGAGATATTGTATTTTTCTATAGTAATACAAATTTTTAATGATTTAGCTTTTATAGTTTTTGTGATATGAGGAATTAAAAAATAAAAATTCAAATGTTGTAACCCCTGACAAAAAAAAAATAAAAATTCTAAATTCCGAGTAAAAAGTTGTGTAGGCCTTAATTTTTAGATACCTTCTGAAATTTTAGGCTTCAAAATTGAAAATCCCACGAACAAAGTATATAACACCATACAATTATTTTCTTCGGGACTAAGCTATTAATACTGTCGATTTATTCAGAGAAATGATTATTCTTGCAACGACTAATTCGTTCAAATAATATAATTCATAAAGTTCGATAACCTTTATATATTATTGACTTGTCATAGATAAATGTTAGCATAGATACAAAAGATTTTGAAGCGAGTATAATAGAACATACTAGATTTTTGTCTATGACTCGAGTTTGTTTTAAATAAATAACTATGTAATTTATTCGACGCGAACAATTTCTTCCCATGCCGTGCGAAAACATTCGAAATTCAAATCAGCCAACCCTTCAACATTCCCGCTGCAAAACACACACATGACGTTTACACGCTACGCTAAAGAAAATCGATACTGAAAACATAACCTCACACATGGCTTTGAAAATACACACGAAAAACAACCTTGCAGCAAATGAACTCAAAGACTATTCTTCCTTATTGATACGCCGTAGAAATGCTATATTTCAGCATCAGCCCGAAATTTGTGTATTATCAAAGTTGTGCAGTGAGTTCTATACGCGCAGACAATTACAGATCTTATTACTCAAGACGATAGGGACGAGACTGGTTCGTTTTGACGATTGTCACTTGGAACGTTGCGCACTTGTCTCGAACGAGGTGGTAAACTGGTGCATATTCATTATGCCGAAACAAAAGGTTGGGTGTAAAGCGTTAAACACGTTCCCCTTGTGTGTATCGGGACACGCCAGTATTCCGACCGGGCGATCGGTCCATTGACAAAATGTCCGATCCAAACTGGAGGTGTGAAGACATTGTCGGAACTTTGGCTTTGTTCCTATCTACTCTGGTGGAGTGATTCAGCCGCACACCTTGCGAGAAGTTTTTGCCATTTTAGGACACGGTAAGAGGGTGGCTCGCGGTGGAGGTAAGATGGATGAAGCGCTCTTGTTTGGCGTTTGATCTTAATTAAATTTTTAATTGATTAGCCAAGATGAGAGAGAGTTTTGTCACCCAGTAATGGCAAATGGAGCGGTTTTGCCAACAAACATCACTTAACCTAAACTTGATTATCTTCAATCTCCCGACCCTTTGGCATTTTGCAAGAATAAAGTAGGCTCGTTTGTTCCAATCACTAAATTCCTGTTGAGACCATCATCTTGAAATACTGAATCGGCTGAAATGTAACTTAACTTTCTTTGAAAGTTTCTTGGTAGGAACACGTAGATTAAGCAATTAAAGAAAATAAATATATATTTGTTTTATGGTTGTTTTTGTTGGCAGAAAGAAACGAAAGTCAATTTTCCTCTCTTGACGTACATCTCTGGCTTCTGTTATGTTCATGATCTATTTTGCTTCTGCCGTTATTCTCCATTCATATTTTTTTTCTAGACTAAGCACTGCGCTGGAGCATTCTTCCTCGAGGAGCTGCGGAGAGCTTCAAGAGTTAAAGAGGTATTATGTCAATATTGATCAACGTCAATTGGATAATGAATGACTTTTATGACAAAAACATGGACATACACGTAGTATGGGTTTTTTGAATGACCAATGAAATATTTTGGTAAACAACTCTGAAAGACATGGACAGAGAGATCTTGGCATTACATTCATTATATCTCAAGATATTATTGTATCTTCCAAAGCAGGATCCGTAATATTTTCCAAAATATCAGCTACAGGGATAATCATAATTTTCAAATTTCAAGATACAGAAACAGTCATTATTTTCAAAAGTCAGTATGATAGTTGTTTTTGCGCACAACTGTTGCCTCTGATTTTTTCACAATTTTTTCCAAAGTTTGAAATTTTTCGAATATCGTCGCGTTGTTTTCTTTAAACTCAACTAATAAAAAAAAATATTGTTTTTTTATAAGTATTCTCTGTTCTAGGCGGACAATAAATGAAAAAATGAAGATTGAAATTGACTGTTTGCAATGTATAAAATAAAGAGTCGTTTTCGCTGTAAGAATTGAGGATACTTAGCTAATCACTTCTCGAACCACCTGCCACTTAAACCTTTGTGTTTATCAATCTCAAATCTCACCTTGAATCCCCCTTCATTTTAACTCCCCCGATCTCCCTCCCCCATACTCCCTCCCACGTCTCCCCTCATCGTCCTATTTCTCTCCTCTACTCACAATAATACTCCACGAGATCCTTTGTCCACAAGGCTATACTTCCCAGGGATATTTAGAACGATATACTGGAATAGTTAGACGTAAAGATATCCGTGAATATAGGCAAAGACTCGTTCATAGTTGGACAGTAGAAGATATTTTCCCAGTCGTTAATAATTTATTGTAAATATGTTTTCATATTCTTGATATACTTAGCTATCGACATACACATTTGGAAAACAAATTTGGATGCTTTGCTTGGTTAATTTGATCCACGACGAAAATTTTCATGACTTATGCCGATTACTGTACTTCTTAATGGATTTACTATAGCAATTGGCTGGGCGATATGGGCAATAAGACCTCCAAAATTTTCTTATATACTTAGTAAAATATTTTTTTAATATTATACAAAAACTTAATAATATTAAATATTTGCGATATTAATTTCTTAAACAAGGATTGTTTATGGTCTCCTCATCAACTATTATTAAAACATAATTATTGAAAAAAAATATTTGCTATGTATCTTTAAAATCTACTGCTATTAAGATTAAAAAAACTTTTTTCATTAAATATATAGTCAAAAAGGATACAAAATGCAACTATACCAATTTTTTTTATAAATATTTTTGGAGCTATGCACCTAACATCGTCTTAAACGCGTATTAAGATATTATTTTTACAGCATTAATTTAGTTCATTTTGTGAAAAATAATTAAAAAAAACAATAAAATAACATATACAAATGAATAAAACAAACCTGATAAACATGATGGTTGTCCTGAGGATGAAAAGGAAGACTTGAGCTGAGGAAAACCTGCGAAAGAAAAAATATATTTAATATGAAAGAAATCTATAATTAGGAATCACGCTATGAACATACATAATGCATTAAATAAACTCTGGAAAATGTTTTTGTTTTCAGATTAACATCGATATTTTAAAATAAAATTGTTAACATTTTTTGCAAGGAAATTGATGGCAGTTCGGAATTTTTTTATTGAATAAGTACGTTTTCTATCTAATTTTAAATCTATGATTTGATACACTCTATTTTACTGTTATTTTGAAATACATTTTACGGCTAGTCTTTTATTTAATAGAATGATTTTAAGATTGGCATTCAGATTTGTTTTTGAAAGTCAACCCCTAATACGCGAGCAAATCAAACATGTATAATGAAATTAGAGAAATCGTGTGGGTATAGATTTCTCAGTAAGAAATACGATATTTCGGAAATGGGCGCTTTGAATAAGTTGGGTATTGTGAAGTTTAGTATATTATACAACAATAGATTGACATATATCGATGAAGACATCTATTGATTTGCGAACAAAGCTATCTTCAAAAAAGATCAAATTTACCTATAAAGATTTACTCACAAGGAAGTAATGCGTGTGCGTGAATTTGCCAACAACCTAATTCACGCAAAAGTAGTTCAAGTAAAACCATTATTTTAGAAATCTATGAATAAATAAGAATATTCAGTTTTTATATATTTTCACTGGGATGCTTGTAGATATGCTTGACCTGCTGACATTACAAGGTTTCTATAGTACCATTCGTGAAAGCTCGTTTATAAAAGTATTTTTACTCCTCACTACCCCCCAAGTGGAGAGTTATGAATTCGCAAATTTTAAATTATTTTTTTATTGCAGATTATCAACTAGTATCATGCTGAGATTGTATTCTGAAAGTTTCATCACAATGTATCTGTGTGTATGTGCACTGTGCAGTGTAGGTACCTACTATGTACGGCGTGTTTATTCGATTCTTTTAATATTTTGCGAATTCGTATATTTAATCCGGTTAGACCCCATTAAATTTTGAAGGATATATGATCAGTGCGTCTCAATTTTTTTATTTGTCAAATTTTTTAAAGTGACCCCAAATTCGGAAAACTTGACCCCAAACTCGGAAATTTAATATTTTTTTTTCAAATTGATAAAAAGGCACATCACTTTCATAAAGTGGCATTGAAGAATTATCAAGTTTTCGTGATAAAATGTTAAAACCAAAAATACTTTAACAAACTCATTTCATGAAAATGCTGAAAATTTTTCATACAAAGTTCGAATATTTTGTAGAGTGACTTGGTAGTGAGGGGTATAGCGTTGGGCACAACGCATTCGTTTTTCATGGTATTGAAGCCACCTGTACTTTGAAAAAGTTTTGAAAAAGAAAGATATGTTTTTAATAAACTTGTTGTTGAAAAGAATCTAACGATTGTAGCAGCACTCCTGGAGCTGCAACATGTATGTCATAGATTCTCGAATACTTCCGAAGATTGACGAGGATCAACGAACCATAGCCCACCGTCGTTGATACAAACCTACAAATCCTTATTCGTGTGTTGATCGTTGAATAGATTAGAGTCGCGTTTAGGAGGTATATGTTTTAAATAAAATAAAATCCAATATTTTTTATTATTGCATATGCGCAAACATTGGATTTTTTCCCCGGTCGAGGGTCAAAGATATTTTTAACAGATTTTTAATTATCTCAATAGAGACGAAGTTGGAATATTTACTGAAGGAGAACCGGGAAATCAAGGCACCTACAGGGCTGACGACCTGTCACCGGCTGGTTCACGTGATCACTTTATGCGCTTGCGCAACGTTCACCAATTATGCCTTTTTAATGAGATCCCTATCAATTCAATTTTTGAAAGTTCTATATATTGCAATACTGAAATTCTTTTCGCTTGAAAATAAGGATATTATTATTATTTTTTTTTTTTTAAATAATATCCTTATTTTTAAGCGAAAAGAATTTCAGTATTGCAATAGGTATATAGAACTTTCAAAAATTGAATTGATAGGGATCTCATTCTACTCCGTCATTTGAGCAATTCTGTGATGCGGCACATCGTACGCGTAAGCGACCGTTTTTGTGAACTACAACTAGGACGACATCCGCCACAGCAAATTCGTCTCCATCGTGGCTCAGGATATTTGTAGAAATGCTTGTAGACAAAAAGGACATTCTTGTTAATTTTAAGTATCTTTTTTTTAGTGTTTTAGTGTAATGTATACTTAGTATATAAGCAACAAAACCCCCTGGATTCCTTCGGGATACATCGATGCAGCCTGCCACTCGTCATGTAACGGTCCAGGGGGTAGGCAAAAAGAGGAGAACAGAATGCAGAATAGGAGTGTGGAATATTAGAGGTGGAATGGATAGAAAGATGTACGAAATGTGTGACGTGATGAAAGAGAAAGAGATTGATATTATGTGTGTAAGTGAAACAAAAAAGAAAGGTAAAGGGATGAACGTAAGAAACGATGGTATGATAGAGCTTTGGTCGGGTGTGAAGAGTGACGATTTTGCATGCAAGGGAGTCGGGCTGATTCTAGCGAAACGAATGGGGACATATATGAAAGAGTACAAGCTTGAATGGTCTAGACTGATGTGGGTAAGGCTGAAGATTGGAATTACAAGCGTGTTTCTAATTATAGGATACGCACCTGTGAACTCCGATAGCGAAAGTGAAAAGGATGAATTCTGGAACACGCTGACTGAAATAATGAACATGAAAAAAGATAATGAAAGAGTGATTCTGGCTGGAGATCTTAATGGGTGGGTGGGCGTCCGTCGGAAAAATTTTGAGTCTGTCCTTGGTCCCCACGGTGATAGTAGAGTGAATGAAAATGGTAAGAGACTTCTGGAAGTCTGTACGGAAGGAAATCTATTTGTGGCGAATACTGTATTCAGCCACAAAAGAGTTCACCAGTATACATGGCAAAGAGGGAACGAAAGGTCGATAATTGATTATGTATGTGTGGACGCCGCACTGAGGAAAGCGACAGTGGATACTAGGGTGTATAGGGGCGCGGAGCTGGAAACAGACCATTACTTGGTGATATCCAAAATTGATCTGTTCACCGGTTGGCGCTCAAAAACCCACCGTAGTGATCCACCGAAGCGAACCAAAGTGGAAAGGCTGCAAGATGAGAATGTAAGAAAACAATATGTGAAAGATATCGGAAGCAAACTTCTTTTAGCTATAGACAGTAAAGGAATCATCGAAGAAGCATGGACGACCTTGAAAGAGACCGTATGTAAGACAGCAGAGAGAGTTTGTGGTGTTGCTAAAAGAGGCGGAAAGAAAGGCGACGCATGGTGGAATGAGAGAGTAAAGTTTGTTGTGGGTGAGAAGAAAAAAGCATGGATGGCATTAATAGCAGCGAAAGGATCTAACAGTGAAGAAAGAGCAAAAGAGAAGTATAAAGAATGTAAAAAAATGGTAAAAGATATTGTAAAAAGAGAAAAAGATTTTCTGAAAGAGAAAGAAAGCCTGAAAATAGCCAATGACTTTCCTGGTAACATGAAAATGTTCTGGAAAGGCGTGGCGAAAAGAAAAAATGGAAGTGTCAAAGTATCGCAAGGTATAAATGATAAAGATGGAAAATTAATTATGGATGAAGATGGCGTAAAAGAACGATGGAAAGAATACTTCAAGGAGCTGTATGATTGCGGTTTGAGTGGTGGCATGAATCAGAGAGCATGGCAAGTATACGAAGATGAAAAAGATGAAATTACGAAAGACGAAGTGTTTGAAGCAGTTAAACACGCGAAAGCGGGAAAAGCTGCTGGGTATGACAGTGTATCAGCTGAACTTATAAAGTATGGCGGCGATCAGATGTTGGAGTGGTGTCACTCTCTTTTCAACAAATGTTGGGAAGCAGGACGCACTCCTTCAGACTGGAGAAATGCAGTCGTGGTCCCCTTGTACAAAGGTAAAGGATCGAAGCTTGACTGCAAAAACTATAGAGCCATAAGTTTGCTAAGCTCAGTTGGTAAGATGTATGCAAGAATTTTGGATCAAAGAGTACGAAAGGTTACAGAAAGCAAGATATGGGATATCCAAGGAGCGTTTGTGGGCGGCAGAGGATGTATAGACCAAATTTTTTCTCTGCGTATGGTTACAGAAAAGGTCCTGGATAAAAACCAGAAGCTTTTTTGTGCTTTTATAGACCTTGAAAAGGCCTATGATAAAGTCAACAGAGAAAAACTATGGGATATATTGTCAGTGTACGGAGTGAAGAGCAAGCTGATACGCGCAATCGCGTCATTGTATGAGAATAGCGAGGCATGTGTTCGTGTCAACGACACAGTAACGTCGTGGTTCTCTATAAATAGTGGCGTAAGACAGGGGTGCGTGTTGTCACCATGGCTCTTCAATCTGTACATTGATTTCTGCATAAGAGCCCTAAGGGATGAAAATAAGGGTCTGAAACTGAGTACTGTAACAGTGCGTGATTTGATGTATGCAGACGATAAAGTCCTGTTAGCAGAAAGCGTGGAAGAGTTACAGTATCTAGTAAGCATGGTATATGAAGGATGCATAGAGTACGGACTGAGGATGAATGCTAGCAAATCAAAGGTAATGGTCTTTGAAAAGTGTGAAAGCAGAACATCGTGTCAAATAAAAGTAGAGAATGAATGGCTTGAACAAGTCGACGAATATGTTTATCTGGGAAGCATGTTCCAACGGAATGGACGGCCTGATAAGGATATTGAAAGAAGAGTTATGGCAGGAAACAGAGTGAATGGAGCACTTAAACCAGTTATGAATGATCGTAACGTATCAAAGGAAGCTAAAGTTGCCATTCATAACGCAATTGTAGTGCCAACCTTGATGTATGCAAGTGAAACCTGGACATGGCAGAAGTCGCATGAAAGTAGAATAAATGCAGTGGAAATGAGATCGTTAAGAAGAATTTGTAATAGAACGATGTATGATAGAGTTAGAAATGAGGTCACTAGGAAAGAATGTAAGATGAAGAAAGATGTAGTAACTAGAATGAAAGTTAACACACTTAGATGGTTTGGTCACGTGGAAAGAATGAATGAAGAACGCTTGACGAAAAAAATATATAAGGCTGACAGGAATGGAAAAAGAGGTCGGGGGCGCCCAAGAAAAGGATGGCACGACCATGTGAATGATATTCTGAAAGAAGGAAATGTTAGAAGTCTGAACAATAGAAGAACATGCATGAGACGTAGCATGAATGTTGACGAGGCGGTAAATGTATGTCAAGATAGAATAGTGTGGCGTTCTGTTCTCTCTGCCTACCCCGCGAGGGACATGGCGTGATGGTATGTATGTATGTATGTATGTGAACGTTGCGCAAGAGCATAAAGTGATCACGTAAACCAACCGATGACAGGTCGTAATCCCTGTAGGTGCCTTGATTTCCCGGTTCTCCTACAGTAAATATTCCAACTTCGTCTCTATTGAGATAATTAAAAATCTGTTAAAAGATAGAATCCCTTTGAACACGCCACCTTTGCAATACAATCCTTCTGATATTAATAAACAAATAAAATAAAATAAAAATAAACGATGAAAAAAAAAGAAAAATGTATAAAATGAAATATTATCTGTTAAATTGATTCACCCAGTAATTTGTTTAAGTGATGAAAATAGTCGTGTATCAATAATGTCGTCGTGAAGTTTCTTTACATTTTGGATCAAGATATTCCCACTTAAATTTAGACACAATATATGTACAATATCATATTTCAACTGCCTAAACATTGTGAGAGCAAACGAATACAATAGGTATGTAAACCGTTGCTATAAATTTACGAATCGATAGATAAATCAAAATAGGAACGATATTTTTTTAAACATAAAACATTTTCATCTGACCTCATTACTCAAGTTTTTTTTAATTTTATATCGTTTTATTTATTTATTTATTTTTTGTTTTTCGGACAACTCACAGGTATTATGTCAAATATTTATTCAACACGCACCTAATAACAGGTTGCCACATTCTGGAAGCATACAATATTAATCGTCTGAAAACACAATTAAAAACTGTGTCTCCACCGGGAATCGAGCCCGGGACCTTTGGTTTTGTTGGATAGGTATCTGATCAGCAGTCAGATACCTAACCAACTGATCCACGAATGCCGACTATGGCCCAGTATTTCAGTCGGCCCTTAGGAGTTTAACTCAAGTTTAACAAAAATATTGCGTATTTCAGTACCAAATCTTCCCTCAAATACGTCACTAAACCACAAATATTTAACTCAACGTTTCTGGCGGATTGCGTGTCTTAATCTTGAGTTAAGTATTGTTTCTAGTCTTTTTCGCCAGGTGGCGTACTAATCGCCGCACGCTTTAATGTTTTATTTCATTTTATACTACAAATAACTATGCATAATAATTATAATCATGATTTATTTTTGATGTTAAAATAAAAGACTTGATATAGAAGTGGTTCATGTATTTAATATTTATTTTCTTTTTTACATAATTATATTGTATTGCCTGACAACAAACGAAATAAACTGTCAGCCATAATGAAACGTCAGGCACGCAACTTTATTTTTGCGATGTTTTTTCATCCCACTTTTTAAATTGATCCATCCTGTTTCTATATATATAATGTGTATTCTTAAATTTTCTACATAAGACACTATTTTACCATGATCACTTAGTTCCATATCTATCTGTAAAATGTACATACATTTTGCATTGAAGTACTACGTACGTAGTACATATTCTTCAATCACATTTTTTCACTACAATGTTTGATTTTAATTAAAAAAAACATCGATCTGTATAAAAAATTGAAAAAGTAACATGCTGTGTAATGAAACAAATAAAATAATGTGTTGTTATAACAATAAAATAATATTTAGTCACAGCTTCGCGTCACGTATCATTTAAGGTTATTACAATTTGACTTGAATTTGACAGATGCGTTATAGACAATAACCATAGAAAACGTAAAATATATCTATAGTTGAAGATTACGTAACTGACGTTTCATTTTGCACTGAAATACGCGAATGAAATTTAATCTTCCCTAAACTTTTAACTTGGATTACTAAATCCAACGATTTAAGGGCCAACTGATATCTCGGGCCTATGTATTAGTAATATAACTATATTATTTTTTTTTTATAAAAATGAATTTGTCCTTGTTAAACAATTAGGTACATATACATCTTCCTACATTCCCTAAATTAAGCATAAATGCTTGTGCTATAGGTGAACGAAATCGGTCGAGGCAGGATTCGAACTCTCGACCACTAGATTACTAGCCCAGCGCGCTAAGCGTTCTGCCATAGATCCATCTTACAATTTTTATATTACTTACGATTTTTTTTATATTACTATTTTTTTTAAATGAATATGTCCACAAATTTCTTGGATGATACATTGTCGATATGTTAAGAGAACAAAGTTCTCTTGAACAAATTGAATATTTTTTTATAAATTTATTTTTTAAATTTATGTTTATATTTTTTTCATTTAGTTATACATATAAATTTGTAAACCAGAAAACTACACATTTTACTGAAGGGTATGTTTTGTATTTTTTGTATTTACTACGGATATATCACGTCATCCATTCAGACACATTATAGTTGGTGAAAAAACCAACGATAGACACCATTAAATTTAATGAAATTGTATATACTGACAAGCAGTAGGTACAAAATACAAATGAATAATTATTTAAAAACTACAGTTTGCAGCAAATAACTTGGGTATGTCACGTGGGGGAGCGTCTATAGCAAATTTGTGTTTTTTGCTTGGTTGGTATATGAGCAAACCGCCCCTCTCCACGATGAAAATTCTCAAGTTAAATGCTGGAAACTACACCTGCGTGTATCGATTTAAGATCAGTCAACATTTATATGCAAACATATTTATTTTGTATGTGATCAATCTATTGGAATGTTTGCGGTCAACTATCCTAGTATAGGGTCCAGATACCTACCTAATGATATAAAGAAATGGTCCAGTATCCCTAAAGTGGCGTACGTATATACATACAATAGTACAATACTCCAAGTCCTATTAGGGACATAATGGTATTACACAAGCTTATCCCAACATCCTTATGTTGTGTTCTGACCTCGAGAGGATCCCAATCTTATGGCTCTCTCAATCCTTTCATCAATTCTATAGACATGGTTTATTCGGGATTTCTTTCTTGAATCATACCTACTTACGTACATTAAAAGTAGGTACCTACCTATCTATTTTAAACACTGTGCCAAGAGACACCCACAAAATAATAATAATAACTACCTAATCATAATTTTATATGGGTGATGGTAGCAGAGAGGTTTGCGCAACACTGTTTTTTTTTTGTTTAAGGCAATTCACCCTGTAAAGAGTGCTATGTGCCAATTATTTCATGTCAGAGGAGAAAAGTTAATTTTATTATAAATTTATGTCATTCAATGAAAGGAATTTTGAAATAACGGACAGTACACGTGAATTATTAAGAGACAAAAGATGTTGGATATTAAGTGGAGATTGGTGAGTGATTTTAATTAATTGTTTGTATATATTTTTGAAGGCGAAATTATTTTTACAGTTAAAAAATACATGATCAATTGTCTCATCCTCATCACCACACTGGCAAAGTGGGCTATTTAGAACTCTAATTCTATACATATGGGAGGCAATTGAACAATGGCCAATTCTCATTCTAGAAATACATGATATTAATCGTTTAGATATGTTTTCGCATCAGTGGGTTATTAATCAATCCAGTGGTCGCGAGTTCAAATCCTGCACGACCGATTTCGTTCACCTATAGTCAAGAATTTATACAATTCTGGACCTCAGGGACAGAGGGTATTAAGTCCACTTTTTGTTGAAGATGAGGTTTTGACTTTCGAAATATAATTTAAAGAAGTCAAAACCTCACAAAGGGCATTAAGTCAACTTTTTGTTACAAGTGAGGTTTTGACTTTCGAAATATTACTGAAAGAAGTCAAAGTGAGGTTTTAATTTCAAAATATTATTGAAAGAAGTCAAAGCCTTACTTTAACAAGGGCATGGACTTAATATCCTCTGGCTCTGAGGTCCAGAATTTGATTTCTACTTTACACATTGCTAGGTATATATGGAAACAATCAATCATATAAAAATAGGTTTTTTTAGCATCTCAATAGAGACGGAGGAGACTTAACTTGTGGATGAAAACAAGAAATCTGTTATTGGCTGGCTTTGTTGAACTCTTTCCGCAATTATTTTCATATAAAAAAGTCAATGCTGAACATTAAAAAAAATAACGTTGAAAACCTACTCCGTTGTTGGAAGTCGGTTAAAAGTACAATGCTACCAACATTAGGTGTAAAATTAACAAAATGTCAAGAGTACCAATTCTATTGTTATGTGTGTGTGTATTTTGAAGCAACCGTACATGTCTAAATATTTAAGATTTGTGAATAATGGTGAAAATTACAAGTCCATTACCTATGTACGATGGGTTTATTATTATACCTCAAGTCTCTGTGACAAATGTATGTATGTAGGTAGGACTACACTTTATATACCTATGTACATATATGTATATGTTGTATAGGTAGATAGGAATAATATTATTATTGTTCGCACCTTTCCCTTCGCGGTTTGTCAACAGGACCGCAACAAGAGTAACATTGACTTGAGTAACAACCGCAGGTGCTAAGATGTAGGTAAAATCATATCCGTGTTATGTATCCTGTGGTGTTTTTTTTCAATATATCGAAAATAAACATACTGCCAATTCAGTACCTATATATAAGATAAAAATGATAATTATAGGACATTGCTTCATCCTCTATATTAATTTTACTATACTATAGGTACTATATCAAATAGTGCACGTTTCAAACTTATAATTTGTATTGGATTGCTAATTGCTACTATATTATACCTCTGACCTATTATGTTCGTTGTTCGTCCAATATATTGACTTATGAAATATAATCCAGATCAGACACTGTCCTTGCTAAAAATCTCCTTTGAACCATCAAAATGAAGGTACTCAGAAACATCACTGGAAAAACCCTTTGTGAAAGAGTACGAAACAGAGACATCCGAAGACTGTGCGAATTTGAGGATATGGTAAGATAGAGAAAAAGGTTCTGGAACGAACATGTGGTCGAGGATGACAGATTCAAGAACCAGGGATAATGTTCCCCGGAAAAGCATTAATAGAGAGGAAGAAAGAAAGAAAGAAAGAATAATACGTCTATGGTAACAGCAGATATAACCGTTGAGTTATATCTGCTATGTCACGTGCGCAGAGCGCAAATTTTTGTTTTTTGCTTGATTGATACCTATATGTGCAAACCACCCTACTCCACGACGAAAATTCTCAATTTATTTGCTGGAAATTAACTCCCTACTTTACCAATACCGCTACGTTGGTAAAAATTCCAGAACAAAGAAATTGATAAACATTCCAGAATAGCTCAAAACTAGCATAGATAAAAATGGTGTGGAAATATACTGCTTATATACACTGGATGTTGGTACCTACTGGTAAATTGTCTTCATATTGTAAGAACTTATAGGACTCGACAAACAAGAGAATGTGGGTGACAGTTTTATAAAGCGTTGTTGAAAATCTATGGATGCAAAGGTCAGGGAAAAAGTGACACGTAATTCGCTGCACAACGTCGAAAGCCAACTAATTTTATTGGTTAATACAAATTAGAGTATTTTTCTGCACTAAAATTGGTTTATGCACAGGTTATGTCAGCAGCATTTTTTTCGCTGGGCGAGGTATACCTACTGTTCATCTTATGCCATAATTTAGTGTCCTCTTGGAGTATTTTGTCAGTACCAACATATTCTAAATTGTCTATTGTTGCACTATTGTATTGTATTATTCTTATTCTGTATTTTTTATGTGGATTTAAATAAATAAATATAATAAAAATTATACCTGGTGTGTTTCTGGTATCTCCAATAACTTTAATTTAACCGAGATTGTTGGTGCAACTCATATTTCATTTAAACTCTATATAACTTGTGTAACACCATACCGAAGTTTATCATTTTAACTTTAAACCTATTTTTGGGACAAGTGGGTCTTAATGAGTTATAATATTATTTTAATATCAGGAAATAGCTATACATAGTATTGTATAGCGCATAAGTGGGTGCCAGTGTGGTTAGAGTCCACTCTGTACAAAAGGGGGAGGTGGGGAGATGTTTAACAACCCTTTTGAAGGCAGAATGAATATCCGATTTGGGTTACAATCGCCTTCACGGATTTCTATAGAAAAGAGTCCTCAGATCACAAAAGGACATCTCAAGTGAGAGAGAAAAAAAAGACCAAAAAAAAAGGATTTTGGGAATCAATGGGCCACGAAGTGCTTGCTCACATTGAACACACTTCACTTCAGCGACACCGTCGACAATTTAGCCAGCATTAAAATATACCTATTGGATGATGTTATTTAATTTTGATTTAAGGTAGGTATATATCTATAGAGAAAAATGTGTCAGATACTCTACTGAAGATCTTCAGTAAGTCAAGAGTACAGAATATAATAATTATAATTAGATGGGTCGATGGCAAAGCGGTTAGGCGTTGGGCTAGTAATCCAGTGATCGCGAGTTCGAATCCTTCCTCGACCGATTTCGTTCTATTCGCTTATTTTAGGGAAAGTAGGAAGATGTATATGTACTTGTTTAACAAGAACAAGGACATATTCATTTATAATTAAAAAAAAGAAAAAAGAAATTAATAAAATCTAGTAAATCTTAAACTGTTATGTTACCAGAGAGGAGATCCATTTTAAAATGAAAAACATAAAGGTAAAATACAGAAAAAGTATTTTCCACACATTCGCTTTTTTACGATTTGTATTGAATTATAGTCTTGTTGATTTAGTTTTTTTTAGACCTCGATAATGCCGAGACACCTCGGTAAAAATGTTCATTACCATCACACGGCATTTCCCACAATGCGTGGTAACCAGCGACAGGCGCGCGAGAGTGCACAACCTTATAAAAGAAAACACGACACATGCGTGTACCCCCACACAAACCAGTTTCGTCTCAGAATATGTGGTGAACCTCATTCCTGAACTACGTTAGATATTATTATGCATTTTGTATTTTCGACTACCCGGCTCATACGGAAAATGATCGATCGTACAAAAATCGAATATCTGGAAAAAGAGGTAGGTAGGTATATATTGTACCTACTGCTTTCTATTTTATTTGTCAATTTTATTAATTAAATATTATTACACAGTGCAATTGAGGTGCATAATAATGAAATATTTTCATCGAAATCATAAATAACTAATGGGCCCAGGCAGACGTTGGACTGTCACAGATCGCTTTTTATATAGACTTAATTTTATGTAGATATTTCATTTTTTTTTCTCTAGATCCGTAATACAATGTCAACAGATTTGTTCACACAATTTAAAAATAAATTATTATTTATTTATTTGAATCTTCTTGTACATACAATTTGTACACTGGCGGGCTTATTGCCTAATGGCAATTTCTTCCAACCAACCAGAGTAAATGTTAAGTATACAAAATTCACATTACAAAATAAATAAATACAGCAGAATAAAAGGAAAAAAACAAATAAGATAGCATAAAAGAACAATTCATAGCAATGATAGGAAAACTAAAGGCTAAGGAAAGGAAGAGGAGAGGAAGATGTAATCAGGTATAGTCAGATAAATATTTATAAATATTCTTTTTCCTATAAAAAAAATCTGGGAGGGGAGGTGTAGGGAACCAAAATTAATGGATTTATAAATAATAAATAAATAAATAAACAAATAAATAAATAAATAAATAAATAAATTAATTAATTAATAAATAAATAAATAAATAGGTAATTAAATAAATAAATAATTTAATTAATTAATAAATAAATAAATTAATTAATTAATTAATAAATAAATCAATAAATAAATAAATAAATAAATAAATAGGTAATTAAATAAATAAATAAATTAATTAATTAATAAATAAATAAATAAATTAATTAATTAATAAATAAATCAATAAATAAATAAATAAATAAATAAATTAAAAAAAAAATAAATAAATAAATAAAAGAAATAAATAAATAAATTAATTAATTAATTAATAAATAAATAAAGAAATAAATAAATAAAAAAAAATAATAAAAAAAATACATAAATAAATAAATAAATAAATAAAAGAAATAAATAAATAAATTAATTAATTAATAAATAAATAAATAAATAAAGAAATAAATAAAAAAATAAATAAATAAATAAATAAAAAATTAAATAAAAAAATAAATAAATAAATAAATATAATAAAATATTTTTTTTAGATGAGAAATCTAAAAAATAAAAATATTTATTTTAAATCTCAACAACAGCGTAATCTATCGGGTCCAAAACTATCCTATCTTTCAATCGGGAAACTACCATACAAATTTAGAAAATTTCGTTGAAATCGGTTGTGCGACTTCGGAGATTGGCGCGTACAAACATCATGACACGACATTTTTATATATTAAGACAAGGTTTTATTACACGAATATGATTACATGAATATAAAACATATGGTAAGCCTTGACGCTTTCGTCATACACAGCAAGCATCTTCAGAGACCAAAATTATTACTCAACTATGTATAAAAATAGTATGTACCACTGCCATGTTTTTATTTTGTGAAATCGTGAGCAATAAAGAATCATTTATTTTGTTTTTTCGCTTTACGTAATATTCGCCACTGCTCCGAGTAGGTTCCTTACCATGTCACCCTGCCCAGACTGAATGGGACTACGCGGTGAGATTTAGGGGGTGGTGCATAGGTATCCTATATTTCAACCTGCTTCTTCCCATACTCTAATCTTCTCTGCGGCCTCAGGCTTTGCTCTAATTAACACTTGACAAGAAACACTGCCGGCACCCCACACTCATATTCTCTCACACGCTCCTTGCTATTTTCGCTCACATTTTTCACTCGTTATTTTTGTGATTTCGTGAGACGCCTATTTTTAAATCTGTAAAAGTCCGGGATATTTCAATATTGTAGTACATCGACTAAGAATAGTGGTTCCACTATTCTCTGTATTGATTTTTTTCGGATGTCCTGTAGGTAAGACTAAAAGAGCCTGATAAACGAATATACAACAGGCAAAATAACATCTTATGTACCTATTAGTTAAAAAAAATGAAGATCACCACCCATTCTAAACGAATACCATTTTTAAAATGCATTAATACATGCATGTGTCGTGTTTCCTTTTATAAAAGTAGGTAGGTAATGCACATCCGCAAACCCGTCGCTGGTTATCTTACATTGAGGGATTACCTATACCGTGATGGTATGAATCATACCTAAGTAGGTACATTATTTTATTTATTGTCTCATTATACACGTTAATTTCTTACAATCAACCAAATATTTTGTTATATTTTTTTATGATGTAAAAAAGGGCTCAATAAAAATAGTTTCAGTGGCATGGTTTGTGTCTTGACTACAACATGTTTGTTCGTCATTCCACCGATAGATGGTGGATTTTTTTTATTCAAATAAACATGACCGTTTTGATCCATGATTCTATCCAGACTGTCCCGGATTTATAGAATTAATATATAAAAATACAAACTAGATGTCGCATCGGATATCCCTTCCAATAATCAGTGTTTTTATCCCAGAGATGCAAGATATGCGTCGTTAAAAAATTCTCCTCTGCTGGGAATCAAACTCAGGACGCCTGCAAAAAAACAATTATCACAATGCCATGTATGAATACATATTACAAAAAAATAATTACACACTCAAACGGAAAATGTATTTAGGGTACCCAGGTCCACTCAACAGCCAAATCCCATTGCACGCCATATTTTTGGCACTCAGATTTTAATTTATTTTTGCATACGAGGGACACACCCCTAGAGGGCGCCCCACCCTTGACACGGCCAGGGGAGAAGGGGTTGTAGGAAGACGAGGGGGGAAGGGTCTCACAAGAGGCCAGCGGGGTGCCTTGGAAGGACGAAACGTCCTAAAACGGAAGAAAAGAAGGACTACAATAATAATTATATGCAACAATAATATATTTCATTATTCTCCTCCATTTTGTATTATTTATCGATGCTTCTATTTGAATTATGATTTTGGTAGATGGGTGTTGAAATTTTGATAGAGACATGTTAGGTAGGTACTATTTAAATTAATAGCAGGGACCAATCGAACTTAGATGTTATATAATATAGGTTTTATACACAGGTAATAATAATAATAATAATAAAACAAATTAATATTATATAAAAAAAAAAAAAATTACATAAAGTGGCGGACTTATTGCTTGTAAGTAATTTCTACCAGTCAACCCCAAGTACCTACGTCTGTACGAATCAGTGACGTAATTTGCCATACAAGTCAATTACGTCACTGTATAATTTTAGCTTCATATTATTATTTTACTAAAAATTCACTGCTCACACATCACCCCATGTAAAAAGTCATAAAATATTTATTGATTAATGAAATTTATGTACAAATGCGAGTTTAGTGCCATAAGGCAAACTCTTCTTATCAGCCCATCGCTTAGATATATTAATTTCATAGTCTAGCTGATTGCACTTGAAAAAAAAACGACCTAGAAGCATTAGTAGTATAAGGAAATTTTATGAGATTGGTCAAAAAAACACATGCCGATCAGATTTGCTCATAAATCAGTTTACAATATTATAAATAAACTACATTTTGACAAATTAAAAATGTCAAAATACTATGGACAAATTTTTAACATCTCAATAGAGACGAAGTTGGTCGATATATTATATAGATTGACTCGAAGGCACCGACAAGGCTTAGGAGCTGTCATCGGCTGATTTACGTGATCACTTTATGTGGTTGGCAACGTTCATCAATAATGCCTTCTTATTGAGTTCCCTTATCAATGTAATTTTGAAAATTCTTTATATTTTAATAATAAGAAACAGATTGTTTGAAAATAAGACGTTTTCACCATAGCCATCTATGAAGTAACGAAGAAACCTTTTTGTAACGCCATTTATTTAAGATGTTTTTTTTTTGTAAACAATGAAAACAATACATGAGGTGACAGTGTTTGCGTAGGTATATGCAACTTTTAAAAAATATTAGAGTCAAAAAATACCTTGCGAGATGTAAAATGATTACACAATTTCACATACAAAACCAGTTGAAGAATTGAAGTTAAAATCAAAAGATCCTAGGCAGATTGAGATCGCTTTAAAATAGCCTTGTGATACAACTTACAATATTTAAACTCACCGCTGCTTTGGATGCTGCCTTAAATTTTGTCGATACTTTCCAAAAAAAATCCTCATCAAATAGCTAGGACAGTATCACAGCAGAGCTTGCGACAATTAAAGGAAACGCTAAGGTTTACAAAACAAATTTTGGTTTGAGTCTAGGTACATACTTTTTTGCCTACCAAAGCCAGAGGAGGTTGAAAATGGTATTTGGAAAAGGAAAATGTGGAGGCCAAGATTCTGACAATAAACGCCCCCCCCCCCCCCTTGCCACTGGGGGATGAAAGCCAGGGGGGTGTTTTCCCTTGTCCCGTCCCCTTCTCATTCTTCTTCTTGCTTTTGCCACCACCTCGAGGCTGGCTAAATGTGAGAGTAGGCCAAATGACTTAATTTGCTTCCTTCCCAACAGATCTGATGCGAAAATCTTCTCCGTATATTTATCTGAATCTGGTTTCGCCTACCTACTACTGCGTATAGAACCATGATCATTTTTTCAAACTTTGGTGCCTATATCAAATTGACAGTTGAAATTCGTCGTTCGATTCATCAATAGTACCTACCTATCTAATAGTTCTTGGTTCAGTTGGTAAGATAACGGTCCCGGGTTCAATTTTCGGTGGAGACGCAGTTTTAAATATGTTTTCAGGCTGGATCTGTAAGATTTCAAACATCATAAGTATCCAGAATGTGGAAACTTGTGGTTGAGTGTACCTATGTTAAATTAGGTTCTATTTGACCATTACCCAAGAAGCAATATAAAATAAAACAAAATAGAATAAATAATTTTCATACATGTCATCATGACGTGACCCTAATGAGATTAAAGAGATTGTTTCATACACATTCATACACCGTTCGTTCTTATATTTTCTTCATTTAGGATATCAATCGCATAGTCAAGATACCTATTATTTTAACTGGGCAAAAGTAGCCAGTCATAATAAAAATAAATTTCACTACTCTAATCATTCTTTCGATATTCCCAAATTATTATAGTACCTACTCTGAAATTTGTTCATTCATACCATCACGGCATATCCCACAATGTGGGGTAACCAGCGAAAGGTGTGCGGGTGTGCATTTCCTTATAAAAGGGAGCACAACACATATGTGTATACCCACACACCAGTCTCGTCTCACCTAAAAAGGCACTACATTCAGAATGGGTGGTGAACCTCTTTGCTGAACTATGTCAGATGTTATTGTTGCCTGTTGTATTTTCGATTACCCGGCTCTTACGGGACACTCGAAAACAGTAATAGAAAAGAGTGGAAGCACTATTCTAAGCCGGTGCCTCACAGCTAAATTTGTTAAGTCCAGCAAATAATAATTTCAGGCAACTTTGCATTTTTGCATTTGCATTTACATTTTCCGTAGATACTCGTCCATTTCCAAAACTCAAAATGCCTTCAAGTTCTGATAATACAATAAAAAAAAATATCTAGCGATTGACATCATTTTGAGAAGAAAGAAGTGTAGCTATAATGGAGTGGAGAGTTTAGTGTTGGCCACAACTCACTCATTTTATTATATTCGGCATCACACAACTATTATATTCTTATGACAATTGCTTTCGTAAAATGACTAGAAATAAAATTAGAATAGTTTACAGAGAAAAAACCGTTCTTAGATTTCTGGAATTTTCGTTGAAATATTTCAAAGCTCAGACTATACCAAGCCACGCGACTGTCGTAGAGTTGATTTTCGTTTCCTCAAACATACGATGAAACGTACGTTTACGTCAAGGGAAAAGCGATTTTATCAACAATTCATAAAGTTCATATTAGCCAGGCAAAGTAAATATTTACGTTTTGCTTTTTTAGAGTTTATATTAAGTAGTAACCTTCTGCAGACACGAACCAAAGGACATGGTTTGGAAATTGAAGTAGTCTCTGTAGAATTATAAACGAAAGTAGTTGAGGGGTTTGGTTGAAGTTAGCAGATTTTCAGAAGTTGGTTGTATTAGCAAAGGTGGTACAGAAATGCGCGGGAAACAATGCTGATGGCGAATGTATTGTGAAGAAAAATGAACCGTTCCCAAAATTCAACATGTTCGTTTAATAATTATTAATATGCAGTTTATTTCAATTTTTATTTTGCGCTCAATATTAATAATTTAATGAATATTTCAGAATGTTCATTAAATTTCCAATCATTAATCGGATTGGATATGAGGACAAAAATGATATTAAAATACACTTCCTTCTATCCTGTACTAGTAGTGAACAAAATATTGTATTACTGAAAGACCAACACCAGGGGGGCAAGTCTGGTCCAACGGACGAAATCAAACCCTCGTGATTACTCATATCATGAATAGGTATAATTATTATATGACTTATATGACATCAAAAGATATTATAGAACTACATATAATAATTACATCCATGATAGGTATGGGTAATCGTGAGGGTTTTGATTTCGCCGGTTGGACCAGACTTGCCCCTCAGGGCTGCAAAATCAAGACTATGCTTACAATAAATGCAAGAATAATTCTAACAACTCTCAAATACAAGAATCTTCTTAAAAATCTTGGAAAAAAAATATTTAAATACCTATTACCGCAATCAATCTTTCTGCTGTTGTACATATTATACACCTATTCAGAGATAACACCATAGACTTGGTTATCAGTTTGGCTCTATTCATACCATTGCTGTTCAATATACGAATAAGTATAAACAGAAACTTCTAAAGGTCGAATAACTTCTGTGTTCTATTTTTTTCTCTTCAGTGGTTATTTAAATATTTATGTTTTTAATTTTTTGCTTATTTCTTGTTTAAACCTTTCTTGTTATTTTTTTATTGTGGGTACTTATGTATGTTCATATGTATTTTACTTCATAGTTCATAAATATATGCATTACTTTTATAAGTAGGTATGTAAAGCCTATTTAGGGCGTTTAAAATAAAAAATACTATGTAATCTGGTTGGTTGGAAATAATCGCCTAATGGCTATTGGCCCACTAGTGTGCAATATTTTCGTTGTATTATCTACGAAAAGATATATACATTTTATTTTCTAAATATTACAAAACATATTAAAATAACACAATCACAAGATACAGAAAAAGATACATACACAAAAAATAACATATTTCCCTTTAACAAAGTGCAAGCACTCGTGTGTTAAGAAAACAAAAGATACAGACACGAGTATCTACAGAATTATTGCCATAGTACCTAAATGAAGTGAATTTAATTTATAAATCAGCCAATATCAAATAAGTCTTTTTTATTTTTTATTTATTTTTTGAAATTGTTAAATTCAGTTGCCAGTCTCAGATTAGTTGCCAGTCTCAGATGTGGTTCGAGTTGGTTGAACCACACCACCCGATTGTACGTGTAGTAGTGTTGTGCAAAAGTTGTAGGTATGTGTTAAAGGGGTACACAATTAACCCACTTTATTTCGTGTATTACTTTCTACACGTACAGAGGCAAGGCATATAAAACGAAAAAATTATTACGTATTGACCTTTTAAAGTAAAATATTTAAAAAAAATCTGTAATGTCTGTAATTACAATATGCTGAATAAAAATTAAAATTTATCGTAATTGATCGTTGGTAAACAATTTCTTACTTTATAAATAAACTAATAGGTTTTCCATTTGCTTATCTCCTGGCAGTAGTGTTTAAAAGTATCGGGGTAAAGCTGGTTGTTGAAGGTAGGTAGGTTTAACTTGAAATAGTGTTTTAAGTATCAAGGCAAAGCTTACCGTTACCGTTACCGTTACCGTTACCGTTACCGTTACCGTTACCGTTTCCGTTTCCGTTTCCGTTTCCGTTTCCGTTTTCGTTTTCGTTTTCGTTTTCGTTTTCATTTCGTTTTTAGTTTTAGTTTTCGTTTCCGCTTCCGCTTCCGCTTCCGTTTCCGTTTCCGTTTCCGCTTCCGCTTCCGTTTCCGCTTCCGTTTCCGTTTCCGCTTTCGTTTCCGCTTCCGCTTCCGTTTCCGTTTACGCTTCCGCTTCCGTTTCCGTTTCCGCTTCCGCTTCCGTTTCCGTTTCCGTTTCCATTTCCGCTTCCGCTTCCGTTTCCATTTCCGCTTCCGCTTCCGCTTCCGTTTCCGTTTCCGCTTCCGCTTCCGTTTCCGTTTACGCTTCCGCTTCCGTTTCCGTTTCCGCTTCCACTTTGATGCAGGTATAATATTTGGTGGTACCTTGTGACGTCAATTGTCTTCGCTAACAATAGCCCCGAATGTAAATATATTTATATTAGGATCTAAGACCTTGGCCATCATAAATGTTTTCAAAAACTATTTCTTTAGTTGGTTCTGTAAATATTGTATTGAAATTCATGATTTTATTGCTATAATCCTAAAGTCAAACACAATGCCTCAACCTCTGCGCCAGGACCGCCATAAAAAATTATGGTCAGACAATTCTTGTTGCAGGTACTTGGGGTTTCTCCTTACTTCAGGTATAATATTAATTACAAACACGGACAACTGCTATTTTAAATCAGAACCCTTTTTAACAATACTGAACCTTCAACTTAAACTTCATATTATCTTCTATAACAATAGAAACCAGCTAACGGTGTTTGCAGACGTTTGAAATTCGATGTCAATTATTCAAAATAAATCAATTCCACTTTATTAATTCCTCCAAATTATTCCTTTTATAATATGTAATATTTTTAATCGGCACTTTCATATCGAATGACTCCCTAGCGAGATACACGGATGTTTTTTTTGGGAGATCAAGGTATAGTCACCGTACGAATTCCCTGATTGCCGAATTGCTCAAAATTCACGGGGCGAATCTGACTATCGAAGGAAGCAAACGTGTGAATCGCGGGAGGACATTCATGTTGTATACTTTCTTAAATGGACATGTCTACAGTGTACGCGCCTGACACGGGTCCATGATAGCTATCACATATCGCGCAATAGGGCTATATACAGCCCTCGCGAGTGTGAATATTGATTGAACTAATGTCTGGCCCGTCATGGAGAATTACTTTAAAACGACAATACATTAAATACATTAGTTATTTCATGTTGGCTGCGTCTCAGGTGTGACTTTTGGATAATCGTCACACACCGCGCGATAGGGCTTTATTACAGCTCTCGCGAGTGTGAATATTGACGAAATCACACGTTTAACGTTCCACAATATGATAAATTCTTAGTACATACGGCATAACGATGAAAAACACTGTTAGAAATCATAACTACTGAAATATTACGTGGCCAGTTTAATTTAATTTAATTAGGAGTAGAATAAACGTTATAGTCTCGATCCCACGCAGAATACAGTGTGTGTATATGTTTTAATTATAAATTATTTATATATTTATTAATGTAATTATACGTGCAGATATTATGTACTTGCCAACACTATTGGAGATTGAACACCCCTGTGATGTACCTTCCCCTCCCCCGTTGACGGGGGTATTTTCTTATATAAGGAAGTTACAGGTACCTGAAAGTCAGTTAACGTGTATGAGACCTACGCCTACGGGTCGAAGAGTCGAAGCTCCACGGAGCATATACCTAACTCAAAAAAATTATATATGTATATAATATCAAAAGTTAAAGCGAGTGGTATACAATAAGTCTTTATATAAAGAAAAACAAATCAGTGTAATTTTATACAGAAAAAACAGTTTAATTTTAAATTCAAACCAGTTTATTTTATAAAGAAAAACTTCTTTTGAGGTTGCGAAAGTGTCCAGACAGTGACTTCAGTGGAACTACGAGACGACGAGTGACTAAGTTAAAGCGAGTGGTATACAATAAGTCTTTATATAAAAAAAGGACAAATCAGTGTAATTTTATATAAAAAAACAGTTTAATTTTAAATTTAAACCAGTTTTTATTTTATAAAAAAAAAAAAAAAAACTTCTTTTGACGTTGCGAAAGTGTCCAGACAGTAACTTCAGTGGAACCACGAGACGACGAGTGACTCCGAGGAGATTGTGACCTCAGAACGTGCGCCCAGCGTCCCCGCTAGTAACACAGGCTTGTGTAGTTACGCGACGCTGTGGGGGCTTAGACTTAGGTCGCCACGAAAGAGATTCGACTTCCTGCGGCAAGCAAGGTATGGTTAATCTTTATATTATACAAGTGTGCAGAAATTCAAGTGGACATTAATACGAACATTGGTTTTGATTCCAGAACAATTTTTACTTAAATTTACGTATGAAGAAAAATAATAATAATAAGTTCAACATGAGCACAAAAACAGTTAATTATATATCCTAAATAACTTCGTTACGATTTTACTTCCTTAATATCAACGTGAAAAGACTTCAACTATTGTGAAATATAATTTTTGTGGACATTTAATTTTAGTTTGTACGTTAATTTTATAAGGAACACTTAGTTTTAATTTTAAATGTAATCGTAACTGTGTTGTCTGAATTCTTTATTTATATGAATTCTCGTTTTGTGTTATGGCCATGACAATATGTACACTGTATATGTTTTATTCTGTAATGTATTTTGCGATTGGGATCGCGATTATTTTCGTCTAATGTTTTTCGCCTTAACTGGACTTTTCTATTATAATATTAATTGAAAATACACAATAATTAACAACAAAAAAAATCTTATTATTACTGGAGCGAGCCCTTGTCTTCAACGATACGGCCGAGTGAGAGGGCGAGAGGTTCCGGATCGAACTCCTCGCTTACCCGAGAGTCGGATCCGACCGACCCCTGTTCCTCTTTACTCGTACGGTATCAGATTGGCGACCAACGTATAGGCTAGGTAAAATATATCACGCCTGGTTCTACCAGACGATATTGAATCTAATTTTATACGGGACGTGAGGGCACCAGCGCTGGTTAAATTCACGAATTTTCTGGCGTTCGGAGAATCGAGTTGGGATTCCGAACCTGCCGTTGAGCTAGTCGGAGGTTTGGTGACATCACTATGTCACAAGGTGACCAATCAGACAGGTCCGCTCCAGTAACGCGTCTAAGAGCAACAATGAATAAAGTTTCACAAGCAAATGTCACAAAAAACGTAGAGGAACAACCCCTCGTGTCACAAGTAACAACAATGGCGACTATAGATCAGGAGACAGATTCTCTTTCTGTATCGCCTAGCATCCCACTCAGCAGTGAGAGGGACGCAAATTTTATAGCGGAATCACCGCTATTGGCGCCCAGGCAATATTTATACCAAGATAAACTTGATATTACATTCTCTGGACACCCAGTAGAATGTCCTTTATTATTTTTTAAAAATTGTGAAAGTCATTTCGCTTCTAACCCGGTTCCTGAACAAGTAAAAGTTAGAAGAGTTAGCCAACAACTTCGTGGCGAGGCAAAACTGTGGTGGCAACCCCATGTTGACGGGTTTTGGTCCTGGGAGAGGTTTAAGGGCCTATTTATCAGGCGTTATGGCATCGAGTCGGCTGGCTCAGCACTCGTTGCACATCTACATGCCGGTGTACAAAAGGAGACAGAGAGTGGTTTGTCTTTCCTTGCAAATAAGGAGCAACTGCACGACAGACTCTATCCGGGACAGAAAATGTCACCGGTGCTCATAAGACAGATCGTTAGGTTAATGCGCCCTAAATATCGTAATATTTTGTCGGCTTGGGTCGAGTTAGGTGTCCCATTCGAGGGATTATTGAGGAAGGTTGAAGACGTAGACTTCGAACCAATAGGATTTTCAGCAATAGACTGTCAAAGTCTTCTAGAAACAGGGATACCAAACGAAGGGTTTAGACATAACACGAGACAGCGGGAAATCCATGAGGACCGAGCTACTGGCGCAAGTCGCAACAATCGAGGGCAACTTCGAGATAGTCAAGGCTCAGAAGGAACCTTTCAGGATCGAGGTTATAGACAGCGCGATAGAAACGTAGAACCTCGTCCCGGACCATCCGGGCAGGGATACCAACGTCCAGCATGTGAATATTGCCCAGGACAACATTCTTGGTTTCAGTGCCCCACTTTGGCAGAAATACGAGAAAATATGCGTAATTCAAAAAACGCAGTAGCCAGGCCGGAGGCTCCGTCCGGCCAATGATAGAAGATACAACCACAAATCCTGCACAATTACTGGACAGTCCACTACAGGTCCCAGTAACCGAGAATTTTTCGCCTATTGACGTCGCTGAATGTCATACTTCGGACGGGCAGCTTACAGAATTACCTCGGATTCATGTTAACCTAGGCGACAGACAGTTGCGCGCCTTGATCGATACGGGAAGTTCCCATAATTTTATTTCAGCTAGGGTAGCAGGACCCGCAGTACTAAAACCAACTAGAATCAAACGCATTAAGCTTGCGTCTGATAATGCTTTTCTAGATATATTAGGAGAGCTAGAGATAATTTGTGTAATTCAAGATGAGGAGATAAAATGCCATTTTCTCGTGGTCGATGAGCTGCAGGAAAATATCATTTTTGGACAAGGCTGGCTTAAGGAACAGGAAGCAGTGATAGATGCTGGTAGGGGCAGTGTCACATTCGGTAAGGAAAACAGAATATGTGCGCTATTTATTGGACGAAATTTCCCAATTTCAGACGAACCAATAGAACTCCCAAGTACAGAGAACGTACCGGATCCATATAAACATAGGATTGAGCAGGTACTACGGAAGCACAGTGGTCTTTTTCGCCATTTCGACGGAACAGCAAAAGTTACTCCGTACTCGATTAGACTGACAAACAAGACACCGATTAGAGCAGCACCTCATCGGTTATCTGACGAAAAGAAAAGGGAGCTTTACGAACAGCTAGAAGGGATGTTGGCAGATGGGGTAATAGAACCAGCACGTTCACCGTATAATTTTCCAGTAGTGATGGCACAACGGAAAGGAAAGGAGAGTAGGCGTTTTTGTATTGACTACCGAAAACTCAATAATATTACGGAGGACGAAACTTCGCCACTTCCAGTGATCTCTGAAACGCTCAAAGATCTTGGGTGCGCAAGGGTCTTTACGGTTCTGGACATGAAAAAAGGATACTGGCAAGTACCACTGACAAAGGAGTCAAAACCGATGACGGCGTTTACGACTCCCGGTGGACAGCAGTACCAATTTAAAGTTATGCCGTTCGGTTTGAAGGGAGCGCCCGGCTGGTTTCAACGTAATATGAGCTAACAGGTCTTAGCAGGGATATTACGTAAATTTGCCCTTGTGTACCTGGATGATATTATAATATTCTCAGCTGACTGGGAGACTCACGTTCGACATTTGGAGCTAGTATTGGAAAGACTGTCCACATTCGAGTTCAAATGTTCTCCCGACAAATGTCACATTTCTAAAGAAACCTTGGACTATTTGGGATACGTCGTAACTCCTCAAGGAACGAGACCACAGGAAGTACATGAACAAGCCATCCAGGGATTTTCACAACCCCGAAATCGTAAGGAGCTCCGTGGATTTCTGGGGACATGCAATTGGCTTCGTGAATATGTTCCCCGTTTCGCTGAAATAGCCTCCCCTCTGACAGACCTACTGAGCGAGAAGCGTCCTTTCGTCTGGAGCACTAGAGCTCAGGGAGCCATGGAGGCTATTAAGCTTGCATTCAGTACTCCTTTGGCACTGTCGCGTCCAAATTTTAATAAGCGATTTACTCTACAAACTGATGCTAGCATGCTAGGTATAGCAGCGGTTCTTTATCAGCTCACAGAAGACGGGAGAAGAAGCGTTATTTCATACGCAAGCGCTCGTCTTTCAGCAATTCAGCGTCGATACAGCTCGAACGAGCAAGAAGCCCTTGCTGTAGTATGGGCCATAAAAAAATATCGAAGTTTCTTGGAGGGTCGCCAATTCACGCTCCGCACTGACAATCGGGCGTTGACGTGGCTGCAGGATAGAAAAGATCAACGCGCTAAATTTGCCCGTTGGGCTATTTTGCTCCAAGAGTTTTCTTATTCAGTCGAACACTGCCCAGGACGAGAAAACGAGCTACCAGATGCCCTGTCCAGGTACCCAGCAGACAGGCCAGTACTAACAGATGAGCTAGAGCTAGAAGAAGAAATGTACCCTTCGGTGGGCGAAACAGAGACCGGCGACAGCCATATCAATCTTATAGAAGAGGAAGAGCTATCTGAAGCTTCAACCACAGATGATGACTCAAATTCCCCCTTAGCAACCCTCGTTAAAGAAGCCCAACGTAACGACCCAGGTATTCAAGCTAAAATACAACGATGGATCCTATTAAAGAGCCAAGACGAGATGACCATGCCGCTAGCAGACCTTAGATACATAAGTACTCACGACGTTGTTGGAGACATTTTGTGGAGAGCTAAGCCTCAACGGCCCAGAGCAATAATAGTACCTATGCAAACACGAAAGGAAGTCCTTAGCGAGTATCATGACTCGGAACTCGCGGGACACCCAGGATCAGAAGAAACGCATCGTGCTATAGCGAGACACTTCTACTGGCAAGACATGCAAAGAGATGTTCGACTATATATTCAGAACTGCAGAGTATGTATCATGGCAAAGCACGGAGCCCACCGGCAGGCCGCTCCGCAAGGAGGAATATGCCCAACAAGACCTTTTGAGATAATCGCAGCGGATATTATGGGCCCATATATTCGCTCCGAACACCAGAAAAGGTTTATCCTCGTCGTAACGGACTTGTATACTCGATGGGTCGAGGCATTCGCAATATCCTCATCGAAAGCATCTCGTATTATAGACATCCTCCAAACGGAGATATACCCTAGATTCGGGTATCCCAAAGCAATTTTGACAGATAATGGCCCCCAGTTTCTGCACAGAGACTGGATTCAAGGACTAGAAAGATGGAAATGCCTTCATTGGACGACCGCGATTTATCATGCCCGATCAAATCCAACAGAGAGAAGGAATCAAGAGATCAAGAAAGGTCTGCGAATCCTTTTGAGAGAAGAGCCGCACGAGAAGTGGGACGTTAAGCTACCCACGATTGTAGCAGGATTAAGGAGTAGGAAGAACGACGCGACAGGCGTAACCCCGAGCCAAGCATTGTTCGGCTTCGAACTGGCAAGACCAGGAGAATGGTGCGTGGAAGATGCAGACGAAACACCTGATCAAGAAGTCCCGCCAATGAATAGAGGAGAACTTGACGCTACTATAATAGATAATCAAGATCGATATCGGCAAAGATATGTAAGAGACGGAACCCAAGGACCAGTCTTTCAAATCGGACAGGAGGTTTACATAAAGGAACACCGGAAGGCAGGCATCTCAGATGATGGTCAGTTCGGAGGTTTTACAATGAGATGGAGCGGTCCACATAAGATCCTTCTGCCCGTAGGCAGGGGGCATGTGTACTGGGTAGAGCAAATGGAAAGCCGATTAAATTTCATTCGGATGATATGAAACCGGCTCCAAGCCAACACGAGCCGCCTCAAGAAGAAACGATCCCAGGACCTGACGATTGTTCGCCTCCAGAAATGACGGTGCTCCCAATACCACCAGGTAGCCAATTGGCCGTGCAATCGGAAGGCTTAGGTATAATCGGTAGCGGTACCCAAGAAGAGGTGGTCTCCTCACTATCTCATGAAGCTAGTAGAGCAGAGGGACCTTATGATGCCGGGGTGTTGCTAGCGTGAGACAATAATGATCGTCAAAGAAGTCTGGAGGAATTGATGCAGGTATAATATTTGGTGGTACCTTGTGACGTCAATTGTCTTCGCTAACAATAGCCCCGAATGTAAATATATTTATATTAGGATCTAAGACCTTGGCCATCATAAATGTTTTCAAAAACTATTTCTTTAGTTGGTTCTGTAAATATTGTATTGAAATTCATGATTTTATTGCTATAATCCTAAAGTCAAACACAATGCCTCAACCTCTGCGCCAGGACCGCCATAAAAAATTATGGTCAGACAATTCTTGTTGCAGGTACTTGGGGTTTCTCCTTACTTCAGGTATAATATTAATTACAAACACGGACAACTGCTATTTTAAATCAGAACCCTTTTTAACAATACTGAACCTTCAACTTAAACTTCATATTATCTTCTATAACAATAGAAACCAGCTAACGGTGTTTGCAGACGTTTGAAATTCGATGTCAATTATTCAAAATAAATCAATTCCACTTTATTAATTCCTCCAAATTATTCCTTTTATAATATGTAATATTTTTAATCGGCACTTTCATATCGAATGACTCCCTAGCGAGATACACGGATGTTTTTTTTGGGAGATCAAGGTATAGTCACCGTACGAATTCCCTGATTGCCGAATTGCTCAAAATTCACGGGGCGAATCTGACTATCGAAGGAAGCAAACGTGTGAATCGCGGGAGGACATTCATGTTGTATACTTTCTTAAATGGACATGTCTACAGTGTACGCGCCTGACACGGGTCCATGATAGCTATCACATATCGCGCAATAGGGCTATATACAGCCCTCGCGAGTGTGAATATTGATTGAACTAATGTCTGGCCCGTCATGGAGAATTACTTTAAAACGACAATACATTAAATACATTAGTTATTTCATGTTGGCTGCGTCTCAGGTGTGACTTTTGGATAATCGTCACACACCGCGCGATAGGGCTTTATTACAGCTCTCGCGAGTGTGAATATTGACGAAATCACACGTTTAACGTTCCACAATATGATAAATTCTTAGTACATACGGCATAACGATGAAAAACACTGTTAGAAATCATAACTACTGAAATATTACGTGGCCAGTTTAATTTAATTTAATTAGGAGTAGAATAAACGTTATAGTCTCGATCCCACGCAGAATACAGTGTGTGTATATGTTTTAATTATAAATTATTTATATATTTATTAATGTAATTATACGTGCAGATATTATGTACTTGCCAACACTATTGGAGATTGAACACCCCTGTGATGTACCTTCCCCTCCCCCGTTGACGGGGGTATTTTCTTATATAAGGAAGTTACAGGTACCTGAAAGTCAGTTAACGTGTATGAGACCTACGCCTACGGGTCGAAGAGTCGAAGCTCCACGGAGCATATACCTAACTCAAAAAAATTATATATGTATATAATATCAAAAGTTAAAGCGAGTGGTATACAATAAGTCTTTATATAAAGAAAAACAAATCAGTGTAATTTTATACAGAAAAAACAGTTTAATTTTAAATTCAAACCAGTTTATTTTATAAAGAAAAACTTCTTTTGAGGTTGCGAAAGTGTCCAGACAGTGACTTCAGTGGAACTACGAGACGACGAGTGACTAAGTTAAAGCGAGTGGTATACAATAAGTCTTTATATAAAAAAAGGACAAATCAGTGTAATTTTATATAAAAAAACAGTTTAATTTTAAATTTAAACCAGTTTTTATTTTATAAAAAAAAAAAAAAAAACTTCTTTTGACGTTGCGAAAGTGTCCAGACAGTAACTTCAGTGGAACCACGAGACGACGAGTGACTCCGAGGAGATTGTGACCTCAGAACGTGCGCCCAGCGTCCCCGCTAGTAACACAGGCTTGTGTAGTTACGCGACGCTGTGGGGGCTTAGACTTAGGTCGCCACGAAAGAGATTCGACTTCCTGCGGCAAGCAAGGTATGGTTAATCTTTATATTATACAAGTGTGCAGAAATTCAAGTGGACATTAATACGAACATTGGTTTTGATTCCAGAACAATTTTTACTTAAATTTACGTATGAAGAAAAATAATAATAATAAGTTCAACATGAGCACAAAAACAGTTAATTATATATCCTAAATAACTTCGTTACGATTTTACTTCCTTAATATCAACGTGAAAAGACTTCAACTATTGTGAAATATAATTTTTGTGGACATTTAATTTTAGTTTGTACGTTAATTTTATAAGGAACACTTAGTTTTAATTTTAAATGTAATCGTAACTGTGTTGTCTGAATTCTTTATTTATATGAATTCTCGTTTTGTGTTATGGCCATGACAATATGTACACTGTATATGTTTTATTCTGTAATGTATTTTGCGATTGGGATCGCGATTATTTTCGTCTAATGTTTTTCGCCTTAACTGGACTTTTCTATTATAATATTAATTGAAAATACACAATAATTAACAACAAAAAAAATCTTATTATTACTGGAGCGAGCCCTTGTCTTCAACGATACGGCCGAGTGAGAGGGCGAGAGGTTCCGGATCGAACTCCTCGCTTACCCGAGAGTCGGATCCGACCGACCCCTGTTCCTCTTTACTCGTACGGTATCAACTTCCGTTTCCGTTTCCATTTCCGCTTCCGTTTCCATTTCCGCTTCCGTTTCCGTTTCCGCTTCCGCTTCCGTTTCCGTTTACGCTTCCGTTTCCGTTTCCGCTTCCGTTTCCGTTTCCGCTTCCGCTTCCGTTTTCGTTTTTTCGTTTTCGTTTTCGTTTTCGTTTTCGTTTTCGTTTTAGTTTTAGTTTTAAATAATATTGTAAATAAATAATTGTAATTAAATAATTCTATCTATTTTGAATATTGAGAACAGGTTCGTGAGATGGAGCATATTAGACTACACAGCAGCAACCTGGTTTACTTATATTTAATTAAGAGAGAGAGGGGGGGTTGGGGGGGGGGGGGGGGAATTAATAAACTTACCAAAGATGGAATTCTCTTTCTTCATTCAAAATATTATAGCGATATCGTTATACCTAAGTACAATAAAATTTCAATTAATCGAATTTATTTGTGTGCAAAATGATCGTGATTTGTGTCTACCTACATAAAATACACAACATATCCCACAATGTTGTATAACCAGCGACATGTGTGCTGGTGTGTATTACATAAAGGAATCAAAAAGGAAGCACGACACATGCGTGTATCCACCACACACCAACCTAGTCACACGTAAAAAACACTACATTCAGAATGGACGGTAAACCTTATTTCAGAACTATGTGAGATGTTATTTTGCCTCTTGTATATTCGAAGTAGGCTGGCAATAATTTGATTTTCATAAATAAAAATGTGTTGTTTAAATATATGATAAATGGTTAAATGACGTTATTGACGGTTAAATTGTGAAATGATTAAATGACGTTGATTTATTAAATACTAAATCAAAATTGTGAAATATGTCAAATTGACATTATCGCGATGTCTTTGATATAGGTACATATAACGACGTCGTAATGAAAAAATAGAATTGTAGTTTTACAGTTTTCAACAATACACCAAGATTCCTATGTTAAAACACTATAACGCGGATATAAAAGTTAATTTTCGTGGCGGCGTAATATTATTTAATTATTAAATAGAATATTATACCGAATTATGAAAATGTACCTACATATATTATGTACGTACTTAGTATTATCGATATGATTTGAAAAATGTAATTATCAGTCAAAAAGACACTAACAGATGAACATGTATGAAAATATGCTTGAATGTGATTGAGGCGATGACTTTATGCAAATACAGAAGTGTACTTATGGCGCTCGGTTCTCTCTGCCTACCCCATCAACAGGAACATGGCGTGATGGTATGTATACATGCTCGCAATGCCTAAATAGGTAGGTACTAAACTTAAACTGATTTTATTTTGCAAAGAAAACTATTTGTAAAAATTATTATAGGTACTAGTGAATTATATCTTTATGTGAATTATAAAATTATATGTTAAATAAATAAATAAATAATAAAAAATATACTTAAAAGGAAAAAGTGGCTGTGTTAAATCAATTTATTACATCAATTTCTCACAGGTATCATGTAGAGAGTGCATAATATGAGTTTTTGTGTGTATTTTATATTATTTCATTTTATGTAGCTTCTCCGGCAACTAACAGGTGCTATGTCAAATATTTATTTAACACGCACCCAATAACAAGTTGCCACATTCTGGAGACTTACGATATTTATCGTCTCACAGATCCAGACTGAAAACACAATTAAAAACTGTGTCTCCACCGGGAATCGAACCCAGGACCCTTGGATCAGCAGTCAGATACCTAACTAACTGAGCCACGAAGGCCGTGTATGGTGTATTATGAAAAATTTTATCCTCAGGGAAACTAATATTTGTTTAGGAATCTAATAGAAATGTACCTCATAAAAACGCATTTAGGGATTGTCAACCTTTCAAGAAGAAAAAATGTTCACTTACTATCCGGCAGTAGCGGAATTGCTTATAGAAGCCGAAAATCTTGGCTTGCCTATGAATATTATATTAAGAAATTTAAGACCTAATATTTTTGTTTGTTTTATTGAAATCATACTAAAAGATTAAAAATTGAACCGTATGTTGATATGATGCTTGACAGGACAACAAATGTAAATAATATTTTGGCATGTGATTTGAAAATATTTTCATAGTCACTCAAATGAACAACGATGCTAAAAAAACATTAAATTTTCGACATTTCTCAATTCAGGGTTTGCCTAGTCCGAAGATTCTAGGTTTAACTTGAAATAGTGTTTTAAGTATCAAGGCAAAGCTTACCGTTACCGTTACCGTTACCGTTACCGTTACCGTTACCGTTTCCGTTTCCGTTTCCGTTTCCGTTTCCGTTTCCGTTTCCGTTTTCGTTTTCGTTTTCGTTTTCGTTTTCGTTTTCGTTTTCGTTTTCGTTTTCGTTTTCGTTTTCGTTTTCGTTTTCGTTTTCGTTTCAGTTTCAGTTTCAGTTTCAGTTTTAGTTTTAGTTTTAGTTTTAGTTTTAGTTTTAGTTTTAGTTTTAGTTTTAGTTTTAGTTTAGTTTTAGTTTTAGTTTCCGCTTCCGCTTCCGCTTCTGTTTCCGCTTCCGCTTCCGCTTCCGTTTCCGCTTCCGTTTCCGCTTCCGTTTCCGCTTCCGCTTCCGCTTCCGTTTCCGTTTACGCTTCCGTTTCCGTTTCCGTTTCCGCTTCCGCTTCCGTTTCCGTTTCCATTTCCGCTTCCGCTTCCGTTTCCATTTCCGCTTCCGTTTCCGTTTCCGCTTCCGCTTCCGTTTACGCTTCCGCTTCCGCTTCCGTTTCCGCTTCCGTTTCCGTTTCCATTTCCGCTTCCGCTTCCGTTTCCATTTCCGCTTCCGCTTCCGCTTCCGTTTCCGTTTCCGCTTCCGCTTCCGTTTTCGTTTTCGTTTTCGTTTTCGTTTTCGTTTCCGTTTCCGCTTCCGCTTCCGCTTCCGTTTCCGTTTCCGCTTCCGTTTCCGCTTCCGCTTCCGCTTCCGTTTCCGTTTACGCTTCCGTTTCCGTTTCCGCTTCCGCTTCCGTTTCCGTTTCCATTTCCGCTTCCGTTTCCATTTCCGCTTCCGCTTCCGTTTCCGTTTCCGTTTCCGTTTCCGCTTCCGCTTCCGCTTCCGCTTCCGCTTCCGTTTTCGTTTTCGTTTTCGTTTTCGTTTTCGTTTTCGTTTTCGTTTTCGTTTTCGTTTTAGTTTTAGTTTTAGTTTTAGTATTGTAAATAAATAAATGTAATTAAATAATTCTATCTATTTTGAATATTGAGAACAGGTTCGTGAGATGGAGCATATTAGACTACACAGCAGCAACCTGGTTTATTTAATTAAGAGAGAGAGAGAGAGGGGGGGGGGGGGGAGGGGGGGAATTAATAAACTTACCAAAGATGGAATTCTCTTTCTTCATTCAAAATATTATAGCGATATCGTTATACCTAAGTACAATAAAATTTCAATTAATCGAATTTATTTGTGTGCAAAATGATCGTGATTTGTGTCTACCTACATAAAATACACAACATATCCCACAATGTTGTATAACCAGCGACATGTGTGCTGGTGTGTATTACATAAAGGAATCAAAAAGGAAGCACGACACATGCGTGTATCCACCACACACCAACCTAGTCACACGTAAAAAACACTACATTCAGAATGGACGGTAAACCTTATTTCAGAACTATGTGAGATGTTATTTTGCCTCTTGTATATTCGAAGTAGGCTGGCAATAATTTGATTTTCATAAATAAAAATGTGTTGTTTAAATATATGATAAATGGTTAAATGACGTTATTGACGGTTAAATTGTGAAATGATTAAATGACGTTGATTTATTAAATACTAAATCAAAATTGTGAAATATGTCAAATTGACATTATCGCGATGTCTTTGATATAGGTACATATAACGACGTCGTAATGAAAAAATAGAATTGTAGTTTTACAGTTTTCAACAATACACCAAGATTCCTATGTTAAAACACTATAACGCGGATATAAAAGTTAATTTTCGTGGCGGCGTAATATTATTTAATTATTAAATAGAATATTATACCGAATTATGAAAATGTACCTACATATATTATGTACGTACTTAGTATTATCGATATGATTTGAAAAATGTAATTATCAGTCAAAAAGACACTAACAGATGAACATGTATGAAAATATGCTTGAATGTGATTGAGGCGATGACTTTATGCAAATACAGAAGTGTACTTATGGCGCTCGGTTCTCTCTGCCTACCCCATCAACAGGAACATGGCGTGATGGTATGTATACATGCTCGCAATGCCTAAATAGGTAGGTACTAAACTTAAACTGATTTTATTTTGCAAAGAAAACTATTTGTAAAAATTATTATAGGTACTAGTGAATTATATCTTTATGTGAATTATAAAATTATATGTTAAATAAATAAATAAATAATAAAAAATATACTTAAAAGGAAAAAGTGGCTGTGTTAAATCAATTTATTACATCAATTTCTCACAGGTATCATGTAGAGAGTGCATAATATGAGTTTTTGTGTGTATTTTATATTATTTCATTTTATGTAGCTTCTCCGGCAACTAACAGGTGCTATGTCAAATATTTATTTAACACGCACCCAATAACAAGTTGCCACATTCTGGAGACTTACGATATTTATCGTCTCACAGATCCAGACTGAAAACACAATTAAAAACTGTGTCTCCACCGGGAATCGAACCCAGGACCCTTGGATCAGCAGTCAGATACCTAACTAACTGAGCCACGAAGGCCGTGTATGGTGTATTATGAAAAATTTTATCCTCAGGGAAACTAATATTTGTTTAGGAATCTAATAGAAATGTACCTCATAAAAACGCATTTAGGGATTGTCAACCTTTCAAGAAGAAAAAATGTTCACTTACTATCCGGCAGTAGCGGAATTGCTTATAGAAGCCGAAAATCTTGGCTTGCCTATGAATATTATATTAAGAAATTTAAGACCTAATATTTTTGTTTGTTTTATTGAAATCATACTAAAAGATTAAAAATTGAACCGTATGTTGATATGATGCTTGACAGGACAACAAATGTAAATAATATTTTGGCATGTGATTTGAAAATATTTTCATAGTCACTCAAATGAACAACGATGCTAAAAAAACATTAAATTTTCGACATTTCTCAATTCAGGGTTTGCCTAGTCCGAAGATTCTAGGTACGTCCCTGTTACTATGCAAATCAGTGGTATAAAATATGATAGAATTTGTTTTACTTTAGTTAATATTTCATGGGTTGCAAATAGTTTATTAGAATGAATTTATTTATGTTTTTATAACAAATCAGTATCTAATTTATTAATATTTAAAACATCGTTTTATTTATTTATTATTTTTTTTTATAATCCTTTGAATAACAAGAACATTGGTTACGAGTAACAATACTTAAAAGATTACATATGTAAAAACCAATAAAATGCTAATAAGAGTCATTGGAGTCACAAAGATGTATCCACTCTACTAGCCCATGGGCAATATGGGCATGTGCTAGAATGTAGGTACATTATTATGAAATTATAAATAGGTACCTACATTTTGACTACTTTTTTTATGGATACCTAATATGTTTGATTTTGTATAGAATAAAAATAGTTTTATATTTAATTATTGCCTTGATCAGTTAAGTAGGTACAAAATGTATCTTCTTCCTTAATCCACCTCTCCACTGCTGAATGAAGGAATGTTGGTTTCATTATTTACAAAAAAAAAATACAACTTCTCCATAGATGGCGTTACAAAAAAAAGGTTCGTTATTTCATAGATGGCGATAGAACAAATGTGTTATTTTCAAACGAATTGTATCCCATTATTGAAATATATAGAACATTCAAAAATTGCATTGATCAGGTAATGCAATAAGAAGGCACAATTTGTGAACGTTGCGCAAGCGCATAAAGAGATCACGTAAACCAGCCGATGACGGGTCGTTAGGCTTTGTTCTTCTATAGTATTCGTATGTATTGATATGTTAAAATTGTCAAAAAAATTATTGACTCCCAACAGGGAAAAATCCAATGTTGCGTATAATATGCAACTATAAAAATATTCAAATTATAATTTCAGAGGTTAATAGCAAGAAGTTAATATTTGGTACTCAAAAGAGAAGGAAAAAATATTACGATAATGGCTATCTCTCTCTAATAAGTGCCTTCCTAAAATTTCTTCAATATATTACTAGTTGCATGTAACACATGAGATCCAACTGTCGATAGTGATCAAACTATAAACCCATAAGTACCAAACTATAAACCCATATATGTATCCAAATTATTGAATATTTAAAGATATTTTCTTTTCTATACAACACATGTAGGTAGGTATGTATGTCAAGATAGGAGCGTATGGAGGTCAGTCCTTTTTTCCTACCCAGAATATGAAAACAGCATGATGGTATGTATGTATGTTTGGAGATTAAGTAGCAAACTATTAAGTCTTCTGAGATATTGTGTATAGGCGACTGCCATACAAATTGTATGAAGCAATGTCGTCACTAAATTAAATTTTCATAAAAATTGTTACAAAAAGTTTGAGATGTACTACTATAATGTTCATATTTTTTATAGAAAATTAAATTTTCTAGTTGGGGTGTTTCGGCTTTTTTCGATACTTTTAAAAAAATGTTTTTGTTATTAAAAAATGTTTGAGAATTTCTGGAATATTTTTGAAAAATTGAATTTGAGATTTTATATATTATTTGTCTATATTTATTCCAATTTTCAGCATTCTAGCTTTTATGGTTTTTGAGAAATATTGAAAAACAACCCCCTGACTGAAACAAAAATTCAAAATTCTGAGTATAAAAGTTTTGTAGGCCTATAACAAACCTCGCGTATCTTGGGTTAATACTTTGTTGGACTATATTGAATTTAAGGTAAGAATTTAGAATCTAGGAGCCTATATTTATTTGAACATTGAACAACAGCCAACATTAATATAGGTACCTACCTACGTGTGAACAAAAAAATCATCTAGAGATTGCGAAATGTCGCGAGGCGCCAAACAGCGTTTAATTCGCATAAATTCTCATTCCGACAAATATTTTAATTGACAATAAAACCGAAAACAATTAAATAATTAATTTCGAGCTCGGCGGCGGCGGCTCTGCATGTCAGCGGGGCAGGGGGGCCTCCCCCCCACCCCACCTCACCTCGCTCAACACTTGCCGCGGGGCGAAATTATTTCTTAATTATTTCATTAATTCTTACTTCACTTAAAGGCGTAATAAAGTCTAATTTTATGTTGCTGCCACCACTGCCGACTGCTGTTGAATCCGCGAGCTCTGTATTATCGGTGGGTGCCTACCTACCTAGTGCCATCGCCTTATACCCCCACAACCACCCGATATTTCCAGCTCACCTATATATTATATAGGTACCCAACACGCGTATTTTCAAGATTTCGCGATGTTCACAACAAAATATAACTATAGTCGACATTTGTATAGGGTAACCATTAACAAAAAAAAATATTAAAAGAATGAAAGTGAACACATTGAGATGGTTTGGCCACATGGGGAGAATAAATGAGGAACGCCTGACGAAGAAAATATACATTGCGGACAGGAATGGAATGAGAGGTCGGGGCCGCCCAAGGAAGGGATGGCACGTCCGTGTGAACGGTATTTTGAAAGACGAAAATGTTAGAAGCGTGAACAACAGACGAACATGTATAAGACGATGTATGAATGTTGACGAGGCGATGAATGTAGGTATGTCAAGATAGAAGTAAGTTGCGTTCGGTTTTCTCTAGCTACCCCGTGAGGGACATGGCTTGATGGTATGTATTTATGTAACCATTAACAATATATAGATAGTTATGTACAGGATCACGAGTTCAAACATATTTTTATGCATTTAATTTAATATATTTTAACTACTCGTCGATTACAATAAAACGAGCGGATTGTAGCCAACACTAAACTCTCCGCACTATAGTGATTGTTCATTTTTTTCTTCTTGAAAGGTTGAAAATCTCCAAAATCATTTTTATGAAGAACATTTCTATTAGATTCTTAAACAAATATAAGATTCCCAGAGGACAAAATTTTTTATAGTAAACCATAGGTATCTACACCACAAAAACATTGTCACAGAAATCATTGTATGCATTTTCTACATGATAGGTAGGTACCTGTTGAGAAATTTTAAGTAAAATTGCATTACAAGCAAGATGAGCATATATAATGAGACAGTGTATCAATGTTGATGAGGCGATGTATGTATCAAGATAGAAGAATGCGGTGTTCGGTTCTCACTGCCTACCCCTTGAGGAAGATAGAAGTGGAGAGTAAAAAATACACTTGTCTATAGAGACACATACAATATCAATATGAAGTCAATCGGATTTATGTGTAGTTTGGACTGTAGAGAGGATACAAAAAGGATAATCCGTACGCCGTTACGCCACACAAGACAATCCGTACGCCGTAGGTACGCCCGTTGAGAAATTGTGAAATCAAGACTCCACTATTCCATAGTGTGGAGAGTAAAAATGATTATTAAGTAACAACCTACGTTGGATAAATATGTTTGGATCCCCAAATTCAACAAACCGTTTGTAGAGGCTTTGATATTACAATGTATATTTTTTATCACAATTTCATAATTATAATTATTGCTCAGCGACACTATTCATATCAAGCTCATCCCAGATTCTATTAAAACATCAATCACTACCAAAGGTTCAAAAGGGAAATAACCTTATGGATCATTGAATCAAATCCACCACAATAACATTTTTCTCATTTCTTATGACTTGCTTTTTGTTTACTGTATGTGTGTGTGTGTGTGTGTGTGTGTGGTGTGTGTGTGTGTGTGTGAGGGTGTGTGTGTGTGTGTGTGTGTGTGTGTGTGTGTGTGTGTGTGTGTGTGTGTGTGTGTGTGTGTGTGTATGTGTGCTGTGTGTGTGTATGTGTGCTGTGTGTGTGTGTATGTTATATGGTCCAGTATATTACGTGAGTATGAAGAGTGCCTGTGCATGTATGTTAGGAAGTGTATGATCAATTGTGCAGCACTTTAAAGTAATGTTGTTTAACTTACAAAACCGAAGACTGCATCCAATATAACACAGGGATTATCCCTAGCATATTGGAGAGCAAAATCGCTAATTGACAGCAAAGCGCAAGAGAGTGTCAATGGTTTGGATGAGTATGTGTACCTTTCCATTGTCTCTGTCTGAAATATGTATGGAATTTAATCTTTTTTATAACTATATGTACCTTTATTATTGTTGTCAAATCTCTGTATGTAAAATGCAATGTTTATTATAAATAAATAAAATAAAAATAATAATTTTATGTATTTTCTTCGCTTAAGAACAAATTCAGGAACAGAAATAATTATTGAACTTATTATTAAGTTATTGGGATGTAGGTACCTACCATGTTTTTAGTTCCTCCAATTAATCTTTGTTTATCTAACTAGGAATAATTCATGTTTTAAGATAGACAATTTTATCACAAATTTAGTAACCACTTCAAGCTACATGCTTGTGATATTCAAAACTAGAAATAATAATAATATGATTTTGAAATGAATAAACAAATAAATATGTAAACAATAACAGCAATAAACAAAAAAGTGATACAAAAATAGTAATAAAATTAATCTAAATATTCAGCAAAAATGGTAAAAAAATGCAATAAATAATGGTGGCTTTCGGAGATAACAGCCTTCAAAGTGTTGAAAATTGCGTGTTTTTATATTTAGTTCAGAAGACTATTAGAAATAACGTCTTGTATTCACACTTTGATCGGCGGAAAGCTCCTTACAGACACCTTTAAAGAGACATCAATTTATTATACTTTTAAAGTGTCTATCGATGGTTTCCACCAACTAAAAAGTATGTAATAAATAAAAAAAATACTAGAATTGAGGTTATGACTTTTTTTTAATATTTTTGTCTCCGAAAGTCACCACTACTCAGGGTAGGTAGGTACATATCCTATCGTTGTTACCTTCCTGGCCTGCTGTGGACTCTTTTAACAGAAAAGAATCAGCCTTTATACTGACATAAGTCTGGCCTATACAAGTTGACGCAAGTCTGATATTCGCTGGCTAGGAAATCGCTGGCTAAATAGGAATAAAACTCATAGAATAACATGAACTACTTATAAATAACAAAAATTGTTTTTTTATAAAATACATGTGAATAAAAGGGGAGACGATCACGTGGTCAGGGTGGCCCTAAATATTCCCACATCACCCAGAGCTAGAGGCCGTCCACAGGCCACCTGGTGGACGAGTATTGAGAGAGATCTGAGGAAGGACCAGCTGACCAGTGAGATGTCACATGACAGAAAGACGTGGAGACTGCGTACCAGGAGGGCCGACCCCAGATGAACTGGGAAGAGGACCAGCCAAAGAAGAAGAAGAAGATAATGTAAAGATAATATAATTTTTTGATGTATTATTTTGATATTAGGTATAGTACGTAAGAGGTACATGTTATTACTGTATTTTTATTTATTTAATTTTAATAATTGTATGCATGTACTGTGTGCTGTCCTTTGTAAAATAAAATAAATAAAATAAATAAAGCAAATGTGTCAAAAATTGTCATATCTTTTCATAATTTCAAATTTGTGGGAATCTACTTACTTTAAGTTGTTTATTCCATTTTTTTTTATTTTTGTTATACCTAATAACATTTGAACGTGTTTTAAGAATATTTAAAAATGATATATAAAAATTATTCATTCAACCAATATGTATATGTATTGGGAAGGTAGGTAGGTATACCTATAGGTACTTATATGCTAATATGCTCAAGGGCGTATATGAAAAATGCATGTTTAGTTGTATGATCTCAGCACCAGTCAGGCACATCTGGCTGGCGGTGTAAAACAAAACATAGAATATAATGTACAATTGAGAGAAAATAGTTGAAAGCAACTATTCATTTTATTAATTTTATTTAGTAAAAATATCGTCGACTGAGAATAATGAAAATAAAAATCAAAACCCAGAATTTTGTTCAAAACCTTAATTTGTGATTTTTGGGCGGAAATTTGGGATTTATTTTCAGTTTTCTCAGTGTAACAATGATGGATATAAATACTTCCAAACATGTTTTAGGGAAGTACCTACGATTGGCGAGTATTTTGAACTTAAATTTCTTCCAAATCGTTTGAATCAATTTTTTAGTCAAAAAAATATTTAACCAATATATCACATGTGCGATGAAACAAAAAAAAATTTTGGAAGAGTAGATACGTACGTGTAAGCTACTCGAAAAATAATCATATTTAAAATATTTTTTTTAACATTATTCTACTCACCCCGATAAGTTACATCGAGAAAAGAGAGTGCGGTATTCGATTCTCTCTACATATCCCGATAGAGGCATGACGTTGCGTGTGTTTATATTTGCCTATATCTTCCAAATAGTTTTAAATTCATTCGCGATTATTCTTGCTGTGGAGCACCGCCTTTGAATAGTGCTTCCACTCTGTTTCATTATGCTCGTTTTCGGGTGTCCCGTATAAAAACAGCAGGGCAATCGAAAAATCAAGAGGCAAAACAACATTTTACATAATGAGTTTCACCATTCACCACCCATTCTAAATTTTGCCTTTTTAGAAGAGACGAGACTGGTGTGTGGTGATACACCCGTGTGTCGTGCTTCCTTCCTGTTTGTGCACACCCGCACACCTGTCGCTGGTAACCCCACCTAGTGGGATATACCGTGATAGAATTCTGGTTTACAGTAGGTACCTACCTACCTATTATAGATTACAATATTTTTTCCTTTTTTCTCTCATATTAGGTATAATAAATATCCCAGTTTTACTTAGAATTACCTATGTATATTTGTTTTTCTCTCGATGGTATTTGTCTGTATTCTGTCATTGCGCTCCATTGTAGTGACGTTAACGCATTTCATTTGTGCACGACCATTCAGAGGTGTCGCTAGAGAGCTGCACTCCATACTTTACCTTCCCTTCCATCCCCATACTCTCCCTCACCTTACCTCACATCCCCCCCTCTTGCCAAACTCTTCGTGTGAGCAACAGGGCTGGTGTCAAATCTGCACTATATTGACACTTGCCAGAGCAAATGCTCGTATAAATATAAGGTAGTACCTAATAATCACAGCACAAATTTGCCAATTTAAATTTTATTTGTGACATTTTGTCTTATTTTGTCTTTTGTCTTATAAGGTATTTTTTTTACAATTTTGTGGCTCAGTTGGATATATTCGACCGACTCTGATTCAAAGGTCCCAGGTTCGATTTCTGGTGGAGACATAATTTTTATTTGTGTTTTCAATTAGGAAACACAAATATACGATAAATATCATACCTATAGGTATTATGTCTCCAGAATACGTCAACTTGTTATTGGGTGCATGTTAAATTAAGAGGTAGGTATCAATATGACACAGTACCCACATAGATACAATTTAACATAGGTATCGATTTATAACTGTACGGTTTGGCTGTGTGCACAAAACATTTAGCTGCACAAAACCAAATGTTTTATAGTCACTATAGTTCGTTAAATTTTAACATGAAATTTTGTTACTTTGAACAAAAACATCAGTGTTGTATTAATAAACACTTACTCGCACCACACCGCGACTTTATTGCCATATGGCAATTTCTTCCGACTAACCAATGTTTTCAGCCCAGAGAAGCAATATTTGCGTGAGAAATGAATATCAATAAATTTCTCCTCTGCTGGGAATCGAGCCCAGGACGCCCGTAGGTACAGAAGCCAAACATTACAATAATAAATATTTTCAATATTTTCTTTAATTGTTTAACGCCAATAAAACATAAAAGTTATCAATAAGGTTCAAATATATTTTTGACATGGTTAATTTTAAAAAAAATACTCGATATTGAACCAATTGAACACGCATAAAGGCGTCATTAACCCTTTAACATTAGGCGTGTGATATCAAAAAGAAGGCGAAGTGAAATTGTTTCAGTCACAATAATAATATCCACTTTGAGTTCATAACAAAACTATAATTGAAAGATGTTGCACATTTGCTGTAAGTACCTAACTGGATAGGGGCAGCGTAGGAATGAAGTAGATATAGCGCCCTTGAGGTGAGTTTTCACGAAAACGGCGCTATATAAATTATCCAACCATATATATATATATAAGTAGAAGGTGAAGGAGACTAAAGAAAGATTTGGATTGTGGCGCCATTGAAGAAGATGATAAATAATTATATCCACATATTTACTCTTATATTGACACAGGAGTCCGTCTGTGGATGGCCTCTTAGAGGTAGTAGTATGAAATATGCCTGATAGAAGTTCCTTGTGTCATCTGACGAGCAGCCGCTGCGGGGATGAACATAAATTGAAGCTCTAAAATGTTCCCAATGGACTGGGAAAGGTGCATCTTTTTAAGATAGGTACGTTAACTTGTATTTTCCTGGGCAGATTGCAAACCCTCCCCAACGCTACGTAGTGCGCTTCTTCGTAAGAGTATCATCATCATCATCATCATTGGCGCTACAGCCCATTGGGTGCCTTAGCCTCCTCCAGAATTTTTCACCATTTAAACTGGTTCATCGCCTACACTCTCCAGTTTGCAACGCCAATCCTCTTTATTCCTCTCCAGTTTGCAACACCAAAATCGTTTTCCTTATTCCGTTTGCGTGGTCGATATTCCGGCTTCTGTCCGGCTTTTTCTTCTATTGGTTTCGTAATCATGGATTTCAAGAATATATGTGATTAACATTTAATAATTTGTTATCAAGGTCTCTGGTAGGTTCGCCACCTTAAGACATGAGACCATGCCCTGGTTTTCTGTCAGGGTTTTCCTAGGTTTTGTTTTTTTTTTCAGGGTTTTCCTTTTTCCTTTTTTTGGAAGAGTATAATAGACCTTATTCCTGTAGCCATCTTAAAAAAGAAATATTTTAGTTAATTATGAACGATGAGCTACAGATAAAGAAAGTATATAAGGCTGAAAAGAGTGGAATGAGATATAGGGGCTGACCGAGAAATAGTTGGCATGACCATTTGAATGAGATTTTGAAAAATAAGAATGTAATACGAAGTCAGGATAACAGGAGAGCACGTATGACGCGATGCATAGATATAAATGAGGGAGACAAACTACTCCAAATATGGAAACGGCGTGATGGTAGGTATGTTGTATGTTAATTATTCTCTTTGGTGGCCGCTTAAATGTTTCCTTATATCGGCTCTGTGACAGCACTGTGTAAGCGGAGAGTCTTTAGTTTCTCCGCTAGGGTTGGCAGAAAGAATGGACCGCTGTCTAGTATTGTGTTTATAAAATCGCTAAATTAATTGGCAGGATTTGTGTTACAGCTGTCCATGTCATTTCATTGGTTCGAAGAATATTTTGCAAATCAATTTTTTTTAAATAGGTATTCAGAAAACGAGGAACAATTCCCGTTTTAAGATAGACAATCAGGTACACATTTACTTGGGTAAAACAAATTTACTTTGAACGATGTGTATGTTTGAAACATCATTATGATTTAAGCAAAAGACAGCGTTTTATTGTTAGTGATGAGAAAGACTCTTGCAGTCATGGTCTTGCAAGACTTAAAATACAAAGACTATAATAAAACCACATGTGTTGCTGCAAGACCATGACGCAGGGGGGATTAGATGGGTGGTGACAAAGCGGTTAGCGCGCTGATTTAGTAATCCAGTGGTCGCGAGTTCGAATCCTGTCACGACCGATTTCGTTTCACCTATAGCACAAGCATATGCTAATTTAGGAAATGTATGACGACACATGTTACAAGGACATATTCATTCTTTTTAAAAAAGACTGAAAAAATATTATGACAACCGAACTGGTCACATGTGTTTTAGCTAACAGTAGGTAATAAAGGTTTATCATTTGGTTTTGGTTTTGTGCAAAACATTTGGTTTTGTGCAACCAAATGTTTTGGTTGCACAAAACCAAATGTTTTGGTTGCACAAAACCAAATGTTTTGGTTGCACAAAGCCAAATGTTTTGGTTGCACAAAACCAAATGTTTTGGCTGCACAAAACCAAATATTTTGGTTGCACAAAACCAAATGTTTTGGTTGCACAAAACCAAATGTTTTGGTTGCACAAATACAAATGTTTTGGTTGCATAAAACGAAAAGTTTTGTTGCACAAAACCTAATGTTTTGGTTGCACATAACCAAATGTTTTGGTTGCACAAAACCAAATGTTTTGTTGCATAAAACCTAATGTTTTGGTTGCACAAAACCAAATGTTTTGGTTGCATAAAACCAAATGTTTTGGTTGCACAAAACTAAATGTTTTGGTTGCAAAAAACCAAATGTTTTGGTTGCACAAAACCAAATGTTTTGGTTGCATAAAACCAAATGTTTTGGTTGCACAAAACCAAATGTTTTGGTTGCACAAAACCAAATATTTTGGTTGCACAAAACCAAATATTTTAGTTGCACAAAGTCAATTTTTTTGTAGTCACTATAATTCGGTTAATTTTTACGTGAAATTTTGTTACTATTAACAAAAAAAAATGTTCACTGTTTTATAAAAGTAATTAAACACATGAATGATGGTGAATCTGAATTAAAAGGATAAAAGAAAGGAAAGGATTTACAATAATAAGTATATATAATATAACTACATTAGGTATATAGGTAGGTATATGTACGAGTAATTTTTTTCCTCTCTTTCAATTAGTTGTTAACTATGTATGGAACTGCATCCAATAAAGGATTATCTAGGTAATACTGGGAGTCGAACCCGCGACTTTTGGCTCAAAGCCGATCCGCGCCCCGCTTGATCCACGAAGGTCGGCATATTATGTTTCGTTTGAGACAAAGGTGCATTCTTTAGGGGATCTTGAAATAATTAGCACTCTGGGTATATCGGGGCCCGCATATTCGCACTATGCGACTCGGAGCCAATTTGGATGGATGGATGGATGTATATCTCGCGAGTCTTTTCAACGAGGTTGACAGTTCAAAGAGCTGGCTCTCTGTTCTTCACACAAAGGTCTGATCAGCCGTGTCACTGAGGACAAAGGACCATTTAAGTGGCCTAATCAAAGGGACATATTTCGCATCACATAATATACCTAACCACATTTTACTCACACACCATATATTTATTAAATAATTTTACAGTTTGCACTATATATTATATTTAAAATAAATAATCTGCAAAAACACGAATGCATAAAACATAAGCAGATAAGTATGTATGAATATATTTCCTAATTGGAGACAAACCAAAAAAATATTTGTTAAAATTTTGGGAGTGTACCTACTTGCTCAATAACAATGACTTATTTCATACTCAATCTCTACTCTCGTTCAAAATTGCGATAAAAGGCCAACTTTGCACTGATAACATAACTTAAAATTCCACTCTCTAGTATATACATATAGGTATATGTATCACCCGAAAGGTTGCAAATACCACCTTTTTCGTTAAGCCTTTTTAGTTAAGATTCTAGAATCTAATCTTCTTTGTACTGTTCCTTGTAATGGTCCAGGCATGATCCTATAATTTTGTTTTTCTCATTTGTTAAAAATTGTATGTAAAACTTTTAACAATCGCTTGATATGATGTCCTGTTGCTATGTACCATAGTCTATCATTTTCTGTTTTTTCCATTGTTCTTAATCTCATATATACTATGTTATTATATTCTACTGCACTGTTGGATATTCAAAAAATAATAATAACATTGTAGGTACAACTCTAAACAACCTTAAAACCAAATTATTGAAATATTTTATTTTCAAATACAAAACATGTGTGTCAGAATAGGATAGTGTGGAGTTCGATCCTTTTTTCCTACCCCGAATAGGTAAACAGCTTGATGTTATGCATCTATTAAGTATCAAACTATGGAGAGCCCCCGTGGATACCTATTGTGTATTCTGCCATACAATTTGTATGAAACGATGTCGTTACTAAATTAAAATTTTACATTTTTTTCATGTTTTTTATAGAAAATTAGATTATCTAGTTAGGGTGTTTTTGGCGTTTTTCGATATTTTTAATAAATTTGGAAACATAGGCAATTAAACACATACATTTTTCATAGAAAACGTTTTTACTAATAAAACGAGTGGGTTGTGGCCAACACTATACTTTCCACTACATAGTAGGTAGGTATACCTATGTACATTTTTTCTTCTTGAAAGGTTGACAATCTAAATGTATTTTAATGAAGTACATTTTTATTGATTCCTAAACAAATATTAGTTTCCCTGAGGACAAAATTTTTCATAATAGGCACACCATACACATAAAACTCATAGTATGCACTCTTTACATGATAGGTACCCGTTGAGAAATTGATGTTAAAATTTGCTTCAACAATAGACGATCATGTATCAGACGATGTATAGATGTTAATGGGATGATGGATATTCGTCAAGATAGAAAAATGCGGTATTTGGTTCTCTCTACCTACCCCATAAGGAAGATGGCATGTTAGTACCTACCTATCAGATGAATACATTCATAGTATTGGAGAGTGAAAAAAATACAGTTTTCTATAGAAACACATACAATATCGATATAAAATACAGTTTTCTATAGAAACACATACAATATCGATATAAAATACAGTTTTCTATAGAAACACATACAATATCGATATAAAATACAGTTTTCTATAGAAACACATACAATATCGATATAAAATACAGTTTTCTATAGAAACACATACAATATCGATATAAAATTGATAACTCATGTTTCACAAACAAAACAGATGCTATTTACTACTGTTATACCTAGGTATACATTTTAACATAAATATGTAATATCACACTTAATATTTTTTCTTTGAAGGTTGACAATCCCTGAATGCACTTTTGAAGAGTGTATTTCAGTTGCATTAAAAATCAAACAAAATAAGAAAATTCGATTTTTAAAGTTATAACAGATGAATTCATACCTAGAGAAAAAATGAACCGTTGTCTATGGAAAACTAATCAGCTCTAAGTTAATGTAGGTAGGTACTTCACACATAGGTATAATATGAAGTTCATCGACCATTTAGTTTGGGCTGTACCTACAGATGACACAAATTTTCATATAACTATGTGTACGGCATACGGATTACGGCATACACACAAAATCATCTACCCATTCATCTCTACATGATACCCATTGAGAAATTGATGTAAAAAAAAACGCTTGAAAAATGTGAAATCATGAATTTCCACTATTCCATAGTAGTGGAGAGTAAAAAACATGTACCTATATAGGTAAGTACCTACTTAATCATCAATGGAACAAAGTTTTCTTTTTCACAGATTGCATAGTGTAATTGTTTGAGTAAAATTTATATCGTTTCAAAGTAGATTATGCATTTTTCTTTAACATGTTCTGTAGGTAGGTAGGTACCTACTTATTTGAATTTAAAACAACTGCGTTTGATATTACGCGTTTGACATTGGCAGTATGAAAGTTAACAATGTATTGTTTGACCATAGAATTATAATATACTATAATTCTATGTGTTTGACATGAAATAGTTTTTTATACCTATATCTAAATGTATATTTAACACATACATAGGTAGTTAAAACCTATGTATAAATTTCAACTTTCTGCATTCCTCCTCCATATAAACTGTACCTAACTATGCATAATTAATAATCGCACACTCCTTTGTGCGCGCAGTTTGCTTCAAAAGGGGATGCGATGTTTTCGCTTCACGCAGGTAGGTATCTATTAATACAGTTAGGTATAGATTATTGACATGGTGTAACTTAATAAAATACAATTGTTTTAATTTCATTGTTTAAGGCATAACTGATATCGGTCTATCGAAGACCATCATAAGACCGATACCAGTTTTTGCACAAATAAACAGTGTACCTTAAAACTATAGTTTTATCGTTTCATCATTGTGTAGTTTTACCAAGCATTGTTCATCGATTTGTGTAGTTTTACCAAGCATTGTTCATCGATTTGTGTAGTTTTACCAAGCATTGTTCATCGATTTGTGTAGTTTTACCAAGCATTGTTCATCGATTTGTGTAGTTTTACCAAGCATTGTTCATCGATTTGTGTAGTTTTACCAAGCATTGTTCATCGATTTGTGTAGTTTTACCAAGCATTGTTCATCGATTTGTGTAGTTTTACCAAGCATTGTTCATCGATTTGTGTAGTTTTACCAAGCATTGTTCATCGATTTGTGTAGTTTTACCAAGCATTGTTCATCGATTTGTGTAGTTTTACCAAGCATTGTTCATCGATTTGCTAAATAAATCATGTTTGTAAATATCGCAATATATTATAAATTCCTGAAGCAACTTTTTATGCAAACTGCGCGCACAGAGGAGTTTTGCAGTAAGATTTTGCATTATAGTTTAAGTTTATACGGAGAAGGATTGTAGAAAGCTAAAATTTTAGTATAATATTATGTGTTACAAATACCTACAATAAATTAAATAAAAAACATTTCTCTACAATATTCTTAACAACAAAATTGATTCCCCTGTTCTTTTAAATTATATAGTTATCTATCAACATTCCTACACGTAGAATTAGACACACTCCTCTTTTCCATCTAACCACTCAGCACACTAACCATGATCAACATGCAACAATCTACAGAATCTGTAATAACTACGTACAGTAGTCATTTCCAAGAGTTTGACATATTCTTACTAAGCGCCCCCACATTTAAAAAATATATAAGACTTAAAATTTCATCCTCATAAACTTATATAGGCATACAATTTCACACATCATTCACACAATATCTCACCATAATATGTAGTTAACTATTCTTAACTTGTCTTAATATAAGTACCTACTACAATAACTCCAGTGACAACCTGTAATTGACACCTGCAAATGATTTTTATTTTATATAACTAATTTATTATACGCTGTATGTTGTCCTCTAAATAAATAAATCTCACGTCAAATCATGGATTGTTTACTTCTATATTGCCAATTCAAACATTCAATATAAAACGCAGTTGTTTAAAATTCAATAGGTAGGTACTTCAGAACACATAAAAAAATATTTTATTGTTTTATTCTTTTTTATGTTTTATTTCAATCTTGTTTATTCTTCCTCTTGCTATAACTAATGTTCTTTTTCTTCATAAAGTGTCTTATTGTAAACCATCTATGGAAACTTTGCTGGTTTATTTGATAATTATTTTGTACCATTACAATATACCTACCTATTTATAAAACTGTATGTTTTTTTTTTTTTGTTTAAGGCAATTCACCCTGTAAAGAGTGCTATATGCCAATTATTTCATGTTAGAGGAGAGAAGTTAATTTTTTTATAAATTTATGTCATTCAATGAAAGGAATTTTGAAATAACGGACAGTACCTACACGTGAATTATTAAGAGACAAAAGATGTTTCCTTGATAAATAAAAAAAAATTAGAAAAAACTCTTTCAAAGAATTACATTCAAATATTCTTACCGCCCGGTGGTCCTCCGTGTAATGCTAGAGCAGGGGCGTGCTGCGGTAGAAACGCCGCGGCAACCGCAGCCTGCGCGTTAAAGTACGCCATCCTGCTGGCAGCCATGGTCATGTGGTGGTGGGACGAGGGAGGGAAGGGAGGCGCCGGCGGGTACAGGGGCCTCGCCGGCTCCCCGAGCCCCAGCAGCTCCTGGATGGCGAAGGGGCTCCGCTGGATTGAGGGGGGCGTTCGCCGGGGCGCCGAGGAACCCAGGGCAGCGACGCTCGGCGCCGCCACGTGCACGGTGCCGCCCCCGCCCGAGGGGGGCGAGTTCATCGCGAACGCCTCGTCGTACTCATTGCGGAGGTGGATGGTCTTCAGTTTTGAAGATGTCGGTCAACGGCCGTCGAAACTGGTCTCGCTTTTGAAGCGAGCTTGGTTCCACAGAGGATGGTCTTTAGTTTTGAATATAGTTACTTATGTCGGACAACACGCGTCACAACTGAAGCAAATTTGATTTGTATATAGGTAGGTACCTACAGATTATCTTGTGAACTTTGGTTGAAATGTATTCAATTTCTTCGATTATTTTTCACTGTAGCAGATTTTTTAAAAAAAGTTCATTTTTATGATTTAAAAACCACTTATTTTATTAATATTTACCGGTAGTTAAAGTAATATTTTCAATTTATATCTGTGAAATTAAAAAAAAATAATATTTTTAAAATTTAAATCTATGCGTATATATCTAACTAAAGAAAAAAAAAATGATTTAAAAACCAGAATTCAGTACAAATAACATTTATTTTCAATTCTGTTTTTAAATTATCTTCTCATTGTAGGTAGGCACCTACCTACCTACCTACCTACTTATATATTTTTTAGGAAAAAATTAGGCATTTCGTTTCTGTTAACTAAATTTTCTACTAGTCTTGATTAAAATGATATTTTGACTAACTATGTAGGTAGGTACCTACCAAACTATTTTATTCTCAACCTAACTATTTTATGCTTAGGTTACATGATTATTTTATTTTTAATAAGAAAATTTTATTATTTCCATTATTAGGTAGGTACTACCTATGCTTCTCTTATGAATATGCTTTACCTACATGACTATTTTATGCATAAGTATGGATATTTTATTCTCAACCTGACTATTCAATGCTAAGGTAACATGACTATTTTATGCATAAGTATGGATATTTTATTCTCAACCTGACTATTTAATGCTAAGGTAACATGACTATTTTATACTTAAAATAAATAGTTATATTATACCTACTTGAAATGTATTTTTACGGGACTATTTTATTTTCAACCTAAATATTTTATGCTTAGGGAATATGACTATTTTATAATTAAAACGAATAAGTACCTATTTGAGTCTTAACATGACCGTTTTATTTTTACTAAGACTATTTCAATCTCAACATCATTATTTTAGGCAAAGGTAACATGATTATTATGAGATAAATATTTTATTATAAATAAGATTATTTCTTAGGGAACATAGGTACGTAGGTAGGTACCTATTTTATACCTACTTAAGCTGAATATTTTACTTTTAACATGACTATTAATTTAATTCTTAACCTGACTATTTTATTCCTAACAAAACTATTTTATTCTTAACGTGTCTAGGTATTGTATTCCTAACAAGATTATTTTATTCTTAACGTGACTAATTTAACACACAAGTGTGCACATTTCAGTAGGTAGGTATCTAGGTACCTACCTAATTTAGAATTTTTTTTGTAGATGATTATTCAAAATTGTATATTTGTATTTCTTTGAAGCACCTACCTAAGTAGGTACCTACCTACCTATTAAAAATAATAATTAAATTAATTAATTATTAACCTGACTATTTTATTTTTAACGGGACTATTTTACTAAACCGTTGTTAGGTAGGTAGGTATTAACTGTAGTTATGTAAGTTAGCGCGAATATTCCCCATCCCGAGACATTTGATCCGTCGGAACTGGGCCTTTTGTGTTATTTCAAAAAAGGTTGGCAGATAATATAATATAATATAGGTAGGTACATAGCACCTTTTGTGCTAACGCAAACTATATTTATTTAGGACCTACCTATAAAGAACTCACAGCTAACCTTCATTTGTTATAACAAATTCTGACACGAGAAACTAATGGAATCAATAGGGTGTTTAGGGGCGTTTTGTTTAATGGAATCACACTTAAACCATGGTTTAAGATTCGGTGGGTTCAATATAATATTTTAATGCCTAAGCCAGTTTGGTATATTTAACTAGGTAGCTATGTATGTCATGTTTAAAATATGTTCTAACGAAACTGCAACAGGAATAAAATCAATCGATTATCTAGGTTCCTTCATGTTGGTATATAGATAGGTACCAGTAGCGGAATTGCTAATAGAAGCCGAAAGTCTCGGCTTGCCTATGAATATTATTTTTATTTTGTTTTATTGCAACCATACATCAAGAGTAAAAATTCAACCGCATCTAGATACGATGCTTTTTAGGGCCACAAATGTACCATTTTCGAATGTTATTTTAAAAATATTTTTCGTGGCTACTGAAGTGAACTACGATGCTACAAAAACATAAAATTTTTGATATTTCCCAATTTTCTTTCAGGGTTTGCCTAGTCCGAAGATTCTAGGTAGGTAGGTACTTACCTTATCAGGCTCAGTCCAACAAAATTAATAAAACGTAAATCACACTCAACAGTTTATTACACATCCTTAATTATTCTCTACATCTAACTAAATTATTTTATGATAAGTAGGTATATAGGTAATATGATATTGTTTGTAAAATATAAATTTCATATACCTACCTACCTATCTATCATAGGTAGGTATGTACATAATAGGACTGTTTTTGTTTATTCGTAATATTTTATTTTTGTTTGTTTTATAATACTAGGTACCTATTTGTCCCTTAAATAATTAAATTAACAAGGGATAGTCCTAATTCTTGTCTATATACTTACCTACCTACGTTCCAATGTTATCTATCTACTAAGGTAGGTACCTACCTACCTATAGATCCTATTTTTTATAGCGTTATTTTTGATCATTATAAATAGGTATGAAAAATAAATACCTATATAACCTTAAATAATAATGTATAATTAACCTATCTATCCAATTTCTACCCCACATGCACATAAATTAGTACCAAAATGTTTACAGAACTACCTATAGGATCTAGCCAAAAATTTGATAAAATAATGAGGAACAAAAAACAAACAAATAATATCTATAGTTATATGTAGAAACTTCCCAAGCACAGTCATTGCCTAGCTGAGTAGGTTTAAATATAGTTATTAGCTATCTGCTCTAAATAAACTGTGTTTTTATGGTTACCTACTTTTGAAAAGATAAGGTAGGTATTTTCTAACTAGTTACTTACCTACCAATTTATATTTACAAATAACTTTATTTAAATTGCCTAGATAGTTATAGGAATGTAGGTAGATATTTATAGTTTTCAACTAGGTACCTACTCTGAATAAATGGAGTTTTTATGGTACATTTTTAAAAAACAAATGTGTTTCTAAACTATAGATACCTACACTAACCTATCTTTAGCTAATACCTACCTACCTAACCTAATTTTATAAATACCAATACTTGTAGTAGGTACCTACCTACATAGGTAGGTACAGATCTACTTCTTTTTTCTTTAAAAATTAAGTCCTAAATCTATTTAGCTATGGCTTTGGTATTATAAGTAGGTAGGTATTGAAAATAATGGGTAGAAATATTAGTAGTTATAATACCTATACATAAACAAATTAATTTAACTATATTTATGGTAGGTAACTACCTACCTCATTTTTGATAAGATTCATAATATAGGTAGTTATCAGCAATATTTAGGTAGATATTTGGCAATTGTTACCTATAGCCAAAAATTATAAATAAGTAGGTATTTGATAAAAATCACAATTACCTACAATAGTTCAGGCCAATTGGAACAAATAATAGTTATAGATATAGATTTCTTAAAAAAAAATATTTAAGTAGTCACGCACTGCACTCACTTAAAAAAAATATTGCACAAAATTTCATTAGGTAGATACTCAAATGTCTCAAGTCTGTAAACATTCAAAAACTATCGCGTAACTCTAAAATCCTTACAAATTCATATTTGGAATACAAATCTCAAACAGGTTTTCCAATTTAATTACGCGTTCCAAATCGTGAGATCGAATTTAAAAAAGAATGTATTCAAATTTGGAACGACGACAAAAAAGCGTTGGATTCGTACAAAAACTGTCCCGGAGCGCGCGTCACACGAACGTCATTCATTGTCAACCGCTGTCAACTGGTTGGAAAAAATCGCGGCGCGTTCAGCGACGCCCAAAGTCAAGCGGGTCTGATAAAACCCGGGACCGCGGCTCACTACGGCACTTGTCTCCGCCCACAGCGCCCCCACTCTGGCCGCGGATCCCCGACCCGTCCCCCCGCGCACGAAAAGAAATCCACGCCGTGCAAAAACTGAAACATCTCGTTGCACCACCGCCTCGGACCGAAACGTAAAAACAATATTTTTTCTCATGTCTCCGTCACGACATAGAACGTTTCGCCACTGGGCCTCGACGGAACCTGTCGCCGCAACGAAAAGTCCCTCCGATATGGATTCCCTTAGGAAGTTGAGTCGTTTTGGATCTAAGCCATCACCGCTGTGGGTATCTTTATTAGCCCCACTGGGTCGCCCCCCCTCCACCGAGGTAGACGGGGGCGTGGCAAGCTAATAGCCAATACGGGAATTCACTTCTTTCACTCTATTGGCCGGATTTCTGCCGCGGGGGACCGCCCCGCAACTTGCATCAGACAAAAGACAACCTTCGGAACAAGGTTTTAAGACCCATTTTGGTCAGCCAGCGATCGCTCGTGGGGGTAGAGTTGTGACTTAATGTTTGATTTGTTAACATATCAATAGTTTTGAATGGAGCGAAGTTTCGAAGCCTGGAGGTGACTTCTCGTCTTCTTCGCAATGGCAAACAGCTGTGATAATAGATAAGTGAATTAATTATGGACTAGGTAGGTATGTGCAAACAAATTTGCATTGTTACCACCTTGCATTATTTACATATAACTATATTTTTATTTTATATTATTTTCATATTGATTCATACAGCATGTTTTGTCTGAGAATTCAAACGAGCTATTATGATTCATATTAGATTAGAATCAAAATAAGATTTTGGTGCCTGGCTCTTATCCGGCTCGAAGGACCAAAAGAATTAATATCAGCTCGGCGTAAAAATATGAATAAAAAATAATCCTACTCAAATTACCTACTGGTTTAATTTGAGTAGGTACTGAAACGAATATTTCTATCTACTCAATTTAATTTTTCCACTAGGTAGATAGGTAGGTACCTACAGATAGATAGGACAACTAATAGGTAGGATACACACCTACCTATTTAAAAAAAATCCCCCTTTTTGAGGTAAAATAAAAAGAGTTAGCTAGGTAGGAATAACAACCAACATTCCTATAGTGTGTTTGTCATACAAAACTGCATACCTACACATTTAAAGAAATATTGTACTTAGGTAGGCATATTAAATTAAACTTTAAGGTGTATCCAGTGAAATTCAAACAAAATTGTTTCAATTTTATAAAAAATCGCAATGCAAGTCGTGCATGTCGGCATATAGATTAAACCCCCCACTGCTGATCACATGTTGTGTGAAAGACTTAACTTTGATATTCCATTGAATATTATGGATTTTTTTTACAATTTTCAAATGTATAAAACAGTTTGCACAGCACAGATAGGTATATAGTTATAGATACCTAGGTACTTACCTACCTACATTTAAGTAAAAGATAATAAATTAATAGATATAGGTAGGTACCTACCTAAGTTTTTTAAATCACTCCAGCCTATAGCAAATTTACCTATACTAAATGTTGATAGGTATCTATAGAAATGTAGGTGATGGATCTCACTGTTCAAAAGTACCTACCTTAGATATATTTTAAAACTAGCAGGTACCAACTTATACCTATATTTGCTATAGCTTTTAACCTCCAGCTTATACTTTTTTAGTCACATGATTATTTCCTCCTTATACCTACCTATCAACCTACTTATTAGGTTATTTTTTTTTTTTTTTTTTTTATTTTTTTTTTATTTATTATGTAAACAGACAGTTTCATTTACTTATTTTACTAACATACATAATATGACATGTGAACCAATTAAGTTTACAAGTATTATCGTTATTATATTTACAAAAAGAAGTAGTTTAGAGGAAGGGAGTAGGAAAGTAGGAAAAGGGGAACACACGTACACCACCTAACCACGAAGCAGTAATCTAGAAATTGAACATTTAAATACGTTTAAGGAGTTATTGAAAAGGTCTATTTCATTAAAGAACACGTTATAGTTACAACACGTTCTATATATGTAGGAGTTCTGAGCATAATTAGTACTACAATTAGGTGGCCTAAATGTATGAGTCTTTCTAGTAAGCCTATTTGGTGCATGAAAGTTTAATTTAGATAATAACTCACTTGAATCCGTTATACAGTTCACCAACTTGTATAAGTAAGACATGTCAGCTACAGTTCGCCGGGCTTCTAAGGTTGTTAATTTATGATATTGGGCTGATTGTGCGGGATCAACAAAAGAACGTCTGCTTGTATAATCTAAATGTTTTAAGAATTTATTTTGTATATTTTCCAATCTGTTTATATGCGTGACATATGTAATGTGGGTTCCATACAATAGACGCATATTCAATACAACTACGGACATAGCAACAGTACAGTGATTTTAGAGTACCCGTGGACTTGAACGGCCTTGATACCCTAATTATGAAATTCAATTGTTTAAAAGCCTTGTCTATAATATAGTCAATATGGCTTTTAAATGTCATCTTCTTGTCCACAATAACTCCAAGGTCCCTAATTTCATGCTTTCTAATAAGAATCTTTCCGTTAATTGTATACTCATGAGAAATTGGGGTTTACCTTACCTTAATAAGAAGACTTTTCTATGTTATTTTTATCAATTCACGATAGTTAATTATTGGTAGGTACTTAGGTAGGTATAACTACCTAAATATCTAATTTAAATTGGGCAATTTTGCGACAGTGCGAGAAAAAAAACTTTCTAATGAAAATAGAAATGATTTCTTACCTACCTAACTATAAGATATATAGGTAGAACCTACCAACGCAACTTCATTTTGATTAAGTCAGCAAATAAAGAACCGGGTTCGATTCCCGGTGGAGACACAGTTATAAATTGTGTTTACAGACTGGATCTGTGAGACGATAAATAACGTAAGTCTCCAGAATGTGGCAACTTGTTATAGGGTGCGTGTTAAATTAATATTTGACAAAGTACCTAGCTACCTACCTGTTAGTTGCCCGAGAAATAATAGTAAATAAATAAATACCCAAATATATTTGCATTTGAAAATTATGTGGATGAAAAATAGCAGTGGCGAAGATAACAACCTTGCCGGACGCCAGATTTTACGTCCACATATTTATTTCTATAGGTAGGTAGGTGGCCAACCAAAAATTACTCTCATTCAATTACCTATTTAATTAGGCCAACAACAAGCTGGTAAATTTAATGACTTACAATGCTGGTACCTATTCCTGAAACTGACATTCAAATTTATTTACAAAATGCAAATGTAGATAGATATAACTATTTATTAATTATTTAATAAAATTCGTGGTAGGTACAGAGGTAGGTAAGAGTTAATTAATTATAGGTAATGGTTCTATTTCATGAATTCATTAAAACAAAATAGAACTAAGTAATAACCATAGATTTTCATATAACTAGGTACCTACAAACTATACCTAGGTACTAGATGTCATAGTTAACAAATTTTGTATGAATCGAAGTGAGGCTTTTTTCCGCGGGATTTTTAACAACTTGTTTGTCAGACCATATCGTTTTTCTATAGAGAATAACGACTAATGTAAATTGTTTCCGGATTTATTTGTCGAAAAAAACACTTGGTTCATTAAAATTTAGAGAACAGTTATCTAGGAAGTGTTGAAATGTATGCTGGAAACTGAAATATGTTGCCAAACAAAACGTCACACGCGCGATATACCATGACTCACTCATTGCACGGAGTAGGTACTCCATCTATAGTAGGTACCTACCTATATTCCAACTGTTGATTTGTTCAGGAGAACTTTGTTCTCTTAACATATCGACAATGTTTCAAGCCAGGATACGCGAGAATTGTATGCAGAGGTCTACTTTTTTAACGGCTTTTCCAACTTTAAAGTCAAAAAACACCAACTTAGAGGCTTCGCAGCATATACCTATGTTCCATACACGGATTTACTCAGAATTTGGAGTAGTACATTTCGTGTGTCTGTGTGTCCCCCCCCCCCCCCTTATAACTTTGATCCGCTCAATTTACAGAGCCCAAAATTTCAGAATTTATAAACAGTTATAGGCTTACAAAACTTTTATACTCAGAATTGTGAATTTTTGTTTCAGTCAGGGGTTATCAACTTTTGAAATTTTGGTTTATTTTTCCATAGTTATATCTCAGAAACCATAAAAGCTAGAACGCTGAAAATTGGTATAAACATAGACAAATACAAAATCTCAAATTTATTTTTTCAAAAAAATTCCAGGGTTTCTCAAACATTTTTTATTAAAAAAAATATTTTTTTATGATAAATTTATGAGTTTAACTGCCTATATTTCCATTTCTATTAAAAATATCGAAAAAAGCCGAAACACCCCAACTAGATAATTTAATTTTCTATAAAAAATATTACCATTATATTAGCACATCTCATACTTTTTTTAACAATTTTGATGACATTGCTTCATACAATTTGTATGGCAGACGCCTATACACAATATGTAAGAAGACTTAATAGTTTGATAGGTACTTAATCTCCAAACATAGGTACGAGCATACAGAACCATCATGCTGTTTTCATATTCCGGGTAGGAAAACAGGACTGACCTCCATACTGTCCTATCTTGACATACATACCAACATGTGTTAAAATTATCAATAATTTGGATTCATGGGTTCATAGTTTGATTCTTATTCTTCAACTATACATACTATCGCTATCGACAGTTGGATCTCATGTGTTACATGCAACTAGTTTATAAAAATATTCATCTACATAGGTAGGTAGTTACTGTGGAGTTCTATCGAGAATATTCGATCGACAAACTCTTCTTTGCTACATACGTAGGTACCTACCTACCTACACCTCTGCATTTCTATTAGATAAATGTGTTGGGTTGCTAAGGTTACAAAGATGATAGGTGCCTATATGTAGCTATATACCTACCTAGGTATGTTTTTGTTATTTTATTGACTCTAAAATATTACAAAATATACCTACCAAGGTATTATACCTATATCTACCTACTACGTGACTTGAAATATAAACGTTAGATACCGCTAGTGCACTGAACAAATACTTTATTGATTGAAGAAACATAATTCCGTTAAGATAAACAAAAAAAAAATTTTAGAGAATTTACATTTTTTTGCTCCAAACCAAGCCGAGCAACATGTGCAATGTAGGTACAAGATCAAGGGTTTCATTTTAACTTCTATTTTTTTAATTTATCATGAGATGTAGGTATGTATACCTACCTACGATTTATTTCTTGTTAATGTGATATTTAAATTTAATGTGATATTGATATAAAATGTTTTCTACCTACCTTAATTTATTGTTAAGGTGACATTTTTATACTGCCTAGGTCAAAGTGTGTTTATTACTAATAAAGATTGTTAAAAAAAACAATTGAGTAAACTTATAAGTTTTTGTATAGATAGGTACCTACCTACTTACATTTTAATATGTCTACAGATATATCTATGTAGGTAGGTACCTATATGAAGGTATACTGATGGTAAAAAACTGGTAATTTCTATTATCAAAACAGAAATGAAAACGTTTCTCGATCGGGTGGAAAAAGAAAGTAGAAATGGCTCTCGGTCTGAAAATTAACCAAAACAAAACTTATGGTTATCGATAGAGCCAGAAAGCTTCCTTCAACGAATGTTCTAGATAGTCTATGTATAAACCGTGCATGAGTGTGTGTACCTACCTTGGGTCGAGCATAAGAAGAGCAATAGCTGAGTGAGCTATGGAACGGATGAGCAACATATGGAAAGATCCGTGGCATAATTACCAAAAACACCAAGGTAAACCTAAACAAGACTCTTTTCTTCTCTTTCTTCCTCTATGGTGTAGAGACAGCTAGAGAGAAATAGGGTTGATATGATCCCCAAAATATTTTCTTTATCTTGACTTCTAATATTAGAATTTACTTATTATAGAATTTGAAATAACGATTAGGAAGGTAGGTAATTTTACATAATTTCCAGTTGATTAATAAGTAGGTAATATTCAGTTTATGTTTAAATGAAATTCACATGAGCGTTGTATTTGCAAACCACATTATTGCTATGATTGCACTAGAATCAATCAATGATGAGGTTAGGTATGATTGAATATATTAGATACCTATAATAAATATAGAAAACAAATGCATTTGAAGGCATCTTTTCAGATTTTATAATAACATGTCTAACAAAAAATATAAAGTATTTAAATCTTCACTTACCTTTTGGCCATTTTTGAATCGAGGTATACGATGAGCACTCTTTCTATTAAGACATTTATTCATGCAGGCATTGTTCGTGAATATACAGGACTTCGTTGAATCTGGTTGATGTTGAAAAAAAAACTGACTTAGTTCAAAAACTGAAGATAATATTAATACCTACTGCACAATTTTCACACACTTATAGTTATATTAACACAATATGTAGGTAGGTAGGTACCTACCCAATTACATAATAATTGTGCAATGAAAAATGTGAAATAATAAAAAAAACAATCATTTGAGTCGACCACCGTGGCACAGTTGGAAATCCGTTTGGCTTCTGTGCAGGCATACTGGATTCGATCCCCACAGCAAAGGCGAAATTTATTCAAATTAATTTCTCATGTAAATATTGCTTCTCTGGGCTTGAAACACTGGATAGTTGGAAGAAATTGCCATATGGCAATAAACCCGCACTTGCGCATGATACAAAGAAAGTGTTTATTATTATTATTAAGTAGGTAGGTACCTAACTATATATAAATCATAATTCTGTTATGAAAATCAAAATAAATACTTATTTTTTAAAATGAATTACGGTTCTTGGATCAAATAATATCTAAACATCTATATAAATTTCTAAAATCCAAGAAATTCACATGTCATAATAATAATTTCTTAATGATATCTACTTTTAATCATTACCTACATAAATATGTTTATATTCTGATTTCATAATAGATATTATTAACGATTTTCAACCAGGAGTATCATTTTGATTTCAATATTTTGAACGCACTACTCATTGCCCGACGTAAAATCGAAAACTGAAAAAAACAATGGATTTCAAATTGATTGTGAAATTGATGTGAAGCAATTGTATAGCGGTAGGTAATTAATGGCGGAATATTTGGACCAATTAGGTGATAGAGTGGATTGTAGGGCGCATGTTGATTGGCCGGCCACTCTAATTGTTCTCAATTCAAATGATGTAGGTAATTCCAATATGTACCTATACGTGTGTGGTACGCCATAGGTATTGATCGAGTTTTTGCATACCTACTGGAACTAATACAGAGCATTTTTTAAATTTTATTTGCTGTTTTCAAAACAATACTTTTGTGTCGATTAAACACCATCTCACCCCATTTGGGGTAAGCAGAGAGAATAAAAACTAAACAATAAGTACCTAATTAATTGATTATTACCTATATTTAAATCTCCTAGTTCTTGGACAATTAAGTAACATATTTCTGATTTATAGAGTCTCATTCTACTCACTGAAAAAAATAAGAATAAGCATTTCGTTAAAACAATCTTTATTATACCTAGTCTTGAATTTTCAAACGGAATCGAACCCGGACCATTTCCCTAAGGCCGACAATTTGAGACAAATGATTGTGTAATACCTAATGCTAGTGACTGACTAAGCACTAGCATTAGGTATGCCGCACTTCAAATACCTTGGATCTATGCTGACGACAGATGCCCAGGTGGACGAGGATGTCAACCACCGCGTCAATGTGGCTTGGCTGAAGTGAAGATCTCTCTCTCTCTCTGGCGTACCTACTTTATGCGACAAAAGAATGCCTATCCAAACTAAGGGCAGAATATACAAAACAGTCGTAAGACCTGCAATGTTAGGTATACGGATCTGAGTGCTGGACAATATTAAAAAAAGCACGCACAACAACTGCACACGACTGAAATAAAGATGTTGCGCTGGGCAGGTGGTGTGACACGCCTTGATAGAGTTCGCAACGAGTATGTTAGAGGATCTTTTAAGGTAGCCCCAATAAAGGAGAAATTGAAAGAGGGCAGACAGCGATGGTATGGCCATGTCATGCGAAGGGAGGACACCTACTCCGTCAAAACTGTGCTCGGTATCCCCTCAAAACCACGAGGAAGAGGCAGTCGAGAGAGAGCTAGCGGGACAAGGTGTCCCACAGGAGACGACCCAGAGTCGCAGATCATGGCGACTGATGACTAGGAGGCCCGACCCCGGATGAACTGGGATAGAGGGGCAGGATATGATGAGTGACTGACATAATAATATAGCAACAATATTTTTGGTTGAAAAGAATGCCAAAGTCATTTAATGTCGTTCCCCGAAGTTGTAGATATATTTTCTAATGCTTTCATTGAATGATTTTTAATATTATCGGAATCTGGAATAACCACGTCCGTCGCAAACGTCTGTATTTTTTTTTAATTTAGCTCGCAAAATTATATCGAGCTGTGTTGTGTTGAATTGATCAGTAAAGTTTTTTTTTAGATTTTACTGCAAAAACTACACGTACCTAATACTACCAAACTACAAGTAGGTTTAAGTATATTTTTTCACCAAGGTTTCAATATTATCGTGGTTTAGAAAAACGTCAAAGTGCTGTTTAAAAGGGGCGGAAATCTAAACAAAAAAGCTATACTATAATAATTATACGACACAATGGAGACGAAATTAGATTCTAATCTTTTGTGATGACTATAAAATGCTTCGATATACCTTTGATCCAATCAATCAATTAATACTACTTAGGTACCAGAGACCAAATTCTGCACTAGTGTAAAACGATACTTAGACGACCTTTGTCTAAGATTTGCCAAAATCCCCAAGCAAACAATTCTGTGCCTAATACTGATTGGTACCTAGCTTCAATCCAATAAAATATCATGTTTCATACTTGCAGTTTTTTGTGTCCATTTCGAAGCGTTTGTTTCAGAGAATTGTGTTGAAAATGATGTCATTTATTAAGTAAGTCTGTACTAACCTACATATATATAATTTTATAGAATACCTATTATCAACGAAAGTCATTTTCTCCAAAATTTTGGATAAATTCTGGCAAAACTCTTCAGTTTTAAAAAGCATTGATTGACCGTTTAAGTGTTTAACAGGTCAAGTGACAAATTATTGACTAAAATCTAAATACTAGATTCTGAATGAACATCCTTGAATTTGAGGCAATCGTATTAATAAAAAAAATTGTATGCAACGACATGGTTTGATACTTCCCATACCTATACCAGTTAAAGAGGATCGCTGAAGACCGAGAGGAGAAGAAAACGAGTTGCATCTTTTTGCTGCCAACCAATCCTCATGATTGAAACTGAAGAAAATAATATAAATTTTATCAATCTTTGCTTTCGAGTTGATTTTTTTATCGTGGTATCTGTTCAGAAACACGATTAATTTTGAAGCGAAGAACTAATATCAAAAAATACATATAAGAATATTAATTCTTATTGCTGAGCTTATTCAGAGGAAAAACAAAAATTATCTTTTAAACACTGCACCAACGACAAACTCCCATTTGCAAACAACACCTGTCGGCATTCCAAGAAATGTCAAAGCGATGCGTTTTCTGTAGCCGATGTTGGTTTAGTCTGCAGTGTGACAAATGTTTACTTTCAATACCTACTGAATTCATGCCTATCCGTCTTTAGGAAATTATAAAAAAATGATTGTCGGGATTATTAGTTTTTATTTGATGTGAACTACGCTTGAAACAGGGCAACTAAAAATTCAGTTAAGGGGACATATAAATCTAAACACCCCAATTTCAAATCAAATTCCTCAAATATCTTAAACAGTGTGTTTCAAGAAAAAATAGCGTAAGTGGATTCAATATTTCTCTAGTGAATGTTTGTTATACAATTTTAGAATCAAAAATCCCCTAAAAATATTAAGAATATCCTTTTAAACAGAATTTTTTTTTAATTACTCCAAAACTATGTGTCGTAGAGAAATAAATCTTGTAGGTAGGTAGGTATATGCTAAAAGAGTGTATAAAATCAAGTGAATGACCGATAAAGTTTTTCCATTTCCAACTAAGGTTTGTTCTTTAATTGCAAAAAATCTACAAATTTGGGTTTCCGATAGTTTAAATCACGTACAAATATTATAGCGATAGTTAACATTACTAAACGCGTAACTTCATAGTGCATTACGCGGTTTTATTATATCATGTTTTCAGTGACTAATAGATTTAGCGTTATGTATCCCGAATATTTTTGAGGGTTTTTATCAACATACGTTTATAAAAAAATGTTTCGCTTGATCAAAACATTCTATGATGGATATAACTGGTTAGAAGTATTACTAGTTGCATGTAACAAATGAGATCCAACTGTCGATAGCGATAGTATGTATAGTTGAAGAATAAGTACCTACCAAACTATAAACTCATAAATACAAATTATTGAATATTTTATTTTCTATACAATACATGTAGGCATGTAGGTATGTCAAGAAAGGACAGTATAGAGGTCAGTCCTTTTTTCTACCCAGAATATGAAAACAGCATGATGTTATGTATGTATGTTTGGAGATTTAAGCATCAAACTATTAAGTCTTTTTACATTATTGTGTATAGGCGACTACCATACAAATTGTATGAAGTAATGTCGTCACCAAATTCAATTTCGTGGCCTACGATATACAGGCCTGCGCTCGCTTTTTACCGACATCAAACTTAGTGCTGTCGTTTCACCTAGGTAGCGCAGAATTACGTTCATCTAAATACATTGCAGTATTAATGTTTAATTTACTAAATATTTATAAAGTATTTTTTTATTATATTTTGAAACATTTAAGTAGGTATTTAGTAAGTGAAATGAAACATGTAGATAAATTTAATATTGTTTTATCAAATCCAAAGTGATAAGGGGGGACGGACACACACACACACACACACACACACACACACACACACACACACACACACACACACACACACACAAACACACACACACACACACACACACACACACACACACACACACACACACACACACACACACACACATCAGACACACGAAATGTTCTTCTCCGAATTCTGAGTAAATCCGTATATGGAACATCTATGCTGCGAAGCCTCTAAATTGGTGTTTTTTTACTTCAAAGGTGGAAAAGCCGTGAAAAAAGTAGACCCTGCATACAAATTCTCGCGTATCCTGGCTTGAAACATTGTCGATATGTTAAGAGAACAAAGTTCTCTCGAACAAATCGACAGTTGGAAAACATTCTCAGTACTTAGACAATACTTAGCACACCAAAAATTTATACATTTTAGTCATGCTAAGCATTGAGGAAATTCTAAGAACGGTATCCAGTCTTAACTCATCAGTCTATAGAATGTCAGCTCCTCTATAACATGTCGTGATATTATTCACAACTAGCTTTTATGTCCCGCCGTTGGCCAAGAATGTAAATTAGTGAAGGAATAAGCAATCGTTTATATACCTACATAATATTGTCACACATAATTTTTTTTAACCGTAGTATGAAAAGTAGTTTGAAATTTAATTGAGTTTAAGCGGTGTAAGTGATGGCCACAATCCATTTGCTTTTATATATAAGCACATACAATTTCTGCACGCATGGACTATGGGAAATGATTTTAAATATTTATTTATTTATTTATATTCGGGAAACAAACAGCTTAATACAATATAAGGGATTAACAATAAAATAATAACAACTATGCCAATAACATGTTTCCACAAGTATACAGATAAAATTATATTATGTAAGAAGTAGGAAGTAAATATTATTGAGTTAGGAGGGAGTTAAGAGGGAATAGGGAGGGAAGAGGGGGAGTACAGAAGGAGAGGGATATGTTTATATGAATAATTATTGTAAGAGAAGTTTTGATTTGATATTAGTTATTGAGGAGTTGAATACGTCAAATTCGTTTAAGTGCTCATTGAAGAAGTGTGATGCTCGATATATGAATGCATGCTGTTTAGCGCTTGTGTTACAGTGAGGCAGGTGTAATAAGTGGTGGGATCGGGTAGCTCGGGTGGGAACTCGAAGAGCTAATCGTTCAAGCAGTTCCGGGCAATCCACGATGGAGTTGGCGATTTTATACAAGTAGACGGCGTCGGAAATATTTCTGCGGTCTTCCAATGTGCTAAGTTTAAAGAACTCAGCAGAATCAGAGTAGCTAAGATGAGTTCGGAAGGAACGAAAATCGAGGTACTTTAGGAATCTATTCTGAATTTTTTCTATTCTATGTATATAGGTAGAGTACCTAGGATTCCAGACTTGTGAAGAATATTCTAGAATGCTGCGCACATATGTAAAGTATAATGTTTTCAATGTAGATATATTGTTAAAATGCTTGCATGTACGGAGGATAAAGCCGAGGATCCTAGACGCTTTGGATACAATGTAATCAATGTGCTTGTCAAATAATAGTTTTGAGTCAAGGATGATACCAAGGTCTTTAGTTTCTTTTACGTTACGTAGTGCTTGATTATTTAAACTATAGTTGAAGTTTATTATGTTCTTGTTCCGGGTGAATTTTAGGCAGTGGCATTTGGTAGGGTTGATTTGTAGGTTGTGTTGTTTGCAATATAGGTCGAGACGATTAAGGTCAGTTTGAATCTTTTCACAATCCTCAATACATTTGACTGGGCAATAAATCTTCATGTCGTCTGCGAAAAGCGAGACTTTAGCAAAAGTAAAACAATTAGAGATATCGTTGATATATATATTAAACAGAAGTGGTCCCAGCAAGGAACCTTGAGGAACCCCCGAAGTGACCCGGATCCAATTAGATTTAAAACCACTAGCAACAACAGCTTGGCTGCGGTTTGATATATATGAAGAAATCCATCTCAATAAATCGCCGTGGATACCAATTTGCTGAAGTTTGAGAATGAGCGTGGAGTGTATTACTTTGTCGAATGCCTTACTATAGTCCGTGTAGATTGCGTCAACCTGAATTCTTTGGTCCATGTTGTCATGAAGATATTCCACAAAAGAAATGAGGTTAGAGGTTGTCGATCGGTTTTTTATAAATCCATGTTGGCTCGGGTTTAGAGCTGGTCTTAGAGCAGTGATTATTTGGTCGTATATAATTTTTTCAAGAATTTTACTAAAAATACATAGTTTAGAAATAGGTCGATGGTTTTCAACATCTGATTTATTGCCCTTTTTGAATATAGGACTTACGTGGGCTTGTTTCCAAATACTAGGCATATTACCCTCAGTTAAGGAGCGATGAAATAAGATAGTTAATGGAAAAGACAAGTGATATGCACATTTATGTATAAGGACAGAAGAAATGCGATCTGGACCAGCTCCTTTCGTTATATCAAGTTTTTCAATATATTTGAGGATAAGATTTTGATGTATTTCAATATTATTAACACTAGGGGTACTATCATGAAATTTTTTGGGAATATTCGGATGCACTGATGAATTAGTATCAAATACCGAGCTAAAATATTTAGAGAAGAGATTGGAAATATCGGGACCATTTTCAGCTTTTTCTTCATTGAAGAACATTGTGTTCGGGAGTTCATGTGAATCATTGTTAGCTTTGACGTATTTCCATAAGGTTTTGGGATTGGAGGAGATACCGTTTTCAATAGATCTTAGGTAGGAAGAACGAAGTTGACGATTCAGATTTTTAAAACGGGTTCGGAGTAAACAGAATGTGTCATAGTCTAGGGGATTCTTGAAGGTTTTAAATTTTCTATGAAACTTGTGCTTCTCTTTGACTAGTTTAATAAGTGCTGTGCTATACCAAGGAGGATATTTCGTGTTCCATGTTAGTTTTCTAGGGATATAAGTTTCAATTAGGTCATATAAAATCGAATAGAATCTGTCAAGACTCATGTCAAGGTCGCCAGTTGAGAGTAAATTATGTTAGTTAATCTGTTGAAGAGAATAGTTAATTGAATCGTAATCTCCACGGTGAAAAAGAGATATCCATCTTTGTTCCGCGTGTAATACAGGCAAATTGAAAAATGATATGTCAATAGAAAGAGAGGGATGGTGCGCATCTTCTTCAATTAGGGGATCATCAGATGTCGAGACACATACATGATCGTTGCATAATATTAGGTCAAGGAACCTGCCACTGGCGTTGGGAATACTATTAAATTGGTGTAACCCAGAAAAATTAATACAGTCGATAAGTGAGAGACTCGTTGATGTTGGGTGGTTTGTAACGGAGCAGAGAGTATTGTTTATGGTTTTGGTCCATGTTACATCTGAAAGATTGAAGTCGCCCATTATAAGAAAATTGTCATCAGGAAATTCGAGGGTAAGTCTTATAAGTTCGGTTAGGAAGCTTTCCATGTGGTCATTGTAAGTTGGACCTTTTGGAAGATACACACAGCAAACGTGCAGATCGTGCAATGCATCCTTTGTACGTATAGTCACCCACAGATCCTCCGCACGCGACTGCCATAAGGGGCGCGATAGTGCTAGTATATGACTAGTATATGACTTATTATAAAAAGACAACGTCGTAAAGAGTTTGGATTTGGCCACAACCCCTATTTTTATATATTGTCATTGAACGCAAATAATGTGTTTTAAATATTTAGTAATTTTGGATGATGGGAAATGGTTTAAAAATTGATTAAACAAAAGTACTGAAAATATTCTAGTGTTGGTCCCATCCCATTCGTTTTTATATTTTTCGTCAAGTGTGCATATAGATTATTATATTTTTGCACAATAAAACTGATAGACTTAAAACTGACACATAAGTCTACATAACAGAAGAAGAAGACTTAAGCTATGTTAAATAGTTTTTAATATGAATATAAACGTTGTGAAGATCCAGCAATGGCCACAACCCCGATTTTTTTATATATTGTCATCAAAATGAAATGTGTAGTTATTGAAAATTAAGCAATATATGATGATATAATAAATGGTGTAAATTTGATTGAACAAAAGTAATGAGAAGATTCTAGTGTTGGTCACATCCCATTCGTTTTTATGTATTTTCATCAAGTATGCATGTTGTTTATAATATTTCGTTACAATAGACTTTTAGACATAAAACTAATCCAAAAGACTAAATAAAAAAAGAAGTAGAAGTATAAAACTATAACAAATAGTTTGTAATAAAAACTGACCCAATGGTCTACATAGAAGATGAAATAGAAGAATTACACATTAGGAAATGTATTATATAAAAACTGACCAAAATGTCTTCATAAAAGAAGAAGAAGATGAATTGAACTATAGGAAATATTTTATATAAAATTCACCCAACATCTACATAAAATAAGAAAACGAAGAATTAGACTAAAGGATAGTTTGTTTAAAAATAGTTTGTTTAAAACTAACCAAAAGGTCTACATAAAGGAAGAAGAAGACGAATTAGACTATAGGAAATAGTTTGTATAAAAACTCACCCAAGGTCTACATAAATTAAGAAAAAGAAAAATTAGACTATAGGAAATAGTTTATTTATGAACTGTCCCAAATGACTTCACAAAAGAAGAGGAAGAAGATTTAAACCCCAAGAAATAGTTTGTAGAAAAAATCACCCAAAGGTCTACATAGAAAAAAGAAGAATTTCACTATAGGAAATAGTTTGTAGGTATATTGAATGTGTATTGTAGTTAACCTAAAATAGTTTAATAATTTTCCTATACAAAATCAGTATATTCTTGGTTTTTAAGTAGTAAGTATTAGGTATGTAGGTACCTACCTACAATTTTTTTTTTCTTTCGTGTCAGCAACGCATTGTTGCGTTGCTGTGGTGGAAGGATTGGCCAGAGAATTTCTGTTACCAGGGGGCACCGCGTGGAGGTTCCTTCCGTGATGATGTTCTACAATGATGTTCTAAATTAATTCGAATTCGATTTATAACAAATTTTATTTGAATATCAGAATGTGTCCGTTACCATAGTAACCATGTTCCAACATGTGAAAAATATCAAATGTTATGGAGACTTTTTTTGAATATGTAGGTACCTACATTGGTTTGTTCGATGCCATAAAAATGAAAATTGTCAGAAAAATCAAATATTTTTAACAAATTATGCAATTTTATTACGCCTATATCTTTACTAATAATTAACAGACTTTTACAATATATGTCTTAAAACTTGCTGTAATGTCTTGTGTTTCATTTTATTATTTCATAATCACATTTATTTCAAAGGTATATTATTTTAAAGAACATATTCATTCGGTAGGAAAATTAAATATCGTATGAAAAGATATTAAAATGGCGGGGTTATATGTACATTTGTACAAAACGCTTACATTAAAAATAAGTTAAACATTATAATTAGACAAAATATTCACCATGTTTTTCACTTAAAAGCTAAGTTATACTTGAAAATATATTTTTTTCGTGTAAATACGTACTTCTAACTGTTAAACTAACAGATATTTGCGTGCAAAATGTACACTTTTTTGACAGATATGACTTGGAAAATTTTGTATGAAAAAAATAATTATTGAAATATCTTTAAAATTCAGCATTTTTATCGCATTATTTTTAGCGTAACACTGCATCAGGTATACTGGTACATGTTCGCACATAAATTAGATTTTTAGATGCTCTTGGTTTTTCAGAAGGCGTGAGACAAACACACACACACACATACACACACACACACATACACTAACATTTTGATTGCTTTATTACTTTAGATTTATTGGTCTTTAGCAATATTATAACAATAAAAAAAACTTGTAAATACGAGTCATAGGTACATGTAGGTATGCATCCCTGATACTAAGCTTCTCATTTAGGATAGCTGAAGGTACTTTAAATGCTTTTGTTTTCTTTGAAATAAGCTAGGCTTAAAGAAATAATTGTGTTTAAATAGGTGTTGACTGGTTTCAACGAATACTCCTTCAATAACAGATGTAACGAACTATAGGTAGGTACACACTTGCTTCAATACAATAGTCTTTCGTTGGTATTTAGTATCGCTCTGGATTTCCTCAAAAGGATATCAACATTTTTTACATTTTGAAAACGTAACTGCTTTCCATGATATCTAAACAATAAAATATTAAATATTTCTGCTTCTTTTAGCTGCATTAAGCACTTAGGTACTCATCAGTTGAAAATATTTTCTCCTTCTGGGTCACAATCCTAAGATTGCTTTGCACCAATTATTCCATCTCTCCGCATATTATCTGTTGTCCGCCAGCATCTTCGTCTCTTGGTAGCTGCTACAGCAATCATAATTCATTACAATAATTCATTTCATGATTTATTTTACTATTGACGAAAACACAATTAGAAAAGATGGATTATTTCTGGAATCAAATGAATTTTCTTGACAGTTTGAACAAATAATTTCATTACATATACAGTGTGGAGAAGGTACAAATGTAATTATACCGACAATTTTCGTTATTTAGAAATAATTCTTCTCCAATTTGAAAATAAGACAGAGTGATGTGTGTTGTAATGGGAGACAATGGCGTGAAAGAAAATAATAATATAATTTATCACTACAAAGATGAGAAAGTGTAACGGAAGTAAAACTATAATGATGGTTATTCAAATTGTTTTTTGAAAGATGTGTAACCTGGCTTTGTTATAAAAATAAAATGACAAAGAAGTGGATAGTAAAAATGTATACTCATCTCACAGAAATACGTTGGTAGTTATGTATATGCCTGTTTAAAAAATGCATTGGAAAACAAACAAACATTTATTCACTTTTATACCATATGTGTATAAAAGTTAGCACAAACACTAACGATACTATTGTATGTATATGTATGATGGATAGATAAATAAATACATTATTTGCTATTTATTTTTTTGACTGTAACAATAAATAACTAAATTATGTAAGTATGTATATAACAATAGGACCATTAAAAATTTGTATATTTGCGAATATAATTGGGTGGTTGTACGAAACACAGAACACCGTTAGGTATAGGTAAGATAATAAAAGTTAACACAATATAATGATGCCAAAATTATTCACACGGCACATATTATTTTAACTGTATATTGTCGGTATTAATGTGTTACTGTTAACATAAAAAAAAAATTGGAACCACAGACCAATAATCTATAGACATGATGTAGGTAAGCAAAATTTCGTAGTACTTACCTACAGTGTTAACAAAAATTGAGGGCAGTCAATATGAAATGAAATATGAAATGAATTGAAATATGAAATAATTAAATATGAAATGAAATATAAAATGAAATATGAAATGAATTATGAAATGAAATATGAAATAAAATATGAAATGAAATATGAAATGAAATATGAAATGAAATATGATATGAAATATGAAATGAAATATGATATGAAATATGAAATAAAATATGATTGAAAATTTAAATTAAATGAAATATGTAATGAAATGTGAAAAGAAATATGAAATTAAATATGAAATGAAATATGAAATGAAATATTAAATGAAATATGAAATGAAATATGAAATGAAATATGAAATGAAATATGAAATGAAATATGAAATGAAATATGAAATGAAATATGAAATGAAATATGAAATGAAATATGAAATGAAATATGAAATGAAATATGAAATGAAATATGAAATGAAATATGAAATGAAAATGAAATGAAATATGAAATGAAATATGAAATGAAATATGAAATGAAATATGAAATGAAATATGAAATGAAATATGAAATGAAATATGAAATGAAATATGAAATGAAATATGAAATGAAATATGAAATTAAATATGAAATGAAATATGAAATGAAATATGAAATTAAATATGAAATGAAATATGAAATGAAATATGAAATGAAATATGAAATGAAATATGAAATGAATAATGAAATGAAATATGAAATGAAATATGAAATGAAATATGAAATGAAATATGAAATGAAATATGAAATGAAATATGAAATGAAATATGTAATGAAATATGAAATGAAATATGAAATGAAATATGATATGAAATATGAAATAAAATATGATTGAAAATTTAAATGAAATGAAATATGTAATGAAATGTGAAAAGAAATGAATTGAAATATGAAATGATATATGAAATGAAATATAAAATGAATTATGAAATGAAATATTAAATGAAATATGAAATGAAATTATTTCGACTATATTTCAAAGACTTATATTATAAACATATCTATGTATAAATAATGTTCCTATTTGGAAATTTTCTGCCTTACTAGACGAGTCTGTTCTAAGGCAGTAAGTACTTTTTTTTAATTTGGTCTAAGTTTACATGTTTTTGAATGCAAAATAAATAACTAAACATGAACAGAAAATAAACATTTATCAGTTATTTGAACCCATAATATATCGTAGGTATTTGATTTTTTTCGGAATTAACACATAAACGGTAGATTTATGTTATAATTTAGTCGCAATTGTGTTTTATATAAATTTTTATATAGGTACATAACTTCCTAACTACCTATTTAGGATAATATAAAATTTTATATTAATGTAGGTAAAATACATTTAAAAATTAAATAAGGAGTAGGCATTTATTTATTCAATCATATTATCCCACAATGTGGAGTAACCTGCGACAGATATGCGGATGTGCCTTAAATAATAGAAGATTATAGAAGGAAGCACGCACATATTATGCTTATCCCCACACACCAGTCTCGTCTCACCTAAAAAGGCACTACATTCAGAATGGGTGGTGAACTTAATTACTGGTCAATGTGAGATGTTATTTAACTTCTTATATTTTCAATTACCTGACTCCTGAAACGATGATTATTATTATTATATAAAAGAGTGGAAGCACCATTCTAAGTAGGAACCTACACTGAAAAAAATATTATGGCAACCGAACTGGCCACGAGCGTTTTAGCCAAACCTTTGTTATTATCAGTAATAAAGTTTATCAAGACAGGCTTTGTCTTGTGGGATTTTCGTGGGCACGGTTTCTTTGTTTTGATATTATGTGTATAATATATTAACCAAGTACCAAATCTAAAATAAATAAAATCTATTAATGACTGTACTGTTTGGCTATGTGCACAAAACATTTTGCTGCACAAAACCAAATGCTTTGTAGTCGCTAGTCGCTATAGTTCGATTAATTTTAACATGAAATTTTATTAGATACTATATCTAAACGTGTACTTTTTCAGTGTAGGTACGAGTATTTATAAACGAAAATTATTTCGGGATTAAGATATTCACAAAGTCAGCATTAAAGTAAATGGAAAAACATCAATAATATTTCATAACCACCGCAGATTTAATTTATCTCATTTATATTTCAAAAAATATAATTCAGATTTTTCAATAATACTCTCTTAAGATGATGAAATATTAATCTCTACTCACAAGGCCAGGTAAGGACTCATAATTCGTCCATCTTGGTTGTAATTCTCAGACTCCAAAGAAGGATTATGTCTGCAAAGTGTATATACAGGGGTTGTCCTTTCAATTCATTTGAATACTTAAATATAAATCAAATCTTTGGTAATAAAACATCCCTCCTCCACCTCAATATACGCTCACCCTGGTCAGATTTCCACCCTTTCAATATATATACTTAAGACTACATGAATTTAGTTCAACAAAATAATTATAATAGGTACCTACCTACTTCAGATATGATTTTTTTTACCATTTAATCAATTCGAGACTGGTGTGTGGAGATTCACGCACGTGTCGTGCTATCTTCAATAAGGCGATGCACACCCTCACACCTGTAGCCGGTTTCCCACATTGTGGGATTTGCCGTGATGATATGGATGAATGGATATTCAAATTATTTTTCCTTTAAAATAGAAACGTAGGAGTTGTTGCCAACACTAAAATCTCATCTAGGTACCTACCCAAGGTTGTGTACCAAGAAAAATATTTTGATTAAAAAACCGAAATTTCTTTAAAAAAACAATTCTAAATTTTTACAGAATCCTGGTTATACGTGGTGGCAGAGCGGTTAGCGCGCTGGATTTGTAATCCAGGGGTCGCGAGTTCGAATCTTGCCACGACCGATTTCGTTCACTTTTTGCTAAATTTAGGGAATATATGAGGATATAATATTATGTTCTTGTTACACTTTATGTATTTATTCATTATTTTTATTTTTATTCAAAAATATTAAAAAAAACATACACAATTTATAGACACTGAATACGTGCATCACTATTTCCGCCATAATTTGACAATCCAGGAATGCGTTTTTTTGTAGCTCTCTTTCATATCTATTGTATTTATATATTCTTTAAGTAAGCAAAAAAATACTCGATTTTCCATAACGTGAGAGCAATTTGAATGTTTCGAGATGAACTCATATTTTTTTTATATTTGCAATAAAATTAATATTGGGATTCGATCTCATGATTAAGACCTTTCCATTGAACCATACAAACTGACCAGTCCTTGTTTGGTTTACCCAGCGATTGAGATTCTTTAAGGCAAGATAAACTTTTATTGCCGACCTGGCTGCGTAAATCTTAATTTTATAGTTTCTCCTATTCTGCGGTATCAGAGAGAGGAACAGGAGAGGAATGAGAGAGGTCGGGAGACAAGGGAAGGGAGAGAAAAATCAAATTAAGTTCTGGACAACATCTTAAAATATGACCGATACAAGACAACAAATCTCGCAAAATGGGGGTTGTTGAAATCTGGGATAGTGTGCAAAGCTACGTTTACATCTTACCACTATCACTTTTTCCGAAATAATATATATTTTTTTAATGAATTAATATGTCTTTGTGAAAAGTATGTACCTACACATCCTCATGCACTCTCCAAATTAAGCGTAAATGCTTGTGCTATATGAGAAAAAAATCGGTAGGCACCTAAGATAGAGTTCAATATCGCCATCACTCGATTATTAAACTGCGGTGCGATGCCTGAAATAATATTTAGAAATATTCCAACTGTCGATTTGTTCAAGAGAATTTATTTATCTTAACATATCGACAAAGTATCAAGCCAAGATACGCTAGATTTGTATGCAGGATCTATATTTTTCACGGTATTTTCAACTTTGAAGTCAAATACACAAACACAGAGGCTTTGCAGCATTGTTCTATGTATGGATTTACTCGGAATTCTAAGTAGAACATTTAGTGTGTCTGTGTGTCTGAGTGTCAGTGTGTGTATGTCCCTTCCATTATAACTTCTGATCCGCTGAATTCACAGAGCCTAAGATTTCAGAAATTATAGAAAGTTATAGGGCTATAAAACATTTATACTCAGAATTTTTAATTATTGTTTAAATCAGGGGTTATCATCTTTTGAATTTTTACTTATTTTTCCATATATCTTAAAAACATAAAAGCTAGAACGCTGAAAATTGGTATAAATATGAACAAATACAAAATCTCAAATTTGTTAATAAAAAAGTATCAAACAAAAGTGTTTAACTGCATATATTAGGTACCAATTTTTTTAAAAATATCGAAAAAAGCCGAAATGCCCTATGCTCTATGCTATGTAAGAAATGCTATAGGTATACCTACGGCGTGTTTATTTTACTTTATCGATTATAGACTAAAGTACTCATTCGATTCTTTTCAAATTTTGCAAATATGTATATCTAATACTCGCTTAGACCCCATTAGGTTTTGAAGGATATCTGAATAGTGCTTCTCAATTTTTTTAACTGTCAAATATTTCAAAGTGTCCCCAAGCTCAAGAAACTTAAAATTTGACATTTTTATTTTCAAATTGGTAAAAAGGTAAGTACCTACATAACTTTAATAAAATGGCATTGAAGAGTTATCACAATAAAATATTTATTTAAAAAATAATTGAAAAAATTCATTTCATGAAAATGCTGAATACTTTCCATACAAAATTTGAATACTTTATAGAATGATTTGTTAGTGAGGAGTTTAGCGTTGGCTACAACCCACTCCTTTTTAATATTTTTTTAAAAATGTGATATCATGACTCTCCACTATTCCATACCTAATAGTGGAGCGTAAAAAATAGTTTTTGAATGTGGTAAGTATAAACTGGTCTTAATAAAAAAATATTAGTAGTTAGTAAATGTAGGATGGTGTCGACATATTTCTATCAGAGAGACATAACATATTTATGTATTAGAAAACAAAAGGTTAACAATGTATTGGAATATTTATTGAGCGATTAGTTATGTCGCAAGTTTCTTCCAACCCTCTTTATTGCAGTGCCAAGATTATTTTACATTGTATTAAGCAAATGGGAGTTTCACATTCATATATTGAATAACCATTTGATTAAATAAAGATGTAGGTATATTTTGCGATATTCAAGTATTTAACTGACACACATATATTGAAAAACCATTTGATTAAATAAAGATGTAGGCATATTTTATATGGCAACACTTTCACTAGTTCGAGTTCGAATCCTGCCACAACCGATCCTGGTTCACCTATAGTACAAGTATTTATGCTTTAGTTTCAGGATGTACCTATATCCTATATGCAGTAGCGGAATAGCTTATAGAAGCCGAAAACCGAAAGCCGAAGGCTTGCCTATAAATATTTAATATAAAGAAATTTATAATCACAGGTTAGAAAAACTGTCATTAAAAAATGAAAAAGAATTTATCACTAATACAAACCTAATATTTTTTTATTACAACCACACTACAAGATTGGAAAATTATTCGGAAATACGACACTTTTCATGGCCAAACAACGCATCGTCAGCCATTCCCATCTCTGGAGGTTTTTCCTTGTACGACCGACTCCAGTCCTAATCCTGATGAAGGTTTTCCACATTGGCCACGGTTGGTCATGTCCTGGAGGGTAGTGCTTCCGTTGGTGTATTAAAAATGTCCCCTTGTGTGCCCTCACTCTCTCTTGAGCGAGTTGCATTATAAATTTAGATTAATGTGCGTTTTTCACATCGTATTGCAATATTCTGCATTTGTCTATGCTCTCTTCTTGTCTATCCCAGAATTTTTAATTAATTTTATCAATCAATAATTAGGTATGCAGATACCTACATACGTACCAAATATGTACCTAATTTTGAATGTCCTTATATGTACTTACATCTACCAAAAATGTTGGAAGGTATTAGATACATACTTACATATGTATATTTAAGTAGGTACCTACCGTATGAATACCGGTGGTTTATCTATGTGATTAAGCAGAAAGCAACATATATTTAATTTAAAATAACAAATTGAGATTTAGCTTTATAGGAGTGGGCGTATCCAAAAGTAATTCCGAGAAGACCAGGGGAAAGATAATCAAATTGACATCTTTTATATTATAGAAATGGGGAAAATTGTGCTTATAAAAGGGAAAATGCGCTTTTATCCCAATACCGCAAATATCGTATCTTTACTTGCCCATCAAACCAATGCGGAAATTTACATATTGGCTTAGGATTTTTTTTTTCTCATTAACCTATCTGTATGAACATATTAAGATGGCATTCTAACACAAACGTTGCATTTTGAAAACGAATTTCTCAAATATGTTAAACAGTCGTGTTTCTAAAAATATAAGAATTTTCAACATTTCTTTAGTGAATACTCGTAACACAATTTTAAAATTTGCCAGAAATTATGCAGTGATAAAATTACTCCATAATTATACGCAGTCTTCGTGGAAATAAATACTTTCAAAGTGTAAAAAAATCAAAGTGAATGACCGATGAATTTTTTCAAGGCAGGTTTGTTCTTGAAATGCAAAAAATCAACAAATTTCGGGTTTCCGATTATTTTCATCAGGTATAAACTCTTTTTAACGCACATGATAGTTTCTCTAAGGCTGGGTTGTTTCAACAAAAGTATCAGTAAAAGTATAGTTAAAATACTTTGATTTCATAAAATTGTTCAAAATTGTGCCGTTTGACGTCATTAGATTTCAATGAAATAACCAAAATATTGCACAATTTTATGAAATCAAAGTAGTTTTACTTTAATGTTTGTTCGAGAAACACAACCTAAGGCTACCTAAGGATACCCAAGGGTCGTATTACGAGAGTTATTTGAGAAAAATATAAGAAAAAGTTAAGGTTTTGTAAGCAGTATTCTTGCAGTAGGGTATACCCTAAGGCTGGGTTGCTTCAATAAACGTATTGGTAATAGTATAGTTAAAATAATTTGATTTCAAAAACTTGTTCAAAATTGCTTCGTTTGACGGCATTACATTTCAATGAAACGACCAAAAGTTTTGAACAATCTTATGAAATCAAAGTATTTTAACTACCTATAGTTACTCTTACTTTTATCTTTCTTCGAGAAACACAGTCATAGACTGGGTTGTTTCAACAAAAGTATCAGTAAAAGTATGGTTAAAATACTTTAATCTAAAAACTTGTTCAAAATTGCTTCGTTTGACGACATTAAATTTAAATGAAACGACCAAAAGTTTTGGACAATTTTATGAAACCAAAGTATTTAACTGTAGGTACTTTTAACGATAATTTTGTTGAAATAACCCAGTATAAGGCTGTGTTTCTCGAAAAAATATTAAAGTGAAAATATACAGAATTAACATTTTTACAAAGTTGTGATTGGGGATTGGTAAGTGCACAGAGTGAGCTGGAACGGGGATATTCCAAACACATATCTAAATCGGATATTAAGAGAATATATAACGTTAAAATTAGTGACTGAAAACATGCTACATTGAAACCGCCTAATGCACTATGAAGTTACGCGTTAGTAAGGGTAAATATCGCAAACAAGAACAAACCTTACTTGAAATGTAAAAACTTTATCGGTCATTCACTTTGATTTTATGCACTCTTTAAGCACATAAAAGATTTATTTCTCTACGACACATGGTTATGGAGTAATTTAAAAAAATGCTGTAAAAAAGGATATTTTTAATAATTTATTTATGGGAATTTAGGCTGAATTTTAAAATTGTGTGACGAACATTCACTAGAGAAATGTTGAAAAGACTTATACTATTTTTTCTAGAAACACACTGTTTAACATATTTGAGGGATATGGTTTGAAATTGAGGTGTTTAGGTTTATATGGCCTTTAAATTCCCTTGTACTTTTTGATATTGGTGTTGAGTACCTACCCAAGTACTGTTTCATTCGGAGCCATTCCGAAAATATTCAAACATGTTAGTTATATTGATTGCCATCAAATTTTGGTCACTAAAATGGACAAAATTAGAAATGAATATATTCGTGGTAGCTTTGGTGTTGCGCCCATCCCAAAGAAAATTAAAGAAACCAGACTCCGATGGTATGGGCATGTGAATAGAAGGGGCGACGATCACGTGGTCAAGGTGGCCCTAAATATTCCCACACCACCCAGAGCTAGAGGCCGTCCACAAGCCACCTGGTGGACGAGTATTGAGAGAGAGCTGAGGAAGGACCAGCTGACCAATGAGATGACACAGGACAGAAAGACGTGGAGACTGCGTACCAGGAGGGCCGACCCCAGATGAACTTGGAAGAGGACCAACCAAAGAAGAACAAGAAGAGGTACTACAGAGAAAATCCAAGTAGTCCTCTATCGCTCTCTCGTGTTCAAAAGCTTCTCTCTGTTTTTTAGCCGATTTTTGCTTATTAATTAATAAAAAAAAAAAAATATTTCCAGAATAAGCGAACTATGTGAGGTTGAAGATATCATCAGATGGAGTAGGCAGCGGAGGAGGGACTGGTATGGTCATGTCCAAAGGATGGACAGCACCAGACTTCCTCATATCGTTCTTCACAATCAGCCTCACGGAACCCGCCCTCGCGGTAGACCGCCAAAAAGATGGAGGGATAGCTGGGAGTCCACCTCGCAGGAAGAGCAGGCCTCTTAAAAAACAGACCTGAAGGTCTATTCAAAAGGAGAAGAAGAAGAAGAAGAAAAAAAATAATGGTTGGAAGAAATTGCCTTATGGCAATAAACCTGCCTTTGTACACATGTACATAAATTATATAAATAAATAAAATAATATTTAATTAGGGATGGTTTCGATTCTCTGTCTTAATAGAGGACCATAATAATATACTTAAAGTTAAGTAAAACTCTACGAATAGAAGAAAGATGGGATAAGTGAGGTTAGGGAGATTTTAGAGGAAAGAATACTTATGGGGATGAGGTGGTGTCAATTCTAGTAATACCATTCACCATATAATCAATGCTATTTCCATTTTCCCTCTTAATCAGAAACTAGGAATGAAATACACTTACCTATATAGGTACAACTACACACCCCCCATAAACTGTTTTATGGCCGTGTTTTATCAGAATTAATTATTTATCTTTAAAAATATAATACTGCGAGGCACCAGCTTGGAATAGTGCTTCCACTCATCAATTTGAAAACCGTTTTCGGGTGTCACGTAAGAGCCGGCGGTAATCGAAAATACAATCGAAAAACAACACTTCATAGAGATCAGCAATGAGATTCACCACCCATTCCGAATGTTGCCTTTTTAGGCGACTGGTGTGTGGGATATATGCATGTGTCGTGTTTCCTAATATAAGTTAAATTGAATACCTAAGTAATAAAAACCTAGTACTTATCATTTTTGTTCAAATTATAAAGAAATAGGAGATAACCCTGCAAAACATTTATTTATCTTTTTGTACATGATATGGCGGATCCATTGTCATTAGGCAATTACTTCCAATCAACCATATTACAAAGTATGTCAACATTAAATATTATGCATATCAGTAAAAAGATTAGTTGCGTTAAACAAAAAAAAATATATGAATACATTTGGTACCTACCTACACCAAGATAAAAATATGAAAATAAAAAAAATGTACTTCATTTCATTGGGATCAAGCGTTTACAGATAATTATTACTTCTTTAGTTTATTTTTAGAAAATACAAATTGAGTTAGACGACCCAATGTACGGATATTGACTGTTCCATAGTTATTGATGAATGCAGGTACCTACCTACTTTGAATACGAGCTGAGAAATTCTGTATTATGAGTTGGAATGGATAGTGTAATACGTTCAGCATATCGGAGTGCAAGACCATGATTAGATAAATAAGTGAATTTATTTTCAAGGTATTGTAGCAAGTTTGGATTAGAAAGAATATTGTATCTACTTATTGGTTGAAAATGATTATCGACCAAGTACGTACACATATATGTAGATACGCATTCATCTTAATATATTAAGTAGGTACCTACCTAATCATTTAGCATCATCATCTAATCTCATGCCATCTCTCTATATGTATATGTGTTGTAGATCAAAATAACAATAATGATTGTTACAATTGGACAGAGTGTGGTTGTCGAACCCGAGTCCCCGGCATGACAGCACTCGAGTGTGATGGACCACAGGAGTAGACCGGCCCTGAGTGGGCGCCCACGGAACCTCAGGTAGGACCAGGTCTCGTTAATGTTGATGATATTGGCTTTTCTAAGCCAACACTCGATGACACACAATCATTGATTCAATTTTATGATGACCGCAACCATAGATATACTATATTATTGTAGTTGGTATAGATTTGGCGTTAATGTTTTTATTTGAAATGTGATGAATTTTGAATTATCAAGTTGATACAGAAATTTGATCAGAAGTTGATACAAAAGTAGATACAGAAATTTATTAAAAAAAATATAATTTAATCATAGTAAAAAAAGTTTTTGGTACCTACCCTGGATCATTTTCATAAAAAATAAAGCTTGAAATATTATATTTGTCTATATAAAATATTAGGGAGATTTCAAGGACTTCTTCTTGTTGAGTGACTCAGTGACGAATTATATTTTAAACATTAACATTAAACCTTGACAAGCAAGCCTACTTGTGCTAATTACTATTATTATTGTATCTAAACTTTGTTTTGTTATAATGTGTATATGATTAACCCATACGATAAATAAATATTAGGTAAGTATACTTAATATAAAGATAAAATATTAGGTAAGTATACTTAATAACCCAACTTCGTCTCTATTGAGATGATATTGTCAATAAAAATATCATTTGACTCCCGACAGGGAAAAAAATCCAATGTTTATTTATTTATTTTATTTAAGTATTTATTGCGCATATGCAATTAATACTTAAATATATTCGATTTACATACACATTGGTACAAGTAAGTAAACAAGGCAAAAATGAAATAATATTTCTGGCGCAGTTCAGGGGTGACATCTGTGCGAGACACCGTCACCTCATTTATAAGGACTGTTGTTTTCATTGTTTACCTACAATTAAACTAATTTCTCAATAGATGGCGTTGCAAAAAAAGGTTTGTTCGTTACCTCAGAGCTGGCAATAGTATAGTTTCGTATTATTCAGGTGAATTGTTTACACATTATTCAAATATATAGTACATACTTAAAATAACATTGATAAGGGAATTCAATAAAGGCATTATTGGTGAACGTTGCGCAAGCGCATAAAGTGATCACGCAAACCGGCCGATGACAGGTCGTGAGCCCTGTGGGTGCATGAGTTCCAGGTTCTTCCATAATATCCCAACTTCGTCTTTAATGAGATGTTATTGTCAATAAAAAAAATATAGTTGTCTATATTTATACAAATGTCAGTGTTCTATATTTCATGGTTTTTTGAGTTATGTGGAAATATAAAATAAAAAAAACAAATGTTGATGAACCCTGACTGGAACAAAAATTCAAAATTCTGAGTATGAGAGATTTGTAGGACTCAAATTATGTAAACGATATTAAAATAATTCCGTTTACATTTTTTTAAGCTTCACATTATAGTAAAACATCGTTTCTATGTTTTAGAATGTCATTGGTCACATTATATTTACGAGCTAGTACTTAGATAATGTGCTTAGAAAACATTAGCATACTTAAGAATTGAAATGGATAGAAAAAAAATATTATTTATAAAAGTGTTATTGTAGAATGATAATTAAAATATTGAGTCATGAACGGCACAAATAAAAAAATTATGGGTGGTAATATTTTAATATACAAATACCTATTCAACTATGGGAAAATATTCTATTACCTACGATTAGGTATGTACCTACTTGAGATTTTTTATTTGCCTAATCATTCCATGTGGTAGGTTGACATTTACTGTTAGATTTATGTACGATAATTCATTTCAAAATTACCTATTAATAATTGAGTTATCTCAAAAAAATCATTTACCTATTATACTTCACTTTGTTCAAAGAATGAATAAATTATTTCATGAGATAGACTTTGGATTCTAACCGACGCGCGACGTATGGAATATAGTAGAACAAAGCCATATCAAAAATGCTTTTTACTAATTTCTCAATTGTGATATTTTTTTAATTTACATTGATAGTATACATATTGACCATTTATAAACAATAGGTATTTATTTTTTTAAACGTTAAGAAATAATTATAAAAATTGAATAAAATGTCCTTTCCTACTCGTGCTCAATTTCGGCTAGTTTTTCGGCGACTTTTTGAGTAAAAATTACTTGTTTTTTTCACAAACAAACATACTATGTCTATATATTTTTGGAAAGCTCGTATTATGCCAAATTCGATACTATTATTTAAATTAAAAAAATATAATTGTATATGAGTGTTTAACTCAAAAAAGTAAAAAAAGTAAATTTTTGCGGTTTCTTCAAGTGCGATAAAGCTTTTCGTTTTTACCGACGTTTTCCGGTGCACTCTCATTGATATTAACTATAGCTTGGGTACTCATATACAACATATAAAAAAATTGGCTGAGGAGATTTGCGGTTGAAAAAGTTATGAAGAAAATATGATGTTAGAGGACCACACAAAATATTGTGATTTTGCGGTTACATACTAGGAAGATAATTTTTATCAATTGTTCGTAGTCAAATTGTATTATTTTGTTTATAAAACAACAAAAACATATTTGTAATATAATAATAACCATACATAATAATATTTTTATTTTTTTGAAAATAATATTTTGAGATTTATTTTTTTGAAAATAATTTAATTTGTTACTTTACAACTTCTTTGGTATTAAAATTTGTATTTACATTTAATTATAAAAAAACATTTAAATTTTGATTTATTATTATTTGTGGTTAGTTATTATTATTTATATGTATTTTTTTATATAAATTATATGATATGTTAAGTACAATTATCAATACGTTGTATGTGGTAATAAGTAATAAATTATTTATGCAAAAAAAAGAATAAAAAAAAATTAAACATTTTTTATTATTTTTATTTCTTTAAAAGTAAAATATTTTTTATTGTAATTTGAAGCCTCATATAGTATGAATTATTGATACTTAATTTGATCAGTCTATCTCAATTAATAAAAAAGTTACGGATTTTTGATCCGAAGCAGGCCTTTTCGTTCCATAGTGCGACGGCTTCTTCTTCAGGACTTATTTAAAATATTTATCAACATAATAAAGTTATAGCACTCGCTTCGAAACCAATCATATTAAATAGCTTATTAAAATGGAATATTATTTTAATGATTTATTTACTTTAGTCAATAGGTATGACCTAGGCGAAACTATAGTCAATTAATTTGGCCTATGTAAATCAAACTTAAATATTATATAAACAGCATCATATATTTTTCCAAACATATTAAATATTTACAAATCAAAAAAAATATTAACAATGTACCAATAGTTTCTTTCTGGTCTGAAAAATAGCCATTAGGTAAATACAATTATTCCTGATGGTATGGATAACATGTGCTGAGGTAGACATTACATTTATTCCTTTTTGAAAGTAGGTAGGTACCTATATTATTGAAGATGGTTAGGTTAACCTGTACTGAGGTAAGTATTAAATTTATTCGTTTTGGAAAGTATAATATTATTTAATTTTCTTTAATTATTAAGAGTTATAAATTATTTTAAAATCCAGGAATTAACTAAATAACTAAGTGTGTACCATTATTATGTGTCATATTTAATATTTGTGATTTTTTTTTTGCTTATTCATGAGAAAATTCCAATCATATTGTTTTTAAAATAATTATAGATATTCAATCTACTATTATCTTCGTTTACCTACAAATAAATATCCTGTGATTATTTTGTAATGAACAATGAAAAAGTCGTCGTGACTGCCATCTACAATTTTCCTGCCGAAACTTTATCAGCGACGGTTTGCGCCTCAGCTAAATCGTTAGGTACTGAAATTCCCTGAATTGTAGTTCTCTGCTTATTGATTTCATTTCAAAGGGGGAACATTGGATATACCATTCTGTACATCCCAAATTATAATTTCAATCGAATTCATTTCAATATTATCATATTAGTATTGAATTAGCGCTTATTTATTTTCGATAATCATGGGAATATTTCTTGCATATATTCATATACTAGTTGCATGTAACACATGAGATCCAACTGTCGATGGCGATAGTATGCATAATCAAAGAATACATACCAAACTATAAACAACACAAATTAATAAATATTTGAAGATATTTTATTTTCTATATAAAACATGTAGGTATGTTTGTCAGGATAGGATGGTATGGAGGTCAGTCTGTTTTTCCTACACAGAATATGAAAACAGTATGATGGTATGTATGTATGTTTGGAGATTTAAGTATCAAACTATTAAGTCTTCTTACATATTGTGTATAGGCGACTACCATACAAATTGTATGAAGTGATATCGTCACTAAATTCAATTTTTATAAAAATTGTTAAAAAAAATTTGAAATGTGCTGATACAATGTTTATATTTTTTATATAAAATTAAATTATCTAGTTGGGGTGTTTCGGATTTTTTCGATATTTTAAAAAAAAAATGGAAATATAGGCAGTTAAACTCATAAATTTATCATAAAAAAAAATATTTTTCTTAATACAAAATGTTTGAGAAACCCAGGAATTTAAAAAAACTTATTTGAGATTTTGTATTTGTCTATATTTATACCAATTTTCAGCTTTCTAGCTTTTATGGTTTCTGAGATATATGGAAAAATAAAGTAAAAATTCAAAAGTTGATAACCCCTGACTGAAACAAAAATTCACAATTCTGAGTATCAAAGTTTTGTAGGCCTATAACTGTTTATATATTCTGAAAATTTGGGCTCTGTAAATTGATCGTATCAAAAGTTATAAGGGGGGGGGGACGCACCCACACACAGACACACACACACACACAAAACTCACATAAAATGTTCTACTCCGAATTCTGAGTAAATCCATGTATGGGAACATATATTCTGCGAGGCCTCTATTTGGTGTTATTAGCATGTAAAAAGTCAACTACACCATACAAAATTTTCCTTCGTACACACATCTTGGCTTAATAATGTCGATTCATTAAGAGAATTGAATTCTCATGAACGAATCGATAGTTGGATTATCCTACACAGTAAGTAAGTACTGTAAAATTATGTTTTTTTAATAGTTTTTTCAAAGAATACCTATATACAATATGGTAGGTTAAAGACTCTTTTAACGAAGAAAAATATCTGCACTATTTATTTAATTTAAGAATAAAAGACTACAATAAATTAAATGTTATTGTTATATTTGACAAAATAGTTCCGTCGTCATCGTTTATTATTAGTTACCTAAAATTACTAAAACATACACATGTAAATAGTAGATTATGTTTGAAATGAAAGATATTGTTTGTTGAAAGATATCGAAAGATAAGATAAAAAACATAAAGAAATGCATAATAGCAAAAATTTCGTCATTGAATCTTGAACCTAAAACATATCTGGTGCAAAAAATTAAACTAATTTATCCAAAAGTCAAAACAGGGGAGTTAACGATACTTCATTAAATGAATAAAGTCATAAGTAAATTTGTCTGTCACGCTGTGCAAAAGTGCGCCAGTTAACGTTTTATCTTAACAATAATAATTGTTACAACAGTCCGCCGTTTGACACGTTTCGCCCTGGGGCATTTTCAAACGCGGACTATTTAGCACGCACTCTGACATTCTCATCATTAATCATATCACCAATAACAATGCTAACTAAAATGTAGGGTGATCTTAAACAACGACGTTTTTAAAGCCTATTTGTGTCGCATGCCATCTTATTTTATAATGTCACTGTCACGCCTCATCAACATTCGGGTATCGTCTGTTGTTTCACACTGATTTTTACTCCTCACTAACCCAAAGGGATATAGTGGGGAGCTATGATTTCGCAATTGTTAAGAGTATTTTTTTATTGTAGATCATCAACTAGCATCATGCTGAGATTGAATTCTGAAAGTTTCATCACAATGTATCTGTGTATGTGTATTCTATGTGCTGTGTGCTATGTACAGCGTGTTTATTTTACTTTATCGATTATTGACTAAAGTAGGTAGGTACCTACTCGTTGGATTATTTTCAAATTTTGTAAATTTGTATATCTAATGCTCGCTTATACCCCGTTAGATTTTAAATTATATCTGAATAGTGGTTCTCAATTTTTTTAAATGTCAAATATTTTAAAGTGACCCCAAGCTCTGGATTTTTATTTTTAAATTGGTAAAATGGTACTTACCTACATCACTTACATAAAATGGCATTGAAGACTTATCAAGATTTCATAGTAAAATATTTAAACAAAAAATAATTACACACACTTATTCATGAAAATGCAGAATATTTTCTATACGAAATTTGATTATTTTATGACTTGTTAGTGAGGAGTTTAGCGTAGGTCACAACCCACTCGTTTTTTAATAGTAACAAAACTTCATGTTAAAATTAACTGAACTATAATGACTACAAAACATTTGATTTTGTGCAAACAAATGTTTTGTGCACACAGCCAAACAGTACAGTCATAAATAGATAAACCTTTACTACTGATAACAAAGGTTTGGCTAATACGCAGGTAGCCAGATCGGTTGTCAAAATATTTTTTCAGTGCAAGCTTCATACATGTTCCTTTTTACTCGTCATCACTACCCCAATAGTAGGATGTTATGAATTCGCAATTTTTAAGGTTATTTAATTCATTGCAGATTAACAACTAGCATCATGCTGAGTTTGTATTCTGAATGTTTGAAAGTATGGAAAATTATCGTCATTTTCACAATATGAAAAAATAATTATCAAACTAAAAATTCAAACAGAACAAACACAATTAAGATAATTTAACTTTTTTTTTACTTTGTATTATTTTTCTTACTCCTCTATTTTATTTTTTTTATCAATTTTTTCTCACTAAGTAAGTATTGTACCAATTTAACTTAGATACTTCACGTTGCTCGGGTTGGTTGGAAGAAATTGCCTTATGGCAATAAACCTGCCTTTGTACACATGTACATAAATTATATAAATAAATAAATAATATTTCAAAAATAGTTCTAAAAAAATTGTCGGTTATTTCGCGAATATCAAAGCAAGAAACAAGAAATTTAGAAAATAAGGATCTTATTCTAATATATTTTCTATAATGTGAAATATTATGACGTGAAAATATGTAATAACCGTTGTAAATATGATTTATATGCCCGAACATGTTCATATTTACAATATTTATAAAAAAATATTATTGAAGGCCCTTACTTAGTCTTTGCACGAGAGCACAAAATGTCATGCTGGACCATTGTGTACGCCGTACACTTTCCGCCACACACAGATCATCATAAGATAACTCATGTTCGGTATACAATACGTCTAATTCAGTTACTTTTTGAACTAAAATAGGAACTAAAACTAAAATCTACAAAAATAGTGCACCTTGAACTTAAATTGTCGATGGCTCAGACTACGCATGCGTACTGCGCACTGTTCGGCCATGTATATTTATGTCATGTCACCGTGATGTCGCCTAACCTAACATTTCAACTGATCTGCACTAATATTATTTGGTTTTTGTTTTCAACATCATCCATTTTTATTTGTTTCCGTACACAACTGGTGTTTTCAACTTAATAAATATCCCGTAATGCTGTGAAAATAACTAGTACGCTTCCAATTAGGTGTGAACAAAAATTAGGAACGTTTTGACAGTTGATTCGACTAAAATGTGTTAAATAGAATAGGGAATTGAACTTATTTGTGACTTACTTGGAGTAAGAATGTTCCTGTTTCAGCGTTATAAAATATCAACTTTGACTAAGTGGAATAGAAACGCACCTATTATAGCCGGAGCGTTCTTAAAAAGTTATAGAATCGGACGTATGGTCTTCGTGATACCCTTTCAGGAAACGCTGTAAAAATACGCCTCAAAATCGCATAATAATAATACCTCGCCCCTTTAACAAGTGGTGGAGAGAATAATAATATGATAACGATCGCAGTCGGGTATAAAAGATTGTAATGTTATAAAGTTTGAAAATTTCACTTATAAATTTGTTCGTCATTAATTTGTATATAGGCTTGAGGTTTAATGGTAAAGAACGAACGGTGCCTAATGTAATGGTATAGGCACACGACACCTCTAGGTACTGACTCCTCTCGCCTTTTTTCAAAACGAAGGTTATTAATCGTCAAAAGTATGAAGAGTGATAGATAAAGTTACAATATCCCTCGTTATGGATTCCTTAACAAGGGAAAATGGTAAATTTCCCTTTCTGCATTTGGGAAATCATATTATAAACCAGAATACTGTGACCAATAATTCTAATCTTATTTTTGACAAAATTTAACTTGCTAAAAAATAATCAAGTTGACTAAAACCGCACAAAGGAGACATTATTCATTAGAAGATGATTCTGGAGAGACCATGTAGCCAGGATGAACGGTGAAAGACTTGCATACACTTCAGCAAACGAGAAAACGTTATTCGGTGGAGTAGATCTAAAAGAAGATTCTGGAGTAACCATAATGCAGCTAGGATGAACGGTGACAGACTTGCACACACTGCAGCTTACGAGATCCCATCTGGTCATTGTCCGGCTGGAAGACCACCTAAGAGATGGAAGGACAGTTGGACTTCATCATCGTAGGAAGCATAGTTTCTGCATTACAGACCAATAGATCTATCAAAAGAGAAGGATAAGGTTAAAAACGCCGTGCCATTGGTGTGGATTCGTTTGAATGCTGCGAAGGCGTCTCCAAATTCGATTCTCATCAAAGGATATTTTTATCCATATTAAAAAATCTCACGTTTATCTATGTTGAAAACACTGGATACTTATCAAAGATATTGGCTAGTTTCAACTGGGAATGCTAATGGAATGCCTATTGTTTCAGAGACCGAGGCCTTATTCCCGTTCACGTGTAATATTTTGCGATAAGTTCCGCTAATCTTTACGTATCACAGAATGTAAAGTGAAAGTTACGTATCAGGAGCTGTCATTCATAACTATAATCTGTGAAACGAACGAATGTGTGTACGCGTCGCTTTATGTCTTTACACAAAACTTAACACCACCTCGATATGCCGCATAAAACATTGCGAATAAATTGAAATTCACCTGTCGAATACGTATTTCGCTCCAATCAGAATACCGACAACATTTAAAATTGCTGGTGGAACCTCGGTGCTGAACTTTAAGAGAAGTGATAACGATGACGATATATAGTATATAAGAGTGGAAGCACTATTCTTAGCCGGTGCCTCACAACAATAAACCCACTTTATATATTTTTTTATTTCTAAGTAGGTATATAATTTAAATTAATTATATAACGATACACAGCTGCATCTTTTCATGACTCTAATGACAAACACGACATTCGGACAAAGACATTACTACTATTTAGCCAAGAAAAATTTTAGGTAGTTGGTGAAACGTTTGAAACTTAAGAAAACAATAGATACATGGATTTAAAAACAAGGGCATAATTCACTGCAGAAACATGAACAATAACAGTAACAATAAAATAACAATAGCTAAAATATTTATTTTATAATAGAATAAAACATGCTTTTTTTGTGATATAATTTATCATGCGTTATTTTCTGCCACCACAGAGCAGGCTCAGACTAGTGAGGTAGTAGAGTAGGTATATACAAAAAAAATGTTATATAATATTTTTAATTGTATTTATAACTTATATTTATTCTTCGTGTATTGCGAATTTAAATAAAAAAAAATCTTAACATTTGGTCATCAAAGAACACAAAAATAAAACATCATTATAATCACGAATCAAACAACTTCTTACTTCGCCTTGTTGGTAGGATTACAAGCAAAGAATAATGCGGTTAATAAAGTTAAAGGTGAGATGATGAGAGAGTATACATTTAACTTGGAATAAGACGAAGATGGATGGAGTTATGAAACGAGGGGAAACTTGATATTATTATTTCTGATCGAATGGCGAATTGAAGGAAGAATTTAACATTCTGATTCTTCATTCTTTAACGAATCTGTTGATAAGAATTATTATTTCTTTTGATCTTGGGAAAGAAAATTTCGTCTGTGACTCCAGTTTCACAACTCTATAATAATCTGTATAATACCTATTGGGCATAAATTTACATCATGTTCAACCATATTTTCGAATTGTCTATATACTTGTGAGATGCTGACGATCATCTTATCTGCTCAGCTCGAAGGGATGGGTGATTATACTATTCACAATCGCCCATTTTATAATGTAAGGTATGTATAACTGCCACAACCTTCCTTTCACTCTTTTTGTCCTTTTTATTCTGAATTTTGAGTACCTACTTAATTCTAAATAGCAATTTGTTTTACACTGTGCAGCTTAAAAAGATAATGTAATATCCGCAAACAAAATTGGTCTATGATATATTGTTAAAATTGAATTTGTTGTAATATTTGTTTGTATGACTGTATGTTTGTTAGGTTTAAATAAAATAAAATAAAATAACTAGAAATGCATTTTCCACATAACATACGTTCCCCAATCTTTTCTAAAAATATTTAACTATCTATTAAGCGTGGTCTAATTTATATTTAAAAAAACTTTTAAACAGTATTGGCTAGTTTATCGCCAAATAGTATTCTTTTTGTTTCCAGCTTTCAGATTCTTATCAGTGATTCCATATTTGCATGAGAAATAATTTAAAATCAATCACTCCTATGATGAGAATCAAATCCAGGACAACGCCTCAAGAACCAAATGACTAACCACTATGCCATAGGGTTTAGCTGCTGTATTCGTGTATTAGAGAATTAATTGTATAGCAGTGACATTAGATCGGCCATTAGATAGTTTAGATGGGTCGATGGCAGAGCGGTTAGCGCGCTGGGCTAGTAATCCAGTGGTCGCGAATTCGAATCCTGCCTCGACCGATTTCGTTCACCCATAGCACAAGCATTTATGCAACGTAGGAATACGTATATATACTTGTATAACAAGGATCATCATCATCATCAGCCTGTGTTTGCCCACTGCAGGACATAGGCCTTCCCTCTCCTTCTCCACTCATCTCGTTCCTGTGCGACTTCCATCCACTGTGGCCCAACAAATCTTTTTATGTCGTCCATCCATCTATTAGGTGGTCGCCCTTGTGGTCTCTTGTCGCCTCTCGGTCTCCACTCCACCAGTCTTTTAGTCCATCTATTATCGGTCATTCTTGATAGGTGTCCTGCCCATCTCCACTTCTGCATGGCTATTCTCTCAACCACATCAGACAGTTTGGTCTGACTGCATATCCAGTCATTCCTCTTCCTGTCTTCTAGTTTTGTTGCCAACATTATTCTTTCTATTTTCCTTTGTGCTACACGCAGCTTGTTGGCAGACAATTTGGTTAAAGTGGTTGTTTCCATGCCATAAGTGAATACTGGCAGAATGCACTGGTCAAACACCCTTGACTTCAGGGAATTCGGTATGGGGCTACGAAAGGTGTTATCGAGTTTCTATATATAGTCATCTTATGTCCAAGGTATATATAGTGATCAACCTCTTCCACTGGAAGGCAATTGCTTGTGTCTAAGTTTGTCATTATTTTCGTTTTCTTGACATTCATTTTTAAACCAATTGAAGCAGATACCTATACCTTCCTGTTGGCTGATCGACATTCTCCGAGATTAATACAATATCATCGGCGAATCGCAAATATAACAAGGATATGTTCATTACTCTTATATCTATATATAAGAGTAATGATATATTGTTTTATTTAAATGAACATAACAAGGATATGTTCATTACACTTATATCTATATATAAGAGTAATGATATATTGTTTTATTTAAATGAACATAACAAGGATATGTTCATTACACTTATATCTATATATAAGAGTAATGATATATTGTTTTATTTAAATGAACATAACAAGGATATGTTCATTACACTTATATCTATATATAAGAGTAATGATATATTGTTTTATTTAAATGAACATAACAAGGATATGTTCATTACACTTATATCTATATATAAGAGTAATGATATATTGTTTTATTTAAATGAACATAACAAGGATATGTTCATTACACTTATATCTATATATAAGAGTAATGATATATTGTTTTATTTAAATGAACATAACAAGGATATGTTCATTACACTTATATCTATATATAAGAGTAATGATATATTGTTTTATTTAAATGAACATAACAAGGATATGTTCATTACACTTATATCTATATATAAGAGTAATGATATATTGTTTTATTTAAATGAACATAACAAGGATATGTTCATTACACTTATATCTATATATAAGAGTAATGATATATTGTTTTATTTAAATGAACATAACAAGGATATGTTCATTACACTTATATCTATATATAAGAGTAATGATATATTGTTTTATTTAAATGAACATAACAAGGATATGTTCATTACACTTATATCTATATATAAGAGTAATGATATATTGTTTTATTTAAATGAACATAACAAGGATATGTTCATTACACTTATATCTATATATAAGAGTAATGATATATTGTTTTATTTAAATGACCATAACAAGGATATGTTCATTACACTTATATCTATATATAAGAGTAATGATATATTGTTTTATTTAAATGAACATAACAAGGATATGTTCATTACACTTATATCTATATATAAGAGTAATGATATATTGTTTTATTTAAATGAACATTACAAGGATATGTTCATTACACTTATATCTATATATAAGTGTAATGATATATTGTTTTATTTAAATGAACATAACAAGGATATGTTCATTACACTTATATCTATAAATGAACATAACAAGGATATGTTCATTACACTTATATCTATATATAAGTGTAATGATATATTGTTTTATTTAAATGAACATAACAAGGATATGTTCATTACACTTATATCTATATATAAGAGTAATGATATATTGTTTTATTTAAATGAACATAACAAGGATATGTTCATTACACTTATATCTATATATAAGAGTAATGATATATTGTTTTATTTAAATGAACATAACAAGGATATGTTCATTACACTTATATCTATATATAAGTGTAATGATATATTGTTTTATTTAAATGAACATAACAAGGATATGTTCATTACACTTATATCTATATATAAGAGTAATGATATATTGTTTTATTTAAATGAACATAACAAGGATATGTTCATTACACTTATATCTATATATAAGAGTAATGATATATTGTTTTATTTAAATGAACATAACAAGGATATGTTCATTACACTTATATCTATATATAAGAGTAATGATATATTGTTTTATTTAAATGAACATAACAAGGATATGTTCATTACACTTATATCTATATATAAGAGTAATGATATATTGTTTTATTTAAATGAACATAACAAGGATATGTTCATTACACTTATATCTATATATAAGAGTAATGATATATTGTTTTATTTAAATGAACATAACAAGGATATGTTCATTACACTTATATCTATATATAAGAGTAATGATATATTGTTTTATTTAAATGACCATAACAAGGATATGTTCATTACACTTATATCTATATATAAGAGTAATGATATATTGTTTTATTTAAATGAACATAACAAGGATATGTTCATTACACTTATATCTATATATAAGAGTAATGATATATTGTTTTATTTAAATGAACATTACAAGGATATGTTCATTACACTTATATCTATATATAAGTGTAATGATATATTGTTTTATTTAAATGAACATAACAAGGATATGTTCATTACACTTATATCTATAAATGAACATAACAAGGATATGTTCATTACACTTATATCTATATATAAGTGTAATGATATATTGTTTTATTTGAATGAACATAACAAGGATATGTTCATTACACTTATATCTATATATAAGAGTAATGATATATTGTTTTATTTAAATGAACATAACAAGGATATGTTCATTACACTTATATCTATATATAAGTGTAATGATATATTGTTTTATTTAAATGAACATAACAAGGATATGTTCATTACACTTATATCTATATATAAGAGTAATGATATATTGTTTTATTTAAATGAACATAACAAGGATATGTTCATTACACTTATATCTATATATAAGAGTAATGATATATTGTTTTATTTAAATGAACATAACAAGGATATGTTCATTACACTTATATCTATATATAAGAGTAATGATATATTGTTTTATTTAAATGAACATAACAAGGATATGTTCATTACACTTATATCTATATATAAGTGTAATGATATATTGTTTTATTTAAATGAACATAACAAGGATATGTTCATTACACTTATATCTATATATAAGAGTAATGATATATTGTTTTATTTAAATGACCATAACAAGGATATGTTCATTACACTTATATCTATATATAAGAGTAATGATATATTGTTTTATTTAAATGAACATAACAAGGATATGTTCATTACACTTATATCTATATATAAGAGTAATGATATATTGTTTTATTTAAATGAACATTACAAGGATATGTTCATTACACTTATATCTATATATAAGTGTAATGATATATTGTTTTATTTAAATGAACATAACAAGGATATGTTCATTACACTTATATCTATAAATGAACATAACAAGGATATGTTCATTACACTTATATCTATATATAAGTGTAATGATATATTGTTTTATTTAAATGAACATAACAAGGATATGTTCATTACACTTATATCTATATATAAGAGTAATGATATATTGTTTTATTTAAATGAACATAACAAGGATATGTTCATTACACTTATATATATATATATATAAGAGTAATGATATATTGTTTTATTTAAATGAACATAACAAGGATATGTTCATTACACTTATATCTATATATAAGAGTAATGATATATTGTTTTATTTAAATGAACATAACAAGGATATGTTCATTACACTTATATCTATATATAAGTGTAATGATATATTGTTTTATTTAAATGAACATAACAAGGATATGTTCATTACACTTATATCTATATATAAGAGTAATGATATATTGTTTTATTTAAATGAACATAACAAGGATATGTTCATTACACTTATATCTATATATAAGAGTAATGATATATTGTTTTATTTAAATGAACATAACAAGGATATGTTCATTACACTTATATCTATATATAAGAGTAATGATATATTGTTTTATTTAAATGAACATAACAAGGATATGTTCATTACACTTATATCTATATATAAGAGTAATGATATATTGTTTTATTTAAATGAACATAACAAGGATATGTTCATTACACTTATATCTATATATAAGAGTAATGATATATTGTTTTATTTAAATGAACATAACAAGGATATGTTCATTAAAATGTACAAATTATTTGTCTATTTTTTACTTATTTATTTATTCATTTATTTATTATTTCTTTATTTATTTATTTTTTTTCTTTGTTTATTTATATTTTATTTATTTGTTTATTTATTTATTTGTTTATTTTTATTTATTTATGTTTTTTTTATTTATTTCTTTATTTATTTCTGTATTCATTTATAATATAGTTATTTATTTTATTATTTTTTATTTTTTTATTTATTTATTTATATTTAATTTTTTTGTTTATTTTTTTATTTATTTCTTTATTTATTTCTCTATTCATTTATATACTTATTTATTTATTTCTCTATTCATTTATATACTTATTTATTTATTTCTCTATTTATTTGTATATTTATTTATTTCATATAAATATACAAATAAATAAGAAAAAAATAAGTCTCTGCGATTCCAAAATGATTTTAAAATACCCAAATGTAATACAGGACAATTACAAAACAACTACATTTATTTGGGAATAAAATTTTTCAATTGCCTCCCAAATGAATTAAAGCAGATAAAAGAATTTAGAAAATTTAAACATAAATTAAAATTGCACTTAACTTTCTAAAATAGTAGTTTTCGATTTTGTTGTTTTGATTTGTTTCAATTTCCAGTATTTTCTTTTTTTATTTTTGAATTTGTGTTTTGATATATTTGAATCGTCTATAATTCTATATTACTCATTTTTCAATTATTTTCATGTTTTTCTTTTTTTTGGTTTGAATATGTATTCTGATATGTTTTCTCATTTGAGTATTCTTCTTTTTCATTTATTTTCAATCTTTTTTTTGATATTTATTTGATTTTTTTTTGTTCATGTATGATTTGTTTTAATTACTTTTACTTTTATGTTGACTTTGCTTTGTATTGATATATTTTTTTTTAAGTGCTTCCCTCATCAAGCACAAGATTGTAATCTTTTTGATGAGGTACTGCAGGGAAAAATATGTAAGAATATTATTACTAGTGAATTTATATATTGATTTTGTATTATAAAATATATTAAAAATAAAAAAAATAAAAAAAATATTCATTTATTTAGGTAACGCCCTAAATGAGTTTTTTCATAATTATAAAATTAATACATAAATTTATGGATATAAGAGTAATGAAGTTGTTTAAATACATATTCGGCATATTTTATTTTATTTTGTCTTCGAGGCACCGGCTAAGAATAGTGTTTCCACTCGTTTCTATAATAATCGTTTTAAGGTCTCCCCATAAGAGACGAATAATCGACAATACATACCTACAACAAACAAAAAAAAACATGTCGCATAATTCAGCAATGAGGTTCACCACCTTACTTAATTTAATGCATTTTTATAGATGAGAAGAGACTGGTGTCCTGGTGTGTGGGGATAAACGTATGTGTCGTGCTTCCTTTAATAAGATAATGCGCACCCGCACACCTTTCGCTACTTATCCTATATTATGGGTATGAATGAATGAATGCATTTTATTGATTAATTACACGATGACGTGAGATGTGATATCATAGATTTTTATTATAATATACTCCAGATGTAGTACCTACCTACTCCGTAAAAATGACATGGAATATCGCGCGTTTGACGTTTTGGTTGGCAACATATTTCAGTGTTCCTTACATTTCAACACATCCTAGATAACTGTTCTCTAAACCTAACTAATTAAAATGCTTTTTAGATAAATATATCCGAAAACAATTCACATAATTCGTTATTCTCTATAGAAAAACGATGTGGTCTGGAACCAAAACGTCAAAAATCCCCCGGAAAAATGACTCACTTCGATTCATACAAAATTTGTTAACTACGACATCTAGTATATTATAGTACCTAAAAATATATGTGTGATATATACCTACCTTAGTAAATAGACACCTTACAATACCATTTATAATTTTAATTTCAATAAATTTAAAAATCAACTTAGGTACCTATCTATTATAATATGACACCTTCATATCTTCGAGGGTTCAATCTATGCTTCAGAGGTTGATATCACCAAAGCTGAAATTGCAAATTTTAATCCGATGACAAAGTAATCTCTTCACTTTTTTTGCTTATAAACGTCAAGAACAAAGGCTTTTGAAAAAAACACATCAAGAATATTTTATTAATTATTATTCAGAAACGAAGCACATTTTGCAATAGGTAGGTATTAATGGATGATTTCTCTCCTATCATTGAGAAACTTGGAAGAGACACATATAGATAAAACAGTGAAGAGATGGCTGAAGTGAATATACATAAGAATAAGGGATACTTTGTAAGATCAGATGATATCAATATTGGTAAATATGCCTGTAGGTATATATTAGGTATATAAATACAATATTCATTTAAGACCCTTGTTAACGCATATGACCTTGGGCATAGGGGATGCAGTAGCAGTATTCACATGAAGCCAAAAATCTTGGCTTTCATATGAATATTATATTCAAAACCTAATATTTTTTGTCTGTTTTATTTAAATCATACTACAAGATTAAAAATTGAACCGTATGTAGATACGATGCTTGACAGGGCCACAAATGAACAACGATTAAATTTTCGACATTTCTCAATTTTCCTTCAGGGTTTGCCTAGTCCGAAGGTTTTAGGCACGCCCCTGACGGGATGTACCCAAATATGCACACTTATTACCTTCAAATATAATATGGAACACGTAGGTACTAATAATAAATTTAGTGTTTTTATAATAGCAAGAATAGTAATTAAAAAATAAAACGAATGGGTTTTGGCCAACGCTATACTCTTATATTAAATCGCAAGTCACTCCAAAAAGTATTAAAATTTGGTATGGAATATTTTCAACATTTTTTTAAAATGAGGTTTTACAATATTTTTTTATTTAATTATTTTGTTACGAAAACTTGTTATTTCTTTAATGCCATTTTATGAAAGTGATGTGCCTTTTCACCAATTTGTATATTACAATTTCAAATTTTAAGTTTCCTGAGCTTGGGATCAATTTGAAATATTTATTTTATTTTATTAAAAAAAGTAAGATGAAAATAAATGCCCTAAGGTGGTTCGGCCACATAGAAAGAATGAGTGATGACGGTCTGACAAAAAAAGTGTACAAGGCTGATAAAAGAGGATCGAAAAGTAGAGGTCGGCCAAGAAAAAGTTGGCACGATCACATAAATGGGATTTTGAAAGATGGTGATGTTAGAAGTAAGAATAATAGAAGAGCGTGTATGAGACGATGTATGGACGTGAATGAAGCGAGGAATGTGTGTCAAGAGAGAGGAGTCTGGCGTTCGGTTCTCTCTGCCTACCCCGAATAGGGAAATGGCGTGATGGTATGGTATTAAAAAAAGGGTACATCGACAGACATCCAGCTTACAATTTTCATAAAAAGAAAATAATATTGGTTATTATTATGAGTGCTGGATGTCCAATTATGGATGCACACAAAAAAATGAGAAACACTATTCACATATCCTTCAAAATATAATGGAGTCTAAGCGAGATTAGATATACATATTTACAAAATTTGAAAATAATGGAACAAGTACTTTACTCTATAATTGATAAAGTAAAATAAACACGCCGTACCTACATAGCACACACACACACACAGATACACTTTCAGAATGTGATGAAACTTTCAGAATACAATCTCAGCATGATACTCGTTGATAATCCGCACTAAAAAAATACCCTTAAAAATTGCGAAATCATAGCTCCCCACTATATCCCCTTGGGTTAGTGAGGAGTAGATAGGTAAAAATAAACAGTCAGTAGATTTTCATATTCTCTTTCGAATGAAGTAAAAATCTACTTCATATGCCTTGTAGTTTGTTTTTGAGATATTAACAATTAAAATACTTCATATGCCTTGTAGTTTGTTTTTGAGATATTAACAATTAAAATACTTCATATGCCTTGTAGTTTGTTTTTGAGATATTAACAATTAAAATACTTCATATGCCTTGTAGTTTGTTTTTGAGATATTAACAATTAAAATACTTCATAAGCCTTGTAGTTTGTTTTTGAGATATTAACAATTAAAATACTTCATATGCCTTGTAGTTTGTTTTTGAGATATTAACAATTAAAAAACTTCATATGCCTTGTAGTTTGTTTTTGAGATATTAACAATTAAAATACTTCATATGCCTTGTAGTTTGTTTTTGAGATATTAACAATTAAAATACTTCATATGCCTTGTAGTTTGTTTTTGAGATATTAACAATTAAAATACTTCATATGCCTTGTAGTTTGTTTTTGAGATATTAACAATTAAAATACTTCATATGCCTTGTAGTTTGTTTTTGAGATATTAACAATTAAAATACTTCATATGCCTTGTAGTTTGTTTTTGAGATATTAACAATTAAAATACTTCATATGCCTTGTAGTTTGTTTTTGAGATATTAACAATTAAAATACTTCATATGCCTTGTAGTTTGTTTTTGAGATATTAACAATTAAAATACTTCATATGCCTTGTAGTTTGTTTTTGAGATATTAACAATTAAAATACTTCATATGCCTTGTAGTTTGTTTTTGAGATATTAACAATTAAAATACTTCATATGCCTTGTAGTTTGTTTTTGAGATATTAACAATTAAAATACTTCATATGCCTTGTAGTTTGTTTTTGAGATATTAACAATTAAAATACTTCATATGCCTTGTAGTTTGTTTTTGAGATATTAACAATTAAAATACTTCATATGCCTTGTAGTTTGTTTTTGAGATATTAACAATTAAAATACTTCATATGCCTTGTAGTTTGTTTTTGAGATATTAACAATTAAAATACTTCATATGCCTTGTAGTTTGTTTTTGAGATATTAACAATTAAAATACTTCATATGCCTTGTAGTTTGTTTTTGAGATATTAACAATTAAAATACTTCATATGCCTTGTAGTTTGTTTTTGAGATATTAACAATTAAAATACTTCATATGCCTTGTAGTTTGTTTTTGAGATATTAACAATTAAAATACTTCATATGCCTTGTAGTTTGTTTTTAGATATTAACAATTAAAATTAAAAATAGGGTTTTATTAAAACTAACTTTTTAAAGAAATTCAAATTCCACAAAATTTACGCAAAAGATGTAAAAATAAACTCTCCTTTATTTCAAAGACTTATCTTTTGAAGGTTCTAGAGAAAGGTTTTCATACTTTACTATATAACATACTACACCCGTATGAAAAATATACACGTCAACTAGGTAGATAGGTATTCATTTTTTAGAAAATTTATTTTGTCAAATAAATAGGTATGTACATTTTAATATAATATGCTGAATAATAAATATGAATACCCAATACCTTTGATTTTCTTTGAAGCGTAGGTACCTACCTATAAAAAAATAAAAAAATAATATTATCAACTAATTTTTCTTTCATACGTAGGTATATGAATAAAATCATTGCGTTAAATATATTTATGGACATACTTAATATCTCAATAGAGAAGAAGTTAGAATAGGTACCTATATATTTATAGGAAAACCGGGAAATAATACCTAAACTGCAATGAATATAGGGATAGGTTGATCGACATCGACTCTTACCAGAGAATCATGGCACAAAATAATAATAAAATGTTTGCGTATAGGTATGTATATAATATATGTATATAAAATATTAAAATGCAATCTGTCAGCTAAAAACTTAACTAAAGCTATTAATACTTGGGCAATACCGATATTGACATATTCTTTTGGAATTATTAAATGGTCAAAAACAGATTTAGATAGTTTAGAAAGAACAATTAGAACGCGTTTAACTAAATTTCGTTGTCATCATCCTAATTCCGCGATTGAACGAATCAATTTGCCTAGGAATTTAGGAGGTAGGGGTATAATAAAAATAACATCGTTTCATAATAATCAAATCGAATCGCTAAAAACTTTCTTTCACAAAAAATCTGATAGTTCTTTAATGCATAAAGTAATCTGTGAGGCGGACAAAAATTTAACAACATTAAATTTAAATTACGAGAATGCCAATAACAATATTATAAATATTAATGACGACCTTCTAAATTCGTGGCTAAATAAAATAATTCATTCTATACATCCAAAATTTCTCAACCAACCTTATGTTGACAAAATTTGGTCAAACAAATGGTTGAGTATTGGTGATTTGGACGCGGATTTAGAAGGTTTTATAATAGCAATTCAGGATAGAGTAATAACAACTAAAAATTATCAAAAATATATAATAAAAGACATAAATGTAGTTGATGATAGTTGTAGGAAATGTTTGGCTTTTCCGGAAACAATCGATCATATAATATCGGGCTGTTCTTTTCTCGCGCAATCAGAATATACATTTAGACATAACCAAGTAGCAAAAATAATACATCAAAATTTAGCTATTAAATATAAATTAATTGACGCGATAAACATAAAACCATATTATGAATATGATCCGATTTCATTTTTAGAAAATAATAATATTTCGATTTATTACGATAAAACAATATTAACTGACCGGTCAATTCAACATAACAGACCCGATTTAATAATACATGATAAAATTAAAAAAATAACATATATTTGCTACGTGGCTATTCCAAATTCTAGTAATATTATAAAAACTTTTGATGAAAAAATTAGAAAATACACCGCTTTAGGTAATGAGATTAAAAGACTTTGGCATTTTCGTAAAATAATAATATTACCGTTCATTATTTCAGCCACTGGCATTATTCCAAAATCGTTAATCCGTTATTTAGAAATTATAGATTTATCAAAAAATTTAATAATAAAAATGCAAAAAACGGTAATTATGAATACATGTAGAATCGTTAAAGATTTTTTAAACGTTAATATTCGGGAATCAGTAGGGTTGTTAGGTAGTATAGAGACCTCCTCAGAGCCTAATCCTTTGATATGTTAAGTATCTGGATGGGTGAACTATTCCCAATTGAAAGCTTGATGATGCGTTTGTTGCATTTTATTTTGCTCTTTTAAATAATTTACAATAGACCCATTGATCTGCTAATTCTTTTGAGGAAGTGTATAATGGTAATAATAATAATTGAGTGTTATTATTTGTAGTGCTTAATTGTTATTAATATCATTAGTAAATCGGCCAGCGCCGTATAAAATTATGTACCTACTTATTTTACATTAAGTAAATAAACTGAAAATAACTTACATAAACTGTAATTCTTCTTTCTCTAACATAAAAATTATATAAGAATGAATCGCCACTTGGCAATAAAATCACCACTAGCATATAAAGGATTAACACAATTCAATATGATACAACTTCATATGAGTATTTATTTATTTGTTTGTCTGTACGGCTAGAATCCTTTTATAATAAAAATATATACAGTAGTTACAAAAACATAGTACAGCACAGTAGTTTATGAAATGTATGCATTTTTTATTTGCACAGGTATACGTAAGTCAAAATTAAGCGCCACTGATGAAATACTTAAACCAAAAAGTCTTAACCGATCTAATTTGACCCCATTTGTCACAGACATTTAAGGGTTGTATTTAATTACGCTCATCCATGTCATCAACAAACGAAAACAAACACAGTTTTTCAACATTTACATAATACCTAAGTTATAAAACAATTTGAGAATATTCTGTCTTCCATATATCTATTCATCATTTTTTGATTGATCAACTCAAATATTTACGCTTAAATATTGTATAATCATGAATCTCCTATAATGCATATTCCTTCTTGGTCTCATGACTGAGGATGATGGATACCCTCAATCACCCGCCGAATGGTCCGTTTCCATGTCCATGTCATGGTCCGTGAGCGACCTTGCCAAACTCGCGCTTCTCGAGGTTATTTTTGGAGCCCTTCTATCAATGAGTCCAAAATACTGATTCGCTGAAGGCAGATAATTGGCGATACTTTATCCGCAGCTCATTTAGTGTGGACAATGGACTTATTGGGTCGTCTAGCAGTCCATGGCATTCGCTACATACTTCTTTTACTCATATTTTGTCTCTAAACTCACTTCATGTTTATTCATTAATTTTGATTAATGTCATCTCTCTCTCTTTCCCTTAGCGCTTTTGTCCCGTTTCTATCGGGGTACGCTTTGACCATGATCCTGGAATTGGCGAGTCTGGTTATTACATTGAAGCGACTGCCATCTGACCTTCGTAACCCTTAGAAAGGGGAACCAGACAAATTGGATCATGGCTACACATAGCTAGTGATATAAATCCGCACATAGATTTTTTAAAAATCCAGAGGTGCGTGCCCCGCCTGGATTCGAACCGTCGACCTCACGAATGTGAGGCGACGACCTTACCGCTGGGCTATCACCGCTCCTTTTTTACCTTTGATGGCACCTTTGATTAATGTCATCTATATCTAATATTCATTGAAATGTAATATCTAGAATAATACCGTCAATATCACTCATCTTTTGTCTCTAAACTCACTTCATGTTTATCTATTTATTTTGATAAATGACATCCATGTCTAATATTCAGTAAAATGTAATATCTAGAATAATATTGTCCATATTACTCATATTTTGTATCTAAACTCACTTCATGTTTATTAATTTATTTTGATAAATGACATCCATGTGTAATATTCAGTGAAATGTAATATCTAGAATAATACTGTCAATATCACTCATCTTTTGTCTCTAAACTCACTTCATGTTTATCTATTTATTTTGATAAATGACATCCATGTCTAATATTCAGTAAAATGTAATATCTAGAATAATATTGTCCATATTACTCATATTTTGTCTCTAAACTCACTTCATGTTTATTAATTTATTTTGATAAATGACATCCATGTGTAATATTCAGTGAAATGTAATATCTAGAATAATACTGTCAATATCACTCATCTTTTGTCTCTAAACTCACTTCATGTTTATCTATTTATTTTGATAAATGACATCCATGTCTAATATTCAGTAAAATGTAATATCTAGAATAATATTGTCCATATTACTCATATTTTGTCTCTAAACTCACTTCATGTTTATTAATTTATTTTAATAAATGACATCCATGTCTAATATTCAGTAAAATGTAATATCTAGAATAATATTGTCCATATTACTCATATTTTGTCTCTAAACTCACTTCATGTTTATTAATTTATTTTGATAAATGACATCCATGTGTAATATTCAGTGAAATGTAATATCTAGAATAATACTGTCAATATCACTCATCTTTTGTCTCTAAACTCACTTCATGTTTATCTATTTATTTTGATAAATGACATCCATGTCTAATATTCAGTAAAATGTAATATCTAGAATAATATTGTCCATATTACTCATATTTTGTCTCTAAACTCACTTCATGTTTATTAATTTATTTTGATAAATGACATCCATGTCTAATATTCAGTAAAATGTAATATCTAGAATAATATTGTCCATATTACTCATATTTTGTCTCTAAACTCACTTCATGTTTATTAATTTATTTTGATAAATGACATCCATGTGTAATATTCAGTGAAATGTAATATCTAGAATAATACTGTCAATATCACTCATCTTTTGTCTCTAAACTCACTTCATGTTTATCTATTTATTTTGATAAATGACATCCATGTCTAATATTCAGTAAAATGTAATATCTAGAATAATATTGTCCATATTACTCATATTTTGTCTCTAAACTCACTTCATGTTTATTAATTTATTTTGATAAATGACATCCATGTGTAATATTCAGTGAAATGTAATATCTAGAATAATACTGTCAATATCACTCATCTTTTGTCTCTTAACTCACTTCATGTTAATTCAATAATTTTGATTAATGACATAATATATGTCTAATATTCAGTAAAATGTAATATCTAGAATAACATGTTTCAAAATAAATGAATAAATAAATAAATAAATAAATAAATAAATAAATAAATAAATAAATAAATAAATAAATAAATAAATAAATAAATAAATAAATAAATAAATAAATAAATAAATAAATAAATAAATAAATAAATAAATAAATAAATAAATAAATAAATAAATAAATAAATAAATAAATAAATAAATAAATAAATAAATAAATAAATAAATAAATAAATAAATAAAAATAAATAAATAAAAATAAATAAATGAATAAATAAATAAATAAATATATAAATAAAAAAAATAAAAAATAAATAAATTAATAAATAAATAGACAACGAAAGAGATGGAAGGACAACTAGACCTCTTCTTAGAAGTCCTTCACAAACAGGTCTTATAATATATCAGATAAAAATAAATTGAAAAGTTTTTTTTTCATCATTTGGATATAATTTATAATGACGCCGAGTCTCTATTATTTATTAATTATTTCATCCTTCAAAAATATCACAATTATATTCGTATTTTTGATAATGATTTTTTTTCAAATACAGTCTAAAATTGCAGAACACAAATGACATAATTCGGAATCATACTCGAGAACTCGGCTCTAACTCCTACGGATCTAACTCTTACTATAAAAGATCACTGATCTAACTAAGCTCAGCAGAAAATTATCTTACATTTCTAGCATATATCATCAATTGCATCTTATTTATCCTTAATTAATGTAATTTTTTGCTGTGAGCCACCTACTTAGAATAGTGCTTCCACTGTCTTCTATTGTCATAATTTTCGGGTATTGTCAAATAAGAGTCGGGTAATCGCGAAAGCACAAGTGGCAAAATAACAAATCATATATATCAGCAATGAGTTTCACCACGCATTCTGAATGGTCGATACTGGTGTGGGGATACTGGTGCTTCCTTTTATAAAGCAACGCACATCTCTCGTCTCAATTGCCCTACATTATACCGTGGTGGTATGAATGATGCTGAGTTTAAACCATCTCTTAATTCTCCAGGTTGATAAGGTTTGGGAATCGCAGTTAACTGTTGCTTAGAAGATTATATCAAATGACACGATACCCCAGTGTTTATAGATACGAGTATGTACCTACCTATAATATGTACCTACCCACTAACTTAATACCCTAATGGGTAGACGCCCGCTCGCTGTTATAAAGAAAAGGAGAAAATTTAAACGTATTTATAATGACTAAATAAATTATGTCAACGCACCCGCAACCATATCCGGTGGCACAAAGAAACAATCATCTTCTTTTTATTACTATATTCAACTCTAATGGTGCATTCACATTCTATAATAATAGAGAATCTCAACCATAGCTTGATGGCATTCATAGTAATAATAATATGTAATATAATAACAATCTAGAAATAACAACACATGACGCAAAAATAGAAACATGTGTAAATAAAACATTACATGGAATACACCCAAGTCATCTACAACAACAGCATATTGATAAAGCCCTAAGTAATAATTGGCTCAAACACTCAGGCCTCTACGCAGAAATAGAAGGATTTATAATAGCTATTCAAGACAAAATAATAAAAACAAAAAACTACGCAAAATATATTATAAAAGACGAAAAAGAAACAATTGAACACATAACAGGTGGCTGCTCAACTCTTGCACCGACGGAATATACAATAAGACACTATAACATCTGCAAACACATATATTTGGAACTAGCCCACAAACATAAACTTATCGAAACACACCCCAAGTGGTATCAATACACACCCCCAGCTGTAACAGAAAATGATAACTACAAATTATACTGGAATAGAGACATGATCACAGACAGAACAAACCTACATAACCGACCAGACATTACATTAATCGACAAAATACACACATATCTAATAGAAATTTCAATACCAAATACAGCAAACCTACATAAGAAACATTTGGAAAAAATGTTAGACTACAATTATCAACACAATATGTACAAAAGTCAGAAAATTTCTACAGGTACCACTTTAAATATGTAACTACACAAACATATATTATAGCCTCACAACTTGAGTACGCTCCTTTGTGAAGGAAATTACCGAATCATAACCGAGATCAACAAGTTGTTTGCAATAATAATATAACTAGTTGCATGTAACACATGAGATCCAACTGTCGATAGCGATAGTATGTATAGTTGAAGAATAAGAATCAAACTATAAACCCATAAATCCAAATTATTGAAAATTTTAACACATGTTGGTATGTATGTCAAGATAGGACAGTATGGAGGTCAGTCCTGTTTTCCTACCCGGAATATGAAAACAGCATGATGGTTCTGTATGTATGTTTGGAGATTAAGTACCTATCAAACTATTAAAACTTCTTACATATTGTGTATAGGCGACTGACATACAAATTGTATGAAGCAATGTCGTCACTAAATTCAATTTTTATAAAAATTATTAAAAAAAGTTTGAGATGTGCTAATACAATATTTATATTTTTCATAGAAAATTAAATTATCTAGTTGGGGTGTTTCGGCTTTTTTCGATATTTTTGAAAAATTCGGAAATATAGGCAGTTAAACTCATAAATTTATCATAAAAAAAATATTTTTCTTAATAAAAAATGTTTGAGAAACCCTGGAATTTTTTTGAAAAAATTAATTTGAGATTTTGTATTTGTACAAATTCTCAGCGTTCTAGCTTTTATGGTTTTTGAGATATATGGAAAAATAAAGTAAAAATTCAAAAGTTGATAACCCCTGACTGAAACAAAAATTCAAAATTCTGAGTATAAAAGTTTTGTAGGCCTATAACTGTTTATATATTCTGAAATTTTGGGCTCTGTAAATTGAGCGGATCAAAAGTTATAAGGGGGGGACGGACACACACACAGACACACACACACACAGACACACACACAGACACACGAAATGTTCTACTCCGAATTCTGAGTAAATCCGTGTATGGAACATATATGCTGCGAAGCCTCTAAGTTGGTGTTTTTTGACTTCAAAGTTGGAAAAGCCGTGAAAAAAGTAGACCTCTCCATACAATTCTCGCGTATTCTGGCTTGATACATTGTCGATATGTTAAGAGAACAAAGTTCTCCTGAACAAATCGACAGTTGGAACACTTCCTTGCACCCTGGTTTTGAAGAAAACCATGCGATATTATACAGAATTTACTTGAAGCTTCATTTTCTTGGATTGCTTGAGAAAGATTGCTTTATAAACGCGCCTTTGTATATTTGTTTGTTGGTACATAAATAAATTAAATCAAATTTATTTTTCTTTTAAAAATAATATATTCTTTTATTTTTTATTTTTTTATTTTTTTTTTTATTTTTTTTATTTTTATAAATAGTCAACAGCTGTATAATTTTTTTTATATAAAACAATTACATATAAATTGAGCCAATTACAGACTATTATATATTAGTACTTCACATAGAACACGTACACGCATTCATAGAAAACATGTAAATATGAAAATATAAAGTAACATAAGAGAAAAAAAAAATATATATGTATATATAACTGCATGAATACAAAATAATGAAAATATAGCCACATCGTCACTGAAGGGGTCACATAAAAATCAATGTATTGTAAGTGGGTACCTACAACGGCACTGCATTTACGACCGTGCGATGATTCATTAAATTTCAACATTAATGTGCGGGTGACCTATCTCCAGCAATGGGTAGTTTACAAAATAAAAAAATGAAATCCAATATAAATTTAGTAGTATAAAGATATTTATCCAGTATAAAAGATATTTTAAAAATTAGTATAATATGGCGTGTGATTGTGTGTTTGTGTGAGTGAGTGTGTGTGTATGTGAGTGTGAGAGGATTTATGTGTTATAGTAAGTTAGGGAGCCGTTAAGGGGTAATATAATACGGAAAGGATTTGTTTTTTAAAAGTATCAATATTTAAATGAAAAGGGTCAATTGAGTTAAAAAGTTGATTATAAGAATAGCAACTTCGGTTGATAAATGAATTTTTGTAAGAGTTGGTTTTACACGTGGTGATTTTGAAAAATTCGTTCTGTCTGGTGGGTCTAGTAGGGACTCTATAATTTATTAGGCTTGTAAGTTCGGGGCAATCAATCAAGTTATTAATGATTTTATAAAGGAACAGAGCATCGGTTAGAGTTCTTCTGTTTTCGAGACTCATTAAATTATAGGTTTGAAGAAGAGTGAGATAATCGTCAACATTTGAGAAACTGAATCTATAGTTTAATTGTCTGATGAATAATTTTTGAATTCTTTCAATTTGGTTTTTATATATTTGGTAAGAAGGGTTCCAGATAATTGACGAGGATTCGAGATGACTCCGAACAAGAGCATAGTATAATATAATGTACGTTTTATAATCTCGGAATTGTTTGGTATTTCTGAATAGAAAGCCTAGCATACGGTAAGCTTTACCGGTTATATGGTCAAAATGTCTCTCGAAGGAAAGTTTACTGTCAACATAGACCCCCAAGTCTTTTATAACCGTTTTTTTTTCAACGGCTATACTATCTATTGAATATTCGTAATTTAGTTGGGTTTTATTTCTTGAGAAAGTAATGGAGTAACATTTGGAAGCATTAAGGGATAATTTATTGTGTTTGCAATACTCGAATATTGATAAGAGGTCTTTTTGAAGATTATTACAGTCTTCCCAGGATTCTATTGTGCAGAAAAGTTTCATGTCATCGGCGTAAATTATAAATAGAGCAAAATTAATGGAAAATTTGATGTCATTAATAAAAATGTTGAAAAGGAGTGGTCCCAGATGAGAACCTTGAACGACCCCGGAGGAAATATATTTGGTTTTCGATTTGAAACCATTTAGAACGACCGTTTGAGTTCGGAACCGAATATATGATATGATCCATCTCAGTAAACTGCCGTGGATACCAAATTTTTTTATTTTTTTCAGAAGAATATAATGGTTAACACGGTCGAAAGCCTTTGAGAAATCGGTATAAATTGCGTCAACTTGGGTTCTGTTGTCCATTTTCTTGAGAATAAATTCAGTGAACAGTGTGAGATTTGTAGAAACGGATTTATTTGGAAGGAAACCATGTTGCTCAGGGATAATTCTGTTTTTGAAAGATGTTAATAGTTGTTGGTATACAATTTTTTCAAGGATTTTCCCGAATAGAGGTAATTTTGAAATTGGACGATAATTTTCAATGTTATTTTTTGCCCCATTTTTAAAGATTGGTGTTATGTAACTTTGTTTCCATAAGGAAGGAAAGCAACCGTTACATACAGAATTTTGATAGATTATAGTTAGGGGAACAAAAAGATTATCTGCACATTTACTGATGAAAATTCCGGGGATATTGTCACTGCCTGGTCCTTTGTTAATGTCTAGTTTATTCAAGTGAGTTTTTACGATGTTTTCGTTAATGTCTATACTATGTAAGGTATCATGGTCAATGTTTACACCGTTATCGTTGTTTAGTAAAGCGGTTATTTCGTCTATAGATAAATTTTTTAATTCGTCGTCGTCGATAAATGTTGAACTGAAATAAGTCGAGAATAATTCGCAGATTTCGGGAGCTGAGTTGGATGTGGTTTCTTTGAGAGTCATCGTATTTGGTAAATCGGAGGAGTCTTTTTTGGATTTAATGTATGCCCATATTTTTTTAGGGTCATATTTGATCGAGGATTCGACAGATTCTAAATATCTGTTGTAGCATGTTCTTGATAAGTGCTTTTGCCGAGATCTGAGTAAGCTAAAAGAGTGATAATCGGATGGCATTTTAAATTTTTTCCATTTTTTTAGATATTTACTTTTTTCTTTGATTATGTGAATAAGAGCTGGGCTAAACCAAATAGGGTATTTTTTCCGATTAGCAGATGTCTGTGGAACGTTTAAGTTTATAATTTTATTTATTTGATTGTAGAAAGCATCGACAAGTGCATTTGTGTCGGTAGATTGTAGGATAGTTAGCCAGGGGATTTTTATGAGTTGATCATTGATTCTAGAATAATCAGCTCTATGGAATGAAAATTTCCGGTAGTTGGAATAGGCCATTGATTCAATTTTATTAAGGTCGACTGTAATTTCTAACGATGGGTGGTGGATGTCTTCGGGAACTAGTGGGTCATTTGAATTGGAGACGGTTACCACAGTATTAGAAAGAACTAGATCTAAAATTCTGCAGTTAGAATTATATAGGTGGTTGAATTGACGTAAATTACAGAATTCCATATAGTCAATAAATATCTTAGCTACGTTGTCCGTTATATTGCAAGGTTTCATTGTATTGTTATCATCCAACTGAGAACTCCATGTGATATTAGGGAGGTTAAAATCGCCTATTAATAAGAAATTATCTAAGTTATTTGTCGCTGTAATGTTAGATAAACTCTCTAAAAAGTTATTTAAATGTGTGTTATAATTTTGATTTCTAGGGAGATATATGACACAAATGTGTGTACGAGTAAAGGAATTTCTTAATTCAGAGGTTTTTAAGTTAATCCATATATCTTCTGCTTTTGAGGACCATTGTTCGCAAAGTAAGGCATTAAGTGATTTTTTTGCGGCTATGACAACCCCACCACCCAAGGACTGGCCGGTAGACAAATAGTCACGATCTCGACGGAAAATATCATACCGATCGTCAAAAATTTCTGCGTTAAATATTCCATCGATGAGCCATGTTTCAGTTAGGACAATTATATCGTAATTGCTATGTAAAACATTATTGAAGAATAAGTTAGTTTTAGTTCTTAAACCGCGGACATTCTGATAATATATTGTTATTGTCATTGGAGATTTGTTTAAAGCATAATAATTTACCACGAAAAGATGAAGTTTTGTATGTTTTCATGAAAACACTGAGTAGATTAAAACATTTAGAAGAGAAACTATTTATTGGGCTCCGGCTGCTATGTGGATTACGACTGTGGATTGAGTATGTGTTGTGTAAAAGTTGTGTAAAATTGGCATGTAAGAAAAGTGTTATGGATATGAGTGTATGTGAAATGAGCACATCATTGTATTTTTGAGAGATCTTTTTCACATTCAATGCGAAACGAGGGCGTAGTTTCAGACATACGGGCAAATATTTTACCATTCTTAACCCAAACGAAACGAAAACAGTTTTTTTTAGCACGTTCACGGGTATCTTTTAGTAGAGCTTTGTTTGTTCTTGTTAAATGTTCATTAATGTAGATTTGAGAAGCGTTGCCTGGTAACTTTAGATCTGTCGTTCTTAATCCCTTGCGTTTTTTAATTGCGGTGATAATTGTATCCTTAAGAAGTTTGTTGGAGAGTTTAACGATAATGTTTCTGGGTCTGCTTGTAGTTCTGTCCATTGGGGCGATCCTGGTTATAAAGTCAATATTTGAACTAGTTATGGGGATGTTGATAAAGTTGCAGATGCTAGAGAATTCTTCCGATAGATTTTCCTCTTTTTTTTCAGGAAAACCAATTATTTCGATATTAAGAGATCTGGCCCATTGTTCTCTGATGTTTTCGTTGAATTTTATTTCATCCATATCTTTTTTCAATTGATTTACACTGGCCTCAAGGTTATCTACAATTTTAAGTTTGTTTTCGATCGTGTTTAATTTGTTTTCGAAGTCATCTATTTTATTCGAGGAATAGTGTATAGCTTTTTTGACGTCTATTATTTCGGACTTCATATCGTCAACGACTTGTTTTAAGGGCCGAAGAACCTTGAGCTCAGCAAAAATTTTTGTAAGTTCTTGTGCAATATCGATTTGATCATTTTTCTTACAAGATGAGCACCTCCAATTATTTTTTTTGTCTGTTGGGAGTTTTCTATAATTGGATTCAGTTATCCCACCACATGTGTAATGTAGAGTACTTTTGCACAAACAACAGGTAACCCCATCGGTTATTGCCAAATCACACTTAGGACATAACATTGTGGAGTTAGGATACCCTTGTATTTAGGTAATTTAAGTCAACTGACTTTTGGTAATAGACGGTAATGTAACAATAAGTTGATTAACTGTGGGTATATGGAATCGCAAAAACACAAAATCAAGGGCGAATATGCAACGAGAATTACCGTTTAATCTTGATCTGGATCTTGAAACTAAGAACAGAGATTGGAAATCACTTTTTTGTAACACTTTTCATAGATTAATACAATTTGACCACTTAAATTATTAAATATAAGATAAAAAAAGACGGAGCACTATGACAGAGTGTAACTGTGTTCAGAGTTATTGTTGTAATGTAATCTAGAATAAAAACTTACAAGATTACATAAAATATGTAGGAAGGTATATAGGTACAAATAATTATATCCTATACATATAGGATATAATCAAAGTATAGAATACTCTTTAGCCTGCAGTAAACGCGCCTGCTTTATGTTGACTAATTTGGTCAACATTTTGCTTACGAGCATTCAGTAATCATTTGGCCGTCTGCGTGATACGTTCTCCAAATGGGGATTTTTTTAACTGCTTGCAAAATTATTTACGAAATAGTTAGCAAAATAGCAAAATTACTTGCAAAATTATAACAGAGTCATACATATATTGACACGAGCCGGCCAATAAAACGGCTTCACTTTTTCAGCGAGGTATTGTAAGGGAATGAGTATTCTATAATTGTATTATTATTTTATGGATATAATATAATATATACTATATGAATATATAAATAATTATTGAATATTTATATATTTATTTAGACATTGGTGTGACTAGGCCTTAAGGCAATGATATTAATTATCGTACTTTAGACGTCAAGTTTTGAGTGAGGTCGATTTACCAATTATTTTTTTTTATTTATTTTATTACTTTGTTATAAACAAAACAACTTACACTGTAGATAATATAATTATATTTAAAGTAAACAAACTTTGATCAACTTGTTATCATAATTTTATATAATGGTTATCAAAAAAAAAATTAACTGTCTATATTTTAAATTATTTATTGAAAATGAATTTCTAGATTCCCTGTACATAGGCATAATAAAACGAGTTGGTTGTGGCTAACGCTATACTCCTCACTAACAAGCCATTCTATAAAGGAGAGGTTCCCAACCTTTGTACTCTAGAGCACATTCTAAAATATCGGAAGGGTGGCGGGCACCACCTATTTTTAATCGACAAAACCCTTCCATAACTTTTTATTTTCCCATAATTTATTTTCTTATATTCATAATTTATTAAGAAGACTGCCAGTTTGGCTGTCGGGGCCATGCTTATTGCTTTCACTGACAGACCACGCATACATACAATATCGCAAAATTACGAACGTATTTAATAAACCTAAACACTCAAAAAAATTAAAACTTTAACAAATAAATAAAAATAATTTACATTTTTAATTAATGTTTATGAAAAAATTATATCTCTGTTGAATAGTGGCGGGCACATTCGAATCGTTCCGCGGACGCCATGGTGCCTGCGGGCACGGGGTAGGGAATCTCTGCTATAAAGTAGGTACCTATTCAATTTTTGTATAAAAAATATTCAGCATTTTCATGAAATGAGTTTGTTAAACTATTTTTTTATTTAAATATTTTATTATGAAAACTTTATAATTCTTCTATGCCAATTTATGAAAGTGATGTGCCTTTTTACCAATTTGAAATTTTAGCATTCCTGGGCTTGGGGTCAGTTAAAAAAATCGAGAAGCACTATTCAGATATCCTTCAAGATCTAATGGGGTCTAAGCGAGTATTAGATATGCATATTTGCAAAAATTGAAAAGAATCGAATGAGTACCTACTTTAGTCTATAATCGATAAAGTAGAGCACGGAAGGAACCTCCACGCGGTGCCCCCTGGTAACAGAAATTCTCTGGCCAATCCTTCCACCACAGCAACGCAACAATGCGTTGCTGACACGAAAGAAGAAGATAAAGTAGAATAAACACGCCGTAGGTACATATTAGCATATAGCACACACACACACACACACACTCAGATACATTTGATGAAACTTTCAGAATACATTCCCAGCATGATACTAGTTGATAATTTGTAATAAAAAAATAGGGTTAAAAATTGCGAAATCATACCTCCCCACTATATCTCCTTGGGGTAGTGAGGAGTAAAATATGAAACAATTTTAGTCATCCTATATCAAAATGGGTCACCTTAAAAAAAACAAATCTATATACCTTTTTACCTACCTACACACCACATATCTACACTAATTTAGATTGTAAAACAAATCTATATACCTTTTTACCTACCTACACACCACATATCTACACTAATTTAGATTGTAAAATGCATTTTTTGCTGTGTGCCTTAGAATAGTGCTTCCACTGCACCCATTCCGAATGTAGTGCCTTTTTAGGTGAGACGAGACTCGTGTTTGAGCGTACACGCACGTGTCATACTTCCTTTTATAAGATTATGCATACCCTCATACCTGTCGCTGGTAATCACACATTGTGGGGTATGCCGTGATGGTATGAATGAATGATTAAATGTATTTTCGGGAGGCAATTGCATTATATTATCTGCATTCATTTTTTTTTATTTGAACGATGTCTTTATCTGTGTGAAAAATTACAACTACCACTATTACCATACTAAAATGGCTGTACAACTATACAGCGTAAAGAAAAAAACAAAACAATCGTTCGCTCTTTCTTCTCGTTAATTCCGGCGGGAATTAATTTACATATCGAATGCAAAAGTCCGCCGACCAATCGGAGACAGTTTCCGCTCCGGCGAGCGCCAATGGCGAGGCGGGAATGTGAAAAAATATTTCATATTTGCATATCTAATGCATTTCACAAGGCGTTCCTCCCGCCAATTTTTATATTCAAACACAGCCACACACACATTTACACACACAACTAAATGGATGAAACATCGCGGTGGCACTAGTGGATGTAAAAAAGTATAATAGCCGTGTACTGGTGGCGACTGAATGAGGGGTAGTCAACCAATGGTAGCAGATCAAAACAATGCAAGATTATTTGTTTTTTAAATAGACAGAAGCACGATTATCTATTAACACTTGCACGTAAAGACCACGATCACGCCGCGAATGCGCGAATGAAACGCAAATAGAAATCTCGAAATACATCATTTACTGGTTTGCGAGCATAAACACCCGTTGGTGTTTATAGAGAATCGAGATTCAAGTATATAAAGGTAACGGCAAACATCTTGAAAATTTACGGCGTGGAGAGGGACGGTTTGCACAATGACATTGCAACATCACTGAAAATATTTTTTTGTTAATAGAAACAAAATTTCATGTTAAAATTAACCGAACTATAGTGACCACAAAACATTTGGTATTGTTCAACTAAAATGTTTTGGGCACACAGCCAAACAGTAAAGTCATTAACAGATGAACCTTTATTACTGATAACAAAGGTTTGGCTAAAACGCAGGTAGCCAGTTCAGTTGTCATAATATTTTTTCAGTTTTTTTTTTGGAAAATATTCATAGTTGGTGTTTGAACAATTGATATAAATCGTATTTTATTTTGAAAATAATCGTATATTATTATAATTATGAATTGTAAGCACTGACTTTAAAAAGCTACATAGGTAAATACAGTATTTTTTAATTTCCTTTTACTATTACAGGTATTATGTCAACTTTTCTTTTAACACGCACCCAATAACACATTCTGGAAACTTACGATATTAATCGTCTCACAGATCCAGACCGAAAACACAATTAAAAACTGTGTCTTCACCGGGAATCGAACCCGGGATATTTGGATCAACAGGCAGATACCTTACCAACTATGCCATAAAGGCCGACAAAAAATAATTAGGTAATGAATGAACATGTTATACATTCCCTAAACTATGCACAAATGCTTGTGTTATAGGTGAACGAAATCGGCATACAACCTTTATTTTTTAAATCATAAATTTAATAAAACCATATTTCTAGAACTTATGCTGAAAATATTTTTTAAACAAATAAATGTTTTAACTTTACTCTAAGAAAATACTCTAAAATTAAACGAGTGGGTTATGGCCAACGATATATTTTCCACCACATAGATAGTGTAGGTACCTACCTAATCTTTGTCATCGCGCAAGGTTGACAATCCTTAAATCTATTTTTATGATTATATTTTTATTTTTTTATACTTATTATATTCTTTACACAAAAAATAATAAAATTCTAGATATTCCGTAGTAAAAATTAAATGAAAAAATATCGATAGACCTACTCAATCGTTCAGATACGGTTTATTTTTAATAAAAGTTATATTAATCTTCAATGTAATCTGATATATCTGATAAATTTTTGTAGAACGACAATTTTTGTGTTTCGTTTTTCGTGTACCAACAGTTTCCTATACCTGTCTCCCGCTCTTTTGTGGTAAGATGTGGAGAGCCCTTAATTTATTCGTATCCCTGAAGTAGGTATGGAACCATGATGGATGGCGGTGTATGGGAATATGACGTCTAGAGCGGTTCTATTAGCGGCCATATTGGCGCGCGAACTAGCGGCCGCCATATTCGAATGCAGATTCTTAAATGAGTAAATGGTTATGTGAGCATTTTCCCGCTTTTATTACGAACGCGACTATATTCACACTGGAATAGACTGTGAGGGAAAACTTAATATATACAGGATGAATTATTAATACATTGCTAAAGAGAAATTTTTTTTTTATACATAATACCTAACTACCCATTTTAATAAGGGATGATTTTATGAAAATCTATTTTTGTATTTTTTAATCTTAGTGAAATGATAATGAAATTAGAAGGATGCGATATAATCACGAACAACAGGCATTATATGACGAACCCAACATTGTACAAGTCATAAAAGTACGTAGACTGCAGTGGTTGGGACATGTCAGTCAGATGAACGATGATCGTATCCCCAAAAAGGTTCATAATACCAATGCAGAGGACAGAAGAAGTAGGTAGAGGCAGGCCCAAGATAAGATAGCTGGAAGACACAGAAAACGACATAAGGGTGATCAGAATAGTTTATTTTTAAAATAGGTACCTACCTACCTACTAAAATACCTACTAAAAGCACTTTGATTAAGTTTTTACGAAATATAGGTAGTGTTTAAATATATAGATTTAAAAATTTAGGTATGATATTTAGGTAGGTACTCAGAATTTTTTGAATTGGCAAACAAAATATTTTATGGATAAAATAAATAAATTCTTGACAATTTTTCAACATCTCAATAGAGACGAAGTTGGAATATCATAGAAGATTCAGGAACTCAAGGCACCTACAGGGCTTACGACCTGTCATCGGCTGGTTGACGTGATCACTTTATGTGCTTGCGCAACGTTCACCAATGATGCCTTCTTATTGAGTTCCCTTATCCAATGCAATTTTTGAAAGTTCCATATATCGCACCTCCGGTGTTGCAACAACGTCGTTTATGCAAAAAAACGTAATTTTACAGGAGAACAATTTAAAGATTTGGAATTCAATGGAGTCAATTTATAATTTAATGGAGTTTATTTTGAAATGTTGTCAGTTATTTGCAAGAGCATATTAGCTACCTAGAGGCATAATAATCCAGATTTTGATTTTTTTGCATAAACGTCGTTGTTGCACCGGAGCTCGGAGGTGCGATATATCAATAATGGGATACGATTCGTTTGTATGGGACAAATTCTTAAAATATTATGAATGAATAAATCTTATGTTATAGGTAGGTAGGTAGGTACCTACTAAATAAAAAAAATACAGTAGGTACAAAATCACAGGTTTTCGTATAAAACCAAGTGATTTTTCTTTACACTGTCTTCATCAATTCACAATATATAATAGAAGGTTTATATTTAATGTAATAATATGCTGTTAATATATTTAACTTTCATTCAATGTTGAAAAAAACGTATTATCATCAAATCACAATAATCCAAGAAAGTTCTTTTCAGATCATTGTCGTGTTATGGAAGAAAGGTCTCTTTGAATGGACGGCAGTTGTTTCATTGACCATTCTATGGACAGATGTCCATTCTGTCTTCAATTGTTATCTTAATCTCCACATTCACCATTATAATATATTATAATTGTCGCTTTGTGGCATTTCAAGAGGCAGGTATCTTTCACATGTTAAAGTGCTGCTATCCTTTTGATACAATTAAATTATTGTTCTTTTTGTGGGATGTGGTTGACAATCGATATTTGTCAGGTTGGTCAAGAATTTCATTATATATCTTTATGTTTGATTGTTGGACTTGAGAGATTCGCTATCGGAGACTTCTGGGAATAATATATCAAAGAACAACAGCTATCAATTTTTCAGTACTACTTGACGTGAGGTACCAATATTCAAAGACAGCTTAAAGCAAGATCAACAACAGCGCATCAGGTTAACTGAATCAATCCATTATTAAATTATGGCGAATGTTACAAATTTTAAGACATATATGTACCTACCTACAAACAAAATTACATAAACACCAACATTTCCACAAAGGCATTTTTTGTGTGTGGGTATACAATATATAGGTAAAAAATACATTTTTATATCTACCTAAATATATAAAGGATAAAATATCATAAGTAGAAAAAAGAAAATATTTTTTAATGCACCTAATATGAACAAATATAATGTTTAGAAAGGTATATAAATGCCTATAACAAATTAAAAAAATAGATACATCAAAAATGTCATAATTTATTACGAGAGTGAAATAAACAAGATAAAAATTTAATAAAAAACAAGTACATTGAACGAGACAAAAATGTACTGGCCACGACACCATAAATACAGTCTACCCACAAATATATCAAGCGGCTCACAACAATTAACTACGCCAGATTACATATAATTTTCGCCAAACATCTTGAACGAGCTTCCGGTTACGCAGAGCGCAAATTTGTGTCTTTTTGCTTCGTTGGTTTACGTGCAAATCACCCACCTTCTCGGCTAAAAGTTCAAGATGGTTTGGCTATAACTATACCTACACATTATAATATAATTGAATTATTACAAATCTAGTTAAAAACCACCAGACCGAATATAAATAATACCTACAGGTACTTAGATGATATCTGAAAATGCAGAAGAAATTCAAGAAGATCTTTAAAGAAGGATAGAATTCTTTTTAACATGTCCACGTAGGGGACACCAGCTATTAGGATTTGGGTCCATTTTACTCTTCCGAAGTAGCGCACTACGTAGCGTTGGGAGGGGTTTGCAATCTAGAAAAAAGTTTATTAATTCGGATTTTAAAAAGACTCGGGTTGTACGAAGGTGGAAACACAGAATTCGGAAGATCGTTCCACAGTCGGGCTGCTGTATTAATAAAGGAGTTCGAGAAGCGACTGGTTCGTATACGTTGAAGGTTTACTGTGAATGGGTGTGTTTTGATTGAGTAAAGCGAGTGACTCTGTTGCTAGTGGGTGGAGGAGGGACCAAAGATGCAAGTTCTTCTGAGCAATTCCCGTGGTAGTATCTATAGAATTAACTTAAAATACCGACTCTGCGTCTGTGTTCTAGTGATTGCAATCCATCAGTCAGTGATGTATCATCAATCAAACGTAGGTATAGCACGCCTTTGGACAGCGTCGAGGGTATTCAGTAGGTATTGGGATTACTCGAATCGAATGGTCTACTCATCAGCAGAACTACTAACACAGAATGTATGTTCTGAAACTCCAAACCTGACGATACCATTATTTTTTTAACATTTCTACGCAGGGGACACCATCAGCGATTAGCATAGGGTCCATTATACTCTTCCGAAGAAGCCCACTTCGTAGCCTTGGGGAGAGGTTGCAATCTGCTCAGGAAAATATGAATTCGGATCATAAAAAGACCAGAGTCCACGGTCGCACTGCTGTGTTGAGAAAATAATTGGAGAAGCGTCTGTTTCGTAACATGGAGATTATGATAGATGGTTTAGTCTTTCCAAGTCACGTTATTAAATTATGGATAAATATTTTTCAATTCTTCTTCTTTTCCTTCGTCGTACCTATTCCCATTATTTGGGGTCGGCTCTTCTAGTCCATATGCGCCAGGTTGCTCTCTTCAGTGTTTCATTGTGCATCACACCCCGAGTCTTCATGTCGTTGTGAACCGTGGACATCCATGTTGCTGGCGAACGTCTTGGGCGTCGCTTCTTGTCAGCTTCTATATGCAGGGCCATATTTCCATACAACGTGGGAGTCGTCTCGTCTGCATGTAAGCCCATACGACCGCAATCTACCCTAGCTCCCTCATCTTTTCGGCTATGGGAGCCATCCATGCACCTTTCAACTGCCTCAGATGTATTCCTTTCTGACCTTGCCCTGAGTCAAATTGAAAATGCTTTTCGTTTTCGCCAAGCGCTAATTTTTTGAATGGGTTTTGACGTTTGTTGTTCGTTGTTTTGATATATATCAAAACAACGTCAAATTTCATACAAAAAAGAAATGCCGTTGGCGATAACGAACAGCGTTTTCAATTTGACTCGGGGCGCTGGTCCAGCATTGACGTGGAGTCTCTGCTCTTCCTCTTTTCTAGAACCCCAACATTCAACAGTCAACAAATATTTTTCAATTCAACTAAGATAATTTGAAAGATATTTAAAATAATTATTGGTAATTGAAATATTAGACTCTATTATCTTCATTTGTATGGGCGTCACTTTTATTCATGTAAATTCAATATTATCGAAGCAGACATTTTTTCAAATGCGTACCAATCTATTGTATTATTTTGTGTGCTGATAGCGACGCAAAAACATTATTCAAACATATAATATTAAAATGGTTGACACGGTGTATGACATGACTGTATAAAAACATTTCATTGGTCAGGAGGCGTTCTTTGTGCAAATTCAGTGTGATGTTTTGACAGATCGCATAAATCATGTCACCGGAGAAATACGCCTGCACAAAACATCACTTTAGTGTTTATATAATATAAATAATAAATTCAAAAATTGCCAGTTGTGAAAAACGACAGAGCCGGTCGGAGGATATAAATGCTGTTTATTTTTCCATCTGCACATTGTAATGTGGAGAGATGTTTTCACAATAAATAAACATATTTTTGTACCTAGCGTCTTAACCTTTTTTTGTCGTTATCACAGAACGTGGTGCATTCTTATCTTTGGAATTAATTTTCTATGGACATTGTTTATCTATGACTTCATATATCTTTTAATGCTCCCAATTGCTATAATTAGGTACTTTATTAAAGTATTTAAGTGAATGCTTTATGCTGTAGGTATGGATAGTGCAAAGTTTTCCCTATAATATACTAGATGAAGTACTCCGTGCAATGAGTGAGTCATGGTATATCGCGCGTTTGATTTCTTGGTTGGCAACACATTGCAGTTTTCCATACATTTTAACACTTCCTACATAACTGTTCTCTAAATCTTAATGAACAAAGTGTTTTTTTGACAAATAAATTCAAAAACAATTCACATTAGTTGTTATTCTCTATAGGTAAACAATTTTTTCTGCCCACCTTGTCAAAAGTCCCGCGGAAAAAATCCTCACTTTGATTCATACAAAATTTGCTAACTACGACATCTAGTATAGGTATTACATATATGAAAATCTATGGGATAATGGCGTTCTGATGGCATAGTTAGCTATAATTTCAAACGAGTGCATCCACTTAAAGGTTATTAATTTTTCATAGAAAACGGTTTATTTTTTCTATGATTTCATCTCGAATTTTAAAATGCACCCAGGTTTTGGAAAATTGATTAATTTTTCAAAATAATTCATTTCTTCCATTAGTAGAATTCATTATAAATACAGATTTTTAATATAGATAACAATAGTTTTATAATTTAATCACAAATAAATTATTTAATTCAACACTGATATTCTTTGAAATGTCACGCCATGTTTATAGTGAGTATCTGTGTTGTTTGTTAGAAGGGGTTGTAAGAGATTGCTGTGCGGGTGATGGTGTTGACGGGAGGGTTGACTAAGAGGATGTTTAAAAAACTGCGGATGTTTACCCTTATTGTGTTATATCCTTTAATCAATGACTATATAAAAGCTTTCATCTTAGATTCAAAACCCACCACCTATTTTCTTAATAAAAATAAACAAATCTATTCATTTATTTATTTAATTTGTGGACAAACAAGTGTACATATGAGGTTATTTTCAATTTTCCTCAACAACTCAAGCAGCTAGATGCCTGAGTTAATTTAGTAGGTATTAACCAAGTTATGTTTCATTAATAAATATTGAATATTTTTATTATTGCATATGCGCAAACATTGGATTTTTTTTCCCTGTCGGGAGTCAAAGATATTTTTTAACAGATTTTTAATTATCTCAATAGAGACGAAGTTGGAATATTTACTGTAGGAGAACCGGGAAATCAAGGCACCTACAGGGCTTACGACCTGTCATCGGCTGGTTTACGTGATCACTTTATGCGCTTGCGCAACGTTCACCAATTATGCCTTTTTAGTGAGATCCCTATCAATTCAATTTTGAATATATAGAACTTTCAAAATTGAATTGATAGGGATCTCACTAAAAAGGCATAATTGGTGAACGTTGCGCAAGCGCATAAAGTGATCACGTAAACCAGCCGATGACAGGTCGTAAGCCCTGTAGGTGCCTTGATTTCCCGGTTCTCCTACAATAAATATTCCAACTTCGTCTCTATTGAGATAATTAAAAATCTGTTAAAAAATAAATATTGAGGTGATAATTAAAATCCACAATTTAACATAACTGTAAATTTAAATTAAATTTCGATGTTTAAAACTATTTTTTTAAACATAGAAACCTGATCATCAGAAAAACATAGATTTTCTACGTCAAAGTTAAATTTTATAATTTACAATCCATTGTATATCACATTAGACTGGAATAATTCACTGTTTTATTACCAGCAGTAAGTATATATGTACATGTAACATGAAATCAGAGGGGGGCTGATTAAGTTACAATTAGTTATGTTATTCTTATATTTTATATTGCAAACTTTTTATTTATATGCGTTGCCCATTTTTTAAATATATTTAAATAATTAATACCTAGACTTATTTTATATAAACGAAAATATCGCACTTTTAAATCAAATTTCTTAAATATGTTAAACAGTGTGTTCTAGAGAACACACTGTTTAACATATTTAAGAAATTTGATTTAAATATTATTTAAAAATTCCTTTTATTATACAGCATTTTTTTAAATTACTCCATAACTATGTCGAAGAGAAATAAATATCAAATCAAAGTGTATGACCGATAATTATTATTCATTTTATGTTTGGATTGTTCTTAAATTGTAAAAAATCAACAAAGGTTTACTTTAATTTGTATAAATGTATACCTAAACCCTTTTTAACGCACGCGATAGTTACCGCGATAGTTTAAATAAACCATACTTTTAGTCGCTAGATAATATATTCCTTGTTCTGAAAAGTCAATGCATATTTTTTCACATTTCTAACATAGTCTCTTTTCCGTTCAAATTCTCTCAATACACAACTACAGGTTTATTTGACAGATAGCGTCATTTCGATGTAGTCTGTCAGTATATACAGATGAAAGTCCTCAACAAAAGGTTCCGTGTATTGTTGGTGGCTGCAGGTTCTATTCTGCAATAATAATATTTGGACAGCACAAGTCGAGTCTGTGAGTTCTGCCAACAGTCTATTTCCGTGGTTCAGTTTCCATCCTTAAACCATTGCAGCCATTGTCGTGGTGAAATAAAACACTTGGTCCATAAATAAAACAATTAATCCCGCAACAGATCTGTCTGTCGCTTGGTAATGACATCCGCTTGGTATAAGGTCGGTACCGGTACCCATAATATCAACAATAATATCGGATTCCACAATTTAATTTCTATTTCCTTCTGTTCTTATCTCAATTCATCGTTAGATCTTTAAAGAAATGTGAAATTTCATCGGATTGGAGAAATCGAAATTGTAAAATTCCATTTTCATGCCGATAAAATATTAAAACATTAACTTCCTGCATCATAACGAGTTGAATTAATTCTGATAAAATGTGATGATCAATCGTCGCATAGGTACTCTTATTTATTTATTTGTTTCAACTCAGAAAGCTACAGTTTTCGTTCAAAGGCGTCTAGTCTATTTTCATAGTGATTTATTAATCGTGCCAGGTCTCCGATAATGGGAATAATTGTTCGTTCAGCTTATTAGAATTATGAAAATACACTGAAAAAAAGTTATGTTAAAACTAACCGAACTATAGTGATTACAAAACAATTCGTTTTGTGCTACTAAATATTTTGTGTGTTTAACCAAACAGTACAGTTATAAACAGATAAACATTTATTACTAATAACAAAGGTTTGGCTAATATCGCAGGTAGCCAGTTCGGTGGTCACAATTATTTCTTTTCGGTGTATATCATACAAAAAATAATATTTATTTGATTATCTTCTTCTTCTTCTTCTGCTTGTTCTAGTACTGGGTACTGTTTATTCTCGGATTCACTCCTGGGACGCGGATGTCCAGCTGTCCTTCCATCTCTTTGGCGGTCGTCCAGGGGGTCTGCTGGTTGACGGTATCTCATCTGCCGCTATTTTCACCACTCTCACTGAATCCGCTCTTTCGACGTGATCTCTCCAGTAGCGTCTTCTGTTTCTATCCCATCGCACGACATCCTCAGCATCGCAGATCCTCCGAATTTCGGAGTTTCGTACTCTGTCTCGGACGGTTAAACCTGCGATGGGGCGGAGAGTTTTCATCTCGGTGGTTCGCAAGAGACTCTTTGTTCTCGTGGTGTCGGCTCTGGTTTCGATGCCGTATGTCATTATTGGCCTTACGCAGGTCTTGTATATCTTCATCTTGCTTTCATTCAACATGTGTTGGTTTCTCCATACAATAGTTCGCAAGCACCCCGCTACAACGGCAGCCTTATTCGTTTGTTCCCTGACTTCTTCGTAAAGGTCACTGCTGCTTGATATTTCAGCGCCCAGGTACTTGAATCGCATAACTTGTTCTATTGATTATGTAATTATGTATTTGATATGTATTTGATTATGTATTTGATTATGTAAGTATTAATTATGTAATTATGTATTTGATTATGTAAGTATTAATTATTACAAAAGAAGAATAATTGTTCGATCTGCTTATAAAACACCAATTACACCACCTACAATCTACACATCGCATCAATCTTTATCAAAAATCCTTGATTTTTTTGTAAATTTCATAAGATCTATTTTATGTCATAGGAAGCAAAATTGCAATGAAATTCTCTTGATTGAAACAATTATTATTTCACAATCTTTTTGTATGATTTGTTCAATAATTGTATCGTTTGTCTGTGATAGGAACCTACATAATATATGTATGTATTTTATATTCATTCTCTAATGCACCCTCTGGCGATTTACAAAATGAGCTTTTGCATCATCTTCTCACAGTCCAATCTAGTACCTACTTTGAAGAAATAAAAAGCTTCATGGAAACACGTTGCCTTCACCGATCTCTGTTGCACGAGAACCTTCTCGGATTGTTGAATTTTCATTTTATGTAGACCCTTGGGAAACTCAGGCTGGATCATTCGTGTTAAAAGTATCTGAAAATGTATTTAACAATCAATCTTATTACACTCATTCATAATTAATAATCACATATTTAATGTAAATATTTCGGTATTATCAATAGGTATGTTATATAGGTATTTATAGAAGTGTGCATTCGATGTTTCAGAGATTTGTAGAACGCAATAGCTAACTGTAGAAATTGAGTTAGAAGGAAGAAATGATAAATTTGATTAGAATAATTTTACAAACGGAATTTTAATTTAAATTAAACCCATTGTAAAATAAAATTGAATACAATTTAATACATCTAGATACCTTTTAAACATCTAATAATAAGACAAATTAACACTTAAAACTACATACGAACGTAAGCTGCTTGAGTTATTATCATATTCAAACAATTTTATACAATAAAAATAAAACTTTGAAATATTTAAATGGAATTTAAATATTCGTATAATTTCATAAAAAATAATTATATATGTCGTAACTCCTTGCAATCATTATACATAACAAAAAAGCACCTCATGCTGGATATTGAAATTACTGTATTTATATATATTATGTACCTACTCGTTAATTGTCATCTCACAATTACATCTAATTACAAGAATCCTTTATTTAGCCTATCTGCCAAATTTAATATTTATAAGAAATCCAAACTTAAGTTTCTGAAATACAAAAGTGCTGCAACTAGTATGAATGACATGTACTGTGTGTGTTACAGAAATAAAAATGTCTTACAATAAAATAGATATTCTCGACAACTGTTTCAGTCCAACTGAAACCGGTCAACCAAAAAACCTACAACTGATAAAAATACACCAATGTATATCTCCAAGTACATTAAATATATGCGATTGTAAAACTATTGATTCAGTCGAAAGTGTGAAATATTTGGGCATATACATAGATAAATTTCTTAAATGGAATGTACATGTAGATTATATTTGTAAAAAGTTGAAAAAGCTCATATTTATATTTGTCAACACCAAAAATATCCTTGAAATTCAGGATCTAAGACAAATTTACTATGCACTATGTAATTCAGTGATGCAGTATGGATGTATTGGATGGGGGGGATGTAGTATGACCGTTATGGATCCACTTTTAAAAGTTCAAAAATCAATAATACGAATAATACTTAATAAACCATTCAGATATCCCAGTAATCAATTATTTACTGATTTTAAAGTCCTAAATGTTAGACAACTATACATTAGCAAAATAATTCTACATACTCACAAACATAGACAGGAATATCCGATAGCTACCCACTCATACCCCACTCGTAATTCTCAAAAGTCCATTATTATAAAGAAAAAAACAAAAACCACATTCGCTCAACGTAATTTTAACTTTCTTGGCCCCAAAATGTTTAACATACTGCCTGATGATTGGAAAATGATGAAAAGAGTTGTGCTAAAAAAACAATAATTGCTTGGCTTATATCCATTGGTATAGAGGAGTCAAATAATATATTGACTGCACTCTAGTATATTCAGATTATTAACTTTGTAAAGCCTACATATTTTTGTATCATTATGTATGTGCTGATACTGGTTATTGATACTAATTGACAAGTACTACTACTTATCGGACGTCCTAAAACAGGTTTACCTAGTTGGGCGTCCAATGAGACAATATATTTAATGCAGCGTAGTAGTTTGGAAAAATTACATTCCCACTGTAAATTGTATTTTTATTATTAAAATGTATGATATACCTACTGTAAAATGTAATGTAATTTTGAAATTTTATATGTTCTAAAATTTTTCTTATTGTTGTCACTTGCGCTGTATGTATATTAATATTTTTTATGTAAAAGTAAATGAATAAATGAAAATGAAAATGAAATTTGAAAATTCTCCCTCAAGAACGAATAGGTATTACCTAATTGGTGTATAGGTATGTATTCTTCGTGTATATGTTCAATTATAGATATGTTTTATTAAACTTTAGTAATGTTTTTAGTAAATATGATAAACAGGGTCCAGTTTAAATTCTTAGAAATATTATCATTCGAGAGATAGAGATGTAAATGTTTTAAATTTCGAACCATTTGAACAAGGAAATGATCTACCCCCCTAGACAACTTGTCATTTGGCTCAAGAAAAGATTACTCAATGTATGGAAGTGACAGTTGTCACGTGACTGACGACTGTTACTTCCATACATTTGCTGACTATCCATTTTTGTTTCTTTTCTTGAGCTAAATGACACGTTGTCTAGGGGGGCTGGATTGCTAAACATATCTTTATATTTTTGCTATACCAGCCTTAGGCTTGTACTGTTTATATTCTTTTGACTTATTTTTACGAATTAAACTGATGTTTCTTAAGAAGGCATATAACGCTAAATCTAGTGACTGACATGATATCTATATAAAAACCGCTTATACACAATGTAGATAGGTATGTATTAGTAAGGGTAACTGTCGCATGCGTTAAAAAGGGTTTATACGTGAATTAAATGATCAGTAACCCAAAATTTGTTGATTTTTTGCAATTTAAGAACAAACCTGACTTATAATGAACAATCTTTATCGGTCATTTACTTTGATTTTATGCACTGTTTAAGTCATTTTAAATAATGCTGTAAAATATGACATACTAAATAATTCTTCCAACTGTCGATTTGTTCAGGAGAACTTTGTTCTCTTAACATATCGACAATGTATCAAGCCAGAACACGCGAGAAATGTATGGAGAGGTCTACTTTTTTCACGGCATTTCCAACTTTGAAGTCAAAAAACACCAACTTAGAGGCTTCGCAGCATATATGTTCCATACACGGATTTACTCAGAATTCGGAGTAGAACATTTCGTGTGTCTGTGTGTCTGTGTGTGTGTCTGTGTGTCTGTGTGTGTGTGTGTCCGTCCCCCCCTTATAACTTTTGATCCGCTCAATTTACAGAGCCTAAAATTTCAGAATATATAAACAGTTACAGGCCTACAAAACTTTTATACTCGGAATTTTTAATTTTTGTTTCAGTCAGGGGTTATCAACTTTTGAATTTTTATTTTATTTTTCCATATATCTCAGAAACCATAAACGCTAGAACGCTGAAAATTGGTACAAACATAGACAAATACAAAATCTAAAATTAGTTTTTTCAAAAAAATTCCAGGGTTTCTCAAACATTTTTTATTAAGAAAAATATTTTTTTTATGATAAATTTATGAGTTTAACTGCCTATATTTCCAAAACTTTTACAATTATCGAAAAAATCCGAAACACCCCAACTAGATAATTTAATTTTCTATAAAAAATATTAACATTGTAGTAGAAGATCTCAATTTTTTTTTAACAATTTTTTTAAAAATTGAATTTAGTGACGACATCGCTTCATACATTTTGTATGGCAGTCGCCTATACACAATATGTAAGAAGACTTAATAGTTTGATACTTCATCTCCAAACATACATACATACCATCATGCTATTTGCATATTCTGGGTAGGAAAAAGGATCTTCCTCCATACTATCCTATCTTGACATACATACCTACATATGTTGTATAGAAAACAAAATATCTGAAAATATTCAATAATTTGTATCTATGGGTTTATAGTTTGGTACATATTCTTCAACTATACATACTATCGCTATCGACAGTTGGATCTCATGTGTTACATGCAACTAGTCTAGATGAATTGATGCTTAAGTTGTGTGACGAAAATTCACTAGAGACATGTTGAAAATACTAATGGTATTTTTTTAGAAACACTGTTTAACATATTTGATTTAAAAAATGTGTTTAGGTTTATAGGTATGTCCTCTTAAATGAATGTTTAGATTATTTTTCTAGGTATTTATGAATGTTTGATGGACATTTCGGTAACAGGTTCAGTTTATCTTCATCAGAGGAGAGAGTGTGGCAGCCTCCCTTATCTGAATCCATCAGGCGTCAGATCAAAGGAAACCTCTAATGACTCTCGCATCAAGCACCAACCGAGAGGACCTTTGTAAGAGAGAACTCCACCAATGAAACACCTCCTCTCTCACCACGCCCGACCCTGCTGAGCTGAGGGTGGACCTTGTTTGAAGAAATTGACAAAAACGTCTTATTAAAATTGCTAGTGGCAGTGTACCTATCTACCAACCCCTTGCTCCATCAACAGCCCACTATTTCTCAAATTTTTACATCGAATATAAATAAAATATCTAGACTGTGAGAAAAATGAAAAATTTATATTTATTTTGAATGCTGAGACTGAGGACAGACGGAGATGGAGGTTTAAGTTGAAGAAAACCATGGCCCGATATGAGCTGTACCTAGTGCAATCAAAGAAAACGTTTGAAAATACGATTGTAGCGGTTATCAAAATCTAAATAGTATGTACAGAAGTACTTTTGTCATTTTGTATAGGCCAGACTTAGGGGGCGACTGCTGACAACGTACCGATTTTTCAATTTGATATACCATCATTATTACTTATCACATCGTTTTGAAAAAAATAACTTAGATAGTAGGAAAATAACGGCATATCATGATTTTCAACGTTTATCTTAAATTTTTAATAAACTATAAGGCGTAGAGCAATATATATGTATTTCATAAATTTAAGAAGACAAAAATATCGGGAAAAATATGCCGTGACATTTTTATAATGCTTCAGGTTTAATAAAGAAACGTAAAAAACATTTATTTTCCATTCAGCGCCATTGCGAAATAAAAGTTTTTTGGTTTCTTTGCTAATCTTGAAGCATTATATATTTTTCAGGATATTTTTGTCTTCTTTAATTTAAAAAAAATGTCAAATATCGGGGAATGCTTATTATTTTTCTACAAGAATACACACAGCGTAATAACAATAGTTAAGGATTTTTTTCTTTATTAATATTTTCAATAAGATTCGGTTTGTAGTAATGATGCAATAACAAATTGAAAAAAAGGTACATTAGCAGCAGTCGCCCCCATAAGTCTTAGTATAAATGTTGTTTTTTTTCTGTAAAAGGATACCACACCGAGTATCAACGATTGGTTAATATGACCCATGAGTTGTGGTGGCTTTCGGAGAACAGATTATGATGATTTCGTATTAATATTATTTAGAATATTAATACGAAATTTTTATGGTTATAGAAAAATGAAATTGAAATATTTACAAACACGAGTTATATTTGATACCCAAAAGAATTTATGAGAATTTTGTTTTTTAAAACTGAATGTTTGTATTATTTTCCATTAATATAAATAAATAATATTCTTTCTTCAACATCGATTATATTTTTTTTTAATTCATCCCCCAGATTGGAAATAATTCAACAGTATATTTTACAAGCAGTTCGCTTGTATTTTCATACGGAGCTAAATGAATGTTTAAATCGATGCACCATTTTTTTCGTTTAAGCGTTGATATTATTCTTTTATTAAAAATTGACACCGAATAGGTAAGATTATTTTGAATAATTTTATTCAAAATAATTATCTCCTGATATTATTATTTTGAATTCTTACCAATCCATTATTCGACAATAGATATTTCGTATAAATTTAAGATAATATTGTAGATTTATTTTCTTTGCTTATAGCAATCTTTTTTGACGTAAAATTTGCAAATGTTTTTATTGTAAATTAATTATCTTAAGAACGGAAATGACAATGACGAATTCATCAAAAATATTTGAAATAGATAACTTATGTACCTGCCTAATCGTAACACAAAATGTAAAAAAAAACTTGACCTGAAAATCACCACACCGAAACAGTGGTGAAAACCAAAATGAAACTTAATATATAAAAATCTCATGTCACGGTGTTCGTACATGCTATTCTCCGAAATCGCTCAACTGATTTCAATGAAATTTTGTTAACGTGTATGTTTAGTTCCAATTTGAAAGATTGGAGAGAATTATCGAGATAATTCTCACCAATTTTTTTTCAACCAAATCTCTCAAATTAAATTTTTTCAACCAAAATTTTTTTTTTCAAATTTTTCATCCGAATATACGTAGGTAGGTACAACTACAAATTTTAACGTTCCTACACCGCCAAGGTGTTATCGTAATTCATTTTTATGTTATTTAAGCTGATGTATTTAAGATTGTGTGAGTGAAAAAATCTATTGACATCTGAATTACGCATCTAGAGAATATACCACTCTCATTTTACGAAAAAAAAATTAAAATACACAAAATGAGGTCTACACAGAAGGCGATCTGTGGCAATACAACGTATGCCCATGCTCGCCAGCATATTATAAATTTATTATGTACCTAATATTAATTGCAATTTGGTTAACATGATACTTTTAAATTCATTGGTGTAAATATTTTTAATATTATTCTTGATCCTGTAAATATGTATAAACCAATAAAAAACTATCAAGTGAGTTTTTATAATTAAATTAGTTTAAAGAAAATTCACCTCTGCAATTAGGATAATATTATGAACATACCTATGAATAAAATGTAATGCATACCTACCTACTATTTGTTCATGATATTTTTTTAAACAATCATTTACGTCCATATCTGTGGCAGCTAGCCACGTCAATCAGCGAAAAACTAACCGAGAAAATATTGAGATGGTACCTATGTGTCCAACATTATGAAACCGCCACAGGATAATATAAGAAGAACGATGGCCATAGACGGGGAGCCCAGAAGACCAGGTATTCCATCGACCACAATAATCAGATATCTCAATGAGACAAGACTTCGTTCGGAGGACAGAAGGCCTTGGAAAATTAGGATAAGAAGAGCCGATCCCATGTAAACAGGACAAAAGCTGCATGGTGCAAAGAAGAAAGAAGAAAAACTAATTTATAGTCGGTTATCGCGAATGAAACTTGTGTCACAAAAATATTTCAATATCTTTTTCTTACATACAATCAACAGCGCTAATTGCTTTTAAGCCACTGCAATTGTATCAATTTTACTTGTTAAGAATTGAGCGCAATTCTCATTGAGATTTATCAACGGTTTTTCCGAATAGCTCCTTCCCTTTACGATTTGAATCATTCATGTGGAATATAACTCAAAGCCATTCTGATAATCAAGGACCTTCCGTTTGTCCTTATACATCCTATTACCTACTGTTACATTCCGGATTTTTTACTCCTAATTCATAACTTTTAACTACACAAATATTCAATAGGGGACAAATACGAATAAGTACCTACATATCGTCTTTTTGTGATAAAAAGATTTCAAAAACCAATAATATATCTGTCGTTTAAAGACGTAGTAAAATAAATAGGTAAATACGTTATATGTAGGTACACATTATATTAATTATGAATATTTATCTTGATATTGCATATTCTTTCATATAAATTTAGCCATAAAAATATAAGAAACAAAGAGATAGGTATTCCACACACATACCCATAGAAAATTTTCATATTTCTCTAGACACAGATACTGAGAAACACCTATGTAGTTTCTTCAGTAGCTAATATTATAACCTGGGATAATTTCTAAGTAAAAATTTCTTTTAAAACTAATGACTTAGGTATACCTATTTATTTATTTCATACCTAATATACCTTAAATGGCACCATTTTTTAAAGTTTTATTGAAATAGATCATGACTTAAATTTACAATATAAAGGTGTATTTTGTATAAACATATAAAAAGTATAAATAAAAATTTCATTACATTTTTAAAAACAGGTTAGGTTAAATTCAGATAGATGGGAAGCAGACCAGCATATCATACCGCCTCGACCGATTTTCTGCATCTATAAGACAAGCATTTGCTAATTTTAGAAGATATTATGTACATAACTATACAGCTTTATTTTAAGATTTATTAAGGTATGTTTGCACACTGATAGGTATGATATTACTGTAATAATTATTTAGGGTTTCTTATTTTAAAGAAAGAAAAGCGGCTAAGTACCTATCTGAAAGAAATCGCCACTAGGCAACAAGTCCGCCATTGCATTTGTACTGGCATAAAATACTATGCATAAATAGATGTAAGGTTACTCGAAAATGGTTCCATGATACTCGTATAATACAAAAGACTAAAAATATATCAATATTAAGTAAAATTATGTACTAAGGTATGTGTTATTTCTGTATTCAGTATGTAATGATATAATCGCATCTTATTTTTCTATCTTACATATGTCTAACAACTACTTCAATACCTATACTACACGTTCATGTGCGTTTCGGATTGACAAGCCTATAGAAATAACGATATAACTGAACAAACAAAAAATATAATATAATATTCTTCACTTACCTGAAGAGTCACCAGTTGCCATCAGGCAGGTGTACCTACATACCTATACTTTACTTACCCCTCAATAACAGTTTGACATCGTCATCTTAAATTGTAATAACATTTCCTACACATCCCCTATGGAACTTTTCAATTTACACACTCGCTTATCCTTCAAGTATCATACCGGCGCACTTGGCGGCCATTTTGAAAAAAAATGACATTCGCGACCCATTTGAGCTACGAGTCACAGCGGCTTCAAGAAAAACGCGTTAAGCGACATTTTCAATACAATTCAAACGAAACTAGTAAATTAGTATTTAAATTTTTTATTAAATGAAGAACAGACAAGAGCAATTTGTGCTATTAAATATTAAGTTATGATAGGTAAATTGATAGAATATTTTTTTAGAAATAATCGTTGAAATAAGAATTAAAATTTATGAACGGATCTAATAGTCTTCCTGATCCCGATTTCCTCTCCTTGATGTCCTTTCCCTATCCTTTTTTTTCTATAAAGTAATTTAATTTTTTTTTGTTTTAATTGTCATCTTAGTGTAATATACATTTTCTTTGATTTTTTGCTTTCATTCATTTGTTGATGTACGTACCTACACAATTTTTGGAGTAGGTAGGTACTTCGTAATCTGGTTGGTTGAAAGAAATTTCCTAATGGCAATAAGCCCACCAGTGTGCAATATATTTGTTTATATTATGTACAAGAGGATAAATAAAGAAATAACAGCCCTTACGGCCCTTAAAACTGTCAATATAATATATCAACGCAGATGTGTTTTGTAAAAGTTTTTTGTTTTTTAAATTATTTTTGTATATCTACCTAAATTTTTTGAGCAGCATAAAAGACCTACTGATACCTTTCTCTCAAGAATCTTGAAGGAAGAATAACTGGATGCAATCCTGATATTATTTGAAAAAAAGGATTAAATACCTAGAAAAATATAGAAATTCTATAATTAATTTAATTTTGATCTCTAAGGATGCTAACGAAAACGCTATGGCTTCCTATATGTTTTGTACTCTTTTGAGGAATACAATTGCGTTCCTCAAAAGAGTACAAAAAGTATGGCGCTCTATTGTCTCAGTCTACCCCAAAAATATGAATGTGCCATAATAGTTAGTAAAATATTTACTTTTTGGTTTGAAATTATTTATTTTAAAGTAAGATTTAAGTCATTTTTAATTTCTTATTATCATCTCCTTCGGGCTATTTACAGGTAAGTAGGTACCTACCTACTGTGTCAAATATAAATTTTAGACTCAATTTATAACAAGTTGGCTCGTTTTAGAGAATAACAATGATGATAAATAGAAGCCAAAAATCTATTACAACATTGATAAAAACATTTCACATATTATATATTTTTTATGATTATTTTCGTGTACGGTATTCTTAAGATGAAATGACGTATGATATTTGGTATTCAGAGAAATTTTTTCCAATTTTTTGAGAGTGAGGACTACTCGATATAAGGCATTATCAACCGTGAAACGAGTTTCGTATCTCCTTGAACCATCAAAGGCTGCCACTGGAACGGAAAGCGGCATTTGATGGACAGTTAAGCCTTAATGCAAACACTTCCGTCATAAATGCGAATATTTACAACTGTATCACAAAGGAGTATGGAAATGCTTTCTTCGACGACTTTATATGAAATATTGGTGTCCACATTCAACGGGTTTACCATATTTCTCATTTTATTTCTTCAATAGGTAGGTATAAGAGTACATCCATATGAATCATATTACTAAATTCATTTTGAATGATATTATGAATAAAATTTGTTAAATTTACAATGAAATAAAACATATTGGCAGTAATGAATTTCAAGTTATATCTTGCAATCCTTCTTCTAAGGGCTGTAAATACAGCATGCTGAATGATTGGCTGGAAGTAATTTCCTGTTGGCAATATACCCTCCTTTTACAACCATGTGCAAGAGAAGTTATCCAGCTATCGAGAATTTTTTTTTTACAAGATATGATAACGATATCTTTATAGAATTTCATACTTGTTATTAATCTACTTTTTGGTAGATTCTCATTTCAATTTCGTATTGAAACAATATGGGGACGTAGCAGAAGGCGCTTCTGAAGAGAACATGTCGAATGCATGGACGACAGTATAGGATTGTCAAAATTGTTAATACAGAAATACCCAACAACAGAAGACCCGGAAGACCTGCGAAGAGATGGAAAGACAGTTGGACCTCGTTTCCTTCACCCAGGATAGTCCACCCTCACAAACTGGTCAAATGACCTAGTACATACCTATTTTTTTATTTATTTGTTTATCACACCATTTAAATAATCTTCATTAAAAATAGATAACTGCTGCCCAACTAGGTATACATGTTCTAGGGCTAGCAGTGTACATATTATTAGGTATATTTCACAGGAGTTTATTTGCATTTTTAAAAAGTATCTAAATAATATAAACTTAACTATTATACACAGATTAAGAAAAAAAATGGATTTCAAGTCATCATGATATGCATATACATAATATTATAAATGTAGGTATCTTGTAATTTTTATTTGTTAATTGCACAAATAATCTGAAATAGTATTTCTTGGGAATACTGAACTGACAGAGCATAGATGTGATCCGTCAGTCATTCTTTATTCAGTCGCGCCTCAAATCAAATCATAATGAATATGAAGATGACGAAAAAGAATTTCTGATATATAAAGGCTCTTTATTTGTATTTTATAATAATGTAAAATATTCAACAATTTAAAATTTATTAATAATATGATATTATATCCCTTTATCCGTATAATAATTTTTTTTAGTCTTTTTACCTTTTAAATATGTGTTTATATGCATATAATATTAGTGAAAACTTAAATGATAACCTGTTAATAGTTTCCTTGTTGACATTACCAAATATTTAAATCTATTATTTTAAAAAATAAAAAAAAACTCTTGGTTTTCTAATCAATAAATATTTAAAAATAATAAATGAATAAATAAATATGCTTGAAACAAAACGTCAATGAAGATGAAGTAATATGTTCAACAATTGAAACCTGCAGTTATTTCTGCCGATGGTCACAACATGATGTTGAGTTGATAATTTTTCAATGATTTATCTCGATTTTTTTGTATTTTCATAATCAGACTCCGAGTTTTGTTGACGCGTTCAAAACTTTAAACAAGTTATGTCATCGGGGTATTTCTTCCCCATTTCATCTTAATAATAATCATTCGACTGGGGTAGTTTCGTGCCCCTCTATATCCAATAATGGAGAACCAATCAGAAAAATCCATAGGGACTCCCGCGAGGAGAGTCAGGGGGGTCGGTTGGAAGGGGTTGCCGATTACTCAATCATTGAAATTATCCAACCACCCTATCCATTAATGCCACTAACTACACGATTGGAGTCTACGCTGATGTGGGCATATTATGAATTTTGTATGCCATTATCTCATTTTGATGTCAAATGGACCGGTATTGAATGTATTTAGGTACCTACATAATTTGTCTCGCGTCTACTATATCAGGGGGTTGTGAAGATGCAATTTGGACACTTGGAACATAAGTATAACTGACGTTTTTTAACGATTATATGTAAATAAATCATTGTTTTGTAGATGTAGTTACACTCTAGCATCATCTACCACTCTAACAATCAAAAGTTAGAGAACGAAAAATGAAAACAAATATACTGATTTTAAGACAGAACGGACAAAGAACTTTTGTTAAAATAAATAACTTCACATAAGCTACATATTTATTCAACATCTAAATATATTATGGATTATATTTTATTTTAAATGGATTTTTCGATATTCATTTTTATTTTGAGCAAACGAAAGATTAGTCAAGTCATACTAGTATACGCTTGTAGGAATGCAGAGGGATTTTTCTCACAGCTATAATTGAATATAACTTCATATTATAAATATATAGATCGTCTCTTTCATAGTCATTATTCGGTATGAGAGATAATTATAATTTGATTGCACTGGAGTAAAATAGAAAATATGTCTGCAGTGTGTGTATTATTGTTTTATCTCGTTCTCACTTGATTTATTTTGTCATTTGTGCTCTTTCTGGGTGATATTGTAAGAATTCGTTATTATGTACCATTTTTGAAGAGCGTTTTGTTCTCATATTAGCGTGTGTATATATAAAATGTCAATACATTTTCACACGAGAGAAAGAATAAGAGACAGGTGCGTCATCTATACGAATCGATTAGAAAAAGACGTACAAAAAATCATGATTAAGTCTATGACAAAATCATGATTAATTATATGACGAAATCATTATCAAAATCGCGATTAATTGTATGACAAAATCATTTTAAAAATCTTGATTAAAAATATGACAAAGCCATGGACAGATCGAAGGGCTACCGAGATGTATAATAATGTTCAGTGAAAGTTTTTTACTAAAAGTAACCAAATTATAGTGACTACGAAACAGTTAGGTTACTTGCTGTTTTGTGTACCTACACAACTAAAAGCTGCTGATTACAAAAGTTGAGTTTAAATTAAATAAAGAAATAAAATATCATTTTGGTAACAGTTGTAATAGTAATAATAATAGTAAAAGTAACTTTTATTTATACGTAAAAAATACGAAATTAATACATCTGGTGTAAAAAAAGGTTATATTTTTTTTAGATTCAATAATAAATAATGGTACAGAGTATGACACTAAATTATTAAAACATGAAAAAGTATGGAGAACATTAATATTTTTTAACTATGTGTTCAGCACCTAGCCTACGAAAGGTGGCAAGACTTGCGGTTTCTTTTATGTTCGGTGCCAAACTGTTATATATTATTTTGAGATCTTTATGGTAAAAACAATTTTGTGTACTTGTTAATCTCATTTTTGGAAGTCTAAAATCCTGACATCCTCTCTTTCTTTTAGGGTAAGTGTGAACATTGGCATTGAATAATACATTTTTCTGCATATTTTTTGTGGTTTAGATATTTATTTCTATTCTTGCATTTTATCTTATCTTGCGTTTTTTTCTTACTTAAGTAAACAGCTTATTTAATTCATTACATTGTTATGATTATTAAGGCGCTGTAGCTAACATTTCAAAGTCATTCCATCAGGTTGATGAGCGACCGCTTGGTCTATATACACCGGTTGCCGGTTCCCATTATGACGATATTTTCGATGCGATATGGATGCGCTGTCAACAGATCATTTATTTCTTGTTTATTTAATATGGTCACATTAGTTCTCATAGCAGTCAATGTTATTTTTAGCATTCTCCGCCAATATTACGAAAAGATTAGACAAAAATTATTCAACGGGTCGATGAGCGACTTCTGGATCTTCTACCCTCCGACGATTGAGTTTCAGCAATTGTAAAAACATAAAACTCGTGGATTAATGATTCGATATCAGTTAACATAGAGGGTTTTCTATATGAAAAATTAAAATGCAGTCTGATAATTGCACTCTCAATTAAAAAATACATTTTAAAAGCCTCGTAGTGAAGAACAAAAGTAAGATTTACGTAGATTTGGTGAAGTATAGTGAAGGTGGTGGTACCTATTTCACTTCACTACACTTGTATATGGAAAACATCAATTAGTGAAGAGTGCATTTCTACGATATAATGAACGTCTGCAGTGAATTTCCTGTTGAAAACTGAATAGGTTTTGCATATTATGAAAGATTTTTATTGATAAATGCAGAAGTGAAAAACAACGTGCAAATTTCAGACGGAAGGAAGGAATATGAAGTCAACCATGGACGTAGAATGACGATTATAATTTATTTATTTATTAATTTAATTTAAAACAAACAGTACATAATAATGTATGACAATCGACCTCACTAGGCTTTACTGTATTGAGGTCGACAATATAACATAAGGTGAGGACATTTTAAAACATATCAAAAACCAAGTTATAGGTAGATCCAGCTTGTTTTAAAAATCAATTTAAACATATTGACAACCACCCACCAGTGATGTTTACACAATTATTAAGGAAGGTGGAAAAAAATACAAAGTTGACATGATGCATTGGTGCGTACCAACATCATCCTACAATCATCATCACTTCCTTCTACGGATAACAACAATTATTTCACTTTATCCATGTTCATACGTCGTTTAAATGCTCTGTCACTGAAACACATCACAACCATTTATCAATTAATAAATTGCACATTTGTGTTTCATCATATGATTTATAAACCCAATGTTTACATTTTATTTTGTACTGGCGTCGTAGCAAAGTGGTACGTCGGCGTGTTTCGTTGCCAGAAGAGAAGTATAATTATGAAAAATATGAACACTTATATTCTCCAAAGAATTTATTCAACTTCCGACGACCGTTTCGGTTTATAACCGAAGCCGAAACGGTCAGCCGAAACGGTCGTCGGAAGTTGAATAAATTCTTTGTAGAAAATATGTATTCATATTTATCATAATTATTATGGAATTCTACAGTTTGGAAGCCGCATCAATCGACAGATTGAAAACTGCTGATAGGAGAAGTATATTTTATATTATTTCTCACACAACTAATTCATAATTTTTTTAAGTTGATATTTCAGCCAACTATAGAATTATTATAGGATGCATGGAGAGGACCAGAGTCCTTGACTTAAGGATTAGGTTTGGGGTCTTCATGAGGTAAACATCTCTGAAGCGCACTTTACACGGACGAGGTTTTCAACGAGGTTCAGGGTTTCAACGGGTTTTTCAACGCGGTGGGAAAAAGAATAGAACGTGTTCTATTTTTTTTTCAACGCGGAGGGAAAAAAATAGAACGTGTTCTATTTTTCAACGCGTCCTGTATCGTTTTTCGTAAAACAGAAAATCTGTAAAATTATTCGTTGCCGACGAGTAAACATGACTGCCGTTTGTGTTGTGTTGAATTTGATGTTCGCGGTATCTTTTGTTTATTTGGCATTTTTTGACCAGAGAGCACTGTTTAAAACAAAATAAAAAAAGTGAGGATCCAAAAAAAATCAAATCGTGTCCAATTCAAGTCAAATGCCGGGTAGTCAAAATGCAAAACTCAAACGAAGAAAACGCGAGGAAGATAAAACACAGTTGAACGAAACGCAGAAAAAGCGAAAAATAAAATGTTGCTGTAGAAGCATATTTCCTTTAAATCCCTTCCATGCCATTGTCCCCTCACCGATGTATAAGAATTGTCACTTGTCAAAATAATTTTGGGTGACAATAAGTGTCAAGTGAAATTAACCAGTACAAGTTTGAAGACCACTGCGTGTGGATGTGTGCACAGAAAAAATAATCAGTGAACCAGGAATATAGAAGCATCGGTGAGATCGTTTAAAAATACAGTCCACTACATAAAACCTTTTATACCCATCACCTGATGTTTTCTACATAATATTTTGGCCCTTCTAACCAAATTTGAAGTGTTTTTTTGTGTTATTTGTTGCGAATTCTGCATGTTGCGGTGGTTTCAAATAGTAATTTGTAGGTACTCAATTTTGTTACAATATTGTGGTGATTAACTATCACATAATATTATTTTGTGATTATTGTGAGGTATAATAAGGTACCATATTAATGTTAATAACATTATTGTGAATGCAGTCGGGTAGAATAAAATACCACATTATTATTGATACAGTGAATTTGTGTTTGCATGCAATTATAGTTTATAAGTATAAGTTTAAAGTTTTAAAATGGCTGATAACATTAAAGCAAGGATGTTAAATGCTATTTCTAGAATTAGGAATACATATGAATTAAGAGATCTGTGTGAAAAAGGCAATATCGAACGAGATGAAATATTTTTAGCTAGGTGTCAGAGAGTTGATGAATGGTATAAATTGGTCAATGAATTAAGTGACAGCTTGATTGGAATATATACTGATACAAAATGTGATACAGAGTTGAAAGAGTTGAGTGAAATAATTCAGAAAGGTGACATTATGTATTTTGAAATAATGAGAATTAAAAATCGTTTATCTAATGGTGTGAAAATAAATGCAACTGATGTATGTAATAAAATTCAGAGAGCTCCTATAATAAATTTACCTGTTTTTGATTCCAACGTCGAAAATTGGAATTCGTTTCATGACATGTTTGTGTCATTGATTCATGATAATATTGGATATACAGACATAGAAAAATTTCATTATTTGCGAACGTCCATAAAGGGATTTGCATCAACATTTGTTAATTTACCACTGATTAGTGATAATTATAATATTGCTTGGAGTACATTGTGTGGACATTATACTAATACAAGATTACAATTTGAATATTACATGAATAAAATGTTTCAATGCAAATCTTTAGTTGGTGAAAATGTAGGGCAATTAAGCGAATTATATCATACATTTAATGAAAATATATTAGCTCTGTCAAATATGAAATGTGAAAAAATGTTAGATCAGGTATGGGGATTTATATTTATTAATAAATTAGATGAATCTACACGTCGAATAGTGGAAAGTAGATTAGATATTCAGGAAATTCCTTCAATAAATAGAATATTTGAAATAATTCGAAGTCAATTGCAAGTATTAAAATTTTCACGTCAGAGTAATTCACAAGTAAAGCGTAATAATTATAATCATAAATCAGACAAAGGTTTTGTAGGTAATATTCGCCAACTTGAATGCTATATGTGTAAGGGTAGTCATACGATACACAATTGTGACACATTTATTAATAAAACTGTATCAGAGAGAAAGGATATTGTCTCTAAATTGAAATTATGTTTTTGTTGTTTTGGAAAACATCTGATAAAGGATTGTAAGTCTAACAAAAAGTGTCAAACTTGTGATAGGAAACATAATGTTTTATTGCATACTGATAATTCATCGGTAGTAGGTATCTGCCATAAAGGGATTCGGGGTAATGAATCTATTGGTCAAGTGATATTAGGAACAATTATAGGATATGTCCAGGGAAAAGATGGGCAATTTTATAAGGCCAAGTGTTTAGTTGATTCTGGAAGTCAGGTTACTTTGATGTCTGGGAAGTTTTGTAAGAATATAGGATTCTATACAAAAGGGCATTCTGTATCATTGACAACGCTGTCTTCTACTAATATTGATGTAAAGGGTTCTATGCAATTTTGTTTATTTAATAATAAATATAACAAGTCGCTATTTGTAAAGAGTGTAGTGGTGGATGCGCTTCCATCAAACTTGCCTAGGAGAGATTTATCTCATCAGTGTAGAGTTTTGACTCAAGATTTAGAATTGGCAGATAATGAATTTTGGAAAAGCAGTAATATTGATATATTATTAGGTGCTGACATGTATGGAAAATTGTTCACAGGAAATTGTAAAAAATTATCAGAAGATTTATATGCATTTGAGACCATATTTGGGTTTGTAATTTTAGGTCAAGATTTTGTACATGATAACAATGAGTTGTTAACATGTTTTGTATCATCTGATGTGTTAGATGAAAAATTAAAAGGGTTTTGGGAAATAGAAGAGGTAAACACAGTATCAAGTAGTAGGAAAATGTCACATTCGGATGAGGAATGTGTTCAGTTATACAATGATTTACATTATCGTAATGACGACGGTAGATTTGTAGTACCGCTCTTATTAAAAAAAGATATTCACGTACCATGTGTTGGTACTTTTGGTTTTGCTCTTAAAAGATTAACTAATATGGAAAGAAAATTTTGTAATAATTTGGAAATTAAACTTGAATATACAAAGTTCATGAAGGAATATGAGATGTTAGGACACATGAAAGAAGTTCCTTTACAAGGCGATCCAAATGTATATTATATTCCTCATCACTGTGTTCTGAAACCTGATAGTTTATCTACTAAATTGAGAGTTGTTTTTGATGGCAGTTCTAATACGAACGCAACTGGTGCATTAAACAAATATTTACATGTAGGTCCAAAGTTGCAAAAGGATATAATCGAATTATTGTTAAAGTTTAGAATCTATAAAATCGGGTTTTCTGCTGACATAACTAAAATGTATAGACAAATATCTATCAGGCATGAAGATAGAAGATATCAGCATGTATTGTGGCGAGAAGATCCGTCACAACCTGTCAAAGAATATGAGTTATGCACTGTGACATATGGTTTAGGAAGCTCACCCTATAATGCAATTCAAACAATAAATCAGTTAGCTTTGGATGAAAGTGATAAATACCCATTAGGTGCTAAAGCTCTTCGTAATAGTACATATGTAGATGATATTATATGCGGTGATCATAATATTGAAGATGCTATTATTTTACGAGAACAGTTGATTTCTATTTTACGAAGTGGTTGTTTTGAATTGTCAAAATGGGCAACTAACTGTCCTGAATTTATTCAAGATTTTAATAAATCTGATAGCAGTGTGATCTGTTTTGCTGAAGACAGTAATCATATTAAATTATTAGGAATTAAATGGGATTTTGTGAATGATGTTTTTAGTTATCAGGTTAAGAAAATTGATATTAAATATACAAAGCGTATGATTCTATCGGTCGTTTCATCGATATATGACCCTGTAGGATGGATCACTCCGTTTACATTTTTATTGAAAAGTTTCATTCAAAATTTGTGGAAAATGAAATTGGGATGGGATGATATTATTCCAGAATCCACGAAAGTGCAGTGGAATAAAATAGTTGATCAAATGTCTTTATTAGAGGAATTTAAATTGAGTAGGTTTTTTGGAACAAGCGTTGATAGTCAGTGTTATTTAGTTGGCTTTTCTGACGCCTCTAATGACGGATATAGCGCTGTTTGTTATTTGGTTACTGAGGACAGTAAACAAATATCTCTGGTGACTGCCAAGTCTAAGGTTGCTCCAATTAAGATGCAAACGATACCACGCTTGGAGCTCTGTGGTGCATTATTATTATCAAAATTAATTAAATATACTTTATCTGTATTTCAAGATGCAATTATTATAAAGGATGTATATATGTACACAGATTCTAGTATTGTTTTGTCGTGGCTTAAAACACCATCATATCTATTAAAATTATTTGTTGCAAATCGAATAGAACGTATTTGGGAAAACGTGCCTCATGGAAAATGGTTTCATGTGAGATCTCAATGTAATCCAGCAGATTGTGCATCTAGAGGATTATATCCAGAAGAATTAGTTGGTCACACGTTGTGGATAAACAGTCCAGAGTGGCTGTTAGAACCTGTTGACAGATGGCCACGGTGTGATGATTATATTGTACCTGCACAATTGCCAGAATATAAAGGGTTAGTTAATCAATCTAATGCTTTAATTTTAGAAGATAAAGATAGATTAGGATTGTATAACATAACTAATAAATATACAAAGTTAACACGTGTAGTAGCTTGGATTTTAAGGTTTAAAAATAATTGTCTGTTGAATGTTAATAATCGCACTAAAGGAGATTTGTGTAATAGGGAAATGGAAATTAGTTTACAAGCAATTATAAAATATGATCAGAGTTTATATTTTATGAAGGATATTAATATGTTAAAATGCAAAAATCAATGCGATAATCCTCAACTGCAGAAGTTGAATTGTTTTATAGATAAACAGGGACTTGTCAGAGTGGGCGGAAGAATTAGATATTCTGCACTACCTGATAAAATGAAATTTCCAATATTATTGCATAAGCATAGTGAGTTTGGAAAATTATTGATAAATTATTTTCATATATCATATTTGCATGTGGGTCCCAGATCACTGCAACATTTAATACAACGGAAATATTGGATTGTTTCAGCGAGAAATAGAATTAAGTCTGTTTTGTCAAAGTGTCTTGTGTGTAAGCGATTTAGTGCTTCACCAGTGCAGCCAATAATGGCTGACTTGCCAGCTATTCGGGTTACTCGTCATCGACCATTCATAAACATATCAATTGACTTAGGCGGGCTGTTTATTTTTAAGGAAAATAAACGTCGCAATTCGAAAACGTATAAGGCATACTTTTGTGTTTTCGTATGTATGACTACAAAGGCCATACATATTGAAATTGTCAATGAATTATCTACTAGTGCATTTATTGCTTGCTTAGAGAGATTTGTATCTCGACTTGGTTTATGTACTACAGTATATAGCGATTGCGGAACAAATTTGGTTGGCACACGTAAATATTTGACTGGAGTTTTTAAATTTTATAGTGACTGTATCCAGGATACAGATTTTCGAAATTTCTGTCTCGAAAAATGCATCGATTGGCATTTGAATCCTCCTAAAGGTCCACATTTTGGTGGCCTACATGAGATCAAGGTAAGATCTATAAAGTATCACTTAAAGCGAGTTGTTGGCAACCAAGTGATGACTTATGAGGAATTTAATACAGTATTAATTAAGATCGAGGCGGTAGTGAATTCCAGACCACTTGTTCCTATGTGTAATGATATTGACAGCATAGATGCCTTAACGCCAGCTCACTTTATTATAAGTGAGGTATTGGTTGGTATTCCAGAGTATGACGTCACAGATATTAAATTGAATAGGTTAGATAGATGGCAGATGATCACAAGAATGTATCAGGATTTTTGGAAACGTTGGAGTGTGGAATACCTCACTTCACTTCAACAGCGTAAAAAGTGGTTCACTTCAGTGCCTAATATACAGGTGGGAGATTTAGTGTTAGTGAAAGAAGAAAGGTTACATCCTTTACAATGGAAATTGGGAAGAATTGTGGCTACCATGCCAGGAAAGGATAATATTGTACGGGTGGTAAAAGTTAAGACAAAAGAGGGAATATTTGTTCGACCTGTTGTGAAAATATGTCCCTTAGATGTTTAGTAGAAATAGTTAAGAATAATGTTAGTCTTATAGTTTTAGTTGGTTATTATAACAATTAAGTTAAATGTGTTTTCGTTATGACAGAAAGGTCTGTCTATTGTTTTCATTGATATAGTCTGTGAACTATCTTTTTGAATTTTTTTTTAATGTGATTTTGTTGTGGATAGTATGTTATTGAATTTTTTTTGTGTGTTTGTAATTTCATGAATTGGACAATGTGGAGTTTTATTTTGTGATGGCTGCATTAGTGATATGAGTTTGTTAAAAGTTAATTTTGTTTGTGGCCACCGTGATATGTACAATTCGTCAAATTTTGTTTAAAATTTGAGTGGGCGGTTATGTAGAAGCATATTTCCTTTAAATCCCTTCCATGCCATTGTCCCCTCACCGATGTATAAGAATTGTCACTTGTCAAAATAATTTTGGGTGACAATAAGTGTCAAGTGAAATTAACCAGTACAAGTTTGAAGACCACTGCGTGTGGATGTGTGCAAAAAAAAAAATAATCAGTGAACCAAAGAAGCATCGGTGAGATAGTTTAAAAATACAGTCCACTACCTACCATCTAATACCCATCACCTGATGTTTTCTACAGTTGCTATTTTTCACATAAATGACATACTTATGTAATTTTTTCGTAATAATTGTGATAATAGAGGTCGCAAATAAAGGAGAAAATAATGCTCGTTTAAAGCGATATTTGTAGTAACCTGTATTTTGGATGCTGTTTTAAGCGTTGGAAAACTGACCGCGTTGAAAATCTCGTTCGTGTAAAGTGTGCTGTACAATTGATTTTCGAATCACTTCCTGAACAGCTGAAACTCTGAAATTTTCTGTATTTGTGTATTCCCGATGACAATGCATGTTACAATAGCTTGTTTGATTTGATATTTTGAAAAAATAACAAATTTGTATTACATACAAAGTAAACTAAGCTATGCGTTTCCGGCTGATGATAAAATAATTTCCAATAAGATAACAAGAAAATCTTTGAATCATATTCTAATGAAGAAAAGAAATAAAGGATATTTACAAAAGTACAAATACAAAATAAAAACAAAAGTTTAATAGAATAATATATACAAAATTAAGTTTATCGGCACGACCTTGTGAACAACTAAATAATAGGCGAGCATGAGAAGATGAATGAACGTGAGTGTGGCGATGAATATATTTAAAGAAAAGTGTGTGGCGCCTGGATCTCTCTGTCTATCCCAATGATAGGGACATGGCGTAATGATATTATGTATGTATATATGAACTTTATGAGACAGTATATCTTGCATCATAATGAGTACATATTAAAACTCCAGAACAGATTTTAGCCAGTGGGGCATATTCATCATGAAATGTACTAAGATAGGTAATTAGATTTTACTGAGATAAAAAAAAAATATTTATTTTCACGAGTCGCCCTTGATTATATTTTAGCAAGCAACCAATGGGAATGGTTTTACCGTGGTGTGATGCAATAGCAGTGACGTAGAGGGTGTGAATCACGAAATACATTGCAAAAAACTATCTCGTTTATTTATTCTCTATGGATACCAGTTATTCTTAAGTCTACCAATGCGAACATGCTCTTGCATGCATAAAAATAATCACCCACAACCCATATCATGCCGTAATTACTCGTAGCCACACATACATAACATTATACACTTTCAGCCTTTCGAAATATCAAAATGTATAATTATTTTTGTAAAAATATCTTTTATTTTTAATCCTCACTAACCCATGGGGATATAGGTATAGTGGAGAGTTATGAATTCGAAATTTTTAAGGCTATTTTTTATTGCAGATTATCAACTAGTATCATACTGAGATTGTATTCTGAAAGTTTCATCACAATGTACCTGTGTGTGTGCTATGTGCTATGTACCTACGACGTGTTTATTCTACTTTTTCGATTATATTATAAGCTAAAGTACTCATTCGATTCTTTTCTAATTTTGCGAATTTGTATATCTAATACTCGCATAGGTCCCATTAGATTTTGAATACTCCTTTCCAATTTTTTAAATATCAAATATTTCAAATATTGAAGTAGCACACAGCACACACACAAAGATACATTGTGATAATACTTTCAGAATACAATCTCAGCATGATACTAGTTGATATTCTGCAATAAAAAAATAGCCTTGGGGTAGTGAGGAGTAAAAATAAACGGTGAATATCTACATATACTAAATGTCCCAATCATTCTAACAATGCTTGTGAGCGATGATAATAATAATAGAAAATTTCCAAAGAAATTTAATTTATAAATAATACTTGTTATTTTAATGCTCAACAGAGCATTTGTAATCTACTGGATTTTGTAATAAATAAATAAATAAGTAAATAAATAAATAAACAAACAAATAAATAAATAAAAAAATAAATAAATAAATAAATAAACAAACAAATAAATAAATAAATAAAAAATTAATAAATAAATGAATAAATAAATAAATAAATAAATAAATAAATAAATAAATAAATAAATAAATAAATAAATAAATAAATAAATAAATAAACATAATACTACGTAATTTATAAAATGAATATTTATTTTCGTACATAAAAATATCTAATGTAAAAATAAGCCATTGTAACGTAAGTTCCTCCAAAACAATTAATCATATAAAAATGCCATTTCTCATAACAAGATAACGCACGAGTAATCCGTTTATATTTTGAATTCGCCACTGCTTAACACATAAGGGACAGGACATGATGATATGTATGTGGAAGTACATATGTATAAATAATTATATACAATGGTGCATTAAAATAATGAGTCCCTGCGTTTAAAGGGTGTTTAAAAACATCACACTCTCGGTCCTTTTGCGCAGGTGACAAGGTACATAATAAATACATAACACCATGTATATAGGTACCAGAGCCTTGTGTATTATGATGAATATAATATACAGAACACCCTCGTTATGTTTGACGAATCATTATTTATCATACGGCGTGTTAGATTCGTGTCGATATAAATATTAGTGATGAGTAAGGCCAGTCTTGTTGTTGAATAAAATGCAAGAAAAAGACTTAATGCGTCACCGCAAGACAAAGACCAAAACTTGCAATTTTATGTAGGTACACGATGCTGACGGACGTTGAAGACAATTATGAACTAATATAGGTATAAATTTAACATACTACTTCAGAACAGGTATTTAAATCCAGTGAATTAGTGTACGAAACCCGTCTATTATTAACTGATTAATTAATGAGAGATTATAATTTTGTTACATAATTTTATTTTACTTACTTACTTGCTTTCCGTGTCCAAGATCATCAACATATGCTGTGTCCCTCTAGTGATTTTCAGCCATAATAGCATTCTGATTCGCTTGCCACAGATCCTCCTCAGAGCAACCTCATTCCATAAGTGGGCAGTTCAGCAGATGTGACATGTTCTGCGTCTCCCCACATTCGCATGCTATGTCCTGGTCATCCTCTAGCATTCATAATTTTATTTTTATTTTTTAAGATAATTATTATATTTTTTTATTACGTGGTAGACTAGAATTATTTAGTAAATGACTTAAATTTAAAATAAAACAACACGATTTGATTCTGCAATATATTAATTTGATACGTCTAAAACCATTACGTCTTTTTATTTTATTTTATAAACATACAGTCTTAATCACAATTTATTAATAGGTAGGTACTAGAATTATTTAGCACTTCACATTAGAGGACCAATTAAGTTTACAGAAATAATCACTTGTATGTAAACTGTATTGGCAGTTTTATAGAGAGAGGATATTATGTACATAGCTTCCCGAGTAACTAACAGCTACCTACTATGTCAAATAATTATTACACACGCACCCAATAACAAGTTGCCTTATTCTGGAGACTTACGATATCAATCGTCTTACAAACAGATCGAGACTGAAAATACAATTAACTAGTTGCATGTAACACATGAGATCCAACTGTCGATAGCGATAGTATGTATAGTTGAAGAATAAGAATCAAACTATAAACCCATAAATCCAAATTATTGAAAATTTTAACACATGTTGGTATGTATGTCAAGATAGGACAGTATGGAGGTTAGTCCTGTTTTCCTACCCGGAATATGAAAACAGCATGATGGTTCTGTATGTATGTTTGGAGATTAAGTACCTATTAAACTATTAAGTCTTCTTACATATTGTGTATAGGCGACTGACATACAAATTGTATGAAGCAATGTCGTCAATAAATTCAATTTTTATAAAAATTGTTAAAAAAAGTTTGAGATGTGCCAATTCAATGGAAATATTTTTTATAGAAAATTAAATTATCTAGTTGGGGTGTTTCGGCTTTTTTCGATATTTTTGAAAAATTTGGAAATATAGGCAGTTAAACTCATAAATTTATCATAAAAAAAATATTTTTCTTAGTAAAAAATGTTTTTTTTATGAGTATAAAAGTTTTCTAGGCCTATAACAGTTTATATATTTTGAAATTTTGGGCTTTGTAAATTGAGCGGATCAAAAGTTATAAGGGACACACACACACACAGACACACACACACACAGACACACACACACACACACACACACACACACACACACACACACACACACAGACACACAGACACACAGACACACACACACACACACAAAACTCACACAAAATGTTCTACTCCGAATTCTGAGTAAATCCATGTATTGGAACATATATGCTGCGAGGCCTCTAGTTGGTGTTATTAGCATGCGAAAAGTCCACTACACCATACAAAATTTTCCTTCGTACACGCATCTTGGCTTAATAATGTCGATTCATTAAGAGAATTGAATTCTCATGAACGAATCGACAGTTGGAAAACTAAGTCTCCACCCGAAATCATTTCCGGGACCCTTGGATCAGCAGTCACTAAGTCAGATATCCAACCAACTGAGATACTGCAAACAATTATTACACACGCACCCAATAACATGTTGCCACATTCTGGAGACTTACGATATCAATCGTCTCACAATCAGATCGAGACTGAAAATACAATTAAAAACTGTGTCTCCACCGGAAATCATTCCCGGGACCCTTGGATCAGCAGTCAGATACCTAACCAACTGATATACTGCAAACAATTATTACACACGCACCCAATAACATGTTGCCACATTCTGGAGACTTACGATATCAATCGTCTCACAATCAGATCGAGACTGAAAATACAATTAAAAACTGTGTCTCCACCGGAAATCATTCCCGGGACCCTTGGATCAGCAGTCAGATACCTAACCAACTGAGATACTGCAAACAATTATTACACACGCACCCAATAACATGTTGCCACATTCTGGAGACTTACGATATCAATCGTCTCACAATCAGATCGAGACTGAAAATACAATTAAAAACTGTGTCTCCACCGGAAATCATTCCCGGGACCCTTGGATCAGCAGTCAGATACCTAACCAACTGATATACTGCAAACAATTATTACACACGCACCCAATAACATGTTGCCACATTCTGGAGACTTACGATATCAATCGTCTCACAATCAGATCGAGACTGAAAATACAATTAAAAACTGTGTCTCCACCGGAAATCATTCCCGGGACCCTTGGATCAGCAGTCAGATACCTAACCAACTGAGATACTGCAAACAATTATTACACACGCACCCAATAATAAGATGCTTTATTCTGGAGACTTACAATATCAATCGTCTCACAATCATATCGAGACTGAAAACACAATTAAAAACTGTCTCCACCGGATATCATTTGGTTCAGATACTGAGTAACTGAGTCTCGAAAGCCGAAAATAACAATACTGCACTACAACAGACAATTATAACAAAACGACCGAGAATAGTATATAGGTATGTTATTTTTTATAAAAATGTAGGTAACTATGGCCCGAGATTTCAGTTGGCCCTTAAATCGTTGGATTTGGTAATCCAAGTTAAAAGTTTAAGGAAGATTAAATTTCATTCGCGTATTTCAGTGCAAAATGAAACGTCAGTTACGTAATCTTCAACTATAGATATATTTTACGTTTTTCTATGGTTATTGTCTATAACGCATCTGTCAAAATTGTAATAACCTTAAATGATACGTGACGCGAAGCTGTGACTAAATATTATTTTATTATTATAACAACACATTATTTTATTTGTTTCATTACACAGCATGTTAATTTTTCAATTTTTTATAACGATCGATGTTTTTTTTAATTAAAATCAAACATTGTAGTGAAAAAATGTCATTGAATATGTACTACGTACGTAGTTCTTCAATGCAAAATGTATGTACATTTTACAGACGGATATATTATGGAACTAAGTGATAATGGTAAAATAGTGTCTTATGTAGAAAATTTAAGAATACACATTATATATAGAAATAGGATGGATCAATTTAAAAAGTGGGATGAAAAAACATCGCAAAAATAAAGTTGCGTGCCTGACGTTTCATTATGGCTGACAGTTTATTTCGTTTGTTGTCAGGCAATACATCATAATTATGTAAAAAAGAAAATAAATATTAAATACATGAACCACTTCTATATCAAGTCTTTTATTTTAACAACAAAAATAAATCATGATTATAATTATTATGCATAGTTATTTGTAGTATAAAATGAAATAAAACATTAAAGCGTGCGGCGATTAGTACGCCACCTGGCGAAAAAGGCTAGAAACAATACTTAACTCAAGATTAAGACACGCGATCCGCCAGAAACGTTGAGTTAAATATTTATCGTTTAGTGACGTATTTAAGGGAAGATTAGGTACTGAAATACGCAATATTTTTGTTAAACTTGAGTTAAACTCCTAAGGGCCGACTGAAATACTGGGCCTATATTTTTTACAATCATGTATATATGCAACACGGATATTAATGAAACAGCAGTAAAATATTTACTTTTCTAAATTTAAATCCCTTTGTTTACAACTTGTATGTATATACTTTTTTTCAATACTACTCTTTCAAATTTAATTCTGAACCATTCCGAAAATATTCAAATATAATATTGATTACCACCAAATAAATTTTGGTGGCACAGTCACGCGATGCAAAACAAGAAATTTTGCTTGTGTCGTGTCTATGGATCAGAGCATTTAAAGCATTTTTAATTTTAAATCCAATGTTTGTACATTGAAAGGAAATGAATTTGTAAAGAATATTATGATCATCACGGATATTATAGGTAGATATATTGTATACAGAACGGGAAATAAAACAGATCTTCAAATAGCATACTAAATAGTACGTACAGGAAGTATGGTTTCATGTCTGGTAAAACTGATTATACTGAACATCAAATATTTATGGTAAATGATACAGGTAACTGTTTCTTTGACTTTATGGTTGAAAATGTTTACACAAATGTCGCTGATGTATTTAATAAATAAAAAAAAACAAGTGAAATGTGTTAATTCGTGAATTGGAAGAAAGCGCCATGTGACTCGCCACTCGTCACTTGGACATGGTGCAGATTAGGATTTTGGGATAGCACGAGCAATGCTGCCAAGTGCTACCCTTACTGAGTGTATAAAATGTGGTGTTTTGTGTGTTGGTGTAGTATTTATGTGCTAGTAAGGTCTGTAGTGTCGTCGATTTGGAGGAATTTCCTCACCAGTCTGCATGTGTGTAATATGGCTGCTTTTTTGCTATTTTTGTTATTACTTATTTGCAATGTTTATATTTCAAAAAATCTTCGCTTTAGGTACATAGTTTTTCATTATATTTCATCATTATTTATTTACACGCATACGTACGAAGATCCTAATATCTCCAGAGAGATAATGATAATATCATATCCAGAGAGATAATGATATTATCATCTCCAGAGAGATAATGATATTATCATCTCCAGAGAGATAATGATAATATCATCTCCAGAGAGATAATGATATTATCATCTCCAGAGAGATAATGATAATATCATCTCCAGAGAGATAGTGATAATATCATCTCCAGAGAGATAGTGATAATATCATCTCCAGAGAGATAATGATATTATCATCTCCAGAGATACGATGAGATAGAGACAACAAAATAAGCTTAATTTAGACTCCATAAATTTTATCTCGAATCAACAGGATGATTTAAACATAAAATTGATTACAGTGGAAAAACAAGTAGAAGCAGCAATGGTAGAAATTGATTCTTTAAAAAAAATGCAAACTTCCAAAAATCCAATGATAGGCAAGATCAAAAAATTGACATTTTGGAATACAAGGCTCAAGAAATAATGTTAATGTTAAAATGGTTGGGAGAATCAGTATTATTTGTAAAGGTCCGGCTAAAGAATTAGCCGGACCTTTACAAATATTGGGCGATGAAGACATCTGAAACGCGGGGCACCAGGGCAATGAATGAGAGCTGAAAGGACGAAGCTTCGGATGTTGGACGGAGTTGAGAAAGGATGCTTATAGCACAGGAGTCCAGAACTGGAGTGGCGCTGCGCAAAACCGACAATCATGGAGGCGAACTCTACAGTCTATGGCTCTATGAATCAAGCGGATCTAAAGTTATAAGGGAACACACACAGACACATTAAATATTCTATCCCAAATTCTGAGTTAATCCATGTATGCTACGAAGCCTATGAGTTGGTGTTTTTTTAACTTCAAATTTTGTAATAAATATGAAAAATATAAGACCAGCCCCCCTAGACAACATGCCATTTAAGCTAAGCGTTATCTCGCTAAGCGATAGTAAATGTATGGAATTGGTGGCTATCACGTGACGTCACAGCCACCAATTCCACACATTTACTATCGCTTAGCGAGATAACGCTTAGCTTAAATGGCATGTTGTCTAGGGGGGCTGGCCAGACAATTCTCTAACACGGGACTACTGTCAATTCATATAGGTCGGGACCCGTAAAGTAAGTAAGTACTGTCGATTCAGATTCAGAGAAATAAATTCTCTTGAATGAATCGACAGTTGGACAACATATATGCTGCGAAGCCAGTAGTTAGTATTTTTACTGACAAACTTTAAAAAAAAAAATTCAATAAAAATATCATTTGACTCCCGAAAGGGGAAAAAATCCAATGTTTGCGTATATGCAATTAAAAAAATATTCGATCCAATAGTTGGTGTTTTTTAACTTTAAGGTTGAATAAACCACGAAAAATATAGACCTGGATTATAGATCTTGGCTTGAAACTTTGTCGATCTGTTAAGAGAAATAAATTCTCTTTCACAAATCGACAGTTAGAATAGGTATGTACATATGTATGTATTATGCACATCAATATAACAGACCATGTAAAGTTTTTTCATAGAGAAATCATATCATAGAAAATTAATTAACGGATATCTATAGAAAACTATTTAGCTCTAAGTTTAGGAACTATTCACGTATATATGATATCAATATGAAGTCAATCGGACTTTGGATAGGACACAAAAAAATACGGCGTACGCCATTCATACCTACATCACGACAAAACTCAAATTGTGCACTCTGCACATGATGCCCGTTGAGAAATCATGACTCTCCACTATTTTATAGTAATGGAGAGTGAAAATGGGCAAAATTTATTCATAACTCACCCATCTAAAAGGTTGGCAGTTGTTGGTTGTGGGTTTAAAATGAAATCAGCAAAATTGATTGAATCTCTAAGAGTACCGTTAGATAAATGGGACCTCACGCTCAAATGATCGGGAAAATTGCTGAATTTTCAATTTCACAATTTTTCTTATCGCCACCCCAAATTGAATAGCATACCACCACTTGTACAATAGTCAAATTACCTACCCCTTTTGAAAGATGGGAAAAAGCTGGAACATTTACATATTTTATGATCATTTTTCGATGGACATTTTTTGGAGAAACTTTATGACAAAAATAACACAGAATATGGAAACCCTGGTTGATTGGAAGAAATTACCCAATGGCAATAAGCTCGCCACCTATGCAGGGTGCAATAGATCCGAACAATGTCAATTTTGACTTTTATTACTTTCATTCATTCATACCATCTCGGCATATCTCACAATGTAGAGTTACGACAGCGACAGGTGTGCATTCATTTATAAGAGGAAGCACGAAATATGCGTGTTTACCCACATACCGATCTCGTCTCACCTAAATAGGCACAACATTCAGAATGGGTGGTGAACCTTATTACAGAACTATTTGAGATGTTATTATTGCCTGTTGTATTTTCGATTACCCGGCTCTTACGGGACACCTGAAAAGATGATAATTGAGTGGAAGCACTATTCTTTGCCAAGACTTTCAACTTGAAAATTAAATTTTTTGAATATCCTGCGAGTTTAAAACATGGTGATGCATTTCTGATCTTTCGTGACTTGTATTGAATTGTACTGTCAATAAAGACAGAAATGTGTAAGCTAACGCAGGCCAAGAACTCTTGAAGATGCCTTACCCCTAGCCAAATCCCAAATATTATAGGTTTGTCGATTCATATGTTAGAGATATCCATTCGACTCTTCTCCTGATTACTATCCTGAGCATCGATAAAGTATGCCTACCCATCTAGCCGAGAAAAAATGTTGTAAAATGACTTCGGTGATCAGACGAGAACCGGTGCTTTAACGTGGTATGGTCATTGGCATGTAGTAAAATAGAAAACTATCTTCAATAGAAAACTACCTTCAGTACAGACAGTTACCTTCAAGAGATGACACAGTGCACTTCACATACATACGTTATAAGTTTATCTTCGATTCGTTTTTCTACATAGTTTGAACAACGACAAGTGCATAGTTCTTCGTATTGTGTATTGTGTCCTGATACAAATTCAAGGTAAGTACAATTTACCTTCATTGTTCTATGCTTTCCTTCAACATGTTGTCAACTTACATTCCCGATTTTAAACCATTCTATACAGTCCATTTGCTCCAACGACATATACTTGGTTGTTTTTTTTGTATGGAATTTGACAGTTATTGCTAAAGTCACAAAGGAAATCCCATAAAAAAAATCAACACCCAATCATATCTCTTGAAATATGTTTTTGTATCATGGCTAAAGGCCGTTGTGAAACTATTAGAAATAGACAAAGATAGTGTGTGAAAACGTTGTCTTAAAATTATTTCAAAATAAAAATATAAAGAGATGTACATTCAAGTCCTAACCAGTGTGTAGTTTATTGTACCTAAGAAAATGTAAGTGGTAGGAAAGTAAGTGTAGGTTAAACTGAGATAACCGGAAGACGCTGAAGAAGATTGAGATGAGGTAGGGAAGATTGAAGTGCAAGGAAAGAGGGAAGAAATGTCGATTTCTTTATAAGAAAATAAATTGAATTAAGCTTGCTATAGCCGTATTTATCCGGACTATCTCTATAGATATCCAATGAAGAAGCCAAGTAAATACAAGGTTTTTCGTAAAACTCTATTCATTCGCCACCATATTATAATAACGATTAAGAAAAATATAGGTACACATGCGAATTGTGAGTCATCTATTTAGTCATCTATTGTATTTTTTTTATCGTACATATTTGACATATCTCTAACTTATACTAAAATGTATTCATATATGAGTGAAACGCTAGGTACAAGCCTAAATACGAACAGGATTGTAATCAGTGGCGTAGCGACCTTACAGCAAGATCATACAAAGCATAAGGGCCCAGCTTGAATAGGGGCCCTAATTTCTAAACACGGTATGAAATATCTAAGAATTCAAACTCAAACAGAACTTACACTGCTACTACAAAACACATCGTCACAAAAATACAAAAAGCCCATAACAGCATGGATAAATAACACCGGTTCAGATCAAATGAATAACATAATTACACCCAATGATATTTATTTACATTACTTAATAGCTAGTACAAATGGCGGACTTATTGCCTAATGGCAATTTCTTCCAGACAACCATATGTGACAGTTATGAGACAAAATGGTACATGTACAAAAAAGAAAATATATATAAAGCCATAAACATATTACATTTAAACACAATAAAGTAAGAAGAATATAAATATGTACATCAATGAAAATTAAACAAATCATAGATAAGACCTGTTACAACACTATGGGAGGGAAGGGAAAAAAGGAGAGGAGATATGACTAACTACAAGAATAGGGAAATAAATGGGAAGTATGTAGGTTAAGAAATGGAAAGTATGAGCACGCGTTTTAATCTAGTTTTGAAGGTTCCTAACGTTGGTGCAGTTCTAATGTCAAGGGCCAAGTTGTTCCATAACCGAGCAGCATGGACAGTAAATGATGATGAATAGAAATCCGTGGCATGTGATGTGATGGCGAGGGTTCTCTCTTCTCTAGATCGAAGCGGGAGTCCATGAGAGGCCAGAGGTTGAAATCTTTCGGTCAGATATGATGGAGCATTAGGGTTGTTCAAAATGTTAAACAGAAGACAAAGAGTGTGTTAAGAGTGTGTGTGTTATAATGATAGTTAAAATGTTCAAAATTTTTGATTTGAAAATAAAGAAATCGTCGGTAAAAATAGCAGTGTCTCCCCACAGTAGGTATTACCAAGTCTATTTAGCCTTGGTATAGGGGAGTGGTAGGCGTAGTTACTCTGGGAATGGCTCTCACGAAACATAACACACTGTCTTGTGGTTTTGTACTGTACATTGATATTTATAAGTTTAAGGAGTTCGGGACAGTCTATAGCGCAGTTTAATAATTTATGTAGGAAGGAAAGGCCAAAAACCTTTCTTCTATCGTTCAGTTATAAAAGTATAAATTCTAGCATAAGATCTGTGTAGTTGATATGTTGTATTGCTATGTTCTATTGATAATTCTTAAAATGCCGTAAGAAATCTTTTGAAACACCAGCCAAAGAATCGTATTCGTTAGATTTTATGAAACTAGGGTGTCTGTTGGTACTGCTTTCCTATTTGCCCCCCCTAACCGGTATTGTGTCGCCTGTGTAGTGCCATCCACACAGAATCGAGAGAGTCATTCTTATGTTGGTACCTATTATTGGTTCTGGTAAAATCCGCCATTCACGTCCAATGCAGGAGAAGCAATGTTGACACAAGAAGTTCCCATTACCGATAGACATACTACTGAACTATATAAACTGCTACGATGACAGAAAAAATGCAGTTTTTGCTGAAAGGGATTTAACGTCTAATCGTTTATTATCAATTTTTATTCAATTTTTTATTATCAATTGTTTATTATAAACAACGCAATAGACATCAATGTAAAACTAGCTCACCTTAGCACAGGCTATGGCTAGTGAGGGGGCTAGTTACAAAGATACAAACAAAAAGGATAGCTTTAACTATGTAAGCAATGGTGAAATAATGAAATTATATTTATTGCAATGAAATAACTTATATTTACTTTGTATGTCTACTATGTATGAATAAGCTTATATTACCTTTAATTATTTTGTATCTTATATCTACTCTATGTTTTTGGATAGAAATAAATAAAAATAAATTGTATACATAAGTATGTACCCAAAAAATATTCATTAGTTCCATAAGAATTTGTATATTTTGAATTATTATTATGTTGTTACCTATTATAATGAAAAGAAATATGTAAAGTTGTATATATTTTTGTACATTTATTACAAAGTTTTAAACAATTAAGTATATTTAGCTTTATTTAACTTTTCAAACTTACATTTTTAATTAATTTTTACGTTTATCACACCATTTACGTCATTAAAATACATAGCTGCTGCCCAACTAGGAATACCTATTCTGGGGCTAATAGCAGTGTACCTACATATATTATCATATTATTTTTCACTTGTATTTAGGTATGAATCTCTATAGAAAATTTGTTTTGGCAAATAACAGTTAACAAATATTAAAATTTGATCGATAAGATTTGATTGTCAATCCACACCGATTCTCTGAACGTACTTTAGTATCTATTACTATTCATAGTACTGAATTTTTTAGCTATTCATTTGAAATACCTGCATGCAATCAGCATGGCTATGGAATAATCTTAGGCCCGAATTTATAAAACGTAGGTACTAAGAATTTTCTCAATGCTTATAGCACGACAAATTCCATACATTTCTGTGTGCTAAGTATTGACTTGAGCACTGAGAATGGTTTATAAATATGGCCCTAAGTCCTGATATTAAGTCGGCTATCTCATTAAACATATTCAAAAAAGGCTAAAGCAAAAATAGGTATCTGATAATACCTGATTAATGCATCCTCTCTTTTTCCTCTCCTTATCTTTTTTGTTTTCTTATCATTGTTATGATCTGTGATTATATTCAATATTTTTATCTTTATTTTATTGTTGCTTTATTTTCATCATGTCATAGCCTTATTGCCATAGTAGGTACACATTGTAGGTATTGTATATTAACATCAACTCTGGTTAGTTAGAAGAAATTGCCATTTGGCAATAAACCTGCCAGTGTACAAATTATATGTACAAGAAGTTACAAAAAATGTGGATGTATTTGATATGAAATATAATAGGTAGATATCATTCATAACGAATCGTAATATTAAAATATTCAAAGAGGTCTCTCTTTCTTTCGCTTTATGTCCAAATAGGGACTATCCGGTCGCCATGACGGTTCTTTTGTTTCAAACATTCGAATGATCCCCTCCAGATATTTTCCCGCCATTTCGAAAACAAGATGGCGTAGGTGGCCGCATTATAATTATTATTGCGAAATCCTTTTTACATTTCTCCCTCGGAAGTCCCCTCCCTGCCCTCTTCTCCTACGTCCCGCTACCCATTCACTTATTCCCGTTGTAAAATGGGCGGATCTCCCTGCATTTTTTTCATTTCTACTTCAATTCATCCCCCCACCCCACCCAGTACCCCCTCCACGTTCCCTTCACCACTTCGTTTATATCCAACTTTATATTCCATATTTCCTCATTCACGTATTACTTCACGAGTATAGAGTAAGTACAAATGCATAAGGGCTAAATATGAAAATATTTTACACGAACCTGCAGTTTACTAACTAAAGTTGCATTTGTAAGTAGCTAAATAAATATTATGTTGTTACTTAAAATGATATATGGAGTTTCATATTTTGAGGCAGGTTATAGCTGTGTTATGCATGACCTTTATAAAGTTTCTTATTTAAAGGCAGGTTATAGCTGTTACAGCAGGTTGTAGCTGTGTTATGCATGACATATGTAAAGTTTCATATTTTGAGGCAGGTTATAGCTGTGTTATGCATGACCTATATAAAGTTTCATATTTTGAGGCAGGTTATAGCTGTGTTATGGATGACCTATATAAAGTTTCATATTTTGAGGCAGGTTATAGCTGTGTTATGGATGACCTATATAAAGTTTCATATTTTGAGGCAGGTTATACCTGTGTTATGCATGACCTATATAAAGTTTCATATTTTGAGGCAGGTTGTAGCTGTAACAGCAGGTTATAGCTGTGTTATGCATGACCTATATAAAGTCTCATATTTTGAGGCAGGTTATAGCTGTGTTATGCATAACCTATATAAAGTTTCATATTTTGAGGCAGGTTGTAGCTGTTACAGAAGGTTATAGCTGTGTTATGCATGACCTATATAAAGTTTCATATTTTGAGGCAGGTTGCAGCTGTTACAGCAGGTTATAGCTGTGTTATGCATGACCTATATAAAATTTCATATTTTGAGGCAGTTTATAGCTGTGTTATGCATGACCTATATAAAGTTTCATATTTTGAGGCAGGTTATAGCTGTGTTATGCATGACATATATAAAGTTTCATATTTTGAGGCAGGTTGTAGCTGTTACAGCAGGTTATAGCTGTGTTATGCATGACCTATATAAAGTTTCTTATTTAGAGGCAGGTTATAGCTGTTACAGCAGGTTATAGCTATGTTATGCATGACCTATGTAAAGTTTCATATTTTGAGGCAGGTTATAGCTGTGTTATGCATGACCTATATAAAGTTTCATATTTTGAGGCAGGTTGTAGCTGTTACAGCAGGTTATAGCTGTGTTATGCATGACCTATATAAAGTTTCATATTTTGAGGCAGGTTACAGCTGTGAAGCAAAAGCTTAGAATAGTAAATAATAAGCAACTAGTATACGAAGTGTCCTGAGGAAGAGAACATCGTTCTTGAAACATGTTGACTGTTGTCAAATAAAGTGGTGTATACAAAGTAATTTTGTTGTTATTATTTATTAATGATGGAGCCACAAAGTCATTTCGCATTAGATTACGTGCTTAGAATAGTGCTTCCAATATTTTATATTACCTATTTCCAAATTCGGGCAAAGATTTTTTCGAAAATTATATTTTTGGTCATTATTTTTTTTACTGTTAAATTTTTTTATTATTTATTTTCTTCTTCTGGTTGTTCATTTTATTTAATAGTATTTTTTTCAATAAAATGTATAATATTTGTGTATCTTTTATAATAATAAAATATAATAACTATGCAAATTATTCAGGTAGTTACTTAGAAACAAACTCTGTCTAGTGAAGCATTTATATAATAACTATCTTTATAATATTATGATCTAAATAAACAAATAAAAATAAAATAAACTAATTGCAAACCCGATTTTGTATCAAGCAATAAAATCAATTGAAGTTTAAGGTTGTGCAGCAAATTGCGTGTCACTTTATTCCTGACCTATGTAACCATAGATTTGTATAAATGAGTTATAAAACTGTCATTCACATTCTCCTGATTGTTTGACCTTATTTAATCCGTAAACATACCTAATGTAAATTGGCCCTATTTAATGCGTTCACATTTTTTTTTATGTTGTGTGCTATAGACGTTGCGTTCCCGGCAAACAACAGGCGCAGTGTCATTCGATATTCAAAGGTGTAGGTATGTCGAAGAGGATCCACCAACTAAAGTCTCTATAAATGGAAGACGTGATTCCTAGAGGTCTTCCGTAGTAAATATGAAATAATCACGCTCAATAATATAACTGACGGGTTGAAATAGCAATTTTGTACCCCTTTGTATTCAGTTATCTGGCAAAGCCACCACAACTCAGGGTTCATAGTAGTCAATCTTTGTTTCATGCTGTGGTGTACTTACCCAGAAAAAATCTACTCTTCATACTATGACATATCTGATGGTCATGGGCTCATGGACTACCTATACATTGAAATTATTTTATTTTATGTAGGTTCTCGGCCAACTAACAGGTACATAAATCGAATATTTTTTATTGCATATACACAAACATTGGATTTTTTCCCTTTCGGGAGTCAAATGATATGTAAATAGGCCAATGATATGTAAACAAGACAAAAATGAAATAATATATCTGGTGTAGTTCAGGGGTGACATCTGTGCGAGACACCGTCATCTCATTTATAAGGACTGTTGCTTTCATTGTTTACAAATAAATTAATTTCTCAGTAGATGGCGTTAAAAAAAGGCTTTTCCGTTACTTCATAGATAGCAATAGTATAGTTAGGTACTTATTTTCAGGTGAATTGTTACACATTATTCAAATAAATCTTTCAAAATTTACATTGATAAGGGAACTCAATAAGAAGGCATAACTGGTGAACGTTGCGCAAGCGCATAAAGTGTTCACGTAAACCAGCCGATGACAGGTCGTAAGCCCTGTAGGTGCCTCGAGTTCCTGGTTCTTCTATAATATTCCAACTTCGTCTCTATTGAAATGTCAAAAAATTTTGTCAATAAAAATAACAGGTCGATACTTCTTCTTCTTCCGGTTTAGTTAGTACTGCGTCCTGTTATTCTCGGAGTCTGCTCTTGTAAGATGGACGGCCAACTATCCCTCCATCGGTTTGGTGGTCTTCATCAGGTATATACTATGTCAAATAATATTTAACACGCACCCAATAACAAGTTGTCACATTCTGGAGACTTACTATATTAATCGTCTCACAGATCCAGGCTGAAAACACAATTAAAAACGGTGTCTCCAGCGGGAATCGAACCCAGGACCCTTGGATCACGAGTCAGATACCTAACCGACTGAGCCACGAAGGCTGACAATATTTAAAAAAAACATTTGGTTATTTTTACCCTACGTCTTAATAATGAAAAGTTATAGAATGATTCTTGAAAAGGTGAGAAGGGTATTCAAATGGTCAGTCCTATGCGCATAGTCTGGTCTCCTGCTCTATGGTCTGGTCGTTCTCTTGAGAAAAAGAGTACAATTTGTTAGTAAAAAAATACATAATATCCATGACTTAATTTTTAGAGATCGAAAATATAGGAATTGTATTTTTTTCTTATGGTTTTGTAACAAAATGTTATAATATGAGCGTGTATTATCCGGCTAGCTTTAAAGTCCCTCTCTCTTGATGATGAGATTGTATTGGTATGAGATGGTAGTTGGTTAGATGTAAGATACGATGAGGAGTGGTAAGTAAAGAGGTTGTTACCTCGAGGGTGATTCTCCTTAAATATAGAAATAAGATGAAGGAGACTTGACAAGTGAGTTGAGAAGAAATCTCACTAGGTATTATATAATCTCTTCTTACTTCCATCTTTGAAGTCTGTTCATATATAAATAATGGATTGGTATATTATATATAAACTAGTTGCATGTAATACATGAGGTCCAACTGTCGATAAGGATAGTATGTCCAAATTCAATAAGAAACGTACTAAAATTTTAGAATGATGGTTATTTGAACAACATTTCGTATTCCGTAACTGACGTTGTTCCTAAAACTAAAATCTACAAAAATAGTGCACCGTAGATTATAATTTTAACTCAAATTGTCTATGGCGCAACTACGCATGCGTGCTGCACACTGTTCGGCCATGTTTATTATTTATGTCGTGTCGCCGTGATGTCACCTAACCTAACATTTCAATTGATCTGCGCTAATATTCTTTGGTTTTTATTTTCAACATTACACAACACTTGTAAGTATTACCCATTTTTATTATTTTCCGTACACAACTGATTTTTTCAAATTATCTTAAATATCCCGGACTAATGTAAAAATAACTAAAATTAGAACGGGTGTGCAAAGGTGTGACTCGAACTAAGGTGTGAAATAAAATTAGAACATTTTGACGGTTGATTCGACTAAAATGTGGTTAAAGAATAGGGAATTGGACTAATTCGTGGTTTACTTGGAGTAAGAATGTTAAATAATAATGGAGTAAGAAATGGAAATAATAATGGAGTAAGAATGTTTTGTAATAAAAACGCACCTATTTTAGCCGGAACGTTCTTAGAAAGTTATAGGAATCGAACGTAGTATGTCAAGTTGAAGAATACATACAAAACTATTAAACTTTATATCCATATAATTGAGTATTTTAAGATATTTTGTATTCATATACAATTATTCATGTTTGTTACTATAGGATAGTGGGGATTTTTTTTCCTAGCCCGAATATGTATTACTTGATGGTATGTATGAAGATGAAGTATCAAACTATAATAGTCTTTCAATATAAATTATATGTAACGATGTCGTCACTAAATTTAATCAATTTTAAATATATTTAATTCTTAATCTTTTCTGTTATAATTGAAAATACAACAAGCAATATAATATCTCACATACCTAGTTCTGCAATGAGGTTCACAACCCATTCTAAATGTAGTATAATTTTAAGTGAGAACAGACTGGTGTTTGGGGATAGGTACATACATTTGTCGTGCTAAATCAAAACACACATTTATAAACGTTATTTAAATTTTCGGAGCTTCTTTGCATATTTTTAACGATTTTATTTAACAAAATTTTTCTTTTTCTGTTTTGCTGTAAAATTCTCTAACCTATCTTTTTCTCCATTGCGCCCTGTTCTGTGCGCCCCTTAACAGCTCCAAATAGGTGCTAAAGCCCATGTCGTCTATACAGATCTTCAAGATATTCCCGGATATTACATACCTTTTGATATTAAAATTAACTTTGTTTAATACACGAATGAGTTTTTTAAAAAGACCTGTTTGACCAAAACTCATTCGTAGTCTAAACAAAGTGAATTGTAAATATTGGCCTTGGGTGAGACGAGACTGGTGTGTGGGAAAACACGCATATGTCTTGCTTAATTTTATAATAAAAGGCACACGCGCACACCTGTCACTGATTACCCCACATTGTGGGAAATACCGTGATGTTCCACCGTTTGACGTGACATGCCTCCCTGGGTGATATATACTGATTTCCATTGCATTACTCATTTTTATGATTTTTATGATATTTTGTGCTTCTTTTTATAACCTGTCACTGGTTACCACGCATTTTGGGTAAAACCGCGATGATATGAATGAATGAAAAAAAGTTTTAGTTTACTGAATGAGATTGGAGCATATATGTATTTATGATTAAACACTTAACAGGTTTATTAAATAGTTGTGAATTAATTTTCAATACTTACATTTTGATGCTACAAATAAATTGCGTCCACTTTTTTGTAACTACATCATTTGTGGGAAAATAAAAAAAGAAAAACAACTACTTTTCTGACTTATTTGAGCCATTCTAAGCTAAAAGAAGAAATCATCATATTATGGCAAAAAATAACCCACTATTGTATATTATGTAAAAAAGTATTAATATTGAGACAACATTACATTCTTTTGTTGGACGAACCAGGGGGAGTAAGTCTGGTCAACCGGCGGAATCGAAACCATCCATGTTTACCCAAATCATGGATATAATTATCTTATGGAGTTAAAAGAAATCATTATAATAGACAAAAGGCGGACTTGTTAATAAATTATAACTTCTTCCAGTCAACCTAATTAAAATATATGTATATAAAAAAAACTCATTAAATGTAAAAAACAACACAAAATATGAAAAAAAATTATATACATAGAGGGGGTGGGAAGGGAAAAGAAAGGGGCAGAGATAGTGATAGTGGTAATAGTGGTAACGAGGCAAGAGTAAGAAGGAGAAAAGAATAAAAACAAGAGGGAAGAGAGATCAGAGCTTCAACCGCCGTTTAAAGGAGAAAAATGAGGGTAAGGTGCAAATATCAACGGGAAGTTGATTCCAGAGCCTGGCGCTGTGGACAGTGAAAGAATTAGAGTAGAAGTCCGATCGGTGGGAGGTAAGATAATTATATCCATGATATGTCGTAAACTTGTATGGTTTTGATTCCGCCGGTTGACCAGACTTGCCCCCCTGAACTCTTCTTCCTTAACTGCCAACTTTACATAATTTATTTATTCTTTTATTTTATGTAGCTTCTCGGACAACTAACAGGTGCTATGTCAAATGATTATTTAACACGAACCCAATAACAAGTTGCCACAGTCTGGAGACTTACGATATTAATTGTCTCACAGATCCAGACTGAAAACACAGTTAAAAATGTGTCTCCACCGGGAGTTGAATCCGGTCCCTTAGATCAGCAGTCAGATACCTAACAAACTGAGCCATGAAGGCCGATAATAATATTATCTTCTTCATCAAATGTCTTTCATCATCCATACTTCCGTGTGACCAAACATTTATACTTTCAATGAAATATTTCTTTATCGTACCTACATTTTTTTCAGACGATCAATCGTCGCACACACAACACTAAAGACAGAATTCTTAACTATGTCTGCACCGGGGATCGAATCTGCGACCTTTTACTTCCCAGTCAGATATCTAACTAACTGAGCCACGAAGGCCAATTATCCGAGTATATGATTGTTTAATTAGGCATTAATAGAGATACAAAATATAACAACACACCACAACTTTTTTTTAGACAATAAAAATACTAACGCCGCTCAGAATTCGTCACTGTACCGATTCCTTACCGCATACAATAACTTGGAAAGGATCAGGTTCATTGACATATTCCGTATGTCCAGAACCCTTTTTAGGGACCACATTAGACAGGAATAATTCATTGTTTTATTACCAGCAGTAGGTAAGTACATGTAACATGAGTACAAAGGTGGGCTGATTAAGTTACAATTAGTTATGTTATTCTTATTTATTATATTGTTAAGAAAATGATTTTACGTAGTGCATTTAAAAAAAATAAAAAAATCGGGATGTAGCAACATAACCAATTATCTGATTTATAATTAGCAAAATATAATATCAATTTGATAACCAAAATACCTACACATTTTTAAAATGCATGTTGTATGATGAATACGTGTAGGTATCCTGGATGATAATGATTCCCCTTGTAATATTCATTTTTATGACCTAATACTGCAAGAAAAAACAACTTTTTAGGAATTATTTTAATCATGATATTTACTTTATAAAGCAAAATAAAAACTATTAATTATTAAATAACAGGTCTAAATAATGTGTGGTTGACTGATAGAAATAGCCCGCGGGCAATAAGTCCTCCATATTATGTAAATAATATTTTTGCATAATAACGAATAAAACGTATATTATTATTATTATTATTAAATAAATATTGATAAGTACGTGCATGAATTATGACGTAGATATCTATGTTTACAAAGTTTAGTTTTTTTCATGAGGACCAACACATAAGAATCAAACCCTACTGCAGTTATTTAAAAATAAATATGATTTAGGTAGGTACTTTGTATCAACGTAGGTACCACAGTACTTTATGTAAATACTGTAGTACCAACCACAATTTAATTTTGAAATATCCACATACTTATATCATAGGTTTTTAGTATATTATAATAAAAATCTATGACTTATAGGGAAGTATCCAGATAAAGACAAAAATTAATGGTCGAAAATGAAAGAGGCCTTTATGAACCAGCAGAGGAAATAATAAGAAGAAGATGAGATTCACATGTGTACAATTTAAATATTTGCACAGACTTTATCAATATGTACTCGGGTTTGTTTTCAACTGCACGACAAAACTGAATATTAAACACTTGATTCATAGAAAAAGAGCAAATTATTTATGAATCTCAATAATAATAATTATTATCATTACTTTCTCCATAGAAGCAATTATTCAATACTCTCCGCACTCTCTCTCTCTCTCTCCCCCGAATAGTCAAACTCTCAATTCAAATTGGACAATCTTGTGTAATGTGCGACCAAATGCTTTCAATGAAAGCGCAGAGAAATATGTTTCGTTGTAAAGAAGGTAGACGGGTGTGCCGTGGTCGCCATTGGATGAATGAAGTAGAATTAAAAGATTGAAAATGGCGGTAGAGTCGCGGTTTCCCGAGTTCGTAATGAGCGCTGTAATTTGCATATTACAAATGGTTCCCGCCAAGCAGCCATATTACTCGCTTTTCCATAGACGCGCGCTTTATTCGTTCTGCGCCGCTGACGAGTATTTGAATTAAGAATAAAAACTTCTACCTAAATGACTTCTTATAATTTTCGAACAAATATTTCGAATTTGAATGTCTTGCCACGCGAATAAAATATGTAGGTAGGACACCATTTAATATATTTTTAATGTTGAAAATAATGTTTTGTTTTCAGGATAATATTTATTGATATAAGAGATATATGTGAGGTTAAATCAATTCATGCGTATTATAAGTATGTATAGTTATGATTATTTATGGTGAAACAAAATCATGCCTATATTATGCCTTAAACATCGTTTATGAAATGAAACAAAACGCCGATAACACAATATTTTGTAAACAAGCTTTCTACAACATACAAAATATATTTGAGAATAAGTAGTATGTATAAGGTAATTTATCTACAATGAATTAGTAAAACTGGATATATTTTGCCTCAATAGCACTTGTATAATAAAACTAAATACTAAAATAAAAGAAAACTTAAGAAATCTTATTCATCAAATTAATAATCATAGCTTCGATCAGACTATTCTTTGTAATAGAATTTAATGTCCTTTTTTCTGTGTTATAATATATAATAATTGTAAATAGCTAAGAGTAGGGATGTGTACAGCCCATAGTATTTAAGTTAGGTAATCACTAAATAAATTAATTAGGTACCAATTAAATTAACAAAGGCAACATTGTTGCAATGTCATGCATCTTCCTCTTGGCGACACCAACGCAGTGAACATATTTTTAAAATTGGAAGTATTTTTATAATATACATTAGGCGCACATATCAAATCACCATAAAATATGTAGAGAAATATTGTATGTAGGTACACTGAGCTATGTATTATAGAAATACTCTAGCGACTCACTTGGCGGTAAGTGAACACAGTGACGGCCCTACATTACATAGCGCCCGTATTACAAAATCCTTTTAATGGATTTCCAAAAACGGAGTGGTTATCTATTAGAAGTGATTTTTTTTATTTATGAATATTCAGCGATTACTTTTTACTACGCTGTCTGATTTCGATGATTATTTTTTCATTAGATAGAGGGTATCTTCCGATTGGTTCCATTTGGGCACATCTATCATAAAAAAACATAAAAAAGAATATTCAGTAATTTCTATTTTCAACCCTGAACAAAAAACAGCGTTAAGACATAAACAATACAACAATGACATCAGGTATTAAGGCCTATTACATTTTGTCGTTGTGATTTAGGACACAAAAATATTACAATATTACAAACAATCTAAAACATAAAACTATGTATAAAAAACTATGTAAATAAACCAAAACATAAAACGTAAGTGCAACACCGTCATGTTTTCCTATACTAATCGGGCATTGATTTTCTTTTGTATTGAGTATTTTTTTTATGTGTTCAGCGATAACTTTTTAGCGAGTTGTCCGATTTCGAAAATTCTATTTTTATTAGAAAGGAAATATTTTCCAATTAGTCCCATTTCAATTTGGTTAATATCTGACTGTATAATCTATGAGAAAATCAACAAATTCTTCAATTTTCAATTCATCTGCAGCGATTGAAATTCTTTACCACATTGTCCGATTTAAATGATTCCTTTTTTAATAGAACGGCATTTCACCAACTCCTTATGATAGAATTCACGAGAAAAAATATCAAACTCTTATCAGGTTCTTAATACATTTGATCAATTTACTTTTGACTCAATTATATATAGAAGAAATACAAAGAAATATCACTGCAATTGTGACGCCCCTGTGCTTTGGTTCGTGAAGAACTACCCCATAGGGGTTGGTAGCAGATACCAAGACTCGAAAAAAAGAAAAAAATATTTTCCACCATATTCTCCATAATGACTATATTACCGAATAGCACAAAGCAAGTTGGTAATGCTCTTATGCACACAGTTATGCAGATACCTATATGCGTAAAAATAGTATTTACGATATTTTAGTAATAAATATTTTTCTTTAAAAATATACAACATCTGATATCTCAATATATCTTCGACACTCGATATCGAGATAACAATCTTCGAGGCTCCACGAACAACTCTTCTTTGTAAAGATTTATCAAACTTGATAAAATTTTGATCATTTTTTTCCAAAGGCTCGCTAGTGATGAGCAAATGCAAGACCAAAACCAGGGTCTCGGTGATTAACTGGTTACATTTTGATCTTCTTGTATACTCAATCGAGTCTTAGTCTTGATCTTCCAAGCCATGTGCCTTTGAGGTGATATTAACGAAAACGACGCTAATAATTTATTATTTATTATTATTATTGCGAAATTAAGACCAGTGTTGTGATTGTGAGATTCACCTTCTACAAAATACAGAAATTGCTGTGTGAAGAAGATTAAAAGCTACGTACAAGATGAAGAGCTATTAAAATATACGTGTTGCCGGTAGGTACTGCTGTATGGACTGGAAGGTTGGACTCTCAAAATCAAAAGAATACATATAACGAAAGCTTTCGAGATGTGGATATACAGAAGGATGATGTATATCTCATGGGTCAATAGAGTCTCCAATGAAATCATTTTAAATTTGACGGAGAAAGAGATAGAGTGGTGATAGATATGCCCTTCTACAACTTGTAGTGGAGGGAAAGATAGAATGAAGACGGAGTACGGGACGTAAAGAAATATGATGTAGTGGTTCGGGATTTCGTATGCGGCGACACTTATTAGGTTGGCGCAAGATTAGGATGAATTCAGTGTGATGGTCGCCAACCTCCGTTAGAAGACGCGAGGATCGGGGCTCTACGAATGCAACCAATAGCGTTCAGCCGTTCAGTCTTTGAAAGTTTACTTCAATCTTATCTGTTGTCTTTAATGTTGTGTGTGTGTTTCTGCCAAGAGACTAATTTTATATCGCACACCTTCCTTTTCAATTTACTAGACCAATTAAAAAGGTCTTGATAAAATTTTTCCTGTAACAAATTTCCATTCAATTAAAAATAGCAAATCGCTCACGCAAGTCGCTATAATCATTAAAGGCTAACTACACCTAACCGAAAATTAAACGGGATGCGACAGCGAAATAATAGTACGATGTGTACATAAATCTCCAATCCCCTTAATTTTTGGTTAATTCAGTCCCCTTAATTTTTGGTTAGGTTCAGTAAGTCTTTAGCGACTCGCGTGAGCGAGTTGCTTAATAAATTGAATGGTTGCAGGAAAAATGTTATCAGCACTCATTTGAGATTATGAAAAGTTTATTTTTGTTTCGCATTTTATCAATTTTTCAAATAAATGAAGTATATTTTTCAACATATTATTTACATAGTCGCTTGATCTTTAATACTTCATATTTACATAGTCGCTTGATCTTTAATACTTCATATTTACATAGTCGCTTGATCTTTAATACTTCATATTTACATAGTCGCTTGATCTTTAATACTTCATATTTACATAGTCGCTTCATCTTTCATACTTCATATTTTTTTTATTTTGAAAATATTTCTCGATTAATGTCAACTTGGGCAGTTCATCTGAACTTGGTAATATTAGCTGTGGTGTATTCTAAGGATAGCTTTAGAGTTTATATGATTTGACATTTTACATACAATACTTGACTGTATACAAAAACACACACACTATCAAAGACTAAACGCTATTGGTTATTCTTCTAGAACCCCGATCCTCTCGTGTCAGAAGCGGTACAAGAAGAAGAAGATGAATTACACGAAGAAAACGTTGATTTTATTCATTTATAGGAGAATATAGATATTATGTAGGTAGATAATTGTTTTTTTTATTATATGTTCTTGATGAACAAGACCACAACACTCTTACTTTTGTTCATAAAAATATGAAGTTATTTCTTTAATTAAATAATCGTATTGCCTTTGTGTGTATAACGAGTCCACCATGTTATTTTGGACCTTTTGACGTATTACATGATTGTCATAATGATTTACATCAAATACGGGCGCTGATAAAAACCATCGATTAGAAAAGCTTGTTAAAAATGTCGTTAGGTGAAATAATTTTACTATCAAATGTCAAATGAATAATAAGGTATTGTGTGTTGCCAGTATAAAATAAATAGTGTCAGTCTGTCTAGTGATACCATCGCATAGCACAGTAATGGTGGTAATAATTGTTTACGCAGTCAACCGTCAATATTATAATATAACCTTTGAAAATCATCATCACTTATACCCATTACTGAATATTTTCGACTAGCAACACTTTTTCTAAAAAAACTGCACTTCTCAAATGGTGTTGTTGAATATATAATATTTAGTGTCTTTTGTTTTAGAATGTCTCCTTTACACACGAGTGCTTGCACTCTGGTAAAGGGAAATATGTTTTTTTTTCTATTTGCGCATCTTTTCTGTATACAAATCTATGTGCGGATTTATATCACTAGCTATGTGCAGCCATGATCCAATTTTGCGCATCTTTTCTGTATACAAATCTATGTGCGGATTTATATCACTAGCTATGTGCAGCCATGATCCAATTTTGCGCATCTTTTCTGTATACAAATCTATGTGCGGATTTATATCACTAGCTATGTGCAGCCATGATCCAATTTTGCGCATCTTCTCTGTATACAAATCTATGTGCGGATTTATATCACTAGCTATGTGCAGCCATGATCCAATTTGTCTGGTTTCCCTTTCTTAGGGTTACGAAGGTCAGATGGCAGTCGCTTCAATGTAATAACCAGACTCGCCAATTTCAGGATCATGGTCAAAGCGTCCCCGATAGAAACGGGACCAAAGCGCTAAGGGGAAGGATATGAATTATAAATTTAATAAAAAACATCAATCTAATAACGCCTGAATATTATGCAACATGTATAGCAGTCACAAATCGTGTTCAGAAATACAAAATTGTTCAATTTTATCAAAATATTGAATAAATCAAGCTGAAGAGTTTAAACAAATTCTGAAAGTTAGTTAAAAATCGATTACAAATTCCAGTACAGAGAGGTGAAGTTAAAGAAAAGAATGTAAAAATAGATCCTTCGTTTGATTTCTATGCTGCCGACCTGAGTTCGGTTCCCGCCCGCGAAAAGTTTATATACAATTATTATCAAACATTATTTCCTTAGCATATTGCAAACCCTCCCCAACTCACTTTTCACAACATGATACAGTTGATAATTTGCAATAAAAATATTCGCAACTCCAACTTTCTATATCCCTTTGGGGTATGGAGAAATAAAAAACTATTTTCAAAGATTTGAATTACTTCAGTGCGTCATTATTTTTTTTTATTGGCATGTACTCGTATTATTTATTTTTGTTTGATATCGATGACTATAATATATTATATTATCGGCCTTCTTACGACTGTGTTTGTAATGTAACCCAGGATGCCGACACAACATGTTAAAAAATTCATTTTTTTCTTTAGGTCGTCATGATATTTCATTGTGTCTGAATTTTTTTTATTATTTTTGACTATATTTATAATTACATTTTAGTTGTGTGACATATTTTTATCCAATTGTCGATTTGTTCAAGAGAATTTATTTCTCTTAACATATCGACAAAGTATCAAGCCAAGATACGCGAGTTTTGTATGCAGGGTCTATATTTTTCATGGTTTATCCAATTTTGAAATCAAAAAACACCAAATAAGAGGCTTCGCAGCATTATGTTCTATATACGGATTAACTCAGAATTTGGAGTAGAACATTTAGTGTGTCTGTCCCCCCCCCCTTATAACTTTGGATCCACTAAATAACCAGAGCCCAAATTTTAATAGTTATAACTTTTGATCCACTCAATTTACAGAACCCAAATATTAATAGTTATAGGCCAACAAAACTTTCATACTCAGAATTTTGAATTTTTGTTTTAGTCAGGGGTTATCTACTTTTGAATTTTTACTTTATTTTTCCATATATCTCAAAAACCATAATAGCTAGAACCCTGAAAATTGGTATAAATATAGACAAATACAAAATCTCAAATTTATTTTTTCTAAAGTTCTAGAGTTTCTCAAACATTTTTTATGATAAATTTAGGTGTTTAATTGCCTATATTTCCAAAGTTTTTAAAAATATCGAAAAAACGCCGAAAAACCCCAACTAGATAATTTAATTTTCCATAAAAAATATGATAAACAGACAAACCTCCATACTATCCTATCCTGACATACCTACATACCTAGGTACCTGAATGTTTTCTATAGAAAATAAAATATCTTACAATATTAATTAATTTGTTTTTAAATGTTTATAGTTGGTACGTATTCTTCAATTATACATACTATCGTCATCGACAGTCGGATCTCATGTGTTACATACAACTATTAGTAATGAAAAATTCATCTCTAACATTTGAAAATCCGTGAAGTTAACTTATTTAAGAAATATCATAACTGGTAGTTATAGAATTGTCACATCGTCCTTGTTAGGTAAATTAGAATATTTCTATGTATGTTGAAAACATAACAGTTGGTTGATACATAAGAAAATCGCTTATCAGATTTCCTTATCTCAAAATACAAAGCGAGTATTGTTTGTTAAAACATCTGTTTATTTTTCTCATTTGTAGTTTTAACCTGTCACTATGCCTACACTTCATTTTAATAGACATTTTGTTTGTAGGAGGGTTTGAGGTTGAGCGGGTTGTATACTGAGTTATTAATTTGATTGACCCGGGTTCATTAAGTTTATATATATTTCCTTAACGCCACTCTCCAAGAATATAAAATAAAATACAAGTTCGAATTAAACATTATATGTTAACATATTTAATTTATTTTATTCGGAAAACATACAGCATACATAATAATAATAAAAACAAAAATGCACATACCATTTTATGCCTATGCAACGTGTGTTATATCTTCTTCTTCTTCTATCGTGTCAGCAACGCATTTAAACGGTCTTCTGCCAAAGCCTAGCAACGTCAATAGCACAATCATTGTCCACCATAAGATCGTGCATGGTGCAGTTGACTGGACTTGAGGGGTAGCTGCACAGATGTGCGGTGGTCTGCTGCTCTCCACAGTCACATGTCGTAGGTATTGCCTGTTGCAGGAAGCCTCATGTTTAAAAAGAAGTAATACCTAAACATATTTTTTATTTATTTAATTTATTCATTATTTCTTTCGTTATCATAGGGCGGGTACATTCGAAACATGATGATAAAAGGAACATCAAATATTACCCTGGCTAAAACTTCAAATTCTCATAGCAAAAATGAAAGGAACAAGCAAGCAGTAAAAAAAACATATTTTTTAATTATTCTGGTTAAAACTAAAATGCACAAAATAATGTTAAAATTAAAAATTTAAGAGATAAATTCAACATCAAATTATTCTGGTTAGAGCTAAAGTTATAGAGGCAAAAAGTAGAAATATCAAAATAAATCAACAATAAAGATATAGCTGATTGTAGGAAGCCTTTCACTCGAGCATTAGAAGGTGACTGACGCATTTAATGTTTTATTGTAAATTCTTTAATTGCTTGTACATGTGCTTCCCTTTTGCAATCATTTAATGTAAACCCCTATTTCTCTGAGATCTAATGGAATTCTGTTTTTACTCTTCTTTTCAACAGTAAATATATTATGATCTAAATTGTACAGCACAAATCCGCCTCTATTGGTGGTTGTGCCTTATTAAAAAAAAAAAATTGTTGTAAATTAATTTGCAAGAATATGTTGTAAGGACGAATGTGTAGTGTATGGTTCTCTATGTCTTCTCCAGATAAGTATATACCATGGCAATATAATTGTTAATATTTTTCAATAAAAAGTTATAGTGCAAATAGATGGGTGGTGACAGAATGGTTAGCGCACTGGTAAGTAATCCAGTGGTCGCGAGTTCGAATCCTGCCACGCCCGGTTTCGGTCACCTAATAAAGCACAAGCATTTATGCTTAGTTTAGCGAATGTATCAGGATGTATTTGTACTTGTTACAAGGATATATATACCGTCATATATTTATAAAAAAATCCTTAGAGAACTCCAGACAATCCTGTTTCGTAATTAAAAAGAACAAATTTCTTAAAAACGTATTTTTAAAACAATATCATAAGTTGTAATCAGTAAAGACCTGCGCTCAAAAATTGATGTAAAAAAAATACGCTTAAAAATTGTAAAATCATGACTCTCCACTATTCCATAGTGTGGAGAGAAAAAAGAACTTGCAATCAAAAACAACTAAAATTTAAACACACATTTTCCATGACTTATAATTCCTCCTATTGCTTTCATTACTTTTTTTTAATAATTTGTTTTTTTTTTATTATTATTATTCTTAAATCTATACTGCTCATCATAGTGTTTAATATTTTTACTAAATATATTTTTAAACACTATACTGCTCATCATAGTGTTTAATATTTTTATGTATTTTTTTTATTTGAAACATTTTTGGCTTGTAATAATTTCAAAAACATCATATAAGAAACTGTACTTATTTTTTACATCTAAATGAAATATACATTAATACATACATACATATGTAATCACACAATTTACAAATCTGATTTTTCTGAAATGAAGTAAATAAAATAAATAAAAATATACCAATTGTTTAATATATTAACAGTTCAGCTTAAGTCATTACATTACCAACTCTTTGTTGGTAGGTACTAAAAAACAATATCAAATCTTGAAAGTATATTTTCATTATAACTTAAAATACAACATTAATGGCTGCCATGATGAATATCCACGCCCTCCCTACCCTGCAGGGGGTGGGTGGGGGGGGGTTTTCGCCTCCCCCCCTCCCCCTGATAAAATGAATGGGTAATGGGGAAAGAAAAAAATATTCTGTAATAATTAAAGTGGTGGAATGTGAATAAAGACAAAAGACAGGTACAAGTATGAAATGGATGCAGGTGGAACTTTAACTTCAAACTCCACCCCAATTTAACAACATCATGGCAGATTTTTTTTATTTAAACGAATTAAATACCCACTCTGGCCGATACTATTTTTATAATAATTTTATTTGGAAAGTCCGATCTATTTAAATGATTTTATATTGATTCAATTTACTGGTTGTATTCTGTACTTGTTTTATTAGGAACATCAGATTGATTTATTTATTTATTAAATGAATATGTACCTACTTGAAACAAGTATTTATATACAATATACATCCTCATACATTCCATAAATTAAGCATAAATACTTGTAGTATAGGTGAACAAAATCGGTCGTGGCAGGATTCGAACTCGCGACCACTGGTAACCCAGCGCGCAAATCGCTCTGCCACCACACATCTATCATATCCAATATTTTTTTTTACTGGTTGTATTTGATCGTCCGGTGGATTCAATATAATTAAATACTGGTTCTATTTGATCGTCCGGTGGATTCAATATATTTTTTTTATTCCTCCAAGATAATTTTAAACTGGTTATATTTGATCATCCGGTGGATTCAATTTAATTTTATACTAGTTCTATTTGATCATCCGGTGGATTCACTATATATTTATACCTAGGTACTGGTTCTAATTGCACGAACGCCGCGGTGGGTTTAAATATTTTTATACTGGTTTTATTTGTATTGTCTTGTTGATTTTTTTTTGTCATATTAATTATATACGATCGTTCCTTAGATTTAAATACTTTTATTGGTTCTATTTTTACTGTCCGGTTTATACAAATATGGGCTATCTCTGGGAAAGAAAAATGTAACCCAATATTTATGATTGATCAAAAATATACTTAAATAAGTAGGTGTATAAATTGGATTTTATACATTTTTTTAAAATTTATCGGATTCTTTTGAGATTATACCTATGATAAATCGTGAATAAAAAACCGCTTCCTGCAATAAAATTAAATTTGAAAAAAGGATAGGTAGGTACATACCTACTACTGCTTATAGGTAAAAATATTGCAAGCATTATTACTATTCTTAGTGATAATATAAAATTTTAAAGACTATTGAAACTATTATCCTAAAAAAATGCTTTTTTGCATTTTTTTTTCATCAATAAGTTTTTTAAACGGGACAAAAAGCGCTAAGGGAAAGAAAGAATAAGTTTTTTAAATAAGTCGTTCAATATGTACTTTTAAAATATTATTTAGATAATTTGATAATAAAATTAATTAATATATAGGAAAATATGCAATTAAAATATACGAGTACAGTAGGAACATAAAAATCGTTAAGCCGAAATTTAGAAATTTTAGATTTATCGAAAAACTTAATAATAAAAATGCAAAAAAACGGTAATAATGAATACATGTAGAATCGTTAAAGATTTTTTAAACGTTAATATTCGGGAATCAGTAGGGTTGTTAGATAGTATAGAGACCTCCTCAGAGCCTAATCCTTTGATATGATAAGTATCTGCATGGATGGGTGAACTATTCCCAATTGAAGGCTTGATGATGCGTTTGTTGCATTTTATTTTGTTCTATTAAATAATTTAGAATTTACGCATTGATCTGCTAATTCTTTTGAGGAAGTGTATAATGGTAATAATAGTAATTTGAGTGTTAGTAATTGTAGCGCTTAATTGTTATTAATATCATTAGTAAATCGGCCAGCGCCGTAATTTTTTTTTAATAAGAAATAGACCAGGTATATGACGTAGAGTTATGTTCTGTTTCGAAATTCTCGTTCACGGGATTTATTTATCAAAGTACCTAATCAATAAATTTCCCAAAAAAATGCGAAAGTACCTACATAAAAATCAATAGTAGGTTGGAATGATATATTACCTACGTAAATTTATTTGTTTTATATTTTCGTATGAAGCAGTATTTTCAAAGAAATCTGGTATGGATCTAATACATAGATAATATCAAGAAATACTGCACTTCACAAACTAGTGACAGGATTATTAAAATTGAAGCACGATTGAACATAGTAATTTACTTTATTTATTTCGAATATTTTTATTATTGCATATGCGCAAACATTGGATTTTTTTCCCTGTCGGGAGTCAAAGATATTTTTTAACAGATTTTTTAATTATCTCAATAGAGACGAAGTTGGAATATTTATTGTAGGAGAACCGGGAAATCAAGGCACCTACAGAGCTTACGACCTGTCATCGTCAGAAAAAATCCAATGTTTGCGCATATGCAATAATAAAAATATTCGATTACTTACACATTGGTACAAGTAGGTAAATAAGACAAAAATGACCTTATAAGTCTGGCGCAATTCAGGGGTGACTTCTATGCGAAAAATGCATTGTCACCTCAGATATAAGAATTGTAGCTTTCATTATTTACAAAAAACCAATTCTCTCAATAGATGGCGTTACAACAAAATAAATAAAAAATAATAAGATTGTTGTTCATAATTTCACCCATAGATGGCTGTAGTAAAAATTCCTTATTTTCAAGCGAAAAGAATTTCAGTATTTCAATATATAGAACTTTCAAAATTGAATTGATAGGGATCTCATTAAAAAGGCATAATTGGTGAACGTTGCGCAAGCGCATAAAGTGATCACGTAAACCAGCCGATGACAGGTCGTAAGCCCTGTAGGTGCCTTGATTTCCCGGTTCTCCTACAATAAATATTCCAACTTCGTCTTTATTTATTTTTTTGCTTATAAAATTAATTCCTTTAATACAATATAATATGAGTTTAACTGAATAATGCCACTCCACTACACCTTAGTCGGCATATTTTTGCACGTTTAGAGTTACAAAAAATATTATAGGTAGGTACAAATCTATAAATTTTTATCTATAATTCTATTACAGATTACAGTATAATTTGTGCATGTAAATGTATAATGAATAGAGTTAATAAGGGCGTTAATATGAATATAATTCGAATGACATTAATTTAACTATATATACCTATGCACGACTTAATTTAAAAAAATACTAAATAAAAAAAACAGAAATCAATGCAATATATTTTATTTATTGTAGGTGTACCTACCTATGTACCTATAGGTATTAAAATCGGGTCTGATGGCTTAGAATAGCGTGTACACTAGTTTCTATTATCATTCTTGTTTTCTGGGTTACAATCCTAGGATTGGTCTGCGCCAAACACTCGATCTTTCCACTTATCTCTATCGGCCGCCAGTCACTTCATCTCTTTGTAACTGCTACAGCGCACGTCACCGATTATCTGGTCTATATAGTTGTTTCTGGGACGACCTCTACAGTTACCCCCATCAATCATTCCTTCGACGATGGTAAAAAGCAGGCCTGGGTGCTGGATGTTGTGGCCTATCCAAGTTGTTCTCTGTTGGGTAATTCTTTTCATAAGTTGCCTTGTCTCTCCAACCCTACTTAGTACCTCGTCGTTGCTGATGTGTTCTGACCAGTGAACTTTAGCCATGCGTCTGTTTCCTCTCCTTGTCCTATTCCAATCGATAAAAAAATATTTTGATTCTATTAATTGATTATTATTATTATATATTTTTAGCTGTGAGGCACCGGCTTAGAATAGTGCTTCCTCTCTTTTCTATTACTGTTTTCGAGTGTCCCGTAAGAGCCGGGTAATCGAAAATACAACAGGCAACAATAACATCTGACATAGTTCAGCAATGAGGTTCACCACCCATTCTGAATGTAGTGCCTTTTTAGGTGAGACGAGACTGGTGTGTGGGGATACACATACATGTTGTTCTCCCTTTTATAAGGCAATGCACACCCGCACACCTTTCGCTGGTTACCCCACATTGTGGGATATGCCGTGATGGTATGAATGAATGAATGAATGAATTCTTCTATTTCAAATTGATAATTATGTAGGTATAGCTGAACAGTATCCTTATATACTCGCTTTGGAACTGGTTCGTTCCCAGTGAGACCTTCAATAATACACGATTGATACCTATACCTACTATCATTAAGACTGATTGGTAGTAAAAGCAATTTGAAAATAAAAATATCAAATTTTAAGTTTCCTGAGCTTGGGGTCACTTTGAAATATTTGACAGTGAACATAATTGAGAACCAGTGATCATCTATCCTTCAAAATCTAATGGGGTCTAAGCGAGTATTAGATATTATACTTACAAATTTGCAGAATTTGAAAATAATTGAATGAGTAGGTACCTACTTTAGTCTATAATAATATAAACTTCCTGGCACCCTTCGCAAGCGGCGAGTTTATTGCCGTATGGCAATTTCTTCCAACTTACCAGTGATTCCAGCCCAGAGAAGCAATATTAGCGTGAGAAAAAAAAAAAATTTCTCTTCTGCTGGGAATCGAACCCAGGACGCCCGTACAGAAACCAAACGAATTACCAACTGTGTGTATAATCGATAAAGTAGAGTAAAACACGCCATATATAGAACCTACACAGCACACACACAGATACATTATGATGAAATTTTCAGAATACAATCTCAGCATGATACTAGTTGATAATCTGCAATAACAAAATAACCTTAAAAATTGCGAATTCATAACTCTGCATTATATCCCCTTGGGTTAGTGGGGAGTAAAAATTACTGTCTAAGTGGGGATTCCTTGGAATTGAATCTAGGATATCAGCACATATGCTTAATGGACTTAACATTACGCCACGAGTCTAAAAGTGAAAAAAAAATAAAGCTAGGCACACACGTATACCTATACTCATAAAACTGATGAGATGTACTGAAACGCGCGGTAAAGTGATTAAAAGCGCATTTCAAATTCATTTTTAACCTCAACAATATGTTAAGATTGCAAGCGAATCCCGTCCTTATACGTCAATTTTACAAAGACCACAATCGCTTGTAAGTCCCCTTAGCCTTTAAGTCCTTTCACAGTCGCCGCCCCTCGCTCTGGTCTCATTTTCACTAATTACACATAATTATAACCGTCACTAATTGTATGGGAAAAATTATTTCATTCGCACACCTACTTGCACAAAAATACTCGACCGTCCGCTGTTTGTCTCTCGCTCGCACTCGCTGCTATCGTATAACGCCGTCCCTTTCGCTCGCACATAACCCTTCACCACACCGGTGCATTTGAAGATCACTTCACCGTGAAATTATTACAGGCGAAATATTTCATTTTACATCTTTTTTGTGAAAAAATTACGCCTGAATTATTTTGAATAAAGGATTATATACAGAAATAAAATATTAACCATTTTGAACCCTACATTCTATGAACTAAGCAAATTGTTTGAACAAATCGGTCGAGGCAGAATTCGAATCTGCGTTCATTGAATTAATCGCCAAACGCTTTGTCACCGAGTCATACCTACATTAAAATATTTTATACATCCAGTACGCGTGGCGTGTTTATTATTGTCAAATGACGATTTTCATAAATGCAATGATTTTAAATAAATTTGTCCCCTGTTGGGAATAGAACCCAGAACGTTAGCACAAAGTCAAACAACTTATAGTTATGCTACGGCTATTAAGCAATTTAAATAGGATCTATTCTTAATATAGTAATATTTTTTACTCCTCATTTTATCATTAAATTTATAATGCATATAATACCTATATAAAAAATAAAATAATCCTAAAATACAGAAAAAGATGTACAGTAAGAAAAAACATATATTTCCCTTTACCAGAGTGCAAGCACTCGTGTGTAAAGGAGTGTAATGTTTTTTTTTTTGAATCTAAAAAATATTATTAAAGTACCTATTAATAATAATTTTATTAATATATTTATTAATGAAGGCACTCCTCTTTGGCTCCGAATGCTGGACAATGTCTCTAGTCTACTATATGCAACTGGAAACTGAAGAAATATGTATGCTAAGATGGGCAGCTATAGTGTCCTTCGTGGAAGCTACTAATATACATAGTAAGATAGAGGAAAGACAGTTGATTACGGGCACGTTGAACACAGACCGCCAGATCACGTGGTAAACAGAGCCATTTCCATGGATCTTCCTCGACTTACATCCAGAGGAAACCAAAGAATTCTTGGATAGTGCAAAGATGACTGCAACTGCAGAGAAATGGCCTAGGTGACTTAGTACAGGACATAAGGACCTATAATTTAAGGACGAGGAGAGCTGACCCAAAGAGACGTCTCAGACAAAAAAGAGTTAGGATATAGCCAGAGAGAAGACTTTATTAATAAATGTTAATTATTTAAAAAACATTGCATTGTACCTACAACGCCCTGCATATACCTGAAACATATGAAAATCAATGTACTGAGTTATTAAGACATTTATTGCATGAATTTTCTCTCTCTCCTCTTTAGCGCTTTTGTCCCGTTTCTATCGGGGTACGCTTTGACCATGATCCTGGAATTGGCGAGTCTGGTTATTACGTTGAAGCAACTGCCATCTGACCTTCGTAACCCTTAGAAAGGGGAACCAGACAAGTTGGATCATGACTACACATAGCTAGTGATATAAATCCGCACATAGATTTTTTGAAAATCCAGAGGTGCGTGCCCCTCCTGGATTCGAACCGTCGACCTCACGCATGTGAGGCGACGACCTTACCGCTGGGCTATCACCGCTCTTTAGATAGTAAATAATAAGATATTTGCATGAATATTTATTTGAATAGATTCCTCAAAGTATTCATTGTATCATAAATAGGTACCCACTTTATTTGACATGACAAAAAAAATTCGTACCTACATATTTATTGAAATATAAAACCTTGTGATATGCGTAAGTTTTATAATATTTTATGAAAACAGTCTAATGTTATACCTTAAATGTGAGTAGATACCTACAATGAAACCACGATTATTATTATTATTATTTTATTTTTTGCATTGTTAATAAATTATCAAAATTTAAATATATTTTTAATATTTGTTGTAACTGATTAAAATCATATTTGATGGTTTTATAAATAAAGTAAACTTTTAATTACAAAACAAATGTAGGTATACTTTATATAGTAACCTACATAGGTACCTACTTACTTTTTAATGAAAATGGCAGTGAATCAATACCCCACTTGCAAAATAAACTATAATTCAACCACGAATGAGATGTGGCCAGTGTCTCTTCTTCGGAAAAAATGACAATAAAAATTAATATTAGATCCAGACCGTGAGATCATTTTGAAAATTTGGACAGATGAAATTATAGAAAAGAAATTAAGAGATATCTATGGAAAACTAATCAGCTCTAGGTTTATGGACTTTACATAAATGATATCAATATGAAGTCAGTCGGACTTATACATAGTTTGGGCTCTAGAGAGGACAACAAAAACGACGTAGGTAAATGATGAAATCATAGAGAAGAAATTAAAAGTTCTCTATGGAAAACTAATCAGCTCTAGTTCTATGCACTTTACACGTATGATGTAAATATGAAGTCGATCGGACTTATAGTTTGGGCTGTAGAGAGGACACAACAAGGATAATTCCGTTCGCCGAACGCCTTACGCCATACGCCGTACGCCATATATGTATACAAACACATCACGACGAAACTCACAGTGTGCACTCTCTACGTGATACCCGTTGAGAAATTGATGTAAAAAAATACGCTTAAAAATTGTGAAATCATGACTCTCCACTATTCCATAGTGTGGAGGGTAAAAAATCAGCTCCGAATTATAATAAACCATGCCGCAGTTACCCACAGTTGGGTAGGTACTTGTGCTAAAAATTGCAACAATAATCCTACAATCCCAACTATAGGGTCACTATATAATATGTACAAATCAGTAAATAGTATCATTATACAAACAAAAAAAATAGATTATAATTTTATTATTGATAATAATTTTAACAGTTTTCAATCACAATAAGTACCTAAAGGTTATTATACGTTTTTAAAAAATATTAGTCTAAAATGCGACGTTGTATGCAGTTCTCCTGTAGCCGAGCCAAAATATTTTTTGTTCCTTCAAAATTTGAGTTGAACCTTTCAGCAAACGAGGGACAGTTTTGGTTCTTCCGTGGACTGATGTAAGGAGCCGTCATCCCTGAGCTAATTACATTGTTTAGAGTTCCAAAAAAGGTGTTTGTTGTTCTGAAGGGCCCCCTTTCATAGAGGAGCTGATCTTGTACCAGAGTGTTTAGCAACCAACACTAACTTAACTGAACTATCAAAGGGATTATATTATTATTATCATCTAACTGAATAATATTGTAATAACGCAATAAAACATCTGCCAGAGATGAAAAGATTAAATTTTATTAAGAATTATTATTATTATTTATTTAGTTATTCATTCAGAGAATTGAATGTTATTATTTGTACAGATATTCGTTCAGAGAATTGTTGTAGACACAAGTGGACAATAGAACTAAATATATTATATTATTCGTTGACGGCAACATTATGCGCCTTTACTTATTAACTATTTAAAGGTAGGTAGATACCTACCAGGGGCGAGCCTACAACCTCGGACTAGGCAAACCCTAAAAGAAAATTGCGAAATATCCAAAATTTAATGTTTTTTAGCATCGTTGTTCATTACAGTGGCCATGAAAAATATTTTTAAAATCACATTTCAAAATAATATTTACATTTGTGGCCTGGTAAAGCATCGTTTCTACATACAGTTCAATTTGTAATCTTGTAGTAGGTATGGTTGCAATAAAATAAATTAAAAATATTAGTTCTTGAATTTCTTAATATAATATTCATAGGCAAGCCAAAATTTTCGGCTTCTATAAGCAATTACGCTACTAGTACCTACCTACATTCCTACATACATTCGTTAAGACGGGACATTTGAAAACAATGATACCTAATAGGAAAGAGTGGAAGCACTATTCTAAGCCGGTGCCTCACAGCATATGCACACACATATGATTACATAATAATATATCTTTTAGAATATTCAGGAAAATCAGGCTCACTATAATCAGGCGTTGTTCAGCTCATGGTATAATGAGCTGAATGGGAGATATAAGTTCAATAATACATCTGGTTTTTCAAATTTCAGACAGACAATAAAATCTCTCATTACCTAAGATTGTATTGCGAATTGGGTATATATAATTATTTATAGATTTGGATTTTCTATGTTATAAGTAAGGTATATATAAATATTTATAGATTTGGTAGAATCCCCCCCAAAACCCGAGTGTAAACTCTTATTGGGGGGTAATGTTATTAAATATTAAGTAACTACTGTATTATGTATCACTTTTTTTCTTTATCAAATAAATAAATAAATAAATAAATAAATAAATAAATAAATAAATAATGTAGCTACCTAATTGTTTTTTACTGAATATTCCTTTTCCATTCCAATTAATGTTTTTCTATTTTTAATTTGTTTTCAGCTATATTTTTTTAACACAAAAATATTGTGTTACTTATTACACTAGTCTGTTGGTACTGAGGTATAAAAATGTAGGTACTATTTACTAGTTTTTCTTCTCAATAGAACCTCTTGTAAAAAAGTAATTTTCCTAACATGAATTATATTGAGTAATTTGTGAAATTTTGTAATACTAATTATTCAATGCAAACAGTATTGTATAATTTACAGCATATAATTATTAAATACCTAAATACTATATTTTGGTAGTGCAAAAACAACCTATTATCTATACATCTAAGGCTGTGTTTCTCGAACAAAGATTAAAGTAAATGTATAGTTAAAATACTTTGATTTCTTAAAATTGTTCAAAGCTTTTGGTTGTTTCATTGAAGTCTAATGCTGTAGTGCGACGCATTTTGGATAATTTTATGAAATCAAATTATTTTAACTATACTATACCTATGGTCTTACTATTTGAGATTTGTGTTTAAGCTGATACTTACCCAGTTTTTTTGTATGGTCGAAACTGACTTAGCATTGGATATTTGAAATAGTAAGTAAGGTCCACCGCTTAAATTATACATATATGGCCCACCGTATTTCTTTTCATAATTGAGATTTAATATTATTACTCAATAAATCGCTCATCGAAGGTGTAATTAAAAAATTGGAAAATGTAGGTACATGGTTACCCTACATATTATATTTTTGATATTGTATTATTTATCATTTATATTCTGTAAAAAATATTGTTGCAAGTGGTTTATAAGTACCCAACTGGCGACATTAGTGACATGTTGTTTTGTATAATATTATTTTTGTGTCATTTATGTCTGTCAAAAATGTGAATTTATTTAACATCGATACAGGTTTATCCTAGTGAGGTTGAATACACTATTTCATATTAATTGTACTCAATAACTTGTAATTGTAATCTACTAATACACAACCAATGATGAGTTTTTTTAGTTTATTTTATTTTTATTTCACTCTATGTCACAAGCAACTGATATTTATGAAGGTACTGTATAAAATAATAATTTATCATGCACCAAATAACAAGTTGCCGGTTACCTACATCATGAATCCATGATGTAGGTAACCATCTTACAAATCCAGACAAATGTGTGATATTTTGAAAAAGACTGTTGCTTGTAATATTTAATATTGTGTACTTTTGTATATACATGTTGATCATATAAAAATACTTCCATCAGTATTTTAACGTTTATTTTTGTTCATCAATTTGTATTAAGATTTGTCTAATGATGTTATGACGTTGCTATAGTGCGCTCTCTCAAATATCATCTCTAAATTTGATTACGGGTTTATTATTTCAGTTATTTTGTAAATATTAACACAAATTGATAGTTATTTTTTTCTTATAATAAAAGTGGCTTTTTATTTTCAAAAAATATACGTTTCATTATAATTATAATAATGGAAATACATATATCAGTATTACTTTTAATATAATCAGTTCACATTTCCGTCGGCACCGGTACGAAGATTTCAAAGGACAAATTTCAATACCTATTACACTTAATAATAAACTGTAAAATTATATACATTTATTGCAAAAAAGGGAGGCAACATCCCGTGAATTATACTGTATAATTTTTTTAAATTTATTTAATATTGCCTCTCGCGCAACTAACAGGTACTATGTCAAATATTAATTTAACACGCACCCAATAACAAGATGCCACATTCTGGAGACTTAATATTAATCGTCTCACATATCCAAACTGAAAATACTTCAACGGGAATCTAACCTGGGGCCCTTGTTATTTTATTTGTTTTAATATTGAAATAAAACAATTCGCACTTTTGCAGGATAATTTATTCAACATATTTTCATAGAGGATATGATAATATATTAATGAAGTTTTTATAACCTCTGTAACAAATATTTAACTAAATATTTATACCTCCGAAGCACTTGCACGTTTTTTTTTATTTATGTAGGTATGACATTTTAAAAATACGGTTTTATCTTTATCTATTGTAAACTTATTAATTGTACAATGAAGACAACAAAACTTTTAATTTGGTGTCAATGGTGGATGAAAAAATGAAATGCGTCGTTTCTCTATTCGGGGTAGGTAGAGAAAATCAGGCACCACACTTTTCTCTCCTGTCATACATTTTTAGAGTTTCCGCACGACTTCTTCAGTCTTAAATTTAATTTACATGATACCGTGATTGATTATTTCCCTGTTTCGTAAATGTACTGTCTTCATCAGACATTACCTGGTCCGAATCATCTTAATGCATCAATTTTAACTTATTTATAATAGGTAGGAATAAATTTCAGATATATTTACTTTATTTTTTATTTTTATAGCTTCGCGGGCAATTAACAGGTACCTACCAACTATGTCAATTATTATTTTAACACGCAATAACAAGCACATTCTGGAGACTAATGTTATTTATAGTCTCACAGATCCAGACTGAAAACACAATTAAAAACTGTGTCACCGCCGGGAATCGAACCCGGGACCTTTCTCGGAAGTCGGATATATAGCCAGCTGTGCCACAAAGACCGACAAGATTTTTTCAATATTTCACATCATAGTCAAGACAATATTTTTTTTTAAAACTTCACTGATTATTTAACATATGTAATCATCTAATATTGTAAGAGTATAATAAACATACCATCTCGTATTTTATTTATTCAATATAGCTCCTCGGGCAACTAACAGGTAGGTACTATGTAAAATATTAATTTAACACGCACCCAACAAGTTGCCACATTCTGGAAACTTAAGATACACACTCCACATTCTCTTGGATCAGCAGTTAGATACCCAAACAACTGATCCACGAGGTCCGACAATAGTTGTTAATGTAATAGTGTAATAATGGTAAAATGAAATACTTATAATGTTAAAGCTAGGTATATACCATAAAATGTCATTTTTTATTCAAACATAGTCTCAAATACAGTATAACAGTTTTAGCTAATAGTCAAACTTCAAGCGGGTTGATAATAAATTGTGGAGATAATGTGCAAATCATTTATACCCACCATACATACCATCACACCATTTCCCTATATAGGGTTGACAGTGAGAACCGAACACCAAACTCCTCTCTCTTGACATACATTTTTCTCTTCATTCACGCCCATGCATCGTCTCATACACGTCTTTATGTTATTATTACTTCCAACGTCTCCATCTTTCAAAATTCCATTTATGCCAATCAGTTGTAACTTCAAAATTCGACATTTTAGTATTAACATAGTTATAAAAAGACATTAAAACAACGAAAAAAATCGCCTTTTGCTAATATATAATTTCTGAAAACACAAGTAGACCTTTTTTTCATTCAAAAAGACCCATGGGAGCTTATATTAGTTCGATTAAACTGTTTATACTAAAACTAAACTAAACCTACAACAACTGATAGTTTCATTTTGTTAATAAGAATAATATGTATGTGATACCTATGAAAATTAATCGTTTTAAAATATTTGTTCACTTTCTTGCGTCATTGTGTTAAAGGTATCTTTTCTCGATATCACTTTTGAAATCTCAGTTCTAGATACTAAATTATCCTAGAATCCACGAGTGTACACAATTTAATATACAGAGCAAGGTACACATTTCAAATGAAACAATGTGTTTTGACTCTTTTGAAATAGGAAAAAAAAGACGGAATCGTTTTGTATGGGATTCGCTAATGAGTGTTGAGGGGACTGGGGAGTCTAGATTATTCCATTATCCCCCCCTCCCTTCTGCCGTACCCCATCCCCTCCGTTACCACCCGTCTCCGCAACCCCTCTATAGCGAATTATATTCCAGAATCCACCCTGGACCACCGCACACAGGATCTGAACAGTCATTATTCCTTCCGCGGAGGGGCACAACAATAAAACTGTTTTATTATGATTAATTAATTCAAAATAGGGAACAAAATAATTAGTGGGTGCTGCGAATAAGCCAACAGTCGAGATTCGGTCACCACCTTTGAGGCGTTGTGGGTCGATATTATTGTTGATTTATGCTAGGGAATCAAATAATAGATACAACTTAAGCCATTATTCAAATTTCATTTAACTTATGATACGAAACAAAGTAATCAATTGATGCAGCGAATATGCCAACAGTCGAGATTCGGTCACCACCTTTAAGGCGATGTAAGTCGATATTATTGTTGATTTATAATATGCTAAGTAATGAAATAATTAGTGGGTAGAAACAATGAATAATCCTTGAATCGAATTTCATTTGACTTATTATTATACGAAACAAAATAATAAATAAGTGCAGCGAATATGCCAACAGTCGAGATTCGCTCTCTTTGTGAATGGTGTTGGATCAATATTATTTTTTATACACGAAAGAGAAGAAATGATTAATGGATACAACGATCCAACAATCGAAATTCGGCAGATTACTTCTACATCCAGCCAGAGTGGAAATGTTCTAGAAGCGTGAATTATGTTCATCCCTATAATGGCTCCACATCGGAACAACACAATCTTAAATAAGCCGACAGTCAAGATTCAGTAGATAATTATTGTTGATTTATGGTAGGGAATGAATTAATTTGTGGATGCAGCGAATAAGCCAACAGTCGAAATCACAAAGCTGAAACAGAATACAGCTAAAACTGTAATGAAATATTTTGATATTCATTAAAAATCTTATAATAAATATGGTGAAACTGTTATATATATATATATATATATATATATATATATATATATATATATATATATATATTATGTAGGAACCAAATATTTTTACTAATCCCAAATTATTCAACTGAACGATACCTTTTCAAATGAAAGGTCGATTTGATTTTTCAATATTGGCAGTACGACATAGTTAAGATATAGATAGTCTGTTAGAGGCCCCTTCAAAATGAAAAAAATTGTGATCAAACGACTCCGTGGAAGTCAATAAGGGGAATGCTTCGATAGAGAAACAGATGAAACCTTCGTTTTCTATGTTGTTCATTTTATATTTCTTCGTTTTGTATTATCAAAGGAACTTTATGTCTCATTCATAAACCACGGCATAAAATTTTAATAAGCAACACCAATGTTTTTTTTTTAACTCATCAATTCTTATATATTTTTTTTACATGAAATATTTTCAATGAACTTTAATATCTAAAATGTTTCTTAATAAACGTATTCCTTCGAAAGCTTACATATAAATATTTTTTTTAACATTTTTCGTATAGTAATTTTAGGAAATAAAATCATCTGTTCACGATGCATCGATGTGCGGTTTTTTTCTCCTTACCCTATTAAGGACATGGTATTTACTTGTGTATTTAAAAACTAAAATAATTCAATTACACCTTAATTTTTCCTAGCGAAAATCCTTTTTAATTTTTTTGATTACCAGGGTAACATATACATATAAGAGGTTTATCAAAACACTGCGTTGTATGTGTGGAACGTATACTGCAGCAATTAACATTACACCTTCCGGATGTTTAAAAATGGACCCAACACAAACCTTTCCCATTGTCCCGCGCGGCTCGGTTTCCTTTTCTTCGATCAACACAACACATATCGTTTTACAAACCAAAACAAAACCCCACAAAGACCTCTTCCTTATTATGTTATTCCGTCTCCGTGGGTATTGTGAACACCTCTAACAAATAAATCTTCGACGAGAGAGCCAGAGAGGCCTATGTGAATTATTTATTGTGTTCATTGTGAACGTGTGACACATGTCAAAACAGATTCGACGAATATACAAAACATCACTTCATATTCCCAGATAATCGAAAAAAAGACGAGAATTTTTGGAGAAATCTTCACTAAAGAGCTATGGATCGGAGCGACAGAGGGACATCATTACTTCGCAGATTGTTAACAGGTTTGGATGCTGTGTGTTGATGTTTGGTCTCCACAGACGTCCATTGTGTTCTCGTACTTTTTCACGATAGTAAAAATTTAATTCGTATTTAACTTCATTGTTGAATCTTTTTTTCTGTCGTCTGTCACTGGACACGATTCAGTTTTATTGTACGACGATAATAATTATATTAAGGCTTAATAATAATATTTTGGTTTTGTACATTTTGTGAGTGGCATTGTTACAAATATGTGAAATGGTGAGTTTTTATTCTTTGAATATTATTCAAACTTTTGAATTTATCGAGTGTGTTGTGGTATTAAAGTTTATCAATTGAATAATGGACTAGTTATACTTATACAATTTTTATATTAATATCAAGATCATAAATTATAAATAATATTATTGTTAGAAATTTATTTTCGTCTGGGAACTAGATTTGATTTTCCTGAAAATATCAAATGATTTTTTTTCTTAATAATCACGTTTGCATTATTTCTTGATTTCATTATAATATGCTATCTAAGCAAAAGTGCTCATTACATTAAATATGATTTTTCTGCTTTTCCGATGCTAGGAAAACACATCTAAAAAGTCAATAATTGTATAAAGTAATAATTATTTCATGGGGTTTTGAGAAAAAAAAACACGGCATCTGATTTTTGGAAGTGAGATGCAATAAATATAATATGACTAACTGGAAAATCAGTAAATAAATCCTCAAATCCCTTGTAATAAACAAGTCTCAATATGTAATGCTGGATAGCTTTTTTATACTTTTTTTCTATATTACTCCATTTACGTATGCATCATTAAAAATAGATAAATGTTGCCCAACTAGGTATACCTATTGAAGGGCTAACAGATTCTGTTCTAGGGCTGTTTTAAAATAATATTTCGATTAGGTAAGGATTGTTATAATGATTTGAGTGGAACTGAGCGGGATGCAATTTGCTATGAATATTTTTTGTATATCAGTCAATTCAGTTTCAACCATAATTGTATGTAACTTAACATTGATTTTATTGAGATGTTTGCCATCAAAGGAAAAATATATAATACCAATATTCTTCAGATAATTTTTTTACATTTCGTAATTTACATCATGGAGATTCTTCTTCTTCTTCGATGGCGCTACAGCCCAAATCGAGCCTTGGCCTCCTTCAACACGCGCCTCCAACCTCTTCTATCCTCAGCCGCCGTTCTCCAGTTAGGGACCTGCAGGAGCTTTTCTGCATCTCTCCGTATGTCGTCCTCCCATCTCAGTCTTGGTCTCCCCATCTTCCGTTTACCTCCCGGGTGACCAAACATGATTTTTTTGGGTAGTCGCGTGTTTGGCATTCTCTGTACATGGCCAGCCCATCTCAACCTAAGCAGTCTTATATGGGTTGAGATCTTTGGTGCTTCATAGATTTTGTACAGTTCTTCATTTTTCTTTATGCGCCATTCATCTCCTTCCTTCACAGGACCACATATTCGGCGTAGGACTCTCTTTCTCTTTCGAAAACATCTAATGCTTCAGCGGAGCATCATGGAGATTATTTAGAGTTTATTTAATTGCATGCATTTAAAAATTTTACTTTATTTTAGAATAAATGATAGATTTATTGAAATAATCAATGGCTTTAGGTACAGTTTTTACGTTATAGAGCGACCTAATATGTAGGTGCGTTTTATGACGATGCTCGTCAAAGAACGGTAACGGTGAATAAGAGTTTCGTTTACGGATAAAATTTAATAAAACAAATAACTATATAGGTTATTTTTACATAATTATGGAGTGATATGGAGTAATTAAAAAGTCATAGTTTAAAAAATCAAAAATATATTATTATAAATAAATTATATCTATAATAATTAAGAATCAGCTTGATAGTTTACAAATAGTTTTCAACGCATCTGCGAGATTAATATGTACTCTTCTTAACAAACTACACTGGTTGAAATGTCCATAATGAGCAGACCATAAGGTATGCCTGATGGTGTATAAGGCTCTGAATGACTTGGCTTCACACTAGGTACATTCAAGAACTGTAAAAAGAATGTTCCATCAGGAAGACAGCTTACATGGAGATCCATCTGGATCACAGAGTAGGTACCAACTCTTAAAAAATAATTGGTCAATAATGCGACTTTAATGTGGAATAAATTGCCCCTTGATATGCGTGGAGCTCAGAGCATTGACACCTTCAGTTGACTTCTAAAGACTGCCTAGTTGCGACATGGAGTAATCCTGTATCACTAAACGGCGCTTTGTAAATTCTAATTATTTTATTTTATTTTAATGTAGCTTCTCGGACAACTAACAGGTACTATGCCAAATAATTATTTAATACCCAATAACAAGTTGCCACATTCTGGAGATTATTCGTCTCACAGATCCAGACTGAAAACACAATTAAAAACTGCGTCTCCACCGGGAATCTAACCCGGGAGTCTTGGATCAGCAGCCAGATACCTAAACAACTGAACCACGAAGGCTGTAATTATTATTATACGTTTAGTGTTTCGTTCATTTTGTATACTTACAAGCATTTTATTTAAGTTTAGGTTTATTTGGATGAAAATAGGTAAATGATTTTTTTTTTCATTTATGAAGTTTATGAAAATCAATCACACATACAAATCTTCTCGTAGTGTCCCCTAATAGTGTAGGCAGAGATATCCGAACACAATATATTCGTTTCCAATCGTGACGAGTATATAGCCATCCCTTCATTTACATCCATGCAGATTTAAATCCATATTTTTTTATTTATTTATTTATTTAGAGAAATAACAATTACATATCACACATTCACATTTTTGTTTTATTAATTAATAATTAAGTTGATTTATATGTGCAATCACAATATTTCCCATAGAGAAGTTACAATGTTAACAAAGACGTGCTTAGATATTAAGGTAGAGATAAAAGTAATAAAATATTAAAAATCAATCTTCTTCTTCTTGTGTCATATCAGGTCTCCCCGACGTTGACGACCACCATAGAGAATGCCTCCCTGTCCTGTGCAGTGCGAAACAACTCCTCCTGAGTTCTTATACCGGTCCATTCGCGGATGTTTCGCAGCCAGGAAAGCTGCCTTCTTCCGACCTCTCTACGACCCTCAATCTTCCCTTTCATGACGAACTGAGGCATGGCATATTTTTCACCTCTCAGAATATGGCCGAAGTACAACACTCAACGGAGCTTAACATTGGTGAGTAATTTTCTTTTGGTGTTAGCTCTACGTAGTACTTCAGTGTTACTGACCAATAAAAATCAATACGTATTGAAAAAACATAGGTATTATAAAGTAAACGAATATTTTTATTATTGCATATGCGCAAACATTGGATTTTTTTCCCTGTCGGGAGTCAAAGATATTTACAAAAAAACAATTATCTCAATAGATGGCGTTACAACAAAATAAATAACAAATAATAAGAATGTTGTTCATAATTTCACACATAGATGGCTGTAGTAAAAATTCCTTATTTTCAAGCGAAAAGAATTTCAGTATTACAATATATAGAACTTTCAAAATTGAATTGATAGGGATCTCATTAAAAAGGCATAATTGGTGAACGTTGCGCAAGCGCATAAAGTGATCACGTAAACCAGCCGATGACAGGTCGTAAGCCCTGTAGATGCCTTGATTTCCCGGTTCTCCTACAGTAAATATTCCAACTTCGTCTCTATTGAGATAATTAAAAATCTGTTAAAAAATATTATAAAGTATTAATTATAGTTTGGAATAGGTACCTACACAAGAATGAAATTTTATGGCTTCTAAATCGCTTGGTCACGCCATTTTTCTATTTGTCGATTTTATTATGATCAAAATAATCAAAATTTAAAAATATAATTTTATATGTGACACTCATAATTCTAGTCTCTTGAGTGCTTAATCTTCATGTAAGTAGGTACTTATCAATTTTAGACCAAAGTGTGGTATTTCAAAATAAACTAAGCGGTTTTTTCTACTTTTATTCTTAATCTCAGGCAAACAAATAATACCAAAAATAAAAAAAAAATTCTTTGAGACATTTATATTGTGTCGTACATTTCATGCTTCATTCACATCCATGCATCGTCTCATACACGCTCTTCTGTTATTCTAACTTCTTATGTCTCTATCTTTCAAAATTCTATTTATGTGATAGTCCCAACTTTTCTTTGGCCGACCTCTTCTATTCGTTCTTCTTTTATCAGCAAATTTATCTCATAATTTATGATTAAATTTTCTAGATCATCGCCGTTGACATGTTTGGTTTTTGGCTTAGTGTTTTTTTTTTTATTATTTATTTAAATTTTTCTGATAATATTTTGTCATTTATTTTTTGTATATTTCATATCCATACCCTGTACTACTCTTTAAAAATGTCTTTAGGTTGTAGACAAATCTTAATTTTACAAATTATCTTCATGAGGATGTTCAGATTTGTATTTTTTTATATATATATAATTTGTTGCACCTACTTACTTCGGCATCAGTAGGTACATATATTTTTAAATTGAATTATAGTGTAAATGATTTATTGATTAGGATGCATTTGACGGTTAGGCAATTTAATAATACATAGAAAGACTTCTCGGTGATTAAGGGGGGGACTGCTGCCAACGTACCTATTTTTCAATTTGATATACCATCATTATTTCTTATCAAATCGTTTTGAAAAAAATAATTTAGATAGTTTGGAGATTAATAAACAAAAATATACCTTAATTTTTTGATAATGTTCTATATAAATTCTTGTAGAAAAATAATTGCATACCCCGATGTTCAACGTTTATCATATATTTTTAATAAACTATAAGGCGTAGAGTAATATATATATTTTTTAATTAAAGAAGACAAAAATATCTAGAAATATATGATGTGACGTTGCATTAATGCTTCAGCTTTAGTAAATAAACCAAAAAAACATTTATTTTCCATTCAGCGCCATTGCGTATTAAAAGTTTTTTTGGTTTATTTACTTAACCTGATGCGTTAATGCAACGTCATATCATATTTTTCCAGGTATTTTGTTCTTTTTTAATTCATAAAAAAATATTGCTCTTTACCTTATATTTTTTTAGTAATTTTAGATAAATGTCTAAAATTGGGGTATGCTTATTATTTTCCTACAAGAATATATACAGAACATAATCAAAAAGTTAAGGTATATTTCTATTTATTAATATCCAAACTATAGGCCGGCCACGCTTGACTTTAGTATGACGTCATCAAAAAACTATGCGACCCGTCGTAAGTCGTATGTTTTTACATGTAATTTGGATGCCAATACGGTGACCATCATTTTGTTTACAATGGACCCAATTTTTTTATTTAACTTTGATCATCTTTCCATTTTCACTTATTACATCATTTAAGACAATAAAGAATGTAATTATTAATTCTTACCTTACTTAACATGTCTGCGTAAGGGCAGCTATAAGGAATTAGGTCCATTCTACGCTTCCGAAGTAGTGCACTACGTAGCCTTTGGGAAGGTTTGCAATCTGATAAATTAATAATATATTTTTTCGATCTTATAATAAGAGAAGGTGAAACACAGAATTCGGTCAAGATTGTTCTATAGTAGGGCTGCTGTGTTAATGGAGGAGTCCGAGAAGCAACTGGTTCGAGTATGTTGAAGGTTTACTGTGATTTGATGTTGCAACTGAGGACTTTACACAATATAAACAATTTTTCAAAAGTAAAACAGGTCATGTTAAACACATCATATTTAATAAATAATAAAATATCAATGACAAATAAATGGTTGTGGTGTGTATGAAACAAATTTCATACATTCTATTTGTTAAAATAATGTTTTTGTTGTTTAAAAATACGCACTAGGACAAATTGTCACCCTATAGACGAAGATTTGAAATATTTCTTTAAAACGTCATTCACATTCACAAACGTCACGTGGTATCTTCGAAATAAGTGTATGATTTATAAAAGACGTACGTTTCAACATTTTATATGGGAGTTTGGTTTTTTCACTGCGACTTACTTTCATCTTCCGTCTTTGTTTTTTTATATACAGAGAATAAGAAATAGATACATTAAAAGCAGAAGTATTTTTGTTCGATCGACATATTTTTGCGATGAGTCATACCAAAGTCAAGATTGGCCAGCCTATAACTAGGTTATTCAAAATGATTCGTTTAGTAATAATGATGGTAAGTATATCAAATTGAAAAAATAGGTATGTTGGCAGCAGTCACCCTCTTAAGCAGTTCGCTTAAAAACCGGTAAAATATAAATCTATCAGTAATCCAACTGTCGATTTGTTCAGGAGAACTTTGTTCTCTTAACATATCGACAATGTATCAAGCCAGAATACGCGAGAACTGTATGGAGAGGTCTACTTTTTTCACGGCTTTTCCAACTTTGAAGTCAAAAAACACCAACTTAGAGGCTTCGCAGCATATATGTTCCATACACGGATTTACTCAGAATTCGCAGTAGAACATTTCGTGTGTCTGTGTGTGTGTGTGTGTCTGTGTGTCTGTGTGTGTGTATGTCTGTGTGTGTGTGTGTGTCCCCCCCCTTATAACTTTTGATCCGCTCAATTTACAGAGCCCAAAATTTCAGAATATATAAACAGTTATAGGCTTACAAAACTTTTATACTCAGAATTTTGAATTTTTGTTTCAGTCAGGGGTTATCAACTTTTGAATTTTTATTTTATTTTTCCATATATCTCAGAAACCATAAAAGGTAGAACGTTGAAAATTGGTACAAACATAGAAAAATACAAAATCTCTAATTAGTTTTTTCAAAAAAATTCCAGGGTTTCTCAAACATTTTTTATTAAGAAAAATATTTTTTTTATGATAAATTTATGAGTTTAACTGCCTATATTTCCAAAACTTATACAATTATCGAAAAAAGCCGAAACACCCCAATTAGATAATTTAATTTTCTATAAAAAATATTAACATTTAGTGACGACATCGCTTCATACATTTTGTATGGCAGTCGCCTATACACAATATATAAGAAGACTTAATAGTTTGATACTTCATCTCCAAACATACATACCATCATGCTATTTTCATATTCTGGGTAGGAAAAAAGGAACTTCCTCCATACTATCCTATCTTGACATACATACCTACATATGTTGTATAGAAAACAAAATATCTGAAAATATTCAATAATTTGTATTTATGGGTTTATAGTTTGGTACATATTCTTCAACTATACATACTATCGCTATCGACAGTTGGATCTCATGTGTAACATGCAACTAGTAATATTAAATACGACAATAAATTTCTAATGTATATACCTACTAAGAAAAGTCTGTACTGTGCATTAAATTACAGTAAAAAGCTAACATTTGAATAGTACCTATAGGTACCTATTCTTTATGCCTGACATACCTACGGTCTATAATTCTATTCTAAAATCATCTCCTTTTAGTGCTTTTTTGTCTTGCACCACTCGGAACAGCTCCTTATATCGATTCAGTCTCTTGTGTTATCCATCTTATCACTCGTCTGCGTTTGATCCCAATACAAAACTTCTTCTTCTTCTTCGTTTAGTAGACCTAGTTGGTCTGTTCTTCAGAAAATATGCCTCCTGGGATGACGAAGTCCAGCTATCCTTCCATCTCTTGGGTGTTCTACCGGTTAGGCGGCGGCCAGAAGGAATTTCATTCGCTGCTATATATGCAAGTATATCACTGTCAATCCTGGCTACGTGGTACCTCCAATGTCTTCTTCTGGATCTACTCCATCGAACGATGTCCTCTATTCCACATGTTTTCCTTATTTGAACATTGCGAACACGATCTCGGATCCTACAAAACATAACTCGAAAAATATTTAAAATAACAAAACTTATTTTATTATCCACTACTCCACACTAGTGGAGTCAATTTTTGAGTTCTTTATCATATATGTACCTACAGTGCATTAATTTATTAAGAACCGATTAGTTTAACTTAGTCATTGGTCATATTTTGATTTCACATTTGTAATTTTTCGAAAAAATACTTTCGAAATGTTCTCACGTTCTGGAAAAGTACGTTAACTAAATGAAAAATACTATGAATATTTCAAGAAAAAATATAACACTAAATATGGAGTAGAGAGTTCAGTGTATGTCGACTAGGCGATGAATGTGACGAGGCGATGAATGTGTGTCAAGATAGAAATAAGTGGCGTTCGGTTCTCTCTGCTTACCCCGCGAGGGACATGGCATGATGGTATGTATGTATGTGTTCAGTGTAGGTCACAACCACATATATATTTTTTTTTAATAAAAATGAATATGTTCTTGTTGAACAAGTACATATACCTACATCTTCCTACGTTCCCTAAAATAAGCAAATAAATGCTTGTGCTATTGGTGAACGAAATCGGTCGAGACTCGAGGCAGGATTCGAACTCGCGATCACTGGATTACTAGCCCAGCGCGCTAACCGCTCTGCCATCGACCCATCTAAATAATATCCTTCCGAAATAAAAAGCCCCGAAAAATTGTTTTCGGTTTGACTATAAAATACTTTAAAAGACGTAATTAATAGGTACAATAAAAAATAACACACTGAAAAGAATGAAAGAAGAACGCTTGACGAAGAAAATATATAAAGCTGATAGGAATGGAATAAGAGGTCGAGGGCGTCCAATAAAAGTATAAGTATGGCACGACCATGTGATTGATGTATAAGACGATGCATGAATGTTGACGAGGCGATGAATGTGCGTCAATGTAGAAAAATGTGGCACTCGGATCTCTCTGCCTACCCCGTGAGGGACATGGCGTAATGGTTTGTATGTATATAAAATATAACTGAAAAATAAGTTATTTTATTTTCAAAAAGTAGCCATGTCAGCATAAAATCATAGAGCTTTATTACAAACGTAAAAGATTCCATCTCTACGGAAAGGATTTAAAATAAATACCCGGGATTTTATTCCATTTCTTTTGGAATCAGTTTAAAAATCTTATTTCCTCCGACATATTATTAATCCACATCGGATGCTCAATGCACTAATGAATTACTTTACCGAATATCCTGTGGAAGACCGTGCCGGGGTGGTGAGGGCGCCTCCCCTGCAACCCCTAACGTAACAAAATAACCAATCAAATTGATGGAAGGTCTCTACACCCCCCCCTACTTCTGGTACTCTCCCCACAGGGGCTGGCGATGATTGAGAAAGAGTAATATGGAACCCGAAGGTAATTTTATTTTTTATCTGTTCCAGCTGGTAATGGGAACGAACTGGTTCCGATTGTAATGGGCATTCATGAAAATATTCGGAGCTTATGATAATTTCATATTTCAAGTTCAAATTTATTATTTCCTATGTTAAACCAGTAATTAAAAAAGGTATTTTATTTATTTCAGTTTTATTTTTATTTTATTTTTGTGTTATTTTAATTTTTTTTTTTTTGCGGCGCTGGCCGATTTACTAATGATATTAATAACAATTAAGCACTACAAATAATAACACTCAATTATTATTATTACCATTATACACTTCCTCAAAAGAATTAGCAGATCAATGCGTAAATTGTAATTTATTTAAAAGAGCAAAATAAAATAAATTTTTATTTTTTTATATTTTTTATTTTAATTTTATTTTAATTTTTAATATATATTTTTTTATTTTTATTTTATTTTATTTTATTTTGTTTTGTTTTATTTTATTTTATTTTATTTTATTTTATTTTATTTTATTTTATTTTATTTTATTTTATTTTATTTTATTTTATTTTATTTTATTTTATTTTATTTTATTTTATTTTATTTTATTTTATTTTATTTTATTTTATTTTATTTTATTTTATTTTATTTTATTTTATTTTATTTTATTTTATTTTATTTTATTTTATTTTATTTTATTTTATTTTATTTTATTTTATTTTATTTTATTTTATTTTATTTTATTTTATTTTATTTTATTTTATTTTATTTTATTTTATTTTGTTTTGTTTTGTTTTATTTTATTTTTATTTTTATTTTATTTTTATATTTATAATTATATTTATTTTATTTTTGGTACCTATTGCTTCACGGATCGAACAGGTACAAACATATGTCAAATATTAATTTAACACGCACGACTAACTATATTTACCGTCTGAAAACACAATTGAAAACTGTGTCTCCACCGGGAATTGAACTTGGGACCTTTGGTTCAGCAGTCAGATATCTAACCAACTGAGTAACTGAAACTTTAATTTTGTTTTAGATCATATTTGACACTACCGCTTTCGAAAAGACCACTTCCTGACTGAAGGAGTAGTAAAAAAATGATATTAAAAAGCTTATCGTAGTGCATAATTTCGTTTAATTTTAGTCATACCTTTACATATATTTTTTTCTTTTATTATTTTTACTGTTCAAATTCAAATGCTGGTTATACCTATAATTTAAAATTCAATACGAACTGATGCGAACACATTGATGAGACTGATTTCAATATGCTGTGATTCGAAAAATTCAAATGCTGGTAGTATCACTCTTTATTCCACATACTCTCTGTTACACACACACGCACCCCCACACACGCACCCTCACACACGCACCCTCACACACACACACACACACACACACACACACACACACACACGCACGCACGCACGCACGCACGCACACACACAATTAAAATACTTTACTACTTACACTACATACACCAAAAAAAATGTATTTGACACATGTTATTGACATTAGATTTAGATAATTGATGTATAATATATATTATTAATCCATTTAATCAAACTATCTAATGTTGTTTGTGTTAATTAAAAATAAAATAAATAAATATAATCAATACGAACTGATACGAACACTTTGGACTGATTTCAATATGCTGTGATTCGAAAAATTCAAATGCTGGTTGTATCATTTTAAAATCAATACAAACTGATACGAACACTTTGATGAGACTGATTTCAATATGCTGTGAATCGAACAAATAATACCGAAATTTGAAACGTAATCTAAATATAAACATAAACTTGGTTATGATTAGTTTATTACTAGGGTTTATCTATATTTATAAAATTAAATGTTTGTCATTAATCATGTATGGATGTATGTATAGTAAACTTAGTTTCTGGATTTAATTTTTTTTTCGTATTCTTCTTCATCGTGTATTAAGTCATTTGACCTGTGAAGGTGGACAATTTTGAGAGAAGGAGGTCCAACTGTCCTTCCATATCTTCGCAAATCTTCCGGGTAGTCTTCTGTTATTAGGTATTTCTGTGTTTAGGTACAATTTTTACCAATATTCTATAGTCGTCCATGCGCTCGACGTGGTCTCTTCGGCGAGTACTGAACTATACTTTTTTTATTTATTTCAAAATATCTCACAGAGGAATTTATTGAAAACTAGCGGACCCGACAGACATTGTCCTGCCCGAACTATTTGTGAAACATAAAATATATGTATCATATATTTGAATCATGTGGGTGTTCTTATTCACTGAGCAAACTTACATTTTCTTGTTCGATGAGCCGCTAAACACTTTGAGGTTAGATTGATTGTCATTCCGTATATACCTAATTGCAATACTATATAATCTAAGAATACTGGACACGGAAACGAACAAATTGAAATATGAATAATAAAGAAACAGTGAACAGAAATTAAATATGTCTAAAAAATATGGTGTGATAAAAGGTAAATAAATAAATATATGACAGATCTCTTGAGTGTTGTCAGATGAAAAAAAACTAAATATTTCCAATTCGATATTAGCGCCGCCTATTGAAATTTATAGTAATTAAAAATCATTGATCATTTTCCTTTTACTATATTAATGTTAAAAATTCCATTTTGTGAATCTAAACCATTCTGGGACTCACACAAACGCACAAATATTTTTTATCAAAATCGGTTCAGCCGTTTAGGAAGAGTTCAGTGACATACACACGTACAAAAGAATTATATAGGTATATAAAGATGGTCGACATCGGAATAGACACTGAAGAAATTGTAATAAGAAATTTCGGAGTAGGTACATAAAGGTCGACCATTTTTAACTATACACTACATAGGCAATATAAAGATGCCGGGTTTGGCTAGTAAATTATAAAATTGAAAACTGTACCTAAACATGGTTGTGAATGGACCCCACAGCTATAAAATAAATCTAATAAATCTATAAATAAATCTTAACTATGAATAATATTCATATGAAAAAATGAGCGCTAAAAATTAAACTTAGATTAAAAATTAAGCTTAGGCTGTGTTTCTCGAACAAAGATTAAAGTAAAATTATAGTTAAAATACTTTGATTTCATAAAATTGTTCAATACTTTTTTATTTCGTACATTGTTGGCTTCAATTTGAATAAAATAAAAAAAAATTAAAAAAAATGTTTCTTGTTCCGACTTTGTATGACAGAACGATGCATTTTGTCCTCCGTATGATATTTTTGTTCAATACTACAGTGCGACCTCGAGCGACTAATAGTGTAGGCAAATTGAATAATTGTTTTATCTTGCATAGTAGAGTCTATATAAATTAGGTATCTTGCAATAATAATATTATTATTACTCTCAGTACAGACATAGTAATAACCTGTTAAAACTCGATTTAGATTTTGACCTTCATTCAATAAGTTCAAGTATTATTTATTTGAACGCAATACATATCGACTCCGTGGCGCAACGGTAGCGCGTCTGACTCCAGATCAGAAGGTTGCGTGTTCAAATCACGTCGGGGTCAAACTTTTTTTTCTGTGTAGGTATTTTTGATGAATATTCATAATCTTTTTATAAGTTATCAACTCTCAATTCTATGACTAGATTTAAAACTGCTCATTCTTCTTCCATTTGGCACAAATCACTGTTTTAAAAAACAGTCAAAAACTCATTTATTTCAGAAAAGTTTCTGTGTTTGTGTTTATATGTAAAGCGCCCTTGAGGTGGTTTCACAAAAACGGCGCTATATAAATAAGCCAATTTTATTATTATTATTTAAAGGGTAAGTTGCCTAATTCAACTGTTGATTTGTTGAAAAAAAAAATATTTCTCTTCACATATCGACATAATTTCAAGCCAAGATCCGCGAGATTTTGTATGGCCAGGTCTACATTATTCATGGTTGTCCAGCAGTCCATTTGTTCAAGAGAATTTATTTCTCTTAAAATATCGACATAAATTCAATCCAAGATCCGCGAGATTTTATATGGCTATTTATATTTCATGGTCTTTCCAACATTGAATCAAAAAATCTAATCTAATCTAATGCCGTTGATCGACGAAATTTTGAACAATTTTATGAAATCAAAGTATTTTAACTATACTATTATCGATACTTATGTTGAAACAACCCTGCCTAGTGTTAGATTTTATGACTTTTTTGTGACGGTAGACTATTCTGGGAGACTAAGTCCTGCTGTCCGATCTCTTCAGTGGTCTTCCGATTGCAATTTTAACGATTCTATTGTCATCCATACCATCGATGTAGTCTCTCCAGAAATGCCTTCTGCTTCTTCCTCATCTTGTTATGTCCTCGACACCACAAATAACAAATACTGTAATATTAATTTTATTTTAGTTCAAATAAAGTATTGATATTTTTCCAAGTACGACTCTGTTATCAGAGTAATCATCTCACTACCCAGAGGGGTGAGTGTTGGAGGTAGGAGGGGATAAGAGGAACTGGGGAGGAAAGGGAGGGAATAACTGAGAAGGGGAATGTAAAGATTGAACCAGATATTTTTTTATCAAAATAATGTGAAGCTATAAATATGTACCATTGTCTATAACACATCATTCCTATTAAGAAATATATTTTTTATGAACAAAATTTGGGTTAAACCTACTGATTTTGGTTTCAATTTTTTTTATATGTCCTTCTATCAAGTTCTTATATTTTCCCACATCTAAATGTTTTTGTATTAAGTAGGTACTAATCCGTCCAACATTGACAAAAAAATCATTATTCTATATTTTCTATTTTTAACCGAATCTTGTAGTATGGTTGCAATAAAATAAATTAAAAATAATATAGAACTCCACATGATGATTATATCCATGATTTTATTTCACCGTTTGACCGGACTTGCTCCTCCAGGAGCTGAATCATTTGTGGTTAATTAAGTTAATTAAACTACTAAATCTAAACTTACATTTATACCTATGTATATACTAAATAAACACCCAATAATCAAACATAATCCCATATAAATGAACGCCCAAGAATCAAACATAATCCCATATAAATGAACGCCCAAGAATCAAACATAATCCCATGTAAATGAATGCCCAAGAATCAAACATAATCCCATATAAATGAACGCCCAAGAATCGAACATATACATATAATGCCATATAAATGAACGCCCAAGAATCAAACATAATCCCATACAAATAAACGCCCAAGAATCAAACATAATCCCATATGAATGAACGCCCAAGAATCAAACATACCTAATCCCATATAAATGAACGGCCAAGAATCAAACATATATAATGCCATATAAATGAACGCCCAAGAATCAAATATAATCCCATATAAATGATCGCCCAAGAATCAAACATAATCCCATGTAAATGAACGCCCAAGAATCAAACAAAAACCCATTTATGTAAGTAGGCAGGTACTATAGATATTTCTAAATCTCTAGAAATTTTATTTTTTCAAAAGTTGATTATTTTGATTTTCATTCCTTACTGTATTCACTGTAAAAAAATACTTTCCTGATAACTTATCACAATCAAATTTGTAGGAGTACCTGCCCACCACCATCCGTTCTGCTTATAAATATAACTAAACCTTGCAGACTTAAAGTGCCAATAAGGAAACATCGTATTTTTGACAAAAGTCTAATAGGAGCAACTACGCAAAAGAAATTCACGTTCCATTTACAAACTAAAGCGTCGGTAGGTAATATAATATTGTCCCACTGCATCATTATGATCAAACAGTGAATCCACGAGTGATTAAAGTATTTAAATTGTACATTTTTTCGTTTAACAAATTGAATGACACCATTGCAATTTCTTTCTGGTGTGATGGTGCTGTTATGTAACTGGTATTTTGGACAGAAGGGGGTTGAAAGAAAGTGGGGAGGATGGATGGAGTGGTTGAGTAACAAAGATACCAGAGGGAGTCTGGTGGGTGTACCTACACATGGAATCAGAGATGGATTAAAAGAAACCATGAAAAGGACAATTATATTTTTTGTTCATGACAAAATATTATTATTTATCATTTCAAAAAGAGTCGTTAGAAAATGTATAATACCTTCAGTTATAATCATCACGTTTAGTGGTTTATTCAACTTGATTCGTTATTTTTTTTTTAATGTTTTGTAAGCTCACGAAGGACGTTTTAAAATTTGTTTATTTATTTATCTTTCTGTCAATCAACCAGAGTTGATGTTTATATACAATTCAATGTGTACTATGTCAATAATGTTATCTTCTTCTTGTTCTTCTTCAGTCCTCTGTCCTCCACTGTTGTATATAGGCCTCTTCCATTTCTTTCTGTCGGTTGCTGCTTGCAGACAATTTTTACCCCCCACAGCGACTATGTCGTCGGACCATCTCTTTTGAAGTCTTCCGACGCCTCACTTGTTTATCCAAGGTCTCCATCTTAATATTTTATGGGTCCATCTTGTGGGGTCTTGTCTAGCAATATGTCCCGCCCATTGCCACTTCAATCTTGCTTCGCGATCCATGAAATCCGCTACTCTGGTTCTCTTCCTAATTTCCTCATTTTTTATTCTATCTCTTAGGCTAAAACCAAGCATGGATCTTTCCATGGATCGCTGTGTGTATTTGAACTTTTCTACATTTCTTTTTGTAAGGGCCGTGGTCTCATGGTCAATAAGGTTATGAAATGACAAAAATAAAAAATATATATAATGAAGATAACAGAAGAAAAACCCAAAAAAAAGACTGAATATATTAACAGTTCATATCAATTATAGGAAAACAAAAGGATAACGAGAGGAAGAAGAAATCAGGTATCAAATTATTTGCTTTAACCTTTAAAAATGAGTATCTTCGATTTACACATTCTTCGCTATTACATGAGTCGACTTCATATTGAAATTATACTTGTCAAGAACATAAATTTAAAACTAATTAGTTTACCATGGTCGTCGATTGATTTCTCATATAATCTTAATTCCACTTACTTGCACCCTGCACAAGTGGCGAGTTTTTTTTTACAATAATGCTATTTTTCCAAATATCAATAGAGTTCTCTAAAGTTATGGATTAGGTTTTTTTGTTCCCAATATACAATAATAGGTAATAAAATAATTAAAATGATCTCAAGAATGGTCAGTCCATCATTGCTTTGAATAAAAAAAGCATACAATTTGGTCAGGAAAATTATTTAGTTATTTATTTTTTACTTTCTGTACATATAATTAGTATTCTGGCGGGCTTATTGCTTAATGGCAATTTCTTCCAGCCAACCGATGTTAATGTTAAATATACAAAAATATGTGTACTATGGCAATAATTTAAACACATTACAAAAACAAACAAAGATAGCAGGAGAAAAGTGAAAAAAACAAAGAAGATAGCACATGAGAACAGTTTATAGCAATGATAGGAAAACTAAAGGATAAGGAAAGGAAGAGTAGAGGAATTAAATTATAACATTACATTTCTGTGTGAATTAATTTATTGTTTAGAAACAGACTGTATAATATTAATATACACAAGGAATAACACTAAAGGAATATCTTCAAGAATTATTTAATAAAATATAAATTCTCTTGTTTTTCGCCAGGTATTTGTACAAATTGAGACGACATTCTTAATTAGTGTAGCTGGCGCTCGGTTCTCTCGGCTTACCTCGCAAGGGACATGGCGTTCTAAAAAATAAGAGCTTATCTCTTCAGCAGGGTGAATAGAAATGTTCAGAATGCAACACACGTTCTGTAAATCGGAGAGAAGGGTATGTAAATTATTTTTTCACCAATATATATTTCGAAGTATTGAAAGTATATGAATTTAAAAATGGGTTTGAACGCAGCATTTAAACGCTTGTTCAATAAATAATATTTAATAATCTTGTTTCTGTACCATGATAGGTCCCTCGGTATCAGCTGCTACTTTGGTATAGGCTTCTCTGAAACGAGCTAACCAGAACGGCTTCTCCAATCAGGATAATATTGATTTAATAATATTGAAATAATACTATTTCATAAATATTTTAAATTTGTTTCATAAATATTTTTTAATATTTTTAATTTTTTTTTTGTTGGTTTTTGTCGAAATCAACTATTGCATTGCTTGAGTTAAATAAACATTAGTTTATTTTATAGGTAGGTACCTACATATTCCAAAAATCTTAGGTTCTTTTGAATATTTAAAAGCGCTTTCAACACAAAGTTATTTTGACAAAAAATATTCATTATAATTCTTTTTCTTGTTCTCGTGACATTTCAGGTTCCCCCGATGTTGAAGACCACTATACAGAAAGCCTCCCTGTCCTGGGCAGTGCGAAACAGCTCCTCCAAAGTTCCAACACCGGACCACTCTTGGTTTCGAAATCTGCCTTCTTCCGACCCCTCTACGACCCTCGATCTTCCCCTTCTCGACAAGCTGAAAAATGGTATATTTTTCACCACTCAGAATATGTATGGCCGAAATACACTTATTAAAGACGACATTAATTTTAATGTATTTTTCATACCTACATATTATAACGCAACATACATATTTTGGAATAAAAATTAGATTTTAACGAAATCATAAGTAAGATAAAATATCTAAAATCCTATACATTTCAACACATCTAAAAAATCATAAAGAAGACTTTACCGCGGTTTTCGATTATAATTAGGTACTTGTTTTTAATTGCGACGTGAGTAGGTACGCGTATATATAATACAAGCTTTATCATATAACTAGTTTCATGTAACACATGAGATCCAACTGTCCATAGTGTTAGTACGTATAGTTGAAGAATACGTACCAAACTATAAACCCATAAATCTAAATTATTGAATATTTTAAGATACTTTGTTTTCTATAAAAAAACATGTACCAAGGTATGTATGTCAAGATAGGATAATATGGAGGTAAGTCCTTTTTTCCTACCAAGAAAATGAAAACAGCATGATGGTATGTAGGTATGTATGTTTGGAAATTAAATGTCAAACTACTAAGTCTCTTTAGATATTGTGTAAAGGTCACTGCCCTACATCGCTTCATAGGTAAATTGGTCAATTGTACCTATGAAGCGATGTCGTCACTAAATTACATTTTTTTATAAATATTGTTAAAAAAATACGAAATGTACTACTACAATGTTTGTATTTTTTATGGAAAATTAAATTATCTAGTTGGGGCTGTTGCGGCTTTTTTCGGTATTTTAGAAATATAGGATGTTAAACACATAAATTTATCATAAAAAAATAATTTCCTTAAAAAATGTTTTAGATACTCTGGAACTGGGGGGACGGATACACAGACACACTAAATGTTCTACTACGAATTCTTGAGTAAATCCATGTACAGAACATGTATGCTGCGAAGCCTCTAATTTTTTATTTTTTGACTTCAAAGTTGAAAAAACCGTGAAAAATATAGACCCCGCATATAAATCTCGCATATCTTAGCTTGATACTTTGTCGATATGTTAAGAGAAATAAATTCTCTTGAACAAATCGACAGTTGGATAATATGATAAAGCAAGTATTGTACTCTATGTGAAAAATAATATTTTTGACACATTTACGAAACACCCCGTGTATTTCACGACGACGAATAACTATAGATAAGTACTTACCCACTTAGCACCATTCAAAAATGTGTATTATTGTATATGGCAGCCCCATGCAATAATGGCGGACCCTCTTGCTTGAATAAATTTCGTTTTGTCATATTTACACACTGAAATTATAATAATCATATTCCATAATGTATGCAAAAGTCATATAGTGTATTACATAAATATATGACAAAGTTATGACTGTGTGCCTCCAAGCCTCGTTAATGAAAATCATATGGGGTGCATAATTAATAGTCCGACTGCAGCGCGACGAAACGAGACGGCGATACATACACTTGACGAGTTAAAAGGAGACAGAGGTATTCAAAAGAAAAAACGGAAAGAGACGCAGCGAAGGAAATGCAAAAGACGGGCAACGCGGGAAAATAAAGAATGACGCGGGTGCGAGCGGGACGGACTTATTCTCAGGTCGGGCAGAAGGAGCGAGAGGGAACAATAATACGGGAAATGATTAAAAATGGGCGGGATTTTTAGTTATTCTCAAAAATGGCGAATATTAGTAAAGTACCCGAAATGACTGGCTTATATGAATGTGATACAACTCTAAATTTAAAAAGGGTGGCTCTTTCTTATATATTTTTTTATATTCATCTTTATCATAAAGTGACATTTTTACTTTTTATTATATAGTTAACACATTTGAACAAAATAATAGATCAAAAATAATTCGGTATTTGTATATAATATGGATATCCCGTATTTCAAATTATTTCAAATTATATTCAAATTATGTTCATAAAATACAATTCTGCATAAATTTCACAAATAATTGATTTAATCTAAAAAGCAATGTTTCTATATCTATTAGGTATATTTTAGTTAGTTTTCATTAAGTATATCCTTAATCCTTCTCAATTATAAAACAATCAAAATTAAGCAATTAAAATATAGGTAATCGGCTGTTATTTCATGACACAAATCGGGAAATACAGAAAAATTATAGGTAGGTATCTCATCTAAATATTTAGGTACCATAAACGTAAATCTATATTATTGCAATTTAATCAATTTACGAGAATTTATTACTTGAAAATGAATATTGTCGATTCATACATATACCAGGCGTTAAAATATGATCTATAAACTCAAAACATACGTACATATTTTATAAATATTACAGTAACGAAGGGAAATAAGTAGGTACCAACATACGTAGGTACAAAATATCTAACCTTTTTTTCCCTCAAAAATATAAGTAGGTATGCTGTCTAAAAAATCTCAGATATATGTAGGTACTACTTAATATTTTGTTTCTTTTCATAAATGATATTATTAAAACCGATATAAAAAAGGTTTCAATCCACAAGGGAGCGTAAATGCCTACATTTATAATTGAATTCATAAAATTTACTTCCACTGTGAACGAAAATATATTAGATTAAAAAAACATAACTAGTTTAATTATTTCACGATTGAAAAATCATATACTTAGTAATTTCTTTATTGCTTGAATAGATAAGTCAGAAAATATTTCTTTATTCGTCTGATTTTCTTCTGTCTATCCTCAATACCTACACTATAATTAACATATACTAACGCTAATCCATATATGTTCTATCAGATACAAAATTAAATCATTAGGTACATTTTTTAAGTATAATCTCACTACAATATAAATTAATGATGGAAATATGAGAATTTTGGAATAACTTGATTAATAGATACGATATACCAAATGCTTTATTTTGTAATTATTAAGTAATTGTAAATCTATTTTGTCGAATCATATATTAGTTTAAATAAAACACACTTTTCTTGTTTTCTAATCTAAAATAATAAAAGAAGACAGTATTACTTTAAAAAAAATCTCAAAAAAAAGATTCCGTTACATTAAAATTTTTAAGTCTAAAATCAAATATAATAATTTTGTTGATTACGAAAGCTGGCAAAGAAAATACAACTGTTCTAGATAAAAAACAAATATATTTCTGTAGTAGAAACCCTAATAACTGAATATAAATTACAACAAATAAGAAAATATCCGACTTTAAAATTTAACACAGAAATTAAAAATGTAATTCATAAATGTAAAATCCTTTTAGGCACTTTTTCTCTCCGTTTCATTTTTTTATTTCATCTCGTGACAAACCCAGCATGGTTCTTTCCACAGCTTGAGTTACTCGCAGTTTAGAAACTACTGTTTCTAGGCCATATCGACCGCTTACCGCCAATACCTCCTAACTCAAATTTCAATTAAATGTGTATCTCCAACTTCTATCTTACACAGAAGTGTTAATTAACACCAAAAACTAATATAGAGTTAGACATTGTAAAAAAAAACAACTATTTTTTAAAGCAATGTTCATAGAGCTCTTTCTTGGAAACAAAATTATAAAAGTGTTTTCAGAAAATGATGATTCAGATGTTCTGTAAAATTTTGCAAATTTAAGATAGGAGGTATTGGCGGTAAGCGGTCGATATGTAGCAACAGACAGCATACACACTTCATACACTTTCCTTTTCGGATTTATGGGTGTTTTCTGGTTTTTCATGATATATCCCATTATTCCGAAGACAGTCCAACTTAGTTCAATCCTTCTTTTGAGATCAGCAGTCTGGTTATCTTTAACCAATCGATTGGTATATATATTTAGTGTGGCTATTAGGCAAATATGACACATCATTACAACGCTAATTACTTCAAGAAATGGATATGATTGATCGGAAGATATTGCCAACAGGCAATAAACCCATTATTTTGCACCATTATGTATTTGATAGTTTGAAATAAATAAAAAAATATTCGTATTCGTGATCTCATCAAATAATTGTGAAAATTATTTCGTTAAGATTATAAAAAATATCCTATGAAAATGTTTTTCCCATTTTCTTACCTTTCTATCATTTCACGAAGACATCATGGCGGTTAGGAGTGACAACATCTGGCCAAATTAAAAATGAAAGGTGTTCATTAACTAACAAGCAATCCAATCTACTACCCCTCTCCTTCCTGGGAGAGATGGAGGGACCAGGGGGTGATGGTAATTGAATATTCATTCATCTAATAACTCGGGAAAATATGGGCTTTTACGGACAAATTTGCGAATTTATTCTTTTTTAAATTCATTGGGGGTGAGCCATAATAAAACCGAGGAATAAAAATCGATGGTACATGCTTGACTAATCTCCGCTTTGCAGACGACATCGTACTTCTTAGCAACGACCTGGAAGAACTAAGTATCATGATTAAAGATCTGCATGATGCTTCCCTGAGGCTTGGGTTAGAAATGGGTTAGCAAAACCAAAATAATGAGTCCGTTCAACAGAAATATAAAAATTTATGGCAAATTAATGGAAACTGTTGAAGAATACATCTACCTCGGACATAAGTTAAAAATGGGAAAAGAAAACCAGGTGGCAGAAATACCCAGAAAAAATGAACTTGGTTGGGCAGCCTTCGGAAAGCTCAGTCATATAATGAGAAACAAGGATATACCCATTAATTTAAAAAGGAAAACCTACGAAGCATGTATCTTGCCTGTGATGACATATGATTTGGAAAAAATGTCCCTGACCATAAATACAATCCACAAATTGAAATGCGCACAACGATCTATGGAGCGGCAAATGTTGGGCATAAGTCTGAGTGATAGAATTACAAATAGGTACATCAGACGCCGAGCAGAAGTCGCCGATATCATGGATCGGATCGCAAAATTGAAATGGCAATTGGCAAGACACGTGGCCAGACAGTCAAATTCAAGATGGACTTCCAAAATCTTAAAGTGGAGGCCATGGGAAAACAAAAGGAGTGTCGGTCGGCCACAGAAAAGATTGGCCGACAATATTGTTGTGGTCGCCGGGAAAACATGGATTGAAGCGGCACAGGATAGAGAAAAATGGAGACAGATGGAAGAGACCTACATTCAGCAGTTGAGGGAAGGCTAGGAAGAAGAAGAAGAGCCATAATAGGTGAATAAGAAAATTTACACTTTTGATAATCAAATTTCACTTACTTTTATTTTCGTTTATATTATAAAATAAGTATTGACATACTGTAATGATATGTATTTCTACAATTTTGGTTTCAATCTTGGGATTGGATGCATCTCTCCCTCTACTACGCTCGATCTTCAGCGACTCCTTTCAACTTTGTGTAGGAGGTACACTTCATGTCCTCACACACCTGGATACTCTACATATTCTCGGCGGGGACGCCCTATGCCAGTTGTTCCCTAAACCATTCCTTCCAAGATGATGTGTAGGAGATCCTCGTGCCGCAACACATAACCTAACCAATTTGCACGCCTTTTTATCGTGTTTAACATGTGCCTGGTTTCTCCAATTTTGTTAGCTCAAAATATAATTCTAATTAGCTCTTCAAACACATGTTAATGGAGATCTATTGGTGTATTGTGTAACAAAAAAATGACTTTAAATAAAGGGTCAGGTGCATAAAACGGTGATCAGACTAATATGAAAAAATACAGTTTTTATAAGAATTGCGTCAATAAAATAGAAGGTTTACTGTCATGACTTTTGGGGAACAATTGATGACTATACCTAGATTATTAGGGTTTTATAAAATAAAAACACCAATATATTCGTCGTCCGAAGTACAATCAGCAAGTCCGGATATTGCGTCGTCTAACTCACTTAGTATTTGCAAGAAAAAACTTAAGAACGAATATTTATCCCTTAACACCTAATCCTGATTTCCTCTCCTTGTTCTTTCCCAATCCTTTTTTTTTGCTATGATATTTTTTGTGTCTTTAATATTTATTTTAGTGTAATGTTTATTTTCTTTTTTTTTGCATTCGTTTTTTGTTGATTTACATATACAATTTTGTCATACTTTGTAATGTGGTTGTTTGAAAAAAATGCCTATTGGGAATATGAAGTCCGCCGGTGTGCATTGTATTTGTTTATATTATGTCCAAGAAAATAAAAAAAAACATAATATATAGATTGCATAAAGGAATTGTTAACTATTGTGTTTTGACAGTGTGAAATGATACTGAAGGTGAACTATAGCATCCGCTATTTTATTTTACTTCTGCGTTTAAAAATATGATAGATAAATAAAAGGGGTCAAAGATAGAAGTACAACTAACACTACAGGGCAAAACGTATACAACACAAGACATCGACATAACTTTCTACCACCTTGGACACGTAATACTTACGGACAAAGACAGTACAGATATCTTGCTCCAAAAATATTTAACATTATCAATAACGATACACTACCCTCCTCCACGCACAACAATTTCAAGCGTATGGTAACACTTTGGCTTATAAATAAGGGCAGACAGGGATCGGAAACAGCACTAACACACATTTTAACTTAAATTTGCACACATATACCTATATTGAACATCTAAATTATCTTACAAATCCAGTAAAAATATATTTTTTTAGTTATGTAATCTTAATAATATACCCTCAATATCTAACCTTTGACTAAATGTTTTATGAGTACTACCTCAGAACAGGCATTCAGCCTAGTGAGATAGTAAAATTTCAATATTTTTATTATGTATAATTTTTATGAAATGTACTGTATTGAAATATGTAAATAAAATAAAAACTTAACAAAAATCAGCACGGTTGTCTTTTTTGACAGGTACAAATAAACCTCACAATTTTAAAATATCCTTTTCGGTTTGTGAAACATTTCCCGTCTGACGTATCCCCAACTTCTCCCGATTTGATTTCCCAACAGGATATTATCGGTATGGTATGAAAGGACTACATCGCAACTTAGTTTGGGGAAAAATCTACCGACCGACCGTTGGATAAAAATGCGGAGGCTCTCGGGACTGGAAGGGGTCAATATGGAAATTTTATCGAAATTTCTCGACCGCCGTCAAAATGGTCTCCTGTGGGAGCAGTCGCTTGATGTTGTATCGGGCGACCGCCGCGCCGACGAATAACAAGCCATCATTTGTGAAGACTTTTATTTATTTTCATTTTTAGTTTATAACTAACAACCTACCGTATTTTACGTCAGGCACGATATGTCAAACACCACCCCTGAAAAAATGCCCCGTCTTCTTAAAAGTAAATAAGTAATTTAAAAATTATATCAAGAATTAATTATTTCTTACCAAATGGGAGACAAAGAGTGGGAAAGCTAAAATGGCAATGGGCAAGTCATGTGGCAAGACAGAGAGAGAATAGATGGACCCCCAGAATCCTTAATCGGAGACCCTATCATAACAGAAGAAGTGTAGGGAGACCACAGAGGAGATGGACTGACGATATTGTCGAACTGGTGAGACATGGGTGGAAGCAGAGCGCTCTGGATAGAGAGAAATGTAAAACCCAGGAAGAGGCCTATATTCAGCAGTGGAGTGAAAGGGGCTAAAAATAAAAAGAAGAAGATTATCAAATGGGAGACAATATCATATGCTATGCAGACGACGCTACCATAATATCCGAATCGGATGAAGACCTGCAAAAAATGCTTCACAGTTTTCATACTGCCTCCAAGAAATTCAACATGTCTATCTCCATCAATAAGACAAAACCATGAACCCTCGCAAGAGAGAAGATTGGCTGTAGTGTAGTGATCGATGATACACCGATTGAGCGAGTCTCAAAATTTAAATATCTAGGTGCAAGCATCATGTGCACCAACAATAAGACACAAAAAGCCGCGACAATATTCGGTTGTCTGAGAGATTTCATCTGGAAAAACAAGTATATGAAGTTCCCTAGCAAGGTTCGAATATACAAGACATTCGTTCGTTCCATAATGATTTACGGAATAGAATCCAGAGCAGACACTGTCCGTACCAAAAAACCTCCTTCTAACCAGCAAAATGAAGGTACTCAGAAGCATCGTTGGCAAAACCCTTTGTGATTTAGTATGAAACACAGAGATCCGAACGAAGGATATCGATAGATGGGGTCGACAGAGAAGAAGGTTCTGGAACGAACACGTGTCAATAATGACTCAAGAACCGTCAAAATGGCCAGAGATAATGGTCCCTAAGAAAACAGACCTTCAGGACGTCTTCCCGAGAGATGGAAAGACAGCTGACAGACCACGTCACAAGAGGGAAGCTGACGCAGAAAATAAACCGGCCGTCATGCCTAAAAAAAGATGAAGAAGAAGAATTTATTTATTAAGAGAAAAATCCATTACACATCACACATACATTTTTTGTTTTCCAACTGTCGATTCGTTCAAGAGAATTTATTTCTCTTAATGAATCAACAGTAGGTATTAATCTTAGTCAAGTGTGAGGGAATTGAATGCAGTAGTAGAATTTTCGCACGGTTTTTCCAACTTTAAAGTCAAAATCACCAACTTATAGACTTCGCTGCATATAAGATGGATTTGCTCAAAATTCGGAGTAGATTATTCAGTGTGTGTGCGTGTGTGTGTGTCCCTTATAACCTTTGATCCGCTTAATGCACAGAGCCTTAAACTTCCTTAAAGAAAATTTTAAGACTACAAAACTTTTATACTCAGAATTTCAAATTTTTGTTTCAGGCAGGGGTTATCGACTTTTGAGTTTTCGCTTTATTTTTCCATATATCTCAAAAATCATATACATACCTACATATTATACACATAGAAAACAAAATATCTAGAAATATTTATTAATTTGTTTTAAAGAATTCATAGTTTGATACGTATTCTTTAACTTTACATACTATCGCTATCGACAGATGGATCTCATGTGTTACGTGCTAACAGTATATTTAAAAATTATGTTTGGTTGGAATATATTGCCATTTGGCAATAAGCCCTCCATTGTGCACATCATTTGCTCTATAAACTTTTATGAATCTAGAATATAGATAAGTTGTGCATGCGCGTTAAAATGATAGAATTTATTTCTTCAAGCTACTTTTATAACATAGTAATATTTGCATTCAGGCATAGAATAATAATAAAACTATAGAATACTCATTCCCATACAATACTGCACTGAAAAAGTGAAGCCGTTTTATTGGCCGGCTCGTGTCAATATATGTATGACTCTGCTGGTAGACATTGTTCGTATAGTAGGTACTACTCGTTATGACTGCGTAAATAATTTAGCAAACAGTTAAAAAAATCCCTATTTGGAGAACGTATCACGCAGCCGGCCAAATGATTACTGAATGCTCGTAGCAAAATGTTGACCAAATTTAGAATGATATGCTGCGTGTATTAGGATAGTTAGAAGAGACGCCTCTGCTATCTTCCAAATACCTCGTTAGAAACAAGCTTGCATAGAAAGTTTAAAAAATATTAAATTTATGTATTTTGGTTTATCGACATATTTACAGTTTCTTCCAACCAATCATGATTCATATTATCTATGTATATGTGTATAAGTTAATCAGATCTATTGTCTCGTTAGAAACGTGGCGTGAGTCATGCATGTATGATGTGAAAAAAATAATATTTACTGCAAGGCTATACCTATTGCAGTGTTTCAGGCGTTAGTATAATTCTCGCACCATTTTTTTGCGTGTAGTTTTCTTTGTAGTCGCTACAATAATTGTCATTTTTCTTTCTTCTGGACTTGAACTTCTGCGCAACTTTATAATCAATTTGATCAGTCATAATATCAATTTAACAGTTTACATTTCAAAATCTACTTTCCTAATCAATTTAGTATGTATGTATGTATATTTTATTTGGGTGTAAAAATAAATGCATTTCCTTACATCTAACATAAACAAAAAGAATATTAAGCTGAAAAAATAACAAACTTACACAGTATGAATTATATAAAAACATGAAAATATTCCATTTTACACAAAAAAACAAAGGAAGCACACAAAATCTTAAAAGAACTTTTCCTTTATGTATTCTACACCTAGGCGACAAAAAGCGGCAAGACCAGATGCTTCCTTCACACATTCTGGCGAATCATTAAACAGTTGAAAACCTTTGTAATACACATTATTTTGTGTAGGTACCTGTAAATTAAAAATCACGTAAAAAACTTGAAATACATTTATTTATTTATTTATTTATTTATTTATTTATTTATTTATTCGTTTATTTATTTATTTATTTATTTATTTGTTTATTTATTTATTTATTTATTTATTTATTTATTTATTTATTTATTATTTATTTATTATTTATTTATTTATTTATTTATTTATTTATTTATTTATTTATTTATTAATTAATTAATTAATTTATTTATTTATTTATTTATTTATTTATTTATTTATTTATTTATTAATTTATTTATTTATTTATTTATTTATTATTTATTTATTTATTTATTCATTTATTTATTTATTTATTTTTTATTAATTAATTAATTAATTTATTTATTTATTTATTTATTTATTTATTTATTTATTAATTAATTTATTTATTTATTTATTTATTTATTTATTTATTTATTTATTTATTTATTTATTTATTTATTTATTTATTTATTTATTATTAACAATACAATGAGGAACTTACAAATACAATTACATACTAGAGCTAGAAGTTAAGTGAGTGTGTACATATGTGTGTATGTGTATTATTTATTGATAAGTATTGTAATTGATAGGATACGATGAACACCTCACTAGGAAGTCCTGTGCCGAGGTGTTCATTTCAACAGTTGTGTGACATAGATATGTAGTACATTATGTATAGAGTTCTTGAATTAAATTATACATTAAATAATTATTGAGAAAAAAATGTGAAGTTTAATTATATTTGATTGGGTGTAATTATGTTATTGATTTGTTCTGAACCGGTGTTGTATATCCATGGTGTTATGTGTTTTTTGTATTTTTGTGACGATGTGTATTGTGGTAGCAGTTTTAGTGAGGTTGGTAGGTAATTATGTAATTTGATGGCATAGTAGTTATTTAAAATGTCTTTGTCCATGAGTAGTTTGCGACTTCAGGATATTTATTGTGTTGGTGATAGAACAAAAACATTATTATAATTTTGACACTAATCATCCTCGTTATCATCACGTGACTTGTCTATATGAAAAAGCGATAATTTATTTGTTATATAATTTAATTAGCGTTTTTTTATTCCATTGAATAGGCAAATTTACGATTATTTTTTTATGTTCCTTGTGTGTATAGGTAGGTACCCACATGTCAATTATTTTTAATTCATTAAATTACAAATTGGATTTTCACATAACTGCAAGATGCTCGTTAGTCAAATTTAATTAAAGTATTAATTAATTCGGCATCATCCAATAACCGAGGTTTTAATGAAATCAAGCTTGATTTTTTAATTAATTTGTGACGCATCTACTTACATCTTAACCTATATTTTTTTTATATTTTACGTAAATAATATGCAGAGTACACAAAATGAAAAATATATTTAAAATGTACCTTGAATATACTTATTTCCAATCAGTCAATGACTTATTATTCTTCTTTCTCCTTTTGTTCTAGCTAGATCATCGATCTGTATTTGAACAATTTAGTCCTCTCGAAAGTGTAGGACAAGCTATTCTTCCATATTATGGCGGTCTTCCTGGGAGACTATGACGTTTTGTATAATGTGGGTTATTCTAGTTATTTCCATTCTATCAAAATATCCAGTATCACCATCTCTTTCTGTCCAATACCACGATGTCTTCTGTCTGACAGATCTAATTGATTTAATTGATAATTTTCAAACCCTGTTTATTTTTTGTATTATTTATTATTATTATAACGAAAAAGAAATTTAATTTCGCCTGTAATAAAAAAAATATATATGTATATACACTGCTAGCCCTAGAACAGGATTTCCTAGTTGGGCAGCAGTATGAATCTACTTATTGTTGTCATTATAAATATGGTGTGATAAATTAATATTAAATAAATAAATATATACAAACAAAAATAACTTTTATACAAGGTGTCTCAAAAGAAAGTTTATATTTGTATTCAGAGCGTTATGTGGAGATGTTAGACGACTTCTTGGTGCCTGAACTGCAAAACTTTCCTGGCTATAACCAAAGAACATGGTTCCAGCAGGACGGAGCAACGTCACACACGTCCAATACATCTCTGCCACGAGTTGGTGAAATTTTACCAGGCAAATTCATCTCCAGAAAAGGTGACATAAATTGGCCTCCTGCACGCAGTCCTGATTTAACCCTAGTTACTGTGTTCTATGTTTAACCCCTATGGACTTTTTCCTATAGGGTTATCTTAAATATAAAGTTTACGCCAATAAACCGACTTACCTGACGCATTTGAAAGAAAATATCCATCACCAAATGGTAGCCATCTCCACCTGCCGAGCCGTCATAACTAATTTTACTGTTCGATTAAATGAGTGCTGCGAACGCGAGGGTCTACATTTGGACGATATTATTTTTAAGAAATAAATTCCCAAATTGTGTACTTTAATAATTAATAAACATTTTTACGATACACGGCTTACTTTTTTTAATCGATCCACTAAATATACCTAAACTTTATTTTGAGACACCCTGTATTTGAATTAATAATTCTTTTGAGAATGTGTGTACTGGTAATAATAATAATTGAGTGTTATTATTTGAAGTAGGGACTTAATTTTCATTACTAAATCGGCCTTGGCAGAAATACAAAATTAAAGGTAGTTAAAATTTTATCGGCCTTAGCAGAAAAAAATAAAGGTAATTAAAAATTTATCGGCCTTGGCAGAAAAAAATTAAAGGTAATTAAAAGTTTATCGGCCTTGGCAGAAAAAAATAAAGGTAATTAAAAATTTATCGGCCTTGGCAGAAAAAAATAAAGGTAATTAAAAATTTATCGACCTTGGCAGAAAAAAATCAAAGGTAATTACAAATTTATCGACATTGGCAGAAAAAAAAAGTAAAGGTAAGTAATTAAAAATTTATTGGCCTTGACCGAAAAAAATTATAGAAAATTATAATTAATATATGTACCTATATAAAAAATTAAAGGTACCTAATTAAAGGAATTACATTCACTCTTTTGAACGAATTCATTAATAATAGTTGAACGAATTCAACACGAAAAATGTGTGGTAAAATTTATGAATGTGTACGAAGCGATGACCATCGATTAGAACAAATGGCCTTCGGTTCTCTGCGCCTATTTCATTACACACGAAATGTTAGTGTGTGTATTCATGAATGTGAAAACAACATTATATGTTGGCCTTCGTAGCTCAGCTGGTTTGATGAGCTCCTGAGCGAAAGGTTCGGATTCGAATCCCGGTGCATTACACAGTTTTTAATTGTGTTTTTAATCAGGATCTGTGAGAGTATAAAGGTCATAAGGCTCCAAAATGTGCCAAATTTTAATAGTGTATGTGTGTGTGTTAAATTAATATTTGACATATAAGGTAGGTACCTGTAACGTGGCTTAGTTGGTTGAGTATCTGACTGCTGATCCAAAAGTTCCGGGTTCGATTCCCGGTGGAGACACAGTTTTTTTTTGTGTTTTCAGTCTAGATCTCCAGAATGTGGCAACTTGTTATTGGGTGCGTATTAAATTAATATTTGACATAGTACCTACCTGTTAGTTGCCCGAGAATGTGAAAAAATAAAAAAAAAATTCTACGTCAATTTGTGAACTTATAAAACCGTTTTTAGTTGTTTTACATTTTTAGGCGCATATGCGGCCTAGGTATTTTTTTACTATATTAAGGTTATCGACCGAAATCTCGATAAAAATCCATATTATTAGGTAGGTACCTACTCAGAATAAAGTCAGTTAAATTATCTTTCCAGTGGTAATTTAAATATATTTGTATCAAAATTTCTTAATTGATATTTCTTATTGATTATTTTTCTGGCCGTTAGTCAGCTAATTTTGATGAAGTAATTTTGAAATAGTAAACTAGTATAGTAATGGAATTTGCCAATGACAACTCGAATGTTATTGTTTTGATCACGGATAGCAGCCGATATACAATGTTTATAGATGTGATCGAAATTCATACACTAGTAATAAATCCAGGGGTGGAGGTGTTTTGATCGCAGTTTTAAAGTCTATTCCTAGTAGAAAGATACAAATAAATTGCAAAAACTTAGAGCAGATCTTCATATCTATTAAACTACCCTTTGAATCGTTTGTTATTGGTTGCACATACATACCCCCTGGCTCCGACCTATTACATTTTAAAAATTATCACGAGGTAATTGGGCAATTATTCTCTAAAAACAAACATAGTAAATTCATTTTAACTGGAGACTTCAACCTTCCTGACTGTACGTGGGAAACTTTTGATTGTTTTGACAATGACCAAAACTATATCGATCTTCAAATTAATAATAATCCTAGTAATGAAAAAGCTGGTGAACTGGTCGATATGTCCAATTTCTTTGGCCTCCGACAAATTAATCCAATAAAGAATTCTCACAACAGGCTTCTTGATCTTATCTTCGCGTCTGCCCCTAAAAACACTAAGGTGAGCGAGTCTCCTTCACCACTGCTCCCGATCGATACCTACCATCCTCCCCTGGATATACTTATCTTGTCCCAACTTTGTAATTCTAATAAAAATGTACGTATCAAACAGAACTTCCATAGGGTTGATTACTCGGGCATTAATTCATTCTTGAAAAATATTGACTTTTCATTTCTACACACCGATATGGACTTAAACAATATGACAGAGTTTTTCTACACAAAACTTCAATCTTGTATAGAGTTATTTGTTCCGAAAACAACTATTAAACACTCGAGCTATCCTAAGTGGTTTAATGTCGAACTTAAGCAATTAATATTAAGAAAGAAACTAGCACACAGAAAGTTTAAAGAGACTAACAACTTAGACGAATACGTTTGCTTTTCTATTTTGCGCAAAAAATGTGCCACTCTTTCTAAAGTATGCTACAAACGTCATATTGATATAGTTGAGAAATTTCTGCCTTCGGGTTCTCAAGATCTGTGGAAGTTTGTTAACGGGTTGAGGGATGCTCGGGTTGACATACCGGCAAATGTTTACTACAATAATCAATGTTCTAAATCAACCCAGGATGCTGCAGACCTTTTTGCATCCTTTTTTCAGAGTGTATACGATCCTCCATTTGCTGGTCCTGTCACCGATTTTTCCTCCACTAAGATAATTGATTTACCCGGCATAACGATTACACTTGACGAGATCAAAAGTGCTATCCTTGCTTTAGACACCTCAAAATCGGCTGGTCCTGATGGAATACCGAACATATTTATAAAGAATTGTATTGAAATTATGTCTAATCTGTTACTTAACTTATTTAATAAATCCTTAAAAACAGGCATTTTTCCGATTATCTGGAAGTCCGGCTTCATTAGCCCAATACATAAAAAAGGAGAACTTAATCTTGTGACTAATTATAGACCGATATGCATATTGTCTGCAATTCCTAAGCTCTTTGAATCGATAATTGCTAAAAAATAAGCCAACCGATAAACAATATTATTACTGCTTCCCAACATGGCTTTATTCCCAAGAAATCTACACTAACTAACCTAGCAGTATATCATAACTACATAGCCAATATAGTTTCTAGGAGAGGTCAAGTCGATTCCGTGTACACGGACTTCTCAAAAGCTTTTGACAAGGTGTCACATTCCTTACTACTATATAAGTTACGTGGATACGGAGTAGATGGTATCTTCCTACATTGGCTTAAAAGTTACTTGAGTGATCGTACTCTTAGAGTAAGGATTGGGAATTGCATATCTCAGCCAATACAAGCATCTAGTGGTGTTCCGCAGGGATCGCACTTGGGACCAATATTGTTCAATTTATTTGTGGATGACATAGTTCAGATCTTCAAAGGTGTTGAAGTCGTGTTATTTGCGGATGACTTGAAAATTTTCAAATCAATTAATAATATTGAAGACTGTTTAACCATTCAAAACAATCTGTCATCTTTAAGCGAATGGTGTAAACGTAATAAACTTAATTTAAATGCTTCAAAGTGTCAAGTTATCCGTTTTCATCGAACAAGATCCCAATTTACCTATAATTATACAATTGACAATGTTACTCTTGACAGCGTTACAAACTTGAGGGATTTGGGAGTCACACTATCTGAGGATCTCACCTTTAATTTACATATAGAGGAGATCGTCGGTAAAGCTATGAGGGTGTTGGGCTTCATCACGAGACTGGCAGCTGATCTTAATAAAACTGAATCATACAGGTTACTATTTGTTTCTCTAGTCAGACCATTATTGGAATATAATTCTGTAATCTGGTCCCCCTACTACAATGTCCACATAAATCATATTGAAAGGGTCCAGAGAAAATTTTTGCGATTTGTAAATTATAAAAAGGGGATACCAATAGAACACATCAATTACACAGATCTAATGCTAGAATTTAAACTTTTAAATCTTGACGTTAGAAGAAAGGTTTTTGACCTTTCCTTCTTACACAAAATATTGAACTATGCAATAGACTGTCCCGAACTCCTTAAACTCATAAACTTAAATGTTCCGGCTAAAACCACTAGACAGTGTGTTATGTTTCGTGAGAGCCATTCTCTGAATAATTATGTCTACCACTCCCCAATACCAAGGCTACACAGACTTGGTAACATTGTGGGGAGTCACTCCGATGTTTTTGCCGACGATTTTTCTACTTTCAAATCAAAAATAGTACATTTTCTTTCTCTTAACTCATGACTTATCATAGTAATCGTTATGTTTGGGATTTATTTTGTTTTATTTTGTTTTTGTATTTTGTCTTTATTGATGTTTCTTAACTGATATAATGTATTGCTGAACTTAATGTGTTATACTTATGTTATTATTGTATTTATAACTGTGTTGTGTACTGTTCAATTTTTAACATTATATTTCATAACAGATATTATGTATCGCCGAATTTTAAATTTGATTTCTTTCTGATTTACAATATGTTATTGTTATCTTTATTGATGTTTCTTAACTGATATAATGTATTGCTGAACTAAATGTGTTGTAGGTACTTATGTTATTGTTGTATTTATAACTGGTGTTATGTACTGTTAATAATATGGTGTTATGTACTGTAAATAGGCTTTCAAGCCGTAAATATAATTAAATAAAAAAAAAAAAAAAAAAAAAAAAAAAAAAAAAAAAAAAAAAAAAAAAAAAAAAAATAACAATCGAAAGCTATTGATATGATCAAGGATACCAGCCGATGAAAACTCAAAAATTATTGATATGATCACGGATACCAACCGATGATAACTCAAAACCTATGTATTGATATGATCTTAGTAGATACAAGACAATGACAACTCGAAAGCTATTGATATGATCACGGATACCAGACAATGACAACTCGATAAGCTATAATATTATATAAAAAGTTATATGTAAGCCTAAATATTTGCTGGTTTATTTCTTCTTCTGCGGAAAAAAATATTCTTGCTTCATCTATTTTATGATATAATTAATTTGATGCTTTTCTACGTAAAATATAAACTGGACTTGTTCATAAGTAAGAGTAATATAGGCCATGAATAATTATTATTATATCCTTAATTATTCAAACGAGATGCGACAATAATTAGGATTCGATGTCATAATGAATTTATTGAGTACGTGACTATATACAATCCAATTAGTTGGTACAGCGGAGACACGTGTCAGCCTTGACTAATGAATATTTCAAATGACACGATAATGAGGAAATAAATAAAGAAATAATAGACTTGTACTTGTACTTCCAGACACTTCATAGTATAAAGGCTGATTTTTTCTGTAAAAGGATACTACAGCAAGTAACAACCTTCTCAGTCCTGGAACAATTTGAATATAAAATTTTTATATCTTAATATTTTTGGATATGTGGTAAATTAGATCGTATATTAAATATTTGATATAATTTGTCGGCCTTCGTGGTTCAGTTGGTTTGGTATCTGACTGCTGATCCAAGGGTCCCGGGTTCGATTTCCGGTGGAGACACAGTTTTACATTGTGTTTTCAGTCTGGATCTGTGAGACAATTAATTTCGTAAGTCTCCAGAATGTGGCAACTTGTTACTGGATGTGTGCTATATAATTATTGGACATAGTACCCATTAGTTGTCCGAAAAGCTGCATTAAGGCCCTTGTATACCCTGGATGTACGCAAAAACGCACACTAAATTACCTTCTTATGTATGAAACACAAAAAATATTGTAAAATCACCTGATATTTGATATACAATATTTTATCGTGCAAAAAGGTAAAATATAGGTAGAGGTTTTTTTTAAATAGCAAGAATAGTTATTAAAATATTATAATAATAAAAAACTCAATCGGTAGATTATCGTATTCTCTTTCGATTGAAGTAAAGATCTAGTTCATAGATATTCTATAATGCAATATGGCATTGTTGCATGGGGGGGGGGGGTATAAAACATCCAGTTTTCCTCTAGAAATTACACAAAGGATGATAATAAAAATTATAAATAAAAAACCATCTGACTACCCAACTTTGAAACTATTTCGTGATTTTCAAGTGCCATCTTTTAAAAGCATTTATAAAAAAATTGCTATATCAAATACATAAAGGACGAACATTGGAAGGTCGCACCATGCCTTTGTGCCTTCGTGTGGCGAGTGATAGACAAAATGTAGTGGGTCAACTGTGTACCCCGTTAACACGTACAAGTTTTGCACAGCACTACTACTTATAATGGGGTGGTGTGGTTCAACCAACTTGAAACAGATTTGAGACTGGCTAATGAATACCTATAATGAATTCAAAAGAAAAATAAAAAATAATTTAAACTTATTAATTTTGACTGATATGTAAATTATATTAAATTTTTTTTTATAGATAATAATTATGTATATATAATATTTTGTGTCTTTTGTATTAAATTGTCTCCTTTACATATGAGTGCTTGCACTCTGGTAAAGGGAAATATGTTTTTTCTTACTGTGTATCTTTTTCTATAAAGTTTGACTTTGTACATGCATTGTAAATTTAATAAAAATAAAAAAATAAATAAAAAATAGGCCTTATAGTTTTTTAGTTACTTACAATAAAAAAAAGAAAACAGGGTTTACTAAAACTAATTTTACAAGAAAAATATTAAACAGATTCAAATTTCAAAAAACTAATGCAATAGAATAAAGATCTACCTACATATAAACTGTTCCTTATTTCAAAGATTATCTTTTGAGGGTATTAGGGAAATTATTTTCAAAATATACTATATAGCCTGTTATAGCCTTTTCAAATAAAATTTGAACCCTGAATACTTCTTTCAAAGTGTTGAAAATTGCTATTTTAACATGTCAGTTATAGTAAGATATATGGCTTGGAGAACACAGTCAGAAATAAAAAAAAGGCTGAGAACTTCAGAAATGAGGATACTGAGACACTGAGCAGGTAAAACAATGAGGAACACTTGAATATAAGGGAAATATGTGAGGTTACATCATCAAATGGAGTAGGCAACGGAGGAGGGGTTGCTATAATCACGTCCAAACGATGAACAGCACCAGATTTCCTCATCATGCTTCACAATCAGCCTCACAGAACCCGCCCCCGCGGTAGACCGTCTAAAAGATGGAGAGATACCTGGAAGCAGTGGCGGATCTTCCAAAAGGGCTCTCTGGATTAGCCCTCCCAAAAACATTCAAAAGATTCCAAAAATTGTATTCAATTGAATCTTGGGAGCATATATTATTTATCTAATTAACGTTTACCGTCTTACGCCTGTAGTATATCTAGCGAAAGTATACGCTGAATGTATGTCGCCGCGAAGGATAACACTATATTTTCATTCATTCATTTTTTGTTGTTTGTTGCGATGGTCAAACGCTAGGTTAGCAGTTGTAATTCCTTGAGTCTAACATTGATTGATATTATAATATTACATAGTTTTTATATATATATATATACATATTTTTTTATTCTTTTTTTTAATGAATATGTTCTTGTTAAACAAGTACACTATGTACATCTTCTTACGTGTCCTAAATTAAGCATAAATACTTGTGCTATAGGTGAACGAAATCGGTCGAGGCAGGATTCGAACTCGCGACCACTGAATTACTAGCCCAGCGCGCTAACCGCTCTGCCATCAACCCATGTAAAAACATAAAAATACATTAGGCACTTGAATTTTTGTAACAAAACTTGTAATAAAACGCCTGAATAGTGAATAGTTGCAATTGATATAGCAATGATTCTTTTTGTCGTGTTTTATGAAAATGATAAATTTTTATAATTTAAGGTAGGCACACAATTTCAACCTTCTAGAAATACTACATTTTTTTGTTCTTTGGTTTTGTTGGTATAGCGGTCACAGACAGACAAACAGAAGCATAAGGTCAGACATACTTTTCCAAGTTACTAGCTGACCTGGCGAACTTCGTACCACATAACGGTTAAAGAATGTCGTGTTAACTAAGGTAATAAAATGAATACAAAAAAAATCAAGTTCAATAGTTTATTAGGATATAATTATAATATACATAAAGAAAATAAAAATACAATTACACTTTCACGCTCGCATTGCGGTGTGTTTTGTTTTAAAAATTAAATTTCTGTATAATTTTTTTACGTAATTTTTCCCATAATTTTTTTTGTCCGATATTAATTAAAGTTATATTAAGTTTCATATTTTAGTTTTCCGATATTTTAATAGTTTTTTTTCTGTTATTCGAGACGGAGACGAATCCAACAAAAAAAGAGATCATTCCAATTGGTCTTGAGTTATAAACGGTGGAACTAACCCTTCTTCTTCTTATTCTTATATTAGATCGTAGATCTGTTTTTTTCAAGAAAGCTATTCCTGTGAAGCTGAGGTCCAGCTATCCCTCCACTTCTTCGGTGGTCTTCCGGGGAGGCGATGCCCTGGTGGGATTTCGTTTGCCGCTATGGATGGGATTCGAGATGAGTCCATCCTGTTGACATGGTCCCTCCAGAATCTTCTCCTAGCTCTACTCCATCGTATGATGTCCTCGGTCTCACAGGTCCGCCTAATGTCGTCATTGCGAATTCTGTCCCTAAGCGCCTTCCCTGTGATAACCCTTAATCCTTCATTTCCGATGTTCGTAGGAGGGTTTTGGTTCTGGTCGTGTCGGCTCTTGTCTCCACCGCTTATGTCATGATTGAACAAACCCGACTAAATAAAAAAATAAAATGGAAAAACAAATAACTAATAAGAATATTTCCTGTGACTCACCGGCTTAGAATAGTGGTTCCACTATTTTCTATTATCATTGTTTTCGGATGTCCCGTAAGAACCGGGTAATTAAAATTACAACACACTAAATAAAATCTCACATAGTACAGCAACGAGTTTTACAACCCATTCTGAATGCACTGCATTTTTGGTAAGTTGGGATACACGTATATGTCGTACTTCTTTTTTAAGAGTGAATGCACAACCGCATACCTGTCGCTGGCTACCCCAAATTGTGTGACAAGAAAGTGTCAATTATTATTTTTTTATTTGTAGATACCTAGGTAGATACCTAGGATAGGGGGTGAATTTATTGGATGTAAAGTGCAAATCTTCATTTGCATATTGCATCAAGTGTAGGTACATATAGGAGGGTTGACATTTTAATTTTCGCACGTTTGGTGTGACAATTCAATGCGAGGGGTCGAATATACATACAAGTTGGTATGATTTGGGATATTTATAGAAGAACAATGTATTCATACATGTGTCCAGGGCCGGTTAAATCATAGAACAATATGGAACAAGAAGTCAGGGCGGTTGGCTTAAAAAGGGCGCTTAAAATCTTAAATGTTAATTATATATGTAAATAAAAAATCCGCAGGTATGGCGCTCGGTTCTCTTTGCGTACTCGGAAAGAGGCTCGGCGTGATGGTGTGTATGTAAAAAAATGTTAATGATTTGTCATTTTAGACCCGATGTAGGAATTTTAAATTGTTCTACATTGAAAAATGTAGGGTGGGGGGCGGTTTCAAATATATTGCTAAGGGCGCAAAAACACATTTATCCGGCCCTGCATGTGTCGATGGCAGAGCGGTTAGCGCGCTGGGTTATTAGTAATCCATTGGTCGCGAGTTGGAATCCTGCCTCGACCGATTTCGTTCACCTATAGCACAAGCATTTATTTGCTTATTTTAGGGAACGTAGGAAGATGTATATGTACTTGTTTAACAAGGACTTATTCATTTTTTTTATTAAAAAAAAAAAAATATTTACCCATTAAAATAGCTTTCTATATGTGGTGCTGGAGGCGTATGTTGCGCATCTCATGGACAGCCAGAAGAACGAATGTGTCAATTCTAGACGAACTGAAGATCGAGGACCGTCTGTCGACGATATGTTACAGAAGTATCCTTCAATTCTTCGGACACATTGCCAAGAAGGGAACCAGACTGCCTCGAGAAGCTTGAAATGATGGGCAGCGTGGAAGGATCTCGTGGTCGCTCACTGACCAGATAGAGCGATCTGGTTAAGTCCACAATGGAGTCTTCGGTAACTGGTGCTCTGCGTTCAGCCCAAAACAGATTGGCATGGAGGCGGGCTATACGTGTGGCGACGGACTGCAGCCGCTATCCTCAGTCATGAGGAAAAGGACGAATATAATATATATTAAGCCAAGACGCGTGTATGAAGGAACATTTTGTATGGTGTAGTGGACTTTTTGCATTTGCAAGTTGCCACATTCTCGAGACTTACGATATTAATCGTCTCACAGATCCAGACTGAAAACACAATTAAAAACTGTGTCTACACCGGGAATCGGTCCCGGCATCCTTGGATCAGCAGTCAGATACCTAACCAACTGATCCACGAAGGCCTACAATTTATGAAGTTTTATCAAAAGATTTCTTATAAATTGTTATGTAAAATCAGCTTTTTCATTATTTAATAACATCGATACACCAAAAATAATGTCGATTTTCTATCAAATCACCGTCTGTATCACCGTATCTGCACTTACTCTACTGAAGTTGGAAGCTCTTTTTTTCAAATATGCACATTCAGCTTGAATCACGTCAATCAGCTTGACGTGATGGTGTTACTTCGTCTCAATCTATACAAATCCTCTCTCTGACGAGAGGACTAAGGTTACCGATGTTGGATGCAAGAATCCTAACGAATTGCTAATATCTTTTGACGGAAGCACCCTACCTAACAACAAATCTATCGACCTGCTTGGAGTGTCTTTAACGGACCAACTACATTACAGGAATCGAATATTTTTATTATTGCATATGCGCAAACATTGGATTTTTTTCTTGATTTTCTTGATTTTTTTTTTGATTTCCCGGTTCTCCTACAATGAATATTCCAACTTCGTCTCTATTGAGATAATTAAAAATCTGTTAAAAAATACATTACAGGAGCTCCATTGAAACTAAGGTGAAACTCGCTTCCAAAAAATGTATTAAGTATTATTTTTAAAAAGCGCGTAAGTATTTTTGACAAACTTTTCAACATCTCAATAGAGACGAAGTTGGAATGTTATAGAAGAACCAAGCCCTGTAGGCGCCTTGAGTTCCTGGTTCTTCTATAATATTCCAACTACGTCTCTATTAAGATGTAGAAAAGTTTATCGAAAAAAATATTATTTGACTCCCGACAGGTAAAAATCCAATGTTTACATATAAGCATAAAAAAAATATATATTTTTATGTATGTATATATGTTTTGTTCAAGCATCAATCAAAAACGAAAATGTTTAAAACGATAAATTCACAACGATTACATTAACTAGGCAAATAAAAATGATCTTTTTTTATGGTTTTATTATGTTATATTTCAATTTTTCGACAACATTCTTCCAAATCGTTTAAACGAATAAAATGTCAGGCAATGAAATGGGTTCCGACGTCGTTGAGCAGCGCTCATCTAGGTGCCGTCCTGCAGCTCCTCAGGCCCAGCCGCTTTGGAGACCTGCCTCGCCACCGCCGTCCTCGATGGAGCCACTCATCCAGCGTCCGTCGTTGTCTGGAATCGAGGGCATTTATATTGAACCTTGACAATTTTCTCCAACAGATATGCGGAATTCACTATGCAGTTCACTATTTTAAATAAAAATATCAAATCGAACACCTTTTTACGCTTATATAAGCTGATAAGTCTACATTGGTTTCCCCAAAACGACTTAAAATATAACGACGTTAAATAATTGAAAAAAATATCTTATAAAAATAATTGGAAAGTGAATGGTACATAGAAAGATTTGAAATGCGTAGAATGAATCTCATTTGTCTATTGGCTTTTTTTAGTGTATATTCTATATAATCTATGTGATTGTTAAATAACAATTTAGAGACAAGCAACACGCCAAGCTCTCACTTTCCCCAGATTTTTTACAAAATCTAAATGGATTTTTTACAAAATTCACTAATATTGTATAATATGTCCTCTTGTAGCATAATACATTCATTTAGAGAATTAATACATTTATAAATGTTCATGTCATCAACATATAGTAAAAGCTCTGAATGCTTGACCACACCTTTGCTATCATTTAAATAAATTACTAAAAAGCAAGGGACCCAAGTGAGAGCCTTGGGGTACACCGGAGGTAATATAATAAAATCGAGATATATAACCCTTTAATGTAACTGCCTGACATAATAGGTTGTTAATATATGAAAAAAAACACTGAAGCAGGCAACCACCAACACCAATCTTCTCCAGTCTTTCCAACAGAGATGATTAACTTTGTTAAAGAATTTAGAAAAATCAAGTGAAGATGGAGTCATGTTATCATGCATGGCATTAAGAACAAAATAAGTGAACCGACCTTATAAGTTTGATTCAACGCATCGTCCGTGGAAGAAACCATGTTGATTAGGGATAGTAATTTTGTGATATAATCGTGCCGTCTGAGGTTTTGTGCTGACAATTGACATCTTTATTCATAGTAAAACCACGATTTTATTTATTTTAATATTTGACAAACATGCTATGAACAGACAATTTTGACAATTTAAGTGACCTCGTCTTCAACGTTTTCCAGAGGGGCGGTATAACAATCTTAGGTACTTAAGTACCTAAGATTTTTATATAAAGGGGTGTGTTGTGACCAACACTCTTTCCAACGCTTATATTGAATTACGTTTTTTTCCATTGCTTTCGATGAAACTATGTAAAATAACTAATGGGTTATGGCCAACACTACCCTCAATACTATGCTTATATTCAATTTAATTTCAAACCACTTCCCAAGTCCATTATTTGAGACTGAAGAAAAGGACAGAGGGAGGAACTATTTTTTAAGAACTTGTATGATATTTAATGTATTAGATATTTTTTGCTCTTTCTGAATTTATCATAACAAATAAACTGTTATTAAATTACAAAAATGATCTTGATGAGTTAGCTTATTGCTTCACATTTACCTTCCCGAGCAGCGCCGGGAAAAAAACAAGTGTTATAATAAATCGTTAATTATTATCACCGTGATGACAATTACCCGGGTCATTAAATACTGGGGCCAGCGAAGAAACCCTTCTCTCAGACAATGCTCGAAGGTGACGGTATTTTAAAGTGTGAAAACGCCAAGTGTGAAATAATAATCAAGAGATGGCGCAAACCTATCTACCTACCTTAGTTAGAGTGGCGTTGAGTACGAACAACAAGTGGCCAAGTGATTTTTAAATGTAATTGTTCATTTAATGAACCCTAGATGGCGTACAATGTTTTTCACTTATGGCAACACACGAAGTCGTTATTAAGCAAGTTGCGCACTTCAGTGGCGTATTTGGTACTTGACTGCCTAATAATTATTATTTTCGGTAATGATTTTTTGGATCTCGTAAGTGTTATTTATTACATTAACATAGATAGGTAACCAATTAGTAAACCTTGACGATGTTTTCGTGGAAATAATTATATATAACACCTTTATTCGTGTCAATGAATACATTGATGAAGGTCCATACCCGTTTCTTAAAATTAGTTGTATTGAAGTAGTTACATTCGTTTGAGCCCTATGTTGGGCGCCAATATAGTTCTACTTGGCAAGCTAAAATACCAATTTCAGATTTATGTATATACACTTGTAATTTTTGCTGAGACACCGGTTTAGAATGGTGATTCCACTTTTTCTATTATCATCATTTTCGGTTGTTCCGTAAGAGCTCATAATCAAAAATACAACAGACAAAATAACATCTCACATAATTCAGCAATTAAGTTGACCATCGATATTGAATGATGCCTTTTTAGGTGAGGCGAGACATGCGTGTATGACAGTGGTAGTGGAGGGAATTTCTTTGGACCCATTTGACATGCGGACCTTGTAGCCACGAAGAGCAATTTTAGGGCTTTCAAGACTTTCTGTCTTAAATTCGGTGCACTATTATCTTCACTATCACTGAGCAGTGAGCCAGTTGTTTCAACATGATTAGCTCTCTTTGGCACATTAAGTGCAGTGTCTGCAAGGTTTTAGAGTTCTCCGGACTCTTCATATGTTCTTTCAGAGTTTTGCAAGGGGCCGTTATTAGTCCCCATAAGCAGAACGGGTGGTGGTGGGGGAAGAACAGTGGTCATACACGCATGTACTGTGTTTCCTTTTATAAGACAATGCACACCCGCAAATCTGTTGCTGGTTACTCCCACACTGTAGTATATGCCATGATAATAAGAAGGAATAGTTTTTAAATTAAGTGGGTGAAACGCGGGAGCCCAAGTCCCCTTATTTAGTACAGCAGATTTCTCTTAAAACTAATATTATTCTATCGTTATTGAAAGTGTTATCCAAATATAAACAAATTGTCCATTTGTACTGTAATATAAATGTAAAACTATATATAAATTGTAATAAATATATTGTAATATTCAGCTTTTCTACAATTTCATTGTTGTATTTGTGGAATACTGAAATACTTACTTTACATATTTCAATAACTGGTTTCATTAATTTACCAAAATTTTGTTACAATACTTTTTGAGATTTTATTAAATTTTATTATTGTAAACAGGCAAATTAAAATCTCACAAAGTTCAGCAATGAGGTTCACCACCCATTCTGAATGTTGCCTTTAGTGGGCATATACCCATAATATGTCATGCTTCCTTTTATTTATTTATTTACAAAATATACGGCATAAGCCATTTACTTCTTACAATAATTAATTACACACAAAGATGGAATATAGAAACGAATAAAAATATAGACATTGATGAAATATAAAAACATAAAATATAGATTCAGATAAAATATAAATAAATAGATTTAGATAAAAACACAGATTAAGATAAAAATGGACAAAAAAGAATTAGAGAATTAGAAAAAAAAATAATAATGATGAGAGAAAAAAAAATCGAATGTGACAATAGATCTACTGCAGCTATATAAGTTGACAGCTATATCGATATAAAAGATCCATATTTTTTAGACCTGCAAACTATCTCCGAAAATATCTGCAACATCACATAGTTCATTACCAAACCTATGTAATCGCGGCATTGGTGAGTTAAAAAAATATTGCGTGGAAGCTGCTACCTCATGAAACATCACCGACTGCCTTGTCCATCTATTCGAGACGTGGAATTTAACCGCACTCACAAGTTCGATGCAGTCCATCTCTCCATTGACTAACTTATATAAAAATGAGACATCCAGAAATCTTCTTCGATCTGTATAATAAGGTAATCCACACCCGTATGTATCAATGTATAGTTTTGACCATCGAGGGAGATCGCGATCCACTTCCACGCCGGCGACGCTATAGAGCCCATTGGCCCTGTTCACCACCGAACGCAGCCGCAACATCGGACAAACACAAAATATCCACCATCCATCGGGTTCAACCATTGCCCCCGAGAATCCAACCTCAAACGGCGGGGCAACCGCTCAAGATCGGCAGCCGGGGCAAGCCCCTAGCACAACCGATCGAACGGAAAGGCTTGCCCCCGCACCCCTCGGTCCTCGTGTTGGCGTCCGAAAGCTTGGCGGGCTAACATCGGGGGCATCCGACGCAATCATCACCTGTCAGATTTGACGTCACAGATGTCAACACAGGATGTCTGACCCGACGTCTGCGCCGGCGGTGTGCCCGGACCAAACAACATTCGCCACAGTTGACGAGTCACTGCCGAGCGAGACTACAGGCGTCCGTCCTGCTCTTCTCTAAGTACAGAATGGTACAAAATTGACGAGGGCACAACAGCGTCGGCCGCCCACCCCCGCCTTTACTGCCTAGGCCCTTAGAGCCGCAACCATAGAACACACTAACTAGCCGCAACCTAGGCTCAATAGTTTTGACCAATAATAGACCACAATAGTTATGAAAAGTAGGCATGAGTAGTGATTGAGAAGTAAAACCCAGCTTATATACCTAAAGATTTGTGTAAGCATACCAAACTGAGGAGTCGCATAAATGACTCTTTAGAAAATTTAAGGACATTAGCTGATATGATATACTTACTTGCACATCACACCAACAATCTACTACCATTTAAGTTACCTATATGTAAAACAAACTTTTTACAGCATTCATTTATTCACAAAACATGCAACCATTAAAATGTGTCCTTTAAGAATTTAGACCTCTCTAGTATGTCAATTACTAAATTTAAATCATTAATAATAAAGTCCCTGAATGCCTCTGCGGCTTCTGATGAGTTGTGTACGAAGGTCTCCTGTTTCTCTTTCATCCAATTCCAAATATCCTTCCCATTCCTTTTCCTATAAACCTGCCATTCGAATTACATAAGTGTGATTATTTCTGTAAACTTAATTAGTCCTCAAATGGAGAACTTTACTTATTATATTACTTGTAATTAAGACTATGTTTACAAAATAAAATAAAATAAAATAATTGGTGGCTGAAAAGAACAAATAAATTTAAAAAAATCAAAATAAACAAAAAAAATGTTAATGTACTGTGCACCTTTATTCTGTACATGATAAAAATTTGATATAATGAAAGTAAAGATTATCTTACAAATTAATAACATCACAATTTATTAAAAAAAAACGATTTCTATTCAAATCAAGTATTTTTGTACAAATTCCGAGTAGTAAATAATGTACAAATTTCAATTATAATAACAATACAAGTTATTCCATTCCAGGAGGTAGAGGTTCCGGGAATGCCAGTGTATCCATGGTGCCGTCAAAGTCTTGACTAAGTGCAGGGACTTTTTTCTAAAAAGATAAATACAAATATTCATAATTAATAATCATGTTAGGTTCAGAGACTGAGTCAAATCCTTTTGATTGTTTCTGTCAACTTATATATTTCTCATGCAAACCTTTGGTGAATTTAATCAAGCCACAATTTAAGTAAAAAAGAACTAACGATTTCCTCATTTCTTATTGTCTCTTAGACATACACCTAGAATTTGCCTTTCCATGGACCTTTTAATGCATTTTAGCATATTTATGGTCCACGCCGTTAGCCTGATAGTTTCCAGACCATGCATAAGCACAGGCTGGATACACGTTTCAAACATTTTTCTCTTATTATATTGAATCATTTATTATAAATTATTATAATTTTTAGAAAACAATGTAAAATTGCTAAAAACGTGTTATTCAGAATTGTGTCAGTGTTGAATCAAGGTAGTTATATAAACAAAATAGTGTATGGAAGTTATTATTTGTAACTCAAACCTTTGAAAGTCGTTATCTCAAAACATAGGTTGTGTGGCTTGACTCAGTTACCCACTAATAATAAACTTAAATAAAACATACAAATAAACTGACCTTTTCAATGATGCATTGTGCTAATATCGACGGAACATGCGGAGGTATCGGTGGAGGTAAATGTGGCAGAGCTGTCTCAAGAGCCGCAGCCAGATCTGGGCACTGTTGTAAAGCCGGCATCAACGCCTCGGGAGGTAGCAACAGCAGCACAGGACAAGACTGAGGACACAGACGCTGACAGCACTTCAGGAAACCCTCCCAGACCACCTTGTGCTCCCACACCTGTAAAAAATTACAGGGATTTTTAGCAGGGTCAATTATGCACTACTTTTTGAAGGAACGGTTTGGATACCACGTAGTAATAACTTTTAGGTGAGGTAGGTGAAACACGAAATGGCAATGATGTTGATCCATATAGTTAATCGCTTCATGAAAATAAATACATTGATGTTTATCCAAATATTTATGCCCAGTCCTTAAAATAAGTTGTTTAGGCCATGATATACTTCAATTTCAATTCAATTTAGATGGGTCGATGGCAGAGCGGTTGGAGCACTGGGCTAGTAATCCAGTGGTCGCGAGTTCGAATCCTGCATCGACCGATTTCGTTCACCTATAGCACATGCATTCATGCTTATTTTAGGGAACGTAGGAAGATGTATATGTACTTGTTTAACAAGGAAATATTAATTTTTTTTGTTAAAAAAAAATATTTGAGCCCCACGTTGGGCGCCAATAGTCTGAATTGTCTTTCCAAGCCAATATACTAATTTCAAATATATTTTCATACTGTAAAAGTTAGGTAATTGGTTATGATAAATATGAACACATAAATGCCATCACAAATTTATTTGTCTTCCGACAACCGTTTCGGCTTGCAAGGCCATAGTCAACTGGTCATAATCAAGGCCATAATCCAAGGTCATAATTGATTATGGCCTTGTAAGTCGAAACGGTCGTCGGAAGACAAATAGATTCATTGTGGAATATATATGTGTTCATAATTATTATGGAATTCTACAGTTTGGAAGCCGTGTCAATCGACAGATTGAAAACTGCTGTTTGGTAATTGTGTTACAGAATCGACTTTCTTCTATAAGTCAATTAAATAAATAAATCATAAAATTTTACACCCACGTTATCCAGGCAATAATTGTTATTTGAATTATAAAATATTCTGAATGAATATCTCTTCTGGTATACATGGCAAGATGTTCAAACCTGTGTAGGAAAACGCAATTAGGAGAATACGATACAATTAAGAAGTCTACAACATGTATAATCAACCAAACATTGTAAAGTTTATCAAAATAGGTAGGCTGAAATGGGCGAGACACACTGACGGAAAAAAAGAACACCAAAAAAGATCGTTCACCAAAAGCCATAGGGTACCGTTGGAAGATCCAGAGTGCAGTGGGACGTAAACACAATTGGGATAAGGAACTGGTGGAGTGCTTGTCAAGACAGGAGATGGCAATAAATTCTGGAGGAGGCCAAGGCCCACAACGGGCTGTAGACCCATTCATGATTAAAATGATATATATATCAAAATTTCACAAATACAATCTGTAAAATATAAATACATTACCTGTTTGCTAACAAGAGTCCGAAGAATATTGACGGCCAGTGATGCAAGACGAGTAGGATGTAATGTTAGTGCCTGCAGGACAGATCTCATTAGCAAAACAGGGAGCTGTGATTGGTCCACCAACTGCTGCAGAACTGACTCCAACACCTAAACAATAAATAAAACAGATACATTGTATCGAAAATGCTTTAATTTTATATGAGACAGAAAACATAATTCTCAATACTTAGAAAAATTTAATATTTATACTCACATCACTTGTGTATATTTCTCTCTCAGCAAAGCACAGTGATGTTGCTTTCACGACGAATTTTAATTCAGCCTTAGCTGGATCTATGAAATGAAGGGCAAGCAATAGTTCTCCGGGTGTCACTGTAAACATACAAAATCATAATTACCATAGAAAAAAACAAATACATAAAAACTAAAATGTTTATATTATTTTATGAATTAAATAATACAGTTGAAAAGGTCCATCAAAGAGTGATACTGATTGCCCAGTATTGATATGCTATTTTACAACATTGCAAACCTGTACCAGCACAACCTCGATAATATTCTCGTAGAATGAAATAGCTATCGACGAAATAAATCAAGCATGTAGAATCGTAAACAATGTTTTTGATTAAATGTATTATACGAACCAAAGTAACTAATTTCTCTTCGGAAAACTACAATATGCATGATGACAGTAAGAAAGAATGACTGAAATTATGAGTCGGCGATTTTTACTACTTAACCTTTATTTTATGTAAATTAGTCATCATGCCTATTATTATTAGACATTTTTTTTTTTTTTTTTGAGTGGCAGCTCTCCAAGGAGAACACACTTAGGCCGGTTGGCCCTTTGTGATACCACAGTGGGGTTGTCCTTCCCCTTCACTAAACCACATTGAACCAGCCTGAGTGGTTAATAAATGTCAGAACGTCGCTAATGTCAGCATACGCTATGTCCATCAGGTCATCGTAGAAGAAACTTCCCAAGAATTTCCTCCTATTTCTGGAGAGAGCAGGGCATTGACAGAGGAAGTGGACTACCGTCTCTTCTTCCTCTTCGTCTTGGCATGCTCTGCAATAATCAAATGCCTCTAAACCAAGCCTTCTAGCATGTTTTCCTATGAGCCAGTGCCCTGTTAATACCGATGTGACTCTGGCTAGTGAGTCCCTTCTGAACGAGAGCATCTCCCTTGTTCTTTTGAGATCATATTTTGGCCATGTTTGTTTGGCAATGGCACACGTGCTTTCTTCAGACCATCTTTGATTGGCACGAGTTATCGTTTTCTCATCGACCCGGAGTTTACATGTTGCCATGGGAACCCCGGGTCGATGATTTATTGTTTCTAAAGGTAACAGGGTACCTGCCCTGGCCAGTTCATCTGCCTTACAGTTACCTGTTATATCATTGTGACCTGGTACCCACATAACAAGTATGTTAAACCGCTCGGCTGCTTTGTTTAATGCTATGCGGCAGTTCAGGGCAACTTTAGAGGTCGTTAATGCGCCTCGCAGAGCCTTGATCGCTGCTTGGCTGTCTGTGAGGATACGGACTTCGCTGCCTTGCATTGCGGCCCTTTGTATCCATCCTATTGCTTCTTGAATCGCCAGGATCTCTGCCTGAAAAACACTGCAGTGGTCTGGCAACCTGAATGAGATATTGATATTTGGTTGCTCCGAAAATACCCCTCCACCCACCCTTCCGTCCAGTTTCGACCCATCTGTGTATATCACCATCTGGGCCTCACCATGGTGAATTGCGTTCTCCTTCCACATCTCCCTCGAGGGAATTTGGGTGGAGAACCCATTCTCGAAGAAGGGTTTGGGAATGGTGTGGTCAATACCTTCGGATGGTTGTTTGTACTCCTGAAGAATCATGGAGTGCCCAATATGAGTCCCCTTCCAAGGGTTAACATTATTCATTCTTAGGGCAGCGTTTGCCGCCATTTGTTTCCCAAGGAGGTCAAGCGGAATCAGGTGCAGGATGGTGTCAAGAGCTTTAGTTGGTGTAGTTCTTAGACAGCCAGTGATTGTCACTTCAGCTAGTCTTTGAACTTTTGCCAGCTCCTTAAGGTGTGCCCCTTTTTTCAAGGAATGCCACCATACCACCACCCCATACATCATGATTGGCCTTATGACCGCCTTGTACATCCAGTGGGTTATCTTCGGGTGCACTCCCCAGCTTTTTCCCACGATCTTTTTGCAGGTGTACAGCGCATTTGTAGCTTTCCGTACTCTCTCCTGCATATTGGGCTTCCAGTTCAGCTTCCTATCCAGAATTAGTCCCAGATATTTAGCTTGGGCTGAGATCTCTAGTGTCACTCCCTCCAGGGTTGGCAACGTGAAGGTCGGGATTACCCGTTTATTTGTGAATAGGACTAACTCCGTTTTCCTTGGGTTGACTCCCAACCCACTGCTGTTACACCATCGAGTTATCCTACCTAATGCTCTCTGTAAAAGAGATGTGAGTATGTTGGGAATCTTCCCCGACACTGCTATGGCGAGGTCGTCCGCATACGCGATTACCGTAACGCCAATGTTGTCCAATTCCATCAACAGTTCGTTTAAGGCTAAATTCCATAGAAGAGGTGATAGAACACCCCCTTGGGGTGTACCCTTCACTGGGTATCTTCTTATCTTTGAGCCTCCAAGTTCCGAGTTTATGACCCTATTTCTCAACATATGATCGATAAACTCTGTAAGCGAAGTCTCTATCCCTAGTTTCTCCAAGGACTGAGCTATCTTTTCGTATTTAATATTATTAAAGGCCCCTTCTATATCTAGAAAGGCTACCAATGTATATTCTTTGTACTTCATCGATTTCTCAATTTTCTGTACTAGAGTATGTAGGGCTGTTTCAACAGATTTCCCTTTACTGTATGCATGCTGGGACTCTGACCACATTGAAGGTTCAATTTTACTCCTGATGTGTGTCTCTATGAGTCTCTCTAGCGTTTTCATGACAAACGAGGATAGACTTATTGGTCTGAAATCCTTGGTTGTAGCGTTAGATGTTTTACCTCCTTTGGGTATGAACACCACTTTTACTTCCCTCCATATTTTGGGGGTATAACAGAGTTCTATACATGCCTCAAAGACTGTCTCCAACCAAGGTATGACAATCTCTGAGGCCGCCTGTAGTTCCGCCGGTATGATTCCATCCGGACCTGGCGATTTGTAAGGTTCGAACCCAAATAAAGCCCAAGAAATTGCTTCTTTACTGAAAAGTCTTTGGGCGCTTCTTCGTTTCCTGGTTTGGTTTGTTGCTCTTGGCAACTCCTGCTTACATCCAGGAAAGTGTGTCTTAGTTAATAGCTCTAATGTCTCAGAGCTGCTTGTGGTCCAGCTGCCGTCTTGCCTTTTTATGTACTCGGGCATTACTGGATCCGTTGCTAGGATTTTGCGAATCCTATTTCCCTCAGGGATTGTTTCAATCATAGTGCAGAAAGTTTCCCAGGAGGCTTTTTTCGCTGTTTTTAATTTGCTTTTGAAAACTCTTTGACTAGCCTTATAGTTTTCCCAATTGTTGGTTACCTTGGCTAGATTGAATAATCTCCGACATTCCTTTCTCAGGGTAATGATCTCTTTTGTCCACCAAGGTGGTCTCTGTCTTCCTTTAACCGTGCGAACCGGGCATGATACCCTGGTTGCCTGATTACAAGCATTGGTAAAGGTTTCTATCGTATCGTCCAGTTCTTCTATTGTGGAAGGTCTGGGCGGTATTTCTAATAGAAGTTCGCTGAGGGCAGTGTTATACTTATCCCATTGCGTCTTCTTTCTGTTACGGTACCTAATTTTGTCCGGCTTCTGAAGGTCCAGACTGAATTCTATGTACTGGTGGTCAGAGAAGGAATGGTCATCTGAGACTTTCCAATCTCTTACATATTGGGCAGCTTGTTCATTGACACACGTTATGTCCAGAACTTCGCGCCTTATTGCGGTGATAAAGGTTGGAGAATCACCTTCATTGCAAATTTCAAGGTTATTACACATGATATATTCAAAAAGTAACTCACCTCTTTCATTTGTGTCCGTACTGCCCCAGATCGTGTGGTGTGCATTGGCATCCGCACCTATGGCCACTGGTATCTTCACATTGCCTGCTTTTGCGATAGCTTCTTGAAGGATACTCGGGGGGGGCGGTTCTTCATGGTCATGTGCTAGGTATGCAGAAACCATCCATATGGTTTGGGATTGAAGTTCTACTGCCAGCACTATGATGTCTTTATTGCAGAACTCTGTCACCATGAAGGCGTTGAGCTCTTTCTTAATGAGAATGCAAGATCTAGGTTTACCAGTTCCCCTTAAGTAAAAGATCTTGTAGTCTTTGGATTTTAGTCCCGCCACTTGGTCTTTTACCACCCATGGCTCTTGGACTAGAATTATGTCCTCTCCTTTCGATGTAAGTCGGAGGAGTAACGCAGCTGACGCCGCCCTGGAGTGGTGCAGATTAATCTGAACCACTCCCATGCAGGGCCCTCTGCTCCTCCGACCCATTTTGCAGTCGGGTCTGCCCCCTTTTCGGTTAGGCGATTGCAAAGTTTTATTCTTTACATTTTTGTACATTCTGGTTCATACGGTCTTTCAGTCGACAAGGCAACCTCCAGACCTTTGTGTGTGAGGGGAAATAAACGTCCACCATGACGGCGCCCCTCGTCATGGCAAGTCCTAATCTACACTTTCAGATGCGGACAGGTGTCTGAAAGGCTCCGTTATAATACAGCCTGTATTACCCCCTGGCTGCAAACCTCCAATGGGCACGGTACGCATTACACCCTGGATTAGGGGGGATGATGCTCTTAGTCTGGTTCCTCAGGAATAGCCTTTCCGGTATGGGTGACCCTCTCCGGCATAGCCTAATCCTTCCTCGAAACTCGCAAGCCTCCTCGCCACGTCAAGGACATACTTAACAAAATAACATATCCTACAAACCTGGAAGGGGGTGAGTGCTATCATTTTGACTTCCCAACAATTTATTGAAAACTTCCTTCACAACGATTGGATTCAGTTTGATGAGTTTGGGAAGAGCAGACAGCACCTAACAAATATAAATTAAACTGTTAACACACATTAAATATTATATTCTAAGCAATTGCTTACGCTATACGGAAGCGGTGAGTCTATTGCGGGAAGGCCATATTTTCCAACTGACTAGTTTTTCCAGCTATATAGTATAAAATAATCTCGTTAATCTGGCACTGCACATTATTTAAAAAAAAAAACATTGGTCTATTTAATATTGTTTTTACTTATTTATATAAATTCAAGTAATCCAAATTGGTGTATATGAGCATAACATCTGATCGGTGTTTATAGAGAATCGGACTTCAGAAACTAGAACCTGACTCATTGAACGATAATAATAATAATAAAAGACTTTTATTGAATGAAACAACGATAAACAATGACCTCAAGAAATATGTATTGTAAATGTAAAAAAACTCTAATTCAACAAGCAGATAAATAAATTTTAAGACTGATGTTTGCTAAGATCAAAAATCTTCAAAATCTGACAGACAGTTTTAGGCTGCACAATATGTTAAAAAGGATTTGACATAAAATATTTAGTCTAAGAGTGACAGCAATTTTCTACACCTTTGCTACTTGTTATCTGCTAAAGCCAAAACAACTCAAGGTTCATAGTAGCCAATCGTAGACCTAAGTCACAAGCTCTTGCTTAAATAACTAGAGAATGAAAATGTAACAATTTAAATATATCAGGTATGTTGTTACCTCGTGTTTAGTAAGACCTGTAATAACGGGTATGAGGAATCTCACATCAGAAACTCTCTTGGCGTACAGGTCTCTCACTTTGTTAACCAGATCCTGAGTTGGCGGAGCTGAAATTCAAAACAAAAAGGCTGACATTAAAAATAGATCAAACAATTGAGAGTATATTTTTATAATATTGAGCAATTGAAACAATAATCTTGGTCTACATCGCGGTTTATAATCGCAGTTCACTATTATTATTATTATTTGCATTTTTTAATATTCATTATTGCTCACAAACATATTGATGGCCTTAGTGACGTTTGTACTCTCATGACATTGCGTAATTATTGATAGCTAATTGTGGGGGAACTAATGCTGTACTTCATTATGTATATCTACTGCATTCGAGCCATTAAACTAAGATATAAATAAGAATACTAAACTATACCTAAATAGGGTGAATTTTATGTGTATTAATATCATGAACTACACGACAGACTAAACAAGCCTTACAGCCTTACACTTAAACAATGTCAAAGGACAAAGACATTTACAATTCTTCGGAGTCAAGGTTTTCAATTTACTTCCATCCGAGTTTAAAGCTAAGAACATAAATGCATTTAAAAGCGGAATTAAAAAATGGTTAAAAATACAATAATAAAAATGTACAATATTTTAAATATTATTTCTATGTTCTATTCCATTTCACAAATTAATAAAAAAAAACAGATAATGATTATTAATACAATCAAACGTATTGTTTCATGTCTTAACATGAGGAAAACGAATTACAAAAAATATTTGTCACAACCAATGGCTATATTAATTTAAGGTAACTCACTTTTTCATTATTTCTCCAGTTTTCGTTAAGGTTTTTCATATAAATATGTAAATAATGATATTGACGAAATAAAAGATGAAAATAAAGCACAAAAACTATAAGAAAAGTTGTATTTTTTTCAAAAACACTGACAAACTTGAAATCACCGGAGATACATAAATGAATTGCGACGTTGTCAGCTCAAACAGTAACATAGCAACGTTATTGTCATATTGCTATGTAAATGTTATTATGAATACTCAAGAATGTAAGAACCTGTACTGTGTTTAAGTTAATAATATTATAATATTATTACAACGATATAGTCAGGCAGCGTATTTACCTTTCCGTTTTGATTAGGAGGCAAGTACTGCCTCAAATTGGGCACTAGTTTGTTGCGCTAATGCACTTAAAAACTCGTGTTGAATTCAAGGCAATTAATTATTGAATATGGAACATATATAGCCATGAAGTTCGCGCGCTATTTCATTTCACTCACATTACGTCTGTCATATTGTTAATTACCTTTTTCAGTGAGTAAATGAATGATTCTTGTGACGAGGGTCTCCGCCCCCTTAGGACACTCTTCGATGAAACTGAGAAGGGTGGGATTCTCTGGTCCTAGTTGGTGTATTGGAGATTCCAGGAGCCGCAGAACGCATCGCTTTCCTTCGGCACCTGCACCCGCATATGCACGGCACAAGTCTGACAATAGCTCTGAAAGTTTAAGACCACAATTTAAGTATAAAATTAAATTGTAAAAATAACAACAGAACAAAACCAAGAATGTGTAAATTTATATTTTGCAAACAATACACTTAAATATTTGTGTCAAAATCATTAATTAAAATAAATATGAAATCACTTAATTGCTATAGCCATAAACTAGGATTTACCATAACTAATTGATAATAATTATAACATGTTTACAAAGTGTTAGTGGTATCGGTTAGTGTTATCTTTATATATATAATTCTTCTGTACATGTGTATGTCACTGAACTACTCTTAAACGGCTGAATCGATTTTGATGAATTTTTTGGGTGTGTTTGTGTGAGTCCCTGAATGGTTTAGATTCACAAAAAGGAATTTTAAACATTAATATAATAAAAGGAAAATAAAAAATATGATTTTTTAGTTTTTTCCATCTAACAACACTAAGAAATCTGTCATTTACATCGTAGTTTGGCTTTTTTGACATTTAAAGTTCTTTTCACTCTGTTTCGGTATTATTCATATTTCAATTATATACATGTGCATGGAATATTAATATCTGTTCACTGTCGGGTCAGCTAGTTTATAATGAATAGTGAAACCATAATATACTTTTAATCGAACTTGATAACTTGAAAGAGTTTATAGTTTATAAAAATACTATAGCAGCGATACTCTTAGTTAGATATACAATATGACCTATTCAGGGGGGCAAGTCTGGTTCAATCGGCGAAATCAAAACCACCTTAATTACCCATATCATGGATATAATAATTATTATATGGAGTTCTACAATATCTTTAGATGTCATAGAACTAGATACTATAATTATATCCATGATATGGGTAGTCACTGGGGTTTTGATTTCGCCGGTCGAACCAGACTTGCCCCCCTGATTCATTTCAGAATACGAAAATGTCTAAATCAACGGGCGACCATGGATAAAATGATTTTATCCACGCGTATAAATTCAACTATTTGAAATTTCTCATACACTAAAATTCAGATGGATAAATTTAGATGAATCATGCATACATACCATCATGCCATGTCCCTCGCGGGGTTGGCAGAGAGATCCGAATGCCACTTGTTTCTATCTTGACCCACATTCATCGCCTCGTTGACATTCATACATCGTCTTATACATGTTCGTCTGTTGTTCATGCTTCTGACATTTCCGTCTTTCAAAATACCGTTCACATATACGTGCCATCCCTTCCTTGGGCGGCCCAGACCTCTCATTCCATTCCTGTTCGCAGTGTATATTTTCTTCGTCAGGAGTTCCTCATTCATTCTCCCCATGTGGCCAAACCATCTCAATGCGTTCACTTTCATTCTATTAATGACATCTTTCTTATGTCCTCATTTCTGACCCTGTCATACATCGTCCTATTACAGATTCTTCTTAGCGATCTTATTTCAACTGCATTTAATCTGCTTTCGTGCGACTTCTGCCATGTCCAGGTTTCACTTACATACGTCAAGGTTGGCATTAAGATATTATTATGAATGGCAACTTTAGCTTCCTTTGATATGTTGCGATCATTCATAACTGGTCTAAGTGCTCTATTCACTCTGTTTCTGCAGACGAATCAGAATAGGACATATCATGAATTTTTTATACAAAAGATAATTTTTAAAAACATTCAAAAGGATTTCAAATACCGTCATTATATGGCAACAAAGCGAGGTAAAGCTGAAGACAGATTTTGTAGAGATCATCGGTCCAGACAGGTCGCATATCCAGTCTAGAGTAATCAAAGATGTCCTTGGGTGGTTCATTTAGTGCGATAAAGCCAAGATTAAGATTGGCATGCTTATCGATGACCTTCTTCAAAGACTCATTAGGCAACTTGTACAACTCTAATACCCTTTCAATTGCTGCTTCCCTGAGCGTTTGATTCTCATGAACTGAAAATCATATAAGACATAATTATTATACATTTATTTTTACTTAATCATCAATAATTCATTTAAAAATGAAACTGACTACATACCTGACAATGGTAATAATGCAGTAATGTACTTGGTTGCTTTAGGAGGCTGAAAGATAATCAAATTTTTCAACAAATCCAATCCAAGCAACATCTTTCCTTCTTGTGTACAGGTGTGTTTCAAAAACAATATGGCATCTTCGGTGACTAAAGGTGATTCGAGATAAATTCTTTTCAGTAAATGTTCCCTCAACAGCTCTTGCGATGGGTCCACAAGCTCAGATATATTAGTGATTAGGGCGCACATTAGATTATTATAATTTACACCGGACCTGTCGGTGAACTTGCCAGGATTGATGAGAGATCGGTTGAAACCTTGAACAAAGCTGTACTCTTCGTAGAGCCAAGATAATGCCAAATCTATACGAGATGCGATGTCGTCCAAAATGAACGATAATATATTTTCTCTTATATGTGATCCATACGAAACAGCAAATATGGTGAGCATTTTTTCTCTAACTTTGACAACACCGGAATCTACAGCTGCACGATCGGCGTTCAATATCCTATTGATAGCACCCATAAGCAAACGTTCTTTAACATCTTTAGGTAAAGGTCTCGTCACCTCTTGCAGCTTTATGGCTTTAACTCTCTGTTTCAACTTGGGTATTGTCGGGGTCTCTGGAACTTTGTCTTTAGGTTCTATGTTTTTCAGAATTTCTCTTTCTCTCGCTTTCTCTTTTACCATAGTTTCTTGTCTTGTCTCTTCCATCAACTTTGATACGGCACTTTCAATCCTTTTCTTAGATTCTATTTTAGCCAACGCATTTTTTAAACTTATTTTCTCCTCTTCGTCGTGAAGCTCGGAGATGGTATCTACTGAAGGAGGAGCCGGTTCTTCCTTTATAATGGCCTGCAACAGTTTGGCAAGAACTGGTCTCTGTAGTATCTTTCCTGATTTACATATTGGTTCATATAACCTAGTAAAATCTGCAGGCATATCATCTGGTAAATTTTTCATAGTGTCTATTACTAAGTTAATCACGGAGTTAATATTTTGCAATCCCTCAACCAGCAACTTTTCAGAAATTTGTGGAAAGCCACTGGAAGAAGAGGTGTCTTCTGTCAATTCCGGCAATGAAACTTCACTCTTTTCACTTCCTTGACTGTTACTCTGCGGGGAATCCACCCTCGCTCTTTTAGAAGGCACTTCTCTGTTCCTTATTTCCAACAAACGTTTATTTCTTCGTTCCCTAGGAATGACTTTGCCTATTTCTTGCGGTGTCATTCCCAAGTCTAGTAACATCTGAACAAGTTGTGGTAGCAACTCGGTCGAAGAAGGATGCTTAATCACATTAATCAGTTGCATTTTCAGATGTTTCCTCACGGAATTAACCTGAGACTGCGACAATGTTGGTGGCAAAGTGGTATGAAGTTCTTCCAGAGCTTTGATAACCCGAGCCAAAAACTTTGGTCTTATTTTTCCGACATCACATAGCGCTGTCATGCATGCCATTAGATTAACTCCAGATATGTGTTCAGAATTATGAAACTTCAATAGCAGATTAAAAATGTGACTGAAATAGACAAACAAATTGTTAATATATATTATATTTTTTATAATTGTATACTCAACATCGGTTGATTATGGCCTTATAAGCCGAAACTGTATTCGGTGAACAAAATTAATTCTTGAGCAAATTATGCAAAGGACAAGAAAAACAATACAATACAAATTAATACTTTATGGAATAATAATAAGTGTTCATATTTTTACTAATTAACACAGAGAATGTTATTAGTTATAGTACTTACGTGGCTTCGTCCTCTAAACTTTTTCTGCGTGCAAATTTAAGAGTTACAGGAACATCGTCAAGTGAAAAGTCGCTGGGGTTTTTCGGTGTATTTTCATCAACAAATGTTTGTAATACTATAATGCCGGCCAAAAACTTTATGGAATTTGTACGAATACCTTCATTTTCGCTGTCGACCATATTTAATATTTGAAGCTGCAAATGAAAAATAACATGTTTTTAAACCATTTATATAAAACACAAGAAATAGTGCGACAATATCCTGATCCTTGTCCTCTTCATTTATTTGCAAAACTTGTGCTTAACCGTTTCAGTGCTAATCTCGAGACGTTATCGTGATGAATCATGTGCTACACCAGTGCGGATCACGATAGGTTATCGTGATGGACAATGCTCCACTTAAACTCGCTGTAGAAATCTTATTTATCGACATATCCAAAATATAATAATTACATCGTGTAGCTGAACCATTTATCTAAGTAAATATGATTTTAAAAAAATTTTAAAAAAATTTGGTGGATGGCGGTAGAGTGTTTACTTTTTGTCTATTTCATCTCGAGACATAATCGAGACCCGCACTGAGATACCGCTTTGTATGGATATTAATGTTGCGTATAACCCATATCCGAGGTCGTATAGATTGTGCGCCGGTTTAGAAAAATATTTATGTTCGGTTTTTATTTAGTACCTATATAAAAACAAAGTATTTTGCTGTAAATTTATATGTTTTTGTTTATTTATTTATTTTGACAATAAGAGCATTATTAACTAATATGAACGTAAAACAATGAGTAATTAATCTTATTATTTAATTGTATTTTATTTGTGTCTTTAACGTTGATTCATATTTCAAAATTACTATTTTTTTAAAGTTCATGTGTTTTTGAGAGTAACTTCGATTTTTTGTGTCACCAACTTTTAAAATCTTACTAAGTGATAGACAAAATACATTGAATATTTTTTGCTATTATGAATGAATTTTGCTTTTATAAATGTTTCGAAAAAGTTCTCCAGATCCTGTTGATTTATTACAGTATTATTTAAAACAACCAATTATTTTATGACTATTTTCTACTATAAGTTGATAAATTACGGTGCAGCGGCGCATAGGTCAAAGCGCTTACAGATAAACTTCATACAAACGTATAAGGCACTAAGCAATTCTTGAAAACTGTGTTTGTTTTTGAAGAAATACTTAAAAATTCATGAATTTTAAGATGATTTTTATTCACTATATTCTTTCCTATGTCTTTTTTTACCTATGTGATATTTTTTTGCTAATTAGTTATGTTTTTGTAATCTGGAATGTTGAAAAAATCAGTTAAATAGTATGCAGAAACACAAAATAAACAAAAAATTGTATTCAACATTTAGAACAGCTAAAAACGAATATTCTTGTCGAAGATTTCAAGTATCTCAGGTGAGTAGTTATTGAGATATGACGATTTTAATTTTGTCCGAAAATTGCGCCGCACTGAGGTGTTACATTGTGTAGCATACACGTAGCACGGAAAAGGTTAAAGGTGTTCATTTAAGAAAATGATTTTTTTTACAGTAAGAAGAAATATACACCATACAAAAAAATACTTCATGTTCACAATATATTTTACAAAAGCAGATTTGGTGTACTTAGCAATAGAGAACCATCTAAATGACATTATAAGTACCTACATTAAAAATTTAATATGGGAAGTTTGTGAGAAAAATTCAAGGCATTCAAAATTTTATAGCAGTTCCAATTATCAGCTAAAAAGAATAGAAACAAGACAAAATAAACTAATTTAACCATCAATTAATTTCCCTGCGCCGTTGTGAAATGTCAGATCGAACCACTTGTTCTACATTCCTCAAAGCAATACCAGCTTAAATCAAAACAAATTCATCAAAAATGCATGTAATTTCTACAACGTCAGCCTCTTGGGAAGAATCCCACATTCCGATGTATTCGGTGCTAGTAATAACTACTACAAATGTAACAAATATATTCCTTCTCCCTTCTTTTTTTCATTCTTTTCTTTCCCGTCACAGACAAACATACAATAATTGTTAATAATATTTTTATTTATTTTTTGTTGTAATTTACTTATGTGATTATTTAATGATCATCACCTGTGGACACATGTAATTGTTTTGTTTCTTCGTTCATTTCATAATGTATTTTTTTTGTATATTTTATAAGACTGTATAAATAAAAAAAATTAACGAAATATGGCAAAATTATAAATACTCAGTAACTGAAAATATAAATTCAAACAAATTGAAGAGAAAGACAAACTATAACAAAATTTAAAGAGAATAAAGACAAGAAAATGTCATAATTTATCATCAGCTCGTTAACGTGAGCACTTTAAACGCTTGCACAACATTCTCCAATTATGCTTTTTTACTGACATTCCATATGAATCCAAATTTTGAAAATTCTATATATGTTGGATAAATACTAGATAATTATGCTGAAAATATCATTGCCATATACGGAATAATAATGAAACTATTGTCTATGCCTATATATTGAATGAATTTCTTTAATATATTAATTTTGTTTGTCACTATTATTTATTTTAAAATTTGATATCCTTGTATATAATGTTGTCCATAAAAGTGGGATTGTCAGTCATTCTAAAGTAACATGCATTGTCAAATGGGTAAAAATATGTTAGTAGTTATATTTCAACCATCTTGTGTCACCTTCAAATCATCGAGGAGCCCCCAAGTGAGCTCCATCTCGTTGGTATGATTCTGTGAAGAGCAGATCCACATGATAGCGCTCTTATAAACAATATTGGCCGCCTGAATGACTCTCTTCTGTACGGCGACAACTTCGTCCATCAGCAACATCCTCAATTGGTTGATCATCCGAGGAAGGAGAAAGACCATCTGCTTACTAAAAAACAAATTATTAAGAAAGTGCTTTATAGCTCACATTCCTAAAACGACAATACTTGATTTTTTCCTACAACATAAACATATTTTGATCAGTTTGTTTATATAATGACAAAGTCTTGACAAAATCTAATATATAAAAATCTCGTGTCACAGTGTTTGTTATCGAACTCCTCCGAAACGGCTTGACCGATTTTTATGTTAGATAGGTAGGAAATGTTAGATAGGTACTTAATATCTTATATATAAAAATCTCGTGTCACAGTGTTTGTTATCAAACTCCTCCGAAACGGCTTGACCGATTTTTATGTTAGATAGGTAGGAAATGTTAGATAGGTACTTAATATATATCTTATATATAAAAATCTCCTGTCACAGTGTTTGTTATCGAACTCCTCCGAAACGGCTTGACCGATTTTTATGTTAGATAGGTAGGAAATGTTAGATAGGTACTTAATATCTTATATATAAAAATCTCGTGTCACAGTGTTTGTTATCGAACTCCTCCGAAACGGCTTGACCGATTTTTATGTTAGATAGGTAGGAAATGTTAGATAGGTACTTAATATCTTATATATAAAAATCTCGTGTCACAGTGTTTGTTATCAAACTCCTCCGAAACGGCTTGACCGATTTTTATGTTAGATAGGTAGGAAATGTTAGATAGGTACTTAATATATATCTTATATATAAAAATCTCCTGTCACAGTGTTTGTTATCGAACTCCTCCGAAACGGCTTGACCGATTTTTATGTTAGATAGGTAGGAAATGTTAGATAGGTACTTAATATCTTATATATAAAAATCTCCTGTCACAGTGTTTGTTATCGAACTCCTCCGAAACGGCTTGACCGATTTTTATGTTAGATAGGTAGGAAATGTTAGATAGGTACTTAATATCTTATATATAAAAATCTCGTGTCACAGTGTTTGTTATCGAACTCCTCCGAAACGGCTTGACCGATTTTTATGTTAGATAGGTAGGAAATGTTAGATAGGTACTTAATATCTTATATATAAAAATCTCGTGTCACAGTGTTTGTTATCGAACTCCTCCGAAACGGCTTGACCGATTTTTATGATTTTTTTTTGCGTTTATTTGGTAGGTCTGAGAATAGGTTGTAGGCTGTTTTTCATACCCCTATGTGATAAGGGTGGCCCTCTCCAGATTTTTTTTTATTTAGTTTTTTGACAATTTTTTTTATGAATCGGCATTAAAAAATACTTATAACCCTAAATTTACACCCTTTTACCACTAACCCCTATTTTTTAATAGCGATATAACTATTTCTACTTTTATCCACAGATGCGTAATAGGGTTGCAAGATCGCAATTGATTAATCATTGTCGTACGATAATTTATTATTTATTTATTTATATAACACTTTTTTGTACATACATAAAAGTACATAGTACAAATGGCGGACTTATTGCCTGGAGGCAATTTCTTCCAGTCAACCATCTGAGATCAAAAGTATAAAACATAGTTTTGACATATACATAATAACACAATAACACAACCAGTATAAGACAGCAAAACAAAAAGTGAGAAATTACACAAATTCAGAAAGGAGAGGAAAATCAGAAAGGGAAGGGAGAGGATGAGGAGCGAACAAAAGGGATGGAAAGTGAAATTGAGAGGAAGAGTAAGCATTTAAGACGAGATTTGAAAATTGGAAGTGATGTGGCAGTTCTAATATCAAATGCTATATTGTTTCACAGCCGGGCAGCGAAATAAATATGTATGACTCTGCTGGTAGATATTGTTCGTATACGAACTACTACTTGTTATGACTGCGTAAATAATTTTGCAAGCTGTTAAAAAATTCCCTATTTGGAGAATGTATCACGCAGACGGCCAAATGATTACTGAATGCTCGTAGCAAAATGTTGACCAAATTAGTCAACATAAAGCAGTCGCGTTTACTGCAGGCTAAAGAGTATACTATACTATTATTATTCTATGGTTATGAAGTTGTCTCAATACATACAAATATTAAAAAAGAAACTAAGAAAATCTACATTGATCAAATAATTCCTGAATATTTCTTCTGGGCCCTTTAATCCTCTCCTTCCATTCCCTTTAATTGCTACACCCTTTAATTGCTATCATCAGTATTGTTTTTTCTTTATGTTTTATTATTGTACTTTATTTATCTAATGTACTATGGGAATTTACTTTTGTTGGGTTGATTCTTGTAAGAGATTGCCTGGTGGTAATAAATCTGCCGCTGTGCAATTATAAATAAATAAAATTCGTATCTATTACAGATTTTTATGAGAAATAATCATAAAATATAAAGTTTGTTTGTACCATGTTTCCTCGATGAATCCAACCACAGATTTTCTAATTTCTTGGTTCTTATCAGATGTATAAGTAAGAATATTATCTAAATATGTAGATATCAAGTTTGGACATTGATGGAGTAGGACTTCCTGAATCTTCTTTAGGGTTATCAGTTTTTGTTGTCCCTCGGAAAACCCAAGTTCGTTTATCCATGCTACCACCTAAAATGAACATTTTTTAACTTTCATAGGTGCATATTATGTATATAAATACAATATAATCTCGCGGATCCAGCATTAATGAAGGCACAGGAGTGCCGGATTAGTGGAAAATTTGTATTAATGTAAATATTTGTATGTACATAATATTTGTATGTACATAAATCAATGCTTTTAACTCCTCACTACCCCAAGGGAATACAGTGGGGAGTTAATTAATATTTTTAATAAATAAAAATAAAAAACTTGTTTAGAATCAATTCCACTATTTATTAAGACTACTGTAGGTTGTAGTCTTAATAAATAGTGGAATTGATTCTAAACAAGTATTTTTTTTTTATTAAAAATATTAATTAATTTAAATGGAATTCCATCAAGAACTGACGGTCAAAAAGTTAAATCTAATAGTGGGAAGTTATGAATACGCAATTTTTAACGTCTAATACTCACTTTGACCCCGTTACTTTTTGAAGGGTATCTGATCAGTGCTTCTCATTTTTTAACTGTCAAATAATTCAAAGTGACCGAACTAAAATTTGATATATTTATTTTTTAAATTGCTAAAAAGGCACATCACTTTCATAAAATGGCATTGAAGAATTATCAAGTTTTCATAATTATATAAAAAATAATTTAACAAACTCATTTCATGAAAATGCTGAAATTTTCTATACAAAAATTGAATACTTAGTAGAGTAAGGTGTATAGCGTTGGCCACAACCTACTGGTTCTAGAACTGCTACAAATCCTGTCATTTTTTTGGGATAAATGTATGTCAGCTGGCAGTCCAAGGGACATACTTTGAAGAAGATCTTGTCAATTAGTAATATAAATATGACAATGGTATGTAAATGGATTTTTTTAGTGAAAAAATGGTTAGATATTTTAAAAACTAACATTCAAATACGCGATGTTCCACAGAGAGAACCGATGATATTGCACTGACAGAGAATTTTGTCTTGAATGATCAGTGCAGTGTTAGCTGCACATAATATGGTCAAAATATTTTATTTTCCATGCCTCAAGGTGTAGAAAATTTCATAAAATGCAGTGAAAAATATCTAAATTTGTATTATTAATGCATCATTACATGTCGTAGTATCAACAAAACAATCATAAAATACTAGAGTTGAAAAACATTTTAATCAAGCTAACCTGACTTTCTGCTGTGGCAGTTCTTCCATCCATATTTGATTTTAAGTATTTCACTCTATTTTTAAATAAGATTACATTGAAATTTCCAACAATGCTATACAGCCATGTGTCTTACTTATATTAGGAGTTAATTTATTATTTATATTATTTCTTAAAATATTATTTTGACCGCTCCAATACTTGTCATTCTGTTTAATTCTATAATCAGTAGACATGTGTAACGCTGCGTTGCGCCGCTCAATTGCGTCGATCCAGTTCACTGCGCGGGGTGGGTTAACCCACTCCTTCGTAACGTATTGGCTCACGGCGCAGTGAGTCGACTGAGTCGTGAGTGCTAGACCGGGAGAATGCGAACAGTGTTAGGATATTGAGTTATTGCGTTGCCTGCTTTTTAACCGACATGCTTACTTTCCCGATTCTACTTTTAAAAGTAGAATCGGGAAAGTTGTGATATTTTTAAACATGTACATGAAATATAATGAATATAATAATAATCTTTACTTACATAAAATACAATACCTAATAATATGTATTTACTAATAATATGTATTTCAATCACTCATCATATTTTAAACGGAATAGATTTAGATAGAATATTAAAGACAAGACACCTAAGCTTTATTACGCATTTATTACAATGATATATAAATACGTCATTGATTTATTAAATGTCTTACGATAAGTCGGTAGGTGCGCGTATACAATGTAGGTCAACGCAGTTCATTCATTCGCTGTATGTAGGTACTTAAGAGCCAGTGGGTTGTTGAGCCAGTGAGTTGTTGAATGTGTCATGTAGATGGTGCGCGGTACACATCTCACTCGGCGACCGGCGTCATTTTGATGCGTCATGACGCAATTATGGGTTAACTCAGTGAGCCGGTGCAGTGAGCTGCGCGGCTCACTACGGGTTGACGCAAGGAATTTTGTTGAGTTACACATGTCTAATAATCAGTATAATCTATATTATCTATAATGCCATAATCTATGACTATTCACTATGACGTCGCTCAAATCTGTCGAATACTGCCGAGTAGAAATACCCGACATGCATTGTAATACCCAGCCCCTTGATTTGCTGTTTTTCTATTAATAGTGGCATGTAACACATGAAATCCAACTATCGATGGCGATAGTATGTATAATTGAAGAATACGTACCAAACTATAAACACAAACACAAATTTATAAACATTTTAAGATATTTGGTTTTCTATATAAAACATGTAGGTATGTATGTCAGCATAGAATAATATGGAGGTCAGTCTTTTTTTCCTACCCAGAATATGAAAACAGCATGGTGGTAGGTATGTATGTTTGGAGATTTAGTATCAAACTATTGAGTCCCCGTAGATATTGTGTAGTGTATACTGCCTTACAAATTATATGAAACAATGTCCTCACAAAATTCAAGTTTTATAAAAATTGTTAATAAACGTTCGAAATGTACTACTACAATGTTCATATTTTCGAAAATTAAATTATCTAGTTGGGATGTTTCGGCTTTTTTCGATATTTTTAAAAACTTTGGAAATATAGGCAGGTAAATACATAAATTTATCATAAAAAACAATTATCCTAATAAAAAAAAGTTTGAGAAACTCTGGATTTTTTTAAATAAACGTATTTGAGATTTTGTAGTTGTCTATATTTATACCAATTTTCAGCGTTTTAGATTTTATGGATTTTGAGATATATGGAAAAATAAAGTAAAAATTCAAAGGTTGATAACCCCTGATAAAAACATAAATTCAACATTCTGATTATAAAAGTTTTGTAGGACTATAAATGTTTATTTATTCTGTTATAAAGGGGGGGGGACAGACACACACACCCTCAAACACACACACACATACACCCTCACACACACACACACACACACAAACACACACACACACACACCCTCACACACACACACACACACACACACACACACACACACAAACACACACACTCAAAGTCACACTAAATGAGTAAATCCATGTATGAAACATATATGCTGCGAAGCCTATAAATTGGTGTTTTTTGACTTCAAAGTTGGAAAAGCCGTGAAAAATATACGACGTTTTTTTTTTTATTTGGTAAAAACATAGAATTATAATTTATAATTTAGTGTTAAAAACAAGAATTTATAATTAACGAATTTTATGACTTTGGGAATATTACATTCGTATTAATACACCTCGAATCTAAATAATATTTAAAATATATATTTTTAGCATCGGAAATACGATTTCATTAAACGCAATAATCAATAAGTCGTGAACAAAATGTATGACATGCATTTGAAAAATACATCCACTATGAATTGTAATGTCACGACCCAAATGAACCGTTTTAGCGCGTCATTCAAAATACGTCTTTCATATTGCTATAAAAAGCTTTAGAAAGCAAATAAAAAATAAAAATTATACCATATTTTATAATAAAAATTATACCATATTTTCTATTATTTTAAGTACCATATTTATAGTAAAAGAAAAAAAAGTGAATGTCCCGTATTTGTCTAATAACTTGAATTGTTTAACGGGAATTGTGTTTTAATCTATTTCAATTGTATACGAAGTATATTTAAAAGTGTGAAAAGCGATCAATCGCCAATAATGATAACAGTAAAATTTCTACATCTTATTCGTCAGCCATTTTTTATCTTACATTCAAGTCTGTCTAGACGAAAAGACGCTGACCGCCGTGGCACAGTTGGAAAAGTTGTAGCTTAACATCTCGAACTTTTAGCCGAGAAGTGGGGGCTATTTGCACGTAAAATAACGAAGCAAAAAGATACAAATTTGCCCCCTGTGCAGCCAGAAGCTCGTTCAAGTTGTTTCGCGAAAATTTTAAACCGTAGCTTCTTTTTTATTTTTCATGCAAATGTTGCATGAGAAATAAAAAAAAACGGTCTTATACACAGAAACACATACATTTTTACGACACACAATCATACAAACATTTATTTTTATATATAAAGATAATAAGCCTCGGAGAAATGGTTCATAGACTTCTTATTTCTTGTTGATGGTTAGATCTCTATGGTTAGATCACAGATAATATAGTTAGATTATCTGTCAAATGAGTTAAACTTATTTCTAAATAAATTTTATTTGTTCAATAACTTTTATTTTATAAAGTTAATCTCATTAAAATTTAGGTATGTTTAAAAAAACGTAATAATCTTTCTACCCTATGTTTCGTAGTTCATGGTTTTATAAATAACATAACCTATCTTGTTTGATTAATTATTAATTGAAAGCAACTTTCATTAAAGTTAAATATTTTGTAGGAATGGCATACTCGTGTAGAATATTATCAAAGATTCCTCAAGCAGTCACATATTTTGTTTCATCTTTTCATACAACGTCAGTTTGTAATGAAATTCGATTGTTGTCTCGATTGAGAGTGGTGGACAACTCAGAAATTGGAAAAAGAGCTATGGCAGAGGGAAAACCTCCCAAATGTATCCATGTATATAATAAAACCAGTAAGTAATTGATATACTGAAATTATTTTATTCACAGGCTACGTAGAAACCTACGCATCCTCACACTTCTAACAAACAACCCCAACATTCCAATATTTATCTACGAAATCATTTTCACTTTCTCTCAGAACACAAGTTGTCTCTTCGTTCAGATACTGATAGAACCCCATCCCATCATTCCCATCGCAATTTTGACATTTTCCGCTTTCAAAAGAAATCTGAAAATTATATCCATTGCCAATATCGCTTTATTGTACCCCCTTATCCAATCCTTGTCCCTATTATTTATATTTATATGTTGGTTATATACCATACACTCTAATCACTTTAACAAATGAATATGGTTGATTAAACCCACTATTGTGCACCATTATGTATTTTATTGTGTACATAAAGTTCGAAAATAAATAATGACAAAAAATAATGAAAACTATGGATGATAGCAGGTAAAACAAATAAAGATTGTATGAGGAATACCAAAATCAGAAAGATAAATAATTCTGAGGAAGGAGAATTCCCTTATACCACATTGTAATAAGCCTCTCGGGTTATTTTTTGACAAATCAATCTTCAAAAATTATTATAAAAATTGTTGTTAACATGTTTCTTTGGTGACTCCCATAATACGACCCTAAATTGTGTATCACTTGTATTTGTCCAGTCATTTACTGTGTGCTTTGAATAAAGTGGAATAAAATAAAATGTAATAAATACATACATAGCTAATAATTATATCGACGCTTGAAAGGAAAAATCGACTAAGCGACAGTTTTGGCGATATTGAGTTATATACATCATTGGATTCGCCAAAAAATCCCGCGTCGATTGGCCTTACTCTCATGTTTCTGTGACGACTTTTGATGTCGCTTAGATATATTTCATTTTGAGCATTTTTACTAGTTTTCGGCGACCAAGCGACTAACTTTCTTATCTTTTTAAAAAATAATGTATTTAGGTTTTTTTCCATAACAGTTTTTGTATTTAGTAAATTTTACATGATTTTGATAAATACTTTTTTGGCTTTTGTTCGTCTTATCCCGATCTCACGAAAAAAAATAATTTAGGTTAGTTAGTTTTACCCCTCAGAAAATTGTGTTTTTTTCTTATTTACGCATTTTTACCATTCCTTGAATATTTTATGTTTGGCGTTTAGATATTTTTATCAGTTTTCATATACTAAAAACATGTCTGTTAGTAATTTATTCCTGATTCTATAAAATATCAAATATGTTGCTTAGGATAATATGACCTGTTTTTTTTTGTTATATCATTGTCGCTTAGATATCTTTTGCGAGAATAAATTTTAATTATAATGGTAGTTGTGCCTCCCGTGCGTATTGTTAAGAGTGATGTTAAGTTAGATTCCACCGATACAGCAAAAATGGCAGAGAAAGCAGCTCATGAGATTGAGAAAAATGAAAGCTATGATCGCTTCTTCGCTCATAAAAATATTCATAAAAGTGATTCCAGCACACTATTTGTGAGTTTTGACCTGGAAAAGGTCTTGAATACTCCTCATGGCGAATATATTATTAGCGGTATACAACTTGTGTTTTTACGAGAATGGTACATGCAAAGTATTTTGTTTCTATTGGGATGAAAGAAATGGGAAAAGAGGAGCCAATGAAATCGCCAGTAATCTACAAAAATACATTAAGTCTGTAGATGAGAGAGGCGACATTAAAAACTTACTCCTTTACTGTGACTGCTGCCCAGGCCAAAATCGGAACCGGATAGTTTTAGCGATGATTACAAATATGTCAAAATCTTGAAACAATTCAAGTAAATTATTTACTGACTGGTCACACATACATGCCCGTTGATAGTGTCCATGCAGTAATAGAAGCAAACTTCAAGAAAACTATCATATATGCACCGTCGCAGTGGTACACTGTGTTTGCCACGGCAAGAAAGGACCCTTTTCCATATGAGGTTCAAAAAGCAAGTTATGAAGATTTTTATAAATGGGACTCTTTTGCTGATAAATATTTCAAGGGTAATTTGACTGGAAAAATTAGCAAAATTAGGATTGCTACATTCAAGAAAAATAAGCCTACAAAAATTTATGTAAAATATACAATGAACAAATCTGCAGAGTCCAGTGAAATCGAAGTTCAGTCGAAAACTAAACTACCTCTTATGCCATGCTATCGATCTCTTCTACCAATATCAAAACCAAAATATGACGATTTAATTAAACTTTGTAAGGACAAAATTATCCCCGCTCATTTCTTACATGAGTATACCACCATTCCAAATTCTTTAACATTAAAAGACACATTGCCTGAATCAGACGTCGAAGATGTGGAAACTGATAAGACTTAATTTATTTCAAGACTGACATTTTGCTATCAATAATATTTTTCTTCAGTGCATTCCAATTTTAAAAATAATTGAACTGTTTTGAATTAGTTTTAAGTGTTTAATTGGATAAGAATTTAAAAACATTTTTTTTCCTATACTTATATAAACTTGGGTACTAAGTCTAATGTCATGTTTAATGTGAATGTGTGATCTCAATTTATTACCAAAAATACGATTTACTATTTTTTTTAAGTTTATATGTAGGTACCTGACATTGAGTCGGTATTTTTATAATAATTTATCTGCCTATTTTCCTGTTATAATTCCGATACAAAAAGTATCTACCTATACATACTTTGTTCTATTATAAAGTATATGATATACGTTATGTTAATGATAAGTTTTATCCATTCACGAAAAAATATTTTTTAACTTATGTACAAATTCAAATTGCATTATTTTGTGAATTAGTCGTTTAAATACATGTTATAATTAATTCGTTTTAAATACATATTATATTAAACAAAAAAATACAAAGGTGTAAGAGATGGAGTGAATATCAGGGGTTGCCCTAGAAAAGGATGGCATGAATGATATCTTAAAAGACGGAAATGTAAGAAGCCTGAATAATCAACGACCATTTATTTGTAAATTGTGTTTGTATGTATGGTATGTTATTTACAGGGCTTATAACTAAATACATACATAGCGGTATAATGAGTAGGTACTAGATATAATACTTCGTTACCAATATTTACAATTACAATTATTTTTATTTTGGATATAATGTCTTTATAGCGAGTACCTATATATAATAAATAATACACAGGTATTTTTTCCTTTATTATAGTTTATGTCGATTTTTTATTTAAAAATAAACAATTTTTTGGTTATAAAACAGGTGTTTTTTTTTATTTTTGTCCGATTTAAGATTCTTTGGAAATTTGTTATTTATCTTTTATAAACAAAATATAAAAATATTTTGGTCGAAACATACCTACAACTTGTATATTGGTTAAAAATTCCCAGTTGGATACAGTTTATTCTAGAAGCATAAGCAACATAACCCTGAACATAAGAACACGCTATTGTTGTTTAGTCATTTTTTCCGCACTTTCATTCTAAAAAAATATCTATATAAGACTTTATTCCTATTTAATATAAAGTATTTCATGTTGGTTGGTAATTTTTTCCGCACTTTAATTCTGAAAAAATATCTATATAAGACTTTATTCCTATTTAATATAAAGTATTTCATGTTGGTTGGTAATTTTTTCCGCACTTTAATTCTGAAAAAATATCTATATAAGACTTTATTCCTATTTAATATAAAGTATTTCTTGTTGGTTGGTAATTTTTTCCTGTTTGGAATTTTAATGAAAAAATTACTAAGCGACATAAAATTATTAATAATCCAACTAATCGGAAATCTATCAATAGCAAATGATAAAGGGTCTAAACAGTTTTTAAATTTCGTTGGAATTATGCGAATACAATAAATAGGTGATTTACAATGATTTTTTTTTCAAAATTACTAACTTTAAATGGCTCTCCTGTAAAATTGCCTACATGTCGCTTAGTCGATTTTTCCTTTCAAGCGTCGATATATATATCAATATTTTGGCCTTTATGATAGCTACACACGGCCTCCTTTTACACAAGATTTGTCAGCTTTAAGAGGGAGGCGATGTTGTATAAGATTACGTTTTGTATATATTATATTGTTTTAATATATGTATTTTTTTTGTATTATAATAAATAAATATGCAATCATAAAATATTTGATCCTCTCGGAATAAATACATCTTCTTTGAGAGGCTAGATGTAGACCCGTGGTAGATCACCCAAAAGATGGAAAGACGTCTGGGAATCCATTTCAGAACAGACAGTATAGGGTCTATCACAAGAAAGAAGACAAATTAAAACGTGGCCTCCTAGGTTCTGTTGATTTAATTATATCATTAGTATTTTGTTTTTTGCAGGGGTCGGTCGTATAGGAGACAAAGTTCTAGTTGCGATCAAAGGACAAAAAAAACACGGGATTCTTGTTGGTTTAAAACAGATACAAAATTGCAAAGTTCCCAAATTCGACAGCAATAATGTTGTATTGATTGACGAAAATGGCTCGCCTTTAGGAACTAGGATTCACGTTCCTATTCCGTCTATTCTGAGGACTATCTTGAAAGAAAAATCACATGCCAAGGGAGCAGATTATACCAAAGTTCTGAGCATTGCCAGTAGAATTATATAATTACAGTACATATTATGTTTGTTAGTCGTGTTTAATATTTAAAATAAATTTTTAAAAAATCCCCATTCCATAGTATTATTTGGTAAATTCCTCTACTTCTAAATAACCATAGTGGTGAACTGAGTAATGCCACACAACCTATGTTTTAAGATAATGACTAACAAACATTCGAGGTATAACTAATAACTAATACATTCCGTTTTGTTTATAACTACCTTGATTCAACACCGACACAATTCTGAATATCATGCCACGAGCAATTCTATATTGATTCTAAAAATTACAATTGATATATAATAGAGACCTGGGGGGCAAGTCTGGTCAACAGGCAGAATCAAAACCATTCAGTGGAGTTCTATAACATCTTAAGATATAATAGAACTCCATAAGATAATTATATCCATGATATGGGTAAACATGGAAGGTTTTGATTCCGCCGGTTGACCAGACTTGCTCCCCAAAATTATTGACGTTATTTTTTTTTGAAAAAGAAGTGTTAAATGTGAAAATTATGTTATTTGTATTTTCAGAAAAGTGGTTTTATTTTTAAGAAATTGGTATTATTTTTAAGAGAGATGAACACATGATTTAGATTTGCAAGTTCTTCTTTCACTGTAAATGATAATATTTATTATTAGGAGTGGTTCTTTTGTAGTCCCTGCACTGAGACTATTATATCCTCGAATATTGAGTACACTTTATACACACTTACATACAGACACAGCAGACAAAATGTGGCAGTTCATCCACAGAGGAGCACCAATCGGATTGCCGACACAACTGTCATTTGGATTTGTGGATAATTTTCCATAGAAAAAGCATTTATAATATTTTTTTCGCCTTGGTAATCCCATAATTTAATATAATCTTAAATGTCTTTCATTTGACTTTTTTTCTCAACTATCAAAAAATGTATATGAAAAATAATTCAACTTCTTTCATATTTATTCATAAATCTCTTCACCACTCTGCAGTTTAAACTTTTCTAAACAGTACATTGTTAGTTTTTACCTAAATTGAAACTTAACTCAGTTTACCACTGCGACAACAATATACTGTCACCATTTTGAACAATACTTTATTTGAGATAAGATTATCATTGGTTTTCGCCACTTATATATTATTTGTTAAAGTCCATTCATCTACTTATATATTATGTTACTAAATTTTTTGAAAGGATTAGCATTTTTGTAAATTATTCATTCACTTTTGAATTGTTACAAGTGTTTTTTTGAGCCTCCAATGTACTTACGTCCGACACAATTGCACCATTTGTAGATCTATTGTAGATCCTGCCGTAAAGATCATAATGGATATTTTCTTAATTACTCATGACTTTTTGGCATTTTTAAGTTGTAATAATTTCTTGCCCAGTAATGAAGAAGCTTTTTAACTCTAAAATTAATAATTATTTGATTGGTAAAATCCTATTGTTAGTTGAAAAAAATGTGATAAATAAAAATGCTTGATTATAATTATGAAGTCATTTATTAAGATTTTTTACATGCAAAAATGGAAAATTGTACAGTAGAAGATAAAATTTAATGAAATAAAGAATGTTTTTTTCTCATTAAAATTGTTTTTTAAATATACAAGGGAAATTTACTAATGCGCAGATGCACTTTCCTGAAAGAATATAATATTTTAAATAATTTGTAGCTAAAAACATTTCAGAAAATGCATCTTTCGCAGAAAAGCTGGATGATATTGACACAATGCAAAGTGACACAGCAATCATGTACATACTTTCTCCCTCCCCTCCCCACCCCTCCTCATATCATACTGTCCATTCTGATATTCCGACAATTTAGTAATATTGCAAACTAACAAAACTGAAGCGTACGGTTGTCAACTGTTGATTGTGTCACATCATTAAAGAATTGGCCATTAATAAATTTTCAGTGTTTCCATTTAGAAAAATTACCAAGGGCCAATTAAACAAGAATAGAATAATTTTCCATTATAATTTATTTTTTTAAAATTCATTCTCACCCCCAAACTACAACCATTTATGGAAAAATTGGCTTCGCACACATTATTATTACATTCCCAAAACATAACAATAACAGTATACTTGAAATATTCCCTTCTATTGCAATGAAATAATTGTACAAGCCAAATGACATTATAATGAAAACAGCTGATTTAAACATATGGTGACAGTCTTTCATTAAAGTGTTTAATATATGCTTCTAGTTAACAATATAGAAATTACAATTATATAAATGTAACGACAAAATGTACAGACAGAAATCTCTAAATAACCTACTGTTAAATGATTGAGGTCAGATACATCCACGCCTGTTTTCCTTTCAGACTTGAACATAAAAATCATAGAAAATATATAATGTTCTCTCTCTCATCTAACTTGTCTATATTATTAACTATAAGGGCCGGGGGAGCTCTGTCTAGTCGATTATACCTCGATTATCATCAATTCCTTCGTAACCAAGTGCACTAGGCATTGTGTACGGTCACTTTTTGTCAGCCGACAGAACCCCAAAAAAGAAGCATGTACGAGCCATTTAAACAATAAACAAAACTGACCTGTGTTGTTAATGGAGGAGCTGAGAGTAAAATAAAGTTATCGTGACACTAAACTTAAACATGTAAATAAAAAATGTATTTTACTATGACGAGATAGGTGTAGTTTGATAGATTGAAATACAAGAAGGTAAAAGTTTTATCGAGAATTAGATAACCGACATTTACTGCGCAGCATCACCTATTTATATAACATTTAAATTCACTGGATTTAATTATAATTATTATAATATGTATTGTATATAAAAAATTCAAGATTCAAAAGTTAATGTATCCATCTATATTTCATACGGCACATTTCATTTTTGATTTGAAAGAAATTACACAATTATTCTAAAATGAAATATACTCCATTACGACGCTGCAGTCAAAATTTCAATTTTGAAAAAAAAAACAAAAGTGAGTTACAATTTAAATATTATTTTAATTATAATATAATAATATATATTTATGTATATCTCAAACTTTCAAATTATCCATATCTCAATTATATTTACCTATTATATATATTATATAAATTCAATTATTTTTTTTTTCAAATAATTAAGGGATGCTTTTCAGAGCTGAAATTATTTATGCCTAGAGTATTATTAGAAATACACAGTTTAAAAAAAAAATCATTTACAAACGGTGCAATAAATATAAAGTATTGAATATTAATAATAAATATACGTTGGACATTCATTTTTGTTTAAATATTTAAAAGTGTTATTCCTCTGTTCATTAATTTTCTGTGCAACTCTATCTATCTATAACTAAAAACATTCTTTTATTATTTGTATGAATCTTTTCCCTTTTATTTAATACCATCCAAGTTATTTTAATAAAGAGAAGGCTTCATATCATTAAACCTTACGACTAATAAGAGAATATTCACTTTCTCAATAAATTATCATATTATTTTTCTTTCAAAAGTATATTGTTATATAATAATAATAATAAATTGTATGTTATAAAGTTCACTCGAGAATTTAAAATAAAAAATACTTGTTTAGTTATTCGTTACATGAGAATCTGAAAGGCAAACTTAAATATTATAAACTTGGCATTAGATTAAAATTTTTAAGAAAAATATTCACAACTTTTTATAATGTAGATAGTTAAAAAGCTTAAAAAATATATATATAGCCGACGTTAAACACATTGCAAACAAGCAAAATGTACGAGATTGTCATAGTATAATTGCAATTGAATACAGGAGTGATTAGAGAACCATCGGCATTAACATAAAATTATATAAATATATTGTTAATTGAAGTAAATAATTATTTGATAAATAAGATTGATTACATTATTCACTTTTATAACTGCTAACTGCATAATTATAACTAATAAGAATTGCAATATATAATACAAATTATATTTGTACTGAACGGTTAGTTAAATGTAACTTTGACTCTAATAATTTATTTGATGGCACATAAGAAACTTGATAAATTATTCGAGTTTAAGAAACGATAGGGACAATAAGATTTAACTTCCGCGGAGAAGTTTAATATTATAAAACTTCAAGTAAATATTAAACATACACCGAATGGACTACTTCTCTGATAATAAACTTACCGAGACCTTAAAGCTGACTTAAGATAAGTTTACGCACCTCTGTAAATTTGAAATATAAGGTGCCATTTACACATATTTACAATAGTAACGTTAAAATATTACTCTTAGAGGTGTCGGCCCTTCTTTAAAGCAGATATCATGGCAAATATAACTGGGCAATTTGTGAATAATGCGAGATTTATTATATACTATATTATTTATAATAATGTTAGATTAAAATAGATAATAATTAATGTGACAACAAGGGCCTAAAAGTATTAAATTTGTTATATTCAAGCGAATCAGGTTTGACTTTTATTTATTTAGAGTCAACCCGATGCAATTATCTAAATCTTGAGGACAACATGAAACATATCCAACATCATTTTATTATATTTACAATTTCCATTCAAAATGGACGCTGAGAGCTTCAATTGCGTATATTAATAAACAATAATATTGCCATTTAAATGACTGAAAAAAATACATTTTCAATTATAATTATATAAAGTACTTTGGATGTACACACTTAATTAACAATGTAAAATAAAATGATTTAAATAAATATTCACCTTAAAAATCAAAATGATTTCAAAAACAAATAAAAAACACAACAAAATAAACATCTCGTAATTTGCAGACTGTAATCATTTACAGGTAAAAAATGTTATATTTTGTAGATATATTAAATTAATATGAATATCTATTTTGAAAAATATACAACACTTAATTGAAAAATCAATATTTGTCAAAATTCGAGTTATAAATTAGGAAAACTTCAAGTGGGTGTACGGATAATGGCGATGTGTTAAAAATTCAATGTTTGACATAGCACCCATTAGTTAATAGAATAGATAAATATGTAAAAATCTATCTTTAGAGTTTGTATAGATAACAACAGATGGATTTTATACAAATATAGATCATTAATTCATAAAATAAAATGTTGACATGTTTCTATCAATTTCTTATAGTTGAATATTTCAGATGGCAATTTATTAATCTCAGGTGTGATATAAAATAAGTCACAAAAGACTTTTGATTCAGCCAAAGAAACCAATATTGGACATTTTTTAAGATGGCAGTCTGCAAATAACAAGAAGTTAACCAATAAACATAACACAATATTATAATAAATGAAACAAACACATCATAAATAAGAGGGACTCCGTAAATACGCAATATTGAGATTAAATTTTATAAACCTTAATTATTATACGACGACCTTACAAGGTCAAAAATTACATTATTTTAATTTTAAATGTTGCAATGAGGAACAGATTAATAAAATATTTTTATAGGGTGCCAAATGAATGAATGAAAACCCTATATAAGTTTTGTGCATAGCATCCAAAAATATATTATCGAGTAGCCACAACTTACATACCTTAAATTTATATCATTATGATTTTAATACGTAATATATATTTGAAGCATACACTAAAATCCTTTCAAACCAATGAGACTAAGCGATTATTCAAAAATTGGTATAACAGGATCTTGTATTAGCTGTTGAGACTAGCTACTGTCTTTATTTAAGTACCATATCAATCATCAGTTTTATATTCCGACATTCTTATTATAATATAAAGATCATATTACAGTTTTAAAACAAATTATTATAAAACGACATAGATCAATAAAATATACACCAGACACATATACAAAAGAAGCAATCTCGATACCGGATCGAGATAATTGATATATTATTATGTCGTAACAATTCTAAAACCATACATAATTATTTTTTTACCAAACATTTAACAAAAGACTAACAACGGCCTAAAAACTGTTCAACGACAAAACAATCACAAAAAAAAGAAATCGATGATAGAAGTGAAAGTACAATGTTACGGTGAAAAGGACAAACACAAACAATTTGACTAAAATGTACAAGTTGTTGTTGTTATGTATATTATAAATATATTATTAAAAAAGATAAAACAATAATATTTTTAATAAACATCACATTTCACGCAACAGATCTTTCTTTCTCCTAAACATTGGTGGAAGTTAACTTGCTAATAACAATATTATTCTCACATATCACATTTCGCATTTCTGATATGTTTTTAGTAGCTTATTTGAAACACACTCGAGAGAGAACATTAATGTACACACACATAAGATATTATACAAATATGTACATACATATCGTACAAACAGAAAAGCTATGGCGGCGCAGCGCAGCTGGGAGATAGATCTACATCGCTACCTATACAAAATGTTAAAGATTCTTATTGTGCCAAATGAACTAGTTTATACAACTTCAAAACAAATATCTTCGTAGACATATTTTATACAATCAATGATAAAGAAGATAAAAAAGAAAAAAAAAATTAGTTGTCGTGTAATTTGAATATTAAAGAGATAATCGAGCAAGTTAACTCCACCAGCTGTTTGAAAGGAGTAATGGCACCACCTTCGATCCTAAGGACCTCTGCCGCATTACAAATAAGAGTAAAGTGAAAGCTAAGAATATGATAACATTCATATATATGTATATAAGAGTTTATGATAACATTACAATATTCACAAATTAACAACTTACAGGAGAATGGCAATCATAAATAGGAAATATTCCCGTTTCTTCTTTTTATTATCTCTTTGGAACAAGAATAAGATTTGAAATTGAAATATTTAATAAAGTATTCAACAGTAGAAATGTTTATTTACCCAAATATTATTATAGGATGGCCTCTGTCTGATGACAAAACATCTCAACATCGACAACAACGATATAATTATAATATTTATTGTGGTTCTCCGAAAGTAAAAACCTAAAGTAGACACTTACGAGAGAATAACACCCAAAGTTTAAAAAGGCATTTAAGTTATTGGTCGATCAACAGCGAAGCTAGCGATAGAAATACTCTCGGTTGATGAGCGGACACAGAGGGGACATAACAATATTAAGATACATATGTATGGAGAGGACTAGATTTACAAACAAATGTTACACTGTTGTTGGTAAAATGATAACTACATCTAAGATATCCATAGCGACATTCTTAACCGACTCGTTGGCCGGTCAAACATCGTAAGGCAAATCGCCATATATCTCCGAGTCCTAGCAACAAAGGCAGACAAGCCTTGTACACAGTATCCGAGTATTTGCACTCGCTGCCATTCAACATTGACAATTAATATATATATGTACAGATGATGGAAACAAGAAAGAAACCTTTTCATATAATAATTATGTAGGATTGAATATATTCGTAGTAGAGTATCTATTATATTAAAAGCTAGAATGTGTTATATGTAACATCTATTTTAAATTTGTTTTATTTTTTGCGTAAATGAATTTCATGTGTCGTATTATATTAGCTACAGTAGAAAAAGTATTGCTTTATTTGCAATTATTTGTAATGTGCAGATTTTCGTAATCTAAATATCTTAGAATATATTTTTTGTTTATTTTTTCTTTATATAATAGGTACTATTCAATTAAAGTCATATATGTTGATTTATAAATTTGCTTGATTTATAAGGTATGGCACAACGGATGATGCCATAAATAATAGTGGTGACGTGAGGATGGAAAGAAGTAAGCAAAAATATTCCAATCGGTACATTGGCTATGCGGGATAAATAGCTAACTGTATGACAAGTGCACATACCTGTATTGTTAATTACTTTACTATTATATACTCACGAGTATTTACATTATTATATTATTTATATATATCTCAATATTTATATGCAATGGGACTTTTATCCTTTATATGAACGGAGCTCGACGCATACAGCAAAATATATAAACTTAAACAACAATATTATATGCCTTCGATATAAAATCTAGATAAAACAAAACTAACCTAATATAGTATGTCTGGGATCACACAAAAGATTTTTATTAAGTCGAGTATTGTGATGTCTTAATGATAAAACCTAAGACGAGACGATAACAGAGAGAAGAATGGCAATTCAACATTCCCTTCGCCATTTACCCCACACTGCCAATGACTAGATAACAATTTTATATATACTTAATAGTTAGAGATAAAAAATATACAAAAAAAAAAAAACAATTGACCAAGGGTGGTAGAATTAAACGTCCACTACCATTTTCTTGTGGATATCCGTGTTACCGACGACAGAACAGAATTCATCAAATGATATTTTACCATCTTCATCCTTGTCTGCAAATAAAATTGTCTTATCTACGATCTGCTGCAACTGCGTGTCTTTCAGATTGTTGCCCACCATCATCTTAAGTACCTGAAAACAACATTTTTTTAATAATCATCTATTTTGTCGATGGACAATTCTTGGTGAAACTACTTTTATATGTTACATTTCACTTTCAAATTGTTATTCACCATCATCTAAAGTACCTGAAAACAACATTAATTCATCGAATATTTTTATTATTGCATATGCGCAAACATTGGATTTTTTTCCCTGTCGGGAGTCAAAGATATTTTTTAACAGATTTTTAATTATCTCAATAGAGACGAAGTTGGAATATTTATTGTAGGAGAACTGGGAAATCAAGGCACCTACAGGGCTTACGACCTGTCATCGGCTGGTTTACGTGATCACAATAAATATTCCAACTTCCTCTCTATTGAGATAATTAAAAATCTGTTAAAAAATATCTTTGACTCCCGACAGGGAAAAAAATCCAATGTTTGCGCATATGCAATAATAAAAATATTCGATTACTTTCACATTGGTACAAGTAGGTAAATAAGACAAAAATGACCTTATAAGTCTGGCGCAATTCAGGGGTGACTTCTATGCGAAAAATGCATTGTCACCTCAGATATAAGAATTGTAGCTTTCATTATTTACAAAAAAAACCAATTCTCTCAATAGATGGCGTTCCAACAAAATAAATAAAAATAATAAGATTGTTGTTCATAATTTCACCCATAGATGGCTGTAGTAAAAATTCCTTATTTTCAAGAGAAAAGAATTTCAGTATTACAATATATAGAACTTTCAAAATTGAATTGATAGGGATCTCATTAAAAGGCATAATTGGTGAACGTTGCGCAAGCGCATAAAGTGATCACGTAAACCAGCCGATGACAGGTCGTAAGCCCTGTAGGTGCCTTAATTTCCCAGTTCTCCTACAATAAATATTCCAACTTCGTCTCTATTGAGATAATTAAAAATCTGTTAAAAAACATTAATTCAATTTATCTAGTTTGCCTATAGACAATTCTTGGTGAAACAATTTTTATACACTACATGTCACTTTCAAATTGTTATTCACCATCTTCTAAAGTACTTTAAAACAACTAGGATTATGAAATGTCCACTGATTTATGAGATAATGATAAACATTCATCTCTGATATTAACTCCATTTACAATGTCACCAACATAAAGATATTTAGTTAAATTTCAAACTTTGATTGAATACAAAATTTACTATTCATTTTGAATCTACAGTGTGAGTTCTTTTAATTTGACATTATCACCAAAGCCTTGCTGATTTTACTCTTTATTCATTGTTGTGTGGAACAAACAACAGCTATAACTCTTATCTTTTATGGCTTTTCTGATAATAATAGGAGTATGGTATGTGACCAATGTTTATTATTTAAGGAGAGCCGCCACTTTAATGTTATATGTACAAAAGAAGTCAGGTTAACATAATAAGTACATATTGATACAATGGTAATGCTGAGAATTATGAAATACAAATATAAAATTTCACACAAACCTCTACTGAAATTTGAAAACTCACTAAAAATAAAATTAACACTAATTGTTAATAAATAGAAAATGCAAAGTTTAGATAGAAAATTAACTAACAAGTTTTTATTTATTTTGAAATTATATTAATTGAATATGACAGTTGGAATGAATTGTATCCTATTGAATATATATTGAATTGGAAATATGTAATGCTTTCATTTCAAAGGGAAATTGTACTGTAGACTTTGTATATATCCAAATGGATTATAAACGTCCCAAAAGACAAATGACTGTACAACACATACTATAGAAACAAGATCTATAAGATTATGTAATGAAAGTATAGGGATATTATTTGTGTCACCAAACTGTTACTTGCAACTATTTCCTTTGTCAAGTTAAATCAGGTGAATTTATAAATTTGAATGCTATGAGGCACCGGCTTAGAATGGTGCTTCCATTCTTTTCTATTGCTATCATTTTAGGGTGTCCCGTAAGACCCGGGTAATCAAAAATGCATCTTAGATAGTTCAGAAATGAGGAAACGAGAAACAAGTGCCGTGCTTCCTTTTACAATGTAATTCACACCCGTACACCTGTCGCTGGTTACCTCAAATTGTGTGATATGCTGTGCAAATTTACAAATTATTATAATTCAACAATAAATGTATAATTATTTACTTGGAATAGTTCGCCGTTGGAGATGTAACCGTCGTTGTCCATGTCGTAGATCCGAAAGGCGAACCTCAACTTGGAAAGTTTGTCCCCCTTGACGCTGAACTGCGAGACTCCCTGTATGAACTCCTTGAAGTCCACCTCCCCGTTTCCGTCTGCGTCGAATATGTCGATGACGCGCTGCACCAGGGGATTCTGCTGAAGCTCCGGGAGGGACATGAATTCGTCGATTGACAGCGCACCCGAGTTGTCCAAGTCCAGTTTCCTGAATCTCTTACCGAGGCGACGGATCTCATCCGCGTCGACTGACAACACACACAAATACAAACGTTAGTTTATACACAATAAAAAAAACAAATTTATACTTCAAAAACATCAATCACATTCTACAAATAGTCCTGGGCAGATTAATATGAAACTGATTTCTTAATGTACTTCTACAGAATTTCAATATATTATGTGGAGTAATAATAGTAGCAAGAATTTTATATACATAATTTTGTCTTGATAGATTTATACATCAATACGGTCTTACTCAGTATTTGAAACTTAATTATTTTTGTACTGTCGCTGAAACTGGCTAAGCGTCGGACTATAGTCATGTCACAAATAATAAGTTTAGATCGAAAGGAAATAAAGTATTAAAAATTGTTTTAAATCTTGATAAATCCAAAATAAAGAATTTTTAAATCAAATTCTGTTTCTTGAATCATTATATTTTTCTACACTGGATCATTAAAATAATAAGTACAAAATGTATAAATTATTGATAATGCTTTTATGGGTTTTTAATTCCTCGTTGCTATTTCCTTATTAGCAAAATAATTATCAACCAAGTATAAATAAATTATTAAAGATTTTTTTATATATATTGTAAGATCACACTACTTATTAGATTAAATCTTTTGATTACACTTATACTTTGTTAAATTTTCAGTTACAAAATGAATGTGCCCAGAACTATACTACAGAAAATTTGCAAGCCTAGTTGAAATTTTCTTCAACTAAATATTATTCAGTCAATATACGAGTGACCTAAGTAACAAGTTCATATACATACATCCGTACTTATCCTTAACTACACAAAAACATGCTATATAACATCAAATAACCCTATGCAGCACTATTATTTTACAACCAATGTATGTTGAATATTAATTATTCCGTGTGACATTTCACATAATTACATTTTCTTGTAACATTTTGTCTCCTAATTAATTGCAACAATGTAATTTCAAATAACATTTTCATTTAATAGCTTTTTATACGTATTTTACTTGTGATATTTTTGTTGTTATCATTTTCTTTTCAATCACAAAAAAAAATTAAATGTTTCACGACAAATATTTATGGAACAGGTAAGAACAATTTTAGTGAATTGTTTTCTCAATAAAAACTTGCAAATAATTGGTTTTTTTGCAATAATTGGGAAAAAATAAATTATTTAAATAAATTCTTGTTAAGAACGATTGTATGTAAATTTCCAAAATTTGCACTTAGAACTATGTATCCATCTATCGGCAGTTATAAATTATTTATTATATCTTTTCTCTCCTATAAAGTTGCAATTTCACACATAGAACACAGTAAAAGAGATTTTATTTACTATTAAACTAATACTAAACAATAGAAAAATCAGTTGTATATATTCGCATATGAAATTCGGGCAGATTGGTGTAGGTACTCCAAAGGTGTTAAAAACACATCTTTTATTTGATTTTGAAACTACCACCCTCGTATAATTTATTCCGGAATCTTCCCAACTAATAATTCTTGGCTCAAATTTAATGTGTTTTAATGAAAAGTCATAATTGTTTTTATAAAGTTTGATTTTGTAAATATTTGTTGAAAAATCAGAGCTGAGATCAAATATGTTACGCTGATAAAATATGTGTATGCGTGTATACAGAGATAACAGAAAAATACAAGAAGGGAATATATATGTAAGACTTTTCAGATAAAACAGTCAACATATTATTATGACTATGAATTTTATAGTTTTTTTTATGAAAAATGTGTATGCAAAAATTGCACGAGGGTTAACATGAGCTATGATGATAAGTTTTTGAAGAAATAATATTTATTAATGAAATTTTTTAATTATTTTTATATTTAAGTTGCTGTAAATAACGGTTTCAAACCCCGGATCCTTAACTGAGATATCAAACGTGTTGATTTATTTTCATCAAGATATTAGTCATACATACATCCAATCTCGTACAAAAGAGATCAACAGCCTGGCATTTCTTTTGAAAAGATTATAAATATTTGCAACTCGGTTAGGGGTCTGATTACTATACATAATTAGCTTTACTTACTATTTGCGACTTGCCTATTTACAAAGTCTTACCTAGTTAACGCTAAGTTTTTATTATGGCTGAAACTGGCTAAGCGTCGGATTGTAATCAAGTTACCAATAGTGAGACCTAATGTGTATAACTTGAATTATACTATAAATTTTTATAAAATTCAACCTTGGTGAAAAAAAATTGTGCCAAAATATATAGTGTTATAAGTTAGTGACCTAGAAAACACAACACTGTGTAGCATAAATTTAATCCTAGCAAAATACATCTTGTGCAAAATGAACTAGCATAAATACATCACTATTTCAACAACTAGTTATATATTTATTATAATCAATATTTAATATAATTATTGCATTTCTAATAACACAATCTACATACATTGCATAAGGGTGGGTGAACAATAAATACATGGACAGAGAACACACTAAACTATAAATCTAATATTTTATTTTTCAAAATAATAAGAAAGATTTTTTAACACAATTAGAGTAAAATCGTAGTTATAATCTTATGTATAGTTAGCGGCAAACTTCTTGAGTATGACACGTGGGGTGAGCAGAGTATAAATTTGTTTTATTGTTTGGTTGCTATATGTGCAAACTACTCCACTCCATAACGAAAATGCTTAAGTTATTTACCGGACACTATAATGAGTTTGTAATAAGAACCTTAGAGTTTTCTATGGTTAAACAATCATCACTGGAAGGGACCGAGCAGAAGACCAGGTAGATCATTGACCACAATAACTAGAGATCTTAAGGAGGCAAGGTTTCGTTCGAAGGACTTAGAGGATGAGATGAGGATTAGGAGAGCAGATCCCAAATAAATGGGACAAAGGCTATGGGCGAAGAATATTCCACAGTAAATATTGAATTAAAAAACAAAAAAATTATGCTCCATTTACAAAGATAAAGCATATTCATGAAACGACATCAATATCTATGTATGTATATTTATTAATTTTAATTTTCCTTGTTCCTTGAAAACAGTAAATATTGGCTAATTTTACACCCACATAATATAATAATGGAATGTGAATAAGATATATTAATTTTCTTTATTGGCCACTCTATCGAATAGCAAAGATCACGAGATCCGCTCGGAAAGACCAGTTCGTCGTTTCAAATCAAATTTTTATCTAAATTCAGTCTTTTTGGCTCTCAGACTCTTTTGGACCGGAGCCAAGTGAATAAAATAATATGTTAATTTTTATTTTTCTCAGACGTATTAATCATAGTGGGATTTTCACAATTTCGACACATTCTTTTATAATTTGTGTTTCTTTTGATCATAAAGGATGATGATATTCATCATGAGAAACTACTTTATAATTACCGATGTATTTTTTATTTAAAAAAAAACACTTTTTTGTTGATTGGTATTCAGTATTATGTTACGAGTTGAATTGTGAATTCGAATTATGTTTGGAAAAGATGGTGATTACTGTTGAAGATAGAAACGAGTGACAAATTAAAAAAAATATACCTATTGTGAACAAATTAGGAAAAAGATCCTTTGTTAACGCAGATTTGTATTTGATCCAGAATTGAAAAATTTGGGACATTCAAAGTTAAAAAATACTAGATATTTAGGAACAATCAAACTTAGCGAGTGAAAATAATAAAGATTTTTGTTAAATTTTTTCGTGAGTATCCTCACCTAAAATGACGCTGTACTAACTTTTATTGATGGACTTTTCATTTTATGAATTGTAACAAGTAAGTACATATATACATCCTCATAGATTTACATCCTAAATTAAGCATATGCTTATGCTATAGGGGTTCGAAATCAGGATTCAAACTCGCAACCACTGGATTACTAGCCCAGCGTGCTAACCGCTCTGCCACCAACCATCTATCCATCATTTACTTAAGATATCCAATCATTCATACGGCATATCCCACAACGTGGGGTAACCAGCGAAAGGTGCGCGGGTGTGCATTACCTTATAAAAATGGAGCACAACACATGCGTGTATACCCACACACCAGTCTCGTCTCACCTATAAAGGCACAATATTTATAATTAGTCGTGAACCTCATTGCTGAACTATGTTAGATGTTATTGTTGCCTGTTGTATTTTAGATTAACCAACTCTTTACGGGACGCTCGAAAACAATAATAGAAAAGATTGGAAACACTATTCTTAGCCGGTACTTCACAGATATTTATCTTCTTGTATAAATAATTTGTACCCTGGCAGGTTTATTGTTAAACGGCAATTTTTTCCAACCGACCAAGTTGATGATGATGATGATAATATACAATACAATATGTACTATGGCAAAAAGGTAACAGAAGATAACAAGAGAAAAGGAAAATTAACATAAGAACAATTCAAAGTAAAAGGAAAACAAAAGGATAAGGTGAGGAAGAGTTGAGGAAGAGGAAATCAAGTATTATCAGATAGATATTTTTGCTGCAGCCTTTATTTTTTAATATGTTTAATACATAGACAAAGTATATTATTTGAACAAGACTAATATAAATATACAAAACTGACACACAGAGTGACGACGACACAAATTACAGGGGTGTGCATTCAATTGTATGTGGATATTTTACCATTCCAAATCCACTCAACGGTAATTTTTTTGGGGTCAATTCATTCAAAGGGTGAAGCTAAATATGTCATATTCATACATATGTTACACCGCAACTGGATTGTTATTTACTATATCACATTGTGTTTTCTGCAGGGTAGGCTAGAATATGAGAACACCACATTTTTCTATCCTGCCAGACATACATTACCCCTTTTAAGTTCATATTCTATCTTAATATGTGGCCAATTATTTTTCAAATTCATTCTTTCAAGACATCACATTAAGGATATGGAATAATTTTGGTTCAGTTATAAATCCTCAGTATCCTAATCTCGTCATTTTCAAATTTGAATATCCCAATATCTCCAGCTAAGGAATAATAATAATAAACACTTCTTTGCACCCTGCGCAAGTTGCGAGTTTATTGCCATATGGCAATTTCTTCCAACTACCCCGTATTTCCAGCCCTGAGAAACAATATTAGTGTGAGAAATTAATTTAAATAATTTCTCCCCTGCCGGGGATCGAACCCAGGACGCCCGCACAGAAACCAAACGGCTTACCAACTGTGCCACGGTGGTCGGCAGTCGGAGGAATCAATTACCCGATTTTATCAGAGATCCTAGCTCAATGGTTTTCAAAAATACATAGCTATTAATTCCTCTTTACATTCTTTTTAATATAATTATAGTTAAATCATATTTTATCAGAGATCCTAGCTCAATGGTTTTCAAAAATACATAGCTATTAATTCCTCTTTACATTCTTTTTAATATAATTATAGTTGAATCATATTTTATCAGAGATCCTAGCTCAATGGTTTTCAAAAATACATAGCTATTAATTCCTCTTTACATTCTTTTTAATATAATTATAGTTAAATCATATTTTATCAGAGATCCTAGCTCAATGGTTTTCAAAAATACATAGCTATTAATTCCTCTTTACATTCTTTTTAATATAATTATAGTTAAATCATATTTTACACCATTTTTTTTGCTTTATTTGGCAATTCACCATATTTAGGAGCTATATGCCTTGAATTAAAATATAAATTAAAAAAGGAAAGTTAGGAGAAGTTTTAGGAGAATATTAATAAATTCAAAATTAAGTTACAGTTCAATGTTGTGTGTTTTAAGAAATTTAAACAATAAGACATGTTTTTTTTAATTATTAAGAGATAACAGGTGGTATCAAGGACTGATACAAACCACTGATATTAGACCGGTTATTACAATTAAAAAAACATGGTCTAGAGTCTCCTCCTCTAATAGTGACAATCCTCGCCACAATACAGTGACCAATTCTCATTCTCCTCAAACAGGAAATGTCTCTTCTGGAAAATCCTCTTCCCTAAAACCAAGATTTTGAGGTGATCGTGGGCTGGATTCTCATTGTTCTTTTCTTTTATTAATTGAGATAGTTTGGCCACATGGGGAGAATGAATGAGGAACGCCTGATGAAGAAAATATACATTGCGGACAGGAATGGAATGAGAGGTCGGGGCCGCCCAAGGGATGGCACGTCCATGTGAACGGTATTTTGAAAGGATGGAAATGTTAGAAGCATGAACAACAGGCGAACATGTATAAGACGATGTATGAATGTCGACGAGGCGATGAATGTGTGTCAAGATAGAAAGTGGAGTTTGGTTGTCTCTGCCTACCCCGTGAGGGACATGGCGCAATGGTTTGTATGTAATACTTTATTTATCAATGTTTATATTTGTGAATAATACTTTTTGAATATACCTTGTTACCGCTATACCTACTTAATGTAATTACTAGAGTGATTGACTGAAAGGTATTGCCACTGGGCAATAAGTCCATCACAATTAATATTATCTTGCCAATTTACTTAAGAAACATACAACTGTTGTTTTTGATCATAATATAAATATGTATTCAAACAATGTACAAACTGATTATGTTTTTTTTTGTTAACCTTCTCTTCATCCTAAGATCAAAGTCTTGTCCATTTATTATGTTTAAAAATGTTTTTCCGATAATGACATAATATATGAGATACATAATATAATCAAAATAACAGGAAAACACCCATTAAACAATGTTCGTCTATTGATATTATTATAAAGTCATAGAAACAGGAAGATGTTGTTATATTTTTTTGGCTTGCTTGTATATTTTTGTTTACGCATGTGATTCATTTCACATATTTTACATTAGTATTATACAAAAAGTGAACAAACAAGTTTTCAACTTATAATATGTGAATTTGTGTATTCCTGATAACAATGCATGTTCAAAATGTCTTCAACAGATTCATTTGATATTTCAATAAAGTTGAAAAATTTTCTAATTTCTTTGATGTGAGGCACCGACGTAGAATAGTGCTTCCACAGTTTTCTGGTATCATTGTTTTCGGGTGTCCCATAAGAGCCGAGTAATCGAAAATACAACAAGCAAAATAATATCTCACATACTTCAGCAATGAGTTGTCATTTTAGGTGAGACGAGACGAAGTATGTGTGGGTATACACATACGTGTAGTGCTTTTTTTATAGGGTTATACATACCCGCACACCTGTTACTGGTTACCCACAAACTGTGGAATATGGCATGATGGTATCTATGAATATATGTATGTATTTTACTATGTTTTTTTTATTAAAATAAATGAATATGTCGTTGAAACAAGTATATGTACATCTTCATACATTCCCTAAATTAAGCATAAATGCTTGTGCTATAGGTGAATGAAATTGGTCGTGCCAGGATTCGAAAATGCGACCACTGGATTACAAACCCAGCCCGCTAACTGCTCTGCCATCACGCATCTAGTATTATAACGAATCTCATTTATTCTTAAGACTATTTTTTGTATTCATTGATATTTTATTTACATGTTGAGATGGTTTCGCCACTTAGTAAGAATGAGTGAAACACGCCTGATGAAGAAAATATGCAAGGCTGACAGGAATGAAACGAGAGATTCAGAGTTGTCCAAGAAAGTGATGGCAGGTCATTCTGAAGAAGAAAAATGTAAGAAGCTTGAACAGCAGAAGAATGTGTTTTGAAACTATATATTCGGGGGTACGATTCCAAATGGAAACATGGTTTTTCTGTTTTTTTCTGAAAAAAATTTCATCTGCTGGGAATCAAACCCAAGACGCCAAAGCTAAATGACTATCCTACTGCAGTCAACAACTTAGTATGAAGAAAACACAGTGTAGTATGCAAATCATCATGTTTATTTTTATACAACAAAAATTTGTACGCTGATGTTGAATTTACATAGATAGATATAATCTACATAGGAATTACCTATTTCTCAGAAAACATTATTTTTATGTTAATCAAAGAAAAACAAACATTTCTCACTGAAGGAGATAACATGGGGAATAAAAAAATTATAGTCTGGAGGAAAGGATTTACTGTAACTACAGCCTCTGACACATTTTGTCATCTATACACCAGTTTCTATACACCATACTGCAGAACAAATTACGCACAGAATAATTATGTCAACAGATGCTTAAATTATTACAATAGTCTTGACCCCCAACCTGATATATTTAACTCCACACAGACATCGATGAAACGCCAATTACGCGCAGTTATTGGTAATATTACTGGTTAAAAATCAAACCTACTTTCCTTAAACATTCATCCCTTCCTCAACGCTTTCCTATATCCATTACCCTTCCCTTTCCCCCACATACACTCACCATCTTACAATGACTACCCAACATCAATAACATATAATAATTTAAATATGTGAAACTTTATAATTGGCTATTTATTTTGTATTCTCATTTGCAATTAAGTATTATAAATGTATAGCTGTTAAGTTTCCAAACAAATAAAAAATAAAAATAAAATAAAATAAAAAATCTGCATACATCACACTTTCTAGTTTTAGACTGATAATTTTATTCTTAAATGTAAATAGATTTAAAACCCAAGATGATAACACCCGACCTTGCCTCGCTCCTCTATTGAAGAAAAAGTATACCGCAAGAGTACTTAATATTGATTATAAATGGGCGATGTTTACTATAATAATAATTTACCCAAATTAAAAATCCTAACCACGTTGTCGTTTTCTTCATTACCCATTTGACTAAATATTCATAAAATTTGAATGTAAATGATATATTTTGTGAAGACCTATGCACCTTGCAAATGTCAAGTGGATAATGTCTGAAACAGGTAAATGATCAGCTATTTAACATTTACTAATGACACAATATCAAATATTAAAACAGCGAACAATAATTTATTAATACAAATACAACATCAACAAAACTAACATGCCCATGCCTACTAACTAACTAACTACATACTTGATAGGTATAGAGTACCATACATAATATGGACATTCTACAAACTGTTAGTGTCCGACCAAAGGTCAGATTTTGGTCCAAGCCGAATATAAATGTTCGGCCCTAGTCAAAGCTGAAGGTTTGACTACTGCAAAATTATATAATAAAACTATTTATAAACCATATAAATGTCCTCAAATATCAGATTGTTAACTTAGTGGTACATTTAAATGAAGATTTAATGTTCAAACCACTTGTGCAAAGGACTCTGTCACCGCAATAATTTGCCAGACCAACTAAAAATTATGAACGAAAAAGCATTCCAACGGGAATTGAATACCAGACTTTTGTATCAAGTTGCTGAATATAAACGACTACTATATGACAATTAGAATGTTAACTATAAATTATTGTCATGAACCAATCAGCTTTTTTTGATAAATATGACAAATAAATAAAAAAAATTATATATGTAGCTTGCGACCGGTTTTGTAACTAACCTTACCCTCCTCAGGCAGATTTTCAACTTTTTCATAAATATATCAATCTAAGTTGTGAAGGTGGTCGAAACCGAGGCCTAAAGTTCAATCGAATACTGCAAATTATGTTGTTTAGTATCGTATTGCTTTTTGAGTGGACACAATGTCGAATATTCATCTAACTTGCATTCAATAACAAGTTGTCACATTCTGGAGACTAATGATATTGTCTCACAGATCCAGACTAAATACACAATTAAAAACTGTGTCTCTATTGGGAATCCAACCTGGGACCTTTGGTTCAGGAATCAGATATCAACACAACTGAGCCACGAAGGCTGACAACATTGTGTGTGAGTGGAATGGAAAGGATGATTGATGCCTTTGAGATGCTGTGATTAGGGATCACAATTGCTGGATCCAACACATTTTCAAACAATGCGAAAAGAGCATCTATGAGACGATGTACGAATATAAATGTGTATTGTGCTCAGATTTCTTTGTGTACCCCTGTTATGGACACGGCTTGATGGTATCTATGTTTATCGTTAAGTTAAATCTTTGTGTACCCCTGTTATGGACACGGCTTGATGGTATCTATGTTTATCTTTTAGTTAAATCTTTGTGTACCCCTGTTATGGACACGGCTTGATGGTATCTATGTTTATCATTTAGTTAAATCTTTGTGTACCCCTGTTATGGACACGGCTTGATGGTATCTATGTTTATCGTTTAGTTAAATCTTTGTGTACCCCTGTTATGGACACGGCTTGATGGTATCTATGTTTATCGTTTAGTTAAATCTTTGTGTACCCCTGTTATGGACACGGCTTGATGGTATCTATGTTTATCGTTTAGTTAAATCTTTGTGTACCCCTGTTATGGACACGGCTTGATGGTATCTATGTTTATCGTTTAGTTAAATCTTTGTGTACCCCTGTTATGGACACGGCTTGATGGTATCTATGTTTATCATTTAGTTAAATCTTTGTGTACCCCTGTTATGGACACGGCTTGATGGTATCTATGTTTATCATTTAGTTAAATCTTTGTGTACCCCTGTTATGGACACGGCTTGATGGTATCTATGTTTATCGTTTAGTTAAATCTTTGTGTACCCCTGTTATGGACACGGCTTGATGGTATCTATGTTTATCGTTTAGTTAAATCTTTGTGTACCCCTGTTATGGACACGGCTTGATGGCATCTATGTTTATCGTTTAGTTAAATCATTTGAGCAGTTTACCGGTGAAATATTCTTGTTGAAATTAAAAAAAATCCTTCATGAATAAATATTAGTTAAAACAATTGTTGTTAATTTTTTCAATAATTACGCTTGTTTTCTCAACCACTGGTGTAACAATTGCGTCTTTATTGCGAGTTATTACCTATTTCCTTTCAACTTAAACAGCCATTAAAGCAAATACAGAGAGACTTATAACAAGACATCATCTATGTTTAAACTGTCAATTAAACGCAAATTAGTTATAATTATCATAACTAAAACTAATATTGTTTTATCTGCAAAACATTTTAAATAGAAAGACTATGAATAGAAAAAGATACATTACCACAGACCATTTTATATTCCTTACTCTTTGTACATATATTACAGTCTCCAGCATTATAAATAAGAACTGTAGGTTCCCAAACTTTTTCTTCGACTGCCCATACAACAAGATTACGTTTGTAGGGTAACGTTTACATTTGTAATGAACGTTTGTAAGGAACGTTTGTAGGGTTTTAAGGAACGTATGTAGGGTTTGTAAGGAACTTTAGCGGGGAAATTTTTACGTTTGTAGTGAACTCTAAAATTATTCAAAATAATTATTCACAACATTGATACAATAATAGGCGTGATGACAGTAAGAAAAAATCATTGAAATTATGATTTTATTAGATAAAATATGTTATAAAGATTTGAAAAAATATATTTATTTTCATTTTAAAAGAGCGAATAATATTAATATTATTAAAATAAAAATACAAAATATGTTTGTCCGCCATTTTATGTGAAACACCAATCAGAGCGCATGACGTCACCATATTGTCACTGTCAATTGTGTTTGTTACTGTCAACTGTTGTGTTGTTCGAAATGGCTATTTTTTTCATAACAAGCTATATGGAATATGCTGCTTATTTTTAACATGCTATTTTTATTTATTGATTTATTTGGTTTATTTGGGACAATAAACCAAATAATATCGCTATCCGCTCTATTGAATCGTTGACGCATCTGTTATAACACGCACCGAGTATTGTAACGTGGTGGAGAATATTTAACGTTTCAGAAATAAATAACTTGGTGGCTTTCATTGCTTGATTATAAAATAAAATGATGTAATTATATTGTTTGTGGGAGTTGTACAGTGTTACATGAGGTTGAAATGGAAATACACAATGTATTATGATGAATCTAATATACATATGGGATAACTGTTATGATTCATATACATATTATGATTAATATATTAAAATATGTAATAGGTGTGATGACTGTAAGAAAAAAATCATTGAAACTATGATTTTAAAAAATAAAATAGGTTATAAAGATTTAAAAAATGTTTTTTTTTTAATTTATAGGAGTGAATAATAATAATATTATAAATATAAAAATACAAAATGTGTTAGTCCGCCATTTTATGAGAAAAAACAATCAGAGCGCACGACGTCATAGTATGGTCGCGTCAATTCTTCTGATAGTCTTCAATACAATATACGCATTAATTGTCGGTCTGGACTATGTTTATTTTGGTGTTATCGATATATTAATATTTTAATTAGATACTTAAAACTAAAACAAATTAAATATAAATGGAACAAGTATTCATCAAAGCAAATAGTTTCAATTTACCTAGATACTCGCCTACCTATCGGGGGACACTATGGGCCGGTATTACAGTGTCAGTTTAAGAGCTAAACTCAAGTTTTACAAAAATATAGCGTATTACAGTGTCCGTTTAGACCTAATCTTCCCTCAAATACGTCACTAAAACGACAAATATTTAACTCAACGTTTCTGGCAGATTAAGTACTTAACTGTGAGTCAACTGTCATTTGCTAGGCAACTCGTGTAGTTTCAGTTTCTATCACTAGAGGCGTTAGGCAACGTGTGTAGTTTCAGTGTTGTATCGAAGGTGGCGCCACACAACAAAACAAACTGACAGCCGTATTGAAACGAACACGGGCATTTAAAAGCATTATTTTGGTGAAAAAAATTTAATTTACCATGTTGGATAATAAAACAATGGTATTTAAAGTCGTAGCGTCCCGTTTTGTATTTCGTATTATTTGAGGTTATTTAAATTTGACAGATAATAACCACAGAAAAAGTGAAATATGTCTATAATTGAAGATTTAGTAACTGACATGTCATATTGCACTGTAATACGGAAATGGATTCAATCTCCCCTTAACATTAATCTTGAGTTTGGCAAACTCAATGAGTTGAGGGCCGACTGTAATATCGGGCCTATGTTAATTGTATTTTGTATGTAACTTAGTTTTTATTGAATAAATAAATAAATAATGAACGCTCGCAACGTATGGTAAACTAATTTAGTTTTAGTATTCTACAATTTTGTCATGCGATGGTGAGCTGACGAACGTTCGACATGTTATGATGCTGGTCACTGCCAAACTAAACTAGCAAGCTATATTTTTTTCATGCAATGAAGCGATTTGCGAAACGACGGCGATTACGCGAAGCATGCGTTTTAAAACATCGTTACAATTTTAGCAGCATACGAATTATTACATAGCGCTCGTTATTTGTATTGTGTTCATAACAAGCTATATTTATCTGCTATCATTATTTTTAGCAATAGCAGCCATAGTAGTTATTTTTCTGCCTGTCTTAACTACTCTTAACTAGAATGGAACTTTTGATGGTCGGATATTTCTTTGCGTCGAACAAAGACTTTTGTTCATCAGAATTTCGAAACGTAAAAACTTAATAATAAGTACATATAAGTACTTTATTTATCTGTAATTTAAATACAACTTACATCTCGAAAATCGATAAAATATGCTCCTTCTTCTCTCTACATTATGTGTTCATAAGCTAAAAACATACGCGGGAAACTTATGATGGCCTATTTTGACGTTTGGACATTAATGATGTTCTTTATATGCTTATTGCCTAAATAATGGTAAATATTATATTATTGAGAGCTAAAAGTGGGGGAACAAATACTGTACTTCATTGTAAACGCGTACTTAATAAAATTCACTTGTGTCTCGCCGTGCGAAATTTAATCACTTATTTCTCTTTTTTTTCGCGTGGGACGAAAACAAATACCTCAGTAGGTGTTTTTTTCGTCGTGTTTGTACATTTAGGGACCGCACAACACTTATGCACTTTTGAATTGATTATAAATACACAAATCGTCTTAGAACACATATATTACATATAGTAGTGATATGCAGTTTACGATACCATGACGTCACCGTCAGGGTCGGCAGCCGCCATGATACTACAAGCTTTTTTTGGCGTAAATGTCAAATTTGATTTTAAAATGGCGATTTTTGCTACTAAACCTTTATTTTATGTAGAAATGTATATATATTTGAAAACAGTGAATGCGTAAAAACATCGTGAGATAGTTTTTCAAAATTAGTCATCATGCCTATTATGACAGTCCAAATTAAAAAAAAATACTTAAAATCACAGGAAGGGCCCATGTTAAGTGATTTTTATCAAAGATCCTTTCCATGAGAAATAATTGTTTGATTAAAATTATTAATGTCTTTTTTTACCCGTATAATCTAAATTTACCTACAATTTTCAATGTTTCATTTATTGGATAAGAAACAATAATTGAACACAACTGTGGTTAACAATAAATCAATCAACATAATATTGTATTGAATGCAAAAGTTACATGTATCTTAGGAAACCACAAATTATCACATCCTATGAATGTAATATATATCCTGGCGTAAATCAAACATAGTTACAAATGAATGGGTTGTGGCCAACACTAAACTCTCCACTACTTCCTAGTAAGTGTATATTTTTTCTTTTTGAAAAGTTGACAATACCTGAATGCATTTTTGAAGAGTGCATTTCTGTTGTATCAAAATCAAAATTCTCAATTTCCGAGGTCAAAAGTTTTGACAGATGAAATCATAGAGAAGAAATCAACGGATATCAATGGAAAACTAATCACTAAAAACTAAGTTTATGAACTTTACACAAAATATATTAATATGAAGTCAGTTTGAGTTCTAGAGGACACAAAAAATAATACGACATACGCCATTCATACAAATACATCAAGGAAAAACTCAAAGTGTGCACTCTTTACACGATATCTGTTGAGAAATGCAAATAATATGCATAAAAGTACTTTTATAAATATACAATTGTAAATAAAGAATGAATATACCGCTAAAAAAATAGGTATAAATGTAATACCTAATTGATTAAGATGAAAGAAATTAGTTGAGGTATGGGAACCAGACTGCCTCGAGAAGCTTGTTGTGATGGGCAGCGTGGAGGGACGGAGATCTCGTGGTCGCTCACCGACCAGATGGAGCGATTTGGTTAAGTCCACAATGGGGTCTTCGGTGACTGGTGCTCTGCGTTCAGCCCAAAACAGATTGGCATGGAGGCGGGCCATACGTGTGGCGACAGACTACAGCCGCTATCCTCAGTAATGAGGAAAAGGACGAATGATGATGTTTTACCTGGATCATCCAAACCACCTCGGAACAGGCTACATGACTAGTGAGGTTGATATATATAATATGTACAAAAGAAGTGATATTGTAACTTGTGAATAATAAACATAAAATAAAAAAAAATGTTTTTTTTATTTTTTTTATTATTATTTGTTACTCTACCATTCTAAAATTTTTGATATGTCATTAAATTTCTGATTTACATTTTTAATAAACTGTGTCAAATCCAGTATCATTATCGTATAAGAACTTGAACTCCTCACATGGCGCAGATCGCAAATTTGTGTCTTTTTGCTTCGTTTATATATGTGCAAACCGCCCCCCTTCAAACCAAAAAGGTTCAAGAATTTTGGTGACATCTATATCAGATATATTTTTACTAGTCACATCAATGGATTTGAAATATTAAATCAAAAACGTCATTGTCGTTTCATATTCGAAATAAAATAAAAAACGAATAAAATCACTAAAAATAATACATTCCCTGTAAGCTAAGAAAATTTTTGTGCTGAAGTGAATGAAATCAGTTGAGATAGGATTCAAACCCACGTCCACTTGATTACTAATCCAGCGCACTAGTCACTCTGCCACCGGCTCGTCTAAATATGGTCCTTTAGAGATGTAAAGATAGAAAGATTATTTCGCAATCACAAAGTCTTGCAGGAATAACAATTAAAAGCGATGATGCTGTATTTTACATAATCAATGGTGTACATGAGATCATTGTTATTGCAATCAGATATGATATGAAAACTTAATGAGTTCTTCAAGTACCTATATTATCTGTCATTCAAAAAGAACAAAAGTACATCTTAGAGTAAAACATACAATCAAATAAAGTGAATAGAAGTATGGACAGAAGAACACTTGGACTGGAATTATGCTTATTATGGAAAATAGTTTCTAACACTAATTATCAAAAATTATCTTCTTTTGCAACCCAAACCTTAACTCCAACGTCCATGGTAAACGAATAAATACTGGAACAGCTGCCTCGCGCGCCAGGAGCGCACAGTTAAGATGCCTTCAAAATTTGGAGCGGAGCGCACAGCCGACGCACTCATTCACGGCGCGAGCTCCAGGAGCGAGCATAATCGATACCCGGCTTAAGGGTCGTTTTCAAATTTAGTGCAGCTAATTTTGTCACTCAAGAAAAAAAATCCTTTATATTTAATTACGTCAAAACATCATTTTTTTAAACATATATATAAAATACAACGCACTATCAAAAATAATAATAATCTTGAATCTATTTTTCCACTTTTTTAAAAGTAACAATGTGTCCCAGACACTCCCAGACACAAGTGCCGTACATTCGGAATAATTTGACTTTATATTCTCTTATAAATCAATATAAATTAGAGGATAAACTTACCATGTAGACACTACAAATTTATAAATTACGTGTTTAAAAAAAAATTATATAAAAAATTAATTTGTTATATTTTTATAAACTTTGTTGAATTTGTAGGAAAAACAACTCTGTTGATAATTTTAAAAAGTTAAAAATAGATTCAAGATTATTATTGTTTATAATAAATGATTACTACTGCTATGTATTTTGTATTTATGTTAAAAAATGAGGTTTTGACGTAATTAATTATAAAGGATTTTTTTTCTTCAGGGACAAAATTAGCTACACTTAATTTGAAAACGACCCTTAAGCATTCCCTTTTTGTTCTCTATTTGATTCAAAATAAAATTATTGTACAAAATCATCTACTAAATGTACCAGTACTAAAAAATGAATCAGTAATACATTTATTATTATTTAAGCTTTATTAAGATACTAAAAATGGACTTTTTAACATTTTTTTTACATTACAAGAAACATAGTCTTTCATATAAAACCTGACTTGATGCAAATTAATGCATGTCAATATGGAAATGTGGTTTTTGGTTCTCTTTGCCCACCCCATAAGAGACATGGCATGATGATATGGATGTATGTAGTAATATTATCTTTCACACAATTCGCATATTCAGTAATACACAAATCCTTGATCCTTGAGCAAAATTGACGAGTTCCATAATTCCTCATGATTCCCACCATCAAAACTCTTGGTTTAGTTTAAATGGAACCACCCCAGAAGTAATCCCTTTCTTATAAAATAAAATATAAACGTCGTTATTTTGCATTTTGTTTTAGTTTTTGACAATTTCGTGATGGATCCCATCATCAGGTTTTGACCTAACTAAAATGGGACCAATCGGAAGATATCCCCTTTAAAGGATTGGGCAATGTGGTAAAAAGTTATCACTGAACATACATAATACGAGTGGGTTGTGGCAAACGCTAAACTCCTCGCTAACAAGTCACTCCATAAAATATTCAAACTTTGTATGGAAAATTTTCAGCATTTTTTTTAAATGAGTTTGTTCAATTATTTTTTTATTTAAATATTTTATTATGAAAACTTGATAATCCTTCAATGCCATTTTATGAAAGTGATGTGCTTTTTTACCAATTTGAAAATAATAATTTCAAATTTTAAGTTTCCTGAGCTTGGGGTCACTTTGAAATATTTGACAGTTAAAAAAAGTGAGAAGCATTATTCAGATATTCTTCAAAATCTAATGGGGTCTAAGCGAGTATTAGATATACATATTTGCAAAACTTGAAAAGAATCGAATGAGTACTTTAGTCTATAATCAATAAAGTAAAATAAACACGCCGTACATAGCACACACACACACAGATACATTGTGATAAAACTTTCAGAATACAATCTCAGCATGATACTAGTTGATAATCTGCAATAAACAAAATACCTACCCTTAAAAATTGCGAAATCATAACTCCCCACTATATCAATTTTGTAATCGAACTATGTTTGATTTTGCTATAAAATCTCTAATAATTTTAGGATATTATTAAGGTTCCCACATTTAATATCAAATAAAAAAAACAAAAAAATAATGCCCCAATTACAAAGACTGAGCACATTCAAAGTAACATTGATTGCTGTAACCTGAATACAAATGTGTTAAGTCTATTCATAAACCTTATGTAAATTTTTTAGACGGAATCACTATTATACAGTTGATAGTATCCATTTAAATTATTCATATCACATTATCACTACACACCCGAGATTGTTACATACTTAATGAAAATCATTTATATTATATAATGAATTTGGATGCAAAATAGATTGAGAAATGAGAATGTATCATACAGCTGACTTCAGAATATAATATAAGGGTGGATAAGATGGAAAATGGATGACATCTATTTTATGTAAAATGTAAACCAAAAATGTAAATGCTTTTCTTTTTTATTGACAAACTTTTTTACATCTCAATAGAGACGAAGTTGGAATATTATAGAACCAGGAACTCAAGGCACCTACAGGTCTTACGACCCGTCATCGGCTGGTTTAAGTGATCACTTTATGCGCTTGCGCAACATTCATCAACTATGCCTGCTTATTGAGTTCCCTTATCAATGAAATTTTTGAAAGTTCTATATATTTGAATAATGTGTAAAATTCACCTGAAAATAAGGAATTATACTATTGCTATCTATGAAGTAACGAAGATACAAATAGACTAATTGGCATGACAAAAAAGGTTTCTTCGTTACTTCATAGATGGCAATAGTATAATTCCTTATTTTCAGATGAATTGTTACACATTATTCAAATATATAGAACTTTCAAAAATAACATTGATGAGAGAACTCAATAAGAAGGCATAATTGGTGAACGTTGCGCAAGAGCAAAAAGTGATCATGTAAACCAGCCGATGACAGGTCATAAGCCCTGTAGGTGCCTTGAGTTCATGGTTCTTCTATAATATCCAACTTCATCTCTGTTGAGATGTTAAAAAGTTTGTCAATAAAAATATCATTTGACTCCCGACAGGGAAAAAATCCAGTGTTTGCGTATATGCAATTAAAAAATATTTAATTTAAAAGCTTTTCACCGAATTGCGAATCGACATTAAATGTGGACTGTATATAAAATAAATTTTAATGGAATACACACGTTTTGAATAGTGAGATTGTATATGACATATGCGTGTGTGTTAAAAACACCAATATAGGATTGGAGCAAAGGACTCACCAATAAACCATCTTGTAGCCCGTGAACATACAACATAGATAATATTATGATAGTGGTTGATTTGAGTAACAGATCACAAAATAGTTCACTTGTTGAATGTCAAAAACGAAAGGCGCACGATAGGTCGCACCAGCGAGCGAATTATCGACCAGCGATTTATTGACGACTGATTATATATTTATTTATATTCAATGAAGTCCACTAAAGGGGGGTTTATTCTCTTCCAACCAACTAAGCAACGTGAAGCCCCAAATAAGTTTGGTAAAATAGTATTATGATAAAGAAAATAATAAAAGAAAATGATCACTGATCATATAGCGTGATATAAAAATATTATTTTATATTGATTCTCGGGTACTATGTAAAATAATAATTTAACACGCTTCCAATAACAAGTTGCCACATTCTGGAGACTCACAGATCAAGACTGAAGACACAATTGTCTTCACCGGGAATCGAACCTGGGACCTGAATCAGCAATCAGATACCTAACCAACTGAGCCATGAAGGCCAATATTGAAAGAAATTATTTTGTTGCGAAATGAATATAGAAAAAACAAATTATTTCTCGAGCAATTCTAGCTTCTCTGGACTAGAAGATCTAGTTGGTATCTAAAAAAATTCGCTACGAAAAATTTACTTTCACAATTTCATTGTGATATTTATTCATTTCTACATTCATCAGTAGACTTTAACAACAGTGTAAAAATGACGGAGGGTTGAAAGAAAAAAAATTAATATCTATGATATTAACAAAAAGTAATGTAAACAACTATTTTATGCTGTGTGGCACAGACATAGAATAGTGCTTCCACTCTATAATCATTGTTTTCGAGTGTCATGTAAGAGCTGGGTAATCCAATGAATTGCAAGTGTCTTTCAACTGAAGCACCCTACCTAACAGCAGCTCTATCGACCTGCTTGGAGTATCTATAACGAACCAATTACACTACAAGGGCTCCATCGAAGCTAAGGTGAAACTCGCCTCCAAAAAATTGAGCGTACTATATAGAGCGCGCAGATATTTTACTAAGACCCAGATCTGTATACTCTACAAAGCGCAAATACGCCCAATTATTGAATATGGTAGTCACCTCTGGAGTGGCGCCCCCCAATACCTACTGAATACCCTCGACGCTGTCCAAAGGCGTGCTATACGTCTGATTGATGATCCATTACTGACTGATGGATTGCAATCACTAGAACACAGACGCAGAGTTGGTATTTTAAGTTTATTCTATAGATACTACCACGGGAACTGCTCAAAAGAACTTGCATCTTTGGTCCCTCCTCCACCCACTCGCAACAGAGTCACTCGCTTCACTCAATCGCAGCATCCATTCACAGTGGACCTTCAACATATACGAACAAGTCGCTTCTCGAACTCCTTTATTAACACAGCAGCCCGACTGTGGAACGATCTTCCGAATTCTGTGTTTCCATCTTCGTACAACCCGGGTCTTTTTAAAATCCGAATTAATAAACTCTTTTCTAGATTGCAAACCCCTCCCAACGCTACGTAGTGCGCTTCTTCGGAAGAGTAAAATGGACCCAAATCCTAATAGCTGGCGTCCCCTACGTAGACATGTTAAAAAAAAAAAAAAAAAAAAATACAGGCACACTAACATCTCACATAGTTCAGAAATGAGGTTCACCACCCATTATGAATGTTGCCTTTTTAAGTGATTCGAGACTGGTGTGTGGGCATACACGCATGTGTCGTGATTCCATTTACAAGTCAATACACACCAGCACTGGTTACACCACATTGTGACATATGCCGTGATGGTATGAACGTTTATTAAAAAAAAATCTTTTTTTTTATAAAAAATGAATATGTCCTTGTTAAACAAGTACATATACATCTTCCTAGGTACCCTAAAATAAGCATAAATGCTTGTGCTATAGGTGAATGAAATCGGTCGATGCAGGATTGGAACTCGCAACCACTGGTTTACTAGCCCAGCGCACCAACCGCTCTGCCGTCGACCCATCTGCCTTGAGTCGTTTACTTATTAATCAACATTCCCTACTATCTGGTGTTCAGTTCTCTCTGCCCACCTGATGATTAATGGCATTATAGAATGCAAGTAGAGGTATACCTAGTCAATTTAGTGTATTGTCACAACATTGACTGTCTGTAAACAAGTGTCCAAGGTACATTTATCAATATATTTGGGAAATGACTTTGCATTGAAGTGACGCAATTACAAAGATGCAAACATTTAAATTGATTGATGATAATTCTCAGTTAAATATCAAACATTTAAATTGATTGATGATAATTCTCAGTTAAATATCAAACATTTAAATTGATTGATGATAATTCTCAGTTAAATATCAAACATTTAAATTGATTGATGATAATTCTCAGTTAAATATCAAACATTTAAATTGATTGATGATAATTCTCAGTTAAATATCAAACATTTAAATTGATTGATGATAATTCTCAGTTAAATATCAAACATTTAAATTGATTGATGATAATTCTCAGTTAAATATCAAACATTTAAATTGATTGATGATAATTCTCAGTTAAATATCAAACATTTAAATTGATTGATGATAATTCTCAGTTAAATATCAAACATTTAAATTGATTGATGATAATTCTCAGTTAAATATCAAACATTTAAATTGATTGATGATAATTCTCAGTTAAATATCAAACATTTAAATTGATTGATGATAATTCTCAGTTAAATATCAAACATTTAAATTGATTGATGATAATTCTCAGTTAAATATCAAACATTTAAATTGATTGATGATAATTCTCAGTTAAATATCAAAGGTCGGGTGCTGTATATTTTTTTGTTGCTGTATCTTCTCAATAAAATCACATACGGCAGATTGATTTCAATTTAAATGAAAACTAGTTTATCTAACCAGTCGAATAAATCGGTGACTGGGATGTGACTAACACACAACTCTACCATATCAAGATAAAGCAAAATCAACAAGTAAATAAAAAAAATCTGGGGGCAAGGTGAAATCAAAACCCTCATGATTACCCATATCATGGATATAATTATTAATATCATGTCTGCCTTCATGGATCAGTTGGTTGGGTATCTGACTGCTGATCTAAAGGTCCCGGGTTCGATTCCTGGTGGAGACACAGTTTTTAATTGCGTTTTCAGTCTGGATCTGTGAGACGATTAATATCGTAAGTCTCCAGAATGTGGCAACTTGTTATTGGGTGCGTGTTAAATTAATATTTGACATAGTACCTGTTAGTTGCCCGAGAAGTAATAAATAATAATAATAATAATAATTATCATAATTATCATATGGAGTTCTATGACATCTAAAGATATTATAGAACTCCATATAATAATTATATCCATGATATAGGTAATCACGGGGGTTTTGATTTCGCCGGTTGGACCAGACTTGCCCCCCTGAGGACACACTATTCAAATTTATCTTCGCGTTGAAATGAAGAATAAAAAAATAATTCATGTCAGTCCGTAGATTGTAAACATTCATACTGCCATGTTTTATATAGCAAACAAATTCAAATACAGAACATAATCTATCGTGAAACAATATAAATGGTAATAAAACAATTACATTAAGTTTGTATGAAATACAAAATTGTTCAATTTCATCAAATGAATCATGTTGGAAACGGTTTCAACACGCATTGTCATCAGTAATACACAGATTATGAAAAATTCGGAGATCTAACTGTTCGGGAAGTAAGTTAAAAATCAATAGCAAAATTCCAGTACGTACAGACAGGTGACAACACATATTATGTAGATGCATATTACCATGGGATTATTCCAATAATATTTTCTATTATTTTTTTTATAATAAAAAAAAGAGCCTGCAAAGGAAATAAATAAATATGATAATAAATTCTGTGAAAATTGATAAACAGTTCAGAGGTCAGATTTTAATTAGAGCTAAGAATAAAATTAAACAACTGTACTCTATGTCCCAAATACAGAGTCTGACCTAAATACTAAATACTAACCATGTTTTCATTGCACAGTCGCTCACTAAAGTTAGGAGATCATGTGGCTACCTAACTAAAGGATGCTACGAAGTTTTTGTATGATAATTGCATTGCAGAAACATATATACTTAGCGCATGCGCGTCAGCGTAAACTTACATTTGCAAACTGCCAAAAAGTAAGGTTGATCGCGAGGAACCTTTCGAGTGGTTTAATACTAATATACGAGATGTTTTCGATGAATGACGATTTTAGCGACTTTGTTGAATATGTATTTAGTAATTTTGTCAAATCAAATACCCAGAGTTTTCAGCGATCTATACGAGATGGCGAAAATTTGCTGGAATTTCAGAAGAATCATGACATTGACCTTAAGTTCGGGGTAGTATTTAGTTAGTGATGTCTCTGCAATGCAATTGTTAAATACTCCAGTGAGGTTGGGAGTTAGTATTTAGTTACCTAGGACTGTGAATATAAGATTGAAAATTTAGTGTGGTTTGGCCGTTTAATTTCTGTGCGGGCGTCCTGGGTTCGATCCCCAGCAGAGGAGAAATTTATTTAAATTTTCTCACACTAAAATTGCTTCTCTGGGCTGGAAACACTGATTACTTGGAAGAAATTGCCATATGGCAATAAACTCGTCACTTGCGCAGGGTGCAATGAAGTGTTTATTATTATTATGGGCTTTGAAAGAATAAATATTACCACATTCTGATTAAATTAATCATCTATGACATTTGTTAGAATTTAAAAATATCTCTCCGATGACCCTTAAGCCCAAATTGAACATATATCCTAACCGGAGCCTTGGCTTCCTGTTAGGATATATGACAGGATAGGGAAAAATTTGATGTTATGTATTGAACAAACACCAAAGATGTAATCACAAGACGAACCCAACCTAAATATGATGTATTAACAAATTATAAAGACTAAAATTACATCATGTTATAAGGAAATATCTACAATGGATATAAAATTATATCATTTCCTTACATAGAATCATAACTTATTGTACACAAAATGTAATCTGTTATAATTTTCACATATCAATATTATTTCAACTTATATGTCAAGTATAGGATACAATAAACATTCAACACCTGCAAAAGAAACAAGTAATGTATTGTACATTACGTGACATGAGATTCATTTCTTTAACTAAGTATTTGACAACCTCAAATAAAATACAAAACGACATTTTGATATTAAGTATCGACAATTTGTACACTACTACAAAAGTAATATGTAGTGATTTTGAGATTAGATTGAATTGTATATATTTTTGATGGTTGCAATTCTGCATATAAGAATATATAGAATAAATCCATGTTCCTCATATGCATCAATCTTATTTACACAAAAGCTAACAACCTGAGCACTATAATATGGTTTCTAGCAAATGAATTTAATGTGTGAAAAATCTAATTTTTCAAAAACTAAATCATCTAAGGATATCCATGTTCATGCAAATGATAAAAGCGTTTGATTCTCAATTGATTGGGAAGTATATTAACACTATTATTTTCTGCGTTTTATATTTTTTGAACAGTTCTTGTGGTTACTGTGTAATGTTTTGTGGTCTCATATCAACTTCAGTGTGTTATCTTAAACAATATAAAGCATGCTTTTCTAATTACAGCCGAGGAGTCGGCCCATTGTAAAATTATACAGATAAATTAAACAAATAAAAAATGATAACATTGAAATATGCTAAACTTAATTAATATCAATGTTTGCAACTAGTATGTGTAATAAACGACGAAAAACATCTTTAAATTTCATTAAACATTTTAAGTTCGATTGAATAAAAAATAATATCCTAATATCCCATTTGTCATTTTTTTTTATGGAAGAAAATCAAAATAAACCTTTGGATGTTTAAATGTCATTTCATCCATTAGAAAATTTCATAGGAGGGAAATTTAATTGTACTAACTCTGATTTATGGATAGGTTTTTCACAATTACGATTTGTTCAAAGTCAATGTCGTATGATAAATGTGACAATTTCACAAAAATAATAGCACATTCAGCGTATCATCACTAAACATGATTTCAGGATATTGAATATTCGATATGCAGAGATGCTGAGTTTATATTAAACAATATCAGTTCACTCTTCCACTATGATTATCCAATTACAACCAAGTGAGAATAAACCTTCACACAAAATCAATTATCAAATCGATTGTAGGTATACGACACAATAATAATTATAGTAAAAATAATTTGTTCAATTTGTAAATTGCTCAGAAAAAATTTCACAATTCTAATGTTGGTATCTATTTATTAATCAACACAATCTACTGCTTTGTTTTGGTAACACCTATATATACATAAATAATTTAGCTCACAAAAATATATAGGCATAAGTGTATGTGTGTGGCATCTACAAAAACATGAATTACCATATAATATATATACATTGAACACACATGGAGTGGGGTTAAGTGAAACATCTAATAAATATTGAGATGCATTTTGTATGCAATCTACGGCCAAGTCAGAAAAAACTATGTTTTTTTATTGCTCAATTAAAAGTATACATAATTCGGTTGTAACGTTCTTATAAAATTCGTTATCGTTAGGGACCTGAATTTTTCACGATTGACTACATAAAAAAATGTTTCTTAGTAATTAGCATAGCTATAAAAAATAATAATAATTTGCCTTACTACTTTTTAAACAAAGACATACCAAGTTAGCAATATTTATCAAGGACAATGAATTGTGAATTTACGAGGGTAGAAAATGTATTTGAACTCGATTTGCGAGGCAACATGCTCTCACGGGTTGGCATTATTAAATAATGACATATCCTAACTAAAAATTATCTATGACAGATCGAAAAATAACTTTGAGAATTATTCCATGACGATTTTAGTTTCAAAATATGAAGCCCCAATAATGTGTTTTAAAAAAAAATATATATAAGTATATGAATTATTTAAACTAGAGTGAAATAAAATATAAATAAAATTAAAGTTTTCCTCAAACGGATGCAGTAATCTATTTTGAATATTAATGTAGGCAATCCACCCTATAAAGAGGATAACTTATGAATAAATTTGATATATTTAAGCTGACTGATTAGGATTATTCCACAAATACATTATATTTTCTGATTGGATACAGATCTATCGTTTTTGTCAATTTTACAAATTCTATTTGTAATATAATAAAGAATATAATGAACAAAGCAATAACTTCTTTTTAAGTAATTATAAATGTTTTAAAATATTATCTGGCGTCTTTTTTTATTTGAACTGAATAACATTTTTAATATATGTAATGAGTTTTAATATCACAATTCGATATAGAATATTGAGTGAAATATGAATTGAATAACCCACTGGAGAAACTAAGGCTGAATTCTTTTATTTTATATTACTTCTCGGGCAACTAACAGGTGCTATGTCAAATATCAATTTAACACGCACCCCATAAAAAGTTGCCACATTCTGGAGACTTATGATATTAACCGTCTCACAGATCCAGATTGCAAAAACGATTAAAAACTGTGTATCCACCGGGAATCAAACCCGGGAATCTTGGATCGGCAGTCAGATACCTAAACAACTGAGCCACTAAGGCTGACAAAAAAAACTAAGTATTTTTTTAAATACTTTCTATTACTTAATTACTTTCAAGAAAGTATTATTTTAACTTAAAACAAAATGTTCAAAACAGTGTTTGATGAAACTAAATGAATGAAACAACAAAAAGAAACAAATCAAAATATTTTAACTAAACTTCTACTTAAATTGTTGCTGAAACAATACAGCTTAAGAAATTTCTCACTTCCAGTGATAAGCCTGAATTTATAAAACGTACAAGTCGTAAAAGAAATTTCTCAATGCTTAGCATGACAAATTGCATAAATTTCTGTGTGCTAAGTATTGACTTGAGCACTGAGAATAGTTTATAAATACGGCCCTTAGTATTGAGTACTGTATATGTGGCTAATTATCAAATGTTCATGTTTCAAATCTCAAACTTCAAGTAATATCTAAAGAAAAAAAAGGTTTAAATATTTAAAGAAAAATTGTACTCTCTTTTATTGCACAATGACTTGGAGGATGAGGTTTATGATAACCGACCTCAAAGATTCCATCTTTTCATTAAAAAAAACTATTTTAAAAGCAATATCGATGTATATAACTATAAATTCATAATTGTTGCTATAAACACCGAAATTTTCAGGTCCCTATGTATAAGTGTTTAAAAATTATACGCTAACCAATAAAAAAACATGTCAACCGTCTACTTGCACATAAATAACTATTGAAATGTGCAGAAAACAGGTTGACCGCACGGAAACGTGATATTCCGATGACAAAAAAGCATAGTCTCTTCAGAACATTAAGCCATACACAACTAACATTCACGTAAGTATATTGTTTTAGCAGTAACTGCCACTTACAGTTCTCCGCTTTCAAATCAATGCAATTCAGTCTTGCTGAAAAACAAATGACAAACAATCGAATAACATTTGTTTTTCAGGTTATATAAAACAAAACACATTATTAATAGGGTAACATAATATTATTGAAAAATGCTAAACCCTGAACGTAATGTCGCCATGATAATAACATTTTTCGACAGTTGAAATAATAAAAAAATTAAACATTTAAAATCGGAACAAAAAGATTATCAAAGTAACATATATATTTGCTTTATGCATTAAATATAAGTGAAGTGATTGGACATTTAGTTGCAAAGGAAAAAATCAAATTTGTTTATATGTTATGATTTACAACAATTATTCAAACATCAAAATGGTACCTACTCAATTATTTATTTTTGGAGAAAATAAATGTTATTATCAGTGACATTAGTCGATCAAATGGTTTACCTAAAACATTATAATGAGTTAAGACAAGTATGTAATATGGATTAATTTTAAAGATATTAAAAATTGAAAGAGTAATTGTATCATAAAAATGAAATAAGTTGGGTATTGTAGCAAATATAGCAACAATGTGCTAATTATTAGTTTTATTTGTATGATTTAAAGGAGAAGGGAATATTAACATAAGGTCACCAAGAATTGATCAATTCTATTTGTAAGTTGTCATTTTGAAAGACAGGTACAATGTGCTAGATTATAATATTATGTTTTCAAAAGGAATTATTCAAAGACCTTGAAAGGCACAAATAAGAAATAAACGAAAAAACAACCAAATATGACATAAAAGATCAAGATATTATTGTACAATATGAATAAAAAAGTGAATACGTACAATTGGAGCATAACTCCATGGGAATTGATGTCTCATTGCCCTGAAAAATAAATTACGAATCATCGTCATATCTGAATAAATAATGAAATATATTTAAGTGTAAATCCTTATAAGCATACGCTTCAGCCCAATTTTAAAATAGACAAGCACCCAGGCAGCAACAATCATATTTACATGGCCCAGATGGATCGTAAACTTCAAATTTTAACAAAGTTTTTATATCTGATTTTCTAGGACAATGCATACTGTAGACATTTAATAAAAAAACATGCTCACCATGTTTTATTTTTCGATACGGGCTTTCGAAATATCACCTGGGGCAAACACTAATTTAGATCATGAATGTCAAAATAATTTTATGGGACTTCGCCGAAATACAACTGGGTGCACTCAAAGTAATCGATAAAATATGTTGATCTGAGTTATCGCTGAACAAAAATTAAAACAATATAGTCCTTGTTTATTTTAATACACTACACGTTTCATTAATGCTCGGAATATTTTCGTCAATATAACGGAGCAACCTTTAAAATGAGAAGAAAATCATACAAATTACTAAAAGTAAATTCACTCGCAGCGTTGAACATTGAAATAGCACTGGCCATATCAAAACCTGTTATCAGAAATATTACGTTATCTCTTTCTATCTTATAAAAAAAATGTTGTCCGAGAAAGAGATAGTAAGCTATGTAGCCCAGAATTGAGGCCACATATATTACTAAATATGTTTTGAATTTCTCTATGTAATGGCAGCACATAAAAAAGATAAATAGGGCAAAATGAACAATATTTTATTTGAACAATTTTGACGTAATTATATACAAACTTTGGATTAATATTGTATAAAAGCTATATAATGCTTAGGGTTTATATTGCGTACGGAAAGAGATTTTAACTCACCAAACTCGTTCAAAATGTTGTATGTTGCATTAGTTAGAAGTAGATAAGAATATAATTCAGTAATTTGGTCTCCGTTTTATAAATCTTGTCAGCATAAAGTAAAAAAAGTACAACATCAATTCTCAATATTTATTAATTTTAAATAATAGATTCCCATTGAACTAGTGATACCCTCCTCTCAGGACGCTTTAAGGACGAACTCACTTAAATGTCAATATCAGGTCAAAGCACAATTTCATATGTCAAAATTTAAATTTATAAAAAAATATTACTAAATGCAATCGTGGTCTGTCTATAAAAAAGAATGTCAAATTGTTTATAGTCAAAGGTCAGACGACATGATTATGTCACAAAATAAAATAAAAAATCAGTCTACAATAAATTAAAAATTAAGGACGTCACAATTTAGATGATAATAATACAGTATTTTATGTTCTTATCTTGCTTACTTTATACCTTTAATAATAACAACAACCTAGTATTAAATTTAGGATATATTATCACTGTGATATTGAAATAATGTTGTTTTATAGGTACTTAACGCTGTATGATGTATAATTTAATTATGTATCGTGCCAAATAAATAAATAAATAAATATAATTTAGGACGCCACGAATTCAATGCACGATTGAAACACAATTATTGTTAATACATAAAATCACAGTTGAAAATATCACAGAAAATTATAATTGTCACAAAAATTATTATTGTTCATTATGAGCACATATTGTCTTGTCTCTTCCTGGCCATGCATGGGCACATCCAATTCCAGGACAGACGTCATAGTTGGTTGTTGGGGGCAGGATACCAGGGAAATGCTTCCCCTGTCCCGAACAGCAACAGATGCTGGTTGAGTGGTCATATCGGGAACCGCAACGGCTGGGCAGGTGTCCTCGGGGCAGCAGGGCTCAAGAGTGTCATTGCAGGCTGCGGCTCCAAGACGAGCGCCACCCAATGACACCGGAGCTCTTTCCGATACAGGATTCGCTACTCTCTAAGACCGCGACAGCACTCCACCTGGAATGGTGCTGCGACGTCTATCGCTGGCACTTCAGGACAGGTCCTCATGGCTCCAGGGGTAGGGCCCGACCGATGTCTCGATGGTTATGTTCTAAGTGATATTTTGAAGATAGGTATCAAAGTCATCTCAATGCAGTGGCTCTTCCTAAAAGTCTCTCGGGCTCAGCCCTCCCAAACACTTTGTTCAAAAGATTCCAAAAAATGTATGTAATTAAATTTTGAGAACACATTATTTTTCTAATTAATGTTTGCCGTTTTACGCCTGTAGTATATTTAGCGAAAGTATTTAAACCTACCTGCTTTGTAAAACAAGCAAGATTCCTATTATTCCTCCAAGCAAGATTCTATGAAATATTTCATTTCTCGGTCACAGTCGACTTGTGCCCGGAGAACCCATACACGCGACCGCCCGCTGCCGCCGCAGCTCGCCGTACACGCTGAATGTATGCTAATTTCGAGCAAAACGGGGCAGTGCCCGCGAAGGATTATAGTACCTATATTTTCATTCATTCATATATTTTGTACATTGCGATGGTCGAACGCTTGGTAATCAGCTGCAATGCCTTGGGGCTAACATTAATTGATATCGTAATATTACATAGTTAACTATAAGTCATCAGAAATACATTAGTTTTATTTTTTTAAATTAATTGATATTATAATATTACAAAAAAAAAAACAAAATGATATTAGATATAAAATGTGTAAAATAAGGAAGCAGTGTTGCGGCTGATGCCAGAAGTTTTTTTTTTCAATTTTGTATGATCAAAATTTACTAGCTGTCATTCAGGGACTTTATTACTGATGATTTGAATCTTAAAAATTGACGTATTACAGAGGTAGATTCTTAAAGAACACATTGAAATTGTTACAAGTTCTGTGAATAAATGTATTCTGTAAATAATTTGTTTTACATATTGGGAACTTGGTAGTGGATTCCTGGTGTGACGTAATGGGCAATTAAATTATATCAAATTAAGTAAGTCAATGGAGTCTATTTTATTTTTTATCAATTTATGTAGACATAACATATCAGTTAATGTCCTTCGATTTTCCAAAGTCATTAATTTATGATGTTTGACTTGTGCAGTGGCTTTGTACTTGTCCTCAGTACCATCGGGATTTCTTTACTTTATAAACCCACTTACAAGCGATAGCCTTGTTTTTTTTTGGTAATACTTCTAAACTCCGAGTTTGATTTTCCAGCAATGAATATATCTCTGAATCTATCGCTTTCTTCCACTGCGCTCTCTATGGAGTTAAAATTCTATTTTACTAGAAATCTGGCTCTGGGTCAATGTTTGAGATAAAACATTCAGCTAACATGACATAATCTTCAAAACGTTTTGGTTTGTCAAAACAGATGTATCTCTTAAATACCTTCCTTCTGGTATTCTATCTTCAAAATCTATATCTTGATCAGATACTGGATTTTCTCGATCAGATATTGGAGTTTCTTGAATATTATTCTCGAGATCTTCCTCTAGTCTGTTTTGAGAATCATCTCTCACTCTTTCAAAATATTTTTTTTTCTTCTTCCTCTTCAATCTTTCCCTGTTCAAATGATCCTGGTAAAATTATATTCATTTTCCTCTCATAACTTGCAATTTTTTCATTGAAAACTACATCACGAGAGCAGATGATTCTGTTGGTTGCGGGGACCCATATACGATATCATTCATCGCCGTCGTAACCAACTAGATAACAAGACTAGGAACAGTTAGATCAGCGCTTAGTATTGCAGCAAACGAGAAAATATACCTCATTAAGTTTGATGTTTGTTCAGCATTTTTATACGGAAACTTAACAGAAACCATAATATATATGAATCAACCAGAAGGATACAATGGCTCTGGAAGAGTGTGTAATTGAAACGTAGTTTATACGGTTTAAAACAGGCTCCACGCTGTTGGAAAAAGGTATTGGGAGATTTTTTATCAAATCTAGGTTTTAAAACCAGTTCAGCAGATCCATGTATCTACATTAGAAACCAAAATGTAAATAAACTGATAATTTATGTTTATGTAGATGATGGTTCAATCGCATCATCTGATTTACACGAAGCTGAGCTTATTATAGAGAAGCTTAAGTCGAGGTTCAAAACAACATCACGAGAGCAGACGATACTGTTGGTTGCGGGGATCCATATACGATATCGTTCATCTCCGTCGTAACCAACTAGATAACCCTTTACTGCTTTGTTATCCATATTGCGTCTTCTTTGCTTTGCGATGTGAGCATAACAAACTGATGAAATGACACACATATGTTTGATTCTAGGCCTTTTCCCCGTCCACTGTTCATAGGGGCTCATATTCTTCACTGAAGATTTTCCTGTTCTATTTAATATATAAACTGATGTTGATACTAACGCAGCCCATATCGCTGGTGGAAACTCAACTTGTGTATTTGAGTTTTTAAGAGTTCTCGCCATCTCCACTATAGTTCTATTATCTCTCTCACTAGAACCATTTTGCTCTGGCGTATATGGCGCTGTGAATCTTTGAGTTATTCCATTATCACTTAGTAATTGCCTAATTTCTTTATTATCAAATTCTCCTCCATTATAACTTAAAATTTCCTTGATTCTATATCCATAATTATACGCTGCCGCTAAGAAACTCTTCAAATCATCAATTACATCGGATTTCTTCTTTAGAAAGGTCGCGTCATATACACTGAAATATATATTTATATTATAAAGCTATAGAAAAAATAGCATTTACTAACTTAATACGATTGAACAAAAATCAATGAGAAAAGATGTCATATAACAAAACAGAGCAATGCAGAAAATTTCAAAATGCAACAGATTCACCCGAATTAGATGTATACTTGAGCAATTCAACTGCCAATAAAACAGCAAACCATTTTGAATGTGTTAATTTTCATATATAAATTCAAAAATGGACTATTACCGCGATATTTGCAAAAAAATTCTGTATAATTTCAAAGAGTATAATATAATTTCAGATGGGTCGGTGGCAGAGCGGTTAGCGCGCTGGGATGGTAATCCAGTGGTCGCGAGTTCGAATCCTGCCTCGACCGATTTCGTTCACCTATAGCACAAGCATTTATTTGCTTATTTTAGGGAACGTAGGAAGATTTATATGTATTTGTTTAACAAGGACATATTCATTTTTTTTTTAAAAAAAAAAAAAAAGTTCACAACAACAGCAAACCATTTTGAATGTGTTGATTTTCATAAATAAATTCAAAAATGGACTATTACCGCGATATTTGCAAAAAAAGACGAAAAGTCAGCGGGACTTAAGACTGCCTCAGACTAACCTAGCAGGTACACAAAATAATGTGTATTACAAAGTTTTTCAATTGTTTAATGATTCACTAATCGCGGTCTGACTATTAAACTGACAACTGTCATCAACAGACCAGAATATTATGTCATATATTAAAATCATTCATTCATTCATACCATCACGGCATATCCCACAATGTGGGGTAACAAGTGAAAGGTGTGCGGGTGTGCATTGCCTTATAAAAGGGAGCACAACATATCTGTGTATACCCACACACCAGTCTCGTCTCACCTAAAAAGGCACTATATTCAGAATGGGTGGTGAACCTCATTGCTGAACTATGTGAGATGTTATTGTTGCCTGTTGTATTTTCGATTACCCGGCTCTTACGGGCACTCGAAAACAATAATAGAAAAAAGTGGAAGCACTATTCTAAGCCGGTGCCTCACAGCTATATTAAATACACAGCTATATTAATAACATCTATATTAAAATATAGATGTAATTAATTGAATGAATTTGGACGCCATAACATAAAACATTTTACACGCAATAATAGTTGTAAAAATAATCCTTGAATATTTATCCTTGAACACCTGATCCCGATTTCCTTTCCTGTCCTTACCATATCCTTTTTATTGCTATGAATTATATATTTTTTTTGTTTAAAAGTATTTAAGTGTTATACGTATTTTATTTGATTTCTTTTACTCTTTTTTATTTGCTGTTGTACATATACAATGTTGTCATACTTTGTAATCTGGTTGGTTGGAAGAAATTGCCTAATGGCAATAAGCCCGCCAGTGTACAATTATATTTGTTTATATTATGTACAAGAAGATGTATAAATAAATAATAAATAAATAAATAAAAAGTAGGAGTTAAGATATATATCTCAATGCGGATTAACAGTGTAAAATATATTAGGAAACAAGAAAAAAAAGACGTGAGATGGAAGATATTATTTTAATGCCTTGTTTTCATCGATTAGTGATTAGTGTTTAGTCAAGTTAGTAAGAACAAAAAACACATTAATATTTTTAATTGTATTTTCGGAGGATTCTATTTGTTCACTTTGTTTTCAACCACGAATGAGTTATATAAACACTGTCATCTCATCGAATGTTTACAACGCTCCAGCAAAAATAAAATAACATTGCCAATTACAAAAGTTTCTCTATTTTACTTCTCGGACAACTAACAGTTACTATGTCAAATATTGATTTAACACGCACCCAATAACAAGTTGCCACATTCTGGAGACTTACGATATTAATCGTCTCACAGATCCAGACTGAAAACACCCGGGAATCGAACCCGGGACCTTTGGATCAGCAGTCAGATACCTAAACAACTGAGCCATGTTGAAAAACTATATTTGCTTTTTGGCAAGTTTCTTATACAAATATAGAAGTAATCTTAATTTAAATAAACAAAATTATTAATTTGATTCTCTAGTCAAGAATCAAATTTATAATTATTTGACTACAGAATCAAATTATATGAACACGTCTGTAAATAAAATTTTACATCAACTGTTATTGTAAAATTCGTTTTGCATCGTACGTTATATTTCATTTCCCCCGTTATACCCAAATTAACTGTTTCACTTTGGCCAAAAATGAAATTAGGGAAAAATATTTTTTGCCATGACCATTTTCAAATATTTTTGTCTCTCTTCCACTTTTACATCCGACAATGGCGGCTGGGGTGAGAGAATTTTCTATATATTTTTTTATAAATATCTCGTTCATCCGCCTTGCTGACTATTTTCAAACGTTCACGATATTTGAAATGTTTCTTTATTTGTGTTAATAAACCATTCTTTCCACAGACTTTATACACCTACCCGGAGAATTTCCGTGCCTACAAAGCACTGATCGCTGCACAATATGCCGGAGCTAATGTTAAAGTTCAGCCCGATTTCGTCTTCGGGGAAAGTAATAAGACTGAGGCTTTCTTGAAGAAATTCCCCACAGGAAAGGTACGCTTTATAATCTTAGTTTATTTAATATCTCAATGAGTAGATGTCACTTTAATTTGAGAAAGTTTTAAGGTTATGATTTTTTGACAACTAACGTCATCTGACGTATTATCATTATAGGTCCCTGCTTTCGAGTCTGCAGATGGCAAGGTTTTGTTAACAGAGAGCAATGCTATTGCTTTTTACGGTGAGTTTTATTTGTTTATATTACTATTGTGTATATTCAATTTGTTGACGTTATCTAATTTGTTTTTTTAACTTATTTTATTAGTGTGCCTACTGTTCTTTATTTATATTGACTTTCAAGAAGTTTTCCTTTAAGTCTGGTAAAAATACAGAAGAGTTGCAACTATCCGGTATTTTTTGCCATTAATAATAATTATGTAAAGCCATTAACATATTATACAAGATTGTTCCACAGGCGTTCTTCGTTAATTGTTGGCTCTATGAAAAAATGAAGTCTTAAAGTTTACTGAATGTATCAAACTTGAAAGTTTAAATTAAGTTTTTTTTTTGTTAATTTTTTGGCGTTCCATAATAAGAAGGATATGTGTTGAAAATTAATTTGAATCACATTTTCACACTCGCCAATTCATTTATTTGGTATTGCACAAATCAGTTTGATCAAGAATTTTTTAGATTTGGCTACTATTAACCTATAAGTGAGTATGGCTGCACCCGTACGGCAGGAAAAGTCATTGCAAATCGAAGTATGGCCGTACCGGTACGGCTACAGAAGTGAAGTGAAAATTTTTTACTAGTGTACGAATATTTTTGACACCCCAACCAATAGTTGAAGACACCTGAAATAATCATACGATTTTTCAATATTAACCTAGAAAAACGGTACGTTTTAATTTTTTTTACCCGATTATTGTGTCAGGAGTCGTCAAACGTAATATTTTTTTTTTAAATTTAAAATAACACCATATAGGTATGTACATCATACCAAAACTCACTATTATAGAGGTTAATGTATAATTTTTGCATGAATTTTGTGACCTTTTTCTTTCGTTATAATTTCTTTCTTTAATTATACTTTTGTTAGCCAGTAAATAAATCTCAGTTTAGAGCATTGTAACTTCCTTGCATTTAATCTAAGACTTTGAAAGCAGCTAGTTATTTATAACTATACTTGGGTCACCGTATGATGGCATTTATGACATTAGGGCTCTCATAAAGTTTCGTAATTATTGACAGCTAAGCGTAGGAGGACAAATGCGGTACTTCATTAAGTAGGCATAGACAATACTGTAAACAATGAAGTACGGTATTTGTTCCCGACGCTTAGCTCTCAATAATTCATGGAACTTTATGAAATGGCCAAAAATCATAATGGTCATCATACAGTGACGCATGTATACTTAACTATTTTCTATTATAAAACAACCAATATTTTCTAAAATGAATACAAAAAAAAATTGACTTTTGAAACCTGGATTGCTTGTGAAGGAAAAAAATTATGTATTTACAAACTTATATATTTGCAAATTGTATGAGGCCAAACACTAAAAATAATTTGTTCGAATATTAATTGACTATTAAAAATGTTTCCAGTTGGCAATGCGGCTCTCCGTGGAGCAGACCCTTTGACCAGTGCACAAATCCTGCAATGGCTCGGTTGGGCTGATGGAGAAGTTCTTCCAGCCTCTTGTGCCTGGGTCTTCCCACTCCTCGGCATCATGCAGTACAATAAGCAGGTATTTAACATTAAATATTCTTCATGTAACACATCTATTTCCTCAGCTATCGAGGCCATTAACACAAAAATTTTACTTTTGAACCCCTCAGCACAATATCTCGTTTACCAAACATTCTTATCTTCATTTAGTTACGGCATATTAACTCTTGAAAGGCTAAATAGTAAATTTTCAAAGCCTTTCCCCAGTACTCTAAAAAGATACGTCTTTGAAATAAAAAACAGTTTACGTATATTCTATTGCTTGAGTTTTTTAAAAATTGTTTAGTTAAAATTAGTTTTATTCAAACCCTTTTTTAATTTTTTTATTGTAAGAACCAAAAAACAACAAGGCCTACGAAGTAGATTTTTACTTCAATCGACAGAGAAATGAATATTTACTGGCTGAGTTTTTTACTATTTTATTCACTATTCTTGTATATCACAGATTTGGTGATATAATATTTTTTGTGTTTCATACATTAGAAGGTAATTTAGTATGCATATTTGTGTACATCCATATGTTCAAGGTATATGGGGGTCTTAACACAGTTTATAATAGATTAAATTAATCATAAATACATTTAACAAAAATATAAATTACCACCTTTCTTTTGTTTTTATATTTTATTAACATTTGTAGACTGTATAATTTAAAATATATCCATGACTTTGTCAAAACAATGGCAATTTCAGATTGGTACTGCGCATGCTTCCACTATGAGTGCTTAGTCTCTTATTGATCGATTGTAAAATGATTCTCGTTGATTTTTTCAACATTTTCATCTTTTCCGAGATGTTGAAGGTTGTCCAGAATATGCATGGTATTCAACACACCATGTTCAAAGCGCTCAAACCACACCAAAATTCGTGTGTGGCTCAAAGCATTCTTCTTAAAAGCCTGTTGAAGCATTTGGTAAGCTTCTGTTGCCGAATTTTCAACCAGAAAACAAAATTTCAAACACTCGTTCTTTTAAAATTGCTATAACGACTTCGTAGACGGGATAAAATAACAGTTAGAGAAATACAACACTGTTCAAATTTAAACCGACAAATTGACGCTGTCTACACACAGCTGATCTGTGAAGCTCTACTAACCCTTTAACGCAAAATTAATAACGAAAAGTTGCAGTGGCAAAGAAAGTTTTCTCGCTTGCAATACCTGTTAACTACATTTTCAAATGTTTCATTTTATGTTAAAGGACAATATTTAAGCAATTTGTGTGTTGGTTTTTAATTTTTAAAAGAACATATTTATTGTTAACTTTTGAATTGTAATAATAAAATCTATGTTATTAATCTTTATAGTCAGTAAATCGCGCAAAGGAGGACATCAAGACTGCGTTGACTTATCTGAATAAGCATCTCCTTACACGCACTTTCCTTGTTGGCGAGAGGATCTCTTTGGCTGATATCAGTGTGTTCTGTACACTTCTTCATGTCTATCAGGTTTGTTATTTATTTAGTTTTCCATTGATATTATAAGATACAGCTTTGCAAATTTTTTAGTCTCGCTAAAAAATAAGCTTTATCAAAATCACATATGATCAGAAAAAGAAGTGTGTTGAGTTGACAGAATGTTATTTATTAATATACCTACTGTAAAAAATTATAAGAAAATTTAATTGCTACTATTATATACTAACTATTGTTCACTATTTCTCACTAGTTAAAAGGATGATGAACGTTTTGATACACATGTCCAATCAAGATGGATAGCTCTTTTCAAATGAACATAAAAATACTATGATGACAAACCCATATAAGTTGTTAGTTTTGAAACACACTCTTTAGAAGATACTGAATTTTACAAAATAAAAAAAACTCCTCAAAAATAACTTTCAAGGCAGAGGATTACTCTGATCAGACAGTGAATTGGAATTAGCTCCACTGTTATTCTTATTCTACACAAAAGGATCTTTCCAACAATGTATTTCATCATTTCGGTTGGTGCCTGTACCAGTTTCCAATACATTTATGCCCATCATTTTTCCTTGAAATATAGTCTTGCTTCACCTCCAAAGAGATGGTGAGACAGCTGGCGGTCCACTTCGCAGGAGACAGAATAGCGGTAGAAACAGATCTTCGGATCTATGAAAAGGAAGAAGAATTAATAATTTTCAATATTTTTAAAAAAATTATAAAATATATTTTATTACCTTGTTATATTATATTTTATTACCACATTTTTGAAATTAAAATTATGACCGGTTTTGGAACTATCTGTTCCCTCCTCAGTAGGGTTGCCAGCTCCCATTTTATGTATTAGAGGATTTGATACGATTAAATAAAGGACATAGGATGAAAATAAAGGATAATATTAATACGCAATGCTATGTAGTTTGACGTTAATCGAAGCCAAGTAAGTAGTATGACCTTAATTAGTCTTTTTTCATTTAATAGTATACTTGGTATTACTTTTGGCTTCTCTAAGAGCTTCTTCGTTTTCTGTAATGAAATTATAAAATTGTTTGCATTTCATATTGAAGTTAGACTTTATTTGTAGTTCTGCTTTTACAGTGTCAATATCTAACTTATTTCGGGTTTTGGTTCACGTATTCGTACACAAGGAAAAAATCCTTTCGGCCTGGGCGTTAGAAACTGCCGAGCAATATGGAATATGCGCGATATTTGCCCGACCGTGTTCCCCTTCCCCGTTTCCCGACTCAGTCGCGCCGGCTGCCGCTTTCTGTGACATTGCGTGAAACCACGCTGATTAATTTTTCCAAATTAAAGGACAAAGTATTGTCCTTTATTGAAGATTTCAAATTAAAGGACAAGATCAATTTTTGGGTCTGAAATAAAGGACGTCCTTTAAAATAAAGGACGTCTGGCAACCTTACTCCTCAGGCAGATTTTCAGATAAATATTTTTATTCATTTAATGTGGGTTCAGCTTTGTCTAGTTGCTTTAGCAGACAACATTCAACAATCAATTTGAGTGTCCAAATTTGCTTTAGCAGACAACATTCATCAATCAATTTGAGTGTCCAAATTTGCTTTAGCAGGCATTCATCAATCAATTTGAGATTTCAAACCATCTCAAGGCATTTTTTTTTCATTTTACTCTCAAAATATATCTTTCAATCTTGCATTCTCATCTGATATCCTACAAAAGATTGTTTAACCCTTCATCAATCGTAATTATTATGTTATTTTAAGATATTATGTAAAATGTATTAAACCTTTTTTTAATAGAATGTGTTGGAGCCATCAGTAAGACAGCCATTCACCAACGTGAATAGGTGGTTTGTCACCCTGCTGAACCAACCTCAGTTCCGCGCTGTCTTGGGTAATGATGTCAAGTTGTGCGAGAAGGCCATAGTTTTCGATCCCAAGAAGGCACCGGTTGCAACACCATCAGCCTCAGCAAAGAAGACCCAGGAGAAACAAGAAAAGCAACCCAAAAAGGTAGGAATAAAAATATAAACAATTACAATATATCTGTCCCCTAGATGCAGAAGTCTGTAAGTCCAAAATCATTTATGAGTGTATAAATGATTTTTTTACCCTATATACATAAAGGAAAAGTTATTTTAAGATATTGTGTGCTTCCTTTGTATTTTTGGGTAAATTTGAATATTTTTTTGTTTTTACTCTCCACACTATGGAATAGGGGAGAGTCATGATTTCGCAAAATTTAAGCGTATTTTTTTTACATCAATTTCTCAATGGGCATCATGTAGAGAATGCACACTATGAGTTTCGTCGTGATGTGTTTGTGTGTATGGCGTATACGCTGTACGCCGTAGCATTTATCTTTTTTGTGTCCTCTCTACAGCCCAAACTATAAGTCTGATCGACTTCATATTAACATCATATGTGTAAAGTGCAAAGACCTAGAGCTGATTAGTTTTCCATAGACAACTTTTGATTTCTTCTCTATGAATTCATCATTTACGTTGTTTTTTTTTGTGTCCTCTCTGCAGCCCAAACTATAAGTCCGATTGACTTCATATTGATATCACATGTGTTAAGTCCATAAACTTAGAGCTAATTAGTTTTCCATAGACAACGGTTCATTTTTTCCCAATGTTTCTTTATGATTTCATCTATTAAAACTGAAAAAATGCTCTCACGACCTGGAAATTAGAGATATTTTAATTTGGTTTCAACTATTTATACAACACCAAGAATCTTCATAAAATTGTATTCAAAGTTGGTCAATGTTAAAAGAAAAATATTCAACGGTTTAAAAAATTATATTTTATTTAATGGATATTTGTATGAAACTTATATGTAACAAGAGAATTTTTTTATATTTTGCAATGTTCAGTTCATTGATTTCATATTGATATAAGAATATTAATAGCTTGAACTTAGAACTGATTAGCTTTTCATAGATATCATAAAATTTCTTCATATGATATCACGTGTCAACATTGTCAAAATGCTCTAACGCTCTTTGAAACAAAATTTATCTGCTTTTTTTTAAATATTTCATACAACATAAGCAGTCTTCACTATACTGCATTAATAGTTTGTCTATCTTAACATAAAAATATACTATCGGAAGAAAATTTATATTCCTGATAGTAACATTTAGTATGAATAAAAATGTAATTAGATAAATTTCTATGTATGGAAACGTTCAGTAATTTGATTTCATGTTATAATGTCAAGAGCTTGAACATAGAACTGATTAGCTTTCCATAAATAACAAAAAATTTCTTCATATGATATCACGTGTCAAAATTTGGAAAATGCTCTCGCGTTCTTTAGAACAAAATTTATCTGCTTTTTTTAAAATATTTCATACAACATAAGCATTCTTCCCTATACTGCATTAATAGTTTGTCTATCTTAACATAAAAATATACTATCGGAAGAAAATTTATATTCCTGATAGTAACATTTAGTATGAATAAAAATGTAATTAGATAAATTTCTATGTATGGAAACGTTCAGTAATTTGATTTCATGTTATAATGTAAAGAACTTGAACATAGAACTGATTAGCTTTCCATAAATAACAAAAAATTCTTCATATAATATCACGTGTCAAAATTTTGAAAATGCTCTCGCGTTCTTTAAAACAAAATTTATCTGCTTTTTTTAAAATATTTCATACAACATAAGCATTCTTCACTATACTGCATTAATAGTTTGTTTATCTTAACATAAAAATATACTATCGGAAGAAAATTTATATTCCTGATAGTAACATTTAGTATGAATAAAAATGTAATTAGATAAATTTCTATGTATGGAAACGTTCAGTAATTTGATTTCATGTTATAATGTAAAGAACTTGAACATAGAACTGATTAGCTTTCCATAAATAACAAAAAATTCTTCATATAATATCACGTGTCAAAATTTGGAAAATGCTCTCGCGTTCTTTAAAACAAAATTTATCTGCTTTTTTTAAAATATTTCATACAACATAAGCATTCTTCACTATACTGCATTAATAGTTTGTTTATCTTAACATAAAAATATACTATCGGAAGAAAATTTATATTCCTGATAGTAACATTTAGTATGAATAAAAATGTAATTAGATAAATTTCTATGTATGGAAAAGTTCAGTAATTTGATTTCATGTTATAATGTAAAGAGCTTGAACATAGAACTGATTAGCTTTCCATAAATAACAAAAAAAATCTTCATATGATATCACCTGTCAAAATTTGGAAAATGCTCTCGCGTTCTTTAGAACAAAATTTATCTGCTTTTTTTAAAATATTTCATACAACATAAGCATTCTTCACTGTACTGCATTAATAGTTTGTTTATCTAAACATAAAAATATACTATCGGAAGAAAATTTATATTCCTGATAGTAACATTTAGTATGAATAAAAATGTAATTAGATAAATTTCTATGTATGGAAAAGTTCAGTTATTTGATTTCATGTTATAATGTCAAGAGCTTGAACATAGAACTGATTAGCTTTCCATAAATAACAAAAAAAATCTTCATATAATATCACGTGTCAAAATTTTGAAAATGCTCTCGCGTTCTTTAAAACAAAATTTATCTGCTTTTTTTCAAATATTTCATACAACATAAGCATTCTTCACTATACTGCATTAATAGTTTGTTAATCTTAACATAAAAATATACTATCGGAAGAAAATTTATATTCCTGGTAGTAACATTTAGTATGAATAAAAATGTAATTAGATAAATTTCTATGTATGGAAAAGTTCAGTAATTTGATTTCATGTTATAATGTAAAGAGCTTGAACATAGAACTGATTATCTTTCCATAAATAACAAAAAAATTCTTCATATAATATCACGTGTCAAAATTTTGAAAATGCTCTCGCGTTCTTCAAAACAAAATTTATCTGCTTTTTTTAAAATATTTCATACAACATAAGCATCCTTCACTATACTGCATTAATAGTTTGTTTATCTTAACATAAAAATATACTATCAGAAGAAAATTTATATTCCTGATGGTAACATTTAGTATGAATAAAAATGTAATTAGATAAATTTCTATGTATGGAAACGTTCAGTAATTTGATTTCATGTTATAATGTCAAGAGCTTGAACATAGAACTGATTAGCTTTCCATAAATAACAAAAAAAATCTTCATATGATATCACCTGTCAAAATTTGGAAAATGCTCTCGCGTTCTTTAGAACAAAATTTATCTGCTTTTTTTAAAATATTTCATACAACATAAGCATTCTTCCCTATACTGCATTAATAGTTTGTCTATCTTAACATAAAAATATACTATCGGAAGAAAATTTATATTCCTGATAGTAACATTTAGTATGAATAAAAATGTAATTAGATAAATTTCTATGTATGGAAACGTTCAGTAATTTGATTTCATGTTATAATGTCAAGAGCTTGAACATAGAACTGATTAGCTTTCCATAAATAACAAAAAATTTCTTCATATGATATCACGTGTCAAAATTTTGAAAATGCTTTCGCGTCCTTTAAAACAAAATTTATCTGCTTTTACTAAAATATTTCATACAACATAAGCATTCTACACCATACTGCAATAATAGTTTGTCTATCTTAACATAAAAATATACTATTGATAGAAAATTTATTTTCCTGGTAGTAAAATTTAGTATGAATAAAAATGTATATAATAAGATAAATTTCTTATGTATGGAAAAGTTCAGTAATTTCATTTCATGTTATAATGTAAAGAGCTTGAACATCGAACTGATTAGCTTTCCATAAATAACAAAAATTTCTTCATATGATATCACGTGTCAAAATTGTCAAAATGCTCTAACGTCCTTTAAAACAAAATTTATCTGCTTTTATTAAAATATTTCATACAACATTAGAATTCTTCACCATACTGCATTAATAGTTTGTCTATCTTAACATGAAAATATACTATCGTTAGAAAATTTATATTCCTGGTAGTAAAATTTAGAATGAATAAAATATTTCATTGTCAATATTTGTGGTGTGGAGAGTTTAGTGTTGGCCACAACCCACTCGTTTTTTATATACTTCATACTGTGAAAACTTTTTATTTTTTCAACTTATTTTACATCTAAATAAAATATACATACATACATATTTTGGTGTAATTTTTATTTTACTTGATCTTTAATCTCTTATAATGAAAGTTAGAATTGAAAATTTCTACCTCAAAACAGTTTTCCTGTAAATTGACACTTTTGGACATGCCATGTTCTGCATCTGAGGTACAGATGTTATCTAGGGGAGTGATTTTTAAAATTTAAGTGGTTACGGCTCCCTTAAAATCCGAAATTATATTGTGGTCCCCTTATAAACTTAACCTCTATGATAGTGAGTTTTGGTATGATGTACATACCTATACGGAGTGAGTTATTTTAAATATAAAAAAATTAAAATAAAAAGTATTACGTTTGACGACTCCCGACACAATAATCGGGTAAAAAAAAAATTAAATTACCATTTTTCAATTATGATTATTTCAGGTGTCTTCAACTATTGGTTCCGTTTCTGACTTTTACTTAGAGGTTAAAAATATTTTTGCAATCTCCCTGTTACGAATGGCTGATATAAGGAACCCAAGAAAGTGTAAATTTGAAAAAATTTAAGAGATTGTGCCACTCCGATTTTAGGTTTTCATTCCAGTCACTGTTTGATTCCAGTTGGATGTTGGATGAAATAAAACATGCTAATTGGGGTGCCTCCCAAGCATTTGTGAGCAGCTTTCATTAAGGTTGGCCACTCGCAGATTACGTGAGAGGCAGTTTTGTTATTTGACAATATTAGCATATTTGTATTTAAAAATAACGGTAATATAAATTATTGAGCACCTTTGTAACAGAGAAAAATCACAAAACACCAAAAGCAGGTTAGCGCAAAAAAACTCAATGCCACTTTTCAAAATAAAATGTTTTATTATATCATTGCCATACAATATATTTTTGAACTAAAATGTAATACTATGTTTTGTTTCCACATTGGTCGCTACCCGTTTCAAGAATGAACATTCTCTTCTTTAGGTGATATGGTGTTACTGTGATTTTTTATGTGTGGGAGAAGATGAGCAAGGATAGTAAGGGGTTGGAGGGTATTAAGATCGAACCATGGCAAACATAGTAAGGATTAGTGAGGTATTTGATAGGTTTTTGAGTATTATTCAATGTTTCCAAATTATTTTGTTAATACTCTGTATTGTTCTATGGTTGAATGTATGGTTTTCATTTTACATATTCCAAAAAATCATTGATGTTTTACCATACTAATTTTAAAGTCTCTCATCTAATCCATTTAGTATTAAAACTGTGTAGAAGTGGAATTAAAACTAATATATTAAAGTGTTTCAGTATATGTCTAAAATGGCAAGATAAAAAATTTATGAATGTTTTTAAATATTACTGGAAAGATTATATTTGTCATATCATACTTTCTGAACAATATTCCTTCTGCATTCTTTCAATTCACCCAAATTTTTTTCATTGGTGAGATTAGTTTTTAATTTTAGTAGTATTTTTTTTTGCTGTTGTTTGACCTAATAATACCTAATATTGCACTAAATTTGTTATTCATAAGGCTACACGTGTCTTTGTGTTGTTGGAAGTGATTGTCTTATAACACCCGCCTTTATTGTACCCCCTTTTTTTATAAGAATCGAATACATTTCTATTATGCCAAGATAGAGAGACGAAGAGAAGTTGTTTAAAGGCAGATGTCCTGGCTGCATAGCATAAGGGAATGGACTGCACAGGACAGGACAGGGAGGTATTTGTCATTGTTAGTCAATTTCGAGGGGGGGGGACCAGACATGACATAAGAAAATGAAGAATGCCAAGATATCTAACAGATAAATTCTTTATAGTATTTCACGGAAGATAAATTAGTATAAATGACATTGTTCTGCCTTTATGTTGGCGGAGTATTTTCCATTTGCTCTTCAATGTACAAATAGTTATTTAATATTGTTTTAGGAAAAGGAGGAAGCTGCACCAGCCGAAGAGCAGATGGATCTCTGCGAGCAAGCTTTAGCAGAGGAACCTAAATCCAAGGATCCTTTTGATTCTCTTCCAAAGGGGTAAATGAAAATATCCAAATTTGATCAAAAATAACATTACATATTACATTATCTCCGACAGGGCTTAATTTGTTGTTGATCTTTCAGTACATTCAACATGGATGACTTCAAGAGGTGTTACTCCAATGAAGATGAGTCCGTATCCATCCCGTATTTCTTTGAGAAGTTTGATCCTGAAAATTATTCAATCTGGATAGGAGAATACAAATATAATAACGAACTTGCTAAAGTTTTTATGAGCTGCAATTTAATCACAGGTAATAATATTTTAATAATAACTCCCTAACATAATTACTCAAGTCACACTTTCTATCCACATAATATGTTTATAATTTCTTTATCCTTCATCCCTTTGCATTCCAAATTTTTTGGACAATATCATTATTATTTTTAAATTGTTTGACCTAATAATACCTAAAATTGCACTAAATTTGTTCTTCATAAGGCTACACGTGTATTTTCTTGTTATTTTTTTATTTTGTATTTTTGTTATTTTGTATTTTTTTGTTACTATTTATTATTTAAACTTACTACAAATGTATTTACTAATGTGGGTGACTGGTAGAAATTGCCTATGGACAGTAAGTCCGACACATGTGAGAAATATTTGTTTTGCATAATGAAGAAGTCATTCAATATTTTTTATTGGAAAAACAATTTTGCTTACGCGACATCCTACGTAGGCGATTCAAAACAACAAACAGTCAATAACTATGGAAGTGTCCTACGTTACCAACCGCGAGTAGGATACGATGCGGCGCGAAGCGAACGCGATCAGTTGGTGTGATATTTTTGCGCGCATTGGAAGCGGTGCCATTTTTTTTTTGTTAAGTATAATGTCAGAAGCGCGATTCGCGCGCACTTAGGACAGAGCCGCCGCGTCGCACTGCATCGCTTTGAATTCGCGTTCAACCGCTTCGGATCGCTTGGCAATCGCGTTCGCTTTGAATCGCCTACGTAGGACGTCGCGTTAGATTTGTGTAAAAAGAGAAAAACAAAAAAGATTAGGTTATTTTAAAATTATTTGTCAGTGAGTAATATTTACTTCATAAAGTTTTCAAATGATGATGACCACCACAATTTTATTAATGCATGAATGTCAAAGATTGCAATAAATTATTTGTCATCTTGTCCTTTTGTTAGTAAATACTTGTGTTTGGTATGAGGAACATGAGTACTGAGTAAAAAAATGTATACTTACAGTCTTACTAATAAAAATTGACTGCAAACCTGTTAACCAGTGTTTTAGTTAAATCTTAGTAATAACCGTTGTATAACAACTGGGTAGTTGCAACAGATTTACAGCATTAATTAATCCGAAAATGTTGTATTTTCGAACCCCCGCATACACAGAGGCCCCAGCCGCTCTTCTAATTTTGATGTTTGTCGTGGTTAATATATTCATATGTTTTTCAAATTTTAAAATAGGAATATGGAAAATAAAACAAATAATTTCATCATACAAATACCCATGCGAACACGTTTGTAGATATTATAATGGAGCTAGTTTTTCAACAACTTTTCGCTCATTGAATGCACAACTATCGATAATAAAATAATTTATTATTCCAAGATATAACAATATAAACATGCAGTTCAAAATCAAATTTGATTTATGATAGATGACAGTTGTCTTAAAAGACCGCTTAACTACTAATACTGTAATTGTGTACACTAAAATTTATCATTTAAATTAAAAAGCATTTTTTTTTTATTAATTTTCCTTCTTGTTTTGTTTTGTGTGCTTTGAATCGTAATTTTAATTCGCAAATAATACATGAATTTTTATGTTGTTTATAGGTATGTTTCAACGCTTAGATAAGATGCGCAAGCAGGCCTTTGCTTCTTGTATCCTATTCGGCGACGACAACAACAGCTCCATCTCTGGTATCTGGGTATGGAGAGGGCAGGAACTCGCCTTCCCTCTGAGCCCAGACTGGCAGATTGACTATGAATCTTACGACTGGAAGAAACTCAACCCTACCACCGAGGAGACTAAAAAATTAGTTCAGCAATACTTCTCATGGACTGGAGAAGATAAAGAGGGAAGAAAGTTCAATCAGGGAAAAATCTTCAAGTAAAACAGTACATCGTCTACATCTTTGAAATTATAGATTAATCTTTATTGGACTTTTTAATACTCAAGAGCGAGGATATACAAAGAAGTATGGTGTGGCTCCATTTTTTACATGTAACAAGAAAGATAATCTGTTGATTGTGTATCGGTTTTTTTTAATGAGAAATGGTTTAATTATGTTAAGGTGAATCTGTTTTTTATTTGAGTTTGTCAATAACGTTTGGTTTAATCTATGTTTCAAAGTTTCATTATGTTTTACTAATCGAGTTGTCCATTGCTTTAATAATATATTTACTCTTTGATAATTCATTTTAAACATCTTATGAAATAAAATATTTCGTATACAATTGTGTTTTATTGATTTTACTTTATAGTTATTACTATTGTATCGACGTTGAGGTGCCTTGTCATAGCTCAAAACACATGGAAGATATGTTTTCTCATCAATAGTTTTGTAAGCAAAATATAATTTCTGAACTGTGAAGAATGTTTGTTTGAGAGTCACATGAGTGAATAGTAGTTGTGTGTGACGAGCAAAAAGAAAAAAAGATAACAGTGTTGTGAGTAATATATGCAGTGTCCGACCGAAGGTCAGATTTTGGCCGAAGCTGAAGCCGATTGTTCGGCCTTAGCCGTAACCTTCGGCCGAAGGTTTGATTTTACTAAAAAAATCGATTAAAATAATAAATAGTCTGCTTTCGTGACTTAGTTGGTTAGATATCTAACTACTGAGCCAAGGGTCCTGGGTCGTTTGATTTTACTAAAAAAATTTTAATGATTAATAATCATGTGCGTTCAGAACTACTCTTGTTTTGTTTCTGTCGACAGTCGGCACGCGACACTTGGCCGACCGAATCTATACACCCGCTACACATGTCATGTTCGCGCATGTTTTTACAAGTTTTAACTGCTTTTAGCGGCTGACAAAAAGCTTCAGCTTCGGCCGAAAATTCGGATTATTTTTGGCCGAAGCTGAAGGTGTTTTTTTTTGCCGTAGGTGGCCGAAGCCGAAGCTTCGGACGGACACTAAATATATGGCAGTGTGTATGGGAATGTCCTAGAAGGAGGTGTGTGAAATAAAATAATAGAAGCAAGACAAAAATAGATCCTTATAATGTGTTAAGATGTGTGATAAAGAAAGAAATAAAGAAGTTCTAAAGTAAATAAAATAAGTTTTATATTTCTAAAATTGTCTATGAAATTTGGTAAATCAGATCACAACTTGTCAACGTAAATACCCAAGAATTGCTTCTCCGTTTTTGTAAATTTGAAGAATAGCTCTTGTCGTGAAGCTTCTCAAATAAATTCCCTTGTATTTTAACTTATGTGACATCATTTTTCAATGAACTGTTTTCTTGCGGATTGTTAAGTATATTTACAGATGGAAATCATGGAAAAAATATATATCTCATACTGCAAGGCTTTTAAACTCTCCACTACTATGAAACAGTGGAGAGTCATTATTTCACAATTTTTTTACATCAATTTCTCAACTGGTATCATGTATAATCTACATCTACACATTATCATGCCATCTTCTTAATGGGGTAGGCAGAGAGAACCGAACACCACATTCTATCTTGACACATCCATCACCTCATCAACATTAATGCATCGTCTCATACATGCTTACCTATTGTTGAAGCAAAATTTTTACATAAATTTCTCAACAGGTATTATGTAGAGTGCATACTATGAGTTTTTTGACGTAGTTTTTTTTGTGTATGGAGTATTATGAAAACTTTTGTACTCTGAGAAACTAATATTTGTTTAGTCATCTAATAGAAATGTACATATATCTCTTACAATATCTCTTTTCTATGGAAATGTACTTCATAAAAATGCATTTAGGCAATGCTGATTCCATAGTCAGCATTGATTTAGGGATTGTCAAACTTTCGTTAAGAAAAATGGTACACTAATGTACCTAGTGGGAATTTTAGTGTTGGACACCACCCACTCATTTAATAAAACATTGTTCAAAGCATACATTGCCGTGTGTTTTTGATGTTTTTTTTTTGATAAAAGCATATGCTTGTACAAAGGTCTGGGGGGTTTCCACCAACCAATGGTGTCATGGAAGACATAGAAGATTAAGCTTTATACCTACTATAACTGATGTGTTAAAAGGACAATTTTCTAAAACCTCACTATTCATTATCTGCAAAGGCCACTTCTAATAAAGGTTCAAAGTAGCTAATCGTTGTATGGTGTAGGAACTAATGCAGAAATTAAACAGAATTTTTACTATGACATAAGTCTGGCAGATGTTGCTTTGATATCGGTCAAAAAATCCAATTTTTGAGTTGATAATGCTGAAATGTTGTGTTTATCAATATTACAGTGAATATATTATGACAGTCAAACAACGAAATATGTGCTGTTTCTCTCGCACTTATAGAGATATTGTAGTGAGAATTGGAGACGACATGAATATTGATAAACACAACATTATTTCTGTATTATTATTATTAACTCAAAAATCGGATTTTTGACTTATGTCGTTCTTGCAAATAAGCGATATGATGTAATACTTGTTGCATAATTCCAGGAGATATATTTTAAGTCGAAAATTTGAGGGTTCGTTATATTTTATCGTTTTTTTCAAGTTCTTTTCAAATTGATTCAAGTATTATTGAATGTTTTAAAAGAATACGTCCTCGATAGGCCAGCCGTCTAACGAAAGTTATAACAAATTTTAGGGTGATGTGAGAAACTTAGTGAAACTATAACACAATTGATCAAATAAAATTCACACAGCTCCAAATAATTCTCGCAGCTGGAAATACTGTTGGTTGGAAAAAACTCGCCAGTGAATAGAACGCAGATTGAAAAAAAAACCAGTTGAAAATTTATCTTAGTAAGATGAAATGATAATGATATGTAATGTATTTTTTTTTTCAATTTTCATTCGAATATCGTTGCTCAGTTGCTCTTGGGTATAGTGTTATGTGGTCAGTTGTCATTCGTCTCGAGGAGGAAGGGATTGTCTCGAAACCTCCACCATACCACCATACCATCACGCCATTTCCCTATTTGGGGTAGGCAGAGAGAACCGAACGCCAGACTCCTCTCTCTTGACACACATTCCTCGCTTCATTCACGTCCATACATCGTCTCATACACGCTCTTCTATTATTCTTACTTCTAACATCACCATCTTTCAAAATCCCATTTATGTGATCGTGCCAACTTTTTCTTGGCCGACCTCTACTTTTCGTTCCTCTTTTATCAGCCTTGTGCACTTTTTTTGTCAGACGGTCATCACTTATTCTTTCTATGTGGCCGAACCACCTAAGGGCATTTATTTTCATCTTACTTACGATATTTCTTTCAATCATACATTCTCGTCTAATATCCTCATTTCTTATTCTATCATACATCGTTTTATCACACATTCGTCTTAGTGATCTCATTTCAACTGCGTTAATTCTACTTTGTGTACTGATACCATTGTGTACCGCGAGCTTTGCTTGCCTCGAAATAATTGGGTCAGCCATTACCGTTCTTAATGCACCATTCACTCTATTACCTGCCGTTACTCTCCTTTCAATATCTTTTTCCAATCTTCCATCACGCTGAAACATGCTTCCTAAGTATAAATATTCATCCACTTGTTCTAATTGTACATTCTCCACTCGTATCTCGCATTTTGTTCGTCTTTCGCTCTTCTCAAATACCATCACTTTAGATTTAGTTGCATTCATTCTCAATCCATTTTGCATGCATCCATCGAATACTATTTTAACCAAACATTCCAAGTCTTCCACGCTTTCAGCCAGTAATACTTTGTCATCCGCATACATTAGATCACATACAGTCACACCTTCCAGTTTCAGCCCAATGTTCTCATTCTTTAGTGCTCTCACACAGTAGTCAATGTATAGATTAAAGAGCCACGGTGATAGTACGCACCCTTGCTTCACTCCCATATTAATGGAGAACCATCCTGTGAGAGAGTTTTCAATTCTCACACAGGCTTGGCTTTCCTCATACAGAGATGATATTGCCCCTATCAGCCTGCTCCCCGCTCCATACACTGATAGCACGTTCCAAAGTTTTTCACGGTCTACTTTGTCATAGGCCTTTTCCAGGTCTATGAAAGCGCAGAAAAGCTTCTGGTTTTTTGCCAGAACCTTTTCAGTCGCCATTCGAAGGGAAAAAATTTGGTCGGTGCATCCTCTACCTCCAACAAACGCTCCTTGTGCATCCCACACCTTGCTTGCTGTAGCCTTTCTCAACTTTTGATCTAGAATCCTAGCATACAATTTTCCAACTGAACTCAGCAGACTGATAGCTCGGTAGTTCTTGCAGTCTAGTTTTGACCCTTTCTTAAAGAGGGGCACAATCACTGCGTTTCTCCAGTCTGACGGGGTATGTCCTGTCTCCCAACATTTGTTGAAGAGGCAATGACACCATTCCATCTTCTTTTCGCCACCATATTTGATAAATTCAGTTGGTATACAATCAAATCCCGCAGCCTTTCCTGTACGTGCATGCTTCACTGCCTCTCTGACCTCTTCTATTGAAATTTTCTCGCTGTCATTCTCACATTCATTTATTGGTATTCTGTTGTTCGTCCGACTTTCGCACTGTGTACTTTCATATAACTCTTCAAAATATTCCTTCCATCTTTCCTTGACTTTTTCCTCGTCTATAACCATACATCCATCTTTATCATGTATACATTTTGATCCTCGCACTACTCCTTGTTTCCGTCGATTTACTTTTTTCCAGAACATTTTTGTGTTCCCAGAAAAATCATTCACAATTTTCACGCTTTCCTTTTCTCTCAATGCATTCTTTTCTTCTTTTACTGTTACTTTTGTTTTCCTCTTGCAATCATTATATATATTTTTAGCTCTTTCTTCCTTCTCGTTTCCAGATCCTTTACATGCCAGCCATTCCTTCCACGCTTTTCGTTTTTCTTCCACTACTTTCTTTACTCTTTCATTCCACCAAGCATCTCCTTTCATTCTACCTCTTTTTGCTTCGCCACACACACTTTTAGCCACACTGAGTACCTACAGTGTTTTTGAGTATACTCCATGTGTCACTAATATCCATCTCTGTCACTGCGTGGGGACTTAAAGCACACGTGGGGACTTAAAGCACAGTCTCGAAACCTGACGTACAAAATAGATCATTCGTGGTTTAAAAAAGTTAACAAAGGTCTAACAATAAAAAAGATTTTTACTCTACACACTATGGAATAGTAGAGAGACATGATTTCAAAATTTTTAAGCGTATTTTTTACATAAATTTCTTAACGGATATCATGTACCTACAGAGTGCACACTATGAGTTTCGTCGTGATGTGTTTGTATGTATGGCGTACGGCGATACAAACAGAAGAACAGTGAGAACCGAACACCGCATTCTTCTATCTTGACACATATACATCGCCTCATCAACATTGATACACTGTCTCATACGTGCTCATCTTGCTAGTACCTAATGCAACTTTACTTAAAAAAGTTTTAACAGGTTTCACGTAGAAAGTGCATACTATGACTTTCGTGACAATGTTTTTGTGTGTATGGTGTATTGTGAAAACTTTTGTCCTCTGGAAATCTTATATTTGTTAAAGAATCAAATATAAATGTTCTTTATTAAAATGCATTTAGAGATTGTCAACCTTTCAAGAAGCAAAAATGAACACTTACTATGGTGTAGAGAGTTTAGTGTTGGCTACAACCCACTCGATTTTAAATATTCTACTAAGTTTGCACTGAAAATATTAATAATACAAAAAATTAAGGACTAAAATAAATGAAGAAGGAATCATGACGATACTTATTTTTTTTGGAATTAACGTAAAATCTTCTCTAGCCCTATTATCCATTGCTGTATGAAGGCCTCTTCCATACACTTCCACTCGTCTCTGTTCTGTCTCCTCCGCATCTAGGTTTTACCGGCCATTTTGGGCAATCTTTTTGGGGGCCATCCAACACTCCTATTATTTGTTCAAGGTCTCCACTGTAGTATTCTGCGTACCCACCTATTGTAGTATGCCCCTATCTTGCCAAGAGTCCAGCCCATTGCCACTTCCAGCAGCACGATCCATTATATCGGCAACCTTAGTAGGGGGCCTGGATAATTTCTGTTTCGTATTTCGTCTAAAATATTTTCCAACTGTCGATTTGTTCAAGAGAATTTTTTTTTAACAGGTCGATAAAGTTTCAAGCCAAGATGCGCGTATTTTATATGACCAGGTCTACATTTTCACGGTTTTTCAACTTTGGAAGTCAAAAAAACACCAACAGAGGCTTCGCATTCGGAGAAGAGCATTTAGTGTGTCTGTGTGCTTCCTATATAACTTTTGATACGCTTAATACACAGAGCCCAAATTTTCAAAAAATATAGAAAATTTCTATGTATAGGCCTATAAAACTTTCATTCTCAGAATTTTGAATTTTTTTCAAGTCAACTTTTAAACACAGAACAAATACAATACCTCAAATAAAATTTTATGAAAAAGTTTCAAGTTTTTTTTTATAAAGAAAAACATATTTTTAAGAGAAACTTATGTGTTTAACTGCCTTTATTTTATATACAAACTAGTTGCATGTAACACATGAGATCCAACTGTCGATGGCGATGGTATGAATAATTGAAGAATACGTACCAAACTATTAAACACAAATTAATAATTATTTCAATATATTTTGTTTTCTATATATAAAACATGTAGGTACCTATGTATGTCAAGATATGTAGAATAGTATTGAGGACAGTCCTTTTTCCTACTCAGAATATGAAAACAGCATGATGGTATGTATCAATGTATGTATGTATGTTTGGAGATTAAGTATCAAACTATTGAGTCCCCGTAGATATTGTGTAGTGTATACTGCCTTACAAATTATATGAAACGATGTAGTCACTAAATTCAATTTTTATAAATATTTAAAAAAAAATCTGAGATGTACTACTACAATGTTAATATTTTTTTATAGAAAATTAAATTATCTTGTTGGGATGTTTCGGTTTTTTCGATATTTTTATAAAATTTGGAAATATAGGCAGTTCAACACATAAATTTATCATAAAAAAATGTTTTTCTAAATAAAACATGTTAGATAAACAATGGAACTTTTTAAAAAAATTAATTTGAGAATTTGTATTAATTTGCCTATATTAATAACATAATAGAAGAAGAAGAATAACAATTTTCAGCGTTCTAGCTTATATGGTTTTTGAGATATAGTTGATAACCCCTGACTGAAACAAAAATTCAAAATCATGAGTATAAAAGTTTTATATTTATTTATTTATTTATTTATTTATTTATTTATTTATTTATTTATTTATTACATACACGGCCTCTTGGCCATTATAAAAATATGGTAAAAATAAAACAAAACTCGCATTAAACAAAAGAAAAACAACACAATAATTCATAAAAATACAAAATCCTTCACACAATTCGAAATATGAATATTCTGAAATTTTAGGCTCTGTCCATTGAGCGGATCAAAAGTTATAAGGGAGAAACGGACACACACCGACACACAGACACACTAATAAGTAAATCCATGTATGAAACATACATGCTGCGAAGCCTATAAATTGTTTTTTTTTTTGACTTCAAAGTTGGAAAAACCGTGAAAAATATAGACCCTGCATACGAATCTCGCGTATCTTGGCTTGATACTTTGTCGATATGTCAAGAGAAATAAATTCTTTACAAATCGACAGTTGGATTAATGAACACATTTATTGATAGAAATAAATGTAAATATTTTTTTCATTTTAACACTAAACGTAATTCTTTGATTATGTCGGACGACGAACTCCTTTGCTCTGGATGTTGAATAAACGCGCTTGTCAAATTTATTTCCAAAAATAATTTACTATCACTAAATTGTACCTACGCATTGACCCGGTTGCTCTTTCTTGGAAATGTGTATAAATCAGCCAAGCCGTACAAAATAAATACTAGACTAGATCAAACAGTAGACAATAGAGTGAAGGTATATATCGCCATTATTTATACGAAACGAGTGAGACGGAAAATGATTATAACCTGTGGAATTTCAGTCAGATTTTTTTCTTGTCTGCTAAGATGCGTAGAGTAAGTTGGTGCCATGAAAGTCGGAGCGTGCGAATTGTGTCCAATCGGAAAATGTACCAGGAGACGTTTTTGACGGTGCGTGTCATACGGCGACGGCTGTCGGGGAGTACGACTGTTGAGGAAACGAGTAGTTAGGGGTGGGGAATAAGGGACGGTAGGTCGACCTGTAGCGCCACGCAGCGGGAAGGGTGGATTTTTACTGCGCACGCGCGCCGGTACACTGAACTTGCATTGGCGTAAACAAAAAAAAATATATTAAAATGAAATATATTATCTACAGAGCTGGTGGAGAAAGAGTTGCATCGCTTTGCTGCCAACCATTCTCTAAGAGAAACTGAAACTGAAGAAGGATATGAGATATTGGACGAGCAGGCGTGTAAATATCCCACTGTACGGGGGTTTGGGGCTCAATTACTCCAAACCAAAATTATTATTGTGAGCAAGTCTACTACAAATCGAGATCTGTTATTCCACCTGTTAATATAGACAGTCACTTACTTGAGACGTATCTTTATATCTTCACAGGAACAGCTCCGACGTTCAAATAATCTTGCTCACGAGAAGGGGGTAGGATCAGCAATAGTGTGACAGAGCAGGTCACAAACAGCACACAAAACCAAAAATACGCGAAACAAATTAATGTGAGCCGCAAAATCCAACCCGTATAGATCTAATAGATCTGCCCTTTGTGTATGTTCGGATTTCAAAATATATGACCGTCCATTCCACAGATGGTAGATCCCGATTGAATAGCTTACTTGCTAATTATATTATACATAAAATATGACAATATTCATTATTGCTCAACCAGATATGTTTATGGTATTCTCAATATTTTCCGCTTTTTTTGTATATTCAAAAACATCAATTCTTTCTTTCCGACATAGAAATAAACAAGTGGGCTGTGGGCAAGTCACTCTCAGGTCTCATTGTAAGTATAAAATAAAAACAGGTAGGTGTGCATGTTTTGTGAGATGTATTTTTGGAATTGTATAACCTCATCACTAATGTTATGTCTGTGCCAAATACTACGTACATAGTTATCGTTTGTGCTACATATGTAGTTATTGTTTCTGAATATTTATGACATCTCTTGGCTCGCGTTTTGTTTATTGAAGACTATATTTATAATAATCTCGATTCTGCGTTAGTTAACCGGATATATTTTAATGTACCTACCTAAACCATAATGAAACTGTTGCATTACATATTCCCGTGACCGGATGGAAATTTTACTTTTGTTGATGTTATCTATGTAAGTCACATTTGTGAAGAAGATATACAGAGCAGTATTAGACACAAATATTTCATTCTAACTGAATCATAGTGTAAGGAATAGATTCATGGTCTATGAACTGAATTCAATTAGATAATCCGAATCCAGAGGCGATAGAGTAGCTGGCGAAACTGGAATCAAGGCTTTAGGTCTCAGACTTAATCCATAATACCTATAGGTGAAACAGATAAGTAGCAGAAATTCAAATACCTACTGTAAGCTCTTTAGATTGAATACTCGTTTTAAAAGAAATTAGTTCACATTATCTGTAAAATTGAATTTTTGTTTCAAAGTTGGTGGTTTCATAATAAAACGAGTGCGTTGTGGCCAACGACAAACTCTTCACTAACAAGTGACTCTACGTAGTATTCAAATTTTGTATGGAAAATATTCAGCATTTTCATGAAATGAGTTATTTAATTATTTATGATTTAAATATTTTATTATGAAAAATTGATGATTCTTCGATTGTAATTTGAAAATAAAAATAACAAGTTTCGAGTTTCGTGAGCTTGGGGTCACATTGAAATATTTGACTGTTAAAAAAATTGAGAAGCACTATTCAGATATCCTTCAAAATCTATTAAGATCTAAGCGAGTAAAAAAAATGAGAAGCACTATTCAGATATCTCTCAAAATGTAATGGGGTTTAAGCGAGTATTAGATATACAAATATGCATTTTTTTTTAAATAATCGAATGAGTACTTAGTCCATAATTTATTGATAAAGTAAAATAAACACGCCGTTTATAGCACACAGCACAAGCTACACAGGATACACACACAGGTACATTGTGATCAAACTTTCTGAATACAATCTCAGCATGATACTATTTGATAGTCTAATAACTCCCCACTATATTCCCTTGGTTTTTTTTTAAACCCATCTAGAGACCTTCTCACGTCGACTCAATAGTAGTCCATTGTGATAATTTGCCTCCTAGATGTCATTCCATAGTCCTATCTCCTGGAAGAACTGTAAAATCCTTTGTGAATCGGTGTCTCTGATTTGCTTTTGATCAGCAGTATGCAAACCTATTTTCTTTACTCTTGTTTGCATTAGTGGGCCACATTCTGTAAGTAGATGCATCGGTGTTTCATGTTCATCCATGCAGAACCTGCATAGGTACATTTCCGATAAATTCATCGTGCATCGATGTTTATTGAGTCTACAGTGACCAGTTAAGATTCTAGTAAGAATCCTAAGGTTGTTCCTGCTCATTGTTAGGATCCGCTTAGAGTGTGTTGAAGAGAATCCTGAAATGAGTGCTTTTGTATGTCTTTGTCCTGGGGTAGATAACCAGAATTCAGTGGCATTGTTAAGCATTCTTTGGTAAAGTGTTGATTTAACAACACTATTAGCTAGGAGACAGTGAGGCTCCGGCCCATAGGTAGCTGTGTCCGCTCCCCTATTTGCCAGAGCATCAGCTTCCTCGTTACCTTTATAATTGGAGTGTCCAGGTACCCATCTTAATATTCCCTAGGGTTAGTGAGGAGTAAAAATAATCTAATCTAAAAAGAACGGTGGAACTGCGTTCAAAAGGGAAGGAGAGTGGGAGAACTATGGCTGGGGCGGTAATAATTTGTTAACGGGAACATATTGATTGATATGTGGACTACTTCTTAAAATTTGACTAATTATATTTTTGTTCCCTTTATTTATTGATATAACTCATTCTATTTCTTCTTAATTTTGTATTTTTATTACTCTGTAAGAGACCTATGTAGGTTTGATTTTTTGAAACATGATCACAGATCAGCGTGTTGAGTTGCAGTCACATTTTTTGATCTCAGTTCATTTTATATTCGATACGCCCCTGCAATTTTCACAATTACATCGAGGAACCTCGTGTACTAGAGGGAGCAACTCACGCACACAACCATGTGCTCTCTGTCCCTCTCTTCCCTTTACTCCACCCGCACCCTTTCCACCACCCCTCGGCTTACACTCCCGCGCCACCGAACATTGCATAATTTTCCAGCGAGCGGTCGATCCGCGCTACATGAAAAGCGTCTCCCTCAAAAACATGTCGGCGACGGACGAAAACCCTCGGAGACTGTGTCCGGACGCGGTAAACACGACCAAAATGGCGTCGGAAACATAACACGAATGTATTTTTCCAGCAAGTCCAGCCCAAGTGTCAAAAAACGGTGAAACACGGGTGCAGTGAGCGCGATTTTCGATTGCCGTTGTCCAATTGTAATCCGACATTTAAAAACCACGAGCGAGCATGTTCGTTGGTAGTGAAAAGATTGACATTTCTCGTGTGACAGTGGGTCGTGATATTTTTTTGTGAAAAGTGATTTATTAGTAGTTGTAGTGTGTGTTGAAAATATTCAACTTAAAACCGATCTTCACTGGTGGACAGATTAGCAATCACCCTGTGAGAACGTTTTAATTCTTCAATGTGTCCATTCTTCAGGTACATACAAATAATAAATTTAATTTTTTTCATATAGGTAGCTGTTATGAGGGTTTTATATTATAATATTGTGCTTTTGGCTCGATTAGTTTTTTATACCATAACTAGATAGCTGGCGTTTGGTTTGAATTTTTTATTACGAATGCGAGCATATAACTGCATGTAGATAATAGATTTTAAAGATTTTATATATATTTTTAATAATTACCTATCCTTATTTTGAGTGTTAATGAGTTTTTGAGTGTAGTCATTTGATACTTTTGAAAATTGACTTCTTTGATTAGTGGTATGCTATATTTTTTTACTGTGCAATCTCTGATCCATTAAGTTTTCCCTTTTCATTATTAATAGTGAGTTTTTTAAAATGGTATTTTGACTTTTGTTTATTTTCAGCCTTTTATGCAATATATTCATTACATTTGGCTAACTGTACATTAATCGACATGTTTCATTATCATAAAATTATTGTAAAATAATAAAAAATTAAATCTGGCAATTTTATAATGAATTTCGAATGAGTGTTTTGAGTGCTATAGTAATTTTAATGCTGATTATTTAGTTAATGTTTAAAAAACGCATGATTTAAGTAAATAATAAAAAAAAATATTTCATGCATCATAATGTTTTATTGTGTATTGAATGAAAATGTTTGTTGAGTGTTGATTTGATAGTGTTAATATGTGTTTTATTTAACAGATTTTCAGACTAACTTGATTTTTCAGATATGTCAATAATAATATTAATCTAATGTCATTGAAAACTGAAAACTCACATAAAAACAGAAAACTTCTCCAATTTAATGCCACATTTTAAGCGATTTTTATCCTCGTTTTGACCACAAATGAGTTAATGATGCGACGGCTTCTTCGTCATTCAACTAAAGGATTTAAAAAAAAAATTAAAAAAAGGATCGTAAATTAGAAGCATAACAAATTAGTTATATGATCAATAAATAAAGGGGATAAAAAGTCTACTCAATAATATGTTCCCGTTGCTTAAATTGTATTCGCCTTATTTTTGTTTTAATTTGTATTGCTTCTCGGACAACTAAGAGGTACTATGTCAAATATTAATTTTCACGCACCAAATAACAAGTTGCCACATTCTGGAGACTTATGATATATATAGTCTCGCAAATTCAGACTGACAACACAATTAATAACTGCGTCTTCACCGGGAATCGAACCAGACTGACGACACAATTAATAACTGCGTCTTCACCGGGAATCGAACCAGACTCATAACACAATTAATAACTCAAAAATATATACAAACAATTAATTAAAATCACTCACCAATCTCCACTTAATATCCAACATCTTTTGTCTCTTAATAATTCACGTGTACTGTCCGTTATTTCAAAATTCCTTTCATTGAATGACATAAATTTATAATAAAATTAACTTTTCTCCTCTGACATGAAATAATTGGCACATAGCATTCTTTACAGGGTGAATTGCCTTAAACTAAAAAAAAAACTGCGTCTTCACCGGGAATCGAACCAGACTGATAACACAATAAATAACTGAGTCTTCACCGGGAATCGAACCAGGAACCTTTCGGTCAGGAATCAAATGTCTAACTAACTGAGCCATGAAAGCCGAGAATCGCCGATGTTTCATAACCTTCCATTTATATTCGCTCTGAAACAAAGTTCTGCAACAAACTTTTATAGATATCTGGGGGGCAAGTCTGGTTCGACCGGCGAAATCAAAACCCTAGTGATTACCCATATCATGGATATAATTATCGTATAGAGTTCTATGACATCTAAAGATATTATAAATTATTATAACTCTATATAATAATTTTATCTATGATATGGGTAATCACGAGGGTTTTGATTTCGCCGGTCGAACCAGACTTGCTCCCCTTATGGTCCGCTCTGACGAAGGAACTATTTGTATCAAGTAACTCACAAGTGGTTAAAATACGTAGGTAATTATTGGATTTGTGGCAAAGAATCTACTAGTTTCGAGTGAGATGCTCTGTTTGAGATACTTTCACATTCTATAAACTACGTATTAGTACAAACATTGAATAATTTATTAGTAAAAACAAAATTATTAAGTTTTCAAATAAATAAAGTCGATTTATGACAAAGTCTCAAAGTACCTGAAATCTGTAATCGTAATACGACCAAATTAAATAAATTTTACTGTGGATATCAAAATTATTTACCCACTTGGGATGTTTTGTCTTCGTAGTTTTATAAGTATTAATTATTGTTTCCATTCTTAACTCTGAAAGAAGTTATTGGATAAGTCTAATTAATTGGGACTTATAAACTTGGATCAAAAGAATCAGAAAAGGTCTATTATTTTTGTATTTCTTTGACATTTATGTCGCTCACTCAATTATTGTGAGTTTATTTAACCACGATACGTATTTGTCTTATTGAGGTTTAAAACATTATGTGATATACCTACTGTATTAATGTGAGATTTTCTAATGTAAAAAAATATAATTTTACTAATATTTGATTTATTTATGGATATATTGAAAATATAGGTACTACCGTGACCTAACCATATATTTTAAAGAGAAGTAGTTTTTATTCTCTTCTTTTATCCTCTTTTATTCACTTGCTAACTAAGAATTTACGCAGTCATTTAACACGTAAGGGTTTTTTATTCAGAAAATAAATTAATTCATAAATACACAGATTATTTCAAATGATTACTTTATAAATAGGTACATATAAAATAAAAATAAATATTATCAAATAAAAAAAACAAAGTTTATTTATTTGTATATGTAGGTACACAAAAATGTTGGCGATTTAGGTATGATTGTATTGGATTATAATAGCCTTGATTCAAGCATTTTTGTGCTTAAAAAACTAAGTGTGGGGATATATGATTAAACAAGTGTACTTTGTACTTGTAACGTCAAGAATCTAATCCCGAGTATTGAGAAGAATGTAAAATTTTAAATTATGGTATATCTACAAATGAAACCAATATTCTACATGTTAAATATAAGGGCTCACCGTACAGAAACCGAACGGCTTTTCAACTGTGCCGCGGCGGTCGGCATTTATGATGTTCAGAACGATAGTTTATTATAACATTGAAATTTCGAGTGTAGTACCTATCTAAATGTATTCGAACTTACATCTTTTACCCATAAAAATAAGAAATATCTACCATCAATTTAAAAAAGAAAACCAATTTGAATTAATCGATTTACGTTTCAGAACACCGAGCCCCTATAATTGACAAGTAGGTACCTACCTAGATACCAAATGCCGTAATAATGACAATCAAAAAGATAATTCAAATCTTTTAATACGTCTTCAATAAATCTTTTAATCGTATTTTTATTTTTCAAAATATATTTGTTATGTTTTATTTTAAATTATCCTACAAAGTGTAATTTTGTGTGTCGTATGAAGTCGATAATCCCCGCCCCACAAGAAACTAGCAACCCCTGCATGATGTATTCATTTTAAATTCTTGATGGATTGTATGTTAACTTTTAACTGTAGGAACATATGTACCTACTATACAATGCAATGATCTAGTTTTATTTGTCCTGCTATAGTTACGTCTGATTTTTAATGAGAGTCAGTTTAAAATATAATATGCTGAATTTATTCATACGCAAACATATGATTAATTTAATGGAGAGATAATAAATTGGTGACATTTTGACTTTAAATCATTTAAGAAACGAAACGAAACAGAAAAAATGTTATGAGACAAGCTTTATTTAACAATAATAGTTTATTTAAATTTATGAGAAAAATATGAATTTTCTATAGTGAATCTGTATATTTCACAGAAATATGTGAAATTTCTATAGTGCATCAGTATATTGATTATATTTTACCTTTTACATATGTATATTTCATAGAAATATGTGAAATTTCTATAGTGAATCAGTATTTTGATTATATTTTGCTCTTAACATATGTATATTTCACAGAAATATGTGAAATTTCTATAGTGCATCAGTATATTGATTATATTTTACCTTTTACATATGTATATTTCATAGAAATATGTGAAATTTCTATAGTGAATCAGTATTTTGATTATATTTTGCTCTTAACATATGTATATTTCACAGAAATATGTGAAATTTCTATAGTGAATCAGTATTTTGATTATATTTTGCTCTTAACATATGTATATTTCACAGAAATATGTGAAATTTCTATAGTGAATCAGTATTTTGATTATATTTTGCCCTTAACATATGTATATTTCACAGAAATATGTGAAATTTCTATAGTGAATCAGTATTTTGATTATATTTTGCCCTTAACATATGTATATTTCACAGAAATATGTGAAATTTCTATAGTGAATCAGTATTTTGATTATATTTTGCCCTTAACATATGCATATTTCACAGAAATATGTGAAATTTCTATAGTTAATCAGTATTTTGATTATATTTTGCCCTTAACATATGTATATTTCACAGAAATATGAGAAATTTCTATAGTGAAGCAGTAAAATTGGTCACATTGTGCCCTTAACGTTACTTGTAAAATATTATAATAAAAACAACATAGGTTTATTTAAGAGAAAAAATGTACTTCATACAAAAACCTTACATTCTATACTACGCGAGGTTATAGATGTGTATTTTTAGGCAATTTTTTTCAAATGAACATAATAATATACCTAAGTAGATATTCGTTCACAAGCAGGTATGTATATAAGATTTAAATTTGAGATGTCTGGTATTCATTTTTATCATTTCAATTCTCAATTTAAAATATTATGTACTAGTATTTTATACAAAGGAACCTTATCTGACGTCTACCCATTCCATAGATTATTCGTTGGTTTTAGAAAATCTAAAGATACTTTTTGAGACAGAAATTTGAACTTGACGTGTCTGGATTGTAAAGGAGCTCTCGGAAATTCAGAGATTTCACGAAAGAAATATAAAATACTCTCCTAATAATAATAATTAATTGTATATAATATTTTTAAATATTTATATCGGTATGCCGTCGGTACAACTTTAATGTTATGACAGTGCGTATAATTCTATATTGAAATTAAAGATACAAACACAGTTACAAATTAAACCATCAATATATTGAGAATTTCAAGGATATAATTAATTAATTTATGGGTTTTTAATTTCTACGAAAAAGGGTATTAACGAAAAATAAACTTGGAAAAGTAAATTTTGCGTGTATACTTTGACCGTTATCTATGGAAAACTAATAAGTTTTTTGACATATATGATATCAATATGAAGTAGATCGACTTATAGTAACTTATAGTAAAGGCTGTATCTACAGAAGGCAAAAATTCATAGTTCGCTATAGGTACACACAAATAATTACGATGAAAATCATATGGATCATAATATATGGATTCTTACCATTGTGGATATCCGCTGAGAATTAGTTGTTCTAATTTGTTTTAAAATAGGTATCTTTTATAACATATTTTCGTACAATGTGTTCTACACTTTCTTTTTGAATTTCTAATCTCATTGTTTTCTGTTTTTTTTTTAATCTAAATGTATATCATTTTTGTGAAGCTCTTACATAGTTTGTGATGCTCATTTGTTTTTATGTATATATGATTGATAATTGGCAATCATTATTAACAGAGTCATTATTTCAAAATGCTTTAGTCCCGTCTTAGTTTTTTTTACTTAGTGGGGCGTTACAGCTGCAATTATTATGAAGTGTCTGAAAAAAATAAATATCTGAAAAAAAAAAAAAAATAAATCAATGTATAGCAAGTGTATAGCTATTGTAATCTCTTCCAACCATCCCGAGCAACGTGTAGTTTCAAAAGTTAATTCGGTTCAATCAAAGCAATGAGGTAAGGAAGAAGGGAATTGAAGTATGTAGAAGTAATATTAAAGTCTAAAGTGGGAGTCCAGAGCCATGTGGCATAGATGGCAGATATCTAGGCCACTTGTGGTTTGCTGATGATAAGTAACGACCCTAAAAAACTAAATAAAATGCTAATAAATAAATGAGAACATAAACGTGGTAAAGACAAAAGTGATGGGTTCAGAAGGATCTTAGATCATGGTGGATGAGATCTTGAGTGAGAATGTCCAAGAGTATGTATAATTGGGACACAATGAAAATAGGCCGAGAACACCAAACGGCTGAGATAAAAAGACGAACTGGGCTAAGTTGGACAGCTTTTGGGAAATGAACCCACATTCTCAAAAATCGCCGAATTCCCATCAACCTGAAATGGAAGGTGTATGAGAACTGTTTACTGCCAGCAGCTACTTATGGCTTGGAGAAAATGACCTAGAAAAGCGCTGGAAAACTAAGGGTCACCCAAAAAGCCATGCTAGGCTGCGTTCACAATGAACACCGAAAGCACTTAGTGGCGCTCTAGGCCGTTTATAATGACCGGAAACAGACGCTCGAAAGACACTCTGTGGCGTTCAGATTGAGCGTCGAGTGTACGCACCAAACGCTCGGTAAAATTGTCGGGTGAAAAACTCTCTGACAGTTATAGTATATGTTGACTTCATCTGTGGAATGATGACTTCTATTTGTTTCTGTGGTATCTATTATGTCAGTTGACATTATTTATGATGACGATATGCATTCACAAAGAGCTTAATTTATGAAAATATCATTCAAAAATTTCCAATAAAAGGTCAGAGATCATTATTTACTCCACTGTCCAATTGTTGTCTTTTGATGAAAATATAATCTAAAAAGAGACATGTATGATAAATGACATTTGACATTTAAAACGCCCGATGCAGCGTTCAGATTGAAACGCCGCTCGAAAGCGTGCAGTGAGATTCGTTTGAAAAACGCCAAAATCTGCAACTTCAGGTATCTGAACACAGCCCTGGGATTAAGTCTGAGAGACAGGGTGCGAAAAGACGTCATCAGGCAAATAACAAAAATGGTTGATGCCGTTCATCGCATTCTTACCCTGAAATGAAGATGGGCAAGCCTAGGTAAGCCGATGATAGATGGTCATGGATAATGTTAGCTTGGAGATCACGAATGACAACCAGAGGCGTTGGAAGATCGTCAATGAGATTGAGGGATGACACCAGTTTTTTTAAAAAACTTGTATAGATATTTACGAAAGATACCTAGAAATATCGATATAATAGTGTTAACAGTAATGTTTTTTTCAAGACATGGTAAGAAATATATAAAACACAATCATAAAATTCGCCTAAAAATTGTGTATTCGCGTTCACACTTGGATTATCAAACATCAGTCGTTTTCCTTTTGAATTTAATTTTAACACTCTTATTGAATATTAATTATGAGAGAGAGAGAGAGAGAGGGAAGAATAAAATAAAATGTCGAAAAGGATTTGATTTAAGTGTTTTTTCTTACCCTGCTAAGTCAGCGTATATTACCTTCCTAGAATTACAACGTGTTTTTGGGACCGGTTGACCGATATTGAAATATAAAATTATACCTTTACCAAAATTTATTTATATTTCCATTTTAGAGAATCAGTTATATTCATATTATTACATATCCACTAGTATTTGCAAATTGACATTTAAAACGATATTACACGTGCTCAAAACATTACATATTAAGTCCTGAAATGTAAAACAAATAAAAAACATAACTTAATTTTCATTGTTTTGTTTTTGATTTATTTTATTTTATTGTTTTGTTTTTGATTTTCTTTATTATATTTTATATTTTGATTGTAATTATTTTGCACGAGATGCTCGCACTGACAAACTGTTTCTAGGTATAAAAAAAAGAAAAAATCTTATATTAACTATCACATACCATCTTAGGATGTCCCTAATGAGGTGGGCAGAGAGACTCGAACGTCACAATTTTCTATCTTGACAAACAACCATCATCATTTGAACTATGTGGTAACTAATACTTATCTATTTATTTATCATTTGAATTGTGACGACATTCTATAGAAATTCATTACGTTGCCGTTTTTGGTTTGCGTCACAAGAAACTTGTGAGATATCATCTTTTGTGTTTGTAAAGTTGTATTGTTTTGTTCTTGTGTACCAATGTACATAGTTTGTGTTCCAGTTTTCTACAATATATATGACAGTTATGTCAATAGATTCCCTCGACTAAAGAACACAATGCCGACTCACCATCACCAGGAATTCATAGACAGGACGACATAATATATCGATATTGTTTTTCTATGAATGGAAAAAAGCCCTCAAAAGCGTCGATGAACTTCTTTCGTTTACAAATTGTCGATTTAGTCCAAAATTAAATGGATATATGTTTGTGTTTTTGAGTTATTCTGTGGTAGTTGACGTTGTATTAGTGGGAGTTTTGTCAACACTAATCTAACTCATTGTGTATTACCTCATAGGTTTTTATCTAATGTCTTATTAATGGCTCGTAAATTTTATATCACCCATGCAGTAGTGATTTCAGTTTTACAGTTGTTTTATGGTAAGCGATCTTTGTCAGTTTTAAGTGCAATGTTTGCAAGGTTTTAGAAATTCTCAGGAATCTTTGTATGTTTTTTTGTTATTATCAACTCTCATGAACAGAACGAGCGGTGGTTGAGAAAATATGGTTTCTTAAATATCAGACAGTTCTTTTACAGATGGCTTCTCAGCCATCTCTCCGCTGCTTAGATACATGCTTCTTTCTGGTTTCTGCATTTGATAAAGACTACTTGCTTAGTGCTTATAAACATAACTGAAATTTTCACGTATGAAATCAGCCAGAAACGTAGAGCTAAATATTTTTAATATTATGGAATCTTCAAATAAATAAATACTTTGTACATTGTACAAATCATTGCACCTCGATACAATACAATTTAAAAAATTACTTTAAAATCAGGTAAAGTAATGCATTATGTTGAATGGACAACCGGGCAATAAACGAAATATCGAACATCACTATGATCTTTTTAGAGTGTACAGAACAGGGAACCTTCAGTTACAATGTCCGAGCACGAATGAATTCTATTAGCTTTCGATATGGTTCCAGCCACACCTATTTTTTTTAAACTCCTCCCACATTTTTATTTCTTACGATTTTTATTTAGCTTTGTATGGCCTGTCTAGCAACATATTTTAATAATGTATCTTGAATATTTCCACAAATCATTATATCTGCTGAACGTACAACACTATTTATCCCTATCCATAACGCAGAATTTCTCAGATCGTCATTCGAAGTACAATCAGCAAGACTATGTCGTCTAACTCACTTTGTATTTTCAAGAAAAAAAAACTAAAGAAGAAGTATTTATTCCTAAACACCTGAATCCGATTTCGTAGGTCTAGCTGGGATGTTGAGCGCTTTCGTTACCGAATAATCTTCATCTCTGCGCATCACGAGACCATACCATCTGATCATGCAAGTATTAAAAAAAATATTTTTATGAAAAATACCTACGTAAAAATAATAATGGATATAAAATTCGTAGACATTTGTATAAATTTATGAATCTCTTTGTCAAATATATATATTTTTGAATATAATGATTTCATAACAAGATATAATAGCATTTGCACGTTATTTCGATGAACTGAGGGTGTTGCTTGCGAAAAAATCACGCATGAAGGTAACTACCGTTTTCCACGGTTTTAACATTTGGGTATCTATAAATAACGTTGGTTATATGGCAACGTTAAAAGGTCAGATGATAATAATCGAAACGAGTTAAGTTACATCATGTAACCACGTAAGTTTGACATCAGAATGATTTGTGGTATAGGATAGAAAATATATGAATGACTTATGAGAGTGACGATTAATCATAGGTACAATATATCTATTTTAAAACATTGTATTGTTTGAACAAAACCATATTAAAATTTGAGACAAATAAAGGAAATAATGTACACATTGTTTATTCTAGTTGTTTCATACATACAGAGAACCGGGTGTCATACACTTTTGTCTTTAGCTAAATTCATTGCCTCATTCAGATTCATTCATCTTTTCACTGACTTTTTATTTTTAATTTCGATTACGAACATCGATTGATTTTTTTGAAGTCTTGTTTACATGCGTGACATTTAAAAATTGATATTTTTGAAAAAAAATTCTGATTTATATCAATATGATTTTAAAATCGATTGATTTCGCAAAGTCTTGTTTACATGCGTGAAATCAATGTTTTGTTTACATGCGTGACATTGAATATATTGTAGTCAAATAATGTTGAAAAAATTATGTTTTAATTAATTTTGATTTTAAGGTCGATTGATTTCGCAAAGTCTTTTAAGGTCGATTGATTTCGCAAAGTCTTGTTTACATGCGTGAAATCAATGCATGCATTATTTTATTGCATATTATTATAGATGTCCGCAGTGCACAAAGCAAGAGCACTTCCTTTAAATGACTGAAAACAGGGGGCAAGTCTGGTTCAATCGGCGAAATCAAATCCCTCGTGATTACCCATATCATGGATATAATTAATCACTAGGGTTTTGATTTCGCCGGTCGAACCAGACTTGCCCCCCAGGTTTGTTTCGTTATTATTGCAATGTTTACATGTGCGACATAACTATATGTATATTGAAAGTCAGGTTATGTTGAAAAAATCCTGTTTTTTAACCATTTTTATATTAAAGTTTATAACTAAATTCGCCAAGAACTGTTTACATGCTGAATTAAATACATTGACATTAAAAGAACGTTGAAAAATCGTGTCAAAAAGCTTTTCGACTTTAAAGTCAATGGGTCGTATTACGGGAGTTATTTAAGAATAATGTAAGAAAAACTTGAGGTCCCTTAAGCAGTATTTTCGTAGTACGGGAACTTACCTTTTTCTTACATTTTTCTCAAACAACTCTTGTAATACGACCCTAATAAAATTAAATTGATTCCTGGTTACAATAATTTCATATTCGAATTATTTCAACCTTTTGAATGATTGATGTTTGAAAGGTCCTGCATATATTTTTAAAGTCAATATAGTTGGATAAGTTCTGTCGAAAGCCATGTTATTTAAGCTTATGACTTGTTTAACCGCAGTCCAGTTAATAAACGGTTTATTTACCCGCGTTGGTACAAGCTTTTGACGCGTTTATATATGGTTATATACGAGTACATACATACAGTGTAAACAAGTTTATTAAGTAGGTATATATATCTAGTTTTGGTAGGTAATGAAACCTGTAAACAAGTTGAATATTATATCCAAAGGATGTTTACTATATGAAAGTAAATAAACACGGATGAAAGTCCTTTACTGTAGAAAAATATATATTTCCTGTCAATAAATAAAAATAATTCAGAGTAAGTTAAGTATCCCTTGAAAACAGTATTATATCGTAAGTAGGATGAAAGTAAGCATACTGCGATTGTTTGGCCACATGGAAAGAATGAACGGAGTATGACTGATAGAAAAAGAATGGATAAGAAGGGGCCAGCTAAGAAACGTTTTAAAATAAAATAATATTTATTCATTTCTTGCTTCTCCAGGCTGGAAACACTGGTAAGTTGGAAGAAACTGCAATATGGCATGAAACTCGTCACTTGTACAGTGTGCGAGATTTTTTAAAATTAAAAATAATTATAATTGAAAGATTTGAAGATAGAAAAAGAGGATAGTGTGAATAAGAACATTTATCGTATAAGAAACGATGAACTCTTGACAGAAAAGTAAGGTTATAAGTCCTCTCTGCCGACCCCTTTAACGGCGTGATGGTACATAAGTTATTTTATTATGTTTACCATTACAATATTGAACACATTTTATCTTTTTATTCCTCTTGTAGCTTTAATAGCTTATGTGCCCGTTCTTTGTACAGGATTTACGTTCTTTGTACAGGATATTTTGTTTCTATATGGGGTAATAGAAACTGGAAAACATAGGGTTCACAAAGGCAGGAATGGAGGAGACTGCTGGATGGTCAGTCAAGGTCCACACCCAGGGCTCTCGAGCATAATTATTATGGGTTATATACAATTGAAATAAAATCTGAAAAAAAGATCAGAAAGATCATGTTGTCTTCTAAAATCGCATTATATTGAATTTTGAAAAAATGTAATTTTTTTCTTCTCTTTTGTTGTATCTGTATGCATGTATCTGTTATGTCCTATTCTAATTCGTTTCAGAGTACGAAATCGTCTATAACCAACGGGCGACCATGGATTAAAGGATTTCTTCCGCGTGGTGTGACGTAATAGAGTCCCGAATAAATGCAGTCAACTTTTTGACATTTCTCATATACTAAAATTCAGACGGATAAATTTATGAATCAGAATAGGACATAATATTCAAGTTGTATTATTTTTTTTTTATTTTCTTCTTTGTTAACTTTATTATATATATATATATATATATATATATATATATATATATATATATATATATATATATATATATATATATATATATATATATATATATATATATATATATATATATATATATATATATATATATATATATATATATATATATATATATATATATATATATATATATATATATATATATATATATATATATATATATATATATATATATATATATATATATATATATATATATATATATATATATATATATATATATATATATATATATATATATATATATATATATATATATATATATATATATATATATATATATATATATATATATATATATATATATATATGTTAACTTTTAGGTTTTCACGGGTATAAGATGAAAAAGAATTTTCTGGGTTAACCCGTGTCAGATAGTCCTGAGAAGGACTGTTTAAGACCTGACGTTTCGCCCGAATATCATCGAGCATTGTCGAAGGAACGCAACGAAAACCGAGCGAGAACGAACGCGCGCGAAACACGACCGCACACACCTAAGGCTTTCCGTCAAGTGAGAAGCGCCAGTCTATGCATGAGCGCAGAGGTAGCGAGCGGGTAGGTTCCCCTCCCCCCTCCACCCCTTCACTCCCCGCACCAATTAGCTATTTGTTCTATTATTTGTACCGTTAAGCCGACTTTGCGAACGAGTTGTCATTTTAATAGTGGGTTTTTCAAATATTGTTTGTTTTGTTGTGTGTGGAGGTATTGAATTTCTAATTATTACTTTAGTTTTATGAGTCTTATGAGGTCTTAAACAGTCCTTCTCAGGACTATCTGACACGGGTTAACCCAGAAAATTCTTTTTCATCTTATACCCGTGAAAACCTAAAAGTTAACATAGTATACCTCTACGGGGAGGATAATTTTCGGTTGTGTAAAACGTACGAAAAGCTACAGTCCAAACGTGCTAAATTGTTGTGTGATTTGTCATTTTTACGTCGATGTCGTGATACAAACATAATTCCTATCGCGTTCAAGTTTAAACCACGTGCACAGAAACGTCGTTCGTCTACAAGAATCCTGAACGACGCTAGCCTTGCTCTACTCCGGGATGAAATTCACAACGTTCGCTTCCTACTAAATAAGGTCAGTGAAAATATTTTATCGTTACATTTAAAATTATCAAATTTATTACATCCGTTGCTCTGGAATATTTTAGAAGATTTAGTTACACAACGCGTTGAATTAAATTCACAACTTACAACCAAACGTCAAATAAATAAATATGAATCACTCCAGCGTAATATATCTACTTTTAATCCTCCTACTCTAGATTCAAATAAAATTATTCACAATCTTACTAACCAGCCGCTCGACAACGCCACCGTTTCAGTTCTGATGAAAGGGTTTAATTTTGGTGTGGTCCCTTCACAGATACCCAAAGAAGAAATAGTTACCGGTATCGAAACCTCCATCTCTAAACTACCAGAAAAACTTGCCGAAACAATCCGCCAAGAGACGTGTCATATCATAAGAAAAGCTCGCGACCCTAAAAGAAATATGTCTTCGGAAGAATTTAATGCCCTCAAAGCATTAAAATCTAACCGAGATATAATTGTTCTACCGGCTGATAAGGGAAACGCGACCGTTTTAATGAACTCCGATGAGTACATAATTAAAATGCGTGACATTCTCTTAGATTCAATTTACAAAGAAAACAAATCGGACCCTACTACTTACTTAGAAAAGACAACAAAATCTAAAATAATGTCCACCAAATTCGATTCCGAACTCCAAAAACAACTTATCCCACGAGAAAAATCGTCACGGATCCCAAAAATATACGGTCTACCTAAAGTACATAAAGCAGAAGTACCCTTAAGGCCCATAGTTAGTTCATACGGATCCCCCCTTCAATCACTTGCTAAATACCTTGCTAAAGAATTACAGCCCCATGTTGAAAAATCAGACTCTTACATTAAAAATTCTGAACATTTTATAAACACACTATCTAACTATAAAATAAACACAGGTGACACTCTGGTAAGCTTTGATGTAGTGTCATTATTCACTAAAATTCCCATCAAAGAGTCAATCGAATTATTAAAAACAAAGTTAAAATTATCAAAAGATATCATCAATTTAATCGATCACTGTCTAAATAATACCTACTTTCAATTTGAAGGAAAAATATACAAGCAAACAGAAGGTGCTCCGATGGGCTCATCCTTAAGTCCGGTTATTGCCAACATATTCATGACATTCCTAGAAACCGATATTTTAAAACAGACAAATTTAAAACCACTCTTATGGCGTAGATATGTCGACGACATTTTTGTTATATGGCCCCACGGTACCGATAAACTGACAGATTTTCTAAAATATATTAATAGTTTCCACTCGGACATTCAATTTACTATGGAAATCGAAGAAAATAATAGCTTACCTTTCTTGGATGTCCTTGTCATCAAAAATGACGATGGCACACTTGGTCACACAGTTTATAGAAAGCCTACTCACACAAACAGATATCTAAATGCAAATTCAAACCATAGCCCGGCTCAATTATCTTCTATAATTAATACTCTAGTGACCCGATCCTTCAGACTATCTGATAATAATAACATAAACAACGAACTTGACTGTCTCAAAAACGCTCTCATCTCCAACGGTTATTCAAAATCACGAATCGAACAATCTATTAGACGCTACAGTAATTAAAATATCAAAAAACCAGAACTTCCTCCGACTTCAATAGCTTTTTTGCCATATATCAAGGGCACGACAGACAAGATAAGCCGCATTCTGAGGAAAAATAACATAAAAACAATTTTCAGAACAGAAAATAAAATATCTACCTTTCTTCGCAATCCCAAAGATTCAGTTGCACTCGAGTCGCACGGAGTATATAAAATTCCATGCAATTCGTGTGACAAAGTATACATCGGTCGCTCCAATAGAAAAATATCCTCACGAGTAGCAGAACATAGAGTGGACGTCAAAAATAAGAAGTTAACTTCGTCGTTAGTCCAACACGTTCTTAACGAAGGCCACACTATTGATTTCGAAAATTCATCCACCATCGCTAACTTAAATTCCGAACCACAACGCATATACAGAGAGGCAATTGAGATTTTCAAACATGCAAATAATATGAACAGCAGAAATGACGCGATAAGAATTCCTCAAACATGGACAAATATTCTAGATAGTAATACTCATAAAACTAAAGTAATAATTAGAAATTCAATACCTCCACACACAACAAAACAAACAATATTTGAAAAACCCACTATTAAAATGACAACTCGTTCGCAAAGTCGGCTTAACGGTACAAATAATAGAACAAATAGCTAATAGGTGCGGGGAGTGAAGGGGTGGAGGGGAACCTACCCGCTCGCTACCTCTGCGCTCATGCATAGACTGGCGCTTCTCACTTGACGGAAAGCCTTAGGTGTGTGCCACGGGTTGTTCACTTTCATACTAAAATTGGTCATGAACTGGTCCATATAGAAAAACAGTTTGGTTTTCGCCTGTATTTGACGCAGGGGAGGATTGGCGCCACAGTCGTGAAAATTGCAACGGTTTGCGGCGGCCATGTTTTTTCCATTCTTTAAAGAGGCAAGTGTTTGTTTACATGTGTATCTTATGAGAATTTTGAAAATTAGCTTTTTGTTCTTAATGACTTTTATTTTATTTGTTTTTATTTTTGTTGTTCAATTTACTGTTCTTTGTGATACTGCCCTTCTTTTTATTTTTCAGATTAACAATGGTTCGCGTTAAAAAGTGTAATGTTCCTGGATGTGTATCGACGAATAAAGTCATAAAGTTGTATTCGTTTCGTTAGACAAAATAAAAATATTAATTCATTGAAAAAATACTGCATTTTATTTTCCAGTACCTTATTAAATATTCCACAGAAATGTGTGTAATTTTGATTTTACACACAGTAACTTATCATTATATTGCTTATTTAAAGATAATATCTGATAATATTATATTATAAAAAATCCCGCGAGGGGCGAGGAGATCAAGGGGCGCGTCATATCGTCGCCTTCAGCGGACAATAGAGGTACTTATGTAGGTTGGCGTGACCAGTCGGTAAGTATGAAGTGAGAGATCTGTACTACCATATAATCTGTGGTGTGTGCGGTCGTGTTTCGCGCGCGTTCGTTCTCGCTCGGTACAAACAAGGTCATTCACAATTTATCAAATTTTCAACTGAATAATAATGCTATTTCCGTCCTCTCAAAAGGTTTTAACTATGGTGTATCATATAAAACTATTCCTAAAGAAGAAATAATTACAGCGGTTGAATCAGCCATTCACAAATGCACCAATAATACTGCCGAAACAATTAGACAAGAAACATGCTCGATTTTAAGAAAAAATACACCACCAAAATGCAATTTATCAAAACTAGAAATAATAGCCCTCAAAGAATTACGCAACAACAAAGATTTGATAATCCTTCCAGCTGATAAAGGCAATGCCACAGTAGTGATGAACAGTGAAGATTATAAATCGAAAATGACCGATATCCTTGAAGACCCAGCATACAAAATACATGCAAGCAACCCAATCACGTATCTTGAGAAAACCACGAAAACTAAAATAATGGAAACAAAACTTAGTGATGATATCAAGAAGTCGCTTATTCCACGAGAGAAGTCGTCACGCTTTCCAAAATTATATGGTCTTCCAAAAATTCATAAGAAAGATATTCCTCTCAGACCAATTGTTAGTTCCATTGGTTCGCCGTTACAAATGCTTTCTAAATTCCTCGCGAATATGTTGCAGCCCTATGTAGAATCCGCAGACTCCTATGTCAAAAACTCAGAACATTTCATATCACTCATCACTGACTTAGAACTGGAAAGTACAGATATTCTTGTGAGTTTTGACGTTGTTTCTTTATTTACAAATATTCCAATTAACGAGACACTAGACATAATCAAAGAAACACTCAATACCACAGACGATATTTTAAATTTATTTTATCACTGTTTAAATAACACATTTTTTTTATTACAACAATAAGACATACAAACAAATAAAAGGAGCACCTATGGGTTTGTCATTGTCACCAGCAGTCGCCAACTTATTTATGACGAGGTTTGAAGAAGAAGTCTTAAAGAAAGTAATACTCAAACCAAAGAAATGGCTAAGATATGTGGATGACACATTCGTAGTATGGTCTCACGGAGAAGAAGAATTAAATAATTTTTTGAACACTATTAACAGCATTCATAAAGATATAAAGTTTACAATGGAGAAGGAAAATAACAGACAAATACCTTTCTTAGACGTTTTAGTGTTAAAAAAAGCAAACGGTAAACTGGGGCACACAGTATATAGAAAGCCCACACACACCGATAGATACCTACACGCAACGTCCAATCATCACCCCGCACAAATATGCTCAGTCGCAAAAACACTAATAACAAGATCAAAAAGAATTGCAGACCACGAGCATAAAAAACAAGAATTAGAATACACGAAAAATGCTCTACGTTGTAATGGTTTCTCAGACTATATAATAAACAAAGCATTAAAGAGTCCAAAAACAGTGAAAGAAAAATCCAATGAAACACCATTATCAACAGCCCGACTACCATATATCAAAGGCGTCACCGATAAAATCAGCCGTCTATTAAACAAAAATAACATACGTACCGTTTTCAGCACAACAAATAAAATATCAACCTTTCTAAGAAACCCGAAAGACATCATTCCACTTGAAGCTCATGGAGTATATGAAATACCGTGCGGATCGTGCAATAAGACTTATGTAGGAAGAACCAATCGAAAAGTTGAAGAACGAATAGCGGAGCACAGAGTCGACATGAGAAACAAAAAACTTACATCCTCACTTGTACAACACTCGCTCACAGAAGGACATACAATAGATTTTGACCATTCAAAAATAATAGCAAGTTTAAACAGTGAACCTCTCAGAATTTACAGGGAAGCTATAGAAATATATAAGAGAAGGGATATAATGAACAATCGGGACGACGGAGTTCGTTTGCCTAGTACCTGGAAGAACATTTTATATGACAAACAATACAATAATAATATTGATAATATCATAGCGAAAACAACCCCAAAACACAACAATAATAATATTAATGTCACAACTAAAATTAACAATAAATCACAACACAAAAATAATGATAAAATATTATTACCAACGAACACGACAGCAGGTGGGCGTGTCACAAGGAGCCAATCACGTCGCGCTAACAATATTTGACATAAGCGGCCATCTTGTACGCTACGAGTCACTTGACGGTGAGCTTTCAGTGTGAGTAGACGTGTGTCGCGCGCGTGCTTTTCGTTAAGTCCTTGAAAATGCCTGGTGATATTCAGGCGAAACGTCGGAAGACAAATGGTCTTAGTCAAGACCTACTGACACGGGAAAACCGAGATAAAAATATTATAACATATTTCACCCGTGAAAACATCAAATATAACATATATATATATATATATATATATATATATATATATATATATATATATATATATATATATATATATATATATATATATATATATATATATATATATATATATATATATATATATATATATATATATATATATATATATATATATATATATATATATATATATATATATATATATATATATATATATATATATATATATATATATATATATATATATATATATATATATATATATATATATGTTATATTTGATGTTTTCACGGGTGAAATATGTTATAATATTTTTATCTCGGTTTTCCCGTGTCAGTAGGTCTTGACTAAGACCATTTGTCTTCCGACGTTTCGCCTGAATATCACCAGGCATTTTCAAGGACTTAACGAAAAGCACGCGCGCGACACACGTCTACTCACACTGAAAGCTCACCGTCAAGTGACTCGTAGCGTACAAGATGGCCGCTTATGTCAAATATTGTTAGCGCGACGTGATTGGCTCATTGTGACACGCCCACCTGCTGTTGTGTTCGTTGGTAATAATATTTTATCATTATTTTTGTGTTGTGATTTATTGTTAATTTTAGTTGTGACATTAATATTATTATTGTTGTGTTTTGGTGTTATTTTCGCTATGGTATTATTAATATTATTATTGTATTGTTTGTCATATAAACGTCCAATCATCACCCCGCACAAATATGCTCAGTCGCAAAAACACTAATAACAAGATCAAAAAGAATTGCAGACCACGAGCATAAAAAACAAGAATTAGAATACACGAAAAATGCTCTACGTTGTAATGGTTTCTCAGACTATATATTAAACAAAGCATTAAAGAGTCCAAAAACAGTGAAAGAAAAATCCAATGAAACACCATTATCAACAGCCCGACTACCATATATCAAAGGCGTCACCGATAAAATCAGCCGTCTATTAAACAGAAATAACATACGTACCGTTTTCAGCACAACAAATAAAATATCAACCTTTCTAAGAAACCCGAAAGACATCATTCCACTTGAAGCTCATGGAGTATATGAAATACCGTGCGGATCGTGCAATAAGACTTATGTAGGAAGAACCAATCGAAAAGTTGAAGCACGAATAGCGGAGCACAGAGTCGACATGAGAAACAAAAAACTTACATCCTCACTTGTACAACACTCGCTCACAGAAGGACATACAATAGATTTTGACCATTCAAAAATAATAGCAAGTTTAAACAGTGAACCTCTCAGAATTTACAGGGAAGCTATAGAAATATATAAGAGAAGGGATATAATGAACAATCGGGACGACGGAGTTCGTTTGCCTAGTACCTGGAAGAACATTTTATATGACAAACAATACAATAATAATATTAATAATACCATAGCGAAAATAACACCAAAACACAACAATAATAATATTAATGTCACAACTAAAATTAACAATAAATCACAACACAAAAATAATGATAAAATATTATTACCAACGAACACAACAGCAGGTGGGCGTGTCACAAGGAGCCAATCACGTCGCGCTAACAATATTTGACATAAGCGGCCATCTTGTACGCTACGAGTCACTTGACGGTGAGCTTTCAGTGTGAGTAGACGTGTGTCGCGCGCGTGCTTTTCGTTAAGTCCTTGAAAATGCCTGGTGATATTCAGGCGAAACGTCGGAAGACAAATGGTCTTAGTCAAGACCTACTGACACGGGAAAACCGAGATAAAAATATTATAACATATATATATATATATATATATATATATATATATATATATATATATATATATATATATATATATATATATATATATATATATATATATATATATATATATATATATATATATATATATATATATATATATATATATATATATATATATATATATATATATATATATATATATATATATATATATATATATATATATATATATATATATATATATATATATATATATATATATATATATATATATATATATATATATATATATATATATATATATATATATATATATATATATATATATATTAAATCTAAGGTTTTCGCGAGTACAAAATATGTTATTATTAAGTATTTTGGGGATAACCCGCGTCAAATTCTGATTCCCGAGAGAATCAGTCGTCTGCCGACGTTTCGTCTGAATCACATCAGACATTTTCTAAAGGCGCCTTGTTAATAAATTTTTTTCGTCTCGAGGGATAGTGCACGCACGTCCGTTCGAGTGCACGCACGTCCGTTCGAGTCGAAAGTCTTGGTAGTAAGCTTTCGACTCGAACAGACGTGCGTGCACTATCCCTCGAGACGAAAATTTATTAACAAGGCGCCTTTAGAAAATGTCTGATGTGATTCAGACAAAACGTCGGCAGACGACTGATTCTCTCGGGAATCAGAATTTGACGCGGGTTATCCCCAAAATACTTAATAATAACATATATATATATATATATATATATATATATATATATATATATATATATATATATATATATATATATATATATATATATATATATATATATATATATATATATATATATATATATATATATATATATATATATATATATATATATATATATATATATATATATATATATATATATATATATATATATATATATATATATATATATATATATATATATATATATATATATATATATATATATATATATATATATATATATATATATATATATATATATATATATATATATATATATATATATATATATATATATATATATATATATATATATATATATATATATATATATATATATATATATATATATATTATTTTTTCATGTTACTTTATTGCCATAGTACACGTGTGTTGTATCATCAAATTTGGTTGGTTAGAAATAATTCCCGTTAGTCAATAAACCCGCCCGTGTACAAATTATGTGTACAAGAAAATAAATAAATAAATATTTTTTCATGTTTAACTTTGTTTTTGTATTACATATTATGATAAAGGTATTAAAACTTGAATAATAATAATTATAAAGACCATCTGCAAGTGAAGGATTTTATCAAAGAACTATGTTTTTCAACGAACCAGTGCTTACTTGAAGCGTTTCGGTAATTGGAAGAGATTGCATAATGGCAATAAACCCATCTTTATGCACGTGATTTTTCATTAATCAAATGAAAAATTTAAAAATATTCGTGTTACAAACATATACTGACATACCTACGCATCGACAGTTTTATCAAAATTAATCTAAGAAAAAGGGTAGAGTCAGCATTTACATTCTGTCCCTTTCTTCCTCATACGTATGTAATGCTATGTGTGCTACACGGGATCTCATTAAGTCTTTCTAACCCTTTCTTTATTATTTCCGAAAATGTACTTATGTACGTACATAATAGGTATATATATATTTGTATCTGTGCCCTTTTCCTTATTTTCTTCCCCTTTCTATCTATTCCACCACTTTCTCTTTTATGATAGGTATCTCTTAGTTGTTCGTTGTCTTATTAAATTATCCATAATAAAATGAGACAAGAAAATATTTCGTCCGGTACTTATATTAGACAATATAGTTAGTTAAAGGAAGCAATTATATTTTTATTCTGTTACTGTACAATATATGTATTAAAGAACTGATAATGTTTTGAGTATGTAGGCAATCAAAAATAGATGTTTTGAGTAGGCCATAAAAATATTAATAATGTTTTGAGTAGGAGATCAAAATAGCTATACTAATAAATGTTTTGAGCAGGCGATCAAAAATATTAATAATGTTTTGAGTAGGAGATCAAAATAGCTATACAAATAAATGTTTTGAGTAGGCGATCAAAAATATTAATAATGTTTTGAGTAGGAGATCAGAATAGCTATACTAATAATGTTTTGAGCAGGCGATCAAAATTATTAATAATGTTTTGAGAAGGCTATCAAAAATATTAACGTTTTGAGTAGGCGATCAAAAATATTAATAATGTTTTGAGAAGGCGATCAAAAATATTAACGTTTTGAGTAGGCGATCAAAAATATTAATAATGTTTTGAGAAGGAGATCAAAAATTTTAACGTTTTGAGTAGGCGATCAAAAATATTAATAATGTTTTGAGAAGGCGATCAAAAATATTAACGTTTTGAGTAGGCGATCAAAAATATTAATAATGTTTTGAGAAGGCGATCAAAAATATTAACGTTTTGAGTAGGCGATCAAAAATATTTATAATGTTTTGAGAAGGAGATCAAAAATATTAACGTTTTGAGTAGGCGATCAAAAATATTAACGTTTTGAGTAGGCGATCAAAAATATTAATAATGTTTTGAGAAGGCGATCAAAAATACTGATAATGTTTTAGTTTGGCTAATTATGTTTTTGATTGTAAAATTATAAAAAGTGTTAAGATGGATTTTTGCTATTTGGAAATGTCTATACTTAGTAAATTATAAGGGATGCTTGACACTTTTTAAGGCTTTGAATGACTTGGATGTATTCAAGAGCTGTTTCAGAAGAATGTGTCATCTGTAAAACATTTGAAATTGTAAAAAAGATCACAGATACAGCCTCTTAGGACCTGGGTATGGCTGGAATGCACTGTTGAGGAAATTATGTTATATGGATGATTTTTAAATCGCCATTCTTGTAAATTCAAAGTTATACTTTATATTTCATAATAGAACCTATGTTTTTCAACATTTATATTTTTTCATACTTTGTTACTTTTATTTCTACCTTAATCTCTAAACACGTCTATTTTATACACATATACCTACCTATATCAACTTTATGCATAAAACAAAAAGGTTTATGTGTGATGTGTAATTGTTTTATCTCTTAATAAATAATTAAATAGAGACTTCATGAAGGCATAAATTGTTCACACTTCATAAAGGCGGCTTATTAAATTGCCTCCTGATATTCGTGAAGCTCAGATCACTTCTAGTATATTATCGCGGTTTTTTTTTTGTAATAATTATGAACAAGTGTTGTCATCTATATTTAAAAAAAATATCATTATTCATAATGTTTTGGTAGTTACATAAGTGTGATTTTGTGAATCACATTTATGATGGGACTCGTGCTTTTTAAATTTCAAAACATACTTTATGTATGTAAGCTTTGTGTAGGCACCAAAAATTAACACCAGTATTTTGTAAATGAACTTGATTGACTCGATGTCAAATTCAAGACATGGCCGATTTTTTTTCGTCATCGTTAGGTACGCCGAAATTTCTCTCATCAAATCACCAACTAATAATACGCTTTCGGGTGATTGATTTGACAGTAATCGTTGATTTGATTTTAATTTGACGCAAACCAAAGCGGAAAACTATGCCTTGGGCTGTTTTCCTACAACCAATCTGTCAGTTGCGTGTTAACTATGAACAGACGCCGAACGAGACGGACTGAAAAGTTTAAAATTTATTTTGATTTCAGATTTCAAAGTGGAAATTCCACAGAAGAGATTGATTGCGGCTTGATTGAAAATATTCGATTATTATTTGAAATCAAAACGTTATTGACATTACTTGTAATAACTTCCGAAATGGTTATCAAGTTATTGACCCGATGGTTCTTTGTTCTCCTAAATTATATTTTATTTTAGTTAAAATGCGTACATATGTACATGTAAATACCATCATACCCAGAAGGATCGGACTAGGTTGGGCAGCCTTTGGGAAACTTAAACATGTCCTAAAAAACAGAGATATTCCCACATGTCTGAAAAGAAAAGTGTTTGAAACATGTATCATGCCTGTGCTTACGTATGGTCTGGAAACTATCACGCTAACTGCGAGGACCATACATAAGCTAAAATGCACTCAGACATCCATGGAAAGGCAAATGATAGGCGTAAGTCTAAGAGACAAAATTAGAAATGAAGAAATCAGACGCCAGACAAAAGTTGTTGATGTCATGGATCGAGTTGCAAAACTTAAATGGCAATGGGCAGGTCATGTTGCCAGACAGGGTACGGACAGATGGGCACCCAGAATTCTAAATTGGAGACCATGGGATATGAAAAGGGGAATAGGCCGGCCCCAGAAAAGGTGGGCCGATGATATTGTCCCTGTCGCTGGAAGCGGATGGGTTCGAAAAGCCCAGAAAAAAGACGAGTGGAAGATTTTAGAAGAGTCCTACATCCAGCAGTGGAGAGATGGCTGAGAAAGAAGAAGAAGAAGAAATACCATCATATCGTATCTATTAAGGGGTAGGTTCCTCATGAAATACTAACTTTCAGTTTATTTTTCCTTTTAACGACACTTACGGCGTTTCCTAATTTTGAATAAATTTATCATTTCATAAACATCAATGAATATTTTTTATTTTTTCGATGGATCCAGGATCTGTTTTCATTTCATTATGAAATAAAAATATATTAATTATAAACTAGGGGTACATTTGTAAACTCTTCTGTTCTGAGGGGCTGAGTCAATGTTGAAGATTAGTGTTTATTAGAATAAGAAGATGTGCCAAATAAAATGAGGGACATGATATGATTGCATACATGAACCTACGAATGTATGTGTATTAATGAGTTTATGTCGATTAAGATTTTATTGTATTTTTTTTCTTATCCCCAGAGAAAATTCTTCAACTTCGATTGCCCCTAAGAGAACAATAACTTTCTCCTTCAAAACTATAGGAATCGACGATTTAAGATACTTTTTCAACTCAAATCTTAAAACTTGAGCAATAATCTTATTCAGATCTTGTAATTTTCCTTCATCCATTTTATTACATTTATATGCGGGTGTTTGTTTACCAAGAACGATATTATTGATTTTAGTTTTGTGTACATACTTTGAGAAGTAAAGGATTGTTATATGTATTGTAGGTACATACAAAAGATTCATCTCAGAATAAGAATGGATTATATTTACAGAGATGATAATATCAAAACATATTTATTTAACAATGTTTAGTGATGAGCAAATTTAAGATATTGTGTCTTGATACCTTGCAGCTATTAATTTGTGGCTCATTTTAACTAATAAATTAAAATAATAACTATTTTGTTTACACCACTTTTGAGTATCTTATGTTAACCGGTTTCAGAGCTGATCCGCTACCTCATCCAAACAAACTTACACTAAACTTAAAGTTATGTTTAAACCGTGTGTAGTGCTACTGTCGTTGGTGGGTTAAGTTTATACTAGAAGAAGGGGTGGTGGGTTTTACAGTACGGCCAGGTAACGAGAACATATTGAACAGAGGCGTTCTATTCACAGAGCAGTGTCCCTTATAACTTTTGATCATACTTTGGAAATATAGGCCCAGTATTTCAGTCGGCCCTTAGGAGTTTAACTCAAGTTTAACAAAAATATTGCGTATTTCAGTACCAAATCTTCCCTCAAATACGTCACTAAACCACAAATATTTAACTCAACGTTTCTGGCGGATTGCGTGTCTTAATCTTGAGTTAAGTATTGTTTCTAGTCTTTTTCGCCAGGTGGCGTACTAATCGCCGCACGCTTTAATGTTTTATTTCATTTTATACTACAAATAACTATGCATAATAATTATAATCATGATTTATTTTTGATGTTAAAATAAAAGACTTGATATAGAAGTGGTTCATGTATTTAATATTTATTTTATTTTTTACATAATTATAATGTATTGCCTGACAACAAACGAAATAAACTGTCAGCCATAATGAAACGTCAGGCACGCAACTTTATTTTTGCGATGTTTTTTCATCCCACTTTTTAAATTGATCCATCCTGTTTCTATATATATAATGTGTATTCTTAAATTTTCTACATAAGACACTATTTTACCATTATCACTTAGTTCCACATCTATCTGTAAAATGTACATACATTTTGCATTGAAGTACTACGTACGTAGTACATATTCTTCAATCACATTTTTTCACTACAATGTTTGATTTTAATTAAAAAAAACATCGATCTGTATAATAAATTGAAAAAGTAACATGCTGTGTAATGAAACAAATAAAATAATGTGTTGTTATAACAATAAAATAATATTAGTCACAGCTTCGCGTCACGTATCATTTAAGGTTATTACAATTTGACTTGAATTTGACAGATGCGTTATAGACAATAACCATAGAAAACGTAAAATATATCTATAGTTGAAGATTACGTAACTGACGTTTCATTTTGCACTGAAATACGCGAATGAAATTTAATCTTCCCTAAACTTTTAACTTGGATTACTAAATCCAACGATTTAAGGGCCAACTGATATCTCGGGCCATAGGCAGTTAAACACATAAATTTATCATAAATTTATCATAAATAAGTATTTTTCTTAAATGTTTAAGAAACTCTGGAATTTTTTCGAATTAACAAATTTGAGATTTTATATTTTTCTATATTCATATCAATTTCAGCGTTTTAGCTTTTATTGTTTTTGAGATATATGGAAAAATAGAGTAAAAATTCAAAAGTTGATAACCCCTGACTGAAACAAAAATTCAAAATTCTGAGTATAAAAGACGAACATGTATAAGACGATGTATGAATGTCGATGAGGCGATGAATGTGTGTCAAGATAGGAAAATGTGGCGTTCGGTTCTCTCTGCCTACCCCGTGAGGGACATGGCGTGATGGTATGTATGTATGTATGTATGTATGAGTATAAAAGATTTGTAGGCTATTTATATATTTTGAAATTTTTGGCTCTGTAAATTGAGCGGATCAAAAGTTATAAGGGGGGAAGGGACACACACAGACACACACACGCACACAGACACACGAAATGTTCTACTCCGAATTCTGAGTAAATCCGTTTAAAAGGACATATATGCTGCGAAGCCTCTATGTTGGTGTTTTTTGACTTCAAAGTTGGAAAAACCGTGAAAAATATAGACCCTGCGTACAATCTCGAGTATTCTGGCTTGAAACACTGTCGATATGTTAAGAGAAAAAGTTCTCTTGAACAAATCTACAGTTGGATCACGGTGTATAATTGAAAATGATGGGTTTATAGTTTGGTACTTATTCTTCAACTATACATACTATCGCTATCGACAGTTGGATCTCATGTGTTACATGCAACTAGTAATACAATATACTAGTATAGTCTCCCAAGTATAGGAGCTTGTTTTACTGGTTGCTTATAAAATATTTGACATTGAATCTGTAAAAGTACTTACCCGGAGTAGGGCAAGAAATAAAAGAATAAAGTATTCCATCTATCGATCGTAAAAATTGTTATATAATTTAAGTTGTCTGTATCTGCAAATTTAATGTACGCCATTTCTCGAGTAGAATAAAAACACGATTTCGTTTTCTTTGTAATATTCAGACGATACAAAGATGGAAATCCGAAGAGCCTCGCAAATAGTAATAATGTAAATAAAACGTGTTTGGAGAATGTTTCAAAAATTGTGGAGAGAAAAATCAACTCGAGTCGTATATCAGATAATATATCTTCCTTTGAAAACTTTTATAATACTTTTCGGATAGATGGTTCATCGATACAAACCTATATGACATCATTCATTTCCAATTTCGCCATTATTTACATATTGTGTGTCGTAACGTTTATTAAAAGTGGGAGTTTTAGATGGCTGGGAGATATTTTTCCGTTAATGATTTGTTAAGTTGTACAGAGACTGTTGGTGGATTAATAAATTTCCAGAATTTCCTGAAAATCCACGTTAAAATAGCCAATTTTGACTATTAGGCTGGGTTGTTTCAACAAAAGTATCAGTAAAAGTATAGTTAAAATAATTTGATTTCATAAAATTTTTCAAAAGTATGCCGACAAAGATTTCAATGAAACAACCAAAATATTGCGCAATTTTATGAAATCAAAGTATTTTAACTATAGGTACATACTTTTACTTTAATCTTTGTTCCAGAAACACAACCTTAGTTACACTGATTAGGTACGTACTGCTTATTCCCACGGTTCTTCTATTTGACTCTATAAATACTTCTCTGTCATTTTTGCATCAAACGTGAATTACAAATTAGTGAACTCTCTTTATGGCCTTTTTGGAATTCATAATTCTTGCAGGATGACGATTTGAACCATAGTCGTTCACGGGTTTCACGTTATATGTCTTCAGCGTTATAGCAGATAAAAATAAGTTCAACGTTGATTCTGTAACATGATTGTTAACTTTTGAAAGTGTAGGTACGATTGATCACTTTAATATAAAAATTGTACGAGACGAAACATTTTTTTATTGAATTTTTCATCTGTTGAGTATCGGATCCAGTAGCTATGCACGTGTACGCCATAATATTATTATTTATTTGTAACTTCTTGTACACATAATTTGTACACTGGCGGGTTTATTGCCAAACGGCAATTTCTTTCAACCAACCAGAGTTGATGTTAATATATAATACAATGTTATGACAATATAAAAAAAATATAAGGATGTAAGAAAAAAAGCAAAAAAGAATTTAATAACAGTTCATAGCATTAGTTGGAAAACAAGATGATAAGAAGAGAAAGTGGAGAGGAAGAAGAAATCAGTATTCAGTATTATCAGATAGATATTAATTATGATGATCAAAAAATAATAATTTGGCTGTCACATTACTTGTAACAAAATCAGCAGTATTGTTTTATGCTGAATAATCATTTAGTTCAAACAATACAAGTCTCCTTTTAGCAATTGGTTCTTGATAAGTTCAAATGGAATAAAATTATGAGGGCATGGCATCTTGGAACTCAACGTATCATAATTTTGATAATGGTACAAAACTTTTGATACGTTCAAAGACTATTCATTGCTAGTCAACGTACTTTGTTACAAGTGATAATCATACATATACAAACTCGAATAGAGATTTATTTACAGAGAAAACATCTCTTTAGCGTTTACAGCGAGAGAATTTTGAAACGCAAACATTTACCCTTTCAATTTCCAACGTTTGTAAAAGGCAGGTTATATGTACTTTGTTTTTGGAAAATGTTTTTAAGATAATTCTAAATTGTAGATAAATTATCCTTCAGAGATGCTTCAAATGAACCCGTGAGATTTGAATTTTGTCGAGTATCTGAAACGGATATTAATTTACTAAATCAAAATTATTTAATTTTGTTTGTAACTCGTTATTATTATATTTATCAATTAAGTTTTTTTTTTGTAAATGGTTAAATATTTTCCGTCTTTTACATTTCTACAATAATCCCTTTCAAAGAATTGTCGTATCGTATTACTTAATTGTTCAAAATAAGTTTTGATGACCTGTTTTAGCAGTCATTTATGTTTGTTCGTTACCATCTAGGCTATATTTACTATCGTCTTATTATTTATAAAGGTAAAACTTTTATTTTTTTATTTAAATATTCACAAAGACTTTAGAATTGCATACAATGTTGTAATATAAGGTTGTGAAGTATCTATAAAACAAATCACATTAATTCAAAAACAAATTAACAACCATAAATAAAACACAGTTATAAATTAAAAGCAACACAAAAAATATATACATTTCATATCTAAGAAAAATCATCATCAAAATTATATAAGCACATTATAATAGCACATAATATACGAATAAAAATGAACCATAAACACACCGATTTCAGAGAATGGAATGGAATATTAGGGAGATTATTTTTCTATCGACAATACTTGATGGAATACCATTATAATATATTGTAACGAAATTTATATTTATTTATTTTATTATGGTTCAAAGTCTTATTTATTTTTACAATTTATATTTCTACAATTTATATTTTTACAAGGTTTGTCTAGTTTTTCCAACTCACTACTCAAATCTTTTGTTTTCATTTTTCTTGGGTTCTTATTTTCAAAATATTTCTATTTAAATTTTCAATTTAAATAGAAATAGTACTTAATTTCATAACACTGCCTCCCTCTTAGTTCAGTTCGTCCCGAACAGAATTCTCTAGATGAATAAATCGGCATTTTGAACCTTCTCTACAGTGAGATGCTTTGAAAAAGTAACATGGTACACTTTTTTTTATATTTTTACTGTATCTTGGATTATAGCAGCAAACTAGAACATTAATTCCAGTATTATGAAAAATCTCTTCTATCATATTCCGAACCACTTTCCAATCCATACCATCACTGATCTTTGGAATGCCGAGCTTCATAAGATTCAACTGTAACATTTGATCCCGCATACTTCGTAGACAGTTCCACATCTGAGCATACTCTGCTCGTTCCTCAGACGTTTCCTTATTCGTCATGTAGAATAAATGCTGTTTTCCATGCTGTGAATGGACCGCTTCTCCAATCTTCAGATTCTTGGCTTTTAGCTCATATAACATCCCATACTTTCTCATGATAACTTTGGCTATACCACTAGTCATCTTCATGTCTTGAGCCACACAGTAAGCTAAAACATTATCTTCTGGGATATCGAAGAGGTCTTGCTCAATTTCCACAGTCACACCATGGCGAGTGCGTCGATAAGGAGTCATCATGAATTCCTCGAAGGTCTTTTCTTCACTTTGGACATTGCAAACTTGAGCAACTGGATTTTTTTCCTCATCCTTGTTATCACCTAAAAAAGGAGCCAGGCGATTGAAATGTACCACTCTTGGCTTCCCATTTGGTTTTCTTCGTATACGATAAACCACATCATTAATCCTTTTGATCACTTCATACGGTCCTTCCCAGGATTTCTGAAGCTTTGGTGAGTAGCCTCGTCGTCGTTGTGGATTAAATAACCAAACCAAGTCTCCAGCCTGATAACCACCTTCCACAGCTTTAATGTCGTATCGCTCCTTCATCTTCTCACTAGCTACTTGAATATTGGACCGTACACGGTCATGTATAGCATTCATTTTCCTCCGAAGATCTGACACATAATCTTCTCCAACTAGATCTTCTCCAGGCTTAGATCCATACTGCAGGTCGCAAGGTAACCGTAACTCACGGCCAAAAATCACACTTGCCGGTGTTTGCCCTGTTGTCTCATGAATTGCTGCTCGATAAGCTAATAAGAACAAGTGGATGTATTCGTCCCAATCCTTCTGGTGATCGGACACTGCTTTTGACAAAAATCTTCCAATTGTTCGATTCATTCGCTCCACCATTCCATCCGACTGTGGATGCAAAGCAGTTGTTCTCGTCTTTCGAATTCCTAATGCTTCACAAATTCCCTGGAATACGGCTGATTCAAAGTTTCTTCCCTGGTCCGAGTGTAACTCCAATGGTACTCCAAAACGACTTATCAGTTCCCTTACCAAGACTTCAGCAACAGTGGTAGCTTCTTGATTCGGTAGTGCATAGGCTTCTGTCCATTTACTAAAATAGTCCATTGCTACCAGAATATATTTATTCCCTCTTTCCGTTGTGGGAAACGGCCCCGCTATGTCAATGGCTATCCTTTCAAATGGGCTACCAACATTATACTGCCTCATTGGCGCACGCCTTCGTTTCTGAGGTCCGTTTGAAGTGGCACAAGTTACACATCTTCTACACCAATCTTTTACATCTCCATTGTAATTGACCCAATAAAAACGTTGACGAATTTTTTCTGTGGTTTTTTTAACTCCCAAGTGTCCCCCAGACACATCATTGTGAAGCAGTTTAAGAACTTCAGGAATTCTCTTCCTTGGAATCAATAGTTGTTGTCTCTGCTGTGTTCCATCTTCATTCTCCAATACACGCTTTAACAACCCATTTTCCACGACAATGGATTGCCACTGAGCCCAGTATGACTTAATATTTGGAGATAGTGAAGCTATTTCTTCCCATAAAGGTCTTTGATCATTTTCCTTCCACTGCATTACAAACTTGAGATCTGGGTCTTCCAATTGGTCTGCTCGTATTTCATCATCTTGCCAAAACTTGTCAACGACCGTGGTTCTACAAGCTATAAAAAACTTTTCCTCAGCCTTATTACAGTGCTGGCAATCCTCTGGACATGGTCGCCTTGACAGTGCATCGGCATTTCTATGATGAAGTCCGGCTCGATGTTCAGAATCATAGTCATATTCTTGCAATCTCTCTATCCATCTTGCCACTTGACCTTCAGGATTCTTGAATCGCAAAAGCCACACAAGTGCCGAGTGATCTGTCCTTAAAAGAAATTTCCGTCCATATAAATACTTGCGAAAGTGCTCAACTGACTTGATAACAGCAAGCAATTCTCTTCGTGTTACACAGTAATTGCGTTCTGGTTTCGACAATACTTTACTGAAGTAAGCAATCACGCGTTCTGCCCCATCTTGTACTTGGGAGAGCACACTTCCGATACCAACGTTACTTGCATCTGTATCCAGAATAAACATTCCTTCAGCTCGAGGATAACTCAAAACCGGAGAATTAATTAGAACCTGTTTTAATTCTTCAAATGCATGTTGGCACTTGAAATCCCATATGAATTCACTGCTTTCCTCCGTGAGTTTTGTCAGTGGCTTTGCGATGTCAGCAAAGCCTGGAACAAATCGTCGATAGTAGGTACTCAGACCCAAAAAGCTTCTTACTTCATGTTTGTCTTTAAGTACTGGCCAATCTCGAACAGCTTTAATCTTCTCAGGATCTACTGCTACTCCCTCCTCAGAGACAACATGACCTAGATAGTTGACTTGCTTTCGGAACAATATACATTTCTTGCAATTGAGTTTAAGGTTGGCCGACCTCAATCGTGAAAATACCTGTTCCAAATTTCCTAAATGTTCTTCAAAACGCTTCCCAAGTACGATGATGTCATCTAAGTATACCAAACAGGTCTCCCACGATAATCCTCTTAGCACACTTTCCATTAGTCGTTCAAACGTAGCCGGTGCATTGCAAAGTCCAAATGGCATCACTTTGAATTGCCACAATCCACTTCCAACAGAAAACGCCGTTTTTTCTCTATCCTTGGGTTCCAATCCAACCTGCCAATAACCACTCTTTAGATCCAAAGTTGAGAAGATCTTACAACCAGCCAATGTATCTAGGGTGTCATCGATTCGAGGCAGTGGATAACTATCCTTCTTAGTTACATTATTCAATAAGCGAAAGTCCACACAGAACCGAGTTGAGCCATCTTTTTTTTTAACTAACACTACTGGTGAACACCATGGGCTGCTTGATGGTTCAATAACGCTATCCCTTTCCATGTCTTGAATAATTTGATCTGCTTCCGCCCGCTTTGCTAATGGTAGCCTTCTAGGTAATTGGCGGATAGGCCTTGCGTCACCCGTATCTATTTGATGTTGAACAACATTGGTTCTTCCTTTAGAAAGACTCGCATTCTCAAAAACATCTTGATAATGAGCAATGAGGTATCTAATTTGTTTGCTTTGTTCTTTGGTAAGTTCCTTACAAGCATCTTTTACAAAGTCTTCAAGATGTTTTGGTACATCCTCTGAAGAAACTTGTGCGATGCAGGCATTTTGTGTTACTGATGAAACTGATGAACACACACTTAAATAAGCTCCTTTTTTGACAGTTACTGGATATTCATTTATGTTCATTAATCTGACTAAAATTTCCTTTTGGTTTTGAATCAGTGCTCTTGCAATTAATACTCCTTTTCCTGCTTCATTGTTGGCGTTGGACTCCACAACCAAAACATGTCCATTCGGGATAACACAGTCTAAATTGACTCGTACTAACATCTCACTTTGTTTTGGAATAGTTACAACATCCGCTGCAAGAACACGTGTAGAAAATTCCTCACGCTCTTGCACGAGAACATCTTCATCTCCAATTTTCAAAGATCGCCTCTTTAGATCCAACTGGAATCCATATTTCGCCATTATGTCCATTCCGAGAATAACTTCCTCCTCTATATTCGCCACTAGCACCTGATGATCGAAGATAGAACTACCAATTTGAAAGTTGGCATATGTCTCACCACATATAGATGCCGACTCCCCAGTAGCTGTTCGTAATGTCCATTTAGTTGGTGTAATACACTTTTTATTATAAAGCAAATCTGGTCTCATGATTGTCATCGTTGCTCCAGTATCCAGCAAAAGTTTCAAATTCTTTCCATTTACTTTGCCATTTATAAACATACTGGTATCTCGACCACTGAATGATGCAACAACTGCAGATCTCTTTGAGGCATTGGTAATGTAGGTCAACAGTTGCCCCTTCCCATCAACCCTTTTTAGTTTTCCTGTGGCTGTTGCTGTTGCGTTGTTGCTTCATTTGGACACCGATTACGTAGATGTCCAGCTCGTCCACAACCCCACACCTGACACCAAATGTAACGAAATTTATATTTATTTATTTTATTATGGTTCAAAGTCTTATTTATTTTTACAATTTATATTTCTACAATTTATATTTTTACAAGGTTTGTCTAGTTTTTCCAACTCACTACTCAAATCTTTTGTTTTCATTTTTCTTGGGTTCTTATTTTCAAAATATTTCTATTTAAATTTTCAATTTAAATAGAAATAGTACTTAATTTCATAACAATATGAAAATAAAATACTGCAATGATTTATAATTTTCTTCCAAACTAGCTAAACTAGTGGCGCTCTACAACGAGCATCTTCAGAGTAGTGAAGAAAATTTTGTATTACATGGAGTATTTATTTAAGTTATTACAGCGATTGACAACCAATGAACAAGTCTAGAGCGTAACTGGTAATTATACTCGTAAATCAGTATTTTATTTTAATACATTAAATTGATGATTATGAACACACATATAATTCTACAATTTATTTATTTTACTCCCTGTTAAATAAATAAATTGTAGAATAATATGTGTTCATATTCATCATTATCATAATGGAATTCTACATATTAGAAACCGTCACAATCGAATTTTTTTTTTTTTTAATAAAAAAATGAATATGTCCTTGTTAAACAAGTACATATACATCTTCCTACGTTCCCTAAAATAAGCATAAATGCTTGTGCTATAGGTGAACGAAATCGGTCGAGGCAGGATTCGAACTCGCGACCACTGGATTACTAACCCAATGCGCTAACGGCTCTGCCACCGACCCACCGACCCATAAATGTAATTCGCTTAATGTACATCTGGTGAAAGCTTCTGATGATGTTTGATGAATCGAAACGTTTATACAATTTTTAGGAAATACTTTAATGCTTTATACAATTTTTTAAGGAAATACTAGCGGTTAAATTCTTTGGGATCTAAACTGATATTTAAATGAAGCATTAACAAAATAGTTCCCTTTTTCATCACGGAGAAGTGGGCCGTAGAATCTAAACAGCATTTTATTAAATCGCAAAAAATCCTTTGGTTACTCACGTGGAAAGGATTTCAAGGTTTCGGAGCAAGGTCCCAAAAGGTTGGTTGATTTGGCTCCGTTCCAAGTTTGAATTTAACTGTCCCATAAGGCTCTGTACGAAAAAACAAGAAGCCAAGTTGTATATAGACTAAGGTCAGAATCAAATTGGTTATTTTTTGCCTTGTAAAATTACGAAATACTCGTAGCCATTTCCTTACTTTTGTGTTGATAGGGATACCTAAGACGTAAATTTATCTTTTTCTGTTTTCACGTTTCCATATATACCTATTTTAAAACCTCGTAGTTCATACCGTACTTCTGAAGATGACGTAGAATCCACAATAATTATTGATTATAATTGTTATTCGTGGGTTATTATGAATGAGTTACGATTTTGAACTTGAGATACATTAATAGGTACGTTTTCTCCGATACAACATGAATTATAGATACCTTTACTAGTTACGAAATAACTTTGGTTTTCGATATCTACTGAATCGAATATCGATTTCATGACCATCCCAAAAATAGATATTTATCCAAATTTAGAAATTGCAATCTCACTTCTTACATTGATTTTTATTTAACGTTGCATGGGCGATAAGTTCTGTGTTGCTCTGTAAAACAAAGTCACTATCAGCTTTAAACGGAAGGTGCTCAGTGTTCATGCTTCAAGTACGTAAATGTCTGGAGGAAACATATACTATTTTGTAGCAACATTCACTCTTCTATCTTTATTCTTCGTCAGCCCTCCTTCGTGCAGTAATGGACAAAGGCTTCCCCCCTGAGACCTCCACAACTCTCTAGTTCTCAAGACCATCGAAATGTCTTTTGATGTATTGGTTCTCTGTGATCCGTACGATCTGAGTGTACCTAAGATGTCTTCTAAAAAGTTACTGTGGTGTATTAGAATACGTGGTATTGCCCCCTTCCCCGATAAAGGATAAAAATACGGTAGAGACCCGATTCGCTGCGCTTATCGCTTCCGCGCGCTATACAGATAGCTATAGGTAGCTAGTATATAACAGTGTAGGTAGGTACTTGTTCGGCCAAGAGCTCTGCTACGAATAAACCGAATATAACGTAACATAATATGTAATTAACATATTAACCCCACACCAGGACAAGACAGTTACTTTCTCATATTATAAATATAGTCATTACAAATCACTATTATAAGGGTGGGTTGCCTAATATTTAAAAAAAATATAGTCATTGAATGTATTGCGGAGTCAGATTATTGAGAAGAATCAGCACAGTCAAACAAATATTGTAGTCAATTTGATTTAGCACAGAATATACAGCTTAATTTATTTAAATAGGGCGTTATTATGATATGGGTTTCCGTACAATGTATTTGCCTATCCAAGCTGTCACTGTTTGAGTCATCATGTCGAGAAATACTAACTTATAGCTGTCTCAGTTGGGAAAAATAAGAACTTCATTGAAATTTGCATATCAAGTGGCAACTTTATGTTAAAATGAAACTAAAGTTTCGTTTAGGTTAATAAGAATGTTATCAATGACGTGCTGCTGTTATGAATTTTATTGGTTTTTATTTGACCTTATTAATACGTTTTAGGTATATGCAGAATTTTTTTCGATACATTTAATATTCTTTAAGAAAATCTTGAGTGGTTAAAATTAAAACGAGTGTTTTGTGGACAACGTGATACTCCTCAATACCAAGTCACTTCACAAATAAGGTATTCTAATTTTGTACGGTTTTTTTCAGTATTTTCATGCAATGAGAAAATAATTTTAGAATTAAATATTTTATTTTGAAAACTTAGTATTTCTTCAATGCCATTTATGAAAGTGGTGTGCTGATTAAGCATTTTGAAAATTAAAATATGAAATTTTAAAGATTCCTGAGCATGGGGTCATTATGAAATATTTGATAGTTAAGAAAACTGAGAAACACTAATCAGATATCCTGCAATATCTAATGGGGTATAAGCGAGTATTAGATACACAAATATTAAAATTTTGAAAAGAATCGAATGATTACTTTAGTCTATAATCGATAAAGTAGAATAAACACACTGTACATAGTACGAAGCACACATATACATTGTGATGAAACTTTTAGAATAAAATCTCAGCATGATACTGTTTGATAATCTGCAATAAAAAATAACCTTAAAAATTTAGAATTCATAACTCCCCACTTTATCCCTTGGGGTAGTGATGAGTAAAAAGGCGGTTGTACTTATTCTTCAGCCTGTTTTTTTTCCATTCTTGGACATAGGCCTCCCCCTTGATCATCTACAACTCCCTGTTAAACTTACCAAAAAAAAATATAATCATTATATCAACAAACGAATTCTTAAATATACATAGCAGGGTTTGATACCATAACGGATTAAAACTAATAAATAAAATAAATGGAAAGAAAGGAAAAATATATTTCATTCTTGTTCGGTTCTGTAACAATAATCTTATCTGAATTTCCACCGTGGCGTGTTGGCTCACCATAAACAATGATATCGATTCTCCAGTTTTGTATTATAAACATATATATATCGAACATTCGGAATAATTTGCATAATGTGTCGGACGTTTTATCATTCTATCATAATATCTACAATATTATACAATATTCACGTGTGCAAAATATATTTCGTAAAATATATTTTCTGACGCGAGAGAGATTGGCACGTATCAAAGATGTTTATTTTATTATTACCCAACCGTAAAGTGTGCGGAGAAGAGACAAAATTGTGAGTTTATTTATTTAACGAATTATTTGTGTCTATGAATGACGATCGTGACTCCGTTAGGTACTTTCCCATCACTACACGTCTTTACGAAGACATAGCGCACCAACAAAATATATAAATCCGATTCTAAAGTGGAAATTGATTACTATGACGGAACGTTTTCGCCGAGGTGACTCGGTATTATTTATTTATCTTTCTGAATATAATACTTTTATTTATTTAATTAATTCTACATTAACATACAAAAATAACAATAATACAATAGTGAAATATAGTACAATTAAATTATGAAACATAGACAATTTAGAATATGTTGGCACTGACAAAATGAATACAATCTATCAGTACCAACATCCAGTGGATAAGAACTATTCCACTAAGCAGTGCTTGTGTCGGAATAGCTTTATATTCATTTTAAATGACACAGTCCATACTTATATATCACATACTTTAGTATTATTAAATATTCTTTAATTTCCATTAATTGAGAATTCATTGATTTTAGAACATATTAATTTTAATATCATTTTAAATTATACACTGTGATATACATAATTCCCACATATTTTGATAATTGAAAATTGAAACACATCGTAGAAAATATTAGGAAATGGGAATTAATGTTTTAGGATGATAAGTGGACTGTATAAAAACTATCTTACCGATGCTTCCTATTCTGCTGGTTCACAACGAATACGTTTCTTGTGCACTGGTTGAAATAATGAAGATTTCATCATGTATGTCACTTGCAACATGCAATTAATAATTTTCCAAAGCAACAATTTCGGAACGGATATCCTAGGATGTACACCGATTTTTAAAACCTAACCTACAAAAGTTTGGTAAAAATAGGTTGGTTAGGTTTGTTTGTAGCTATAATTGGGACTGGCGTGAGCCAGTTGCATTATATATTAAAAAAAGTAACTAAAATATTAGAATAAAATAACTAAATTGTTGTGAATACTGGATAAACTGTCTGTACATGATGTGTCAAAATCAAAAACCGGTGTACAAACTAGGCTATCTAAAGTTTTTTGCCGAATGTTAATTTCTTCCAAGTAAGTTCAAACTTCCAGTCTAGAGTAATCATAATTGCACGAGAGATAATTATAAAAATCTCCCTTGCTAGGGAATGTGAAGGTTTTGGTTTTACCATCGAAATCGCACAGGCTTTCATTCCGTGGATATTAAATATCTATGTATTAATATTTATCATAAAATTTCCACATAATGAAAGAAACAAGGTAGGAATGGGATACGAGGAATATATAATTATATAATTAAAGATACGAGGTATTTTTTAATTTTATTTGGAAACATTACTCCTTTTTTACATAATACATAATGAAGATATACAATATTGAATACAAAATAAACCAATTATAATGTTTTACTAAAAGTATATTTACATTTTTTCGTTATTCCAGAAGAATAAAAGCAATCAGATGAACAGGTAGAATTAATAAGATTAATTAAATTTTATCGATTAAATCTAAAAAGATTGTTGTAATATTTTGTATTAATATTATTGACTTCGAATACTTCGTAGAGGTCATTATTAATATTGTATCTTGCGTACTGTTCCATCATTCTATGGCAATACTTAAGTTGAAATTATACCATATAAAAGATATTTACTTTTATTTCATTTCATCTCAATTCATAGAGACGGATAAACTGTAAAAACGAGATAGGGGTTACATGGAAGGTATTTTATTATTTATGGATGATTCCCATTAAGCTATAATTCAATCGCTGAGAAGGCTTTTAAGCTAAGGGTAAACAGTTAGATCTGGAAAACTTTTAGAAATATTCATCCATAAATTATGCCGTTTAGGTCAAGGTTACCGGCCGATATTTACCTGTTTATGTTACTTAAATTAGCGTTATAAAAGTAGGCATCGCGTATCGGAAAAATAACATATCCATTTAATTTTGTTCAATCAATAGTTTACCTTTATATGCGTTACACAATATTTGATATAGATCTGAAGGATCTGTCTGTGCCGCAGTGACGTCGTATTATTTATTCCCTGGATCTACCTTCGAAGTTCCCACGAAGGACGATACGTGTCTGCTTTCTGGTATTACATTTGAATGCTCATTCCAGCATCGTTTTTGTTGTCTTCCGTATTTTTCCGTTCCGTTTTTCGGATGTCCGTATTTTTTGTGTCCGGTCTCAAAGCGTGTACCGGTAATACACTGTAGAGTCCGTATTTCCGAGGCTCGAGGTCAAAATTTCGTTTTGGAGGTATCTGCTCTGGTCTCAATCCCGTATGTGGCTTTTGGTCTTATGCACGTTTTGTATATTTTGACCTTTCCATCGCGTGTTTTGCAGATTTTATAAATTTCAAAGTAATCATCGTCTTTATGTTAATATTCTTCCTTAGCCCTCCTATTTACAGGCTTCTTCCACTTGTACTCAGCGCATCAAAGTTCTTTCAGCTAACTGGACGATTTCATCCGTCCATATTTTAGGGGGTTTACCAATGCTCACTTTTTGTATCAATACTACTACTTACATACTTTACGAGTCCTGAGCACTTCACCACTAGGCCATCCCACTCCAGAATACAGCAGCCGCAATGCATGTAATTGTCATAAACCATCATCAGGTCTTCTGCATCGAACGTTACTGACATATCTCGACAGATGACGAGGTGTTCGTCAGTCTGTATCTCGCCGCACACATGTTCTCTTTGCACCTGGTGACACCGACGCGTAATCTATTAAGTGTCTTCCATGTAGTTGGTGTCCCGGTACCAAGCTTTCCAACAGGTCGACCTGATCTCCATCGTATTGTGCTTGCCAAAGATCCGCTGATGCAAAATGCATGTAATACGAATGATCTACTGATGGCAAATAACAAGGCGATATATGTCGCTGCATACTGGAGTGGCAAGGCCTAAAGTTCGGACCCGATAAGTAAGAAAGTAAAGATCTTTATAAAAAAAATACTAGTATAACTTATTAAAATACATCTCTGTGCTAATTTTGACGGTTTGGATCATCTAAAATATATGGCTGATGCGTTGAAGTGGTTAATGTAAATTTTAAAGAGAAAGGAATTTATGTCTACATCCAAATAAATAAAAAAATACTTACAAAAAGACTACTGAGTATACTTAAAGGCACTACATAACTTGGCTCCGCACTACATTCATGAACTGTGTCAAAACAATGTGCTTCTTCTTCTTCTTCAATGGCACTACAGCCCAAATCGGGCTTTGGCCTCCTGCAACTTTCGCCTCCAACCATCCCTGTCCTCAGCCACCGTTCTCCATCCGGTCACTTGGAGAAGCTGGTTCGCATCTTTGGTTACGTCGTCTTCCTATCTCAGTCTTGGTCTTCCTATTGAGTTTGTTTGGCATTCTTTGTACGTGTCCATTTATGGAAAAGTCGCAGTCACCTACCCCACTCCATAGGAAACGTTATAGAACTAAAGTGTTCTGTTCATCCCCGGAGCGGCTGCTCGTCGAACGAAACAAGAACTACCACCATGCATATTTCATACCACTGACACTAAGAGTCCAACCACACTCGTGAAGGCCCGTGAATCATAGCAAGGGTTACCCTCCCAGCAGCTCCACGAACAACAGACTGCAACAGGGAGCCTCCACCACGCCCGTAGTACTTTCAGTTCTTCGATTTCCACACCAGGCGCAGCGTCAGCTGCACCTGTCTCGTCATCAGCTCGGGTACCACCGAGTGGGTCGTGCCGACCAATCATCACGGGGGGCTCCTCCACCCCTTAGTACTCATGTTGGCGAATTTCAGGTACACCACCGGACAGTACTTTCAGTGCTTCGATTTCCATCGCCCGAAGATGCATTCTTACTCATCGCCACGTTTGATGAGTCACCGCCGAGCGAGGCTTAAGGCGTCTGCCCTGCTCTTCCATAGGCAAGATTGAAGAGGGTACTGACCTGTTACCCAGAATCCTAGGGTGGGGCTGCAGCCACCGTCAACTTTACTGGCTAGGCCCCTATGGCCGCAACCTAGCCCCCAAACGTACGTGTCCAAAACAATGTGCTATTTTATTTTATTTTTATAAATAGTCAACAGCTGTACATTTTTTTTATATAAAACAATTACATATAAATTGAGCCAATTACAGACTATCATATATTAGTAATTCACATAGAACACGTACACGCTATCAGGAAGATATCTTATGTGGGGATAGTATGATGTCCGATCCCACTAAGCTGCATATTATTTCATTCAGAATGGTTCAGAGTACTTACTGAATATTGTTATGAATAAAAATAAATGAAACATAGTTTGTTACATCATAAATTGTTACATGATACATTAGACGATGATGAAATCATTGAAAGTTTCGTTCTTTGTCAAGAGCCAGCGTTTACACGTTCCTGTATTGTTTGTGAGATGTACCTAAATTATCTTTATTGACGAAAGGTTTTTGCGATCTATAAAAATACTTAGTATAAACTTGATAGATACAGGCAATGGAGGTTTGAATACTAAAAAGGGGTTTAAAAGGCCAGATACTTGTCCCCAATTCTTAATTGCACAGATACTGGCTACCCTTCTTTACAGATCTGTCGTTATTTTATTCTGTAGGTAGTCAAGCGTTCACACGCAAAATCCAAACATATGCATGTATAGTATGACTTGAATATACACATTTGGATTTGTCTATTCTCCTTGAAACCATATCCTCATTCCAAGATATATTTGGAATATATGAAGGCGTGAATGTGTGGATTTATTATTTCTTTTATATCTAATCTCCAGCTTTGTCTTGGAAAATAATAATATCATAATGAAATTGTGGGGAGTGAAAAAAGAGCACTGCTTTGACGTGATGGCACGCGAAAATAAATGAATATATACATTTTTTTGCGAAATATCTTCACATCTTTCAGTATATCCACAAATCTTGTTTGTGCCTACATTCACTTCAAACAACTGGTGTGTAATATAGGTATATTACATACAGCATAAGAGCACAAGGGTGAATAAATTTGGCCATATTCCGGTCAACCGGAGACATAAAATTATTCAGTACATAATATATGGGTATAAAACTAAAACGCTTATTTGATATTTACATAAGTCGGGCTGCTTATTTTTTTAAGAGTTTAAGGTACTTATCTTTCACTTAATATTCAATTTCTTTTAGCATAAAGAGTAAAAAAATGTGTAGTATATAATAGCTCAGTTAAAAATGTACTCTCATATGTTGGTTAGGGATATGACTGCTGATCCAAAGGTCATGAGTTCGATTCCCCGGTGGAGACACAGCTTTTAATTGTGTTTTCAGTCTGGATCTCTGAGACGGTAAATTGCACAAGTCTCCAAAATTATGCAACTTGTTATTGGGTGCGTGATAAATTAATATAATACATAGTACTTACCTGTTAGATGCCTGAGAAATAACACAAAATCAAATTTCATGAAGCAGAATACAATATTTTTATTGACAATAACATCTCAATAGAGACGTCTTTGGGATATCATAGAAGAACCAGGAACTAAGGCACCTACAGGGTTTACGACCTGTCATCGGCTGGTTAACGTGATCACCTTATGTACTTGCGCAACGTTCACCAATTATGCCTTTATTGAGTTCCCTTATCAATGTAACTTTTGAACGTTCTAATATATATTTGAAAAATGTGTAAAAATTTCACCTGAATAACGAAATTAGTAAGCCTTGTAGGTGCCTGAGTTCCTGGTTCTTCTATGATATCCCAACTTCGTCTCTATTGAGATGTTATTGTCAATAAAAATATCATTTGACTCCCGATAGGGAAAAAATTTATTGTTTGCGTATATGCAATTAAAAAAATATATTCGATCAAAATACAATATTTTTTATTTAAAAAAATATAATACATTACTTAATTTTACTTTGAAACTAATTGTCTAGAAAATATCCCAATCTATAAGTTCAAGCGATTAATATTCTTATGTGTCAAGTGTAGGTAGGTATTAAAGCTGATTAATTTTCCATAGACAATGGTTAATTTCTTGTCCTAGAAAAATGAGCAATTTTTAAATAAAAATTAACTTTATGTAACTAATTTTGACAATAGAAATATATTTCAAAACAAATAAATGAAAAAAAAGTTGTCTTTACGTTGAAATGAAGAGTAAAAAATATTTCAAGTTAGTTCGTAGATTGTTTACATATTCATACTGCCAATATCAAACTTTTTTTCTGAACATGAACTGTGACTGCTATACATATTGCATAATATCAGGCGTTATTCATATCGTTATTAGATTACAGTTTTCTTTAACATGTTAAACTTTAACAAATATGTCTATTATTAATTTACTTATTTAATTATTATGAGGTCCTGTAAAGTGGAATAGATTGCCTGTAGATGTCCGCTTTTTCTATAAAACTGAAAACAGTTTTGTTTCATAGAGCAACATACGATCGAAATATTACTGCCCTTGGAATGATCTTAAATCATTAAACGGCGCTATAATAATAATATTATTATTAATTAACAATTGTAATAATGTATGTTAGTGATAGGTGGTGGTGGCGGGGGTTTTTGGAATTGTTTTTTCTGGAATAACCTCGCAATTTCAGGTGAAAGGGGGGCTGAAGGAACCATGGAGGGGAAGCAGGTCGGGCCCCAGGCGGGGGCCCAGCCCCCCAAGTCCCCCAGGCAGACGAGGATGGGGCCGGCTCCCTTCGCTTCCTTCGAGGACGTATCGGATGAGGTGAGACCTAAAGTATGTATCTTTACAACTTTCCCACTTATCTATATCACTCACAAATCACTTCTTTCGTCACTATATCAAATATTGATCACTTGGCACATCACCGCTTGTAATGGTATAATTGTTTTCGTTTCAATTTTGTTTTATACTTTTTTTGCACCTTTGTTAAATTGGTTGTCATATCGATGGTAAAGTGCACGGATGTGCTAAGTGCAAAAAAACAATGAGACCATTTTTAGAATACTTTGTTACTTTTTTTGTTATTACCACATATTGGTGGTTATTCTGAAACGATAAACAACGATCGACTTTTGAAATTATTGCAATACAAAATGGCGGCAATAGTCACTATGGAATGATGTTTATTCTGAACGCACATCATTTGATTGGTCTATTTAAAAGTTTTTGTAATCATAACAAGCGGTCAAAGCGTGTTGTTTAAATTACAGTTTGTTATTTTGATCGATCAAATATTTGGATTTTCAGTTAAAAGGGCACAATAATATGTAGTTTGGTTTTAGTTGAATATTTAGAGGAAACTGAAGGAATATTTCCAATGATTTAAAGACATAATACCTCAATTTTAACTTGTTGTTGGGATGCATGTATATTCATCACATTTTGTGTCCCTGACATTTTGGATTTTTTATGCGCTTTGGTATCAAATATTCATACTCAATAATTGATGATTCAAATACAAAAAAAAAATGTGTCTAAACAAAATATAAATATTTATAACCTAAATTTACAATAGAAGATTTATGTAGGTTTTGTACATTTTTCCTTTTTAAATATGCGTACTAATGTTACAAACAAAATAAGTACGCATAATTAAAATTTTGTATAATTTTAGAAGTGATGTTTACAGGAAAATTTAATCAGGCTTATTTAATAATTCGGGTGTTGAGTTTTAACAGAATAACCTGAAAATAGTTAACATTGCTTTTGACCATATACAATACAATAGCATGTTCAGAATTACCAAAATGTGTACTGTTGGATGACAATTGATTTGGAAAACAATTATTATACAGCTATTGTAATTGGATTTATTTCAATACAATCACAGAAATTTCAGAATAACCACCATTGTCAATTAGTAATTTCTTCATCATTTATCGTACATATATCACAATTGTTCACAATACACTATGTAAAATACAAGCATTTTTGTGTGCATATCTCGATTTGACAAAAAATGTACTTACCACATCTGGGCACTATACCATCAATATTATGTAAGGTTCTGAAATTAACTAGATATATGATATTGATATTTCCTAAGCAATAATTATTTTTTGTGTTATTTTATTCATTAATACCATCACAGTGAATCCCACAATTTGAAGTAACCAGCGACATGTGTGCGAGGGTGCGGGCTCATAAAAAAATCACGACACGAGCGTGTATCCACACACACCAGTCTCGTCTCACCCAATAAGGCGTCATCACGTCATTCACAATGCGTGCTGTGCTGAACTATGTAAGATGTTATTGTTGTATTTTCGATTATCCGGCGCTTACGGGACACCTGAAAACCTATGGGACACCTGAAAACTTACGGGACACCTGAAAACCTATGGGACACCTGAAAACTTACGGGACACCTGAAAACTTACGAGACACCTGAAAAAATAATCTATTGAAAAATATTAAAAATTATATTATAAAATATATCTTTTGAAAAATATTCATTGTACGAGTATTTATATTTTTTATTTGTTTATTTAGAGCAAAAATTGCCTTTTAAAACAAAAATCAAAGATACAAAAAAAAACACAAAAAATATACATACTAAAAATAAAAACAATTAAGTAGTTACTAGGTACATTATAAAAAATATATAAAAACACGTAGATATACATATAAAAAAATATACACACGTAGTCGGCCTTCGTGGCTCAGTTGTTTTGATATCTGACTCCCGAGTGAAATGTCTCGGGATCGATTCCCGGCGCAGTTTTTGGTTGTGTTTTCGGTCTGGACATGTTAGACGATAAATATATTAAGTTTCCAATATGTGGCAACATATTACTTGGTGTGTGTTAAATTATTATTTCACACCTGTAAGTTGCCCGAGAAACATTACAAAATAAAATAAATAAATACTTACATATTAAATTAACAGGATTTTCATAGTTTTGGTTATAATTTTCTTTCCTTGGCCTGAAACAATATTATTGTTTAGTTTTAAATTTAAATATATCCATACGGAATTATCCTTGAAAGTATTAATGAAATATATTCCTATTATGTATGTGTTTTTTTTTCATCTTAATAGAAACGAAGTGGGAACATTTCAGGAGAACTAGGAACTCAAGGCATCTACACGGCTTGCGACCTGTCATTGGCTGGTTTACGCGATCACATTATGGGCTTGCGTAACGTTCACCAAATATACCTTCTTATTGAGTTCCCTATCAATCGAATTTTTGAAAGTTCTATTGCACATATTTTGATAATGAAAATCTGTACGTTTAAAAAAAAACTGAACCATCGCCATATATGTAGTATATAAGAAGGCATAATTAAACCAGCCGATGAAAGGTCCTAAGCCCTGTAGGTGCCTTGAGTTCCTGGTTCTCCTATAATATTTCTACTGCGTTTCTATTATATGAGATTTTAAAAAAATGTCATAAAATATAATTGACTCCCGACTGGAAGAAAAATACAATGTTTGCGTATCCTTTTTCGTTCACAAATTTATGATATTATTATCCTGTCATACTAAGGAATCAGAAATTACCTTCCTGTTTATTCACAAACCGATATTAAGGATAATATTGAAGGAACGTCTGCATAGAATTTTAAGTGCTCATAATCGGAAAGTTTTGAATAGCAAAAACGTCGAGAAATTTATTATTTTCGTTCCGCTATAACTGATAATGATGCTATTTAATGACCAAAATGTTGTATTGAATATTAAAAAAATATCTAAAAAGAAAACATCCATAAAAAAATTACATTCAACACTTTTTAGTATTATCTAAATTTACAACATTGAATAAATGGTTATATTTATGTGGCCGCTGTGGTGCACCGCCTTAGAATAGTGCTCAGGGCCGGATAAACGTGTTTTTACGCCCGTAGCAAAATATTGGGTACGCAAAGAGAACCGAGAGCCATACCTGCGGATTTTTGATTTATATATTTAATAATGTATACATGTAAGTGATGCTGGGCATGCTAATTTTTTTTTTTAATATTTGTATCACCTGTATATTTTGTCCAGTTATTGTTTGTATACTTTGTATAAAATAAAATAAAATAAAATAAAATAAAATAAAATAAAATAAAATAAAATAAAATAAAATAAAATAAAATAAAATAAAATAAAATAAAATAAAATAAAATAAAATAAAATAAAATAAAATAAAATAAAATAAAATAAAATAAAATAAAATAAAATAAAATAAAATAAAATAAAATAAAATAAAATAAAATAAAATAAAATAAAATAAAATAAAATAAAATAAAATAAAATAAAATAAAATAAAATAAAATAAAATAAAATAAAATAAAATAAAATAAAATAAGATAAGATAAGATAAGATAAGATAAGATAAGATAAGATAAAATAAAATAAAATAAAATAAAATAAAATAAAATAAAATAAAATAAAATAAAATAAAATAAAATAAAATAAAATAAAATAAAATAAAATAAAATAAAATAAAATAAAAAAAAAAATAAAATAAAATAAAATAAAATAAAATAAAATAAAATAAAATAAAATAAAATAAAATAAAATAAAATAAAATAAAATAAAATAAAATAAAATAAAATAAAATAAAATAAAATAAAATAAAATAAAATAAAATAAAATAAAATAAAATAAAATAAAATAAAATAAAATAAAATAAAATAAAATAAAATAAAATAAAATAAAATAAAATAAAATAAAATAAAATAAAATAAAATAAAATACCTAAAATAAAATAAAATAAAAAAAAAAATAAAATAAAATAAAATAAAATAAAATAAAATAAAATAAAATAAAATAAAATAAAATAAAATAAGATAAGATAAAATAAAATAAAATAAAATAAAATAAAATAAAATAAAATAAAATAAAATAAAATAAAATAAAATAAAATAAAATAAAATAAAATAAAAAAAAAAATAAAATAAAATAAAATAAAATAAAATAAAATAAAATAAAATAAAATAAAATAAAATAAAATAAAATAAAATAAAATAAAATAAAATAAAATAAAATAAAATAAAATAAAATAAAATAAAATAAAATAAAATAAAATAAAATAAAATAAAATAAAATAAAATAAAATAAAATAAAATAAAATAAAATAAAATAAAATAAAATAAAATAAAATAAAATAAAATAAAATAAAATAAAATAAAATAAAATAAAATAAAATAAAATAAAATAAAATAAAATAAAATAAAATAAAATAAAATAAAATAAAATAAAATAAAATAAAATAAAATAAAATAAAATAAAATAAAATAAAATAAAATAAAATAAAATAAAATAAAATAAAATAAAATAAAATAAAATAAAATAAAATAAAATAAAATAAAATAAAATAAAATAAAATAAAATAAAATAAAATAAAATAAAATAAAATAAAATAAAATAAAATAAAATAAAATAAAATAAAATAAAATAAAATAAAATAAAATAAAATAAAACATTTTAGGATTTTAAGCGCCCTTTTAAAGACTACCGCCCTGACTTCTTGTTCCTGATTGTTCTATGATTTATCCCTGCCCTGATAGTGCTTTCACTCTTTTCTATGATCATCGTTTTCGATATTTTGATATAGAGCCGGGTAATCTAAAATACGACAGGCAACAATAACATCTCACATAGTTCAGCAATCAAGTTCACTACCCATTCTGAATGTAGTACCTTTTTAAACGAGACGAAAATGGTGTGTAAGATATACTTCTTTTTTAAGGCAATGCACACCCGCACACCTTATCCCACATTATGTCCTATTCTGGTACGTCTAAATTTATCCGTCAGAATTTTAGTACATGAGAAATGTCAAAAAGTTGAGTGGATCAATACGGGACTCATTAGGTCACATCCCGCGGATAAAATCCTTTTACACACGTTCGCCCGTTGATTTAGACGTTCTCGTGTACTGAAACGAATCAGAATAGGACATACTATGACCTATTCTGATTCGTCTAAATTTTTCCGTCTGAATTTTACTATATGAGAAATGTCAGACATTTATACTGGACTCATTACGTCACACCGCACGGATAAAATCCTTTTATCCACGGTCGCCCATTGGTTATAGACGTTTTCGTACTCTGAAACGAATCAGAAATAGGAAATAATGCGTTTTACTCGTGATGAATGAATACCATGTATTCGGCATTATCTGCAAGTTTGCAGAAATTAGTGAATTAATTATGGATTTAAGAATATCCTCGTTTTAGACTCCCCTGCAATATTGAAATATATGTTTATTATTCATCTTCCTAAGTTTTGATTAATAATAACATCGAGCAGCAACTCTAAGGAACTCTCACATTTACGACTGATGAGCTAAGAATAGATTCTGTATTTGCTAGATGAAACATTTATTAATAGAGTGCTGATAAATTAATTTTTACAAATGTTTATTTTTCTAAGACCACCATCATTTATGTATCAGGTCTTCCAACACTTCTTCCGCCCTTTCTAGGTCGCTATTCCAGCACTTCTGGTCCATCTGGAGTCTGCGGTTCGGACGGCGTGCCCTGCTCTACTCCACTTCTTTACATTTTTCAAATTCTCATTTAAAATAGTACGTTGTTGACTTGTGATATACCAAATGTCAAAACCGTGACATTTTTCCCGTGTGGACAAATCGCATGTCACAAATAACAGTAATGTACGATAACCACTAACATGACAAAATTGTGTTAAACAATTCTTCAATTATCACAAATTAACTTGGTTAAAGTTAAACCAGGCGGAATTCGTAATGCATGACGCAGTAAACGTTATTAAAAAATCCCTCGTATATTATGTAGGTATATTACGAAACCATTTTGTTAAATATGCCTTATTTTTGCTCAGGCATTAAATTGCCTCAGTTTAGTTGATGTTATCGAGGGTTCAATTACTGAATAACTTAATGACCGACATGCAGGTCTTTACATTACTGGGTGTAAAGGGTTTATCGATGAAAAATTTACAATTTACTCAGAGTTGTAATATGGAAAAAGTACAAATGAATTTTGAACATATTAATTATGTGAATTTTTGTATGACCTAGAATTTGTATTTTTTCATACATTTTAATCATCATGCCGTATTTTTGACGGAGTAGGGAGTGTTATATAATGAAAACATTTCATGTGTTGTTTTGATCTTCTAGAAATGGTATTTTTATGTACCATTACGTCATGTCGCTGACGAATGTAATTGTTGATCAGAATAACAAACATTCCAATCCTGGTACAGAATATAGTCTCTTGTCTTCGTATAATGTGGTCTTCTATTGTTCGTCTTACATTCCTCTATTAAATATTATTTCTTTCCTTTCTCATTATTTTATTAAAAGATATAAAAAAAAACTATAACTGTAAAATTCTCTCTTTCCAGAGAGTAATTTTCTTGAATGGTGAGATATTCGATTTTTCAATAAACTTTTCCAACTGTCGATTCGACATTATTAAGCCAAGATGCGTGTACGAAGGAAAATTTTGTATGGTGTAGTGGACTTTTTGCAAGCTAATAACTAGAGGCTTCGCAGCATATATGTTCCCATACATGGATTTATTCAGAATTCGGAGTAGAACATTTTATGTGAGTTTTGTGTGTGTGTGTGTGTGTGTGTCTGTGTGTCTGTCTGTGTGTGTGTGTGTGTGTGTGTCTGTCTGTCCCCCCCTTATAACTTTTGATCCGCTCAATTTACAGAGCCCAAAATTTCAGAATATATAAACAGTTATAGGCTTACAAAAATATTGTACTCAGAATTGTGAATGTTTGTATCAGTCAGGGTTTGTATCAGTCAGGGGTTATCAACTTTTGAATTTTTACTTTATTTTTCCATATATCTCAGAAACCATAAAAGCTAGAACGCTGAAAATTGGTACAAATATAGACAAATACAAAATCTCAAATTAGTTTTTTCAAAAAAATTCCAGGGTTTCTCAAACATTTTTTATAAAAAAAAAATTATGATAAATTTATGAGTTTAACTGCCTATATTTCCAAATTTTTTAAAAATTTCGAAAAAAGCACTCCAACTAGATAATTTAATTTTCTATAAAAAATATCAGTATTGTATTAGCAAATCTCAATTTTTCTCTAACAATTTTTATAAAAATTGAATTTAGTGACGACATTGCTTCATACAATTTGTATGGCAGTCGCTTATACACAATATGTAAGAAGACTTAATAGTTTGATATGTACCTACTTAATATCCAAACAAACATGCAGAACCATCATGCTGTTTTCATATTCCGGGTAGGAAAAGAGGACTGACCTCCATACTGTCCTATCTTGACATACATACCAACATATGTTAAAATTTTCAATAAATTGTATTTATGGGTTTATAGTTTGATTCTTATTCTTCAACTAAACATACTATCGCTATCGACAGTTGGATCTCATGTGTTAAATGCAACTAGTTTTAATACATAAACTTTATTTACAATTTTAAAGACTTAATGGTACTGTATACAAGTTAGAATTAAAGTTATTTACTAGAGGAGGTTTCAATCTAGAATGCCTTTCTATTGTTCTTTATTTCTTAATTACAACTTTTTATTGTTCCCCATTCAATATTATTTATTCATTTTAATTATTCACCCTAGCATAGGAACAACAGCTAAATAATCAATAAATAATATTATATTTTCTTGTTAGGTGACATCTGTCTAAATACTCTTTTATTTCTTTGACAACACGTTTCAATATAATCTCTCAAATGGTTCTGAACCAAACTAAACAACTATCAATTTATGACAGCTTCCACAGGTGTCACTTTTCATCTAGGTTTGTTTTTATTTTTAATAATAACAATATTTTACATTAACATTTCTCTATAATTTTTTGGCTGAAAAAATAGCGGATTTATTAATTATCGACAATCTCTTTCGACCAACTTAAACAGAAAATAAACCTACTTATATGAGGTAACCATAAAATAAAATTGAAAAAATCATGATGTAAAAAATATACGAGGAGATAACAGCAAACTAATCAAATATATCAGCGAGATAACTAATCCATATGAAGGATTTGATTCTTTTTAGGACGATCATGCTGCCTGTTTTTCGAAATCAGTAAAATGACATACCATGTACATTGTCAAAACGAAGATTCCATTTAATGGAAACGTAAAGTTTACATCAATGAAGTCACTCTTGTACCATCTTTTGACTTCGATATCTTGAATGCCCTTCTAGAATATTCTATTCAATAATTTGCTGCTGACTTGGCCCATGAACTCATATACCTTCCAGTTCATGGTTTGTTACCTAACTAAGACATTTGAAGCATTAGCAGAGTACAAATAAAAATAAATTTAATAAAGTACAAATAAATTAAAGCTTGATTAATACGAGGGTATATATCTTCTCGACTGTCAACATATCTTCTTGGATGGTTTTTAATGTAGCGGTAGGGTTATTTTATGGTGCAGAAAAACGATGTCACAAACATGGTAGCAGTTACCTGTTAATATATTACACTGTTCTAAATATATAGTGTACTAGCTAAAAGAAAATAAAGAGGAAGCACACTTTATATTTCATTTTATAATACTTATAATATTATGTGTATAGTAAAATTTATCACAAAGATTATTGATAATTTTTTTTTCTTTATTTATGTCATCAATCCAACTGTCGGTTTGTTCAAGAGAATTTATTTCTCTTAACATATCGACCAAGTATCAAGCCAATATGCGCGAGATTTATATGCAAGGTATATATTTTTCACGGTTTTTCCAACTTTGAAGTCAAAAAACACCAACTTAGAGGCTTTGCAGCATATATTTTATGTATCTGTGTGTGTGTCCCCTTATAAATTTTGATCCGCTTAAAAACCATATAAGATAGAAACCTGTAAATTGGTATAAATATAGAAAAATACAATGTCTAAAAAAAATGATTAATAAAACCATTTTTATGATAAATTTATATGTTTAACTGCCTATATTTCCAAAGTTTTCCAAAATATCGAAAAAACTATATAATTTAATTATCTTTAAAAAAATATTAACATTGTTGTAGTACCTACATCTCAATTTTTTTTAACAATTTTGATAAAAATTGAATTTAGTGACGACATCGTTTCATACAATTTGTAAGGCAGTAAAGACTACACAATATGTCACTCAATGGTTTGATACCTAATTAATCAACAAACATACATCATGCTGTTTTCATATTCTGGGTAGGAAAAACAGACTGACCTGCATACTATCCTATCCTGACATATATATATATATATATATATATATATATATATATATATATATATATATATATATATATATATATATATATATATATATATATATATATATATATATATATATATATATATATAGGTACCTACTTGTTTTATATAGAAAACAAAATATCTTAAAATATTTATTAATTTATGTTTAAGTGTTTATAGTTTGGTGCGTATTTTTCAAGTATACATATTATCTCCATCGACAGTTGGATCTCATGTGTTACATGCAACTAGTAAATTATGTTAAATGTACTCGCATTTGAATGAAATGTGTCAAAATTTTAATCCGAATACTTTTCGATTTTTGCGAACACATTTTTTTAATATACTCTATAGATTGTTTAACCTCTCTATCTTAAACGCAACTACGTAAAACGCAGCCTCGAGGCCTTTAGTAATTTACTGAAATGTAATTTCAGTTGATTACTGATTACTTACCAATAGTTAAGAAAGAGCGCCCTTGGAGTGATCAGAAATCAGAACCTATATCATCTGTTACTTTAATTTAAAAAGCGTTTCATTCTTAAAAAACGGGGTGAAGCTAACAATGGCGGAATTCCCAATCTAATGTCTATATCCCTTGTAGAGTTATACGACTGTATTATATGTTTATATATATTTGTAAATACAGCAAATGTTGATCACACGGCAATTTAGTTTACTTTCGAAACGAACAAATTGATTACATGGTATGCGTGCTTAGTGAATTTTTTACATTGTTGTACTGTTTCTTATTTGATGCTACGCAACATTGGAAATGACATTAGGCTTGTATGTATATAAATACATTATATACATGTACATATGTAGGATAACTACACGATATTGGAAAAGTAAACGAAAATACACAACCATTTGTATCTAGGATCAGGGACGAATTTCGACTAACAAAGTACTCATTTGACATATAATTATTGTCTTGTCACAACATAATATCACATCTCACAATACCGATACACCTTACATCCATTTATAGTACTTAAATTGTTAATAATTCACGCAGCCCTGTTGTGGAATTAACTGCCCGACATTGTTTAGGTGTCCAATGTCCACCCGGCTTAATTGAATTCCCATTTTTTTCACATAACTATAGTATTATTTCCTTTATCTCTAATATAACTCCTTCGAAATATATGTTGTGTCACCATTAATATTTTTTTTTCTATATCTTTACTGATGTGAAATTTCATATGCTGATTTCGTTGGCCGTTCTTCTCATCGAAAATTATTAAATATTTAAGCAATCGTTGTAGAGGCAGTTAGTTATTACTAGATATACGAATTTCCCTGTAAATTAATTGTATCTTGCAGATTTGATCTATAGATATAATAATAATAAGTTTTTATTTAGGTAAGTAATAATAATAATTTTTTATATGTATAGGTATTATTATAGTCTAAGAGATAGCAACGTCAAAAGACAATTTTTAAATGACGGTTTTTTTTATATATCCATATTATATTGTCTGGCGCCTGGGAGTGATTGACTTACCAGTGCATTTGAATCATTTGTATCTTTGTAAGTCCTTTTTGTGCTCTTATACCATCCATCTGATTACAATGAAACTTGGTGATTTGTTCGGCGTACACCCGGGAATATATATATATATATATATATATATATATATATATATATATATATATATATATATATATATATATATATATATATATATATATATATATATATATATATATATATATATATATATATATATATATATATATATATATATATATATATATATATATATATATATATATATATATATATATATATATATATATATATATATATATATGTTATATTTGATGTTTTCACGGGTGAAATATGTTATAATATTTTTATCTCGGTTTTCCCGTGTCAGTAGGTCTTGACTAAGACCATTTGTCTTCCGACGTTTCGCCTGAATATCACCAGGCATTTTCAAGGACTTAACGAAAAGCACGCGCGCGACACACGTCTACTCAAACTGAACTTGACGGTGAGCTTTCAGTTTGAGTAGACGTGTGTCGCGCGCGTGCTTTTCGTTAAGTCCTTGAAAATGCCTGGTGATATTCAGGCGAAACGTCGGAAGACAAATGGTCTTAGTCAAGACCTACTGACACGGGAAAACCGAGATAAAAATATTATAACATATATATATATATATATATATATATATATATATATATATATATATATATATATATATATATATATATATATATATATATATATATATATATATATATATATATATATATATATATATATATATATATATATATATATATATATATATATATATATATATATATATATATATATATATATATATATATATATATATATATATATATATATATATATATATATATATATATATATATATATATATATATATATATATATATATATATATATATATATATATATATATATATATATATATATATATATATATATATATATATATATATATATATATATATATATATATATATATATATATATATATATATATATATATATATATATATATATATTTACATGTTTAAGTAACAGTAAGTACATATTTCACAAACGGATGGATTTTATAGGTACAAAAAACAAGTAGGTACAAATTATATTGAAATAATGTAAAACAATGCAATTTTCCCCTAGAAAGAGGATGCGCACATGTAAACGCAATCACTTCCAGGTGCCAAATTTACCATTTTCATACCTACATATATTCAATAAGAATGAATATTAAAAAAAAACAGCGATTAAAAAATGATTAATCGAAAACGTTGTTACGTGTGTGATTAAATATGAGCTCATGTAATTTTGTGTGCATCCATAATTGGACGTCCAGCACTCATAATAATAACCAATATTGTTTTCTTTTTATGAAAATTGTAAGCTGGATGTCTGTCTATGTACCCTTTATAAATATCAATTTTTAAGTTAATCGAGCTTGTGGTCACTTTGAAATATTTGACAGATACAAAATTTAAGAAGAACTGATCAGATATCCTTCAAAATCTAATGGGTTCTAAGCGAGTATTGGATTAGCAAAATTTGAAAATAATCGAATGAATACTTTAGTCAATAATTAATCGATAAAGTAAAATAAACATATAGATGGGTCGATGGCAGAGCGGTTAGCGCTGGGTTAGTAATCCAGTGGACCCGAGTTCGAATCCTGCCTCAAACGATTTCGTTCACCTATAGCACAAGCATTTATGTATACTTTAGGGAATGTAGAAAGATTTATTTGTACTTGTTTAATAAGGACATACTAATTATTTAAAAAAACACGCCATACAAAGCACATAGTACACAGCACACACAGAGATACATTGTGATGAAACTTTAATAATACAATCTCATCATGATACTAGTTGATAATCTGCAATAAAAAAAATAACTTTATATATTGTGAACTTATTATTCGCCACTCTATCCCCTTGGGGTAGTGAGGAGTAAAAATATCAACACATGTCACTCAAATATAATAATAATAATAGTAACTTTTATTTAGACGTAAAAAAATATAAAAATTAATACATCTAGTATAAACAAAAAAACAAAAAGTATACATTTTTTTTGATAAATCAATAAATTCTGGTACAGGTACAGGGTATGACACTAAATTATTTAAAACAATGTAAAGTATGGAGAAAATTAATAATTTTCAAAGAGTATAAGTAATAACAGTAGCAACTCTCGGTTCGTCTCTGACTTTTGAAAGAGTTGGGTTGCGTCATCGGGAGCTAACATGTCGGGGTGTAGGAACGATACCGTATAGTTATTGTATAAACTTATAACTTGACGAAGACCCTTTATAGTTAGTTCTGTATTAGCTATGTATGTAGTACATATTATGTCTATAATACGACCAGCTGTTTGGAAAGTTTGGTTCAGTATATTTATAGGCATAAACCTTGATAAACGAATAGGAGAATTTTATCTCTTATCGATACGAAATATATCTATCGTTGAGTGATAACTACAGCACATTCAAATATTACTCATGTTAAATTGTTGAATTCACACGAACTACAAACCTCGAATAAACATGTTTCAAAACCCGTCTTTATCGGACATGTTGGATCTTCCTCTCTGGTTTCAATCCTAGGATTGGTTTGCAGCAATTTCTTCAATTCTATTCTTCCATTCTTCCCTGTCTTGTGCGGCTCTTTCGAAATCAACATATTATGATGAGCAGCGCACATCTACCAGCAGGTCCTCCAGATACTCTCGGCGTGGGCGTCCCCTAGAGCTTGTCCCCTCGGTCATACCCTCCATTATGGCGTGCAAGAGGCCCTCTTATCGTATTACATGGCCGATCCATCTTGCACGCCTTTCGGACAATGTCCTGAGCTGGTGCCTTCCTCCTTCGATTATTTGGAGAACCTCCTTATTCGTTATGTGGTCTCTCCAGGAAATTCCTAATAGTCTTCAATAGGACCACATCTCCTCCAGTTTCCTTTTATCTCCACCATGTCTCGCAGCCATACATCAAGATACTCCTTACATAGGTCTTGATGAGGAGTATTCTTAGTTTTAGGTCTATATTGTCTTGCTTGATGTATACGGCTGTCGACCTCGGTCTTAGACCGACCATCCCATGTTATTTTGCTCCCGAGGTAGACGAACTCCTTGGTGTTCTTTAGTGGAACTCCCGACATCATGCACTGCTCTTATTTGCTGTTGCGTTCGGCCTACAGTCGGTAGATTTGTTTTGTCTATACATGTATGAAACATGTTGGATACATATTTTTAATTTGGGATCGGCATTCATTACTCGTATATACAACGATTAATTGTATACTATTGTGGATCCTTCGAGATTATGTGGCGTTGATTCGCCTGCTACATCTCGCGCTGTATTGTGATAATTTTCATGTCTCATCAGGGCTGTGTTCAGATAGAATACTTGACGTCGAGAGTCGGATGTACTTGAAATTGCAGATTATGACATTTTCCAAACCAATCTCACTGAACGCTTTCAAGCGGCGTTTAAACTGAACGCTGCATCGAGCGTTTTAAATGTCAAATGTCATTTATCATACATGTGTCTTCTTAGGTTATATTTTCATCGAAAGACAACAACTGGACAGTGGAGTAAATAATGCTCTTTGACCTATTATTGAAGACTTTTGATAATGATTATCTAAAATTAACCTCTTTGTGAATGCATGTTGTCATCAGATATAATGTCAACTGACATAATAGATACCACAGAAACAAATAGAAGTCATCTTACCATATATTGTTTACTTTCATACTACCAATGTTATATAGCTGTTTTTAATTCAAATACATAACATTATAAAGAAAAAATACATGATCTACTGTGAAACAACATAAATGGTACTTAAAAAATACACTTTGAAGTAATTATATCAAAAGAAAATTTTGTACACCTTGATGAATACATCTACTTATTTTTTTATCAAAAATCAGGTCCAATTACTATTGAAAATTAATAAATTACCGTCAACTTTTCAAAATTAATAAATTACGGTCAACTTTCAAAAATTAATAAATTACGGTCAACTTTTCAAAATTAATAAATTACGGGCAACTTTTCAAAATTAATAAATTACGGCCAACTTTTCAAAATTAATAAATTACGGTCAACTTTTCAAAATTAATAAATTACGGCCAACTTTTCAAAATTAATAAATTACGGTCAATTTTTCAAAATTAATAAATTACGGTCAACTTTTCAAAATTATTAAATTACGGTCCACTTTTGACCTCTGCGTGATCACTAACTAGTCTTAATAAACGTTTAAAACTAAAGATTAAAATAAAAAAAGATTGGAACTATAAGAAATGGTAACGGTTATATTAAAATATATGTACCAGCTTTTCTATACGTTTATTTAATACGAGAAAACTATTAAACTAGGTTATGACTCGAAGTAAAATCATTTTGATTGTTCGACCGGTTGGGTTTTTTTTATTATTATAACGGAAGATCATGTGGTGCAAACAGCGTTAGCACTTTTGGAAAACAGAAGAGAAAAAGGACGCCCTGTGGACTTACATGAGTAAGCTCATAAAGAAAGCTCAACTTATGTACCAGCTCTGATAGTACAGGATAGATCATCCTGGCGCCGAAGTATAAGCAGAGTAGAGTATAATTAGGTAAAGAAGTAGAAAAATGAGAAGTATTAGAAGGAGAAGAAAATAACGATAAAAAATACGTATATGTTGCCAAAGTGACAGCGAAAAATGCACGTCGCCATTTGCATTTGAAAATAACATCCCTTTCGGTCGATTCCATATTCGCAAATTTGTTCTGAATTCAATCGCTAAATCAAATCTAGCGCCTTATATATGCAAATCTTCCCTTTTATTTTTCAAATCAACGGACGCACCACCAATAAGAAAGCTCACAACAATAAGTTTATGTGATGATAAAACGCACACACGTCACCCGTATGTATTTTTCTCTCGCGTTTTCTTTTTATTATCTTCGGTAAAAATATTAAAAAAAATTTCTCCTTTGCGTAACAAACGGGCACCATAAAAATTCGTGCTGAGATTAGCAACATTCAAGGAAAACATTTGTTAGGTTTAAGTCAAAATAATAAGTTTTATTACATCGTAGTATATCTTTTCGTTTTATTTTCAATTTTATTTATTTATTGTTTATACGCAAACATTTGTACATATTTTGGTTAAGTAAGTAACGCCTCACTAGGCTAAACAAATTCTAAATTGCTAAATTACAACACAACACGAAAAGTCACACAATACTGATTGAAAACATAAAGTAATTAATACATGTCATCACAGACGGTTCTAGGACTAAAAAGGACGGTTGTTTATTTAAGATTTAGTACACGGTTGATACTCAATACATAAACATAACTTAAGCAACCGTGAACACAAAAATTCGACAAGGCACGGCCTGTATGTGAAACAATTATACTAGAAACAAAGATTTTTTTATAAACACAATTAGATAAAAATAAATAATAATAAAAAAAACAATTAATCAAAGTGGTCAGGCACTAAGTTAAAAAAAAACAAGTAAACGACACATAGATAAACAACATATATACACATACATTAATAAAAGAAATACACAAAAAAGGAGTTCGATATCGGCCAACCGGCTTAAATGTAACCGGTTGAATAATTTTTATGATTGAATGTAGATTAAAATTAGATTTTTTTTGTATGTATTATTTCTTGGGCAACTAACGGGTATATTAATTTACCAACTTATGATAGAGTACTGATTTATACATTTTTAAGATTAAGACAAGATAAGAACGTATGAAGATGATTAGCACTAAAGGATACTTTTCTGGAGCCACAATAGACAGGAATAATTCATTGTATTGTTACCAGCAGTTAAGTTAATATGTAATATGAAATCAAAGTTGGGCTAATTAAGTTTCAATAAATGAAAAGGATTTTTTTAAATGAATATGTCCTCGTTAAACAAGTTCATATACATCTTCCTACAATCCCTAAATTAAGCCTAAATGCTTTTGCTATAGGTGAACGAAATCGGTCGAGGCAAGATTCGAACTCGCGAACACTGGATTACTAACCCTGCGCCCTAACCGCTCTGCCATCGAAATATCTGTCTAATTATGTTTAAATATTTTATTTTTGTGATTTTATAAACTTAATCCGGTTACCGATGGTGTGAGTGTCCTGTAAGGATGTTAAAGTAAGGGGAATAGGAGAACAAAAAGAGGAGAGAGGGTAGTTTTGGGTTGTCTTCTCAGTTCTCGTATGCCATCAGACAAAGGGGCCTTTTCTCGAAGAAACAAAGGCACGATGGCGTCCTTGAGACGGGGTGAAAAAATCGCATTTCACACCGCGCATCCTCATTCTTTGTCTTGTTTTTCTTTCGTGGAACGTTGAACCAGCCCCAAATTCTCATTATTCATCTCACCCACCTCCTTTGGACCATTGTTTACCCTAGGATTCCACCGTTCACACCTCGTGTGTACATTTATTATTCTGACCTGACCGAACTTTGTATTTCATTATCATATAATCCACACACGGAAAAGGCTATGTGTCATTTGTTTTCATTAAAAACCAGGGTAAGTTAAACACGAAGAGATCGTTTAGACAGTCCTTGATATCAAATAACAGATTATGAACACAAATGTTTTAGTTTCACCGTTTATTTTATGATGATTATAACCGGAATAGGTCTACCAAAAACCGAGGCTTTTTGTAAGGTTAAACTTCTGTATTTTTAAGTGTGTTTAGGTATTATATGATATTATATTAGGAATATTATTTTTGCAAAATTACAATTTCTTTTTCATTAGGTAATTATTTCAGAATAAACTTTGAGGTGGCTAGGCTGTTGGTGCACTGAACAGCTAAATTATTCTTGACAATGGTTAATATTATCATCTATGTTATGATTTTGATTAATTAATTTATTTATTATATTCTTTAATTCCTTAAAAAATAGTTATATAACAATATGTACCTATATTAATGTGATAACATATAAAATATGTATGGATCCCACTAAGGCGAAGCTTGTGTGTGCAAGTACCTACATAATATTTCAAAAAAACATTATTAAAGGGTTTTTTATCAAGTTAAAGATCTGTTTCTTAAATTGTGTTTAAGAGGGCATATAACGCTAAATTTAATGACTGAAAACATAGGTAATATATTAAAACCGCCTAATGCATTATGAAGTTATATGTTAGTAAGAGTAAATATCGCGTGCGTCAAAAATACGTGATTAAAATTATCGGAAACCGAAAATTGGTTAATTTTTTTGTATTTAAAGAACAAACCTGCCCCCCTTAGACAACGTGTCATTTAGCTCAAGAAAAGATAACTCAATGTATGGAAGTGACAGTTGCCAGTCACGTGACATCTCTCACTTCCATACATTGAGTTTATTTATTTATTATTATGGACCACTTACAGCAAACAAGTTATTATACATCAATAGGTTCATGAAATAAGAAAAAGCTAATATAAAACTGGTCAGCCAATTACAAAAGGCCACATCCTGCATTAAAAATTGGCATACAAATCTATTAGAAAATAAAAATATCTTAAATAGAAATTATATAAAAACGAACAGATACAATAGAAATTAAGATCACAACAAAGAAAAATAGTGAAAGATGTTAACAAAAGAAAACAAAAAGATAAACATTACTATAAAAGATACAATTATGTAAGCACAAACAGATAAAAAAGAGAAACATTATAGCTTGAAAAAAAATTAATACAAAAAGCTAGTTTAATACGTTAATTTATAAGTGTGGAAAGTTTTCTTCTGAATGTCACCAGACTGTCACTAAAAATATCTATATCGTTATTAATATGTAAAGTATTATAAAATCTACACATCCGAGTAATGGAATTTAAAAAAACTCGTGTTGATGTTGAAAAACTGTAATCTAAATATTTCTGGGTTCCTTATACGAGAATGTTAAGTTTTATTTCAGATAGAAGATCGGTGTCAATTATCTTTTATAGAGTTATCATTTCTTGTTTCTTTTCTTGAGCTAAATGAAACGTTGTCCAGGGGGGCAGACTTGAAATGATAAATCTTTACGTAAAAGCCTTTTCACTCCACTGCTGGATTTAGGCCTCTTCCTGGGTTTTCCAATTTCTCTCTATCCTGGGCACTCTGCTTCCACCCATGTCCCACCAGTTTGACAATACCGTCAGTACATCTCCTCTGTGGTCTCCCTACACTAGAAATCTCCATAATAGGTACCTCAATAAACCATATTTTTTAAGCTAGACATCTGTTTTTTTACTGTGTATTAAGTATATGATATTTCATATAAACAAGCTGTTATCTATAGTATTATCTACTGTAGTTATTGTGTGATATTAATTTGGGTAATTCCATTAGGTATTACATAAATAATACAAGGAAAACAATTTGTTTTGATCATTATTGAACATTACCCCGTATTCAGTAACTATTGTAACTAAAATAGGAACATACTAAAATACAAGGAAAACAATTTGTTTTGATCATTATTGAACATTACCACCTATTCAGTAACTATTGTAACTAAAATATTACGGTCTTATTTCAGCGTTATAAAATATCAACTTGAACTAAATGGAATACGAACGTACCTATTTTGGCCGGAACCTTCTCAAAAAGTTACTGAATTAGACGTACCTATTTTGAATAATTATGAAAATGATAAATATTTCATATTTTTCATTATTATTCATAATACATTCGATACAGTAACTTTTTAAGAACGTTCCGGCCAATATAGGTACGTTCCTATTCCATTTAGTCCAAGTTTATATTATAACGCTGTAATAATACCGTAAATCCAAAATCTACAATTTTAGAACGTTCCTAATTTAGTTCCAATAGTCACTGAATACGGGGTATTGTCAAGAGCCATATTGTCCTTCATTATCACGTCTTTGACCGTCTTGATAATGTCGAAATAGAAAGGCCCGAGCGAATGGTCCCGAGTTCAATTCCCGGTGGACACACAGTTTTTAATTGTGTTTTTAATTATTCAGACTGGATCTGTGAGACTATGAATATCGTAAGTCTCTAGAATGTGGCAACTTGTTATAGAGTGCGTGTTAAATTAATATTTGACATAGTAAATGTTAGTTCCCGGTAAGTTATACTAAGTAGCTTTTGACGAAGTCAATAATAAATAAATAAAATAAATAAATAATAATAATTTAGAATCGAAACATAATATTAGTTTTCTCAGAATTCAAATCGAATATTTTTTTAATTGCATATACGCAAACATTGGGTTTTTTCCCTATCGGGAGTCAAATGATATTTTTACTGACACACTTATTATCTCAATATAGACGAAGTTGGGATATTATAGAAGAACTAGGAACTCAAGGCACTTACAGGGCTTACAACCTGTCATCGGTTGGTTATACGTGATCATTTTATGCGCTTGCGCAGCGTTCAACAATTATGCCTTCTTATTGAGTTCCCTTACTAATGTATTTTTTGAAAATGATGACATCATGCGAAAGCGGCACATCAGATGACATCCGATGTGAATGCGACGCAACCCAGGATGACAGCCACTTGCTGATGTGTCCACTGATGGGAGTGGTTTGTAGTTCTGGGGATCTGATTATTACAAATAACAACGCGATGTCAGTCGCTGCTTTTTGGAGTGGTAGAGCTTAGCCGGACACGAAAAAGAAAGAAGAAAGATGTGAAAATTCATTATTTTCAAATGAATTATATTATAAATATTCAAAATGATTCCCTAAGGTTATACCTCTTGTCAGTTTGAAGAAATTGAAGGTTTTACGAAAAAAAATCACAGAAGCAATGAATCGTAATTATATGAATTGTTTGGTTCGTGATAAAAGCTTGCGTAATGATTTCCCCGCAAAAACTGAATCAGAAACCTTTCAAATATGAGCTTTCAATCACCTCGAGGTAAATTAAATTTAAATGGAAATTTCCAGCCGATTTTATGTAACAAAATTAATTTAATAAAGTTACTGTATTTTATTTTATTAATTCAAGGAACAAACACACTCTTATAAAATATACAAGCACATAAGCATATTCTTAATGCGACTACGAGCATCGGTTAGGGAAATTATCATATGTCATCCATGCAGTTCATTTCCCAATTTCCTAACCATATCCTAAATCTCCCAATTACCTAACCATATCCAAAATCTCACCTGAGGGGCAGGTCGGGTCCAACCGGCGAAATCAAAACACTCACGATTACCCATAATATGGATATTTATTTACTTATTTATAAACGGTAAAAATTGCCTTTTACTTACATAATAGATAAAAACACATATTGATGATAAAAAACATAGAATAAAAAAAAAGCAATTAGGTATACACTTGGCAAAAAAAACTTAAACCTAAACAGTAAGACAAAAATAAAAAAAACAAGAGATGTAAGAAACATAAAAAAGATAGGTATAGGTACATATGGACTAAAAATAAACCAAAACAGTAAATTCAAAAATAAAAAAACAGTAAATTAAAAAATAAAAAAATATATTATTATTATATAGTTTAAGAATATCTTTAGATGTCATAAAACTCCATGTGATAATTATATACATAATACGGGTAGTCAAGAGGATTTTGATTTCGCCAGTTGGACCAGACTTGCCCCGCTGGTTAATGTTCTCTTCATGAAATAATATGTAAAAATATTTTTATAATTTAGTGAAACATTATATTTAGTATATTTTTTTGTTAATTGTGTAAGTGTACTATGATGTATTTTGTAAAAAAAGCTGTTAAGTGCGGGCGTCCTAGGTTCGATTCACAGCAGAGGATAAATTTATTTTTCACGCAAATATTGCTTCTCTGGGCTGGAAACAAAGGTACGGCAATAAACTTGCCACTTGCAAGGAAGTATTTATTATTATTATTACAAAAAACGTACACTATGAAATAAATAAAAAAACAGACCAATTAAGTTAGTCTACAGATGATGACCATAAAACAATCACATTACAACAAAAATAAAAAAAATACAGTTAACAGTAATTACGTGTTTGTCAGTGACGGGAAGGTGAGGGAAGCATTTCACAACCCCTGATTGAGTTGATGTTATTTTAAAATCATAGAGATTCTATATTTACTAAAGAGTATAATTTAAATGGAAGACATATTGAAATCTTTAATGAAATATTCATCGAAAACAGAAGAATTTTTTCAACATAGTTTTTTACGTTTCATATTATAGTAAAAATAAACATACATACATACCATCACGCAATATCCACAACGGAGTAGACAGAGAAAACCGACCGCCATATTTTTTTTATCCACGCACGCACCCATCGCCTCATCAACATTCATACATCCATCTCTTACACGAAAGTATGTTGTTTAAACCTATAACATTTAATATTCAATGGTTATTCATTTCATTTATATTCTAACGCTTAAGAGGACATAACGCTAAACCTAGTGACTGAAACCATGATATATTAAAACTGCCTAATGTATTTTGAAGTTACACGTTAGTAAAGGTAACTGTCGCGTGCGTTAAAAATGGTTTATATTATTTGATTCAAAATATCGGAAATCCGAAATTTGTTGATTTTTTTGCATTTTAAGGACAAACCTGACTAGAATTGAAAAAAGTATCGGTCATTCACTTCTATTTATGCACTCTTTAAGCATATGAAATATTTATTTCTTTATGACACATAGTTGTGGAGTAATTTTAAAAAATGTTGTAAAAAAGGATATTTAAAATAATTATTTTAGGAGAATTTATTCGCTAGAGAAATTTAGAAATGACTTATGCTATTTTCTTTAGAAACACCCTGTTACACATATTTGAAAAAATGATTTAAAATTGAGGTGTCTAGTTTTATATGACCCCCTTAAATATTACATGTCAAAAAGACAACTTGAAATGCTAAAAGATTTCAATTCATAGTAATATGTAAATTCAAAGAGAAATATCAAATTATAACCATAATAATTAGTTTTACTTTAATTTATAAATAAGCGTGATGATAAACTGGTTGCCTCGGAAATCGAATTCAATTTTAACATTTCCAAGGAGTTTATAAAAGTGACATTGCTCATTAAAGGTACATTATCAACATGATGCCCGATGATCAAAAAGTAATCTAAATATCATTTTGAATACAAAACAAAATTTAATTATATAAAATAAATGTTTAATACATTCATACAAATTATAAGAAAATTTTGTTATTCTGTTAGTACTTCACCAAATTAACCTTTTAAATATTTCGAAAAATCTTGTGGCTGAAAATATTCTCGACCACTATTCAAAGTTTCCGCAAAAATATCCCCATTTTTCATAATAATATGCCCAATTCCCGACCACTTAATTTCCCATTTAACGTTCTCAAGTTTTTAATATGGATGTTACACCACTTTCGGGGTCACCGTTTTCGACCAAGTTGGGACTGAGTAAAGGAGAAGTATCCGATGATAGAGTGCTTTAAAAGCCGTCGAAAAACTTCCCCGGTCTAACGCTAGATGGTGCCTGAAGTTGTTTTATGTTTTATATATTCCGGACCGACGTACTCCAACTTGAAAATATCACAATGTCAATCTCAACTTGTTTCGTGACATTTTAGAGTTTAAGAGTTTCGAGGAATTTATACGCGAAGATCGTGAATTTGTCTTTCAAAAACATACTTTTTTTATTTCCCCAAGAATGGAGTAATTGAATCAAGCGGGTCGGATTTATTTCTGACATCTCAGTGTTTGAACTTTGAAAACATTTATACAAAAAATATACTCAGCTAAGAGCTTCATTCGTGTTATACCTATGTGTCTGGGTGCTGAAAAATTGTTTAAATGTCGCGACAAAAATGTTGATATTTCGCGTAAATTAAAATCAAAATTATACAAGTTAATAACACAGAAAGAATATAAAAGTTAAATTGTCTCATATTTTAAATTTTTATACAATATACATTCATACAAACGAACACATACGATAACAAGTAAATTGAGTCTTCTAGTTACTCAAATAATTTGTTCTTTAATGTATTACCGATTAAGAAATTATTTATTGAACAATGCCTAAGATTTATTCACAAACATCCTAACTACTTTGAAATAAACACTTCCATTAGTAGAGCAAGATGCGTCATCGTCAGATGCGAATGCTAATATTCAAAATGATCATTCAATCATTCGCATATACGAATGCGAATTCGAACACGAACAATAGTAACATCCCAAGTACCTTCTGCTATACGCCGTGTCATACGTTATATTATGACTCATAACAACTGTTTCTAAGCTATTTGGCATAGTTATACGTATTTCTCCGTGTTTAGGACATATCATATTTTTGAAAAGTGGCATAGGAAGCAAAAAATATATACAAGCTTTTGATGTATTTCAATATTATAATAATGTTTTTTTCATCGCGTGTTTAAAAATAAACACTGAATAAATGCATAAATTATTAGCACAAATATAATTAAAATGTTTTCTGAGTTATTTTACACCCCCATTTTCACTAATTGCGTTTGTTTCAATCGTTTTTCTTCATCCATCAACACTTCGTGTTGTTTTTGACTAAATTGTATTCTCAGAATGTCATTTTTAGGTTATAAATATTTTATAAATCATAAGCAAAGACCTTATAATACTAAGTACGAATATTACGTCGTCAAACTCACTTCGTATTTTCAAGAAAAAACTAAAAGATGAATATTTATGCCTTTTCTTCTCATTGTTCTTTCCCAATCGAAATATGATGTTTTTAATATTTATTCAAGTGTAGGTAATGTATATTTTCGTTGTTTTTTTCTGCTTTCGTCTTTTTGTTACATAATTATATAATTTTGTCATGTTTTGCAATCTGGTTTGTTGGAAGAATTTGCCTAATAGCAATAAGCCCGCCAGTGTGCGTTATATTTGTTTATGTTATGTACAAAAGATAAATAAATAAAACAAATTCGATAAACTTAGATAGCCAATAATCCGTTAGGTATATGTTTCTTTTTCTTGCCATCTTCATCTTCTTCTTCTTCAGCCATCTGCATGTCACTGCCGGATATAGGCCTCTTCCATACCCTTCCATTTCCTTCTGTCGGTTGCTGCTTGCAGCCAATTTTAACCCCCCACAGCTGCTATGTCGTCGGACCATCTTTTTTAAGGTCTTCCGACGCCTCTCCTGTTTTGCAAGGTCCTCATCTTAATATTTTAGGGGTCCATCTTGTGGGGTCTTGTCTTGCAATATGGTCCGCCCATTGCCACTTCAATCTTGCTACGCGGTCCATGACATCTGCTTCTCTTCCTAATTTCCTCATTTCCTCATTTTGCATTTGAGCTTTTCTACATTTCTTTTTGTAAGAGCCATGATCTCCAATGCATATGTATATTTCTTGCCATACAAATCTTTTAAAAAAACAATTGTGAATGAAATAGAATAAGTATGTATCTAGTTTAAATGCGATTTTAAAGACTGAAAAATTACAATTAAATGTATTGTGTATAATGTAAGAGAATCTGCATTATTTGGTAATATTAGATTTGATTTTATTCAAACGTAGATTGTTGATTGGTTTCAATTAAGTTCAGCCTTTGTATTTAAAACAAAATAGGTATAATTTACGATACAGATTTGACTACAGCATGAGCAAGCCCTACGTAAAACCAAACAATACAAAAATAACTAAATCCGAATGAAAATGAGCGGCTGTAACCATAACAAGATTTTTCAGGAATTAAGGTTTTTCTCCGGGCAATGTACTGCTTGGTTGGTTCAGATCTTTAAAGTGTATAAAATATACTTCAGGTGGTCCATTAACTTTTATCAAGATAAACGAATTAGGATTCTCTCCATCTTCTTCTTCTTCTTAATTAATTAGCTTAATGTGCTTACTCAGTCTGGCAGAAAAATTAAATTAAAACGTACAAAAATGAAAATAATTAACATTATTTTCATAATTAATTGTTAACATTTTTCATAATCATTTTATTATTCATCATTTTTTGTATGGACCAATACACAAAAAAAAATAAATGTGCATTGCACGAAAAAAACTATTGCAGTCGAAAATAATTTATTGTGGAATAACGAAATAGGTTTTAATTATGAAACGAATGATTTCTACTGCTAGAAAATATTTTAAAATGACATTAATATATGTTCAGGAATCATTAAACGCAATACAACGTTTAAATTTAATTTTAGATGTCTGTATTAAATTATTTTTAAGTATAATTTACGAAATTGATAGTAGACACTTTTTTCTTACACCATTTGCAAAAGATAAGTTTATTCTCAGATGACAATATTAGTTTTAAGAAATATTTTTTAGCGAGACAACTCCTAAAAACAGAGATTCCAGAAAAAAAGTTTTACTAAGTAGATATTATATAAGTAGTTTAATAATTAAAACTTGGTGTGTTTTTTAGCATTGTTGATGTCGATTTTTTTTAATTTTGAAAATTATCTTAATTATCTAATTAGTTAGTTGAAAAACCTTGGCACTGGCGCAGGGTTCAATGTAGTGTACAAACCTAAATAAAAAGAATCATTTCTTTCGTAATAAATATACAAATTAATAATAATAATAAACAATTCTTTGCATCCTGCGTAAGTGGTGAGTTTATTGTCATAAGGCAATTTCTTCCAACTTAACAGTGAAAATTCAATTTAATTCTAATTTAATATTAAACTATGTGATTTTTACTATGGTGAATGGAGCACTTAGATCAGTGTTATGAATGATCGCAACATATCAAAGGAAGCCAAAGTTGCCATTTATAACGCTATCTTAGTGCCAACCTTGACGTATGCAAGTGAAACCTGGCAGAAGTCGCACGGAAGCAGAATAAATGCAGTTGAAATGAGATCGCCAAGAAGAATCTATAATAGAACCTTGTTTGACAGGGTAAGAAATAAGGACTTAATGAAAGAACGTAAGATGACGAAAGATGTCATTAATAGAATGGAAGTGAACACATAAAGATGGTTTGGTCACATGGGGAGAATAAATAAGGAACACCTGACGAACAGGAATGGAATGAGAGGTCGGGGCCGCCCAAGAAAGGCACGACCATGTAAACGATGTTCTGAAAGATGGAAATATTAGAAGCGTGAACAACAGGCGAACATCTATGAGACGATGCATGGAAGTTGACGAGGCAATAGATGCGTGCCAGGATTGACAATGAGGTGTTCGGTTCTCTTTGCCTACCCCACGAGGGTCTTGGCGTGATGGTATGTATGTATGTATATTTTTACTATAGTAAGAAACGTAAAAAAAGAAAAAAAATCTCTTTTTGATCAACACGATTTGAGTTTGATGTTTTTGAGTTTGAGGTCATCCTCTGTAACAATTTTTTACTGATTTTTTAGTTTTGTAATTTTTATTTGTAAGTTTTTTTTTTCTTAGTACATATTTTATATCACTCGTATAAAAGTTCTTTAGCATCGCATCTTCGACGAAATATAAAAGAATTCGCTGATCGTTATCGAGGACGTGCTGTGATTTCTATACGTTGTAAAATAGAGGGGCTATATAGTTTCTGTTGTGTGTCATTGTCCCCTCTGGCTAGGGCAGGGCTGAGGGGAATGGAGGGGTGGCAGTCAACCCCTCTCGCTTTTCACCCCTTCATTCCACGTTCAATTATTTACTAGGCCAGACAATACAGGAACTTTATTCCAAAGTTTTTTGTCCTGCGTGCGAGAAATGAAACTACAGAGGATTGCAATATTATTACTCACTGAAAAGTTAATAAAAAAAATTAATATGTCCTTGGAACTAGTACACATACATCATCATACGTTCCCCAAATTAAGCACATGCTTGAGATATAGGTGAACGAAATCGGTCGTGGCAGGATTCGAACTTGCGACCACTGGATTACTCACCCAGCACGCTAACCGCTCTGCCATCACCCATCTTAATATATTCGTGGTAGTGCCTCAAAATCAGTAATTTTTATTAAGTGATTATTTTTTCCTGATTTTATTTATTTATTTATTTGAATCTTTCTGTACAAATTGTGACAGCCTTCTCTTGGCGCGGATCAATTATTACTCTGGCGGGCTTATTGCCTAATGGCAATTTCTTCCAACCAACCAGGGTTAATGTTAAATATACAAAACAGTGTGTACTATGGCAATAAGTTAATCACATTACAAAAATAAACAAAGATAGCAGAAGAAAAGTAAAAAACAAAGAATATACACGGAAAAAACATTTTCAAAAAATTCCTTCAGTCAAGAATATTTTTTCATATATAACAAAAAAAATATTCTCTCAAATTAAGATTTTTTTGTTTTATCTCAAAACAGTATTTTCTTAATTCAAATAAATTTGTTTGAATTAAGAAAATATTGTGTAGTATATGAAAACAATTCATAGCAATGGTACGAAAACATAAGGATAAGGAAAGGAAGAGGAGAGGAATATGTAATCAGGTATTGTCAGATAAATATTTTTGCTTTAGCTTTTTCTTGAAGGTGTTTAGTGAGATAGACGACGTAAAAACAGCAAAATTAAGATCAGCTTCAGACTTGAGCAATCTTTGGGGTTAAATTAATTGAATAATAATATTTATTTATAAATAAAACAAAATACAATAAATCATGACAATTTCATACCAATCTTCGATATTAACAAATTTTCATGATTAAATGTAGAGAAAGATTAAGATTGGATTATAATCGAGTACTGATTTATACATTTTTAAGATTAAGGCAAGCTAAGATCGTATTAAGAATGTGTCATGAGTAGCCCCCCAGAGCTTTAAATATATTATTTTATGTTATTTTTAACTTTATATGGTAACTATGTATAGGAACATTTTAAATGTGATTTTTACGCTGATCTCCCTCCATCCTATTGGCGGTCTCCTAAAAACTCTGGATGTCATTCGCGGTCTCCAAGATAACATTATCCTTGGCCATCTGTCTTCGGTGTATGTAGCAACGTAGTTCCCTGTTATTTCAGTGTAAGAATGCGGTGAACGACATCAACGATTTTGGTCCGTTGCCTGATGGTGTCATTTTGCACCATGTCTCTCAGTCTTAATTCCAGCATGGCTCTTTCCATGTGTTATAGGCCAACGAAATAAGTCGTAGCATGGTGGGGTTCTAACTCTCCGTCACTGGATTACTAATCCAGTATGATGCTCGATCTGCTACTGACCGATATGAATATTTTTTTACATAACATAAAAAATATATTTCACACTGGAGGGCTTATGAGGCAATTTCTTCACACCGACCAGATTACAAAGATAACAAAGTATGACAACAAAGGATTGAAAGAAAAAAAAAACAAATATATATTTCACTAAGATAACAATTAAAACAGAAAAAAATGAAAATATTTTATAGCAAAAAAAAATGACAAGGAGAAAAATTTAGGTGTTTAGGGATAAACATTCCTTTTTTAATTTTTTCTCGAAAACACAAAGTGAATTAGACTAGGCAGTATCTGGATTTAGGCTATTCCATTATCTTGGTGATTGTACTTCGAATGACAAGCTGAGAAATTCTGTATAAATAATTGAATTTGTTTTTTGAGGTTCTGTGGTAGGTTTGGATTAGAATTGCTTTATTTTAGTTTTCTTTTGTTTTTGATTTATTTTATTTGAAATAGTTTCGTACTTGATTTACTTTATTTTCATCGTAAAACAGTATAATTTTATTATATTGTGTACTTAAGTGTATAATTTTATTTTAGAGTAACTTGTATATATAATGGAGTGTATTAAGCAAATTAAATAGTTGCTCTGTAAAAAGAGAAATTTATTATTAAAATAATTATAAAATACAATAAAAGTAATAACAACATAAACATAAATAAATAATAATGATAACAAATATAATTTTACCTGTAAAAAGATAAACGACATTAAATGCTTTTAGTTACTCCTTTTTAGAATCTTAACTGTCACTTTAAAACAAATATAAAACTAAAACTTTAATATAGAACCAATTCAAATAAAAATGAAATAAGTACTTCTAGGTGACATCTATGTAAGTACTTGTTTTACATCTCCCCCCCCCCCCAAAAAAAAATTATATAAAACAATACTACTAAATTAATATAATTTTTATACAAAACAATACTTAATGTAGTACAATTTTTCATCGGCTAATACAATTTTTTTTTCTATATATTTAATCTATAATTGGAACAAGTTTTGTGATATGAAAAAGGTTTGATTCTGATTTCTTGTGACCTGTATCTATTCTGTATATTGAGTTTGAAATTTTTTCTAAAATTTTATATGGTCCAATTTTTAATTCATTCAATTTTTTTCTGTTTAATCGATTTCCGTTTTCAACAAATACAGAGTCTCCGATTTTTAATTCGCATTTTGTCCTGTTTTTGTCGAAATGTTGTTTATTATAATTGTGTGATTTTATCGTATTTTTTAAGGCAAGTTTTCGATCTTGGAATAAATCATTAAGTGTTTTTTCCTGTTTTAATTCATCTGGCAAAATAGTAATATTTTTTCCTTCTAATAAATATTTAGGGGCAAATCCAGTTACTGTGTGTTCTGTTGTATTATATCTTAGGATACATTCATGTGCTATTGTCGTCCAGGCCAATTTTCCTTTCCTTTCATTTACCTTACATCTTATTTTATTAACGATTGTTTGGTTAAGCCTTTCATTCAGGCCATTTGAAAAAGGTGCATTAACTGCGGTGAAGACAATGGGTATATTCTCATTACTTAAAAAGTTTTTAAAATCATTTGAATTTATTCCCGGATATTGATCCGATAGAATCATACCAATTTTATTTCCTTGCATCGCTTTTCGAACAAGGTTTATAAAGTCACTCGAACTTTGACTTTTTGAAGTCAAAATATAGGCATACCTCGTGAAATGATCTACAAGAAGATGTAAGTATGTCTTTGTAGAACGTGAGCCACCAAATGCACCAATTGTATCTATAGACATTATCTCAAATGGGTAAGTTGCAGGACCTAAATGAGACATAAGTCCAAATTTAAATTTTCCTCGAGATTTGTTTTTTATGCATATTTCACATTTTTCGCAGATTTTTTTAATATTATCGGTTAAATTTTTTGCTGTGTAGAATGGTATAATTTTATTTTGCATTTGTTTTGTTCCTATATGACAGTAAAGATAATGTATATTTTCTATAATTTTTTTACTAAATTCCTCTGATAGTATTATTTTTTCTTTTTTTCCAATTTTTTTGTAGTATATTTCATCTTTCAATTTTAATTTATTTTTATTATTTTTCAAATCTTCATTATTTTTCTGAACATTTTGTATATCCCCTAGTTTTATTAAGTTTACGATTCTTAAATTTTCTTCCTGATTTTCATGTGGTTCTAACACCGGATTTCTGCTTAAACAGTCTGCTTCTAAATTGTATTTTCCTGGAGCGTATATTACTTCAAAGTTAAATTGAGATAGATAATAAGTTAATTCTCCTAGTTCTTCATCTGTTCTGGCTTTTATATTCATTCTTTCTAGTGGTTTATGGTCTGAGTATATCGTGAATTTTTTTCCTATGAGCCAATGTTGCCAGTATTTTACTGTCTCCTTTATTGCTAAGCATTCCAAATATATTGCCTTTTTCTTTTTTTGAGTTTCATTTAATTTTCTCGAAAAATATGCACATGGTTTTTCTTCTCCATTTTTTTGTGGTTGTTTCAAGACAGCTCCTATGCCCTGTATACTCGCATCTGTGTAAATATTTATTGGCAAATCTGGATTATATATTGTTAAAATAGGTGTTGAACAAAGTAATGTTTTAATTGTTTCAAATGATTCTTGACATTTTTCTGACCAAATAAATTTTTGTCCTTTTCTCAACAAATTATGTAAAGGGTCTAAAATAATCGATATTTTTGGCACATATTTAGCATAAAAATTTATTTTTCCTAAAAATTGGCGAACATTTTTTTGTGTTCTCGGAAGAGGAAATTTTTTTATAGCAATTAAATTATCTTTTAATGGACTTATTGTGTTATTCTTGATTATATGGCCTAAATACTTGACCGAATTTTGTGCAAAGTTGCACTTGGAAAATTTCAATCTAAAACCTTCTTTCAAAATTGCTTTTAATAATAATGATAAGTGATTAATGTGTTCTTCAAATGTTTTTGAAAAAATCAATATATCATCTATATAATTCACTGTGAAATCTGATAGTTTATGTTTCCTTATAATGCTACTTAAAATTCTTTGGAAAATTGCTGGTGAAGTTTTTAAACCAAATGGTAAACAGGTCCACTGAAAATGACCTTCTTGTGTAACAAATGCTGTTTTTTTTTTATCTTCAATTTTCAAAGGAATAGACCAGAATGCTGAGTTTATGTCCAATGTTGAAAAAAATTTACAATCTCTCGTTTTAACCATTAAATCCTCGATCAATGGGAAAGGTTGTGACTGAGGAATTATAATTTTATTTAAATCACGAAAATCTATACACAATCTTGATCTTTTTGGTCTTCTTTTTTATATGCCAAAGTCACCGGTGCCGCGAAAGGACTATATGACTCTTCTATTAATTTGTTTTTTAACAAATTGGATACCTGTTGTTCTATTTCTTTTTTATCTTCAATAGTGCATCTATACGGTCTTTTACTACAATATTTATCTATTAATAAATCAATATGTGCTTCATATCCTTTTACCATACCTATATCATATTTATCTTTAGCAAAGAGTGATCTATAATTATATATCAATTCATCTATTTTAGACTGTTGCTAGAGGTCTAGATGATTTATTGAAATTTCAAAATTGTCTACTTCTATATGTTCATTAAAGTTTATTTTATATTCATCATTACTTTCATCCTTTTTCTTTTTTATTATATCCAAATATTTATTATTATTAATATATGAATATTTTTTTTCTTCCATTTCATTACCTGAGAACCCAGGAATTATTTTTTTATTATTTTCATTATCTACTTTGTCATTCTCGTTTTCTTTTATAAGGCTTATGTATTTTTTTTGAGTAATTTCTAATTTTTCATTTTGCATTAACTTAAAATTTTCTATGCAATCTAATCCAATCAAGAAATCATAATCGAAATTGTCTTTATCCATAACAAAAACATTTATGTTTTTCTCAATATCAAAAATCTTAATCTTTAAGGTTACAATACCCATAGTTTTTTTCACACCATTAATCGTTTTTAAATTAATATTTTTCTTATTATTATTTATTTGATTATTTTTCAAGCACAATAATCTCGAATTGATTAAAGATACATTTGATCCTGAGTCATAAATTCCCCAGATTTTTAAAGTATCATTTATTAACAATTTAGTTTTGATTAATGGTGTAATTATTAGTTTTTTGGATCAATTTCATTTAATTCTGTTTCTAATTCAGAGTTATTAACATTTCTTATATTATATTCTCTTTTTTTTTCATCATTATTTTTGTTTTGGAACCAACATGATGATTCGGGATGATAACGAATTCCCTTATTTTGTCTTTCACAAATCCTGCATGGTTTGTCTCTGATATAATTTTTATTAGTTTTATTTTGAATACTAGTCTTTTTATCTGAATAATTTTTATTTGCTAAATTTTCTAAACCTCTAATGTTATTAAATAAATCGCTAGTTTCCTTCATGTTGTTTCTATCAATTTTATCAGATATAATATTTGGTAGTCCCGTAGCAATCAGATCAATAAGAGTGCATTTATCTATCGATTTATTTATTTCCAATAAAAGTCTTTCTTTTTTTAAAGCATATTCTAATAATGAGCCTTGTATATATTTGAATGACATTGCATACCTGATTGGTGTCCAACCTTTGTCTGCATAAGTTTTACAAAAGTTATCTTTCCATGTTGACCATTCTGAGTTTACAGTATATTTTATAAGCATTGACCTGTACCAGTCAAGACATGACTCATCCAGAAATAACCTAAGTGTTTCAATTTTCTTAATATCTTCTTCAATTCCCAAACGAGTACATTCACTTTCAAAAATATTTATCCATTGTGATACGTTAGAAGTTTTTGTCGTAAAATTTTCTATAACAAAATTAACTGCTAATTTTTTTATATTATTAGGTTTACAAATATCTTTTTGAGCTATAAAATTGTCAATAATTTTTGTCTCCTGTATTTTATTTTGTGTAATTTCCTCCAAATATATATTATCAAATTGTAAGTTACCATCTTCATCTATGTATGTTTTTTGTAACTCGTCTATTAACGTTATCCAAACTCTTCGTACTTGATACCTTTTTGTTATACTTCTTTTTACTTTAATAAAGGCACTTGTTTTTATTATTTCTTTGTGTTTGCTCACTGGTTGTAGCTCTTCTGGTATAGCATAAACCTTGTTATCAGTTGTGGTGATTGAGATTATATTATAAACATTTGTTTTTCCATCACTTCCAGGTAATATTTTAAATTCAAAATGAAGTTTCACCATTTTATGTATCTTGATTTTGTCGTTAAACAATAATGTCGTTTTATAATGGAGTGTATTAAGCAAATTAAATAGTTGCTCTGTAAAAAGAGAAATTTATTATTAAAATAATTATAAAATACAATAAAAGTAATAATAACATAAACATAAATAAATAATAATGATAACAAATATAATTTTACCTGTAAAAAGAGAAACGACATTAAATGCTTTTAGTTCCTCCTTTTTAGAATCTTAACTGTCACTTTAAAACAAATATAAAACTAAAACTTTAATATAGAACCAATTCAAATAAAAATGAAATAAGTACTTCTAGGTGACATCTATGTAAGTACTTGTTTTACATATATAATTGCAGTGTACAAGAGAAGCTTGCACTGACAAACTGTTTATACAGTTTAGTGTAAAAATGATATACTTTTATATTGTAAAAAAAAGTTCTGTATTAAGTTTTTAGTGAATTATAATACGATAAACCACTGTACACTTATGTATATGTGTAGGTACGTTCCGTGACCAAGAAAAGACAATTAATTTTCGTGAAGGTCCAGTAATAAATATATCATTTTACCTGACGTAATATGTATTAGCTACTAACAGGTCTGTCTCTGACGTATATTGTGTTTTATGCTGAACATTTTAATTGTCAACAATAAATTTTACGACGGTTACACCCTACAGTAAATAACTTAAATATTATTATTATTAAGAAGACATTGGTTCATAACCATAACATTAAGATCTATTTCTGTAATCTTTTATATAAAAAGCCGACCTCAAAAACGAATGTGTATCAATATACAGAAAAGTTGCATTCGGTTCTTTCTGCTATCCAATTAGGGACATGGCGTGATGTAATGTATGTATGTAGTTATATTATCTTTCATACAATTCGCCTACATAATATAACGCAAATCCTTCGCAATTTTTTTTAATTGTCCTTATAACAAGTTCATATACATTTTCATAATCATCATCGTCATTGGCGCTACAACCCTGTGTGAGCCCTGACCTTTTCCAGAATCCTTTTCCAGCCGTCCCTGACCTCCGCCGCTCTCCTTCAGTTTGCTATTCTTATCGCCCTTATGTCGTCTTCTGTGTCATCCAACCATCTTAGCTTGGACCTGCCTCTACTTCTTTTGCCCTCGGAAATGAATGAGGATGTGTGTATTTTAGGATAAAACTTAGGTACTAACTGATGGGAATTACAGGTGCAATAAGAACAGCACCAACAGCTGCTTTAGAGGTCCTTCTTGGCCTCCCACCCTTTCAAATAATGATTGAGGCAGAGGCGAGGTTCGGACTATACAGACTAGTTTGTAATGACCAATGGAGCCTTAAATATTTAGGCTATGGTCACACAAACTTCAGTGGGGACAAAGAACTGGATTCATTAATGCAAATGAATTCAGACAAAATGTTACCAAGATATCACTACCAAAAACCATTCACAGTCAGTTACCCCACGTACGAAGAATGGGATTGGAAAAAAGAATACAAACCAAATAAGCAGGGATTGATCTGGTACACTGATGGATCAAAGACCAGCTAGGGCACTGGAGCAGGGGGGCATTGCTGGGGAACCAAGATTAATTTCTCATGTAGTCTTGGACAATATCCAACTGTATTTCAGGCAGAAGTATTTGCAATCACAGAATGTGCATATGAGATTATAAATAGGAACTACAAAAATGGGAACATTTATATTTTATCAGACAGCCAGGCAGCTCTTAAGGCCCTAGAATCATACCAAGTCACATCAAAACTGGTATGGGACTGTCTAATGTACCTTGAAAGGCTAGGGGAACACAATAGAATACATCTAGTATGGGTACCTGGTCATAAAGGTATAGAAGGAAACAAGAGAGCAGATAGGCTAGCCAAAAAGGGATCAGGGCAACCTTTCATAGGACCTGAACCTGCAGTTGGCCTATCAGCAAATACGATTAAAAGATCAATTAAAGACTGGATAACAATTGAGCAAGCGAATTCTGGATGACCAGTTGTGGACAGCGACAGGCAAAGGAATTCATCGAAGGGCCCTCTAAGAAAAGGACAATGAAGCTGCTAAATCTTAGCAGAGAACAATTAAAAGCAATGACTGGTTTATTCACTGGTCACTGCCATCTGAAAAGACACTATTACATAATGGGGATCGCTGATGAACCAAACTGTAGAAGGTGCCAACAAGAGGAAGAAACAGCCTCACATGTGATCTGCGAGTGTCCAGCACTGATGGAATCCAGACACAGACATCTGGGAGCCTTTATACTAAGACCCAAGGACATGGGAGGCATCTCAATTTGCAAAATATGGGACGTTATCCAAGACACCGGAATTCTATTGAAATGACAGCCCTAAAGGGAAGTGCACAATAGATCAAACATGGTCGCAGTGCGGGGGCATAGGGTCTCACTCGAAACTAATAATAATAGGTACTAATTGTAAGTAGGGATGAACGCCAAATGAATCTACTGATGTCTGGAGCAGCTCTAAAGAATGTCAAAGAATTTGTATATTTAGGGGGTAGAATCACATGGGATGGCCGTTCAAGTAGAGAGGTGGACAGCCGCATTCACCAGACAAAACTCGCCTTCAACAAAAAATCCAAGATATTCGAGTCCAACAACATGGACCTTAAACTCCGAAAGGATCTAGTGAAGACATTTGTATGGAGTATTTTGCTATATGGCTGTGAGACATGGTGCATAGGTGAAAGAGAACGCAAAAGATTGGAGGCCTTCGAGATGTGGACCTATAGCCGAATGCTTGGCATATCTTGGAGGGACCATATAACAAATGATGAGGTTCTCAGCAGAATTGAGGAAGCCTGGCACCTTTCAAACACCATATCGAAAAGGCGTGCAAATTGTATAGGCCATGTGTTGCGACACGAGGATCTCCTACATATCATCTTGGAGGGAATGGTTGAGGGTACAACTGGCAGAGGGCGTCCCCGCAGAGAGTATTTGGAACAGGTGTGCCGCGACATGCAGTGTACCTCTTACACGGAGATGAAAAGAGTTGCTGAAGACCGAGCGGAGTGGAGGAGGAGATGCATCAATTTAATGCTGCCAACCAATCTTCAGGATTGAAACAAAAGAAGTATTTTTAACGAATATACCTACATTATCTAAATTAAGCATATCCTTGTGCTATAAGTGAACGAAATAGACCGAGGCAGGATTCGAACCCGCGACTACCGAAACAAAACGCGCCAACCGCTCTGCCACCTCCCATCTGATATTGTTGTAGGCAATGAAGTGTACGTATGTATATGAAAACAATTATTCGTATGGTTATTAATGACATAATTTTGATTTAATATCTGGCGGTCATTAAAAATGAATGACGTTGTGAGTGGTGTACACCACCATACCCCAGATCGAGGGCAAAGGGGTTAAAATCGATTTTTGCCAATAAATTCTAATAAAATATGTTTCGAGTGACATTGTTAAGAAAATACATGTTCTTGTATGTGATCGAACGTGAACTTCTTTGTGGAACAACTTTCAATATACCATTCACGAATGAATATGTATGAGGCACCGGTTAAGAATAGTGCTTCCATTCTTTACTATTATCGTCATTTTCGGTAGTCTCGTAAGAGCTGGGTAATCGAATATACAACCAGGCAAATTAACATCCCACATGGTTCAGCATAATTAATTTGACCACCCATTCTGATTGTTGCCTTTTAGCTGAAACGAGACTGGCGTGTGGGGATACATGTACGTGTAGTGGTTACTTTTATGCGGTGGCATGTGTGCAAATAATTCACACCCGCACACCTGCAGCATGTTATCCCACATTGTGCAATGAATGAATAGAATGAGGATGTCTATATGAGTAGATTTACTGAATTATTATTTTTTTAAAAGAATATTTTATTTTATTTTATTAATTCTGGGAACAGACAGTTATATACAGCTTGTGGGAAAACAAAAAAAAATATATTAGGTCCTTACATATGAAATTGGCGTTTTGTATGGGAGGAACATAGTACGTACCATTGCTATCTATGCACTTTTGCCATCTCATAGGTAGTTCATCGATCTCTTTACTAAAAAAACCATTCGTACGGGAATCAATAAAAACTTTGAAGGCGGTTTGGACTGTCCCATCGAAGTTGAATTTTTTTCCTTGCAAGAAGTTATCCAAATTTCGAATAAAATGGTAATCTGTTGGGGCAAGGTCCAGAGAGTACGGTAGATGTCTTAGACATTCCAATTGAAGCTCCTCTAATTTGGTAGCCGTCTGTTGTGCAGTGTGTGGTCTAGCGTTATCATGAAGCAGCAGTGGCCTAGAGCGAATAACCAGCCTCGGTTGTTTAGCAGCTAGCTTTTCCATCTTGGTTTGCAGTTGCTGATAAAAGACATCTGCCGTAATCGTCTGGCCAAATTTATGAAAGCTGTAGTGAACGACACCAGCACTAGTCCACCAAACGCTCACAAGTAGCAATTTTCGCTTGGGGCATGGTTTGGCTGGTTCGGCAGGGTTCAGCCATTGCGATGAGCGCTTCCGATTATCGTACAGGATCCACTTTTCATCACAGGCAATGATTCGATTTAAAATCCCTTCATTATTGTGCCGGTTGAGTAATGCAACGCAGCATTCAACGCGCGTTTGTTGATTTGCTTCATTCAATCCGTGAGGTAGGTACCCACCTTTCAAGCTTTTTCACCTTCCCAATTTGCTTCAAGTGGATTAAAACAGTTTTATCACTAACACCGCAGCCTGCAGCTAACTCGGACGTGGTTTGCGATGGATCCGCTTCCAAAATAGCCTTCAATTCTTCATTATCAACATTGGTCTCCGGCCGTCCACGGGGCTTGTTCTGCAGGTCGAAATTTCCAGAACGAAAACGTTGGAACCAAAAACGCACTGTGTTTTCTTTTGCGGCACCGTTGCTATACACATCGTTAATCCTTCGAGCCGTTTCTGCAGCACTGGTGCCACGGTGGAACTCGTAGGTACTCGTAAATAACGCGATATTTCAAGTTTTCCATTTTGTAAACTGAGTGACGCAAAGGAAAAAAACAATTGAGGAAAAAACAAATGAATTATAATTTTCGAAACACAAATACATGAGTAAATAGCTGTGCAAATTTGGAATTCCTAACCAAAGAGAAGATATTTGAGATCAAAGTTGCCAGTACCGCAAAACGCTAATTTCACATGTAAGGACCTAATATATATATATATATTATGCAAAACCAGTTAAGTTCCCTAATGCTTTTATACAATCAAAATCTTTACAATATAAAATATAAACAACAAAACAAAAGTACTTGTTAATTAAGAATTTGGTGTACAAACCTCTATAGAACAGGAAGGGAGAGGGAATAGAGGGATAGGAATAACCTCGAAGATTTTCAATTTCGCCCCAATAAATCACACCAACAACAGCCCCACATGGGACCTAAATTTACCAAAGTTATCATGAAAAATGTCCAGGGTTTGCGAATTATTTAATTTTTTGTAATTTGTTGTTGAACGATTTATGTATGAATTTTTAATGAAATTGGTTCGCGGGCATTTTACAAAGAACAAATCGTTTGATCGAGTGTGACGCTGGGGGCAATTAAGAGATATTTGTCCAAGTAAGTATGAAGAATTGGGTGTGTTGTTAACAATTTTGTACAAGAAATTTTATGTCTAGCATTAATCTTCGGGAACGTAATTTTTGTATTTGATGGTATTATTCAGATTCATGGTAATTATTAAAAGAAATATTGTTGCGAAAACTTCGTTGTTTTAAAAAATTGTGCTGAATGCTTTCAATTCTGTTGCTGTATGTTGATAAATGTGTGTTCCAGACAACTGATGCAAACTCCAGCTGACTACGAACGAGCGAAAAGTTAAGGATTTTAAAATGAAAAAATCCTTGAGACAAGTACGCATACATTCCCTAAATTAAGAATAAATGCTGGTGATATAGGTCCATGAAATTGGTCGTGGCAGGATTTTGAACACGCGACCACTGGATTACTAATCAAGCGCGCTAACCGCTCTGCCACCACCCAACTAAATATTGATAAACTAGACTAAACTTGTTCTAGAAAAAGTCACAAGTCACATTAATGACAATATAAAGGCAAAAAAAAAATATTTGATCTAAAATTGCAGATTATACTTCTCTGATTACAAATGAAAACATAGTGACAAAATTCACAGAAAATATAATTTTTAAAGTGTGAGCTTAATCTTATGATTCCGAATGAGCTTTCAAAAATAGTGGTAGATCCTTGGAGTAGTCCATAATCGAATATCAATGACAATTTTTTTATGGAATTTATTGACTCTAAAAGGTTTTTAAAAATATTCAAATGATGCTTCACAAACGGGCGACACAAAATACTCAAAAATCCAGCATTTATTTTGATAAATAATATTAATTATTATTTTTTAAATTTATTTTTTAATAAAAAAAATACAATTGTATTTTGTTGCCAAACTGCAAAGTTGTGCCTATTGGTGTTCAAAGTAGGTTGGTACCTACATATAATACATCTTCACTTTATTTCAGGATACAGGAAAACATCCTTGAATAGTTATGGAAAGTATGTATATCTTCTGATTCAATTTTCTTTTTTATCCTCTTTATGAAGACGTTACAAAGTCAATTGAATAGCACTTTATTCTGAAGAAAATATATCAAGAAATTTTTGTAGGGAACGCAAAAGCGTTTTCAATCTCATAGAGTCGCAGAGAATATTATTATAGATTTTTGTTGTTTGGGATAAGATGAGTGATCCGAGCGCAACTATTTCCAGTAGCGTCTAGGTTTAAGTTTGTTTATAATAATAATAGCGACTTGCGTGAGCGAGTTGCTTTATAAATTGAATTATATTTTTTTTTGAATCATGGGTTATATTTTTTTGAATCATGGTGTGAAAGTGATGATGTGAATAGCAGGTGCCGCTTTGAAATAAGGAAACATAAGAAACTTGAACAACCGACGAAAATGTATAAGAATATGCATGGATGTAAAGGATGCCATAAATGTGTGCAAAAATATATACGTATGGCGCTCGGTTCTCCCTGCCTATCTCGCAGGGGACATGGCGTGATGGTAAATGTATTTTAAATAGCACACTTTTCTTAGTATATATCTTCAAATGAAATCTAAATATTTTTACGGTTTCCCCAGAGTAAGGATTTTTATTTTATAATAATATTCTTAATGTAATATTTTCACTAGATTTCTTAGAATGAAATCTTTAAAATCATTTTAAATCTTTTTCTCGTTGCTGAAAAAAGCCTCACAAAATTTTATTCTAACAATTTTTAAATTATATTTAGCTTTCTTTGAACTCTGAAGAAGAATAATTTCGCTTTGTTTTTTTTTGCGCTTTTCTGTAAAGGATAAGATATATTTTTCCTTATTTTTTGTAACGTTTTATAAAGTAGTTATAATTATTTCTCACGAACAAAATAAACAATGGTCAGGTGTGAAAAATTTACTTTGTGAAAGAAAACACCTTCTTTTTCTTTTGAAAAGTATTTCTAATTAAGTTCAATTATTGAATGCTCTGTTAAGTCAAAAGTGTGGGATGTCCGATTAAATACTATTTCTATACAAAAATCAGGTGAATTTTTATTTCAAAATAAGTATTTGCTCGATTTTTTTTATTTTTTTTTAAGTAACATAACGTCAACATTGCTAAGTAGAACAATTAAAGTACTGTCCCAATAAAGTTAAAAACTTGTGTATGGGAGTAAAGTTAAAATTTGTGTTGTATAATTGTATATGTTTTTAAATATGCAATGTATCGAAAATTTGGAATAAATAATTTAATTTTATTCTTCGTATATGTAGTGGAGAATAATTCACAATCAGTAGGTATATGTAATGGAGAATAATTCACAATCAGTAGGTATATGTAGTGGAGAATATTTCACAATCAGTAGGTATATGTAGTGGAGAATAATTCACAATCAGTAGGTATATGTAGTGGAGAATAATTCACAATCAGTATGTATATGTAGTGGAGAATAATTCACAATCAGTAGGTATATGTAGTGGAGAATAATTCACAATCAGTAGGTATATGTAGTGGAGAATAATTCACAATCAGTAGGTATATGTAGTGGAGAATAATTCACAATCAGTAGGTATATGTAGTGGAGAATAATTCACAATCAGTAGGTATATGTAGTGGAGAATAATTCACAATCAGTAGGTATATGTAGTGGAGAATAATTCACAATCAGTAGGTATATGTAGTGGACAATAATTCACAATCAGTAGGTATATGTAGTGGAGAATAATTCACAATCAGTAGGTATATGTAGTGGAGAATAATTCACAATCAGTAGGTATATCACGTGAAGACGTTTCTGTTACTGTTTTTAGGAGTTTTTAAATTATTAACGACTACATACATATTTTTTAACAGATTTTTAATTATCTCAATAGAGACGAAGTTGGAATATTTATTGTAGGAGAACCGGGAAATCAAGGCACCTACAGGGCTTACGACCTGTCATCGGCTGGTTTACGTGATCACTTTATGCGCTTGCGCAACGTTCACCAATTATGCCTTTTAATGAGATCCCTATCAATTCAATTTTGAAAGTTCTATATATTGTAATACTGAAATTCTTTTCGCTTGAAAATAAGGAATTTTTACTACAGCCATCTATGGGTGAAATTATGAACAACAATCTTATTATTTTTATTTATTTTGTTGGAACGCCATCTATTGAGAGAATTGGTTTTTTGTAAATAATGAAAGCTACAATTCTTATATCTGAGGTGACAATGCATTTTTCGCATAGAAGTCACCCCTGAATTGCGCCAGACTTTTAAGGTCATTTTTGTCTTATTTACCTACTTGTACCAATGTGTAAGTAATCGAATATTTTTATTATTGCATATGCGCAAACATTGGATTTTTTTCCCTGTCGGGAGTCAAAGATATTTTTTAACAGATTTTTAATTATCTCAATAGAGACGAAGTTGGAATATTTATTGTAGGAGAACCGGGAAATCAAGGCACCTACAGGGCTTACGACCTGTCATCGGCTGGTTTACGTGATCACTTTATGCGCTTGCGCAACGTTCACCAATTATGCCTTTTAATGAGATCCCTATCAATTCAATTTTGAAAGTTCTATATATTGTAATACTGAAATTCTTTTCGCTTGAAAATAAGGAATTTTTACTACAGCCATCTATGGGTGAAATTATGAACAACAATCTTATTATTTTTATTTATTTTGTTGGAACGCCATCTATTGAGAGAATTGGTTTTTTGTAAATAATGAAAGCTACAATTCTTATATCTGAGGTGACAATGCATTTTTCGCATAGAAGTCACCCCTGAATTGCGCCAGACTTTTAAGGTCATTTTTGTCTTATTTACCTACTTGTACCAATGTGTAAGTAATCGAATATTTTTATTATTGCATATGCGCAAACATTGGATTTTTTTCCCTGTCGGGAGTCAAAGATATTTTTTAACAGATTTTTAATTATCTCAATAGAGACGAAGTTGGAATATTTATTGTAGGAGAACCGGGAAATCAAGGCACCTACAGGGCTTACGACCTGTCATCGGCTGGTTTACGTGATCACTTTATGCGCTTGCGCAACGTTCACCAATTATGCCTTTTAATGAGATCCCTATCAATTCAATTTTGAAAGTTCTATATATTGTAATACTGAAATTCTTTTCGCTTGAAAATAAGGAATTTTTACTACAGCCATCTATGGGTGAAATTATGAACAACAATCTTATTATTTTTATTTATTTTGTTGGAACGCCATCTATTGAGATTGTCACCTCAGATATAAGAATTGTAGCTTTCATTATTTACAAAAAACCAATTCTCTCAATAGATGGCGTTCCAACAAAATAAATAAAAATAATAAGATTGTTGTTCATAATTTCACCCATAGATGGCTGTAGTAAAAATTCCTTATTTTCAAGCGAAAAGAATTTCAGTATTACAATATATAGAACTTTCAAAATTGAATTGATAGGGATCTCATTAAAAGGCATAATTGGTGAACGTTGCGCAAGCGCATAAAGTGATCACGTAAACCAGCCGATGACAGGTCGTAAGCCCTGTAGGTGCCTTGATTTCCCGGTTCTCCTACAATAAATATTCCAACTTCGTCTCTATTGAGATAATTAAAAATCTGTTAAAAAATATCTTTGACTCCCGACAGGGAAAAAAATCCAATGTTTGCGCATATGCAATAATAAAAATATTCGATTACTTACACATTGGTACAAGTAGGTAAATAAGACAAAAATGACCTTAAAAGTCTGGCGCAATTCAGGGGTGACTTCTATGCGAAAAATGCATTGTCACCTCAGATATAAGAATTGTAGCTTTCATTATTTACAAAAAACCAATTCTCTCAATAGATGGCGTTCTAACAAAATAAATAAAAATAATAAGATTGTTGTTCATAATTTCACCCATAGATGGCTGTAGTAAAAATTCCTTATTTTCAAGCGAAAAGAATTTCAGTATTACAATATATAGAACTTTCAAAATTGAATTGATAGGGATCTCATTAAAAGGCATAATTGGTGAACGTTGCGCAAGCGCATAAAGTGATCACGTAAACCAGCCGATGACAGGTCGTAAGCCCTGTAGGTGCCTTGATTTCCCGGTTCTCCTACAATAAATATTCCAACTTCGTCTCTATTGAGATAATTAAAAATCTGTTAAAAAATATCTTTGACTCCCGACAGGGAAAAAAATCCAATGTTTGCGCATATGCAATAATAAAAATATTCGATTACATACATATTAGTGTAAGATCCTGCGATTCTAGACGTCATTTTGTAGTTATGGAATGTTCTATTCTGATTCGTTTCAGAATACGAAAACGTCTAAATCAACGGGCAACCGTGGATAAAAGGATTTTATCCGCGCGGTGTGACGTAATGAGTCCCGTATAAATACAGTCAACTTTTTGACATTTCTCATATACTTAAATTCAGACGGATAAATTTAGACGAATCAGAATAGGACATAGTAAGTACCTAAATTTATACTTATACAAGTCTGATTATAAAGACTATTTTTTTCTGTAATAGGATACCACAGTAGGTAACAACGATTGGGTTTAATAAACCCTGAGTAGCGGTGGCTTTCGGAGATAAAAGACTTAAAAGTGTTGAAAAGTGCTATGTCTGTTATAGCATGAAGCGTCATTTTGTAGACTTCCAAGACTTATTGAAAAAAAAATTGCTTTTAATGTCCGAGCAGAACAACCAGATCTTCTGACACTTTTTTATATTCCTAAGTGTAAAAATAACTACACTCAGAATGCTTTTGTGTACCATGCTTGCACGGTGTACAATGCTTTCTTCAATACACTCGACATCGCTGTGACCTCTCTCAGTGTGTTTAGGAAAACTGTCTCCTTTTATCTTTCCTAGTACTCTTCATAGTAGCTGTCTATGCATTTTTATGAAGAACATTTCTATTAGATTCCTTAATAATAAAGTTTCCCTGGGGACAAAAGTTTTCACAATACACCATACACACAAAAACTCATTGTGAGCACTTTCTTCATGATACCTGTCGAGAAATTGATGTAAAAAATGCTTAAGAAATAGACGATCACGTATGAGACGATGCATTACATGTTGATATGATGCATATGTGTCAAGATAGAAAAGTATTTTTTGCGTGAATTCCAGTGGAAATTGTATTCCGTCCATTCATCGTCATTTGTAGATTCCGAAACTAGGTAAATATTCAATAACTTTAGGTGAATGAAAATTATTGAGGCAATTGAGTAACTTTAACTCCCAAATATCGGTTTTGTAATTCAAATTCCAAACCCCTATCGATTTGGCTGCAGAGACAATATATGAAGCCAAGCGAAGTTCATTTATAATTTAGGTAACTAGGTACCTATACCTAAATAATCTCTACCGTCCATATCCTCTGAAAGAGCCATATTTCTGGATTATGGCTAAATTTGCACTGCATAGTTTTTAATATAACATACACTGTGAAATATTTCGATTACGAAATATATAGCGCAGATTCAAACAGTAATAAATTTAAAAGGTGTATTAAGACTGAATATAGCTATCAAAATTATAGGGTGGAATTAAAAAACCGATTTAAATACTTTTTCTTTTGACGAATTATCAAAATTAATAACACCTATTACATATTTTTATTAATTTATTCATTTTCTTTTAATCACACCATATTAACAACGAAAACAACGAGTATATTACTGCTGCCCAACTAGGAAATCCTGTTCTAGGGATAGCAGTTTACCAGGTGATTGTTCCCGTTCTACACTAAATAGGCACACAAACTCAACATTCTGCACTCTCAATCATTACCTGAACAAACATATGGGTTCACACAAAATAGATTAACCAGGTCCTAATGTCTGCTATAGTACCTGTCATAAATCCAATCTCTGACGCCTTTTTTTTCAGAACCATAGAAAAGAGACTACTTAACTACGTTGGTGTAGTTAATATGAATCACATGCTTCCCAAATCAAATCAAATATTTTTATTTGTTACTCAAAGAGCATCGCAAACACACTACGGAATAGATAGAAATGTTATGAATATATCTATGTAATTCCTTTACAGGAATTTTAAGCATTATATACTATTTCTGTTTTCTATACTTTGTATCTGTAAGTCTATCTAATGGCAATATTTCTATGAAGCTTACAGTTTATATTTATAACTTATAGAATCTAAACATTACAGCGTTTCTTTCAAATATATTATTATTTTGATAAATAATTAATGATCCAAGGTAATTTTATACAATGTCCTAAATGGGGTAGGCAGAGAGAACCAAACGCTACATTTTTGCAAACATACGTCGCCACATACATTTATTGTTGAAGGTTTTTTCGTTTTTTCTATTAGTAACTGTAAGTTGTTCAGTTTTAGGTATATAAATAAGATGTGAATGACAATGAATGAAAAATTTTGTTTTTGTCTTTCATTACATATATTATATCAATCATTGCATGGATTTTAAGAAATTAAAAGGAATTGTGACTGTTCAATTTTTCCAAGCATTTTAATAAAAGGAAATGGAACTATTTCTTTTTTCCATGCAATTCAATAAAAGGAAATGAGACTGTTTCTATTTTCCATGCAATTCAATAAAAGGAAATGTACTTTCTATTTTTCCATGCATTTTAATAAAAGGAAATGGGACTGTTTCTATCTTTACATGCAATTCAATAAAATCAATTGTGGTTGTTTCTATTTTCCATGCAATTTAATAAAATAAGTAGGTAGGAATGTTCGGCTACATTATTAAATTAATGATGGTACCTATAGGTAAATCATTTAATAATGTAGCCTATACCTATAGGTAAAATAATTGAATGTAGATGATGTGGTTCGTAATAAGACGGTGTGACAAATATATTTCGTGAAATTATTTTATAGTGTGGAATAAAATTGCCGACATTCCGTTTGTGGAATTTCTTATATCGAACAAAAGAAATTCCTATATACGGTATTCAATATTAAGGGTTGACTCAAACTATTTATAGTAAGTACAATAGATTTTTAATTAAACTATTTGGTCATTGTGGACACGATTTCAGTATTTTAGAGCCCAATTTTTCAATCTTAATTTTTAAATAGTATTTTACTTTATTTTTAATTTTTATATTACCTACTTCTCGGCCAACTAACAGGTACTATGTCAAATATTCATTTTACACGCACCCAATAACAAGTTACCATTTTCTGGAGACTTACGATGTTAATCGTCTCACAGATCCAGACTGAAAACACAATTAAAATCTGTGTCTCCACCGGGAATTGAACCCGGGACCTTTGGATCAGCAGTCAGATACTCAACCAACTGAGGCACGAATTATTATTCAATAAGTGGGTGCTATGGGTTTAGTTAATGGCATGAGCGGTGTGTCACGATATTTTGTTTCAAAATTTTAAATCTACTTATTCCTTTAAGCTGTACAAAAGAGACATAAATTCATTAAATTATTACGTCAAAACTTACAGTATGCACTCTTAACTTGATATTGATGTTAAAAATACGTTTATTATTTTTGAAATCATAACTATCCAATATGTTCAGTGTTCCATTTCAAATTTACATACCTAAAAACTAATCGCAGTCAACAAATATTTAATGTTCAACGTACGTAACGAATTATGCAGTTTACCCAAATACTTTATAATCAAATCTACATCATCAAAGAATCTTTAAAGTTATGTATTCAGCTGGTAAATTTAATAAACCTTAAAAACAAATAATAACTAGTGACATTTCTATTCCAAGTTACAATGTTCAACCCTGTTTGTGTATGGCGTAGCATCAAGGACCTGTACGAAGTGTTGGTACAATATACAAACATACTTCAGATGAAATACCTTAATAAAAAATTCATCAAGGCTTTACTGAATTATTCAGCTCACGATGTACATAGAAATTATGTACCACTGTTATATATTGTATAAAAGATAGTTTATATGCTGCAATTGTTGTATGTTTTGAGAAAATTTTCAGAGTTTATAACCTCTGCTTTATGTAAAAATGGAGAGAAATTACCTATTTTTTTATATTTACTTAATAAATCAAAATTTACATATATGTCGTTATTAATCAGGTGTATAAGTTCCATAATATAAATTTCATAAAAACCCTTTTTAACTGAAACATAATCTCGTGTTAAAAAAAGTACCTATATTGTATTAATTACTAAATATGGTTTGTTTCATAAAATATTGAATTACAAAGGTTAGGACATTTATATGAAAACTAATGAATTATGAAAAAGGTTAAACAAGATTTTTAAATGAATCAAAAGTTATATAAAAACAAAAATTATAAACAAAAAAAAGTTACAAGTCAATTAAGTTAGTGTTCTGTATTTATCCATAAATAAGTTATTGACTATTTTAACCATATTGAAAATAAGGTAAGAATAAGATATAAAAAAAGATATAATATTATATACATACATGATCAGTACAATTATTTGATTTTATTCTTAAAGATATTATAATTGTTTGCAAGTCTAAGGGTCGTATTACGGGAGTTATTTGAGAAAAATATAAGTAAAAGTTACGGGACCTTACCTTTCTCTTACATTTTTCTTAAATAATTCCGGTAATACGACCCTAGACTCAACGCGAATTCATTAAACTTCTGCTGCATTATTATGTATTTGTGTAATTATTTATGATCTTTCCTTATTTTTTGTAAATTCTCAACCATCATCATGTTGAGAGTGCTTTACAGCTTAGAAAACTGGTTTAATTGACACCATAGAAGTCTATAGGCAGTGATATATTTTTTGTCAAAAAAACGTTGTAGAGAATATAGTTGCATTTATTGTTTCAAAATTCGTTAGAAATATAAGTACTACAAACTACATTTTAGATTTAAATCAATCAATACCTAAAAGAATAAAATATCCGCAAATCAGAATAATAATAATTATTATTATTAGTGAGGAGTGGGACCTTTACTGTACTGCGACCATGTTTTGATCTATTGTGCCCTTGGGTTGTCATTTTAATAGCAGTTCGGTTTCTTGAATGAAGTCCTATATATGCAGAATAAGATGCTCCCCAAGTCTTTGGGTCTTAGTATAAAAACTCCCAGATGTCTGTGTCTGGAATCCATTATTACTGGGTAATCACAGATCATATATGAGGCTGTTTCTTCGTCTTGTTGACACTTTCTACCCCATTATGTAATGGTGTCTTTTCAGATGACTGTGACCAGTAAATAAACAAGTAATTGTTCTTAATTGGTCTCTGCTGAGATTTAGCAACTTTCTTTAACTTTTTTTGGAAGGTCCTTCAATGAATTCTTTGGCCTGTCGTTCTCCACAACCGGAAGAATTGTTTGGGTATAAATGTAGGAACACACAACCCAAAAAAAAGATTTGTATTAATTATTATAAAGAAAACATACAAATTTACTGTTCACATGTATTGAAAATTTTGCAATTTTATGTTTTAAGCATCATAACAGATTTAAAGATCTATAAAAACGTGTATGCTTAATGATCTATAAAATAATTATCGACGTAGTAAAAAAATGGATCTAAATAAGCTTTGTGCTATATCAAAATAGTTTTTATTACATCAATGATGGTTTTGGATATTTTAATCCCAGTCAAAATCTTTTTTCTTCAGAGTTGGATAATGCCCAATATTTAATTAGCCCTAATGACATTTATTGGATAATTACCTATCATTTCTTTGATTCCATTAAGAATATCTTTAGCCACAATCTTTCTTTACATAACCTAAAAACTTTGAATTCGTTCGATTCTAATATTTGATTGGTATCTTTTATACGATTTTTTGCCATTAAAAGCGATTATGATAGGTATTCCATGGTACTAATCGTACAATTAAAAGTAACCTTAAAGATATTTATTAAATCACCAATCTAAAGATAGGTTTGTAGCACAGTGGTTAGTGTGCAATTTTGAAAAAAACTTATACCAATGAGAAATGGTAGGAGCTAATTGTAGTGAATAGAAGAAATTATTTGGTCTTTTCTATTGTATTGAGATGATGCATACTTACGACACGTTCTTATTTCTTTCTTATCTTGTTGTAGATAATCTTAAAAAATGTATAAATCAATACTCGATCAAAATCTAATATTAAACTTTATCTACATCGAATCATAAAAATTTGTTTTGATATATCAAACAATTAAATTTTCGTAATACATAGATAACATTTCTCAAACTATTTTCAAGCTCTAAAACAACACAACACAAAATAACTGGAGACACGCAGATCAATCTAAGATATTTGTTTTCTATATAAAATTATTACCGGTCAGATCGACAGCGCACCCCTTCTAAGCTCACTCCGTTTTCACTGTCCACTTGGAAGAAATAGAAACCAGTCTCTTTTTTACATTGAATCTTCTAGAACAAACTATATATGCTAAATTCATACATCAATAAAGCTTGTACTGGGTACATTAAAAATGTACAAAAATAAGAGTGATGCGGAGTTGGATATGATTGCTTTGGGTTTAAGTATATCTATTTACAGAAAAGGTAATTTGTTATTATATTTAATCTGTGCTCTGTTTTGTTGTGCGCATCTTTACCTTTTTTGATTGTGCCCCTTTAGTTTAATTCAGCATAATTCATACACGTGGGTAATTCATTGTAATATGAATTTCCAGTGGCCTATGCTTCGCCCCCACTCCCCTCTCTACCTTTTCCATTTCCAAATGAAATACAATATATTGTAATTTAACAGTTAAGAATAATATAATTGGCACTATTAAAATTATCATTATTTTTTCTGTATATTTTTTTTGTTGCTGTTATATTCTATTAAATAAATAAAATATAATAAAACAAAAATGAGATGAATGTCTAGTATGAGATTGCCATTATTTTTGTATACATTCATACACTTAATATATTAATTTTAATCTCAAAGATTTCTATAGTCTAAATCTTATCTTCATCGTCACGAATGGAAGAGCATAGAAAATCAGAAAATTGAATGAAAATATCTTGTGTGCAGAAAGGACAGGCTTTGGTTACTTTAGACTGGAAAGTAATTTTAGTTAATGAAGGATAAAAATGTTAATAAGATTGATGTATTTGACGGTAACTTTGTGGTAGTCAATGATAACTGATAACAATAATAATGGTGCAATTACTTTGCTTAATACCACTTGGTGAGATAAAATTGACTCTACTAGTTTCGGGAGAGCACTCCTCCCATCGACAGATTAGTTTTTTTTTTAAATAAAAGGTATCAAACATTTAGTAATCACTTAAGTATATTCATAAGTTCTTTGTCAGCATCCAGTTTTATAGTCAAGCAATGGGAAGAAGTAATAATTTTTAAATTAATCAAAATTCTTACAACAAATCGATTCAACTTTTTAAAAAGAAACTAAAGCTGTTTTACCTATCTAATAATTCTTAACTGACACCCCATATCCATCCTCCCTCCCCTCCCTCAACCTCCATTTCCTTCCTTCCTTTGTTGCTGTGAATTTACTCTTAATAATGTTACGTGTTTCTTTCAGTTTGTTATAAATTTAATGTACATACCACTATACTATTTGGCCTCACGTTGCTTTGGTTGATTGGAAGAAATTACCTTGTGGCAATAAACCCGCCATTGTACACAGTATTGTAGAAAACGAATCCAAAAGAGTTTTTTTTTCCATAATATATTTTCTAAACCTCTTGCTATCTCTTTTTCAAACCTTCTTTCTGTTATATCTGTTATGGCTATGTGGTGGCGAGTGTACGAACTGTGAATATCTTGAACATCATTAAAAATAAATCGCTGAAAGTTGTATCAAACCCAGTGTGAACCCACCACTGAATAACTTACACTGAGACAAATGGTACCCAGCCTCAAGAATCCCACATCTTCTGTAAGAAGCGCTCTCTGTAAATTTGTTTTCAAATTAAATTTATTTTATTTCTTCTGCATGAATACTGAATTTTTATAATGTTCATACTCATATTTCTTTTATGAAATAGAAATGGCTCTTATAAGAGCCATTTTTGCCTCTGTCGTTCAATTAGATATTAATTTGAGGCCCGAGTTTGGTTTTTTACTGCGATTTGATTCAGACAACTTGGTGTGTAATAAATATAAATTTACCTACCTGTTTAGTTTCTTATATACAAAACAATGAACAATAAACTTTGAGTTTCTACAGATCTATTATGAAAAAGTCATCAATTGTTTTTTTTATTAAAAATTTATATGTCTTTGCTAAACAAGTACATAGTATTATTGACACCGATGCACTTCTTGCGAAAATTCCCTTCAACATACCGACGAGACAAACTAGAAAATAATATACATTCAGACTTCCCATCTGTGGCACAAATTATGCACAGCACTCCTTCATATACAGAGCATGCAGAAATAATGATTCTTTCTTCCATGACATTGATCTCTTCAACTCATCGCATAAAATATTTAAACTATCCATTTTGACCAGGTTCCCTCATCGCTCTGAGTGTTCTTACGCACGCTTCCCATAACTCCCCATTTCCTATCAAATTCCTTTTCCTACAGCAAAAAATATTATGTTAGGTACTGATATTTCTTTTTCAATTCATGTTTTTTAACCAGTAATATTCATTTGTTGTATTACTGTCTGCTTGTCCTATGTACTAAATTGGCTGTATATTTGTTTTGAATAAATAAAATAAAAAAACAAATAAAAATATTCCTACATTCCCTATAATAAGCACAAATACTTGTGCTATAAGTGAACGAAATCGGTCGAGGCAGGATTCGAACTCGCGACCACTGGATTACTATTAACCCAATGCGCTAACCGCTCTGCCATCGACCCATCTTGTTGGTTTGTGTATATTTATTTCATAATTTTTATAAATCAAAATTTCATAAATCGATTGAATTAGTTTGAATTGTTCAAAAGGACAGAAATTTCAAGATACTTCATAAATAATTCATACAGAAAATACATACATACATACCATTACGCCATGTCCCTTGCGAGGTAGACAAAGAGAACCGAATGCCACATTTTTCTATCCTGCCACGCATCCCTCACCTCGTCCACTTTCGTGCATCGTCTCATACATGTTCGTCTGTTGTTCACGATTCTAACATTTCCGTCTTTCAGAATATCGTTCACATGGTTGTGCCATCCCTTTCATGAGCGTTCTCGACTTTTCATTTCATTCCTGTCCGCATTGTATATCTTCTTCGTCTGGCGTTCTTCATTCATTCTCTCCATGTGACCAAACCATCTCGATGTGTTCACTTTCATTCTAGTAATGACATCTTTCTTCATCTTACATTCATTCCTTATGTCCTCATTTCTTTCCCGGTCATACAGAAAATGATATATTTAAAATTAAAAATCCTTATGAAATAGCGATATTTCTTTTAGTACCTAATGTATATATTTACAGAAGTGATCAGCTTCCAACAACCCTCGTTATTATTTTTTTGAACACCTAATTTGAGTTTTATTTTAGTTAGAACCTGAAAAAGGTCATTGTTATATTTTATCAAGGGAATATCTTATCACTACATCCTTAAAAATTTGTCAGTAGATCAGGAAGTGAAAAAGGTAAAGTGCTTATTAAAAGGGAGCGTTGTTGACGTTACCTATTGTATAATATTTGACTGAAGTGTCAAACACACTTCACAAAAGCCACCAATGTTCTCAAGAAGGTATAGTCTGGAAGAGTATCTATGTATGTTATTATTAACTTGCTGTGAGGCACCGCTTAGAATAGTGGTTTCACTCTTTTATATTCTCATCGTTTTCGGGTGTCCCGTAAGTGTCGGGTAATCGAAAATACAAGAGTCAAAATAACATCTCAACGCCCATTCGGAATGTCTTGCCTTTTTAGGTGAGAAGAGACTGGTATGTGGGATTACACGCACGTGTCGTGTTTCCCTTTATAATGTAATACACACCCGCACACCTGTCGCTGGTTACCTCACATTGTGGGATATGCCGTGAAGGCATGAAAGTGGAAGAAATTCTGTAGTAATGAGAACATAGGGTCATGGGAACTAGGATCATGCTGAAAATCAGCTGCTTGGGGCTTGTCTTCCTGCAACATAGCTGAGAATGGTCCTTTTGAGTCAGAAAAGTTGTTTTTCTTTTCATTTGTTGATAAATGTCTATTTATTTGTATGCAAACTTCTTTTCGTCTCAATAAATGTTTATTTATTTATTTATTTAACATGATGTGTAATAGAAAAAATAATAATATAGGGTATGAAAATAATGTAGAATTATCATAGATATCAAGTAGAATGAAAGTTTTGACATGCGGTGGTTTGGGCATATTGGATAAATGAACCGTAGATGACTGACAAAAACAAAATAGAGAAATAAAATATCTAACCGATATTGTTTACTAGGGCTTGAAACACCATTAATATACATAAGGCAACCCACCATTTGAAGAGTGATTTAACTCCATCTTAAGATTTTATAAATCACTTATTTCGGTTTCAAAAACGTAATTTTCCCACGGAGTTGATAAGGGTCTAATCAGCTGATACGATTGTATTGTGGAATACAATAAAAAAATGGGTACGTAGAGAGAACCAAACGCCATATCTTGACACACACTCGTTTTGAAGTCAGATTTTTGTAGGAAAGATTATCATCTTATATTATCCAGGGTGTCTCAAAAGGAAGTTTATATTTAGTGGATCGATTAAAAAAAGTAAGCCGTGTATTGAAAAAAATGTTTATTTATTATTAAAGTACACAATATGGGAATTTATTTCTTTAAAATAATATCGTTCAAATGTAGACCTTCGCGTTCGCAGCACTCATTTAATCGAACAGTAAAATTACTTATGACGGCTCGGCAGGTGGACTCAGTGATTGCTACCATTTCGTGACGGATATTTTCTTTCAAATGCGCCAGGGAAGTTGGTTTACTGGCGTAAACTTTAGATTTAAGATTACCCCATAGGAAAAAGTCCATAGGGGTTATATCAGGACTGTGTGGAGGCCAATTTATGTCACCTCTCCTGGAGATCAATTTGCCTGGGAAAATTTCACGGACTCGTGGCAGAGATGTATTGGACGTGTGTGACGTTGCTCCGTCCTGCTGGAACCATGTTCTTTGGTTATAGCCAGGAAAGATTGCAGTTCAGGCACCAATAAGTCGTCTTACATCTCCACATAACGCTCTGAATTCAAATATAAACTTTCTTTTGAGACACCTTGTATATCAAACTCCAGCCTTCAAGATTTGACATTTATAATTCCATCGAGAATTTGTGTGGGTCATCATAAATAATATAACATCTGACGTGGGTCGATTTCTCAAGATCGTGGTTAAAGTTTCACAGCATCAAATAATTTTGTCACACACTTTCTCTCTCCTCATTCTTCCGACAAGTTTAATTAATATTTGTACAGGATCCGCCATCGTTGTAATCAGCACTGTATCAACAGTGATAACGCCAATTTCGTCTTCCGCCAATTTAACTTATATTTTTTGTCTGGATATAATGTGTTTCTGTAATTGCTTCATACGTGAGTTATTTAAACACATGTATACTTTGTTATTCAAACATCAAGCAATATACCCTCAGTTCTAAATGTAATGTTTAGAAATTGTTAGTATTATAGCACTACCAGGATATTTATGGTGCAGACAAACGATGTCACATAACGCATATATTTTAACAAATGAAATCACAGATAAACAAGTGGGTTGTAGCCAACGCTATACTCCTCACTACCAAGTCACTTCACAAAGTATTAAAATTAATGAACGGAAATTTTCAGCATTTTCATGAAACGGGTTTGTTTAATTATTTTTGGTTTAAATATTATTGATTACCTATTGTAATACATTGATATTGCGCCTTACAACAGTCAATCTGTATAGCAGATAGGCATTATACGAGTTTGCACGAATCAGGAGTTCGGCTTTCTTCGAGAGTTGGTAGATCGATATATTAAGCAAGTATCGAGGGGAAGGCCGGGGCTGGATTGATCGTTTATAGTTCTCTCACGTAGTGGTTCATTTGTATACTATTATTTGTACTTCTACCTTTTAAATATCTAATTACTGTATATTTAATAATAAATGTGTAAATAGTCACGCGTCTAATAATAATATTTGAATATAATCGAATTAATACTTTAGTCTATAATCGATAAAGTAGAATGAACACGCCGCCGTACATACTACACAACACACACAGATACATTGTGATGAAACTTTCAGAATACAGCATGATACTAGTTGATAATCTGCAATAAACAAAATTGCCTTAAAAATTGCGTTTCATAACTCTCCATTATATCCCCTTGGGGTAGTGAGGAGTAAAAATTTACCATATTTTACAGAAAACTGATTGTTCTTAACACATTTTTTCAAATTATTCGGTAATTCTCAACTTATCCAATTGTCGATTCGTTCAAGAGAATTCGATTCTCATCTATGGATGAATTCAGAATTTGAAGTACAAACATTTTGTGTGTGTCTGTTTCCCCCCCCCCCCCCCCTTATAACTATAACTGCTCAATATACAGAACCAAAAATCTCAGATTGTAAAGATAGTTATATGCCTACAAAACTTTTATACTCAGAATTTTGAATTTTTGTTTGTCAGGGGTTATCAACTTTTGAAATTTTATTTTATTTTTCTATATACCTATCTCAAGAACCATATAACATAGAACGCTGAAAATTGTTATTAATATAGGCAAATATAAATTCTCAAATTTATTTTTTGAAAAAAGTCCCATTGTTTCTCAAACATTTTTTATTCAGAAAAATATTTTTTATGATAAATTTATGTGTTGAACTGCCTATATTTCCAAAGTTTATAAAAATATCGAAAAAGCCGAAACATCCCAACAAGATAATTTAATTTTCTATAAAAAAATATTAGCATTGTAGTAGTAAATCTCAAATTTTTCTTAACGATTTTTGTAAAAATTGAATTTAGTGACTACATTGTTTCATACAATTTGTAAGGCAATATACACTACACAATATCTACGGGGACTCAATAGTTTGATACTTAATCTCCAAACATACATACATACATTGATACATACCATCATGCTGTTTTTATATTCTGGATAGGAAAAACAGACTGACCTCCATAATATCCTATCCGGTCATACATACCTACATGTTTTATATAGAAAACAAAATATCTTACAATATTTATTAATTTGTGTTTAGTTTGGTACGTAATCTTCAATTATACATAAAATCGCCATCGACAGTAGGATTTCATGTGCAACATGCAACTAGTTACGTAAGTTTTAAATTGGGAGTGGTGTCTGATTTGTAGTAGATATTAACTATCATCGCTGAGGTAATTGACCATGAATTCCTAATTGATACCTGGTAAATCTGGTGTGACAATATTCTCAAGCCGCAATGGAATTGATAATGTTTCCAGTATATGTAAATGTTTACGTTGAACGTAGTAAAAAAAATGTCTTCCAACCGCCATTGTTCCTATATCTCCAATAACACAATCAATAGGCAAGGTATTGTATTCAAAATATCCTTCCTCCAAAATAACCCGTTAGTGTTATGTTTTGCCTATATACATATAGTATATATAATATTATCTAGCTACCATTTACAACGTAATCTTCTGATGGTATCGGGTGGCTCATTGGTAATAGTAGGTAATCCATTTGTGACAATAACAATTACCTACCTATTGTTAGGGTGACAATATACCTTCTCGATGTCATAGAATATTGGGAGCTCGCACGCGTATAGATACATACTAGTATTTTTTATCTTGTATACACGCGAGTATCTAATTTCTTAGACGACTTTGACGAGGTAAAATAACTGGTAATCGATAATACAACAAGCAAAATAACATCTCACATATTTATGTAATGAGGTTCAACACCCCTTCTGAACGTAGCGCCATTTTTTTATTTATTTACTTGCTCCCAAGAAATAAAGTTTCGCTGAGGGGAGCAATTCAAACTAATCATCTCAGTCAACTTTACTTTACTTTTTGTATGGCTACGGCTTTTCCTGCAATAATATCCTGCAAAACTTAAAACTAACATAGGTATAACAAAAAAAACAGAAAAAGTCAACAAAAAGAGAGAGAAAAAAAAATACAAATATATATATATATATATATATATATATATATATATATATATATATATATATATATATATATATATATATATATATATATATATATATATATATATATATATATATATATATATATATATATATATATATATATATATATATATATATATATATATATATATATATATATATATATATATATATATATATATATATATATATATATATATATATATATATATAATAATATTTTTATCTCGGTTTTCCCGTGTCAGTAGGTCTTGACTAAGACCATTTGTCTTCCGACGTTTCGCCTGAATATCACCAGGCATTTTCAAGGACTTAACGAAAAAAAAAAAAAACACGGGAAAACCGAGATAAAAATATTATAACATATTTCACCCGTGAAAACATCAAATATAACATATATATATATATATATATATATATATATATATATATATATATATATATATATATATATATATATATATATATATATATATATATATATATATATATATATATATATATATATATATATATATATATATATATATATATATATATATATATATATATATATATATATATATATATATATATATATATATATATATATATATATATATATATATATATATATATATATATATATATATATATATATATATATATATATATATATATATATATATATATCTAAAGTAATAAAGCAATCAAAATGTTAGTGTATGTGTGTGTGTGTGTATGTGTGTGTGTGTGTGTTTGTCTCACGCCTTCTGAAAAACCAAGAGCATCTAAAAATCTAATTTATGTGCGAACGTGTACCTGTATACCTGATGCAGTGTCACGCTAAAAATAATGCGATAAAAATGCTGAATTTTAAAAATATTTCAATAATTATTTTTTTCATACAAAATTTTCCAAGTCGTATCTGTCAAAAAAGTGTACATTTTGCACGCAAATATCTGTTAGTTTAAAAGTTAGAAGTACGTATTTACACGAAAAAAATTTACTTTCAAGTATAACTTAGCGTTTAAGTGAAAAAAATGGTGAATATTTTGTATAATTATAATGTTTAACTTTTTTTAAAGTAAGCGTTTTGTACATAAATGCCGCCATTTTAATATCTTTTCATACAATATTTCATTTTCCTACCGATTGAATATGTTCTTGAAAATAATAAACCTTTGAAATAAATATAATTATGAAATAATAAAATGAAACACAAGACATTACAGCAAGTTTTAAGACGTATATTGTAAAAGTCTGTTAATTATTAGTAAAGATATAGGCATAATAAAATTGCATAATTTGTATATAATATTTGATATTTCGGACCATTTTCATTTTTATGGCATCGAACAAAAACCATTTGATATTTTTTACATGTTCTATGGTTACTATGGTATCGGACACATTCTGATATTCAAATAAAATTTGTTATAAATCGAATTCGAATTAATTTAGAACATCATTGTAGGCAGGTACCTACATACCTAATACTACTTAAAAACCAACAATATACTAATTTCGTATAGGAAAATTATTAAACTATCTTAGGTTAACTACAATACACATTTCATTCAATCTACAAACTATTTCCTATAGTGAAATTCTTCTTTTATTTAAGTAGACCTTTGGGTGATTTTTTATACAAACTATTTCTTGGAGTTTAATTCTTCTTCCTCTTCTTTTGTGAAGTCATTTGGGACAGTTCATAAATAAACTATTTCCTATAGTCTAATTTTTCTTTTTCTTAATTTATGTAGACCTTGGATGAGTTTTTATACAAACTATTTCCTATAGTCTAATTCATCTTCTTCCTCTTCTTTTATGTAGCCTTTTGGGTGAGTTTTTATACAAACTTATTCCTATTATCTAATTCTTTTTCTTCTTATTTTATGTAGACCTCTGGGCCAGTTTTGATACCAACTATTTCTTTTAACATATTTCTTCTTTTTCTAATTTTATGTAGACCTTTGTTGAATTTTGTATAAACTAACTTCCTATAGTCTAATTTTTCCTCTTTTATGTAGACCAAGGGAGAGTTTTCATGCAAACTTTTCCTTTAGTCTTATTCTTCTTCGTCTTCTTTTATGTTGACCTTTGCGTTAGTTTTTATACAATCTATTTCCTGACGTATAATTATTCTTTTAATATGTAGACCTTTGGGTCAGTTTTTATATTAACTACTTTCTATAGTCTAATTCTTTTTTTTCTTATTTTTTGTAGATCTTTTGGTTAGTTTTTATACAAACTATTTCCTTTATTCTAATTCTTCGTTTTCTTATTTAATGTAGACGTTGGGTGAATTTTATATAAAATATTTCCTATATTTCAATTCATCTTCTTCTTCTTTTATGAAGACCATTTGGTCAGTTTTTTATATAATACATTTACTATTGTGTAATTCTTCTATTGCATCTTTTATGTAGACCATTGGGTCAGTTTTTATTACAAACTATTTGTTATAGTCTTATACTTATTCTTTTTTTTCATTTAGTCTTTTGGGTTAGTTTTAAGTCTTATAGTCTATTGTATAGAAATATTATAAACAACATGCACACTTGACGAAAATACATAAAACGAATGGGATGTGACCATCACTAGAATCTTCTCAATACTTTTTTTCAATCGAAATTTACACCATTTATTATATCAACATATATTGCTTAATTTTCAATAACTACATATTTGATTTTGATGACAATATAATAAAAAATCGGGGTTGTGGCCATTACTGGACTCTTCACAACGTTTATATTCAAATTAAAAACTATTTAAGTCTTCTTCTGTAATGTAGATCAGTTTTATTGTGCAAAAATATAATAATCTATAGGTATGCACACTTGACGAAAAATATAAAAACGAATGGGATGTGTTCAACACTAGAATCTTTTCAGTAAGTACTATTGTTTATTTAGTTTTTAAGCCATTTCCCATCATCCAAAATTACTAAATATTTAAAACACATTTGCGTTCGATGACAATATATAAAAATAGTGGTTGTGGCCAAATCCAAACTCTTTACAACGTTGTCTCTTTATAATCAGTCATATTTAAAACCATTTACCATAGTCCATGCGTGCAGAAATTGTATGTACCTACTTATATATAAAAACAAATGGGTTGTGGCCATCACTTGAACATTTTACATCGCTTAAACTCAATTAAATTTCAAACTACTTTTCATACTACGAATTAGCAAATATTTTTTGTGACAATATTATATAAACGATTGCTTATTCCTTCACTAATTTACATTCTTGGCCAACGGCGGGACATAAAAGCTAGTATATATATATATATATTATATCTAAAGTAATAAAGCAATCAAAATGTTAGTGTTTGTGTGTGTGTGTGTGTATGTGTGTGTGTGTGTGTGTTTGTCTCACGCCTTCTGAAAAACCAAGAGCATCTAAAAATCTAATTTATGTGCGAACGTGTACCTGTATACCTGATGCAGTGTCACGCTAAAAATAATGCGATAAAAATGCTGAATTTTAAAAATATTTCAATAATTATTTTTTTCATACAAAATTTTCCAAGCCGTATCTGTCAAAAAAGTGTACATTTTGCACGCAAATATCTGTTAGTTTAAAAGTTAGAAGTACGTATTTACACGAAAAAAATATATTTTCAAGTATAACTTAGCGTTTGAGTGAAAAACATGGTGAATATTTTGTATAATTATAATGTTTAACTTATTTTTAATGTAAGCGTTTTGTACATGAACGCCGCCATTTTAATATCTTTTCATACAATATTTCATTTTCCTACCGAATGAATAATATGTTCTTGAAAATAATAAACCTTTGAATTAAATGTAATTATGAAATAATAAAATGAAACACAAGACATTACAGCAAGTTTTAAGACATATATTGTAAAAATGTGTTTATTATTAGTAAAGATATAGGCATAATAAAATAGCATAATTTGTAAATAATATTTGATTTTTCTGACAATTTTCATTTTTATGGCATCGAACAAACCAATGTATGTAGGTACCTACATATTCAAAAAATGTCTCAAACCATTTGATATTTTTTACGTATTGGAATGGTTACTATGGTAACGGAAAGATTCTGATATTCAAATAAAATTTGTTATGAATCGAATTTATTTAGAACATTGTTGTAGGTAGGTACCTACCTATTATTATTTACTTACAAATCAACAATATACTGATTTCCTATCGGAAAATTATTTTATTTATTTATTTATGAATGTATGAATGTATGCAAGCGATGTGCTCCTAAACCGTATGTCCGATTACAATGAAATTTTGGCGTATTGTCGAGCGTGTGCCCGAGGTGGTTTCTGGATTTAAACTTTTTTCTTATTCTTCTTCTTCTTCGTGTATTTGGTCATTTTACCAATGAAAGCGGAATATCCTGGGAAAAGAAGGTCCGACTGTCCCTCCATCTCTTCGCAGGTCTTCCAGGACGGTTTCTGGATTTAAACTTTTTTCTTCTTCTTCTTCATCGTGTATTTGGTCATTTTACCTATAAAGGTGGAGTATCCTGGGAAAAGAAGACGGTGCTTACATCTCTTCGCGGTTCTTCCAGGATGGTTTCTGGATTTAAACTTTTCTTACCCGAATGAAGGGACGGGATGTAATTGAAGGGAAGGGAGGCACTAAAGGGCCTGAAGGGACGGGAGGTATTAAAGGGCCTGAAGGGACGGGAGGTACTGAAGGGCCTGATTGGAAGGGACGTGATGAGGGATTGAAGGGACGGGATGTACTGAAGGGCCTGATGGGACGGGAGGTACTGAAGGGTCTGAAGCGACGGCTCCTGGAGTCTAATTATTTTTCTTCTTAATTTTATGTAAACCTTTAAGGACAGTTTTAATACAAACTATTTCCTATAGATTAATCTTCTTCTTCTTTTATGAAGACCTTTTGCTCAGTTTTTATACAATCTATTTCCAATAGTCTAATTCTTCTATTTTATGTATTTTTTCTTATTTTATGTAGACCATTGGGATTTTTTAAACAAACTATTTCTTATAGTCTTATACTTATTCTTCTCTTTTTTATTTAGACTTTTGGGTTCGTTTTAAGTCTAATAGTCTATTGTGCAGAAATATTATTAACGATATGCACACTTGATGAAAATACATATGTAAAAACGAATGGGATGTGGGATGTGAAGATGTAACCTGCACTAGAATCTTTTCAATACTTTTGTTTAATCAAATTTAAACCATTTATATCATCCTATTTTAAATAATTTTTAACACCTACATAATATATTTGATTTCGTTGACAATATTTAAAGAAAGGGAGCTGTGGCCATTACTGAATTCTTCACAACGTTTATATTCAAATTATTTACCATAGTTTAAGTCTTCTTCTTCTTCGTTAATGTAGACTTTTGTGTCAATTTTAAGTTCATCAGTCTAATTGTGCAAAAATATAATGCACACTTGATGAAAAAATATAAAACGAATGGGATGTGACCAACACTGGATCTTTTCAGTACATTTGTTTAATCAAATTTTAACCACATCCCAACATCCAAAATTACTAAATATTCAATAGGTAAGTACATATTACAATTTGTTTTCGATGATAATATTTAAAAATGGGGGTTGTGGCCAAACCAATCTCTTTACAATGTTGATAAACAGTCATATTTAAAACCATTTCGAATAGTGAAGAAATTGTATATTATACTTCATTCACACTTTATAGCAATATATAAAAAATAATGGGTTGTGGCCATCACTTGAACATTTTACAATCAAAATCAATCATATTTCAAACCACTTTTCATAGTCCGATTTTGCAAAATAATTGGGTGACAATATTATAAAAACGATTGCTTTTTCCTTCACAATTTTACATTCTTGGCCAACGGCGGGACATAAAAGCTAGTATATATATATATATATATATATATATATATATATATATATATATATATATATATATATATATATATATATATATATATATATGAAACGGCGTGATGGTATGTATGTATGTATGTATATATATATATATATATATATATATATATATATATATATATATATATATATATATATATATATATATATATATATATATATATATATATATATATATATATATATATATATATATATATATATATATATATATATATATATATATATATATATATATATATATATATATATATATATATATATATATATATATATATATATATATATATATATATATATATATATATATATATATATATATATATATATATATATATATATATATATATATATATATATATATATATATATATATATATATATATATATATATATATATATATATATATATATATATATATATATATATATATATATATATATATATATATATATATATATATATATATATATATATATATATATATATATATATATATATATATATATATATATATATATATATATATATATATATATACATATAGTTCTCGCAAGATATCACAGATACTACACAACACAAGCATGGCCCTCCTTCGCGAAGAAATAAGAAATACTCGAAGCTCTCTCCACCAAACAGAAATTGATTTACAAGAAGTTCACTATCAACTTACTGCTACACTACACTCTGTACTATGGGATGAAGTCGACATTTTAACAACACAACGAGCCCTTATGAACAAAGATTTAATCACCACCCGGTTAAAGAAGAAATTCGACGCACTTTACTTGAAATCTAATCCACCTACCACAGAACACTTATCTCTGGACAATAATAAAATTGTCATCAACAAATCAGACTGCCTGCTGGATGAACCGACCATATCAGTACTCGCTAAGGGTTTCAACTATGCTGTAGCACCGACACGTATTCCAACGGAAGACATAATCACGGGTGTAGAATCAGCCATAATGAAGCTACAAGAAAAAGAAGCCGAAACCATTAGACAGCTAACCTGCGAAGTCCTACGAAAATCACATCCACCAAAACCCAACATAACAAAAGACGAACGAAAGGCTCTGCGTTCATTAAAAATGAACGAGGATATCATTGTTTTACCAGCAGACAAAGGGAATGCCACAGTCATCATGAATACGAAGGAATACCAAGATAAGATGTAAACCTTATTAGAAGATACAACCACATACAAGCGTCATCCGAACGATCCTACAACATACCTTGAAAAAATAACCAAAACAAAGATAATGAAGTCTAGTATTGACCAAGATACGAAGAAACTAATTATCCCTCGGGAAAAATCATCCAGAGTACCAAGGATGTATGGTCTTCCAAAAATTCATAAAGAAAATACTCCTCTCCGCCCAATAATCAGCGCCGTGGCCTCACCAACACAAGCACTAGCTAAATATCTAGCACGCCGCATGCAACATCATGTAGAGACTGCGTCATCATACATAAAAAACGCCGAACACTTCATCGAGCGGATAAAAGATGTTAAATTACAAAAAGAGGACATACTCCTTAGTTTAGACATAGTGTCTCTCTTCACGAACATACCAGTTGACGAAGTGTTGGACGTAATTAACGAAAAAATAAAACCTACAAAAGATATTATTGAACTTACGAAACACTGTCTTAATAGCACATATTTCCAATACAACGGAGAGATGTATAAACAAATAAGAGGTGCACCGATGGGATCTTCACTATCACCAGTAGCAGCAAACATCTACATGATGGCTGAATTTATAATCTTTATAATCTGGCGCCATGGTGAAGAAGAGCTGAGCAAATTTATAATATACCTAAACAATAGACACACATCTATCCAGTTTACAATGGAAATGCAAATTAACGACCAATTACCATTCCTCGATGTGTTGGTAAAAAAGAATCCCGATTGTTCATTAAGTTTTACTGTATACCGGAAACCAACACATACCGACCGATACCTGAACGCAAACTCACACCACCACCCAGCCCAGTTAGCAGGATTAGTTAATACTCTAGTTACCCGGTCAAAAAGAATATCGGACGAGGAAAATATTAACCAAGAAATAAGTAGCCTCAAGAAAGCTCTCCTTGCTAACGGATATCACAACAACACTATAAATAGAGCAATTAAAAAATATCAAACAGTAAAAAAGACAGAAAAAGATAAAGAAGAGATACGCGGGTTGGCGATACTTCCATACGTCAGTGGGTCTACGGATAAAATATGTCGAGTACTAAAAAAGTATAAAATTAAAACTGTTTTTAAAACAGACAGAAAAATCTCGTCTTTTTTACGACCGACCAAAGACAATATACCGTTAGAGTCACACGGTATATACGAGATCCCCTGCGGTACGTGCGAAAAAACTTACATCGGTCGCACAAACAGAAAAGTATCAGCACGCGTAGCCGAACACCGCCTAGACGTAAAACAAAATAAATCGACGTCAACACTGGCGAATCATGTGATGACAGAAGGCCACAAAATAGACTTCGATGCAGCAAAGACTCTTGTCCGTTTAAATAACGAGATTAATAGAGTATATAGAGAAGCCATCGAAATAGAAAAACGGCCCTTCGCAATGAACACAAGAGATGATTCTCGTCGTCTACCAGTGGCGTGGAAACCAGTACTTAATTCATATTCAAGTGACCGCGCATGGTTAAACGAATCAACGCCAATGACGCCAATGACGCCAGTGCATACCGCTACAACTGTTCCCCCGCCCTCTGCCCTCCCGCACCTAGCTGTACGGCGATCGACACGCGCACATACCAGCGTGACGTCATACGACGAACGATATACAGCACGGTCACCGAGCTGCAGGGGAGACACCCTCACCACACCACCACTAACAACAGAGCGCGAATCGACGGTTACTCATGCTCACACCGCCACCCCTCCCACACGCCGCATCACACGCCAATACACCAACACGATACATAAATAGGAACGCGAAATGCAACGCGGTGTCAGTCGCACCGTGTCTACGTTTGCGAACCGACCAGCCTCGATAATGACCGATGATATTCGGTTGAAACGTCGGCAAAACCGTCCTTTTCAGGACGAAAACGAGCGGATAGCCCGGAAAAGTAGCTATATATATATATATATATATATATATATATATATATATATATATATATATATATATATATATATATATATATATATATATATATATATATATATATATATATATATATATATATATATATATATATATATATATATATATATATATATATATATATATATATATATATATATATATATATATATATATATATATATATATATATATATATATATATATATATATATATATATATATATATATATATATATATATATATATATATATATATATATACAGTGGCGTGCAAGCCATACATGCCTATATGCCTGGCATGACAATCAAAATCCAAAAAAAAATAAAAAAAAAATTAAAAATCTTGTACGATATTTTTAATATATCAACGAGTTGTAGGGCGTATAACGAATCATAAAACAGTTTTTATTTTTTTTCTATCGCAAATATTAACGGAGATATGAATTTCTAAAAATTTGAATAATTGTGCTTTGTAGGTTCAATTTGACTGTAATTATTTTCGTCTGTTGCAACACTGAATTTAAAACGTATGCAACATTGCTTCCAAGGAAGAAACATTGACAGTTTTGATAACAGTAGCTAAAATGTCAGAACACATATATGGTTCACGATTTATTTCGCGACAAATTATAAATCTCTTTTTACTTATGTCGTTAATATTCATTGCAGTATGCCCGATACATTTGAGCATACAATACACATGACTTAAGGAACAAAGTTTGTTTATTTGTGTTAGTGTATCTGTGTATTTTTTAAGGTAAGATTTATGCTGGGCATGTATGAAGCTTCTTCAACAGTTTGTATGTATGGGTGTAAAAATATTCAGATTGTTTGGTTCAACATGGTACATTTTTACATCAACGACCGTTAGATTATTGTATGTTACGCCAAGATTTTGGCGCTAATATAAATATATTGAATTGTTTTGATTCGAATCATACCGAATAGATCGTTTATCTTTTAAATGACTGGAAATAAAAGGGAGAGTGATAATAATTGTTTCTAATTAAATTTCAAAAAATATTTAAAATATTATTAGTAGGTATTATGCATTTGCCGCGTAATTCAAAGCAGTTTAAAAATTCGATTTAATTGTAAAAAACCAAGTAAAGATTATATTTTAAATAAACGTTTTTTTAAATATGTAAGAAATTTCATATAATAATGTATGTACAATTTACAAGGAATTCATAAATATTATTAAAATATAAGAAAAAGAACCTTTGCGTAAATATGAGTAGGTAATATATCGATTAATATATCACGACATCTATGCATAAAAACTAATGGACGAAAAATAAAATAATGGATGAAAACATTTACTGCTAGTAAATTTGTTGTGATAATGGTTGGAAAGATACTTCATAGATGTCTCTGAATATTTTAACTAACATTCATGATTTTGTATTTACAGTTAGTTATTAAAAAACTTTTAGTTATTAAAGGGCTGCATTTAAAATATTTATCAATAGAATTGAAATATTCATATTATTATGCAATTTTGATTATTTGCTCCTACCTTTGCATATGCATAGTACAAAACAGGAGTTTTTTTTCTAGCGCAAATATTAACGGAGATATGAATTTCTTAAAATTTGAATAATTGTGCTTTGTAGGTTCAATTTGACTGTAATTATTTTCGTCTGTTGCAACACTGAATTTAAAACGTATGCAACATTGCTTCCAAGGAAGAAACATTGACAGTTTTGATAACAGTAGCTAAAATGTCAGAACACATATATGGTTCACGATTTATTTCGCGACAAATTATAAATCTCTTTTTACTTTTGTCGTTAATATTCATTGCAGTATGCCCGATACATTTGAGCATACAATACACATGACTAAAGGAACAAAGTTTGTTTATTTGTGTTAGTGTATCTGTGTATTTTTTAAGGTAAGATTTATGCTGGGCATGTATGAAGCTTCTTCAACAGTTTGTATGTATGGGTGTAAAAATATTCAGATGGTTTGGTTCAACATGGTACATTTTTACATCAACGACCGTTAGATTATTGTATGTTACGCCAAGATTTTGGCGCTAATATAAATATATTGAATTGTTTTGATTCGAATCATACCGAATAGATCGTTTATCTTTTAAATGACTGGAAATAAAAGGGATAGTGATAATAATTGTTTCTAATTAAATTTCAAAAAATATTTAAAATATTATTAGTAGGTATTATGCATTTGCCGCGTAATTCAAAGCAGTTTAAAAATTCGATTTAATTGTAAAAAACCAAGTAAAGATTATATTTTAAATAAACGTTTTTTTAAATATGTAAGAAATTTCATATAATAATGTATGTACAATTTGCAAGGAATTCATAAATATTATTAAAATATAAGAAAAAGAACCTTTGCGTAAATATGAGTAGGTAATATATCACGACATCTATGCATAAAAACTAATGGACGAAAAATAAAATAATGGATGAAAACATTTACTGCTAGTAAATTTGTTGTGATAATGGTTGGAAAGATACTTCATAGATGTCTCTGAATATTTTAACTAACATTCATGATTTTGTATTTACAGTTAGTTATTAAAAAACTTTTAGTTATTAAAGGGCTGCATTTAAAATATTTATCAATAGAATTGAAATATTCATATTATTATGCAATTTTGATTATTTGCTCCTACCTTTGCATATGCATAGTACAAAACAGGAGTTAAAGAGCTGCTATGTGCATAGTACAAAACAGGAGTTAAAGAAAAAATATAAGGTGAAAAGATATTATGCAGGTTGACTAAACCGAGGATGTAGTTTTTTTGGGCAGAACCAGCTGAAGGACCCCTCGCACGCCACTGTATATATATATATATATATATATATATATATATATATATATATATATATATATATATATATATATATATATATATATATATATATATATATATATATATATATATATATATATATATATATATATATATATATATATATATATATATATATATATATATAACCACAAAAGCTGGAACGCTGAAAGTACGTACAAATATATACAACGGCAATATCCTGATATTTATTTTATGAAAAATTTCCAGGGTTTTATTGAGATAAATATTTTTTATGCCAAAGAAACGGAATGATGATATGTATGTATGTAGATTGTAATTTTAAACTGCTTTTTTCCATATTGATTTAGTAAAATATGAATTTGTAACATTGAATAAATGGCATGTACCTTTTGGCATATTATACGAAATAAATTAATTTGTGGTAGAAATTTCAAAAGATTTTACATTCATATATATTAAATTTATCGGTAATAAATTTTTCTTTTTATTTTTTTTATTTAGAAAATATCAGTGACAGTGTTATCAAATCTCAGATATTTTAAGTAGGTAGGGTCTAGTCCTAGCTTCTCTTTTCTGCATTCTTAGGTTAGGTTTAAGTTTGTTTATAATAATAATATGCTCACGTGAGTCGCTATTTAATCTTATTTATAATTACTCTTCGGGCAACTAACATGTAGGTACTATGTCAAATATTAATTTAACACGCACCCAATAACAAGTTGCCACATTCTGAAGACTTACTATATTAATCGTCTCACAGATCCAGACTGAAAACACAATTAAAAACTGTGTCTCTACCGGGAATTGAACCCGGGACCTTTTGATCAGCAGTCAGATACCTAACCAACTGAGCCACGAAAGCCGACAAATAAATAATTTATAAATACTAATATTAAAAATTATTGAAAAATAAATTAAAAAAATGAAATTTTAAATTTTTTTATAAGTTTAGTATTTAATATAAAATTTCCCAGATAATACGAGATCTCAACCAATCAGAGAGCCAACCGGAAACTTTGACTTACTAAACCGGAAACAGGTGAATGCGGATTGTTGACGCTAGTGATATTTTATTTTTATTTTATATAGCTTCTCGGGCAACTAACAGGTACTATGTCAAATAATTATTTAACACGCACCCAATAACAAGTTGCCACATTCTGGAGACTTACGATATTAATCGTCTCACAGATCCAGACTGAAAACACAATTTTAAAAACTGTGTCTCCACCGGGAATCGAACCCGGGACCCTTGGATCAGCAGTCAGATATCCAACCAACTGAGCCACGAGGGCCGACATTTTGTAGATATTAAGATTTTTAAGAAACCAAAAAGTAATTCCAACATTATATTGTTAAGGGATCGTATACGAACGGTTCCATTTGTCGATTATTCTGGAAGCGTCTGTGACGGTTTAGGAAAGTGATCATTCATCCATATATCTCTATTTATTTTGGTTATGTTTAGGGTTCAAGAAAATTCCATTAAGTAAAACACACATTCGTGACCTTTGAGAGATTTCTCCAAAGACAACTGCCTATTAATTTGTGATGGATTGATCAGAGAAACTCTTAAGGAAGTTCATACATTATTTTGAAGGATATTTTCCAAAAATGGAGGAGGTTATCAATTCGACGTAAACTTTTTTAATGTGTGTTCGGCGATTTGTTTTTACCACGTTGACCGATTTCGATGATCCTTTCATCATTAAAAAGGTTGTATCTTTCGGTTGGCCCCATTTCAATTTGGTCAAGATATGATCATGGGAGCCACGAGAAATTCATCAAACTCTTCATTCACCATCACACCATGACATACATTCATTTTGATATCAGTTTTTCAGACGAAATATGACAATAACATATATGGTTCCTTTTATATTAGTCAGCTCCATCTGATACAATGAAACTTTTGTTAATTATCTTATGACCTCGTCTCCACAACAACTTCTTAAGGACAACGGACATGAAGGACCTAAGATCAATCACTGGTAAAACTCTCCGAGATCGTGTTTGCAATGTTCATATAAGTTCACATGTGGAATACAGGACATCGTTCGATGGAGTAGATCCAGAAGAAGGCATTGGAGGGACCACGTAGCCAGGATGGACAGATAGCAGCGAACGAAATTCCTTCTGGCCGCCGCCTACTTGGTGGACCACGCAAAAGATGGAAGGATAGCTGGACTTCGTCATCCCAGGAAGCATAGTTTCTGAAGAACAGACCAACTAGGTCTACTAAACGAAGAAGAAGACCACGTCTCCATAATGAATAAGGTAGAGATACCTGTATACCATATATTCCTATTATGGCAAATTCTACGACTTGTCCTACCAATTTTTCAATATTATAATTCAAACTATCTTGGCACATAATATTTCTTAATTAACCTTTTGAATTCTTATACATTTTTTCAGTCGTATATAGGTTTTTTTGTGGTTGATGTTCCATTACGTTGGTATTTGTTTTTATTCAAAATATTATATTATTTTGATTGTAAATATGCTATTCATCGGTGAATACCATTTTGATACCGAACGTTCTTTCTGGCAATGTTCGTTGAAAAGAAATACAGTTTTATGTGACTGAAGAAAACTAGTCTTATCAAATATGATATTATAATGCTTTACATTGCTTCTTGGACAACTTACATGTGCTATGTCAAATATTAATTTAACAGATATCCAAGACAAGTTGCTACATTCTGGAGACTTGTGACGTTTATCGTCTCACAGATCCAGACTGAAAACACAATTAAATACTGTGTCTCCACCGGATTCATATTAAGTCGATAGAACTACACATGTTTCTATGGTTTAAGTTGTAGGTACATAAAATATTTATTATAAGGAAATACTTATTTGTATTATACCAAAAAACTTCATGAAGTTTACATGCAAATATGTTGAAAAAATTTGAATGAGAAATAGTTGATGATTTTTTTTATCAGTTTTATTCTTGTGCATGGTACAAGGATTTGTTTATTATTTATTTGTATATTTAAATGTCATATTATTTTTTTATAGAAATCGCTATAAATAGAGCTTTACACTGTAAAGCAATTATGGTTTGTGGTAAGTTGTCTCTTTTTCCAGTAAACATTTCATAGTTTAATTTACACGGGGATTCTCTCCCCTTGAGTAGTTCTACCCCGGTGGGTGTTATACAGCCTGAAGTTGGTCGTAGAAGTCACGTAGCAACATGATATAGGTAGAGATGGTAGCTGAGGATAGGAGGAGTGGAAGATAGGGAGTGGAGGAGGGTAGATACTGATGGAGGTTGATTAGTTTCACGGAGATCTTTTTTTTAACATTAAAGGTAACATATCCATATTAAAAGAAAACCATTTCACTTTACAAGATATAATATTTTTAGAGGAACCTATCTTTATGCACATTAATATTGTTAGGGAAGGGTTTTTATGTGTGGAATAATAATCATTTGATATTAGGAAAAATAAGGTAAAAATTAAAAAAAATGATAAAAAAGAAAAATCAAAATAATGAGTAGGTTTTGTAGGCCTATAACTATCTGTACCTATATTCAGATATTTTGGGTTCTGTGCATTGAGCAGATCAGAAGTTATAAGGGACACACACACACTCAAACACACTAAATGTTCTACTCCAAATTCTGAGTAAATCCACGTGGATATCATATATGCTGCAAAGCCTCTAAGTTAAAGTTTTTTTTACTTCAAAGTTTCAAAAACTATACAAAATCTCGAATTCTGCATACAATTCTCTCACACGGGACTAAGATTAATATTGTCGATTCATTATTAAGAGAAATAAATTCATTTGAACGAATCGACAGTTGGATTAAGTGTGTATAGTGAAAACATAATTTTAGGGCACATGTAAAAATAAATCATAAAGCTGTTTAAACTATTCTTACCCCATCAACACCCACCCTGCTTATGAGGACTAAAAACGGCCCCTAAAAAATAAATAACATAAGAAGAGTTCGGAGAACTTGAAAACTTTGCAGACACTGCACTTAAAGTGACAAATAGAGCTAATAATGAGGAAACAGCTGGCTAAACTAATCTGAATTAGATAAGAATGAATCGTATTTTTGACAGAAAGTCTTATGGTCACTTTTACCAAGGTCCCCTAACTCTTAGGTGCTACCTAAGAATTCTTATGTAGCACCTAACGTGAATTTTCGTTTCACCACCTACATAAGAGTTACCTAAGACGCTAAGAGCCCCCTAATTCTGGGGAACCGATTTCCGCCACCTAAACGAATACTTAAGAAACAACTGTCAAAATGACAGTCAGTATATAGCAATTTAGTAGCATAATATTGTCAATTGTGTTTATAATTTTAATTTTTCGTCGATTTACACGCATTTTGAAAATAAAAATGAATAGGATTATAAATGCCGTAATGTTTCAAACTCTCATCGACGGTAAAATTTGGTTGCCGTTTTCTTTCGATTGGCATTTCCTAAAATACAAGACAAAATTGCTAAATGATGTCCTCAATATTTATGTATAACATTATTGCATTTTTAGGCATTGAATATATGTACATATTATTAGTAATAGCACAAGTAATAGTTACTTATTAACGAGAAAATAACTAAAATCAACTAAACGAAAACTGAATTATTTGAAAATGTTGAACGAAATCACAACGTAATAGTGACAGAAAGTGACAGTCATAGAAAAAACATGATGCAATATGATGCATTCCAAATACAAATGTTGCCACTGTATAAACAAAAATAATCGTTTTGAATTCCTAGCTAGGGAACAGATAAAATAGACTGGTGAAAATCAAACGATACGTTAGGGGCTACCTAAGCTTAGGTGATACTCAGCTATGTGACAGTTTAGGTAACATTGGTGAAAGTCACCATTAGAAGCCCTGCAGTTGCTCTTCGTGGTCCGCCGTGAGCATTCGTCGTGAGCAGGCGTGTAAGAAGTCCGCTATTAGGGGGTTTGGGGAATAATTACCCCAAAACAAAAAAAATGTTATGAGTATAAATCTACTTCAAATCGATATCTGTTATTCCACCTGTAAATAAAGAGACATTCACTTACTTGATACGTATATTTTTATCTTCAATAGGAACGGTTTCGACGTTCAATATCCTTGTCACAAGTAGCAGCACACAGCACCAAAAATACTCGATTGGTCTTACTTACTATTTGAAATTTGTGTTTAAGCTGATACTTACCCAGTTTTTTGTATGATGGAGTTTGCGAACTATGTACACTGAACTGACTTAGCATTAGATCGAACTGACTTAGCATTGGATCAAACCCGTATTTTAAATAGTAAGTAAGGCCCGATATGGTCACCCGCGGGCGATCAATTCAGCCGCTTAAGTAGGCCAACGAAGTGACATTTGCAGCCAGCACACGTCGAACGCAAAATACTCCATAGATCTGTCCTCTGTGTGTGATTGGACGTCAAAATAAATCACAAATGAGTGACCGTCCATTCTACAGATGGCAGACTCCGAGTACATAGTCAACTTGTTAATTATTAGGTACATAAAATAAAACAAAAAAAACACGATATGAATTATTGCCCAACCAATATCTAAAAAAAATCTTGTGCATTAATAAGAAGTTAAATTGGTACTGTAAAACTACTTAAAAACAAAGATACATTTTATATGGAAGCACAAAACAATTACTATTGTAAAATAAAGTGTAGGTTCTATTATATGTAGATATATGTAATTCTGTGACAGAATTTTTTATAAACATATCTGTAAGATGGATATTAGACTTCTCGACGTCCCCTGAAAATGGTTTAAAAGTAGGTACGGGTAAATAATGCTTTTTGGTTTAGCACTGTGAAAATTCGTCTGATTTAAAATCTGTGTGGCATCGGGGACTGACAAATTACTGAGAAAATTTTGAAACGACTTCACATAGGAAGATGAGGTTTTTTTTATGTGAAACATATTTCTGGCTGGGCCATATTTTTCTATGACTAGTTGCATGTAACACATGAGATCCAACTGTCGATAGCGATAGTATGTATAGTTAAAGAATATGTACCAAACTATAAACCCATAGATACAAATTATTGAATATTTTCAGATATTTTGTTTTCTATACAACATATGTAGGTATGTATGTCAAGATAGGATAGTATGGAGGAAGATCCTTTTTCCTACCCAGAATATGCAAATAGCATGATGTATGTATGTTTGGAGATGAAGTATCAAACTATTAAGTCTTCTTACATATTGTGTATAGGCGACTGCCATACAAAATGTATGAAGCGATGTCGTCACTAAATTCAATTTTTAAAAAAATTGTTAAAAAAAAATTGAGATCTTCTACTACAATGTTAATATTTTTTATAGAAAATTAAATTATCTAGTTGGCGTGATTCGGCTTTTTTCGATAATTGTAAAAGTTTTGGAAATATAGGCAGTTAAACTCATAAATTTATCATAAAAAAAATATTTTTCTTATTAAAAAATGTTTGAGAAATCCTGGAATTTTTTTGAAAAAACTAATTTGAGATTTTGTATTTGTCTATGTTTGTACCAATTTTCAGCGTTCTAGCGTTTATGGTTTCTGAGATATATGGAAAAATAAAATAAAAATTCAAAAGTTGATAACCCCTGACTGAAACAAAAATTCAAAATTCCGAGTATAAAAGTTTTGTAGGCCTGTAACTGTTTATATATTCTGAAATTTTAGGCTCTGTAAATTGAGCGGATCAAAAGTTATAAGGGGGGGACGGACACACAGACACACAGACACACACACACACAGACACACACACACAGACACACGAAATGTTCTACTCCGAATTCTGAGTAAATCCGTGTATGGAACATATATGCTGCGAAGCCTCTAAGTTGGTGTTTTTTGACTTCAAAGTTGGAAAAGCCATGAAAAAAGTAGACCTCTCCATTCAATTCTCGCGTATTCTGGCTTGATACATTGTCGATATACTAGTTGCATGTAACACATGAGATCCAACTGTCGATAGCGATAGTATGTATAGTTGAAGAATATGTACCAAACTATAAACCCATAGATACAAATTATTGAATATTTTCAGATATTTTGTTTTCTATACAACATATGTAGGTATGTATGTCAAGATAGGATAGTATGGAAGAAGATCCTTTTTCCTACCCAGAATATGCAAATTGCATGATGGTATGTATGTATGTTTGGAGATGAAGTAACAAACTATTAAGTCTTCTTACATATTGTGTATAGGCGACTGCCATACAAAATGTATGAAGCGATGTCGTCACTAAATTCAATTTTTAAAAAAATTGTTAAAAAAAATTGAGATCTTCTACTACAATGTTAATATTTTTTATAGAAAATTAAATTATCTAGTTGGGGTGTTTCGGCTTTTTTCGATAATTGTAAAAGTTTTGGAAATATAGGCAGTTAAACTCATAAATTTATCATAAAAAAAATATTTTTCTTAATAAAAAATGTTTGAGAAACCCTGGAATTTTTTTGAAAAAACCAATTTGAGATTTTGTGTTTGTCTATGTTTGTACCAATTTTCAGCGTTCTACCGTTTATGGTTTCTGAGATATATGGAAAAATAAAATAAAAATTCAAAAGTTGATAACCCCTGACTGAAACAAAAATTCAAAATTCTGAGTATAAAAGTTTTGTAGGCCTGTAACTGTTTATATATTCTGAAATTTTAGGCTCTGTAAATTGAGCGGATCAAAAGTTATAAGGGGGGGACGGACACACAGACACACACACAGACACACACACAGACACACACACAGACACACACACAGACACACACACACACAGACACACAAAATGTTCTACTCCGAATTCTGAGTAAATCCGTGTATGGAACATATATGCTGCGAAGCCTCTAAGTTGGTGTTTTTTGACTTCAAAGTTGGAAAAGCCGTGAAAAAAGTAGACCTCTCCATACAATTCTCGCGTATTCTGGCTTGATACATTGTCGATATGTTAAGAGAACAAAGTTCTCCTGAACAAATCGACAGTTGGATGAAAAAAGTAGACCTCTCCATACAATTCTCGCGTATTCTGGCTTGATACATTGTCGATATGTTAAGAGAACAAAGTTCTCCTGAACAAATCGACAGTTGGAATATATATGGGAAAATATTAAATTTTAAATCTGAATTAGTTGTCGGTTCGAAGAATAAAAACCTAATATAGTAACGATATTATTTTGTATGGAAATAAGGCATCTAGTGTTTTAATTTGTTAAAAAAATAATAATAAATAGCACACAATTCAAATAAATTAAAAGGATTGATACATAAATTCAAAACTTTAAATTGACGGAGGTTTAAAGAATATTGTAGGAACTGAATTATTCAATGTATGTAGATATAAAAAGATTATTACGATGAAAAGTCACGAATAAGGTCATGAATTTTAGTTTGTTTTAAATATATCTAGATAAGTTTTATTGTTAGTATACTCTGTTTAAAGATTTTTATGAACCAGATCATTTTTTATTTATATTTTGATTCTGTACAATTGCCGATTGCTTTCTCAAGTGTACTTAAATAAATAAGAATTTCTATAATATAATTCTATAACATCTTATGATCTCAAATAAATCAGCATCTTAAAAGTTAAGCATACAAATTAAGCTCAAAAATCATAATTATAATCTTATTTAGACCAAATTTTTTCTTAGGCCAACGCCTGTTCTGTATCCTGCGTCAGCTTCTCTGCCTGTAACTTAGACTGTCAGCTGGCCTTTCATCTCTTATAATAATTATAATAATGTCGTTTAAAGAATAACTTATATAATAAAATAGCTAGTCAACCATATCCGTTTTCACGTTTTCCATGTTTCATATTTCCATGTGATTGGTCCATGCAATGATTTGTAAAACTTAAATTTTTCTCCGCTTTATTCTAGTTTTTCGTCGAAAACTAATTCTAAGTGCGACCAATCAATGAATTTTAACAACTTAATTATAAGCCTTACTTAATTCATGCAACATGAAAGTACTATAACGCGTTGTATGAATTTTATAGTAAATTAACCCCATTTCAACTGAAATCAATACTTGTCTTTTAATTTTAGGCTGAGTGAGACGGCGGCGTTCAGACTATAGTACATACTTAATTTAATTATGGGGTTCATTTATACAGGACAATCGTTTTGGTCAGGATTTTTTTTATTTTGTACTTGTAAAATTATAGTAAAAACAATTTGCTAGAAACCTTTTGAAATATTGATCCAAGAAAAAATATTTCAAACCCTTGGAAAATCGCATGTCTCTTAATATGAGAGGTTACAAACGGGCTTGAAATTTATATTCCACAGTAAAATGGCTTAATATTGCTAATCATTTCTATCAACTATAGTATGTACAATAGTAGCAAAATGTCTTAAAATTCCTAATCATTTCGCTCAATCATAGAAAGTAAAATCGTAGCAAAATGGTTTAAAATTGCTAATCATTTCTATCAACTTTAGTAAGTAAAATCGTATAGCAAAACGATGTACCTATTTGGCGATGAATCGAAGGGTTTTGATTCTGTATGTAAAGGCAGTGTATTTGGCGATGAATCTAAGAAAATTGTTAAATTGGGATTCTATATACGTAGGTATGAACGATGAATTTCGCTCTAAGAAATTTGCTTAACTGCTTCTATAAACTGGGGTACCTTTTCGTGTCAGATACACAACATCGATCTGTTGAGAAACCATTTAACTTCTCATTCTATATTACTTTGCCGGTAAAATAGCTTTATATTGTTTCACATTATTTCACCAAAATTGAGTTATTTTGATTTCGTATCAAGTTCTTTGATTACAAAGGCAAATATTATTAACTGAGGGTTTCATCGCTGACCACTAACGTGACCCGACTAGACTGGCCTAAAGAGAACATAAATTAGATGGGTGGTGGTATAGAGGTTATTGCGCTGGGTTAGTAATCCAGTGGTCGCGAGTACGAATCCTGCCACGACCAATTTCATTCATCTATACACAAGCATTTATGCTTGGTTTGGGGAACGTGTGAGATTGTATATATGCCTATTTGATACAAGGACATATTCATTCTATTAAAAAAAGATAATAAAAACTCAGTAAAATAAGGGAAGATCCGTTGCTACGGACGTGCGAGTTTAAACATCACACCCGCTTGATTCTCGAGCAATATGCAAAGGACAAGTTAAAACAATTCAAAATATATTTTCACAAATAAATGCCCCAGATCAATAGATGGTTAAAAACTAGAATAGCCTTAATTTTTATTAATTATTATTCTTCCTCTTTTTTTAGGCCTGTTGGCCTGTTAATAGTCCTGCGTCAGCTTCCCATCTTTGAAATGGATTGCCAGCTATCCTTCCATCGCTTTGGAGGACGTCCTGGAGGTCTGTTAATAGTCCTGCGTCAGCTTCCCATCTTTGAAATGGATTGCCAGCTATCCTTCCATCGCTTTGGAGGACGTCCTGGAGGTCTGCATTCCTGGGGAACATTATCCTTGACAGCTTTGACGGTTCTTGAGTTTGCCGTAATTATAATTTAAAACTTCTTCTTCATGGTGTATTAGGTCATTTGACCAGTTTGTGATGGTGGATTATACTGGGAGGAGGAGGTCCAAGTGTCTTTCCATCTATTCGCAGGTCTTCTGTGTAGTCTTCTGTTGTTGGGTATTTCTCCTGCTACGTCCCCATCTTGTTATTTATTTATTTACTTAATATTGCTTCTCGGGCAACTAACAGGTACTATGTCAAATATTAATTTAACACGCACCCAATAACAAGTTGCCACATTTTGGAGACTTACGATATTAATCGTCTCACAGATCCAGACTGAAAACACAATTAAAAACTGTGTCTCCACCGGGAATCGAACCCGGGACCTTTGGCTCAGCAGTCAGATATCTAACCAACTGAGCCACGAAGGCCGACAAAACGACACCGCACATAGACCTATGATAGTCTTATTCTGATGCGGTTCATGAGGGTGACTTCCTGCAATGGTGCGAGGGTCTTTATTTCAGCCACTCTAAGACATATTTTTCTTTGTTGGATTCAGCTCATTCTTCTATCCCATGTGTCAAAAGAGCCGCTTAGATGGGTCGATGGCAGAGTGGTTAGCGCGCTGAGCTAGTAATCCAGTGATCGCGAGTTCGAATCCTGCCTCGACCGATTTCGATCACCTATAGCACAAACATTTATGCTTATTTTAGGGAACGTAGGAAGATGTATATGTACTTGTTTTACAAGGACATATTCATTTTTTATAAAAAAAAATGAATGTGTCCTCGTTTAAATTAATTGGTTCGCATGTCGTATTATGGGTATTAGAAAAATACGTTAATTTAACTATTATTAGTCTGTTTGCACAATAAATTAAAATGAAAAGAATATGGAGGTATGCGTTCTCATCGGCCGACTTCGCTCGCGCGCGTTTGCCAATTGACAAACCTTTACCTCACTACTTGTGCACATGAGTCAGTGTCACGTGTAGTATAATTGTGAGCCAGACTCTCGGATGCGCAGAGCGCAATCTTGTACCTTTTGTATATGTGCAAATCGCCCCTCCCCCACGACGAAATGGCTCGAGATGTTTGATGAAAACTATATTTATTGTATATGTATACATACAAACACTACTGAGAGTAAGGCCCTTAATGTAGGTATGCCGAAATAATCATATGAAACTTAATATCGTTTGCCGCACGTAAATGTTCGTTGAGTATATGCTAAGTGTCTATATTATATCATTGTAAGATGGAAAACCACAGAAAAATATGATATTTTCTATAATAAGAAAATATAAACTACCTTGTTAAATTAAAACACGTGCCAGTCTTGTCTGTTAAATGTAATATCATTTTTATGAGCGGATAAAAATAAAATATTCGTTCTGTATACGGAGCAATATTATTACGTTAATATTTTATTTGGATTGTGATGTCTTGTATTTTCTCACAACATCGAAAAAACTGTCTGTCAAAAGTCACGATGTTGTTCATCGAATATTTTATTTTATTTTACAAAGCACAGCACACAGTACATGCATACAATTATTAAAAGGAAATATGCAAAAATACAAATAAGACTTGTATCTCTTACGTACTATACCTGATATCAAAAGAAAACAATAAAAAAGTGTGAATTGATGTGGGTGCGCGCATGAGAGAGTAAAAATATGTATATGTGTGAAAGAGAGCTATAGAAAGAGTGTTTGTGGGTGTGTATTTGTGTGCGTGTGTGTGAGGGTGGGTGTGCATGTGTGTGTGAGGGTGGGTGTGCATGTGTGAGTGTACGTGATAGACGAACATAATATATTGACAAATTCATAAGTGAAGAAAATATATTACTGAGGGTAGTTGAGAAAAATAAAATTAATCAGTAATTAGTTGTTTAATGTTATAATGTCACGATGTTAAATATAAGTTTGTTTTTGAATGCCATATGTGAATCAAAAAATATGTCTAAGTCAGCATTTTCGGCAAGAGTTGAATAAGTTTATCATTCTATTAATTGGATCGTTTTTGGAACCATTTGTTTTACAATTATCGGAGAAGAAAAGTGACTTATGTCTTGTCCGGCGATTAGGTGTATTATATCTAATATTGGTAAGAATTTCAAAGCATTCTGTTTCCATTTAGTATAGATATATCTAGAATAAAATAAATATATATCAAAGAGGTAATTTTCGATTCGGAAACCGAAAAAGCTCATTGAGTGAAAAGGTCAACACAGCACACTATCAGGTTTATTTTCGATTTGAATAGTGGCATGGTTATTGTAAAACAATTTGAGCCCGTCACGTGGGTGCGCAGAGCCCAAATTTGTGTCTTTTTATTTGGTCGGTATGCGTCCAAACCGCCAACCTCCTTGGCGAAAATGTTCAACATTCATCTAAATAAACCGTAAAGTAAACTCACCTAACCTACTTGCTCACTTATTGGTGTGAGGCACCGGTTAAGAATAGTGCTTCCACTATTACTATCGTTTTTGGCTGTCCCGTAATCTAAAATGCAATGAACATCTCACATCGTTCAACAATGAGGTTTTCTGAAAGAAGTGCTGTTTTGTGTTGTGCCAGGCGAGGCTGGTAAGATACAGGCAGTTGTCATGTTTCTTTTTATAAGGTAATGCACACCTGTCGCTGGTTATCCCACATCGTGGGATATGCCGTGATGGTATGAATGAATGAACCTAACCTAAGTTAATGTCATCTCACCTAACTTATCTTAACCTTATTGCACTGTGCATACATTCAGCAAGATTATGGAATATCGTAGACGCTTAGAACGCTTTGTATAATTATTGTATACGTCGCATTCCACTATTAATGTATTTCATTTTCTGAGCTGGGAGCCTAGTCCACGTGTCAATTTAGCGATGGAAATGATAAGAAAAGATTACTCTATGTATGAAAGTGACGGTTGCCGGTCACGTGACAGGCAATGAGTTATCTTTTCTTTTATTTTGCACCGCTAAATTGACACTGACTAGGCACCCAGATACATTCGCTTCTTCTGTTATGTAATAATAATTTCCTTTTTAAATATAATAAGGAAATTATTATTTTCCTAATTACATATATTAACAATATCGCTGTAATATGGTCGCTTGTTTCAATGTAAAACATTTTTTACTTCAATTTGAAGATCGTAGACATCACCTCTTATTAATCCAATGCAAATGTAATACATAGATGAAATACAACATAAAGATTCATTTTATATTCTAAACGTGACGATGAATCAGACAGAGCTATTTACAAACATATTTATCTGTAGTGATTGAGTCACCAAAAACTGATTTCTACAAACCAAAAAAAACGGATATTTTAAGATGAAACGCGCAAATGTCGCCGTTCTTTAGAATATCTTTGTGATAATTAATATTTAAAATGAACTATTAACTCTTGATATAAAGTAGATCTACGCTTTGACAAAATCCAACGTCTAGTTCGAGTATATATTTAAAGTTTCAAAGTTATATTACTGCTTTACTAGAATTAAATGAATAAACTATTGCAAATATTCACATTTTTCTTAGTTATTATTGCTTATTGTTTCCACTAAGTATTTATTAGCTCCTATGTACAAAGCTATAGAAATTATGAAATGGAATATTGAATATACCCTCTAAATGGAAACCATATGAGACGCAAAACTTTAAATGTTTACTAAAATAATATCACATAAAAGCTTGAAAGCTCTAAGTTCCATAATAACGCCATTTTCAGAAGCATAATTTTTAAGTAGACAATTCTATTAGTTTGAAGGATATCCCTTTAAAGCGAATAGCGAAAACAAACTCAAATGGGAATAATCGTAATATTTGTATAATTACTTCATCAGACTATTCATATTAAAAAAAAATAGTTACATCAATGTGGCATATTTGAAATTCAACCGGTTATATAAATAAAATATAACATATAAATTTGTATAACAGGGAGTATTCATAGAATACAATATAACAAATGAGAGTTGTTAATAAGTAAATCATAATTTTATATAACCCTTGATGATGTTGAATAAGTAAAATCCTTTCTTAAGGTAGTTTAAAGCCTAATTAATTAATCGCATGTTTTCCTATCAAATAAATGTTAAGTAGTTGACCTGAAATAATAATAATAATAAACACTTCCTTGCACCCAGCGTAAATGGCAATTTCTTCCAACTAACCAGTGTTTACAGCCCAAAGAAGCAATATTTGCGCGAGAAATGAATTTAAAACTATGCCACGGCGGCGGTTGGAAAATCAATTTAATTTTCTGAAAATATATTTATTTCTGTTTCAGCAGGAGAGTCCTGATGACAAACCAATAATTAGGCTGCCAGATATCAGCGAGGACTCTGCGTCGGGGCCGGTTGAAGTTCCTGCCACTCAACAGGGAAGCCAGCCAGTTCAGTCAACTCTTCTTGCCCAAACTACTCCTGCGATGGAAAACCTGGGGCCTGTTGCATCAACACCTCAAGGGTCTTTAAATCTGCAAACTCCATCAACACCAAGAATAGATATTTCTAGAGCTTCTAGCTCAAGCCACCATGACTCTAGAGATAGCTCACCAGAAAACGCTATTTTTGGATTAGAAGGAGATCGTGATAACAAATTAAGTTTAGGATTTAGAGAAGATGGAACTGCTGACCTTAGGTCATCGACGGAAGAATTGGCTTTTCTCGAGCCAAACACTGCGACTTCTGAAAAAGAGTCATCGAAGCAACCATCAAGAAGGTCGCCTTTAATGTTTAAACATGATCAACAAGATCCTCACAGAAAAGATAGTCAGTGTTCTGATATCGTGCTTCTCTCAATATCAGGTAGAACAAGTAGGTTATCTAGTATTGGCAGTCAAGGATCAGGGCATTCAAATGCTTCTGGACATTCAAATATGAGTCATATATCAGGTTACAGTAATGTGAGTCATATATCTGGTCAAAGTAGATTGTCAGTAATATCTGGAGTATCTAGATCACCTTCTCCCCATAAAATGCTGTTAGAAACATCATTTTGTGGACCGAAACCATTAGAAAATGAAGTCGGTATGGTAGGAAATGATAAACATCAAACAGAAATATTAGAACAGGTTCTGCTTTCAAGAAAACATGATCCAAGAGAAGCAATTCTAGCTGAAGGCATATCTGTAAATAAAGTAAAAGAGGCAATGAAACCTGCTGTTTCACATAATTTTAAAGCCATTGATAAAAATCTCACAACTCATATGGCACCTGGTAAGATCAACAATGCTAGAAAGTTATCTATAGAATTAAACACAGCAAGAAAGCTATCCATCGAATCTATTACTGCAAGAAAGCAATCTATAGAATCAAATAATGCAAGAAAGCACTCAATAGAATCAAATAACATAAGAAAGCATTCAATAGAATTAAGTCAGGCAAGAAAACATTCTATAGAATCGATTCGGAAAGAATCTCTCACTTCACCTGTCATAACATTGTCAACTTTAGGAACAAGTTACAAGCACGATAAAAAGTCTGAAACTCATCAAAAACCAGAATCTCAGTCTAATGTGAAACCTCAATTACCTGTGAAAAATAAGCCATCTCGCTCAACCGGAAGTAAACAAATAGTTTCTAACACAATAAAAACAGTAGCTGCATCAGAAACTGACTACATTAGAATTAAATTGAAACCTGATCATATGTATGAAGATGACGGCGAACAAAACACGCAACAAGAAAGTGTGCAAAAACCAGTGTCTCTTAATTTAAATGATCACACAAAAAAGAATGCTCAACATTTTCCTCAAATAGTTAAACGCGATGATAGTTTAAATAAAATTAGTCATTGTCCTAGTGACCATAATGAAGTACAGAAACCAACAATTAATTCCAAAGCTCTTGGAAAGTCGCCAAACATCACACCACCAGCGAGTCCAAAAACGAGTAAACGATCGAACAAAGACAAAGAAAATGGTAGCAGAACTCCTTCACCGGGAATAACTGTCTCTAGAAAATCTTCGTTTTGTTCACTCTTTAAATCAAAAGAAACAATCGTCAGTCCAGAATCACCAACAGGGTCTGCATCTAAAAGAAAAGGTCTTGGAGGACTGCTTAAAGATGCTACTGGAAATATTCATAATTCTCGTTCTAGAAGCAAAAGCCGTGATAGAGATAAAGATAAATCAGGAACTGGTACTCCTACATCGGCAGGTAAATCAAAAGGATCTGTTTTAGCAATATTCAAACCACGAAAATCGAGTGCTTCTGCTTCCCCAGTTGCAAGAGAAAGTTTACCCAATTTAGATGGATTGAATACAATGGAATATAAATACAGTTCTGAAGCAAAAAGTGTACAAAGTTTACGAACAACGGGTAAAGAAAGATTAAAATATTATGATGCACCAGTTGATGGATTTATACGTATTCCGTTGCACACGCCTTCAGATGAAGAAGAAAAAAACTTTCAGGACGAAAAACCTCCTGTTAAAAATGTAACTCGAGACGAATTACAGACAATAAAAATTGATCGCCCTAAAAGTGCTCCTAGTTCTAGTAGACCTTCAATAAGTCATCAAAGTACATGTATGTCAGAAAAACACGTTTACAAGAAACCTGATCCAGGTGCAAAACAAGTAGTTGTAGCTGATGGAGTTATTAGAATTCCCTTACATTCTCCGAGCGAGGATAGATTTGTTCGTTGCGATTTGATGTCAAAAGAAGAAATTGAGGAACTTAATAGGTTATGCAGTAATATAACAACTAAGAAAAATAGCGTAATATCTGACCAGTCTTCAAAAAATAGTGTGTCATCTTCTACAGATGTTTCTAAAAGTGAAGAAAAATCTCAAGAAAAGGTTGAAGTAATTTATCATATAAAATCACCAAAAGAAAAATTAAACTCAACTGGAAATGAATTAGATATTTCTGTGCCTAAAGATGAAACAGAACCTGCAAAGGTTATTAAAATAACAGCGGAAATCATTGACGCTAAAGATGTTCAAAACACAAACGAAGTAAAGGTTATTGATGAATTAAAAAAAACGCCGGAAAAAGATCAGGAACTGGAAATTAAGTCTGACGAAGAAAAAATTAGTAATCAAGCAAAAAAGCATATCATTTTTACAACGAAAGTAGGAAGTAAAGATCAAATATTTAGTATGCAATTCAGTTTGTCAAAAACTGATAGCCAATCGAGTCAAATGTCTGATAACAAAAGTCAAATATCCGAAGATAGTGTTATTGAAGTGCAAATAAGTGAAAAACGTTCAGAAGATTTATTTCATCGATCTCCATCAATAGATACAAACCAAGCTGATAAAAACAATAAATATGACTCAGAACTAATATTTCAACCTAAAAGTGACGAGAAAATATGTAATTCTAATGAAATTTTAGATTCAAAAGCTTCGGATAGTGCTCTTACTTCTAGTGAACAATCGTTAAAAGATACAACTCCTTTATCAATGTGTAGAAATTCGGCTTTTTCGGAAAGTATGAGTCCTAGAAACTCTATGTTTTCAACAGACGATGTTGCCATAGATTCGTCGGAATCGGAAAGGGACTCAGAATTAGATTTTATTAGGAAAAAACAATTGCAAGCTTTAGAGAAAGCGGGTCACCAGGAACCAGAAGTTCTCGATCACGAAAGAAAGGGTCTCGTACTTCAACAAGATTCATTCGATGATGAACTTCCTTATATACCAACAACACTGCCTTTAGAGAGATCTGTAGCTGTTCCAATAGTTCCAGTAAAGCAACGCCAAAATTTAGAAATGAAAACATTCCCAATTGAAAGGCCAAGATCGACGACACCAATAAATCCTAGTTGTTTGGAGGAATATTGTTCTGATGAAGTAAATACTCCGGATTCAACTAAAGTTGAAAGGTTAAAGATAAGTTTGCCAAAAGATGAGGCACCAGATAAAGTGAAGGGCAAACAAAAAGCGAAGTCTCCACGAAGAATCTCTGCTGGGTCAAGCTCTAAAACATGGTTTGAGTTTGCGGAGCAAGGAATTCATAATGCAGGTACAAGAAAGAGTTCTACAAGTCATGAATCGGATTCAGATCCAGCCCCACCGTTACCTCCAAGAGCGCCTGTGCCAAAATCTCAATGGATCAACTTTGAAGATATCCCTGAAAGAAGAAAACTTCCGAAGAGAATACAGACTATACCGAGTCGTACCAACATCGAGGTATCCAACGATGCCAACGTCGTTTATACTTATGTTAATCCAGAAGATTGCAAATGTGAGTGTCACGAAACGGGCAAAGAAGCGGAAGAAGGTGATGCCGATCCCAATAGTCCAGACAAGGAAGAAGACGAAGAACCTCTTCTAGAAGATAACGGGGATGCAGAAGGAATGAGTGCCCCCGTACTGACCAGAGTAAGAGGAGACACAAAGAATAACAGACGAAGTATAGTAAGGTATGTACAAAAATAACTTATAACAATTTAAAATTTCATTGTAAATATTAACTTCATTATTCAACAAAAGCAAATAAACGCAAATTGTTTTATTTTATTGAGATACATATTTTTATTTTGTATAAAAAAAAATTGCATAATGTTTGACTTATCTAGTGTCACAAGGCAATCTATAATAAATTTATAGTCGACCAAAGCAACATGAAGCTTAACATACATTCGAATACAGACAATTTGTTGAAGGTGCTGAATTCAAAATCATAATTTTTATATTTAATTTAATTGATTTATTTAGAGGACAACATACAGCGTATAATAAATTATATAAAATAATGATGATTTGAGTAATATTAAAGCCAACTACAGGTTGTCACTGAAGTTATTGTAGTATATTAAGATAAATTAGGAATAGTTACATATTATGGAGACATTGTGTGAATGATGTGTGAAATTGTACCTTTATATAAATGTGTGCAGTATATTAAGTGTTGAGTTTGATTATGAGGATGAAATTTTAAGTCTGATATATTTTTAAAATGTGGGGGCGCTTAGTAAGAATATGTCGATCTCTTGGAAATTTTATTTTATTTTTTTATTTTATTTCAAATTTACGGCTTGAGAGCCTATATAAAAAAAAAACAACAAGTATATAATGATTAAAACTTTGAATTATAAAATAAAGTAAATTTAAACTAACATAATAATATCAACAATGCAAATTTGTAACAAACATAATAATAAATAATATCCATAATAATATACTATACACAATTTAAAAACAAAATACATAAAAAAACACAAAAAAACCCAGACACAACGATTACTAGATTAACATTACATGAGTTAAAATGTTAATTAATTAATTTTATTTATTTAAATACACTAAAGGCTTGAAAGCTTATTTTTAATCAAATACAAGAGTTTAAAGAAAGAAAATTTACAATTTTTACTTTGAAGGAAGGAAAATCGTCGGCAAAAACATCGGAGTGACTTCCCACAATGTTACCAAGTCTATGTAGCCTTGGTATTGGGGAGTGGTAGACATAATTATTTAGAGAATGGCTCTCACGAAACATAACACACTGTCTAATAGTTTTAGCCGGAACATTAAAGTTGATGAGTTTAAGGAGTTCAGGACAGTCTATAGCATGGTTCAATATTTTGTGTAAGAAGGAAAGATCAAAAACCTTTCTTCTAACGTCAAGATTTAAAAGTTTAAATTCTAGCATTAGATCTGAGTAATTGATGTGTTCTATTGGAATCCCCTTTTTATAATTTATAAATCGTAAAAATTTTCTCTGGACCCTTTCAATATGATTTAAGTGAACATTGTAGTAGGGGGACCAGATTACAGAATTATATTCCAATAATGGTTTGACTAGAGAAACAAATAGTAACCTGTATGATTCAGTTTTTTTGAAGATCAGTTGCCAGTCTCGTGATGAAGCCCAACACCCTCATAGCTTTACCGACGACCTCCTCTATAGGTAAATTAAAGGTCAGATCCTCAGATAATGTGACTCCCAAATCCCTCAAGTTTGTAACGCTGTCAAGAATAACATTGTCAATAGTATAATTATAGGTAAATTGGGATCTAGTTCGATGAAAACGGATAACTTGACATTTTGAAGCATTTAAAATAAGTTTATTACGTTTACACCATTCGCTTAAAGATGACAGATTGTTTTGAATGGTTAGTCTTCAATATTTTCAATAGATTTGAAAATTTTCAAGTCATCCGCAAATATCACGACTTCAACACCTCTGAAGATCTGAACTATGTCATCCACAAATAAATTGAACAAAATTGGTCCCAAGTGCGATCCCTGCGGAACACCACTAGATGCTTGTATTGGCTGAGATATGCAATTCCCAATCCTTACTCTAAGAGTACGATCACACAAGTAACTTTTAAGCCAATGTAGGAAGATACCATCTACTCCGTATCCACGTAACTTATATAGAAGTAAGGAATGTGACACCTTGTCAAAAGCTTTTGAGAAGTCAGTGTACACGGAATCGACTAGACCTCTCCTAGAAACTACATTGGCTATGTAGTTATGATATAATGCTAGGTTAGTTAGTGTAGATTTCTTGGGTATAAAGCCATGTTGGGAAGCAGTAATAATGTTGTTTATCGGTTGACTTATTTTTTTAGTAATTATCGATTCAAAGAGCTTAGGAATTGCAGACAATATGCATATCGGTCTATAATTAGTCACAAGATTAAGTTCTCCTTTTTTATGTATTGGGCTAATGAAGCCGGACTTCCAGATACTCGGAAAAATACCTGTTTTTAAGGATTTATTAAATAAGGTAAGTAACAGATTAGACATAATTTCTATACAATTCTTTATAAATATGTTAGGTATTCCATCAGGACCAGCCGATTTTGAGGTGTCTAAAGCAAGGATGGCACTTTTGACCTCGTCAAGTGTAATCGTTATGCCGGGCAAATCAATCAATTATCTTTGTAGAGGAAATGCCTATTGTATGTATTACAGATTCTGTAGATTGTTGCATGTTGAGCATAGTTATATCCAAATAATATTTTTCGAAAAATAAATAATGCTGGCCAAGTCTGAAATTTATATTTTCGCTCATGCAACATAACATTGTTTATTCAATATTCGCTCAAACAAATCTAATAACTGGTAGGATATAAAATTTGAAGGTGAAGTATTAATAGAAAGCAACGCTAATACCGAAAGGAATGAATTTATTTATGGTGGTCGTTCATATTTTGTGTCCATATAGCAAATTGTGATAAAGTTTATTGCTTTTCTTATAGCTCATTTTACTGTCTGGCATGTGTTAAAATAATTATGCGATTTTATCACCTATGTTAATATAATATCTTGGAGATACATATATACAACCCAAATTTAATTCTTATCTTAGAATACCTATTTGGTGTTTATTAATATTGCAGTCAAAGTTTTTAAAAAAGGCAGATTTTAATATGCAGGTTGTGAAATGGTCATAAACGAGACATAAGGGTTAAACAGGAACATTATTTGCTTTTGGAACAGGCAAATATATTGGACCGATACGCAATTCTGTTTTTTTTTAAGTAAGGCAGCCAGTCCCTATACAGGACTATTTGTGCCAAAGACGTTGATCAATGTGTATATGCAGTCAATAGTACAACTCCAGTGAGTGTGAAAAATAATTAGATAATGTGGGGGATTACAGTATAACTATATTTTTCTGTATGAACTTGTGAAGCAGTTTATAAATTTCCGTTGATCCTAAAGATAAGGTAATGCATTGATAATGGGAATTGGAATTTTTCCTTCATCGAGTATCGGACATCATCCAATGCTCGATAAATGCCAAATGCATCTCTTATTGGGCAGGAAAAGAAAACATGGTTCTCAGACTCCTCATCTAGACCGCATTCGCAGTAAGGTGAGGGGGAAAGTCCAATCTTGAACAGATGTCTGTCCAATCTGCAATGGCCGAATCGAAGACGAGATATATTGGATATTAGGCTTCTTGGGAGATTCTTTGAGTAATACCAGGGATGAGAAGGAATCGTATTTTGAATGCTAAAGTAGTATGATCCCTTGGAAATTGAACTGATTTTCCACTGTGCTTGCCATTTAGCACTAATATAGGAAGAGATCGAGTTGAGAAGATCAGTCTCTTGATAAATAAAATTTTCAGGAAGCTTACCAGATATTGTAGCTTGTTTCGCGAGATCGTCCGCTATTTCATTTCCAGTGATACCACAATGGGACGGTATCCATGCTATCACTATATCAATGTTATCAAGATGAAGGTTATATAGAATGGATTTTATATCGGCAATGATTTGATTACCGCTACTAGAAAATGAAGCTGTTGCAAGGCAAGTAACCAGAGAAAGGGAATCTGAAAGAAGTATAGCTTTTTCGAATTTAAATTTTTTAATAGACATTAATGCCTGTTTTAGGGCGAAACCGCAATTCTGTTTTTACATTTATTTTTCGCCTCACACACAAACTTTGATGAATTTTAGACAAAATATTATATATTTTAATTCTGTAATTTAAGATATAAATTATATTAAGAATTTTGAATACGCGAAGTGTCTTAAGACCTATACCTTACTAGACTAGTTGCATGTTATACATGAGATCCAACTGTCGATAGCGATAGTATGTATAGTTGAAGAATTAGTACCAAACTATAAACCAATAAATCCAAATTATTGAATGTTTTAGGATAATTTATTTTCTATACAACACATGTAGGTATGTATGTCAAGATAGGTCAGTATTTAGGTCAGCCCTTTTTTCTACCCAGAATATGAAAACAGCATGATGGTATGTATGTATGTTTGGAGATTTAAGTATCAAACTATTAAGTCTTCGTACATATTGTGTATAGGCGACTGCCATACAAATTGTATAAAGCGATGTCGTCACTAAATTCAATTTTTATAAAAATTGTTAAAAAAAATAGATTTACTTCTACAATATTCATATTTTTTTTATAGAAAATTAAATTATCTAGTTGGGGTGTTTCGGCTTTTTCGATATTTGTTAAATATTTGGAAATATAGGCAGTTAAACTCATAAATTTATAATGAAAAAAAATATTTTTCTTAATAAAAAATGTTTGAGGAACCCTGGATTTTTTTTGTAGAAAAACAATTTGAGATTTTGTATTTGTCTATGTTTATACTAATTTTCAGCGTTCTAGCTTTTATGGTTTCTGAGATATATGGAAAAATTCAAAAGTTGATAACCCCTGACTGAAACATAATATCAAAATTCCGAGTATAAAAGTTTTGTAGGCCTATAACTGTTTCTATATTCTGAAATTTTGGGCTCTGTAAATTTAGCTTTTCAAAAGTTAAAAAAAAGGGGGGGACGGACATACAGACACACGAAATGTTCTACTCTGGAACATATATGCTGCGAAGCGTCTAAATTGGTGTTTTTTGACTTCAAAGTTGGAAAAGCCGTGAAAAAAGTAGACCCTGCATACAATTCCTTCATACACGCGTTTTGGATTTAAACTGTCTCTTCCTTCAAAAGAATTTCATTCTCTTGAACGAATCGACAGTTGGAATAGTTTTTTCGGGAGATTTCTTGATTTGGTAATGTGGAAATAAAATTACTTCAGCTCAAAAAAAAAAGAAATGCATATTTTTATAATTATTTTGAAAACCTAATTTTTATGCCATATTTAAAAATAGCAACAAAATTAATACACTTTAACAACTGTGTAAAACTTAAAATTATGAAGGATTGGCAGCTGTAAAGGGTGGGGAAGGGTTACTGGAGGGGGTGACGGTATATTATTATCAAGTTTGTAAGTGAACTCCAGAAGGAGTGGTGCTCTTCGAAACCGGTCGATGTATCGATGGAGTTAGGTGTGCGACACAAAATTTAAAGTGTATTAATTTTGTTGTTATTTTTAAAAATAATTACGTTTATTTAGTGAATAAAAATCAATACTTTTAATTAAACTGATTTTAATAAATATATATTTATGTGTATGCATGTGTGTATACATGTGTGTAGCCAACCGCCGTGGCACAGTGGTAAGCTGTTCGGTTTCTGTGCGGGCGTCCTGGGTTCGATTCCCAGCAGAGGAGAAATTTATTTAAATTCATTTCTCACGCAAATATTGCTTCTCTGGGCTGGAAACACTGGTTAGTTGGAAGAAATTGCCATACGGCAATAAACTCGCCACTTGCGTAGGGTGCAAGGAAGTGTTTATTATTATTATTATGTTTGTGAAATCGTATTGTGGCTATTATTTGAAATTGAATTTATCGTGTATGGCGCTCGCTTTTCTCTGCTTACCCTAATAATAGGTACATAACATGATGGAATGTATCTATGTATTATGCATGTGTGTATGTTTGTGAAATCCTATTGTGGCTATTATTTAAATTTGAATTAATCGTGTATGGCGCTCGGTTTTCTCTGCCTACCCCAAGAATTAATATTGATGGTATGTATGAATAATAAAAAAAATATTATTTTCTAATATAGACCTTCCCGCTTTAGCGAATGAACTTCGTTATAAAGGGGGAATGAACGTTTTTCGATCGTTCCAAAAACGTTCCAAACTTCAGCCACCTATAAATAGTAGGTAATTTTTAAAATATATTTAATAATTTTTACGTTTGACTAAAATTTACGACTCTTTTGTTATTTGCCTTAGGGTTAGGCTCAAGATTTCGACGATGTACTTATGGATCATAGATAAGATTAAGAGAGTATTATGGTTTTTGATATGTTGGCTGTAGTCCAAACAATATCTTTCCAAACTCCATACAAAATGATTACGTTTCAGATACAGATGTTTGTGAATCTATCGAGTTTTCTTGTTGATTTGAAAGATTTTAGTAAAATCTTGTATCATTCAACATGTTTTAAAACTTACACAACCGACCTTACAAAATCATCTTAAAAAAACTTTTTGGATATTAGGAAAAAATCAACCTAGGTGATGTCAATAAGAAAAATAATTTATGAAATCGATGAACAAATAAAAGACTTGTTGCATTATAATGCAATATAAATAAGTCAAATATAGTTAGATTTCAAACATAAAAATAATGTGTTCATAAAACTTTTCAAGACCGCAAATATGTGGCTCGGGCATTGTTCTACTGGTGAACATATGGCAAGGATTGGAGCTATTGAGTCGAGTTTGTGAGTGCAGAATGAACAATGAAAAATTAGACCATATTATATTTTTTGAATGTCCATTAAGAAACGCTTACCCAAATTTTTATACGGATTTAATTCGAGTAAAAACGCCAATACCAGTGAAGTCGCTATTGGTTTCCAATTCCAAGGATATATACGAATTAATTGTTTAATTTATAAATAAATAACTTAATTAAGATTTAAAATAGAGTTTTCGTAATCTTCACACATAAAACATTAAATTTATACAATTACACTGCTTTTTGACAAATAACACCCCTTTGGGGTGAAAAGCCACACAAAAATAAAAAAAAGACCGCAAAAAATATAGACTTGGTCTTGTACTGTGGCTTTTGCAGTTTTGATCTATTTTGTACAATATAGGTATATATTCAATTTGTGAATAATGTGTAAAAAATATGCTTTTAAGTAACGTAGGCTTTTTGTATTTTTAGTGATTCATCGTTGGAATACAGTAGTCCTCGCCAGGCGGTACGCCCTTTTAATCCAGGTGTGGCCAGCAATCGATCTAGCATTATATCTCAGGTAAATACAACATTTACTATATTTATTTATTTTTTTATTTATTGATTCACGGCTCAAAGCCCTTTACAATATTAAATATTACATGACACAGCATAAACCAAAGAAATAAAATTTATAAACATCTAGACATAACAACGGTAGCAGAGGATATATAAAGAAAAATAAAAACATATAAGAGAGGTAAATTAAACAACAAAGTACATACATTAAAAACCAAACAATAAAGAAATAAAAAAAACGAACTCAAATAAAAAATACTACATAGCATGAACATAAGAATATTACTGACTGAATAATATAAAAATGAATGGTTTGAACTACCTACATAGCTACACTGAATCAGAGAATGCTGCCAGATGTGATTATATATTACATTATTTAATTAAATAAAATAAAAGTCAAATGTACAAAAATACATAAAATGTAAAATATATAAAAATGTAAAAAATATATAAAAATATGTAAAAATATACAAAAATGAAAACAACTGACTTCACAATCATTTGGGGGTATGCTTTTGAAAATGTTTTAATAAAGTAAATTTATATTCATTAAAAGAATTGAAGAAAGGGTCAGTCAGATAACTAAAGTCATTGCCCAATCGATGGATTCTATTCAATGGAGTGTTGTATAAATAATTAGTGTTGGATGTCTTACATACAAATTATATCTTACATTCCCTTTTATACCTTGGACATGTGGATGTACAAAAATATTTACACTAAATTACCCTCAAATGTATGAAACACGAAAAAATAGGGTACATTACCAAATCTGCGATATAAAATATTACAATGATTAATATGAATATAATTGCACTTTTAATTTTGTTTACACTGACAGCGTTTACTATGTAGAATTCCATTTTTAAAATAAATTAAACACTTGTTTTTCTTTCTACATTTATTTTTACTCTCCAGAACGACCGTTTCGCCTGGTGAAGGCCTTTTCAACTGGTGAAGTACATGGTGTGGTTTTTTCTTATATACTATTACATTAGATGGAATTAATACAAAGCAAAAAAGGTGGGTGGTTGTTACAGTTTAAGAATTATATCCATTTCTAATCTCTTATTCTTACCTGAGAATTTTTACCTAATTGCAGCTGTGGGGAATTGTCATCTTTGGGATATACCCACATTTATTGCCTAGGTATCTACTTACTAAATATGAGAAAAAATACACGTTGAAATAATATCTTATATTATGCATTAATTGCTTTGGGGTGGGTGGTTGTTACAGTTAAAATATTATATCTAGTCCTAAACAATTAGGTCGTGTTGCAGCTGTAGGGGATATTCATCTGTGGGATATACCCACTTTTGGCAATCTAGATACCCATTTACTGAACATATAAGATTAAACATATAAGATAAAATATACACTGAGATTATATCTAACTATACATTATACATTATTAGGTTTGAAAATATTAAGTAAGGGAGAACTATATGTGTTAATCTGTTCGTTGATGATATTATTATTCAGATTCTTGTTAATTTCTAATTGTTCTAGTATGTTTAATTTTAGTCCTTTGTTGCAAAATTGTAGCGGGGTTGGTTTATTGTCGTCTGTAATATGATGGTTATTGTGGATGAGATGTTTGGCAAATTGTGATGTTTCTTCTTTTTTATACTTGTACGCTCTTTTATGTTCTTCAAAACGTGTGTTGAAGGCTCTCCCTGTTTGGCCTGGCGAAACGGTCGTTCTGGAGAGTAAAAATAAATGTAGAAAGAAAAACAAGTGTTTAATTTATTTTAAAAATGAATATAATTCATTAACACATATAATTCCACAATTTATTTTATTTTTCTCCCGACGACCGTTTCGGCTTATAAGGCCATAATCAACTGGTGTTGAGTACACAGTTCACATTTCTTTTATACAAAATTAAACAAAGGTTATAACAGGTAAATAGATAAATGTATGTATATAATGCTATAAATGATGGGAAAACCTGACACATAATGAGGTACTGGAAAAGGGACAGACAAACGGGTATTTGTGGGAGAGGGAGAGAGAAGGAAGATATACAATTAAAATTAATATTGTTTTTGTGAAAAGGGGCAAACTGAGTTTTTTACAATTTTTTAAATAGCAAGAATAGTAATTAAAATGTGAAAATTGTAAAAAAAAAACTCAGTCGGTAGATTTTCATATTGTCTTTCGATTGAAGTAAAAATCTACTTTTTAGTTATTTACAATAAAAATAGTGTTTTATTAAAACTAATTATAGAAGAAAAGTATTAAACCAATTCAAATTTTAAAACTCGCGCAATAGAATAACGATGTAAAAATAAACCTTTTTTTTATTTCAAAAACATTATCTTTTGAGGGTACCTACTGGGGAAATGATTATTATAATGTAATATTAATTTCAATTCTTTAGGTACTCTTGAGCGCCATTTTGAACTCAATTCAAAGATATTTTTACTGACAATTTTTTTAACATCTCAATAAAGACAAAGTAGGGATATTATAGAAAAACCAGAAATTCAAAGCACCTACAGGGTTTACGACTGTCATCGGATGGTTTACGTGATCACTTTATGCGCTTGCGCTACGTTCACGAATTATGCCTTCCCTTATCAATATAATTTTTGAAGGTTAGAAGGAAGTATTTGAATAATGTGTAACAATTCACCTGAAAAATAAGACGTTATTACTATTGCCAGATACTATAGACGTTATTACTATAGAATTCTATAATATTCCAACATCGTCTCTATTGAGATGTTGAAAAGTTTGTCAATAACAATATCATTTGACTTCTGGCAGGGAAAAACTCTAATTTTTTCCTAGGTATATGCAATTAAAAAAAATAATCCATTTTCAATTCAAGAAGATATAATAATTTTTTTTTTTATTTATTATTTTGACAATTGAAGACAACCAACAGTATAATACCACCCAGGAAGACCTGCGAAGAGAAAGGACAGCTGGACTCCCCGGATTGTAAACCTTCACAAACAGGGCAAGTGACCAAATACACGATGAAGAAGAATTTGACAAATAAGTACTGTCTTATACACACAACAAAATTATATTTAAATAAACATAGACAGACCAATAACCTATTTAAAATGATTTATTTAAGTAAAAACTAACCAAAGAAAGAAACTATTACGTAGTTACCTATTAATCACTGTTCGTATTTGAAGATCAGAAAATTTTTACGATAAAACTTTTTAAATTAATAAAAATATTCAGATACAATTAAATATTGTACGTACACTTGCTTTTTTAAAAGCAAGTTGGTCTGCCTGCTATTCAAGCCGTTTAGGAGTTCGGTGACATACACATGTACAAAATATTTTTTTATAATATAAAGATACAATGCATAATGTAATACTTACTTACTTACTTTCCGTGTCCGGAACACCATCATATTGGTTGGTGCTCCGGTGGTGGAAGGATTGGCCGGCATTCTGCCGTTTCCAGGGACGCCCGATTGCTTTTCCGAAGTTAACCGAACTCAATCTACGTGGAGGCTCCTTCCGTGTCCCATAATGTAATGAAACTCCTGTTTTGCATTTTATGTTATATCTCGAAAGTTATACTGTTTGCATAATACAGGCGTAAATTTTTTTTCATTTCCACTTTTATATTCTTTGATTCATATTGTGAATGTAAACCATCAACGGACCCACTCAAATACACACAAAAAATGAGCGAAAAATTATATTTATATATAAATATGTTTTTTTTTCAGGAGGGCGATAGATCTTCATCCAGTGGTTCCCCAAATGATTGCGCCCCCATCCGCCGTCACTGAAAGCAGTCTAGCACCCCACCTCTGTCATCGTCTTCTCTTCAAAGGGTTCTAACAAAACATTGAATCACCAAATTAACGAAGCCTTCGCGTACTCATCATTCAGTCATCAACAAATGTCGATATGGAAAATATCTCGGTATTTAGCGAACAATATCTATTTAATTATAAATACATAGTTGTGTACATACATAATGATGCATTAGCTGCGTGAAAAGCTTCACACTTAGATGTAATAAACAAACAAACGTGGTGTATATTACAAAATTACTCACTGCGATTTTTAAGTGTAGGTTTTCAAAGTATATCATTATAACGACGCGGCTAGTTTTATTTTATGCATGCTAGAACCCTTTCAAGGAAAGGCAATGATATAGAATAGGTCAAGCTACGTCATTAAAGTGAATCAAGATATAAGAGTAACCTAAGATAAAACAAATATATTGAGGTAGCTACATAAAAAGTTATATTATTATTTATTTATAGGCAGGAAGCCAAGGCTGACGTGCCTATATCCACTGTCGAATTTTATTATTTGGTTGCAACTATTTTGCTGTGTCAAAAAAAAAGTGCCGTCTATTCTTGAAAATATTGACATTTTCAGCATCCAAAACATGTTGGGGCAGTTTATTCCAAGTATTCACCACTCTATTTGTAAGAAAATGCTTTAGAGGATTTGTCGAGGACCTAATTTTCACAAGTTATGGTCACGCAAATTAGTATTTAATGTTTAGTTTCACAACAGATTATACTATAGTTTAACTTCTTTATGTATTTTCACGCGAGTAGTGTGCTTGACACCCGCACGCTTGTCGCTGGTTACCCCACATTGTGGGATATTCCGTGATGGCATGAATGAACCCCCCAACCCCCTTATTTAATCAAATTTCTGATTGGCTCCACGAATGATAAGGAACTTATCAACTGATATGTTGTTATACATATAAGGGCATATCAGCCAAAATGATCATCCAGTCAAAAGAAATCTTTATGTAACAAATTAGAAATAATTAAACTCTAAGATGGAGTTTTACAATATCAGTGTTGTTAACATTTATAAAATAAAAACATAATTTAACTCTTTTATCAAATGTACATAATTTATTGTCGAGGTGCTGGAGCATTCAATACCCCACTTTGAAAATAATAGGTAGGTACTCATTTTTTTTTTTTTTTTTAAAAAATGAATATGTCCTTGTTAAACAAGTACATATACATCTTCCTACGTTCCCTAAACTAAGCATAAATGCTTGTCCTATAGGTGAACGAGATCGGTCGAGGCAGGATTCGAACTCGCGACCACTGGATTACTAACCCAGCGCGCTAACCGCTCTGCCATCCACCCATCCGAATATATATAGATAATTAAATAACAAATAAGATATAATGAAAGTATTGATTCCTTTACAGTATAAATGATACAAATTTTTACCGTTGCAAAGATAACGCTATTGAGAAACTAAAGGGCTACTTATTGAGAAACTGAAGGGCTACGGTGTGGACGGCATCACACTCGAATGGTTTCGAAGTTATTTGATAGGTAGAACACAGAGAGTGGTTTTTGGTGGTCATAGTGGCGATTCTTACGTAACGACATCGGGCGTGCCTCAGGGATCCCATCTTGGACCTTTGTTATTCCTCATATTCATAAACGACATCACACTCTGTATAAATTATTCCAAATACCTATTATTTGCCGATGACTTAAAAATATTCAGAACTGTTCTTAATTTGTATGATTGTAATCTTATTCAAAAAGACTTGAACTCTCTAATGTATTGGTGCACTGCAAATGACCTTTTTTTTAACGACAACAAATGTGTATTCATTCAATGCACTAACAATATTCACATAATAATGTTCAAATATGCTATAAATAATACTGAATTAAAGTTGGTCCAATCAGTCAATGATCTCGGTGTAACCTTGGACTCCAAATTAAAATTTAATATTCATATAGATAATATATCTAAAAAGTCTTCAAAGGTTCTAGGATTTATACTGAGGTCATCGAAAGAATTTCAGTCCCCTATCCTATCGATATCTTTGTACAAAACGTTTGTCAGAAGTACTCTCGAATACTGCTCAGTGGTTTGGTGCCCTAACTATCAGATACACTCAGGAAGAGTTGAAAGCATACAGAGAAGATTCACACGAATCCTTGCCTATCGTACTGGAGTCTCAGATCAACTCGAAACGTACAATGATAGATTAAATTATTTCGAAATGCAATCACTATCATATAGGAGGAATATAACAGATTTAATCACAATTAACAAAATTATTCACTGTGACTTAAGTGCCCCCAATTTGCTCGAACTTGTTAAGATAAATATACCCATAAGAACATGCTCCAGATTACGAAACATTTTTAACATCTCTCATTACAATACAAACCTGGGCTTCCATGCTCCTCTACCACGGTCGCTCAGACAATACAACAGACTACATTATCAATATGAAAATGTAGATATATTTTCACAATCACGGGCATTGTTCAAGAGTGCTTTAAGAACGTGCCAATTTTGATAAAAGCTTTGAATGTTTCTTGTTATATTAATGTTTGTTTTTTTTTATTTTTTTTGTTGTTTTTCTTGCAGAAAATCATTTCTTAAATATGTATTCTTTGTGTAATGATGCTGAATGTATGACTGAATGAAAATTATGTACGTGCGTTCATGTGTGGGTGCGTTCATGTATATGTTCATAAATGTATGAAACCAGTGGGCTTCTAGCCTGTTTTTCATGCTTATATAAATAAATAAACGCTGGACGTTTTAGCTGATATGCCTTCTGAGGATCCTTTAGCCACAATATACACCTTCTTTCTTGAACAATCTTCTTCTTTCTGTCTTGTCTGCCAATATTTGTCGATAGCTTTCAAAACAATTAAACAAAAATTATATTTATAAATAAGTAAGTACCATTTTTTTTCTACTTTATTTACGTAATATACTTTAATGACGTAACTTGACCTCACACTCCAAATCCCGCTCGCCTCGTCCACCGTACCTTCCTTAGCTGTAATAATTAAAATCACCCCGTCTAGCGGTGATTTTGAATTTTCATTTTAATTAGTAAAATTATGGATAAGTAAATATTATAATATTGAATAACATGATTATATTTCAACATGTTGTATATTGTTTATAATAAATATTGTACCAATTATTTATAGTTCATATTAAATTCTTATACCTATATTATCATATTATATTATGAAAGAATCTACACGGAATACATTTAAAATGCTATTGACGCATGATAAAAATAAATAATTAAATAAGGATTGCGTGTATATAAAACAACTAGTAAAATTTAAAAAAAAATATACAATGAAAAGTGAGTGTAGGAATTATAATCAGTGTCATAAATATTTTTTTACAATACGAGCCGAGGTTTTTTAAATATACAAAAAAGTATACGCTCGTAACAATGAAATTCGAAAAGAGCGTTTGCGAGGAACAAAAAAGTAATGACTCAAACACTAAAATGCAAAAAAGGTATACGAGCCTAACAGTGTTCTTTTTGATAATTGTTTTCAGAAAATTAATTTAATATATATAAATGATTAAAATCACCTCATTGAGTTAATCTGAGCTAAAATAAGGTTTTCGTACATATATACATAAACAAAAAAGGCCCATGGGCATAATAAATAAATACAAAATATGAAAATATTATTATTACGTAATAAAGAAAAACAAAAAAAGCTCATGCGCATAACAAAAAATACAAAACAGGAAAATGCGCGTAACAAAGAAGTATAAATAGAATAAATGCGCGTAAAAAAAGGCTAATGCGCGCAATAAATAAATGAAAAAACGTTATAAACAATTTAAAAAATAAAGAATATTATTATTGTTCCGTGTAGATTCAATCACTTTAGATAGTCCTTGTCCAAATGTAGTTAGCCCAGAATCCATATAAATGTATTATAATATATTATCATCTCTTAACGAATTATTCATCTCTTAATAATTAATAATTCTTATTAATTATTCATTCTTCGTATTTACATTATATTATATTGTATAATATTAATATCAGCCTTATATCAACAATCGCTTATGTCTCAATTGCTTTGTCTATAATTTGTCATAACTTCAATTCAAATAATTCTATCAAAACATACCAATATAACACTTTATACATATTGTATTTCTCAGAGCCTAATCCTTTGATATGTTAAGTATCTGGATGAGTGAACTATTCCCAATTGAAAGCTTGATGATGCGTTTGTTGCATTTTATTTTGCTCTTTTAAATAATTTACAATTTACGCATTGATCTGCTAATTCTTTTGAGGAAGTGTATAATGGTAATAATAATAATTGAGTGTTATTATTTGCAGTGCTTAATTGTTATTAATATCATTAGTAAATCGGCCAGCGCCGTATAAAAAAAGAAAAAAAATCGCCTCTAAATGAATTGGACGGTTACATTCCTCTTGGTAAAATATTAACGTTTCAAGTTATAAATATTTTTTTATCAAATACGAATTATTATTTTTATCACTAGTATATTTGATAAAAAAAATAAAAAAATACATTGTATTATTTTCTATTTCATATTTTTTATAGCCATCAAATGGCTATAAAGTAAATCCTTTTCTAGTTTTTTTTGGCTTACTATTGACATTTTCATTGGGTGCATTGAAACACTAGTTCGTACAAAAGTAATTCAAATATATTTAAAACACAGTACTTTTGAGATATTATATTTTTTATATTTATAAAAATGATTTTAATTTTTCCCTTTCATTTGTGTATGTACATATGTACTCTCGATAAACATCATATTATTATACTTTGAATTATTTGTGTATAAAATGTAAAATTTAATTGTTAAAAAACGTTGAGATATTTTCTAAATTATAAACATCGAAAACATGAAATTGATAATGTTTTAAAAAAATCATTGATCAATAAATAGTAAAATTAATTTAAATTGCCTTACTAAAGAGGAATGATAACCACAAAAGCTTGTCTTGAAGATTTTTGGTATTTTTTGCCATCTATTCGTACTTAATTATATATAAAAGAATCTGTGTTTTGTCTATTTCATAATATCTACGCATTTTGATTTTATATTTCTTGCATTTTTTATATCAATAAACAATTTGACTTATTAAAAATAAATAACGTTCTAATATTAAAAATTAAGTTTTTAACGAATATGTATTATAATAAAAAAATAGTTAAATTGACAGAAGAGTTTGAAAGGTTTTGTGAAATTCTTGTGTGATTTTGGTTTGTATGAAGATGTGATTTTGTAAAGAATCGCTGTTTTTTTACATACCACGCTCTTTTGGATCTACTGAATATCGTGTTAGTCGTAGTTTTTATTTCAATTCATGTCAAGAGTAGACTTTAATAAAATATTATATTAAGTACAATAATAGTAAAAAAAATGCGATTCAATATCAAAACCCATATTTAATAATAATGACATCACTTTTATTTAATTCAGAAATGTTTTTTTTATCTTGTATAGTTGAATTAAAATATTTTAAAAACAAGTTATATATAGTACCAACTAATACCTATAATATTTGAGGATAATAACTACCATTAACACTAGCTTCTCCTTGTCAATATTCCAATGATAAGTCAACAACGATGTCTGAGGGAATTTTTTTAAGATCCATGGGACATATTTCAGGGATATCAAGATTTCTCTGTCAAAAATATGGTTCATCCTTATCTTCACTTAAACTTAACTTAACTTCTACTTACAGTGAACGATGAGTCAGCTATTTCCTCATAATTGATCTCTTTGGCACTTAAAGTGCAGTGTCTGAAAGGTTTTTGGTTTCACCGGACTCTTCTCATAATATGTTATTTCAGAGTATTGTAAGGGACCGTTCTTAGTCCCCATAAGCAGAATTGCTGATGGTGTGGAAAGTTGAGGATTATTTTTATTCAACTTTAACTGTCGATCAATTGGTCAAATTTTTACTATTTTTTAGTATGGTAAAGTAACCTTGTGAATCAGTACCTACATATGTATATTCTACCTAATTTGTGAAACAATACTTACATAATCTTTATTCTACCTTTTTCGAGAAACAGTACCTGCATAATGTACCTATATTCTTCCTTATTTGAGAAACAGTACTACATAATGTTTATTCTACCTAATTTGTGAAACTGTACCTACATAATGTTTATTCTACCTAATTTGTGAAACTGTACCTACATAATGTTTATTCTACCTAATTTGTGAATCAGTACCTACATAATTTTTACTTAATTTCTGAAACAGTACCTACACAATGTTTATTCTACCTAATTTACTAAACAGTATACTATATTATAATGTTTACCTAATTTGTGAAATAGTACCTAACTTCACAATGTTTACCTACATAATTTGTAAAACACTACCTACATAATTTTTGCCTTATTTGTAAAACAGGACGTACATAATGTTTCCCATATTTACCTCTATAGGTACCTACAATTGAATTGATTATATTGTTATGAGGAAATGTATTTCAAATACCTACAATATGTTATATAAATCATAAACTTTTTTTCAACTGAATGTCCAATATGAATTTGAATATTTAGTATTCAGACTTTGGTTTTGTAAGTTGAAATTATTATAAACATGAATAAACTTCCTATTTTATTTTAAAAAATATAAATATTTTAGATTTTTGTTGTTCATCTGAATATTCTTTATAACAATACATAAACAATTAGTTGACCAGTAATGAAATGCATTTATTGAGTTAATACTTTTTATTATTAAATATTTATATGCAATAATTATTTGAGTTTATGTATTTTTTGTTAATTTCTTAACACTATGCATTTTGAATTGAGCAAATAACAGTATTAGCACTGCATTTATTTACATATATACTTTCTCAATACATTATTGATTGTTCAAAGTTATATTATAACATTATTTTTTCTGTCATATAAATAAGTCGATCGTTTTTTTACCTGCAATATTAATTTTTAATACTTAAAATTTCATATTATATAATCGAAAAAACCTCTTTTTTCGATTACATAATATGAAATTATCGACTTAATAATGTTGTTTTAAATCGCAATTTTAATGATTATCGACGTTTTTAAATTATCGCATCATCATGGTGCATTGAACAAAATATCATTTTAAATATAAATCGTTTATCCGTTAATTTACGAAGACTTTGCTTTTATAAATAGATTTAAAACATATTTTATTTTATTCTTACTTTGTGACGAATATTACTGAATTGATTTATACATTACTGAATTATATACCGAATTAAATAATTTATTACTTACATATATATTTAGTATAATGTTGTCACATCTGGCAAAGTTTAGTTTCTTACATTTGACAACTTCAAAAAAATATTACCAATGCAAAGATAAAAAAGAAATTTATTATAAACTGAATCGAACTATAGGAAATTTTTCTTGATTTGATTATAAAAAATCTAATATTTTTTGTGAGTGTTGACCGCATGATAAACACATTTTTTAAAGATTCTTTTATAAATGCTAAATCATGCAAGTTGACCGTTCTTTATTTTAATAGGGACATACTATCTGAAAATCAAAGTAATTGAAGAATTGAGAATTTTATGAGCATGTACGATAAAACAATAATTTTTCAATACTATGTAAAATTATTTGAGCCCCAAAGATAACAATGAAAATGCAACTGTGAAAAGTGCTCAAGCTCTCAAAAGCTCAACAATACATGAACAATATTTAATTATTATAGGAAAAACCTTTAATCAATTTATTAGAATGACTACGAAATTTATCATTTAATTCGTATTGGATTAAATATTTAAGTGATATAAAGATATAATTATAATTTAAAATGATTTTTTTTATGTCAGTAAACTCTAATTGATTTGTGAAATATCAAAATATTTGTAATCAAACTATAAAATTTCAGCTTGTAGATTTCAAAAAGCATATTTTTTTATATTTGAATTGTTCACTAAACTTTTAATTAATTGTAATTAGTAATACTCAGTGTACAACATAATATAAGTACCTGTAAGGTGTTGTTAAAATTAAGTTGATTTCTGAGTGTGCTTTATCGATTCTGTCCTAAGATTCAATAACTTTTTAGACCCTTTTACAATAAACGAATAATTCACAAAGACTACACAAATTGCAATATATACATTAGTGAGTTATATAATTAGTAAAACCTATGTTATTGGTTGTTGTTTACAATGTCTGTATAATGTTTTTTATTCATAAACTACCGATAGTAATTATTTGAATGACGAGATGCATGAACGTGAATGATATTGTAAAGAAATCACGATAATAAAATATTAAAAATTCAATAAATTAAATAATACAAAAATCACTTTTATACTTGCCTTATATTCTGAGCATATTACCACGAATCGATTCATTTTAATGAAATAAAATAAAGTATCTTTAAGCTTTACGCCATTTTATGTATCTCTACTTTTTTCATAATATTTTTTGGCGATAAAGTTTTTATTTTTCTTAAATTAGTGATAAGCTAAAAAGATACATATATTTACTATCAATCGTCATTTAAAATATATTTATAAATAAATAGATTGTGTTTCGTGATTTGGTGATCCGTTTTGGTGATTTATTACATAATAATATGATAGACACAATTGAAATACAAAATAATTAGATAGAGCATCTTATATTTTATGTATGATATTGTTTTAGATCATGTATAAGCAATTATATTGTCTTAATGAGTAAATTGTAATCATATAAAAATAAATATTTAATATTGTTAAATTTTTAATATTCGTTGTACCTACAAGCTTTTTTGAAAAGGCGTTTTATAAAAATTATACTTATAATAAAAATACTATATTGTAATATTCTAATCCAATTAAACGTCGCTTTGATTATATCGAAAATATTTTTCAAAAAAAAAATTAAATCCTTTTCGATAAAAAACATACATAATAAAGAAGTTTTATTGAAATAATAAAACAAAACATTTCGACATTTTCAACATAGACTGACGTTCACTCTTACACATTCGTCATATTAAAGTTGTATGTCACAAACATGTTGTATTGTCTCAATCGAGTTTTATTGTCACAATCGAGTTTTATTGTCAAAATCAAGTTTTATTTTCAAAATCAAGTTTTAATGTCACAATCAAGTTGTATTGTCACAATCAAGTTTTATTGTCACAATCAAGTTTTATTGTCACAATCAAGATGGATTGTCACAAAAAAGTTTATTGTCACAATCAAGTTTTATTGTAACAATAAAGTTTTATTGTCACAATCAAGTTGTATTGTCACAATCAAGTTTTATTGTCATAATCAAGATGGTTTGCACAAAAGAGTTTATTGTCACAACCAAGTTTTATTGTAACAAAAAAGTTTTATTGTCACAAACAAGATTGTACTGTGATGTATCAACTTAGTTATGTACATGTATGTATGTAAATCATTCCTATTATCTTTAATATTTTTGAAGTGTTTTATAATTATTATTATCTCTTCATACGATTCACAATAATAATAATTTTTCTAGGGTTTATTGTTAAAAATAAATAATTTCTTGTTGTTGATTCATAAAAAAATGTGTAATATTTCCTTTATTATAAGAAAAAATAAAAAAACTATGTATGTTAAAATTTCAAATGAGTTTTTTTGATCTAACATCATCGGTTCCTAACCTTTTTGTCCTTCCATCATTAATTAAATCTAAATAATAATGAAAAGTCAAAAGGAAACATACCAATAAATACAAAAAAATAAACGGTCATTGGGTATTTATTTTAATTTTATAATGGACTTTCGCCAAGAATTGAAATCGTTGACAAACATAAAATAAAAGAAAAATTTAAAAACGTCTCTCTGATTTTATTATGTTACAGCTTCAAAAATACAATTATCAATAGCGAATATGCGCAGAATACAAATTCGATTTTAACGTGTGTGCGCAAATCGTCCCCCTCTAGACCAATAAAATACAAAATGTTTGGTTTTCTTCTAAAGCCCGCCTGACACGAGGTAATATTCCAACTCATGTAGAATATGAGTTGAAAAGTAGTGTTTGCAGTAATCTTTGAAGACATATGAACTGAAAGTGTGTATCTCTTTTGTCTATCCTTATCTATCTACTACATTGTCATTCGTCATACAAAAGAAGAAATATTTTTTTAATTCATGTTTTGTAAAGTTTTTTCGTATTCTTTTTGATTTTTGATTGATCCAGACGTACCTACATTCCTAGCTATAAAAAAACTATCGGCACATAGGAGTTCTTCGATATAATTGCTATGATTTGGAATGTTCTTACTAATGTTTTTTAGGACATTGCTTCTCACATCACTAAATATTTGGCTTTTTAAGTATTAGAAATACATTCTATTTATTTTCAAAAAATCTAATTTTTCTATGAAAATTGATCTTCTAATGAGAGTTGTTCGTTTAATATGCTAAAAAACTCCTTGATTTTTTTTCTCCTATCCAATAAAGATCGCGTACATTTTTTGTTAGAGCGTCTTATTTGATTTTCATAATATTTCGAAACAGGTAATCCAACTCAAAATGTAATAAAAAAATAAGCGAGAATCATTAATGCACACAAAATTGGAAGTTATTTGACAGTCAAGATAGATAATTGCAAGCTCACCGGAACAACTTGGGGCAGCACTGCTGAAGTGCTGCGTACATCAGCGGTTGCTCTCGTTTATAGTTCGGCGGAGTACTGCGCACCAGTGTGGGAGAGAAGCGTCCATTGCAAAACCCTTGATGCCGAATTAAATAAAACAATGAGGACAATCACCGGATGCGTAAGGCCAACTGCACTCCCGTGGCTCCCTGTGCTTTCGAACATTGCTCCTCCTGATTTGCGCAGGAGCCAGGCTACAGCTAGAGAACTTGCCAAGATTGAAAAGAATCCCGCAATTCCCGCATTTCAAGATATATTCCGTCCACCAAGACAACGACTGAAGTCCAGAAAGCCTGTTTGGTCGAAGCTACTCGGCGAATTCAACTTGCCTAGAGCATGGAAAGAGAGGTGGAATGATTCAGACCTGGTATTAAACAAACATATTATTCTCGACCCTAACGAAAGGGTCCCAGGTTATTTCCTCCCCGAAAAGTTTGGATTCAGCAAAACAGAATTCGTACAGGTCAAGGACGATGTAACTACCAAATGTGGAAATGGGGAAAAAGGGATTCTCCAGAATGTGACTGTGGAGCAAGAAGCCAAACTATCCAGCATCTAGTAGAGGAGTGCCCGATACGGAGGTATGAAGGAGACTGGATGGACATCCATAGGGCGACTCCAGAAGCTGTGAAGTGGCTGGCCGAACGGGAGCCAAGAGTGTAGAAGGGAACTACTCAATGACGCAGCCAAAGGCGCAGGAAAAGCCGTAGCCATACAAAAAGTAAAGTAAGTATAGATAATTGCTATAATATCAATATGTAATTTCAACATAATGTTTTTAGAGTGATAACATTTTAAAGTAATTTAACTGATATCGTGTCAGGCACAATGTCATTTTTTCAGTTCATATTCCAATGAGTTGTAATATTACCTAGTGTCAGGCCGGCTTAAGAAAGAAAAGACGAATTATTGTGGTAAGAAAGAAAAGATGAACTATTTGACTAGTAATAATCGGTGGTAACATTGGATTGTCGTAGTTCCAAATAAAAACAAATATAGCAAATATCGACAATCTCCCGTATGTACCTATTTTAGACACTGTTGTACCAAGAGTCATTTGTTCAGATTTGTTGTAGTGGATACTGACTATTGCGACTTTGGGTTAGAGGAGGCAGGGGCGGATCTACTCAAGGGTTTTTTTGGCTGCAACCCGGGGCCCCGTGGATTCAAAAGGGCCCCAGCCTCCTTTGAAAACAATAGACGATATTGTGAAGAAGTAAATAAGTACCAGAAAATTAAAAATATACAATAAATATCTGAAATTATATAATATCTAGTATAAAGTCATATGATATAGGTATGAGAACTGTGGAGAAGCTGTTTCGTACTGCACTGGACAGGAAGGCTTTCTCTTTGGTGATCGTCAACGTCAGAGGGACCTGAATTCACAATTTTTTTCGAATTTCGAATTCACAACTCCCTCCTTGAGGTAGTGAGGAGTTAAAAATATTCGATTTATGAAGTCTGCAAAGGGAATTTGTAAAACTTGGGCAGTAAATAAAAACAAACTATTCCATTAAATAATGTTTAATGCACATTTTTCATATAATATGTATTTTCTACAATATTGTACGAGTTTCATTATAGTTCTTTTTTGTCTATGTTTAAATAACCAAATAATACAACAAATTATCGTAATATATAATTAGTTTTTTTTAAGTAGGTACATGATTTATATTATAAGTACAATTATTATATCCATTCATTTCTCTATACAAGACAATGTGATTTATTTTCAACTTGTGTGCCACTTTCAACTATGCAGCCATAAATATTATTAATGTATGATATATTTATACACGATTTTATATTAAAAACAAAAATAATTATATTTAAAATCAAATATAAACATTGATGGATTATAAACACTCATGTAGCTTGAAACAATATGACAATGTGATATTACCATTAGTATTTACTAAGTGTTTTATATTATATTTTTATTCAATACGGTTTCAACTTCTATTATTACACATCTATAAGTTATGTATGTTTTGAACCATATATTTTAACATTTTTACAAAATAAAAAAAATGTTCAAGCTTGAAGACGTAATTATTATATTTAAATTTTTAATATACAAACCATTTAATTTATTAGTAGTATATTTTTTCAAATGGTATTTTTTAAGGTAAGTAAGTAATTTTGGAATTGTGATGTTTTTCTATATATTATATAATTTCTAAATATAACACTAGGTACAAACCTCCATTTTCAATATTACATGGCTAAGGATTGGGTCAAAATAACTTGAATGTTAGACATTATAATAACATTTTTTTTCTCATTTTTTTCTCCAAGATTTGTGATATTTTGAGAACCCTTAGTATTTTAAGTTAACTCAAAATTCCTTTAACTAAGATAATATTTGCATATTTTATTTGTTTCATTATATTAAAATAGATATATCATTTACTTTAGTAGTTTTTTCAAGATATTTTTGAGCCAAAAATCAAGTATGTTTAATCATGCCATTTTCATGCACATTTATGCACTGTTTCACACATTCTTGACAGTGAAATAAAAACCTTAGGTAATGGCTTCGCACATTTTAACTATTATATCTTCGCTCCCACTCCAATTTTGAATAGTATATATTTTTGAAATATAAAATGATTTAATATTAGGCAAGCAAACTATCGATAATTATTCTTACATATATATTATTTGTTTGAGATTATTAAGAAGATCTTTTTTAACAATATTATATTTTACAAAAAGTTTTTTACATTCCACTAAAAAAAATGTAAAAAAAAATTAAACTCAGTTTTAATCCACAAACGAGTGAAATTAATTGGCCTACGCGCTTTAGCTAGTCTGCTAGCATCATCAGAGACACCATTTATATACTTTGTGCATCTGATGATGCTAGCAGAAACTAGCGAAAGCGCTTAGGCCATTAAATTTTACTCGTTTGTGGATTGTAACCGAGTTTTATTTATTATTATAAATATATATTTTTGAACTTTAATTTAAACTTCTGAATTTCCAGCGTGTTAACGAAATAAATTTGAAATTATTACATTATTTAAATATTTTTTTACTATCAACATAATTTTTGTTCAGTTTCTAATGGTTATTGTCGTTATTTTGAATGCAGATTTATTTATGTTTTTTTTTTTGAAAATCAAAATATCATGACTTCAATTAGAAAATATAGAACATAGAAGGCAATGCTACAAGATGTTTATTTAATTCTGTCACTCAAATTCTAAAACTCTATAACTAAAATTATTGCTTTTGTTGCAAATATAAAATACTAGATAATAATATAAAAACATAAATTGGACCATTTTTTATTTTGCATTTAATGAATTTTATCATAAATTCATCGTCGATAATTAATTATGTATCAACTAAAGCATATAATATTTATTTAGTAACATTATTTTTATTTGTTACTAAATAAATAAATAAAGCATAAAATATTTATTTACTAACAATTCAACAAATAATTAATTAGGTATCTAAATAACATCTTATGTTAAACATTTAACTACGTTATGTACAGGCTACTCGGTTTTATGTGACATTGATATAATGTTGACTTTGTTACATTAATAAATACACGAATACGATAATTATGTAAAAATACATTTATTACAATACGATAATAAGAAGTGTTTTATGTCATTAGTAACAAACCAAATAGCAACAAAAAAACCTAATCATATTAATCTTTGTATAGAAATCATAGAAAAACAGACGAAATTATATACATAAGATGTTGGTAAATAAGTTTTGGTGTAAATTTAAATAAATAACATGTTGTACACAAGTAAATCAAAATCTTCATATCAACATAAGGGTGTGAAAAAATAATGATAATATGTTTGTACTAAGTTTGTAAGAAACAAATTTATTTTAGAAGTATAAACCCTTCCAAACATACGTTGAATTTAAATAAACTAATTATAAATCTATTGAAGTTATGTTTGGAAAAACTATTCACCGCAACCGAAAACATTGCTCAATATATTATGTATTGTCTTACAAAATTAACATCTTATATATAACATTTAACTAACGTATTTACAGGCTACTCGATTTTTCCGATTGTTTTTTCTTACATCCACTTTTAATAGATGAAGTAAAACAATATATACGAAAATGGTCTATTTTGTTACTTAGAAGCTTACTCCTCTATACATTTTTAAGAAGTAAAATATTATTTACTAGTGATCAATAAATGTTATAATAATGATAGGTTAATCATATTTAATTATGATATGAAAAATAGTTTTCGTCCGACGCAGAATTTGTCAATTCATAAAATATATTAAAATAAGTATAACTAATTTAAATATAATGAATCAATATTTCAAAGATACGGAAAATTTAATATACTTATTTCATATTTTCTAACGACATGTTATTTTAAGACAGAAATGAACACGAAAATTTAAAAAAAAAACTGATTTTATTCTCTTTTTCGTTGAAAAATTATGTTAATTGAAATCAATCGTTCAAATAAAAAAGATGGAAGACTATTTAAATCTCGTATTGTTCTAGAATATGCGATTTGAATTTTAATACTTTGAGATGGGTGTTGAATATCAATTTTGCCAATAGATTTTAGATAGGTAATCATTTATAAAACCGTTTCCGTAACCATTTCTTTATGATTCAATATACTCTGACATTTGTTTGACATTCATTAATGATTCAATATACTCTGTACAAGTCCCATTTAATTTATTTAACTACTAATAGGCCATTTTAAATAAATTATACTTTTCCTCATAGTTTCTATACGTAAAATAACTTCACATTTAATGAGTTTTGGAGTCATTGTTCCTAGAACATTCAATAAGCTCGACAAAAAAATTAAACAAATGGAAAATAGTTGCATATTTAAAAATAAAATAAGGTAATGTCTCTTAGTATCAGGCTGACACTGTGCAGGGAAGATTTTTCACCCATAGCTTTCGACCTCATACATTATTTTGCTCTTAGTATATCAGTGCATTTTTTATAGTATATTTTTTTGTAGAAGTCAATTGCATGTCAGTATTATTTTGCCTTTAAAATTTATTTATTTCTTTTCACACCATTTACATAATCGTCATTAAAAATAGATAACTGCTGCCCAACTAGGTATACCTGTTCTAGGGTTAGCAGTGAATTGCATGTATAGCAAAGCAAAAATTTTATGTATAGCATAGCAAAAATTGCATGTTATATTTTTGATTAAGTACAAATTAATATTGTCATGGAAAAGAGAACAACATTTTTAATTAATAATAATGAGAATAACTTATCCAAAATACGTGAAATTGTATAAGTATCAATAATAACAATATTTATTTATATATACCTATATTTAATTAAATTCATACCGACTAGGCATTTGACTAGAGTTGCCACTCATTTCATTTCGACAAGCGAAATGGTTTTAAAATTGAAATTATAATTTAAAAACTGAAAATTTAATATTAAACTTAATACTAAGGATTGTAATATTTACGACTAGAATCTACATTTGACTAGTTTACACTCGGTCAAATTCGCTTGGTGAATTTTCGAAAGAAAGAATATTAAATAAAGTTTTAACTCTCAAACTAATATGCATGATAGTGCCTAAAATATAAAATTAAATGCAACAATGAAAAATAAGTCTATTAAATAATCTGCTGCCTATGTTTTGTGAACCGAAGTCAACCGTTCATAATAATCTGAGTCTCCACGACTGAGTTGCGCTTCTGTGTCAAATGTTCAGAATAAGATGACAGATCTATGTAAATACTTTAACGACTTACGACTTTCAGAATCAAGCCTTTTTGCACGGGAGAAGTGTGGCGGCGCAGCGCCTAGCAACCGCCCTGTCAAATGGATGCATACTCCTCCTAGCGACCAATTAGCGAGCATCGCTAGGGTTTTTTTTTAACTGAACACACTTTAGTGTCAAGTTGTAACTCAAATATAATATTTAATATCGTGAGTAATCTTTTATTTCTGTATACTCTATTATTTTACGAAACTGGTACCCTCCATTTAAAGTAACTGAAAGTTGTTTGATCAATTCAATAATTGAATATATTTAATTTATATATTTTTTAATAGTTTAACATCTGTGAGTGTCAATATATGAATATTCAATTGGTTTCTTTCTAATCTGCATATACGGGATCGAAATCCGAGTGAACCTTAACAATAATATCACTCATATATGTTGCAAAAGTACGTTTTATTTCCTGACATTTTAGTCTATCTACGCTAATAATATACGCAAACCCAATCGAGAGCCATTTTCGGAGTTCATTTAAAAGTGAAATTGAGTTTCGGGAAAAGGACGCCATTTATATAAATTTAAATTTGCAAAGTTTGTGTTTAAATTAATAAAGTTTTACCTTTATTTTACTTTATAATTACATATATATGACTGCCGACGTCAAAGTTGATCCATTAACCGGCAACTATTTCAGTAACTACGACGTTATGACATCAAATAATGCACGAAAGATTATGGATTTTTAAGTTATATTTACAGGAAAATGAGGTTAATTACAGCCGTACAGTGTTCGATAAATGACATTTCCTTGTTTCTGAATACCTACATATTTTGTTTATAGAACTGATAATTGATTTTTTTAATAATTAATGACGATTACTTAACTGTTACTATTAAATAAACAGTAAACTAATACACCGAGAAAAAAACTCGAAGAAATATTAAATTAACCACCTGTATTCCGTTAAAAAAACCTATGATGATTCAAAGCCAAAAACCTATGATGATTTAGATGGGTCGATGGCAGAGCGGTTAGCGCGCTGGGCTAGTAATCCAGTGGTGGCGAGTTCGAATCCTGCCTCGACCGATTTCGTTCACCTATAGCACAAGCATTTATTTGCTTATTTTAGGGAATGTAGGAAGATGTATATGTACTTGTTTAGCAAGGACATATTCATTTAAAAAAAAAAAAAATCTGGATTATAAAACAATATTTTTAAATGAATGACATTTTTCATCGAACTTTATTATTTGACAGTTTATATCGAGACAAATAATTTCACTAACTCAGCATGCAGTGAACGATGACTCGTTTCCATATTTTGACTTAATTTTATAAAAAAAAAATATTTGTTGTTCAGTAATTAGTCAGTTTAATATTTGAAATAAAATACGACTAGAAAATAATCACAAATCATCATCAGCAAATAAAGAAAAAAAAACGTTATATCATCAATATTATAATATAATAAATATTGATTAATATAAATCTAATTCTACGGTTTCACTGGTCATGTTGCCCCTTTGATTAAAATGTACACGATATTTTATAATTATGATCTAAGCTTAAAATACGCTGAAAACTATGTTGTACATACAAGATCTAATAACCATATTACATAAAATGATAATAAATATTGTTTTTAAAATTAATGAATAAATATACCAACGTATTTTTCCGCGAAATTGGATTTCAATGACCGAACAAGGTCTAAAATGAAAGAGACTCATTTCATTACATCACTAGTTTAAAATGGATTTCCGCTCTGTTAACACAAAAACTATAGAATCTTTTATTTTTTTTTCTTAAATTCAATAATATATTTAGAGATCATTTTAATTTTGTAGTTACGAATATCGCAACACTTCGCGAAAAAGGTTTGTTATTAAAAAATTCAATAAAATAAAAAATTATGTACTTGTTTCCGTTAGTTGAATTTATACTTACATTATATTTCAAATTAGTTAATTTCAAGACGTCAGTTTTTTTACTTTAACTTTCGAAGATCCCTTGGATACAATGAAACAACATAGGAAGATACTGCTCTAAAATCATCAAAAAGAAAATTGCAAGGAGTCAATAGAACTGAAATAATTATAAGTTCGGGTTGTATGTCGATAATTCAAGGACATTACCCCCTATTCAGTAACTATTGTAACTAAAATAGGAACGTTCTAAAATTGTAGATTTTAGATTTACAGTCTTATTTCAGCGTTATAAAATATCAGATTGGACTAAATGGAATAGTAACGTACCTATTTTGGCCGGAACGTTCGTAAAAAGTTACTGAATTAGACTTATTTTGAATTATTATGAAAATGATGAAAATTCCATAATTTTCATAATTATTCATAATACGTCTAATTCAGTAACTTTTTAAGAACGTTCCGGCCATAATAGTTATGTTCTTATTCCATTTAGTCCGATTTTATATTTTATAATGCTGAAATAAGACCGTAAATCTAAAATCTATAATTTTAGAACGTTCCTATTTTAGTTACAATAGTTACTGAATAGGGGGTATTGATAACATTAATGGGTAAGTACCATTGAAGTTATCAACCATGCCTTGACCAAAAATCATGTAAAAATGATGAAACTTAGAAGACTTTAAACAGGAGTTGCTCTTCGTGGATGCAATGAATATTGAACATAGTAACTGAGTTTTTGACGGATGCATTATCATGTAACAGGAATGTTGATGTTTCAAATCCTGTAATAAACTTTCACAATATTATATAAAGCAACGAGTATTGAAATATAGCTAAATACTATCAATTTACTTATTAACTATGTATTTTTATTCAACTATACTAAAAATGTTCACTCGTAATATTTACATTTTTTTTTATTGTGAACATTTTTTTACTGCCTAGTCTTTGGTACTTTGCCGCATGAAGCCGTTTCTGGAACAGCTTTAAAAAAAAATAAAAATAAAATATAATAACATTATTCACTATGCTATAATAACTATTCACATTTGTGTGTCTTTTATCAACAATCATCAAACAAGAGCGATATATTTCTATAAAATGCATCATAATACAGTAAACATTATAATATATTTTAATTACACAGTTATACATATTTAAATTTTTTCTATAAGATTCAACATTATTTTTCAAACAACTGATGATATGAAATATCGGATACATCACTAAAGACAATGCAATATTTCGATAAACCATATTAATAAAATTATTATATAAGTTCGGTTTCATAAAAATTAAAGGAAGTTTAAAGTAAATATTGAAAATAACGTGTTTTAAGGAATTACTGAAACTGTCTTTATAAAATAATCACAATTGCTAGTAAATATAGTAAATTAACATGGTAATAAATTAATTTTACATGAGATTCCAAAATAAATGTTGCCAACTTTAAGATTTTTCGATTATTTAGATTAATATTGTACACTCACAACTAATAGAAGCCAATAAATTAAAAAAAATAACTTTTTTTAATTCCTTTAATTTTTAAATGAAACTTATTTTTTATTTGGGATATTTCAAAAATAACAATTTTATATAATAATAAATGGAAGATTGTTGTTCTATCGTTTTTTGGGTTATCTTGTTACGTGTAAAAATAACAACAAATATATAAGAAAAAAGCATTTTTTGATAAATAGTTATAAGATATTTTCAACAAATTAATCTACTATCATTTTATTATATACCTGTACAAGTTTTATTTTTATAATGTATGCTTGTTAACTTACATATTTTGGAATATTTTTGTATAATTTGTATTAAAATTATTACTCGTATGACATTTACTTACTTACATTTGATTTCCATTAATAAAGAATATATGGAATTTTGAACAAGTGTCTATTACTGGGTAATAATTTTGAAATCTGAATTATATTTTATGTATGGCGCACGTGCATATACAATTTACTTAAATTAATTATAACTTAATTATAAACAAATCATATAGGTACTTAATATTAAAATTCTTAAGAAACCATTTTTTTAATCTCATTATGTAACTGTATTTGGGTTGTGACACAACCTGCAAAAATTTAAAACAAATAAAATATTTTCGATAGTAAAACTAAATCCTCGTACCTACATACATACTTACATCGATTTTTATTATTTTTATTAGATATTTTTTATCATCGATTTTTATTATTTATATTAGATGTTAAAATACATTTTTCGATTAATGATCATTTTGTAAAGAAACTTTCATATTTGAATATTATTTTTGCACCAAACAATTTGAAACGTTGGGATAAAAATAATTCTTCTCAGAACTACAAAATTCTAGACAATTAACTCTTCTGTGTATATTATTAAAAAGGGTTTAATACGTTTCACTCCTTAAGCGTTGAAATAACTCATATAAATGAAATAGTTCAATAACTCATATAAACATATATTTTTATATACTCAATTTTGTTGATATACCATTTACATTATTTGAATAAAACAGTATTTTCCTGTGTTATTTAGGTGTTTTTATCAAACGTTTTTGCCAAGACTACTTAACAATGTCAAGTTGCATAATATACAATGTCTTGTCGACCATGTAATGAAAAGTAATTTTAGCGAATATTTTTGATTGTATAATCAAAATTTGGATTTTTTTTGCATAATTTACATATTTTAACAAAATTTTAAAATTTTAGAGTTTTTTTTGTATATACATATTTTGAATAATTTAATCTTGTTCAAAAATTATTATATTCAGCAAAAAAATACAATATTTTAGTAAATATTAAATGTCATATTTTTAATGATGAAGGTTCATAAACTTATATATTATATTATTATGGTCCTTATAACGTGCTCAAATGCAAAATACATATAAATATAAATAAAATATATTTCTCTTCTGCATGTATATTGTATTTAAGGAACAAAGATTAAGAATATTTATTTTAGTTTTTAGATATAGGTACCTACTTATAAAAATCTTCACATCAGTCGATATTTTGACTTAAAAGCCAAAAATACGAAAAAGAAGAGAAGTCCTTCTTCACCATTTCATTAATTCAAATTTAATCAATTCTTTATACCTAGTGATTAAACGATCTTTTAATTTTCAACGTATTTTTTTAACCCTTAGTACATCACACCAAAAATTCACTTACACATTTTAGACGTTGAGACTTGAGGGTTAAATCTGTTTTTTTTTTATATTAATTAGGTATATTTTTTGTGTGTGTTCGAAAGACAGTGATCGAGGTTCGTTGACGATCTGAGGTCAAACAATTCGCATATGTTTCTATACATTACATTACATTACATATCTCATTATATCAAATATACAAAAACATCACAGTACCTGTATATAGAAATATTTATAATTTCAATTTGTCTTTACATTAACAATAAATACGTTCATATTTTTAATAACTTTATGTACCTAATAAATTTCTGATGATAATGTACAGATTTTTTATAATATTTTGATAATGGTAAAAAAGCATGATTTTCGCGCATACATAAAAAATAACATTTTGATTAAGTTCATATTTTTCTCGAAAACAAGCGAAACCGCAAATGTGTCGAGACTGCAGGATTGCTTTAGATGCGATTGAATTCAAATCGAAAACGTTTTGGGTTCTAGAAACGTCTGTATAGACAGTATTTCCATTTTATAAATTTAGTGGTATAATATAATATGTATACCTATACGTGTTACTCGATCCAAAAACGTTTTCAATCCCAATCCGATAACCTCAAATTCGCTGCATTCACGAAACGTACCTAGGTATATACAAGTTTTAAATATGGAACACCACGACGCATTTGAAAAAAATCCTCTTAATTTTTTTTAATAAAAATGCATTTTGATCATTAAAATTATGTAACTATTATACAAATTGTGCGAACATAAAAAGTATATTACGTACATTTTAAAAATCATATCTTATTATACACACTATGCACATTTTTTTAATGAAGTAAAGCGTTAGCCTGAACAATTTTAACCCTTTCTTAACCGACGATTCTAATTCTAATCATTAATGTATTTTACTTATATCTCAATGAAAATTGTTATCAGCTGTGTTATTTCTCTTCTAAATTATTAATCACAATATATTTGATCGCTTACAATACTGAGAATGACGGAAAGTCTTGTACTCGGTTATTGCGACTCGGTTATTGTACAGTTGAAAACTCGGTTATTGCGAAATGTGCTTTTCTTGCTAAACACGGTTGTTCAAAATTTAATAAATGTGAGTTCTTTTTTGTTTTCTAGCATGCTATTTATTTTTTAATTAGGTAATTATATTTCCTTCAACCTCTAATAATAATTAAAAATAAAAGTATTTTTATTTTATGAAAAGTATTTAGTTTTATATATGAATGATGACAATTGGAATCGTTAAAATTTCCAAAAAAAAAGGAAAAATAAATTATAAAAATATCTTTATAATCACATATTTTGCCCATTTTTTATGAAACATATTTTTATTCATAATGCTTTCATAATTCGGTTAAGAAAGGATTAAATCATTATAAAAGTGGAAAACATTTTTTACAATACAAAGACGATTTAATATTTTAAATAATCAACGCAGAAGCGTCTTAAATTATAAATAGGAATTTAAGAAAAATAAAATATAAAAAAAAGGTTTCAGAACTACTGATTGACAAATACGCGACATACGTGAGTATATCTTTGTTTATGCGTCTGAAAATCTTTCTATGTACTTACATATTTTTATACCATTCACGAAGCTATTCATTTAAAGATTAGAAATATTTTTAGAAAAGGCATTATATAAATTTTCTGTATCCACTAACCCAGAATGAAGATAACACAATATTGAAAAATGAAAAAGGGTTCTATTTTTAAATGTATGTATAACGAATTTTTAAACGTAAAAATATATTAAAGGTACCTCCATCGTGGCGATAAAGCGCGCGGGATTGTCGGCGAGTAAACTGCTGCAGAAAGTCGTCGCGAAAGTCTGCGATTCAACAATTGAATAACTATTAATAATCATAATTTATAACATCTATATAGTAATATGTATGTATTAATGACAGTTTACAGTTTTTAATCCGAGTCAGAGTCGGAACTAGGAGCAGCTGGAGTGTGTTCCACCTCTTTCACAGGCTCCTCGCGTATAGTGGGCTTAGCGATGGTCGCAGCAAGGTACGCGTTGGGCCCTTCACCCTGAGTGTGTTCAATGCCAACCCTAAAAAAATATATAGATGTTTGCTAAACCTTCAATTACCACATTTGAAAAGACGAAAAAAGATTAAAACGATCTCGACGAGAAAATTTTTCTATAATTTTTTTTTTCATCAAACCAGTGCTATAGTAATGCACTGTTTAATGAAAATCGTCTCAACAAGTTTTATTGGAGAATAGAAAAAGTTTCTATAGGAAATTGGGAAATCAAGATGCCGATTGATCTTTCGACCAATGCACCTAGCGAATCTATTGGATTTGAGCGGTTTCGAAGCGAATGCTTCTTTCTCAAGATGGATGATAGCTTGATGATAGAGTTAAAGGTCTTGATGACAGAAGCTATTACTTCAAAACCGGTGGTATAATAACTTATTCGTGGTTTGAAAACAAAATAAATTATAACCATTGTAATATTTTTATGGTCGCATATAGGTAGGTACTATACGCAAACATTGTTTTTTGTTCCAGCTGGGAGAATTGAGATATTAAATTTGTCAAAGTAAATTATAATTATCTTTTATATTGAGTTTCATGAGGGTTTTGATTCCACTGTTTGACGGGATTGCCCCCTGATAAGATTAATAAACAGCAATATCAGACTGAAATAAACAGCAATATACTCACTTGTATTCGTGCCTGGCCAGATATCTGACGTACTTCTCGGGAGGTTCGTCCGAATCGTGGTTCTGTAGACTGACGGATCGCACTGTCGTGTGAGAGACCTGAGTGGCGGGCATCGTGAACTCTACGTAACACCATTCGGCCAACTTCTCGGGGATCTGGTCGTAGCTGGTCAGCGCCATGCGACACACCAAGTTGTGTGTTGTGTACGCACCTTTAAAAAATGTACAAACCAAAGTCAAAGACATTAAAAGTAAAGTTAGATTAAATTTTTCAATAAAAAAGCAGTACTCGTTAGTTTTTACGCCAATCTATTCGAGTTTCTTGGATTTTGTTCTATTATAGATGGAGTGATTTAGTTTGCATGTGACACATGCCCAATTGAAATTTGTATCCATCGCATCATCAACATTCATGCATCGTCACACATTATTTCGTTTCTCATATTTCCGTCATTCACATGGTGGTGATATGATTCTTTTCTTAGACGATCTTGTTCCATTCCTGTCAGCTTTGTAGGTATATTTCTTCATTAGGATTTCTTAACTATCAAATTATCTTCAAATTATTCTTCCCAAGTGGCCTAACCATGTATCTCAACGTAAAATAAAGTAAAGTATATTTATTATAATGGAAATATAAAAAAAATGATACAGGATATACTATGACAATAAAAGTATAAAGTATATCACAAATTAAATTTGAAATAAGAAAAACTTGTGCTTCGGGGAGGAGTTTATAAAACTTACAATTAATATAAGGCATACAAAACATCAGAGTTCAGAAAATTGACTATCCTAATTTACTAAGGAGAAAAAAATAAAGCTACAATTCATATAAAACTACACAAAACTTCATACACACATATACAAAACTAAAATATTCATATTGTAAAACGAGAAGGAAATTATTTAAACTTTTTTTAAAGATAGCAAATGTGTCAGCAGGTTTCAATTTGATATTTCTATCCAGTTCATTGTGCCATTTTATAAACAAGAAAGAATAATAGCTCTGCCCCACAGCTATGTTAGCTTGATGGAGAGTCTTATATAGCCCTCAAGTTGTAGCCTAGGAGTTAATGAATAATAGCTCTGCCCCAGCTATGTTAGCTTGATGGAGAGTCTTATATAGCCCTCAAGTTGTAGCCTAGGAGTTAATGAATAATAGCTCTGCCCCAGCTATGTTAGCTTGATGGAGAGTCTTATATAGCCCTCAAGTTGTAGCCTAGGAGTTAATGAATAATAGCTCTGCCCCAGCTATGTTAGCTTGATGGAGAGTCTTATATAGCCCTCAAGTTGTAGCCTAGGAGTTAATGAATAATAGCTCTGCCCCAGCTATGTTAGCTTGATGGAGAGTCTTATATAGCCCTCAAGTTGTAGCCTAGGAGTTAATGAATAATGGCTCTGACTGATAGCCACTTTCTTGAACATATTCTGTACCAAAGTTCACTGTACAACTGGCTAAAACTGTAGTCACGTGGTCTCCTGAGGATTATTTTTAAGACATTTTATTAATATTTTTTATTTTCCATTATTGATATAATCTCTTCTTCTTGCCTTCTCTTCAATGCTGGATGTAGGCCTGTTCGAAACATTAATTCTTATCTTCTTTGGGTTGTTTGTACCCATCCATTTCCAGCCTATTTATTCCCCTTTTCATATTCCATGGTCTCTCTGTCTGGCAACATGACTTGCCCATTGCTATTATATTCTATAGATTAATCAAAGAATAATTGAATACGTTTAGTGATAATGATATTGATTTTCGTACCTTGTCCTTCCTTGGGAAGTCTGGGCATTCTCCATACGATAGATCTATGTTGATGTTCGTATTTAGCTTGGCCTGATGTCACTTCTATCAATGACTCCTGCAATGTATCCACAGCTCCCAGGAATCTCTCAATACCCTTTATCTTTCCCGTTCGCCTGTCAAACGAAAATAAAAAGAAGAATCATTAATAAAAAGAAGAATTATTAATCTGTAAATGTATCTGTGTGTGTGCTATGTGCTGTGTACTGTGTGCTATGTACGGCTTGTTTATTTTACTTTATCAATTATAGACCAAAGTACTCATTCGATTCTTTTCAAATTTTGCAAATATGTATATTAAATTCTTACTTAGACCCCATTAGATTTCGAAGGATATCTGAATAGTGATTCTTTTTTTTTTTAACTGTCAAATATTTCAAAGTGACCCCAAGCTCAGGTAACTTAAAATTTGAAATTTTTATTTTCAAATTGGTATAAAGGCACTTCACTTTCATAAAACGGCATTGAAGAGTTATCAAGTTTTCATAATAAAATATTTAAATAAAAAAATACTTAATTGAAATAACTCATTTCATGAAAATGCTGAAAAATTTCTATACATAATTTGAATACTTTATTATAGAGTGACTCATACACATACTCATTTTAAGATAATATTCAATTCTCTCCCACTCTGGCGATTGATTCCGACAGTCCGTTACCATCAGTGTTCGTAATAAAATATCAGTGAAATTAAACCTAGTGTTTTATTCTATGTCATCATGGATTATATTCAAGAATTGTCGTTATAGTTAATGTATTAGATTAAGGATATGTCACCTGTGTGCAGATTTAACACTTCCATAGCGGAAGTGCTTCTCGACTCTGAATAAATAAATCCAACACTCTGGTATGGGGAACCGGATCATGACATCTTCACATGGCACCTGGCCCAAGGAACGGGACGTGAAGCCAGGCACAAGAGCATCAGCGCGGAGTTCCACCTGAGAATTTACAATTTCTTCATAATAATATTATAACCACTCTACATTGATATATTGCGCCTGGATGATGCAAACATGTTAGCAACTCAAACAAATTGAAAAATTATACATTGACGATTAAGGCCCTTGTATACCCTGGGTATACGGATGTACACAAAAATGCACACTAAATTACCTTCTAATGAATGAAACACGAAAAAATATTGTATATCGCCTAATATGTGATACCAACTAAATAAATAAATAAATAAATAAATACAACATTTTATCGTGCAAAAATGGTTAAATTTAGAGTTTTTTTAAATAGCAAGAATAGTTATTAAAATATTATAATAATAAAAAACTCAGCTGGTAGATTTTCATATTCTCTATCGATTGAAGTAAAAATTTCATAGGCCTTGTAAATTTTAGTTACTTAAATAAAAAATAAAAAAGGTTTTTACTAAAACAATTTTTCGCTGAAGAAGACTGTATTTAAATGACTGTAGTCCGAAATATAGCAACGTTTTCGATTAATCATTTTTCAATGCCTGTATCTTATTGAATATTGGCATGAAAAAAGCCTGGCACCTGGGAGCGGTTGCGTTTACAAGTGCGCATCCTCTATAGGTTAAAATTGCATATTTTAACATCATTTTAATATAATTTGCACAAAAAGGACTTTAAGAGATACAAATGATATTAAAATCTGCAGTTTTCACCTATAGAAAGGGGATGCGCACTGGTAAACGCAACCACTCCCAGGTGCCAGACCTACCTTTTTCATACCTATATTCAACAAGGATGAATATATAAAGAAACCAGCAGTTAAAATTAATTGTTTTTTGACGTTGCTATCGGGATTGTTGAGTCACATAAGAGATTAATTTGTTTTGCTAATGTTTTTGTTAAATGCGTGTATTTGGTACCCAACATTGTTTTTGATATGTTTTAAACTGTCCTTACTTTATGTAAAATAGTCAACCTCAATACAGCCCCCCTAGACAACGTGTCATTTAGCTCAAGAAAACATAACTCAATGCATGGAAGTGACAGTTGACGTGACAGAAGGTAGGACAGAACTAGTGAGGTCGATGATATTGTTTATTATTATGTACTGTTTATAAATTAAATAAATATTATTGAAATACCTTATTTCCTGTGACACACATGACAGCCTTAAGTTGTAAGGGTAGTTCCCTGTTCTTCGGCGGTCGCACCCTGAAGCGCATCAGCTCAAGATAACACGCATCAGGGGGCTTAAATCTGAAAAAAAAATGAAGAAAAGTTATGTTTTATCTCTTGATATGTTTTTCTCAATTTTTCTTGATATGTGATGTGATCTTTTCGAACGAAGGTGAAATACAAACCATAAGAATGAAAATATATTTATTAGGAACATCATGCATTTGACATAACATGTTACTCCACAAAATGACGCTTTATTTTCACAGCTGTGCCAGATTTGCAAAATAACAGTGTTTTGTATTTGTTTTTCTTTCTTTTGTCTTTCGATTTTAATCTGCATATGCACAGCAGGTGATGATGTTTGCTTAAAATATATTGCTAAGGACGTATGCTTATTTTCCCATGGAATCAACCCTGTTCAATTGCTTCCTGGAAAGAAGGATAGATTTCTTGGTTTCTTCAGAAACGTCAGAAGATTGATTATGTTTCTCAGAAAATTTACACGTATCTGATCAAATATTTACGTATTTAATACGTACCCAATTACAATTAGTTGTCAGATTCACAGATTTAAATACAAATACTTACAACGTTGCTCGTCTCGACTTCAGTAATGTAGCTATCATCAGAAATCAAAATTGAAATTTCATCATAAATGTTAGAAAATGGCAATGACAATAGAACAATTGTTAGCAATAGCTAATGGAAGATAATGTGATTTGTTCAACATCATATTAAAGATCGAACTACCACCAATCTTAGAACCAATCGTAGGTATTGAACTTTGCTTTTGATAGAGAAATAAATTATAGCTTTTATTAAAATATTATGTTATTAACTTCAAAATAATTGAGTAATCTGCCTGTCAAACTTCAAATATTCCTACTTACTTGATTATTCTTGTATTCTGATACTCGTCCGTTTGTATACAAGAGTGGAACTCTACACCTTCAAGTCTGATCCACTCTTCAGTGGCAACTGGTATAATATCATGTCTTCCTACAACTTCTTTACCCTGCCTCCACATGTCGTTTACACCAAGTTCCACGTCAGGCATTCCTGAAATAAAGATGCATATAAGATTGCTTTATTTATATGGTCATGTAGTCACACTATTTACTTTAAATTCCTCGTAGGTAACTCTTTAGGTCTTTCTGCATTCAAAACCTTGGCATCTGCATTTCATCCATACCTACTCAATTATATTACTCAGTTTCTGATTCATTAGGTTATAAGAGATAATATTGGATCTTTTTGACAAACTTTATTGAATGCTGTCGGTTTTATTAGACGTTGAAAAGATATACCTGAAAGGAATCCAAGGAAGAACAGCCGAACCCTGGCAATCTGCTTGAGAATGTGGCCTTCTGCATCTTGTTCTACGTAGATTTCGTCTACTGCGGTTATCTGGACCTAAAATGTTAATAAATAATTTTAAAGTATTGTTTTAATCATTCAATAAATAAAAGCGTTGGTATAAATACAAGGACTTTACTCACTATTTGCAAATAATGATATAACTCGACGCTTACCCAGATATTTGTATAGCCGAAACTGGGTTGTCGTCGGATAAAATAAAGTTGCAAATAGTAAGGCCCTAGTTGCGGATCCTTGTTATCAATTAAAATATCTAATGTGGAGGAGCTGTTCCGAGATAGATTCAACGGAGAATTCGCCGATGTTGGAAATAAATTAGGAGAACATAATATATGTCCGAAGATAAGATCCCAAAGATAGCCCGAGACAACGTACCGGAGGGGTCTCGACCACGAGGACGCCCACCAAAAAGATGGCGAAATAGTTGGCAGTCCACGTCACAGGAGGCTGAAAATGTAGCATAAAATAGGCCCTGGGCCTAATGAAAGAACAAGAAGAGGAAGAACATAAAGGAGAAGAAAAAAATTGAACACAAATCTTTTCCAAACCCGTCTATCAATCACAATGATTAATGTTTGAATTAACATCTTACCTCTTCCATCTTGTAGTGTAAAGCTCTATCTCTGTGCGCGCTTAGTTTAAACAATGCTTCTTCAATCATCATGGAGAACTGCTTCATGTCCTCATAGTTTGTGGAACCAATCTTGAACAGTTGAGATACCTAAAGAAAAAATAAACTGGTTTATAATTTATAACCATTTCAACGTACTAATTCAGTAATATTCTAATGCAGTGAAAAGGTCTAGAATTTATTAGAAGTAGTTTTAGACTCGAACTATGCAGCCAAGTTTATGTTTAAAATTCAACAATACAAATAAGAACTTGGGTAAGTATTTATTGTATCTGCTGCTACGTATTTTACCTGTGGTGCATGTTCCACTGGAAGACCAAGTTTTTTAAGATCACTTCCAAATTCTTTTACGCCCTGATAGTCTCCTTGAATGGCATAAGCAGCGAATTGACTCAATTTGTTGGTGATTCTCTCAGCTTTTGTTACTTGACCAGGTCTGAAAATTTTCCATTAAAACAATTTAATATTGAATCTATCGAAAAATTGTAGGTATCATAAAAATAAAGACAAGTGTTTTGAGGTTTTTTAAAGGTTAAATATTCAATATTAGAAATGGGAAAATAAAAAAAATCAAAAATTCACTTTTTGTTGACATTGACATATTTAATTAGTCTTGGTGAAAAAGTTTGGTGATGAAATCAACATTGTTTGATAGAACAGGATTCCATTCTAATACTTTTATATTCCCTATCAACCTTTTTATATTTCCTATCAAGCTGTGAGTCACCGGCTAAGAATAGTGCGCCCACTAATTCTATTGTAATCATTTTGGTTGTCCCGTAAATGCCAGGTTATTGAAAATACATACAAGAGGCAAAATAGTTCACCGCCCATACTCCATGTTGGGGGAGGGAGTTCGCGATCTACTTCCACGCCGGAGGACGCTATAGGACCCATTGGTCCTGTTCATCCCCGACGCAGCCGCAACGTCGGACAACACAAATATCCATCTATCCGAGAGTCAACCATTGCCCCCGAGAGTCCATCAAATGTCGGGGCCTCCGCTCGAAATCGGTCGCAGGGGCAAGCCCCTAAGCACACCCGATCGAGTCGGAGGGGCTTGTCCCCGTACCCCTCGGTACTCGTGTTGGCGTCCGAAGGATATGGGCTAACACCGGGGGCATCCGACGCAATCATCATCTGTCTTTTTTTATATATGGGGAGATACACATGCGTATGCATGCTTTCTTTTATTAGGTAATACACACGCGCACTCATGTCGCTGGTTACCCCACATTGTGAAATACGCCGATATGGTATGAATTAAATAATCAATCAAACTTGTGCCGAAATAAATGAGAAGTTCATTTTATTTTGATCATATCTTATGTTGAGAATTCGTTGGAAATCTTACCGTACTCCTGGGCGTTCCTTATAAAAGACATACTGCAATTTGACAGTGAATATCTTCCCGTACTGATCATACTGCTGCGCCGCAATATCAGATACGGAGTAACAAGCCTGCAAGGGCAGTTCCTGGAACGGTTCTTTGTCCGTTGCAGAGTTAAACAGCTGAACCACGGGGTTGTCTCCTTGGTACACCATCTTGATGTAGATCTTCTTCCAGAACCTATAAAAGATAAATCGATATAATAAGAAAATATTTTAAATCAAAGATGCAGAATATTTGAATGTTAAAAAACATTTTAACCATTTGATTGAGGACTTCTGGGAGCGGATATGTATGACGGACACTATAAAAAGAAGAATCAAGGATTGAAACTTAAATTTTACATCAATGATAATTCAATTCAAATGACATGCAACTTCATCATAAATTAAATAATTATAAACTCATAATAATAGCAGATGAAAACTATTACATCTAATTAACCGATGTTTTCAGCCTAGATAAGCAAGAATTGCGCGAAAAATTATTTCTTCCAATACATTGATGTATTCAGTCAAGATAAGCGAGAATCGCATGAGAAATTATTTCTTCCAATACACCAGTGTATTCAGTCAAGATAAGCGAGAAATGCATGAGAAATTATTTCTTCCAATACACCAGTGTATTCAGTCAAGATAAGCGAGAAATGCATGAGAAATTATTTCATCAGTATTTTCAGATAAAAAAGAATTAAATGAGAAATTATTTCTTGCAATACACCGATGTTTTCAGCCTAGATAACCAAGAATTGCTGATTAATTGGCTGATTTCATTTAAGAATTGAACACATTTTTTTTTTATATCTCAATAGAGACGAAGTTGTTATTTATTAGAACGGGAATGTCAAAGCATGCATGTCAAACGGGAATGTCAGAATGTCTTGTACATAATATAATTTGGGTTTATGTATGGCGGTAAAACGGCAATTCCTTCAAGCCAATAAATGTGAAGAATGGTGACAAAAAAAAAAAAAAAAACAAAGAAAAGAAAAGTAAAAAAAAAATTTTAATTAACTTATATTATTTATTATTTTTTTTTTTATATATTTTTTTTAATAAGAGGTAAACAAGAGGAGAGAAACAGGAGAGGAAGAGGAGTGGAATGAGGAGAGGATGAGAAGAAGATAAGGAGAGGAAGAGGAGAGGAAGAGGAGAGGAAGAGGAGAGGAAGAGGAGAGGAAGAGGAGAGGAAGAGGAGAGGAAGAGGAGAGGAAGAGGAGAGGAAGAGGAGAGGAAGAGGAGAGGAAGAGGAGAGGAAGAGGAGAGGAAGAGGAGAGGAAGAGGAGAGGAAGAGGAGAGGAAGAGGAGAGGAAGAGGAGAGGAAGAGGAGAGGAAGAGGAGAGGAAGAGGAGAGGAAGAGGAGAGGAAGAGGAGAGGAAGAGGAGAGGAAGAGGAGAGGAAGAGGAGAGGAAGAGGAGAGGAAGAGGAGAGGAAGAGGAGAGGAAGAGGAGAGGAAGAGGAGAGGAAGAGGAGAGGAAGAGGAGAGGAAGAGGAGAGGAAGAGGAGAGCAAGAGGAGAGCAAGAGGAGAGGAAGAGGAGAGGAAGAGGAGAGGAAGAGGAGAGGAAGAGGAGAGGAAGAGGAGGGGAAGAGAAGAGAAGAGGAAGGGGAGAAGATGAGGAAATCAGGTTTTAGCAGATTTTTGCTACAGCGTTCTTTGAAATTTATTGAATAATGTCGATTTATTCAAGAGAACTTCGTTCTCTTAACATATCGACAAAGTATCAACCCAAGATACGCGAGATTTGTATGCACGGACTATATTTTTCACGGTTTTTACAACTTAGAGGCTTCGCAGCATGTTTTATATGTGGATTTACTGTGTCTTGTGTGTGTGTGTCCCTCTCTTTTGATTCGCTCAATTTACAGAGCCCTAAATTTAAAAATATATAAATAGTTATAGGCCTGCTTTCATACTCAGAATTGTGAATTTTTATTTCAGTCAGGGGTTATCAACTTTTGAATTTTATTATTTTTCCATTTATATCAGAAACCATAAAAGCTAGAACGCTGAAAATTGGTATAAATATATAGACAAATACAAAATCTCAAAGTTGTAGAGTTTCTCAAACATTTTTCACTAAGAAAAACTTTTTTATGATAAATTTATGTGTTTAACTGCCTATATTTCCTAAGTTTTTAATAATATCGAAAAAAGCCAAATCACCTCAACTAGATCATTTAATTTTCTATAAAAAATATAAACATTGCAGTAGGACATCTCAATTTTTTTAGCAATTTTTATAAAAATTGAATTTAGTGACGACATTGCTTCATACAATTTGTATGGCAGTCGCCTATATACAATATCTAAGAAGACTTAATAGAATTTAGTTAGAAATTGTTTCTTCCAATACACCGATGTTTTCAGATAAACAATAATTAATTGAGAAATTGTTTCTTCCAATACACCGATGTTTTCAGCCAGAAAAGCAAGAATTGTGGGAGAAACATCACTGACGTAACTATTATGTAAGTCACTGTCTCTAGGTCTATATTAATTTCACACACCCACACTAGGCGAATTTCACTTTTGATATTTATCGTTATCGCAATATTTCATAATGGGTTTCAAAATATCCGGATAATTTACGATACGTTGATATCACTTCTTATCTCACACAACATTTTGATTTTTTTTCCCTAAATCCCTCAATGCTAGTCTTCGCATCTCTTTTATCAATAGCCTTAGGTATTCAGTCAAAAAATCTGAAACTCGTAGGCTCTAAAATCAGAATCGATATAGCTCCAAATAGTGGATGATGTACCGATAAACAAGTTCACACATCACTTATATCAATAAGTGATATATCAATCGAATATATATATATCTATTATATGCGAGTTATATCAAACGAATTAACAAAAGATAAAGAAGATGCATCGCTGGTTTGAGGATACTAAGAGACTGGATCAATGGCGGAAGACAAAAAAAGAAAATCAGTGTGTTCATGGATTTCGCAACACGGAGTATCTACCCACAGTTATAGATAGAAGGAAGTTTAATTTGTGAACTTGGAAGCAGATCTTAGGGGTCTAGTTTGAGATTTATAAAATTTATAAAACAATTAGGATCTTTTTGTGAAAGAGGAAAGAAAAAAAAAAACAATTATATAAATTATGTCTATAACATACTTTAACTACGATGTTGAACATTTGATGCAGTGATATTGGCTATATTTTCCTAACGGAAACGGTTTGTCTAATTACATGATCGTAGTACGAGAGTATTGAATTATGCGATTTCCTGAAACTTTCGCCAAATAATGCTAATATCCTATAGATTTTCACAAAAAAATTATAAGTGGTAGTAGGGAGCTGATCCAATCTACAAAACCATTATAATTTAACGTTTCGTTTCAAACTATTAATTAAAAAATAACTAAAATATTTATAAAAATAAATATAATACTGCAAAATAAGTCGTTGATGTACTAAAGAAAAACTATTAGTAGAGCGGAACAAAAACAGGTTGTCACATTTTGAACACGGATCAATGTCAATCGATATGAATCACAGAGAGTCGATATGAATTCGAAAAGATATTGATGTGAATAAATGGCAAAAATATCATCAATATTGTTTTTTTTTGTATTAATTGTGGCAATAAAGTACCCATTACCTTTTAATCTCGTTCTCAAGAAGACAAAATTGAATTAATTACTTGCCTAAAAGGATACCACGTCTCCTAGTATAGTTAAAATAATCTAATTACATCATATTGAAGAGACTTGAATTGATTAAAACTAAATTGGATAGAGTAATATAAGCCTTCATAATACACGATGAAAATCTCGGAAAATCAATTAAGGTGGATCGTTTTGGAATACACCGATATCTTTAAAAAATATACATTACATTTAACACTAAAGTTTTGATAATTATTTTAATTTATTGAAAATAATTTATTAATATGAGAATATTTAATGATTCCATTGACAATTCTTAACATAAACTTTGTTTTTGTTCAATATGATTATAAATAGAACTCAAACAAGTTTATTTTTTAATTACTTACAGTTGAAAACTGCAAAAAATAATATCATGGATTCGAAGAAATTATGTCAGATCATACAAGCAACCTTAACCTACCACTATTATAGAGTTGAGTGGTGAATTAAAATAAATATCTTATGTTTGAATATTTTTATTATTGCATATGCGCAAACATTGGATTTTTTTCCCTGTCGGGAGTCAAAGATATTTTTTAACAGATTTTTAATTATCTCGATAGAGACGAAGTTGGATTATTTACTGAACCGGGAAATCAAGGCACCTACAGGGCTTACGACCTGTCATCGTAAACCAGCCGATGACAGGTCGTAAGCCCTGTAGGTGCCTTGATTTCCCGGTTCAGTAAATAATCCAACTTCGTCTCTATTGAGATAATTAAAAATCTGTTAAAAAATATCTTATGTTTGGTTATTGTTGTGAGTAGTAAAAAGGATTATCTGTTACATTGAATTGAATTGAAGCAGACTCGAATGATTTTTTTATAGATCGCTCATGGAATTACGTTATTTAGAAATTTTGTATAAATAGATATTTATATAATTTAAATAATAAAAATCAAACTTGTACTTCTGCACTTCCATAAACGTTAAAGGAGTAAAGATATTCTAGGAAGGGAAAATTTTGGATTTGCAGAAGTAACTGGTGAATGGGTGATTTTACATTATATTATCAGGAAATCATTTGGCAAACATACCTAAAAATTGTTTAATAACGAACGATGGAGGGCAAGACACAGAGATCGCCTTAGATACAATTATATAGACCAGTACCCTTATTCCCATTTACGTGTAGGTAATATTTTGCGATAAGTTCCGCTAATCTATACGTATCACAGAATGTAAAGTGAAAGTTGCGTATCACGAGCTGTCATTCATAACCATAACATAACTATAATCTGTGAAACGAACGAATGTGTGTACACGTCGCTTTATGTCTTTACACAAAACTTAACACCACCTCGATATGCCGCATTATACTTTGCGAATAAATTCACCTGTCGAATGTCATACTATGTATTTCGCTCCAATCAGAATACCGCGTTACGAACGGCGAACGGAGGTTTTCTCGACATACTGCGCGGAAGTTTACGCGGGTTCGTGTTCGCTAAAAACAGAATAACGATCTGCTATAATAAAGGCATGTAGCGTATAAACTTGTGTATATTGCCGCGATAAAGTAATCGGAATAGGTCTACATGTGATCAGTGATGTGCGCTGTAGCAGCTATCAAGAGATGGAGATGTTCGTAGACATTAGAAATAAGAGAGAGATGGAGTGCTTGGTGTAAATCAATCTTAGTATTGTGGACACAAGTAGATTATGTAATTTGAATACGTTATGTGAATGGGAAGAGATCTACCTCTGTCCTGTGATCTTCTTTTTGTTTGGCTGTCTTAACTGTACTTCCCAACCTGTTCCACTGTAATGGATTCTTGGGAAGTCCTCCAGGGGCTGTGATGTATCTTCGTCGAAGAGAGGAGTGGGCGGAGTCTCCTGAGAGTCCGTTCTCTGACGTCCTTCAGTTGCTGTTTCATAAAGAAAGGTTATTCAAATTAAGAGATGTAGGCGTGTATATTTAAATCTATTTTCGTTCACGGTTCACAATTTTATGATTATGAAATTTAAAACAACCCAAAGAAATCCAATATGACTCTTAATGAATTATTATAATGATTAAAATTCGATGTTAATTGGTTTTATTACTTACGTATTTCCTGTTGCTGCATATGTTCTCCGAAGGTTGCCTCAGCGAAGGCTGCGCCCTTATCGAAGGGGTTGAGCCTCGGGGAGGAGTCTGTGTATGAAGTGGTGGCGGGACTGCGGGCGGGTGGAGGCGCCAGCACTGGGACAGTTCCCCCGAAACTACTGTCGAAGGGAACATCTCCCTCGCGAGGTCTAAACAAAATCATTACAAGTTGGTTAAGTTTTTTTTTAAATATGTAAGTAAAGTAAGATTGAACGTTTGAACAGGAATGATGGTAGGACGATAATATTATACTTGTTCAATGGTAAAGTGAAGCAACTGTAATAAATTTAGAAATTCATTAAAGACTCGTGCTCCGAAATAAGCGAGTTTGTGTGCTGGGTTTGGATAGTTCAGATCACCTCACACAGATGGCAGCTGCGTAGAATTACGCATTCATAATATTATTATAATTTAAAACAAATTCGTTGTTATGGTTACTGATATATTCGCTGTTAAGGCACATACGAAGATTTTTGTGCATGTGCATTTTGTAAGTGCGCATATACACAGCTTATATATAGTCTTTGTATTGCGTTTCACTTAAAACTGCACTTCTTGGTAATCTTGGTATGGCTGTCAATCAATTGCAAAAGAAATTAATCTGAAATTTATACGATAGACTGAAATATGTTTTCCTTAATTATGTTAAACAAAAACACATTTAATTTTTGTCCGTGTAGATTTATCATAATTAATTTTGCAATGAATTACAAATGAAAAAAAATACCCTAATTTTAGGGAATATCCTGTTTTTAACGCATAACAACACCAAATGCAACCATACCAACATTACAACGAAGTGCAATTTTAGATGAAACGCACTCTAATTAATTCAAAGTTTTAAGTCTTGTAGGTACCTACCTGGATTTTATAAAAAAAATCAGAATATAATTTTCATAATATTCAGAACATTGCGTAACCTACTCAATAATATTATTCAGTAGGTAATACTGATTCTTCATTCTTAATTTTTCTATAACTTCTCATAAAATATCAAGATATAGAATTGGTTTAGTTAAAAATCGTTATTGTATGCGTCGAAAAATCCCGACAAGTCGAAAAACGATTTTGATTCATTAATCTAAAAAGGACATGGCGAAAAAAATGCTCGAACACTTACTTGATGAAGACGTTGAAATTCCCTTCGTCAGATTCTTGCGAGTCCCCTTTTCCGAAGGGCGCTGGTGTTCCCGAGGGAACTGGAGGTGGTTCGTTGAGGGTGAGGAAGGCATCGAAGTTGTCGTCGACTCCGAAGCCGTCACCAGCTGTTGAGAATCCAGCCGCAGAGTTGCCCCAGGCTGGAGGACACAAAAAATCGATAGGATATAATAACAATGTCACATAAAAATGTAACTTACAAAGAAGAATATCTGGAAGAATATCTAGAATATCTGGATTTTATAAAATTAGTTATAAGTGGCTGAAAGATGCGAGAGGCAGAAGATGTAGAGTTTAACCCAGCACCACATGGCGGGGTGGTATGAGGAAGGGGTTGAGAAAGGCACAATTGGATGAAACGATGGTACAAGATAAAGAAATAAAAAAAATTAAATATTTATTTATTGTAAAAAAATTATTTGTGTACTTATTTTGATTTTTGTTTTTATCTAGCAGTTTCTGTTATTTTTTACAACAGTAACAAATTAGGTTCATCTCCCTTCCTTTTTCCTTTCCTTCCTTTACTGTCACGGGCAAATGTGTGAAATATATGAATATGTAATAATTTTAAGTATATTTAAATTTACTATTTGTTGTATTGTAGGTACATACATACTTCTATGATTATTTAATGTACATCGATTGTGAACAAAAGTAATTGGTCTGTCTTTTTTTCATTTCATAGTATATTATCTCTGTTTTTCTTGTAAGACTATATTTGTTCCTTTAAATAAATAAATAAATAAAGAGTCATGGAAAATAAAATTAAATAGAGAGGATCCCAAATGGAAGAAGGACGAGGCTGAAATAAAAAATTTGAATATTGCTAGACGATAAACCATAGACCCATCCAACACATTGCAATGCATAGTTTTCAAATAAGGGTTGAATACTTTTATAACAGAGTGTGTAAGCTACTAGCATCTGACTTTTATAACAGAGTGTGTAAGCTACTAGCATCTGACTTTTATAACAGAGTGTGTAAGCTACTAGCATCTGACTTTTATAACAGAGTGTGTAAGCTACTAGCATCTGACTTTTATAACAGAGTGTGTAAGCTACTAGCATCTGACTTTTATAACAGAGTGTGTAAGCTACTAGCATCTGACTTTTATAACAGAGTGTGTAAGCTACTAGCATCTGACTTTTATAACAGAGTGTGTAAGCTACTAGCATCTGACTTTTATAACAGAGTGTGTAAGCTACTAGCATCTGACTTTTATAACAGAGTGTGTAAGCTACTAGCATCTGACTTTTATAACAGAGTGTGTAAGCTACTAGCATCTGACTTTTATAACAGAGTGTGTAAGCTACTAGCATCTGACTTTTATAACAGAGTGTGTAAGCTACTAGCATCTGACTTTTATAACAGAGTGTGTAAGCTACTAGCATCTGACTTTTATAACAGAGTGTGTAAGCTACTAGCATCTGACTTTTATAACAGAGTGTGTAAGCTACTAGCATCTGACTTTTATAACAGAGTGTGTAAGCTACTAGCATCTGACTTTTATAACAGAGTGTGTAAGCTACTAGCATCTGATTTTTATAACAGAGTGTGTAAGCTACTAGCATCTGATTTTTCTTTAAATGATCAAGTATGACTTTAAAATAATCAAGCCTAAGTATATTTTTCATTTTGATTCGCCGAGGTATAGCGCATTGTAAGTCAAATGACTACTGTTACAATTGGATATGCTCGTTTTTGTATGTTTGATGAATCTGAATTTCTTTTCCAGCGTACAGCCTAAATTATTATAAGTGCAAATGACTTCATATTGATAGCACTTCGTATTTTGGGAATATTTTCTACATCATCAACAGCAGCATGTGATATTTATTATGTAATCGGTGCACATATATGCGTAAAAATACTATTTTGTTTATTTTTTACAATATACAGATTCACTAATATTTTATTTAAAAAAATTGATAATACTTTATTTAAGTTTGAAAAGAGTCGCTGAAGACCGAGCGGAGTGGAGGAGGAGATGCATCAAATTTAATGCTGCCAACCAATCTTCAGGATTCAAACAAAAGAAAAAGAAGAAGTTTATCTAGAAAGAATGGATTTCATCATTTTTATCTCGGATGGTTTGGTATTATAAGTATACCTATACACTTTTTAACCCTAGAGCTTTCATCGATAAAACAAGCAAGAGCATAGAAACACCAAGAGCTTTCTTTGAATGCAAATGAGCCACTTGTCATAAAGCCCTTGTCTATAATGCAGAGACTCGACATTTTTCTTACCGTAAGACATACAATACTTTTGCGTTTATTTATAAAACGTGTTTGAATTCTTATTTCCCAAGATGACACAACTACCATAAGAAAATATTAATAATATTAAGAATTATAGAAATTACATTGAATTTTATTTATTCATCACACTACAATCAATATTATGTTAGTGTTCACTTTTTTGAAAATTCTTGAATTCATTTTTATGAAACCCAAACAGAGATCATATTAAAAATTTTGGCAGATAAAATCATAGTTTATGTCTTCAAAAACTAATTATTCCATATGAATTTAACACATACAACACTGAATTTTTCAGCTCTTCCTTAGATGTACGTTCAGCAGGACTCTGGAATAATTTAATAATTTGTGTCCTGATATAACTTCGTCAAACTCGCTTTCCGTTTTCAAGAAAAGACTAAAGCAGGGATATCTCTCCGAAAATACCTGATCCCTCTCCTTTTCCTTCCTTCCCTTTGCTACGTAATATTTACTAAAAAAGGAATATTTATCCCTAAACACCTGATCTCGATTTCCTCTACTTGTTCTTTCCCAATCCTTCTTTTTTTTTTTTGCTTTGATGTATATTTTCTTTGTTATTTTTTAGCTTTCATTTTTTGTTGATGTACATATAATTCTGTCACTCTATAATCTGGTTGGATGGAAGAAATTGCCGAATGGCAATAAACCCGCCAGTGTGCATTATATTTGTTTATATAATGTACAAAAATAAAATAAATAAATACATAAAAAATTCAACGATCGAAAATACATTTTGTGTCTAAGTGACCATTTTTTCTCTAAGGCTGATAATCATTTTTTATAATAAGTAAATTGAATCAAACGTGAGAGCGTCATAAAAAAAAATTATTTCTGGAGAAATAATAAATTGCACATTGATAGCGGTTTGAATTCGATTGAACAAATATATTTGGTTTTACAGAGGTCCTAAAATTTGGAAGCATGTCATAATTTTAGCTCTCTATGATTATATAGTAGTGCATACTAGATTCTAGATAAATTATTGTTTTTTTATTATATTTTTTTAAATTTAAATAATTAGTGAAATAGTAAAAAAATGTAATCGTTGTCAATATGTAAAGGTGCCAGTAGCTATCAAGGATATCTTTTTATATTCCATTGTGGCAATGTTTGAAATAATTAGTTTAATATTACAATAATCGATTAGATGATATCGAAAATTTCTTACCATCATCCGATGCAACTGTTGTACCACCAAAGGCATCAAATGCTCCATCTTTACTCGTCGTGGACTCAAACTTGGCCGAGAAGGCATCAAACGCATCTTCGGATGGAGGTTCTGCGCCAAATGAAGGTTCGATAATTTGAGGTTCTCCACCAAATATCGATGCGAAACTGGCATTGTTCTTTGGCGGTTCGTTCGAAAGTCCAAAAATATTTGGTGGCGGTTCGTTGATAGATACGGCAGAATCAGCAAAAATATTAGTACTTGCTGAATCGTTTTCTATTGCAAACGGATTGCATTCAGACGTAGAAGTTGGTACTGCAAATTCTGGTGGATTACTTTGCTCTTCTACGAAGTTTTGTTGGATGTTAAAAGTGTGTGTTTCAGATTCGACAGGTTGAATCTTGTGTATTGGTTCTTGGTTTGTTTCTGTTTCAACAGGCTGTGAATAAAATGCTGTTTCAACATTACTTTGCGTGACTTCAATACTTTCTGGAATAGAACACTCATTTATAGTTATCGGCGCTTCTTCCGTTATATTGAAATTTTCTTGTTCATGATGCTCGATTGGATTATCTTCTGAATTTGGCGTAATATCCATAGGTTGAGGTTTATCAAAGTCTATTGACATGGGTTGATCAACGGGTACATGCTTATTGGTGACCTGGGATTCGGTTTCATTTTGAATTGGAAGAGATTCAGGAATATCGTCTGTCAGAAAATCTATTGGTTTTGGAGGTTCTTCCTGTTTTTTTGGAGTAGAATATAAACTTAAAATATCTTCCTTTGTTGACTTGCTTGGCGCAACAGGAGCAGGAGGAGCATCAAACAAACTAAATTCAGCACTAGGAGATACCCTTGCCGGAATAGGTGGTTGATTATGAACTAACGACATTGGAACTACCGGTGGTGGTCTTTGAGGAACAACATTTGGAGGTGGAGGTTTTTGCGGAGGTAATGGCCGAGCTGGAGGTGCAGATTTTACTGGTGGAGATGGCCTAGCAGGTGGACCCGGGCGAGGTGGCTTACTTTGATGGTGTTCAGTAGAAATATTTTCTTCTTTGGGAGAATGTTCTCGACTTGATAAAGCACTCCCAGAATTATTTGCTACAGAATTAGGTGAAGGTTGTGTTACAAGTAGATCAATTTCAGTTGATGGACTACTGTGTTGTTGAGGTGTACATGAAACTTGGGTTACAACATCGTCAACATCAAAAAGATTCATTTCTTCATTATTTGGTTGAGTATCTTTTTTAATATCTGTATCACCCAAGAAATCTCCAAACGCATGATCCGGTGTTGGACTCGGAGAATGCAAATCTCTCATTGATACAGGGCTTGGAGTTCTTGTTGGCGGAAGTCTATCCAGCAAATGTGAACTTGTAAAATCCATATGTCCCGTTACAGTCATTATAAGATTTTTAGTTTCTGGTGCTATAGGTCGACTTGGAAGAGGCGGTCTTTTTTGTTTTGGCTCATCATCACTCGAAAAAGCATGAGACAAATCTTCATGGTCTGCTGCTATTGTATTTGTTATAGATAAATCGAGTTCTGTCGGTTTTTGTGCTGTACATGATAAAGGCAAATTTTGCTGTTCTTGAATTGTGGTATCAAAAAAGCTTCCCGTAGACACTATAATATTTTCAGTTGGTGGGGCAGAAAATAATGCATCAGATACTTGTCCGTAGGAATTGTGAGCCGTTGTACAAAATATACTTGCTGCACTTGTAACTGTTGTATCATTTTTCTGTTCATATGCATCGTTAACAGACGTAGAAAAGAAATTTGTAGTATTTGAAGCTACTGGTTCACTTATTCCAAAGAAATCCACTGATGTTGTAACAACAGTTGTTGTATCATAATTAACAGATCCAAAATCTGAAAAGGGGTTACTAGCAGAAAAAGGATTATCTCCACCTGTTTCCGAAATACCAAAATCTCCAGTCAAAAAAGGATTCAATGCTCCGTTATCTTGAACTGGATTAAAATCCTCACTCATTGCTAAAAATGGATTTCCCGCCATTGTGTTGTCTTTATGTATTTTTTTAAAAATCCTAAAATAAATTAGTTCATCAGTTCAGACTCAAGTATTTTAAGCTCAGTTTTTCCCGGTCCTAAATTGTCTGCAATAGATGTGTCAAAAGGATCTATATCATCGTCTTCTGTTCCAATTAAAAATCCTGTAGCAGGTTCAGGTATTTCAGGTGTAAGAGCTTTTACTTGAAATACATCGTCTGATGGCTCTAATAAATCTTGGATTTGCTTGTTTTTATTTTCTTCAAATCTAGGATTAAAATCTTGATCGAATAAATTATTACTAGCAGAATCTTTTGAAAGAAGCTCACTTTCTAAAACCTTTAATTCTGTCTTACCAGGAAGTAAAATACTACTGACGATTGAGGTGTCAAAAGGATCGTTCTCCAAATCAACACTCTCTCTGCTTTCTTGGTAAGGTGTCAATACTTTAGTATCGACAGATTCTTCTTCTGATATTGACAAAAAATCTGTTTTACTATGTTGAAATTTATCTGATAATTTTACAGATTGGGAAAAATTGAGTGGAAAATCAGAGTGTCTTCTTAGTTGTGAAAAACTTTTTTCGTTGAATGTATCTTCTTCCTCATTTAAATCTTGATCTGAACTACTTCGAGTAAGATGAACTGCGTGCTGTCCTTTTTTCAAAATTGAACCAACTGGTTTTGCCTTTAATCCATTGTCAGCACTGTTTGAAGTATCAAAAGTATCCTCAAGTGTGTCAACTTCTTCGTCTGTTATAGACGCTTCACGCGCATAGTATGGCGTTAATGGTTTTTTCTTATTTCCTTTTTCTAAGTCTAATGAATCACTTCCATCTGAAATTTTAAATATAACGGTTTTATTGACAAGTAAATTTTCTGGTCTAGATGGTTTTCGAGATGGTTTATACTGTTCTTCGATTTCTTCTGCTCGGGGATCAAAATCAGGGTCACTTAAAGTTCTTTTGATAGAATCTTCTGAATTTCCAAGTAATTCATTTTCGATAAACTTAAGTTCAGTTTTACCAGGAGCAGTGATAAAATTAACAATAGATGTATCAAATGGATCAGAATAGTCCAAATTATCAACGTCTGTAGCAGTGGAAGGGGCGATCGGCGAGTCAGCAAGTTGCGTGAGGTCAGTGCTGCTCCCTCCTAATAAATCTCTGTGTACTGGTTTGAGTGTATCAAATGCACCTCCACGGGGTTCAAAATCTGATATCGATTCACGAATTCCAGTTGGATCTGTAACATGAATATGAACTGATGATTTCCTTCTGTTATTGATATAATCTTTTTCTTCCTCTCTTGGATTAAAATCGAAGTCACTGTCACTATTGTGCAACTCAGTTGTATTAGAATATAGTAATTCCTGTTCGATACTTTTTAATTCAGCTTTTCCTGGAAGAATATTTTCTGCAAAAGTAGTATCGAAAGGATCTGGACCCTCAACAAATTCTGTTGGTGAGCCAAGGTCGTGAAGAATATTAGATGATACTTCAGGTTTAATTGGAATTGGCCCAGAGCTTGGTCTTGGTGGAGGTGGGCGAGCTGGCTTAGGTTTAGAATCTTCAAATTCTGCCCAAGAACAATCGTCAACAATAGGAAATTCTGAAGGTAGTACTGGAATAACAGTGTTTTCAGTTAATGGTTTACTTAAAGATTCAGTTGCAATTTGTGCAAATTCATCATCGTCATCGTCTTTTAATGTATCAAAAGTACTTAATATGTCATTCTTTTCACCACTTTTGTTGATATCCTCAGTAGATTTCTGAATAAATTGTGTATGAAGGGAAACACTGAGATCAACTGGAACGTTCTCTAAAATTTCAGAGTCATCATCCAAAAGGCTTTTTGTATTTGATACGTTTTCAGTTTCATCTGGAACATCTATTAGGTCATCACTATCGGCAGTTTCTAATAGCAGATCCCTTGGTATACGACGTTTTGCTCGTTTTATCGAAGCATTAGATGGGCTTACATTGTCCAATCGACCAGTTAAAACTTCAACAGCTACTCCAATGTTCACGAGTTTTTTCCCTTTTTTTGAAACTTCTGGACCTTTGATTACTTTATCAGCGTAAGATGTGTCAAATGGATCTGGACCTTCTTCTTCTACTTCTTCTGGAGAATCAGGGATATATGCAAGCTTAACTTCTCCCTTTTCAACAGCTTCTACATATGATGTATCAAAAATATCATCAAAATCTTCTTCTTCTGATTCGCTTTCTGTAAGAGTTAACTCAGAAACTTGCGGCGGTTCTTCCGACTTAGAAACTTCTGTATAAGATTCCTGACTCTTTTCACCGTTTTGTTTCTGTTCATCAAATCCTATCCAACGTTGACCATCCTTTTGGGCATCACGCTTAAGTGGTAAATTCTTTCCACATTGATCAACTGATTTTGGTCCTGAAGGTATACGTTGGAAGAAGGATGTTGATTTTATACGATCTAAATCACCTTGAGTCTTTTTGAGAATTGAATCAACGCCAGTTGTGAGTGCATTAAATTTGGACCATTCGTCGTTTTCTGTCTTTGGTTTTCCTGTACTCTCTTGATCACTATCTTGTTGTGTTTCAGATTGTTGTGGTTGTGCTTGGTGTTCTCTTCTGTACTTCTCAAGCTCCTCCTCGGTAAATAATTCTTCTTCCCCCTTTCGTTTTGATTTCTTTCCTTTTTTCTTTTTTTTAAGTCCTTTAGGTATCTTGAGCATTATCTATTCTAAAACTCATTGAGGCTTCTGAAAATAAATGTACGATGGATATGATTAAAACTGAGAAATAGATTAAAAAAACAAGAACTCAATAAATGTTTCTGCTTACTTTGCAACTTAAAAGATATATAAGTTTCTACAAGATATTTTTTTTAGAATATTTGGAAAAGTGATGTATTTTGAATAAATGAAGAACTATTTATGATCAATATTATTTTATATTTCATATTCTCACGTCTACTAATCTTTGTGTGGTATAACTATCAAGTATAGTAATGTAAAAACAATATTTCAAATTTATTACATTATGGTTTTCGTGCTGATTCAGTAACACGTTTTGGAAAAATGAGATTTTTTTTAAATAAATTGCATCATCGTCACTTTGTGATAATATTGTTTCACCACGACGCAATTACCTAACTCACCACGATATTATTTTAATATTGAAGTAATGATTTATTTGTAACATAAAAATTAATCATTAAAACGCATTAAGTACATTAACTTACGGACAAAGTTCCTATTTTCATCTAACTAACGAAAGACTCAACATGAATTCATTTTCATTCATTACATTTTGAAATAAAATCATTACATAATTGATATAAAAAAGCAACAACCTATCCGTGAAATGATGTTAGAAATAAGTATACAGTATTTGAAAGATATAAAACCAACCGGGTATACAGCTGATGACGTCAGGGATTCCATTTGAGATGAGGGGAATGGGAAGTCTTTTCAAATGTCTAAGAATCATGGAATCGTTTTTAGCTGAATACAGAGATGTTTCAATCGAATAAATACACAAATGTACAATTTAAAATACAATACGTGGGTTTATATATTTTTTGAATATGACTGATTCCGTGCTGATATGAAATTGTGTCGTACGTTTTTCAACTAGCCATAAATTGATTACTTACTGATGGGGCCTCATTATGTTAAGAACCTACATTCGGGTCGTGGTTGATCTTGCCACACTTAAACACATGTCACTCGTTGGCTTGGATAGTTAACAGTTTGTACTCAGCCAACGACAACGGCCACTAAAATAGTTGAAACACACGAACAGCGGATGGAATGAATGTTTCCGTACATCGGTCAGATTTGGTTTCAGTCAAAGACTTCGATGGGAAGTGGTGAAAAGAATCGACGGCGCATGCTCGGTTGGGTATCGATCGCGAGGGGGGTTGCGCGGTAGGCACTAGCGCAGTCCTGCGCCCTTGTACTGCCAAGTAGTGTCGAGGGGGAGATATCGAAATCTCCACACACCTGTCCATCGCCCGATAAAAGCGGGGGAGGGTGTGTGATGTTGCTGGAGGGGAGAGATCTGATGCATGCCGTACTGTACCGAATTGTGGGTCATCGTTTTAGGAATCTGAGTCATCTCGACTCTAAGGGAAATCCTCGTCTTGTTGCGTAATAACGATGTACTTACTTATTTATGTACACGTGCAAAAATGTCAATATACGATACATAATAATATTGTTAATCGATTTGGCTGAATATATTATAGCTTTTATTTCTGTTATATAGGTACCTAAATTTGTTCCATACCACCATGTGAAATTGGTGTGTTTGTGGTTTATTTTTATTTTTATAAGTATTATTTTTTGATTATATCGTAATTTTGATATTTGATTTTTATTATATATATATTTATTTAAGATTTGGTACACGGTTAACATACAATATAGGTACATAAACATGATATCAATTATAATAAATCAACCGTGCACACAAAAATCAGCCTGTCTGTGGGTATACCAATTAAAAAATAGTCAAAATTATTTTGTTAATAACATTAGTTAATTATAAAATATAAAATAGAGCAAAGTGCTAAGGCAGATAACAAGTGCAAAAAATATAATACAACTTAGATATAAAAACATACATACACATATCAAACATCAATAAGTATACATGAATCAGCAGACTGACAGCGGTCCTACCAAATATTATACCCGCAGTCGATAGCAACAATACTTGGCCAGTACAAGGATAATATTATGAATGTCGCAGTCAATCTACATATTCTAGATAAGATTGAAAATTTCCAATTATGATTAAAAAATAAACAAAAACAATATTGAGGAAAAGAAAGACATAGGTACATTAAATTAATAACCCAACTAGTAAGAAACAAATAAATACTAATTATAATAAATAATTAGTTTGAAATGTATTTTTTTAATTCTTTTTGTATTGCTTTTGGTTTTGTAATTGTTTGCTTTTTACAATTGTTAATTAATTTATTTATGTTGCTGGATTCCTTTGATGAAAGTCTTTGCTCACCCTCTGACGGGACATCTTTGTGGATTGGTAAAGTGCTATTGTCACTAATTATCTTCCACAGATTAAACAGAGAGAATCTTCTTCTTGAGTCTGGGGGAGGTATGTGCGCAAGCACGGGAAGCCAATTTAATGGAGTAGACCGTATGGTGCCGCTTAATGGTCCTCATAGCCGCGTTCAGTTGAGTGTCTACTAGTTTTGTATTGTGGGCTATTGAGCCACACAGGAGGACAATACTCTCTAAATAGGATCCACACTTGACATGGACGCTGTAACTACCTCATGGCAAAGTGGGGCATTACTCCATCCACTCAATGCGATTGCGGCCATCCCTTTCAAACAATGCAACATATATTGGAGGAATGCAGCGTCCGTGCATTATGAGGGCCCAAAGACGGATATTTGCGAGCTAACGCCTGCATTTGTGGACTGGCTCGGCGCCCTCGACCTGAATATATGATCATATTTTGTTTATATTTAATTGTGTGTTTATTAATTTTATTTTAATGTATTGTAAATTCACTATGTCATATACGATAAATAAATAATTTTTTAATTTATTTTATTTGTTTTATAGATTACTTGTATCATCTAAGCAAAGCGATGCTTCTTTTCTAAACACAAGCTTCTAGCTTTAATTAGGAAAGGAATAATGAATTATTTTGAGAAACATTACCTAATTATATTTTTGAATCTTACCTCTAAGGATGCCGACTGTGTTCGGTAAAAGAGTTGAGGCTCATTAAAAACATTCGCATTTGTGGATATGTGCTTTTATGTGATATGTAAAATATGTCATTTTGATATAGACACGGGATTACAGATTATGCATACAGGTTACTCAAATTTAAAATTAGCAGATCTAGAAATTTTAGAAATAAGAAAAAGTGTTAATAATAAAAAAGTATAATAAATAACCAATTAAACTTCCCAAACAACCCGATTCTAAATACATTCCCGATTAATTAATAAAATAGAAAATATTTTTATAACTAACAAAAATTTTTTGAACCACCCAGTGTCACTTATGTTTACCGTTCCGCCCCACTACTTTCTATAATTAACTCCTCCCATAACTTTAAACCTAACAACAGTCTATATTTTATTTTTAATTTTTAGTACGTAAGTCTTCCTGACGAAGAAAACATTTAAAGTTTTTGAAACCGGTAGAAGTTAGTAGGTACTCATAGTTAAGTGGTATAAACTACGTTAAGTGTATATTATAAACAATGTAAAATATGTGATTAAATTTATTTTATAAATAATTTAGTTTATTTCTAATTTCTGATTGCCTCTCGGGTATATCTACATAACATGTACTATGTAAAGTATTAACTTAACACATACCCAAAAACAAGTCACTACATTCTGTAGACATAATATTTATAGTCTCACAGATCCAGACTAAAAACGCAATTAAAATAATGTCTCCACTGGGAATCGTACCCGGGACCTTTGGCTCAAGTGTCAGATATCTAACCAAATGAGCCGCGAAGGCCGACAATACCTACAATATACAATAGATGGGTCGATGGCAGAGCGGTTAGCCCGCTGGGCTGGTAATCCAGTGGTCTATAGAGTTCGAATCCTGCCTCGACCGATTTCGTCAATTTAGGGAATGTAGGAAGATGTATATATATACTGTACCGAATTTACTCGAGGCTTGGCGTTAATTGGATGAGATTGACTTGTAGCAATATACCCACTTGAATGAATTAAATAAATAAATATAATATATGTATGTGAGTAGGAATGTTTTACGTATTAAAAATACGTATACAGATGTCACATGTATCGTTTAAAGACATGACACATAAATTTCTTACATAATGTTAAACGTAATATTTATTTTATGAAAGTAAGTATATCTTGGAATACAAACAGCTAACGTATAGGTACTAATATTTGATTAAAAAATCTATACCTCATGTATTGGATTATCGGAACAAACGTAAAAGTTACGTCAAAATAAAGACATTAAAAACAATATGCACATGACGTCAGTTTATAGTGAAGTGGTTGTCAAGACTTATTGTGATACGGTGCATTATTATTATTGAAACAAAAATATAAAGATTGATTTTAAGTACCTATCTGCTTACCTACATACATAGGTAAATCAGACGAAATACATTTCTTGAATAATGAATAAAAAAAACGCATCGGTTGAATCATAGATTTTCACATAATATACTGGATGTCGCAAATGTTGTATGAATCGAAGTGAGGATTTTTTCCGCAGGACTTTTGACAATAAGGTGGGCAGACCACATCGTTTTTCTATAGAGAATAACGACTAATGCGAATTGTTTTCGGATTTATTTGTCGAAAAAACACTTTGTTCATTAAGATATAGAGAACAGTTACCTAGGAAGGAAATGTATGGAAAACTGCAATATATTACCAACCAAGAAATCAAACGCGCGATTTACCATGACTCACTCATTGCACGGAGTACTCCATCTAGTATATTATATGGAAATCATTGAGTACAATGTTGTAATTCTTCTTCTTTTATTTAATTTTTGATTTGTTTGACGGGCTGTACTTCAGAAAATATGTCTTCTGAGATGAAGTAATACTATAAAGCCGAGTCACCCCAAAAGCCATGGAACGAGCGATGTTGGAGTTGAGTCTTAGAGATAAAGTAATATGTTTTTAGTGTTGGACATTGTTGAAAGGGTTACATCACTTAAATTGAATTGGACTAGTCATGTTGCTTGTAACTCGCACAATAATGGACGAAACGCTTCCCGCGCTGGTATAATCTTAGGACTAATGTGAGAAACCCGAACGACCCTAGCTCGAGTGACGATATTAAGAGACGTGCGGGTAAGATATGGATTCAGAAAACCCAAGATCAGCTGGTATGGAAAGGGATAGCGAAGGGCTAAGTTCAAAAGTGGACGGCATCAGGCTGCAGAAGAAGAAGAAACTATTAGGTCCAACTATTCTATAATATCACAATATCACAAATATTAGGGCTTAGGTTGCGGCTAAAGGGGCCTGGCCAGTAAAGTTGGGGGTGGCCGCAGCTCCATCTTATGTATCTGGGCAACAGGTCGGTGCCCCCTTCAATTCGTTCGACACGCTCGACGGTTATTTGTCACACGCGGCGAAGGTTCACATGCAGAGTCATCATATTCTGGTGTGGTACCCCTCAAATCCGTGATGCCAAGCATTAGGTGTGGTGAAGGCTCATTTTTGAATCGCCAACACAAGTACTAAGGCATAATATTATAATTCTCAAACTCACTTAGGAACTAAGTACCTACCTATATACATATTTTTGGCTTGTTTTATAATTAACCGTTTGCTACTCTTAATGCCTATCGTATTTTGTCAATTTTTTATTGCAAAATTTAACCGATTAATATATTTTTATCTACATTTATTCTTTTAACGTGGGGGAACTACCAAAGCGTTTTAATATTCACAGGTACAATCATTTGTGAGAACTTTTGGTGCAGAGCATGGCTTCAAGTATTAATTCTACGACTTATATTTAGGTTTAGATATACTTATTATTAAAGAACCTGTGTGTAGGTATTTTATAAAATATGATAAGAAATTTTCACAAGCGAATCGTAGATAAAGGAATCTATGTTTTGGACGTCACAAATGCGTAACAAATATGAATAATACCTACATGCATTTACGATAGCGATTGGTTTAATATTTTGTTGATTGTCGCTAAATCGCGTAGATATATAGGTTTTTGCGGTATGAATGAAACATCTACATAATACTTGTCTTAAATACATAGTACCTAACCATATAACACGACTTCTTTGTGGTCACTGTTAGAAAACGAATTCAACCAGCAACAGGTACAGACCTAGTGGTGCCTGCTTTGGGAATTATGATGCAAAGTCGTATAATACGCTGATTATCCTCAATAATGAACCAGAATACCAAGTCATGATACATATTCACAATCAAGACGTTTTTACCAAGAAGTTTTTCTTTAATGGAAAAAGACACCATGGAAAAGTTTGGCAGTTGTCGGTGAGTTAAAATAATACTTAAGATACAGTGATTGACCATAGAAATATACTTTTAACCGATTTAAATAAAGAAGGAAATTATCAATTCGGCGTGAAATTTTTTGTCATGTTTATTTTTGCAAGATTGGATCCATAAGAAAAACGTCAGTCTCTTTAATTTACTGTTATATCCACAAATATTAGGTACCTACAGCTTTAATCGTCTTACCCAAGAACTTTCTTATCAATTAAAAATGGCAACATTTAATCATTTTACAATTAATGCTGATTTTGCATATATTATACATATTTCTACACTTAAATATTTCTACTTATATAAATATTTAAATTAATGAAAATATCCTTTGATCTACTGTAAATCAACAAAAACATGCACTCAAAATAGGTAAATAACATAATATTTTGAGGCAGGATTCTAAACCGGATTCATTGGATAAAGTAGATACTGGTCCAATTAAATAGTAATGCGCAAAATCTTGCAGTCTTGATTTTGGTTTTGCTATTTTATCCAAGACGGGTGGGGGGGGGGGGGACGGGGCAGACCATGCTAACAAGATCAAAAGTACCGCAAGACTCTTCTTGTGCTATTACAATATTTTATATACCTTTAAATTAACTACCTACATTTAAAACTTATAAAAAAATGATGTAGATGGGTATTTTTTTCAAGTTTAGTTGCAATTTCTGATCCAACTGTCGATTTGTTCAAGAGAATTTATTTCTCTTAACATATCGCCAAGTATCAAGCCAAGATATGCGCGATTTGTATGCAGGGTCTATATTATTCTATTTTTCACGTTTTTTTTTCCAACTTAAAGTCACAAAACACCAACTTAGAGGCTTCACAGTATATTTGTTCCATTATATGGATTTACTCAGAATTCGGAGTAGAACATTTATTGTCCCCCCCTTATAACTTTTGATCAGCTCAATGCACAGAGCCTTAAATTTCATAAAATATAGAAAATTATATATAGGCCTACAAAACTTTTATACTCAGAATTTTGAATTTTTGTTTCAATCAGGTGTTATCATTTTTTTAATTTTTACTTTATTTTTCCCTGTAACTAAAAAACCATAAAAGTTAGAATGCTGAAATTTTTTTTTCAATAAAGTTCCAGAGTTTCTCAAACATTTTTATTAAGAAAAACTTTTTTTATGATAAATTTATGTGTTTAACTTCCTATATTTCTACACTTTCAAAAAATATCGAAAAAGCTGAAACACCCCAATATTTTTTTTTTATAAAAAAATGAATATGTATTTGTTAAACAAGTACATATACATCTTTCTACGTTCCCTAAAATAAGCAAATAAATGCTTGTGCTTAGGTGAACGAAATCGGTCGAGGCAGGATTCGAACTCGCGACCACTGGATTACTAGCCCAGCGCGCTAACCGCTCTGCCACCGACCCATCTATATACATTGTAGTAGTACATTTAATTATTTTTAACAATTTTTATAAAAACTGAATTTAGTGACGACATCGTTTCATACAATTTGTATGGCAGTATACACTAGATAATACATAATATCAAAGGAGGCTTAAATAGTTTGATACTTATACTCCAAACATACATACATACCATCATGCTGTTTTCATATTCTGGGTAGGATAAAAGGACTGACCTCCATACTATCTTGACATACATACCTACATGATGTGATGTATACAAAACAAAATATCTTAAAATATTTAATAATTGGTATTTATGGGTGTATGATTTGGTACGTATTCTTCAACTATATAGGTATATACTATCGCTATCGACAGTTGGATCTCATGTGTTACATGCAACTAGTATTTATTTAACCGACTTGAGGAGAAGGTGCATTAATTTTTTTTGTTTGTTCACAGCGATAATTCTTTACACCTTGTCCGATTTCGATGATTATTTTTTCATTATATAGAAACTTCAATCTTTTTGTATATTTTATTAATTTCTACAATTAGCAAGAATTGCATGACCAAGGTCAAGACCAGGCATGAAATACCAAAATCTCGACCACACGTGTGAATGCTATTAAGACTATTCCCAAACTCATATCTAATACATTAGGTGCTCAACAATAATTATTCTACTGTTGACGTACCTACTTACATATTTTTTATTTCTCCATTTTACTGAAGATAACATACGAAAATGGTTACTGCTTTCGAGGGGTAGAACTAGGTACCTATACTAAACAAGTAGCATGTAACACATGATATATTCAAGTGTCGATGGTTATAGTACCTATATATAGTTGAAGAATAGGTACGTACCAAACTATACACCCTTAAATCCAAATTATTGAATATTTCGTTTTCTATACTTACAAAGCATTTGTCAAGTTAGGATAGTGTGGATTTCAACATATTTTCCTAACCCGAATCATATAGGTATTATGTTGTTAACAGCTTGATGATACGTATGTATGAGTATTTTGTATCGAACAATAGGTGACCCTGTAGATATTGTGAATTCTGTCATATGATTGTATGAAACAATGTTGTCATAAAACTCATTTTTTACAAAAAATGTTAAAAAAGATGAGATACTATAATGTGTGTATTTTTTAGAAAATTAAATAATCTTGTTGAGGTGTTTCGGTAATATTTCATAATATTGATAAAATAATATACTACAGTAATCAATTTCTTCGAACTTCTTGAAATATTTTTTCCAACTAACTAAAGCCAACGTATAATAGAGTAATACCTACTACATTACATAAACGATACGTGAAGGAATATTTATGTTACGTATTTAAAAAAAATGATCCAAGGATTCATTCATAAAATTTCAAAAGGCGTTCAGTTTATAAAGTAAATGAAATTTAAGGATCAAGGTACCTATAAAATGACCTTTAAAAGTATTTAGGTTATTGGTACATACAGATAAGGTTGTTTGGTCGTGAATAAATTTTCTAGTTAACCGCTGATTATGTAGGTATGATATTATTAAATAATAATAACGGTAAAACTCGCTACTGATAACTCCGCCCATTGGTACCAACCTATATATTATTATTACTTATTTATATTACTGAAATTATGTAAACTCTTGTTAGTGTTGGTAGCGGTCGTGAATTTATTCATTCTTTTGTGCATATTTGTACAGGCCGACGCAGCTGTAATCGGATAATCGATGACGATTTAAAATTTCCCGGAAAATATGGCACAAACAACTTTTTAGCGTAGTTTCCCTTATCTGATTGAGCGATAAAAATGTGTTTATATCACGTACATTTCCCAATTCACAGTGTTAAAGTATACCGCCCGGAGTATATTACACCTTCATGTTTTTTCGAAACGCTTTGGTAGGTACCTCTCACACTACATCAACAAAAATAAGTAGATATGATTTATCTCTGATTTATTTGCCGCCATTAAAGGATATTTGAATGCTTTTATTTATTGGAATTCCGAAAATCGAATAAATATTCACTATGACCGATGCTTTTAAACCTTGCTTTTGCATAAGCCAAATAATTATATTTCAACATAATTCACAGCCTCAACGCTATTTTAAACAAACATAGAAATTGGTTATCTTTGTAATATTTATATTAATTTTGTTTTACGTGAATTATTAAGTAACAGATATCGATAAAAGTTTGACTTGTTTACAAAATTGAATTTCCCGCCATTGGATGTTTTTAGTTCCGAATGCTATCACTGCGAGCGGTTAGTTTCAAAAGTTTTGCGTACTACTCTAGCGGCAAAATAATGAAACATTTTGTCAAAATAGGGTTGCCGCAGAAGTTGTTGCGAGATTTGATAAAATAATCTGAAAGTTTATGACGTTAAACACCAATATTCGTTACAATATGGATTAAAACGAGTATCCGGACAGTGAAACTGTGTTTTTTACAAGTTGCCGTTGAATAAACGCACGATAATCGGGTAAGTGTTATGTTACTGCGGGGCCATGTGATGTTATTAGCTGTCTAGACAACACATTCATACCTCTGCATGATATTTTGATACTGTTGGGTTTCGCATACGTCGAATGGACGCTTTTATATGGTGAATTTTTAGTCGATTCATTGCCTTATATTGTTCATTGGCCGCCGATAGTGTGTATGGGCGTACTACTGGCTACATTACCAAAATTCGCAATCCTCAAAATTCATGTTTGGTCACGTGACCAGACATGAATGTCGCTACATTGCGAGGTCATTGCAAAAATCATAAACATCCACTCCCATGTCTGCAATGTTTACATTCAGAAGTGACACGCGGTATTACGTTTTAACAGTGAATTATCTCTAATTACTTGCGACTGTTACAGGTCATGGCCGACGCGGTAACAACGGGTATTCCTTCGGTCGGTTTGGGTGCAGAAATTGTTAAGGAAGGATGGTTATTCAAGAGAGGAGAGCACATCAAGACCTGGAGGTCTAGGTACTTTATCCTGTTCGACAATGGAAACCTGGTGGGGTTCAAGAACCAACCAGAGAAGAACAATTACAGTGATCCCCTCAATAATTTCACTGTCAAAGGATGTCAGATTATGCCAGCAGATCGTCCCAAACCTTACACCTTCACAATTAGAGGCCTGCAGTGGACTACAGTTATAGAAAGGAGGTTTCATGTTGAGAGTGATAAAGAAAGGTAAGATTTGTTTTATATATTTGTAAATATTTACAAAAATAAACAAACATGGAAGAATAATTGAAGTTATATTATATCAAAATAAGTTCTTCACAAATGTTCCCATATTTTCACGAGACAGTAAATTATCATATTGTTTACATTTAGTAGTAGTAGGTTTAATAATCCTTTGCCCAAATAAGTAGTGTGCATGTTAATGACTTATTTCATATTTACTGTTAATTATTTGTTTGTGTTATCACACTGTAAACCTATTTGGGGTAACTAGAGTAAATCAAAGCTTTATTGAATCTTGACATATAAGTCTTGCTTCCTTATTGTGAATGTGTATGTTTATTTTTGTATTGTTTACAATCCCATTATATGTACTTTACACCATACATATTTGTCTTGAAAAAGAAATCAAAGCCCACAAATGGCAAAGAATCGACCCCTTTTGAATGTCGTGCTGGAGACATATGCTTCAAATTCCCTGCTGATAGAAGACAGATCTTCTTCTTCTTCGATGGCGCTACAGCCCAAATCGAGCCTTGGCCTCCGTTAACTTTCGCCTCCATCCAATCATGTCCTCTGCTGCCACTTTCCAGCTCCTCTCTTGGAGAAGCTGAGCCGCATCCTTTTTGACCTCATCTTCCCACCGCAGCCTTGGTCTTCCTACCCTTCTTCTCCCACCTGGGTGTCCAGTCATGATTCGTTTCGGCACCCGTGAGGTTGGCATTCGTTGTACATGTCCAGCCCATCTCAGCCTAAGTAATTTCATGTACGTTGAGATACTTGGGGTCTGGTATATGTTGTACAACTCATCGTTGCGTCTAATGCGCCATTCATCGCCATCCTTCACGGGGCCGCATATTCTACGCAGTACCTTTCTTTCAAAGGTGTCCAGCGTTTCAGACATCTTCGCCGTTATGGTTAATGTCTCGCATCCATATGCCAACACTGTTCTGACTATGGTCTTGTAGAGTGTGACTTTTGTTTTACGATGGACACTGCGAGATTTAAAAACAGGGAGCAATGAAAAATATGTTTTATTGGCTGCCGTAATTCTTTTTCTTATTTCAATAGAAGACAGATAGTCCACCATATTCTCAAGCGCATTATTCAAATTTTTGAACACATTGCCAGACGTGATGAGAATTGCCTTGAAAAGCTGTTTACTCATTAGTGGGGTTGAAGGGGAAGAGGGAGATCCCGCATAAGATGGAAGGACCAGAAAAGGGCTGCCACTGGACGGCGGTGTATCGTGAGAAATGTAGGACTACAATACACAACATCATGATGACAAGGAGAGAGGCTGGTCACAATCCTTAGCAATGAGGAAGATGACACTGATGATGTTAATTTGTCTTGAAATTCTAGACTTATCATAATGTATGAAGAGACAGTGTCTCCTTGATTGGTTGCACATAAAAAACCGTTCATACCATCACGACGTATCCCACAATGTGGGGGAAACCAGCAACAGGGGTGCGGGTGTGCATTACCTTTTTGAATGAAGTACGACAGATGTTTTGTGAAATATAAGTGCCCTTTGAATGATCCTGAATTATTGTCAATCATCCTTAAATCTGGATTGTCAATTTTCCAGATAGCTTTAGGGAAAAAAATAATTTTATTAAACTAATGTTTATGGAATCATTCATTCATATATACCATCACGGCACAGGAACCAGCGTCAGGAGTGCGTTACAACACATTCGCAGACACATATTTCATGAAGGATCCACTCATAAAGACACATACCATAAACTTGTTATTTTTTGGAATATTTCATTTTCGATTGAATTGTTGTTGAAGGTTAGAAGTAAATATGCAGAAAATAGTGTTTTCCAGAAAAAATAAATTTGACGGCCTTTGCCGTCATTCTCTTCTTTGATGAAGAAATATTACTCATCAGAGATATGACGGGTATAGCCGTCATTACCTGAATAAGAGATTCGATTTTGACTGCTATAGCCGTCATAACCGTCAATGTGTTAAAAAGGCGACATTCAGAATGAGTTGTGAAACTCATTCCAGAACTATGTAAGATGTTATTTTGCCTGTTGTATTTTTGAATACCTAGCTTTTACAGGACACCCTAAAACGATGATAATAGAAAAGAGTGGAAGCACTATTCTAAGCCGGTACTTCAAGGAATCATAATTAGTGATAATGTTTATGTAAGTGCTGAACTTTAGGGCTATGTTCACAATGAACGCTGAGTGCACTTAGTGACGCTCTAAGCCGTTCATAATGACCGAAAACAGACGCTCGAAAGACACTGTTGCGTTCAGATTGAACGTCGAGTGTACGCACCAAACGCTCGGTAAAGTTGTCGGGTGAAAAACGCTCTGACAGTTATAGTATCTGTTAACTTCTATATTATCTGTGGAATGATGACTTCTATTTGTTTCTGTGGTATCTATTATGTCAGTTGACATTATTTATGATGACATTATGCATTCATAAAGAGGTTAATCTATAAAAATATCATTCAACAATATCCAATAAAAGGTCAGAAATCATTATTTACACCACTGCCCAATTGTTGTCTTTCGATGAAAATATAACCTTAAAAGAGACATGTATGATAAATGACATTTAAAACCTCCGATGCAGCGTTCAGATTTAAATGGCGCTCGAAAGCGTTCAATGAGATTGGTGTGAAAAACGCCATAATCTGCAACTTCAGTTACATTCGACACCCGACGTCGAACATTGAATCTGAACACAGCCTAGGAAAAGAAAACATTTTTTACCACTTAGCTGTTTGATTTTAGTGAGACGAGATCTCCAATAATTCACCGTTTATTTATATATATCATTAGAAATGTCACTCGACGACGACCTACGTACAATTAAATTCTATAAATAAATATATATACAAATAATTATCTGCCCGAATGACGTTCGGCCTTGTCTATTTGAAAACATATATTTCACTCGGGGAAATCACTGTCAGAGAAATCAAAACATGTTTTGCCCGAGTGAGGCTCGTTCTCGTCAATACCCAGTCAAAATCCCCGCCCGATAGCACTCAGGCAAAACATTCAAGTGGTTAAAGAAATCACTACATACTATTTTCCATTATTATCCAGATATTTGGTTATCCGAATCAGTTGCTGTCCCAATTATTCCTAGTTATACTGTCCTTGGCTATAGGTAAAATAATATCATTAATAATCCTAGTGAGGTGTTCTCATAATGGTGATAATTACACCTTTGCTTGTAAGTAACATTGAATAGAAATAATTGTAGTATTGACGATTACGGGAGCCATCATCTATATTATACTTCCTAGAAAATAAATATAATTCATCTGTAATTATGTGTTTACACTCTGTGAAGTATAATTGATGTTTTGATAACTGTATGATACTGTCCATGTGTTTGTATGTAGGTTGGTTGTAGAACTTTGATCACACAGACTCATAGTACGGATTTATAAAAAAATGAAAACATGTTATCACATTCACAATTAGATTATTACTAATGCTCTGCCTAAGAATGTTATTGTTGTAATCATTAATTATATCTTTTATCTCTTTTGTTTTTTCATTGCTCACAGAATACAAACATTAAAATATAATTATTTCATTTTTAAAATATTGATTTCAAAATATTTCAAATCATGGTTACTTATGATTCCTAAAGGCTAGCGTCAATACAGGCGCAGCGAACAGAGCACATCAAACGGATTTTAGAATTCTTTTTATAGGAATTCATACAAGTGCATCCACTGATCGGCAGCTATGGAACGCGCTCATCGTATCGTCGGAATGCCGACGCCGTTGCTAGGAGAAGCAATAATCCGCTCGGATCTGTCATTTTTGTATGTGCATTTTCTTTGGTGATATCATATCGCCTTTTTAATGAAAATTGTCATTTAAATTGTTTTAATTATATTTAAATAAATCAGTATAGTATAAATTCAAATCATTGGATGCTTAGATGTTTTTTACTCGGCAATCACCCGAAAACGGCTGAAAGATTTTGGATGAAATTTGGTATTAAGATGTGTTGGTATATCCTATAAAAGATTATGGGCTATGTATTTTTTAAATTCATTCTTAATTAATTTTCATTGAATAAAATAATGTACGAGCTGAGCATACGATTACCGAGCCGAAGAATCATTTGTGTATTTGCAATTTCAATAGAAAATTGTCAACAAATCCAAATGACAGTTGTGTTGGCAATCTGATTGGTGCACCTCTGTAGACGCACTGCCACAAACAAATCCGTCTGATGCGTCCGCTGTGCCTGTATGGACGATAGCCTTAAAAGTCCTAAAAGAATTAAAACTGCAACTCAATATCATGAAAAAAACGAGTGGGTTGTGGCCAACGCTAAACTCTCCACTACACAATGAAGCTTCCCTGCTAATATTACACTCTAATATCAATATGAAATCAAATAACTGAACATTGCCAAACCTAAAAAAATTCTCTTGTTATTATAGGTATATTTTTCATACAAAAATCTATTATTATGAACATAATTTTTCAAACGGTTGTATGTTTTTCTTTTAACGTTGACCAACTTTGAATGCAGTTTTTTGAAGATTATTGGTATTGTATAAATAGTTTAAACAAAATTAAAATATCTCAAATTTCCATTTTGAGAGCATTTTTTCAGTTTTAACAAATGAAATCATACAGAAACATTCAGAAAAAATGAATCGTTGTCTATGGAAAACTAATCAGTTCTAAGTTTATATACTTCACACATATGGTAACAATATTATGTTCATCAGCCTTTTAGTTTGATCTGTACAGAGTACACATATTTTCATATTTATGTATGGCATACAGTACACGGATTACGGATAACGGCATACACACAAAAACATCACAACAAAACTCAAAGTATGCACTCTTTACATGATACCCATTGAGAAATTTATGTAAAAAAAAATACTCTTAAAAATTGTGAAATCATGACTCTACTATTCCATAGTAGTGGAAATTAATAATCTGTGATTTCATAATTCAGATGAAGGATTTTGTTATTGTTTAATAAAATTATACTAAACATTATTATTTTTGAATCAATATTTTTAGAGTTATTTGCTATTACAATAGAGCTTCAATAATTGGAACACCTCAGCTGTAATTTGAACTGCCAAATGATTCCCCCCCCCCTCTTTTTCTCTCACCGAGTCAGCAACGCTGAACATGCTTTGTTTTTAATTTTTAGTTGCGCAAGTGTGTTTTCTTTGTATCCACAACGTTCTGTATTGTACTTGTGTACTACGTGTTCAACTGAAGATAGATTGGAAGAAAATGATGATGAAGACGATATCTCACTCAGTATTTTCCGTGATTGTTGGTATACAGAAGAAACCATTCCCAAATTTATGTCAATTGACTAAGAGGAAAGTTTTGCAGAACTCATAACTGATGATAAGATTATAGCCCAACTAATGCAAGAAATTGATGAGTTTTCTCCCGAATATATTCCAATTAAAAAAAAATCCCTATTTAGATCCTACATCAGTACTGAATAATTTCTTGGGCTGGGCTGATGATAATGATATGTCATTATCATCATGTTGCTGCGTACATTGAGGGATAAATTTTAAAATTGACGAGTTTATTACGAAATAAATGTACTCATTTTATTTTTATTTATACAAAATATTAAGAATAAAGTTTTTCATATAATTTTCTGAAAACTTTGATAATCCAAACAGGTGTAGTTTTTTGCTAATATGGGTTATCGAAGCTCTAGTGTAGATAATATATATTGTTTTTATTTCAGTAAATTCCTTTTATTGAATGGCAATATCAATTAATTTCAAAAGTTATTTGGCTGTGTCAGCTTACAGAGTCTAAATCCCTAGTTTATATACAAAATATTCAATAGTTGATTTATAAATTACCTTTTTAACCATAGCTTTGATGTATTTCAACCTTGTTTGTCCACGAAGAAAGTAAAATATGTCTATAATCGGACAATTTCAAGCTTCATTAAGTAACTGAATGAGTTCACATACAAAAAATCATTTTGAGGTATCTCTATATTTATCCCCAAACATTTTGAAAATATTTGTTTTTAAAAGTACCTATTGATTTATGTGTATAATTTATGTTTTTATATCTATAAGTTATTTTCTTTATCTTTATATTTTTTGTACTTATGTCTTCCACTTTGCTATATTTTCATTTTATATTGTTATCTGATGTTATTAACAAAATAATTTTGTCTATATTTTAATAGGTAGGTATACCCACAGACAGGCTTTGCCTTGTGGGATTTTTGTGTGCACAGTTTCTTTGTTTTGATATTATGTAAATGTTTATTGTATATTAAACGTGTACCAAATCTTAAATAAAATAAAATTCGGCGTGGAGGAGGGCGGTTTGCGCACTCAAGCAAAAAACCCAAATTTGTTTTCTGCACACCCACGTTGATTTTCTATAGAAGTTTAGCGCTAACTATTCTCTTGGTTAATTTACTTTATTTGTATGTTTCAGGGAAGAATGGGTAGAAGCAATAAGGTACGTTGCGAACAAGCTGAAGGAGAGCGATGCGGAACAGAGCAGTGCCAGCGGAGATGTGGATATGGGTACAATTGCAGATGATGATATGATATCCAAACTGTCCATGCAGGGCACGTCCATGGGTAAAGCTGGAGGAAAGAGAAAAGTGGTATGTTGTTGTTTTGGAAAAATTAATCGATAAAGCATTTTTTTTATGATACATTATTCCAAGGGTGCCCTTGTACAACCACTTCATACTAAGGTTTTTTTACAAAAAATAGAACTATAAACATAGGTTATTTTATAAATCGTATAATTTGCAATTTATCACAATTTTTTGAAATATTCATTCATTTATACCATCACGGCATATTCCACAATGTGGGGTAATTAGTGACATGTGTGCATAACCTTATAAAAGGAGTACCTCACATGCGTGAATTCCTACACACTAGTCTCGTCTCACCTAAAAAGGCGACGTTCAGAATAGGTGTTGAACTTTGTGAGATGTTATTTTGCCTGTTAAAATATAATTCTTTCAAAATATTTTTGTTATGTTTTTCAATAATTTAAAACAGAATTAAATTTTTTCGTTAACCTCTACGAGCGTCAAGTCGCGTACTGTTTGTTTAGCCTATTCAACACAAACAAGGGTTGGCACGATAGAACGTATACGGCGCCCATAAACACTGCTCTTCAAAATGGGCCGTCTAGAAATTTACCGAAGGTTTCAAGAAAAAAATCATTACTAAAATAAATTGAATATTTTTTATTTTAGTACTGCATGGTTTATGAGTAGTAACAATTGTTCAAATATGATTTCAACTTGACCAAAGTAAGAAAGCGAACACGATTGCGAAGTGATGCGATGCGGGTACAAGCGAATTCAATGTGATGCGGTGCGACGCGGTGGCTCTTACCTACGTGTGCGCGAATTGTTCCCTCTGCTGCCAGCTACTGTCATGGATGTACATATATAAAATACTCAAGAAGTATGCACGGCAGATAAGTGAAACTAATATACTAATATTGTGTACTTAGAGAGGCATATTTATGGGGAATATCACAATTTGTATGAAGAATTACGTGATCTTGAATTAGTAAATGAGACTGAATTTACATCTTTCCGGGAAACATATCAAAATTTGCCATTTGTGCAAGCGAGAGAAAATTTTAAAGTGTGTTTTGAACAACATCCTATTGTAAAATAGCAATAATAAATAAATGTCTTTACTTGTAGTCCAATTTATTTTTGCCAAATCCTCCCATTCGCAGTTCGATAATAAACGGTTATGATAATTTTTATTTCTTTTGTCCCATAATATAGGACGTTCATGGACAGAAGCAATTAAAAATTTCTGTTTCTGACAATGGCACCGCTTTTAATTCGCGCGAAAATATCAAACCAACTGATCGCATTCGCTTCGCATCGCGCCGCGCAACATCAAAACCTACTCACGGTCGGTAACGTAGGACACTTCCATAGTTACCGACTGTTTGTTATTTTCGCGCCGCGCTGCTTCGCATTCGCTTTGAATCGCCTACATAGGATGTCGCGTAAATAAATACTGTTGAACTTGAAGATCACGGTTATAATGAGGAAATATTCAATATTGCTTTGATTTAGGTCTATTTTCATACAAATGTTGGCTTTTATTCTTTTCACTGATACAACATACAGAAAATGTTGTTATTAAGTGAACAAAATGCTCTTTACAAGATATATAACTAAACCAAATTCTTGTGAAAAGTCATTAAACTCAGAAAAGGATATAAGCCGGACAATTTTTTTTTATGACCTTTCCTGATATTTTTTGTCAGAAAAGGTCCTTTTTACCATACATACCATCACGCCATGTCCCTCGCGGCATAGGCAGAGAGAACCGAACGCCACATTTTTCTATCCTGGCACGCCTCTCATACATGTTCGTCTGTTGCTCACGCTTCTTACATTTCCCTATTTCAGAATATCGTTCACATGGTCGTGCCATCACTTTCTTGGGCGTCCCAGACCTCTCATTCCATTCCTGTCCGCACAGTATATTTTCTTCGTCAGATGTTCCTCATTCATTCTCCCAATGTGGCCAAACCATCTTAATGTGTTCACTTTCATTCTATTAATGACATCTTTCTTCATCTCACATTCTTTTCTTATGTCCTCATTTGTTACCCTGTCATAAAGATAAAGATAATGAACACTTCCTTATACCCTGTGCAAGTGGCGAGTTTATTGCCGTATGGCAATTTCTTCCAACTAACCAGTGTTTCCAGCCCAGAAAAGCAGTATTTGCGTGAGAAATGAATTCAAATAAATTTCTCCTCTGCTGGGAATTGAACCCAGGACGCTCGCACAGAAACCGAACGGCTTACCAACTGTGCCACGGCAGTTGGCATCATAATACATTGTTCTATTACAAATTCTTAACAGAACTGCCCTATTAAAACAAAAACTGAAAAAAGGGAAGTTCCCTGGTGGAACTCAAACCTATCCACCCTTAGGGCAAAAACTAGGAAACTGTTCAATAGGGCTAAAAACTATAGCCTGTGGGAAGAGTACAGAAAATCTCTAACAGAATATCATAAGGCTATAAGGAAAGCCAAAACGGAATCTTGGAAAAAGTTCTGCAGTACCATAAATGGTACTAAAGAAACAGCAAGGATTAATAAAATCCTTGCCAGGAGGAAGGAACCTGATATAGGTCTCCTAACAAAAGAAGATGGTTATTATACTGCAACATGCAAGGAAACACTTGAGCTATTAGCTAAAACACATTTTCCTGGATGCGAAACGGTGAAGGAAACCATCACTAAGCCTCCAGGATGCGATAAACCAAGTTTAAATGACTGGAGATTAGCATCAAAAATCTTCAGGCCTAATCAAATCAAATGGGCTATCAACTCTTTTGAGCCTTATAAAAGCAGTGGAAATGATAACATATTCCCTGCTCTTCTACAGAACGGTATAGAAAAAAATCATGCCGACACTGCTGAAAATATTCAGATCCAGTCTTGCATGGGGCTATGTTCCACAAAGCTGGAGAACAGTCAAAGTAACCTATATACCAAAACCAGGTAAAGAAAGTTATAAGACTCCAAAAGCTTATAGACCAATTAGTCTATCTTCATTCATGCTAAAAACTATGGAAAAGATTTTACATAGATACATAGTGAGCAATATAATAACATTGCATCCTATTCATCCAAAGCAACATGCTTACCAAGAGGGCAAATCTACTGAAACAGCTCTCATTGAAATCGTAGGAAATATAAGAAAATCCCTAGATAGCGGAGAAATTACTCTGTGTGCGTTCCTTGACATAGAAGGAGCATTTGATGCAGTACCAATAAGCGTACTAATTAGTGGACTAAGACAGAAACATGTAGACAACACTATAATAAAATGGATTGACAACATGTTATCCAATAGATACATCATAACTAATCTGGTGGATGAGACTACTAAGGCTAAAACAAACAGGGGGTGTCCGCAGGGTGGAGTCTTATCACCACTCCTGTGGACGCTGGCTGTGGATGGCCTAGTATGCACACTGAACGAATGTGGATATAATACACAAAGCTATGCGGATGATATAGTCATTACAATCAGAGGGAAAGAATGTGAAACAATCTCTGATCTGCTACAAAATGCACTAAAAATAGTTGAAAAATGGTGCAAAGACAATGGACTAACAGTTAATGCAAATAAAGCAACTGTTGTACCTTTCACTAGGAAAAGAAAGTTGGATAAACTCTCACCTCCAATATTCTTTGGAAAAAAACTGGACTTTTCCAATGAAGTAAAATATCTAGGTATAACATTGGATAGTAAATTAACATGGACACAACATGTAGAAAAAGTTGCTCAAAAAGCAATCAAAGCATTATGGACATGCCATAGACTCATAGGGAATAATTGGGGACTAAAACCCCAACAAGCTCTGTGGTCATACACTACAATAATAAGACCCATAGTATCTTATGCTGTAACAGTTTGGAATGACAAACTACAACAAAGAGGCTGTGTAGATAAACTTAAACGTTTACAAAGATTAGCCTGCTTGCTCATTACGGGAGCCTTACACACAACTCCCACCGCTTCTCTAGAGGCCATGATTAGTCTACCACCTCTCCATTTATACCTTGAAAAAATGGCAAAGGAAGGTATTATAAGACTAACAAGTGGAAATAAACTAAACACAAATTTAGAAATCCAAGCAAATCTAAACAAAATAGAATCTCAAGACAAATTACTTGCATTCCCAACAGATAAAATATTAACTGTTTACAACTTTGAAAAACCATACAAAGTAGAAATACAAACTAAAACTACAATAGAAGATGTCTGGTATCAGGAATCCAATGGTGCACTTATATGGTACACTGACGGATCCAAGAAAAATAATGGTATAGGATCGGGCATATATGGGCAAGTGCCTAGGGTGAAGATCCACAAGCACTTGGGACAGTATGCAACGATCTTCCAGGCAGAAATATGTGCCATAACACTCTGTGCCTATGAAATCCTAAGAAGGAATTATAAGAACCACAGAATATACATTTACTCTGATAGTCAAGCTGCTCTTAAAGCTCTTGATTCCTACACAGTAACTTCATCAACAGTACTAGACTGCATTGAAGCGCTGAAGACTCTATCAGTAAACTATGGTAACAAAATCACATTAAGATGGGTACCTGGACACTCCAATTATAAAGGTAACGAGGAGGCTGATGCTCTGGCAAATAGGGGAGCGGACATAGCTACCTATGGGCCGGAGCCTCACTGTCTCCTAGCTAATAGTATTGTCAAATCAACACTTTACCAAAGAATGCTTAACAATGCCACTGAACTCTGGTTATCTACCCCAGGACAAAGACATTCAAAAGCACTCATTTCAGGATTCTCTTCAACACACTCTAAGCGGATCCTAACAATGAGCAGGAATAACCTTAGGATTCTTACTAGAATCTTAACTGGTCACTGTAGACTCAATAAACATCTATGCACGATGAATCTATCGGAAATGTACCTATGCAGGTTCTGCATGGATGAACATGAAACACCGATGCATCTACTTACAGAATGTGGCCCACTAATGCAAACAAGAGTAAAGAAAATAGGTTTGCATATTGCTGATCAAAAGCAAATCAGAGACACCGATCCACAAAGGATTTTACAGTTCTTCCAGGAGATAGGACTATGGAATGACATCTAGCAGGCAAAGTATCACAATGGACTACTATTGAGTCGACGTGAGAGGGTCTCTAGATGGGTTACATAAAAAAAAAAAAAAAATACAAATTCTTTTTAACGATCTTTTTTCAAATGCATTTCTTCTGCCATGTCCAGGTTTCACTTGCATACGTCAAGGTTGACACTACAATGGTGTTATGAATTGCAACTTTGGCATCCTTTGATATGTTACGATCATTCATAATTGGTCCAAGTGAAACTCCATTCATTCTGTTTCCTGCCATAACTCTTCTTTCGATCTTTTTATCAAGCCGTCGATTCCATTGAAATATGTTTCCCAAGTATACATATTCGTCGACATGCTCGTAACTCTATATAACTCAAATAACTCATTAGTTTTTTCAATGTTTGAAACTGTCTCTTCATGATTGAACTCCATAATCAACTAGAATTATGAAAAAAAATATGTTTACTTTTTAGTTCTATTTAAATTTTTCGCAAACGTGACTCCCATTCACCGGTATACATTCAAAGCGAGGACTCGAATAATAGAGAAGGAAGGGCCATTCTGTTGGACATTATTCAATATAATTGCTGTCCTTTTAATACAATATTTTTTTATTCATTCCTTCACTTCATTTGTATTTCTATTATACCTACATACATATTTACCTTAATGTCTTTCGGATATTTTATTTTTCTTGGATTTGCCCCTTCCTTCTCTATTATTCGAGTCCTCGCTTTAGATGGTCTTCATCACTATTGTTCACCATTCTGATGATACTCAGCATAGAGCGATACCGGTAAATGGGAGTTACGTTTGCGCTAAATTTAAATAAAACTAAAAATTAAATATATTTTTTTTCATAATTCTAGCTAACTCATTTGTGGTAACAATAAATAAAATTGTATATAATTTAAATGATGTATATAATTTTTTATTCCTAAATCAACTTTTGTTGACTATTGAGGTATAATTTATTATTACTAGTTGCATGTAACACATGAGATCCAACTGTCGATAGCGATAGTATGTATAGTTGAAGAATATGTACCAAACTATAAACCCATAGATACAAATTATTGAATATTTTCAGATATTTTGTTTTCTATACAACATATGTAGGTATGTATGTCAAGATAGGATAGTATGGAGGAAGGTCCTTTTTCCTACCCAGAATATGCAAATAGCATGATGGTATGTATGTATGTTTGGAGATGAAGTATCAAACTATTAAGTCTTCTTACATATTGTGTATAGGTGACTGCCATACAAAATGTATGAAGCGATGTCGTCACTAAATTCAATTTTTAAAAAAATTGTTAAAAAAAAATTGAGATCATCTACTACAATGTTAATATTTTTTATAGAAAATTAAATTATCTAGTTGGGGTGTTTCGGCTTTTTTCGATAATTGTAAAAGTTTTGGAAATATAGGCAGTTAAACTCATAAATTTATCATAAAAAAAATATTTTTCTTAATAAAAAATGTTTGAGAAACCCTGGAATTTTTTTGAAAAAACTAATTTGAGATTTTGTATTTGTCTATGTTTGTACCAATTTTCAGCGTTCTAGCGTTTATGGTTTCTGAGATATATGGAAAAATAAAATGAAAATTCAAAAGTTGATAACCCCTGACTGAAACAAAAATTCAAAATTCCGAGTATAAAAGTTTTGTAGGCCTGTAACTGTTTATATATTCTGAAATTTTAGGCTCTGTAAATTGAGCGGATCAAAAGTTATAAGGGGGGGACGGACACACACACACACACACAGACACACACACAGACACACACACAGACACACAGACACACACACACACACACAGACACACGAAATGTTCTACTCCGAATTCTGAGTAAATCCGTGTATGGAACATATATGCTGCGAAGCCTCTTAGTTGGTGTTTTTTGACTTCAAAGTTGGAAAAGCCGTGAAAAAAGTAGACCTCTCCATACAATTCTCGCGTATTCTGGCTTGATACATTGTCGATATGTTAAGAGAACAAAGTTCTCCTGAACAAATCGACAGTTGGATAACATGCATATTGTTCTTAACCTTCCATCGTTATTTGAATTGTTTAATATTATTTTGATTGATGTTTGCAATGTTGTATTAATTAAATTCATAGGAAAAATACATTTTTAAATATTGTATCTGTGCAAATACAATCATTCTCAAGAAATCCATTGACAATGCTAATAAGATGTTGACACACCACTCACACAAGTCATATTTTTACATTCCAATTTCTAAGAAATTTCAACACATTTAAGATACAAACAAACTGATTGTTTTTAATCTGTATATACCATACCTACTTGCTTTTCAATAATTCCCAATAATTCAGATTGCTAAACTAACACAGCACTATTATTGAATGAGAATCAAATGGTATTTTTCAACAACTCAACATGTCCACTTTTTGTACTTGAAAAATTACTTAAAATATATGAATTAACATCTATGAGAGTGTGTTTTGGTATGATGTACATACCTATACGGAGTGAGTTATTTTAAAAAGTATTAAGTTTGACAACTTCTGGCACAATAATCGGATGAAAAAAAAATTAAAAATTTCCATTTTTTAAAGTTTAAATTGAAATATCGTCTGATTATTTCAGATGTTTTCAACTATTGGTTGCGGTGCCAAAAATATTCGTACTCTAGTAAAAAAATCTTCACTTCATTTATCTAGCCGTACCGGTACAGCCATACTCCAATTTGCAATGACATTTCCAGAGGTTAATAATTTTCAGCTTCACAGGAATAGTTTTCTCGAAAACAGATCTACGATCTAATATAAGAAGAAGAAGAATTAATAATTACAAATATATAAATCATAGCAATTTTAAGTGTGAATGTGAGGTATAAAAATTAATTAGTAGGTACTTAAATATCTCAGCAATGATGGTATACTTTTTTTAAATCACTGACTACATAAATAATATAGTAGTTACTATTTATTTATTATGTATCAGGTTTCAGGGTGGAAGGGGTGTTCTAACGTCTTCTTATTTATTTTTTAATACCTAGAATTTTTTTTTTTTTTAATACAATATACCCGTCGAATCTTAGTATAACGAAGTTCTCATGACCACAGAAAATGTTTCATTATACCGAAAATTTGCTCTAATGAATGCTAGTTTTTTATTTTGTTTTTTTTCCATTTTCACTCAAAAAATATTTTAGAAAAAAAAAAGAAATTAGAAACACCAAAGATGGGTAAAGATGCGTACTCATAAAAACAAAGTCTAGAACTTGTAAACCATATGTTCCCTATGCAATATCTAATAGATAACGTTTACATAAAATTGAAACAAAAAAAAACGAAAAGGCATTCCATCGGGAGTTGAAAACAAGACTGTACTAAGAACTGAACTAAAGTGTTGTTGCATATGACTAACTATTATATTACAACAAACTAATGTGTAAACTAAATATTATTGTCATGTCCTTTAATAATTATTTTAAGTAAAAAAAAAAACATTCTTGAAAAAAATAAATCTGAGCATTTTATACCCTAAATAAAATATTTGCATGAATAGTCAGTTTCGAACAAGCAGAGTTCGCGTGTGGCGCATGTGTCCCATCACGCCAACCCATGCACTGCTCGCATGTTTGCATTGCAATAAACAAACGATCTGTGCTCGCAAGTTGTCACTTGACAACATAACGATATTATTTTGTGAGTAATAATATATTAAAAATTAGTGATTTATTGCAAATTTTATGCAACCTGATGTTTTAAGTTCTATTTTTGTGAAAAAAATCTGAGCGTAAAGTGATAAATGAATTCCTTTTTTCAGACAAAGTGAGTTTTTAAAATGTTTTACTAACACTTGTAATGTAAATCTTTTTTAGCTATGTTTAAAACTATTAAGCGATGTTGTCATCTGTACATTTATTTTTTATTTTTTCAGACACTAGAAAAATTCGAGTTTGTCAAAGTTCTGGGAAAAGGCACCTTTGGTAAGGTTGTGCTGTGCAGAGAGAAGGATTCCGGGAAGCTATATGCCATGAAGATCCTGAAGAAGAATGTCATCATACAAAAGGATGAAGTGGCTCACACTTTAACAGAGAACAGAGTACTAAAATCGACCAATCATCCCTTCCTAACGGTGAGCACTATTTTTGTATATCAATCTTGTTTCATAATTATGTATAATCGTCTTTTCCTAGTACTGGAAATGTGTAAACTAGCGTTAATCACATATTAACCCAATTAAGACGGGTAGGTACAAGTACTTGCATTATCTACGGATGGACAGTATTTTTACGATGCACACAGATTTTTTTTAAATCTCAGTTTTAATTGAATATAATAATGGTAAAAAAAATCTAAGGATATAAATATATCATAAAAAGATCAAAGATAAACAAAAGATCACACATACTCAATGAAATTGAACACTTCATAACATAAACATAAGATAAATGAAGAACAATGTTATTGTAGTTATCTCCATATAAAAAAGTACATGGTGGCATCAATATGTCACGTGATCCTTCCGGCATTTGATGTAGATAAGGAATATGCACCGATTGTGTGTTGGTAAGGATCGAATTCAAAGCAGAATGTTCAGCGCAAAACAACAAAATGAACTGGCGCAGTATCCCTCTTTCCTATATACATCCGTATTAGATCCTTACAAAGCGCGGGAGAGTGTAAATTTGGCCGGTGATGATCGATGAATTACAATGTTTAGAGTTCTTACGCAACGTCTTATGTAGGCGATTCAAAGCGAACGCGATTGCGAAGCGATCCGATGCGGTTACACGCGAGTACCCTACGCGCGTTTGGTAACGTAGGACACTTTCATAGTTACCGATTGTTTGTTATTTTCCCGCCGCGCCGCTTCGCATTTGCGTTCAAATCGCCTACGTAAGACGTCGCGTTAGTTTTTTAAATAATTAAACAATTGTTTTGTTGATTCACCGATAGATGTCTTGAAGTCAAATATATGGGGGTAATATTCATCCAATTTTTGTCTCTATTGAGTATGAATTTACTGAGGTATAAACGTTCACAATTGTGTATAGCTATGACGGCATGTATAGATGACGCTCGGCGTTTAGGCACGCGGCCGATGGGCATCTATACATGACGCTCGTCTTAAAAAGGTTAATACAGATAATAGAAACTGAGGCAGTTAAATTTGCTGAATTTGTGACCACCATCACAATGGTCAGTTGTTAGAATCCTGTGCCAGTGTCCCGGGTTCAATTATAGTAGCGGAGACATTATTAAAAAATAATTTTAAGCAATTCTGATTAGTTTGAAGAAATTGCCATACAGAAGTAAAGTGTATACAATATGAAATGTGTTAATTAATATAAAGTTGGTTTTTATAATTCAACAATAAATGAGCTGATATGAATAATATGAGGTGAATAACACTGGTAGAGTATTTTATTTTTATTTCATCATCAATTACTAGTTATATGTATAAACTATTATATAATTAATTCATTCATAAAAATTCAAGATCTTCAATCACACAAATGTATTTTTATATTTATGTAATATTAAGAATGAAACTTTGGTTAATATGTTTGTGATAATTATAATAATAAATAAACCACAATATTTTAATTAAATAATTAGGTACCTATATCTTGTGTTGTGTGTATTGATGTCAGGAAATGATGTCATTTAGGAATGTGTAGCTCTGTGTATAGGTATTTTTGTAATGGGAATTTGGTTGGAATGTGTATAGGTATGTTTGTTACAAAGTATAATAATAATATTTTGTTACATAAGTATGGATGGTCCAGTACCCAGTTCAGACATTATGCGCATTCCTACATATAGTTATTTGCTGAACTAAGGAGGAAAACTTGCAAATAAATCGTTTCTAAATTTGTCAACACTGTTTTTCTTGTGTTACTTATGGAGAGCAAAAATTAATATAGTCAGTCACTTTGTAAGGATGAGCAATGTATCTATTTTTTATTTTCATTCAAACAAGAATTACAATGTGACCATGTTATGCTCTGTCTAAACAAGAATTACAATGTGACCATGTTATGCTCTGTCTAAACAAGAATTACAATGTGACCATGTTATGCTCTGTCTAAACAAGAATTACAATGTGACCATGTTATGCTCTGTCTAAACAAGAATTACAATGTGACCATGTTATGCTCTGTCTAAACAAGAATTACAATGTGACCATGTTATGCTCTGTCTAAACAAGAATTACAATGTGACCATGTTATGCTCTGTCTAAACAAGAATTACAATGTGACCATGTTATGCTCTGTCTAAACAAGAATTACAATGTGACCATGTTATGCTCTGTCTAAACAAGAATTACAATGTGACCATGTTATGCTCTGTCTAAACAAGAATTACAATGTGACCATGTTATGCTCTGTCTAAACAAGAATTACAATGTGACCATGTTATGCTCTGTCTAAACAAGAATTACAATGTGACCATGTTATGCTCTGTCTAAACAAGAATTACAATGTGACCATGTTATGCTCTGTCTAAACAAGAATTACAATGTGACCATGTTATGCTCTGTCTAAACAAGAATTACAATGTGACCATGTTATGCTCTGTCTAAACAAGAATTACAATGTGACCATGTTATGCTCTGTCTAAACAAGAATTACAATGTGACCATGTTATGCTCTGTCTAAACAAGAATTACAATGTGACCATGTTATGCTCTGTCTAAACAAGAATTACAATGTGACCATGTTATGCTCTGTCTAAACAAGAATTACAATGTGACCATGTTATGCTCTGTCTAAACAAGAATTACAATGTGACCATGTTATGCTCTGTCTAAACAAGAATTACAATGTGACCATGTTATGCTCTGTCTAAACAAGAATTACAATGTGACCATGTTATGCTCTGTCTAAACAAGAATTACAATGTGACCATGTTATGCTCTGTCTAAACAAGAATTACAATGTGACCATGTTATGCTCTGTCTAAACAATTGACTTTATACATTCCATAAGTATTTTTATTTCCCTGCAAAAAGACACAAAATATTTGAATATTCTTCTTCTCTGCGTGCCGTATCAGGTCCCTCCGACATTGGTGATCACTCTGGAGAATGCCTCTTTGTCCTGCGCCATTCGGACCAGCTCTCCTACCTGCGTTATTCCAGTGCACTGTCGGATATTGCGCAGCCAAGACATTTGTCTTCACCCAACTCCACGACGTCTCTCAATCTCGCCCTGTATTATTAGCTGCAACAATTGATACACCTTTCTCCTCGCAGAATGTGGCCCAAATATTATATTTATGAATTTTTATATTTGTCAGGAGTTCTTTGCTTGTATGTGCTAGATGCAAAACTTGTACGTTTGATACTAAATCTGTTCACGGTATTCGAAGCATTCTTTTAACCATACAACAGGACGGACCAAACATAGACTTTATCATTCTCTGACGTCTTAAAATTAAGGTTATCATTGCAGAACAGTGTTCTCATCTTGTTAAAAGTATTTCCATTCTGCGTTTTACCTCAACATTGGGGTCTAAAGACTGTGTAATGACATTGCCAAGATATGTAAATTTTTTCACCCTTTCAACATTTTCACCTTTTAATTGTAGAGACGCTGTGGAAAAGTCCAGTCAACCAAAGGTCATCCATTTGGTTTTATTGACATTAATGTTTAATCCCAACTCCTCTACAGTAGCCTTACTCTTGAAACTCGAATCCGATCCCAATTTCAAATTTTCATTTAGAACATACCTACATGTCGTCTGCATACATTCAAATTATCGACATTTACGATTAAAACATACCTACCTACCGCATTATTCTCCGTTGCAATGGTAGGTTCTTAGCGAGTCGGATCATATTGAGATCGTATTTGCAGTAGAGAGCAAGGCCGCAGTATTACAGACATCATTTAAAAGTTCCTGTAGGTCCTAAATGCTGTCCGTCATTATATGTAACTGTGTCGTCTGCGTTTCGGATATTGTTTATTATCATTCCGTTAATTTTCACTCCTTTATCTGAAGTTCCTACTGCCTTTTTAAATATTCTATCTGAATATAAGTTAAACAGGAGAGGCGAGAGAATGCATCCCTGCATAGTTTAGGTGTGGCAGTGCACTAAATGCCAAGTTGCACTGCACCTTCCTGAGTGCTTCAAAATTTATCATTTAGCCACCAATTTGTAGAATATATTCAATATAATATGATAAAATATATATATATATATATATATATATATATATATATATATATATATATATATATATATATATATATATATATATATATATATATATATATATATATATATATATATATATATATATATATATATATATATATATATATATATATATATATATATATATATATATATATATATATATATATATATATATATATATATATATATATATATATATATATATATATATATATATATATATATATATATATATATATATATATATATATATATATATATATATATATATATATATATATATATATATATAGATCCCACTACATTTTTTGCGTCCGCCAAATATCCGACAGATCGGCGTCCACCACTTCTACTTATTATTTTAGGTTTATGTCAGTGAATTTAGAGCTATTTGTTGCTCACAATCATTGTAGCCATAAGGTTTTTCTTGTAAATTGAAAAATATAAATATTCAGTTTTATCCTATTTTGGTACGTTTGACACGTCATTTTCATACTTGCGTCCATGTGTATATTTTTTGTATATTTTACAAATATCTTCCTATAGTTTTCACGTCCATTTTTTTATCTTTATTACTGCGTCCGGTGTATATTTTTTGTATATTTTATATATTTCTTCATATAGTTTTCACGTCCATTTTTCTATCTTTATTACTACTTCCGGTGTATATTAAAAACTTTCCTATGCATAATTGACATCATACTTGCGTCCATGTGTATATTTTTCGATATTTTATATATTTCGTATATTTTATATAGTTTTCACGTCCATTTGTTCTAGCTTTATTACTACGCCTTCTGTACACAGGCGATTTCTTAGTGTGTACATAAGTGCACTACACTGCCTTCTAAAATTAATAAATATATATTATATCCAAAAAACTTATTCAAAACACTTGCCAAAATACGTTATAATGGTACCTAGTAACTTTGTTAGTAGATGCGTGTTTGTATATAGCGCCAAAATTCGTATATTATAGGATTGTGTGCATAATTTATATGAACGTAATTTTTCTACATATTATCTCATAGTAATACGAAATTTTGCCGATCCGTGATTGTGAGCGACACAGATAGCGCTTCATTGGTATGTGTTAGAAAAGGACAGAACACTGTCCCGGTCCGTGCTTTGCTCCAGACATGCGTATTGAAGACATAAATACTGTCCATAATGAGTTAACATCAACATGCGTACTAACAACATTTTACTTATTATTTGTAAGGATTATTTTACATTAACTTACGTACAATGTTATGACAAACATCTGTGGTGTGATGGTGAAGTTTGTCCGAATGTTCATTAGTGTCAGAGTAAAATTAAAAACATCTTTTGTAATATCAATAAGGATATTAAAAAAAATATATCAATTAAATTGCTCGTTCTATATTATAGGGATGTTTATTTCAATGTCGATGGACTGATATTATCAATTTAACAACTATGTTTTTTTAAATACCTACGATGTTTAGAAACATATTGTGAATTATTGTTCAATTTATTGACAGCTTACTGTTGAGTCCGACGGTGTTTTTATACGCAGTTTTGAAGAAAACTACATTATTATAACATAAGACCATCTCAATATTTTTTCAACGATGTTACACCAACAAACATTTGATCTCCTCTATCGTAGAGTTTTATACAATCGTGTAATCGAAAGGCATGCACAAATTTAAGAGCGTTGAACTTTTTTTTAAATTTTCATATAGATATCAACCGGGAGTATAACATCTAGGATTTTATGAATCTTTTATATATTTTGAAGTACTCGTATATTATACAAATAACAAAAGTTTTTATTTGATTTTTTTGTTGTGATATATTTAGTCAAAAGATAATTTTGTGTTAAAAAATGTTGGGGAAATTCATTATTTAAATATTATATAAAACACACTACATAGGTACCTACTTTGTTTAATGTCACTATTTATTAGATGAAGTACTTACGTACTAGGTACATCATATAAATTTAATATGTACCCAAACATTATTTCTTTCAAAATAAATTATAAAATAAAACAAAATTCAAAGACTCGCCATTGAAAAAATATATATTAAATTTAAAAATAATAATAAATACTTCCTTGCACCCTGTGCATGTGGCCATTTCATTGCTATTCGACAATTTCATCTAATTTATTTACCTAGTGTTTCCAGCCCCGATAAGCAAGAGTTACGTGAGATAATACTGATAAAATCCTGATTTCGGTGAAAACATAATAATTTACAATCGTATTTATTTTCTTATGAATCATGATGCAATAATAATGTAAGTACCTACTTAGGTACATATTTCACTACGTACAATAAAATATATTATAGGCATAGAAAATAAACTGTCACCAAGCTTTAAAATATTCTTTTACCCTTTATATTAATTTAATTTTTAATATAGATGCCGGTGTATCAAAAATATGCGCAAGTCGAGCTTCTTTTATAGGATAATGCACACCCGCTCTCACCTGCCGATGGTAACCCCACATTGTGTGGATCGCATTGAGGATCAATCCATGATAGTGTACAGTATAATACCAATGATTAACAATAAAATGAATGAGTTTGTTAATATTTTATTTATTTACATAAGGTACAAAAGAATATCATAATTAAACAATAATAGTAGGTATTCAACATTCATTTCGAAATGAGTGTTGTATACTATTCAATATCACATTCTAAATAATCATGGACAATCATATATATTTTTACTAGTTGCATGTAACTCATGAGATCCAACTGTCGATAGCGATAGTATGTATAGTTGAAGAATAAGTACCAAACTATAAACACTTAAATCCAAATTATTGAATATTTTAAGATATTTTGTTTTCTATACAACACATGTAGGTATGTTTGTCAAGATAGGAAAGTATGGAGGTCAGTCCTTTTATCCTACCCAGAATATGAAATCAGCATGATGGTATGTGTGTATGTTCGGAGATTTAAGTATCAAACTGTAAATATGTACTTACATATAATATTGTGTATAGGCGACTGCCATAGAAATCGTATGAAGCAATGTCTTCACTAAATTCAATTTATATAAATTTGAGATATGTACTACTTCAATGTTACTATGTTTTATAGAAAATTAAATTATCTATTTGGATTGTTTCGGCTTTTTTCGATATTTTTAAAAACTTAGGAAATATAGGCAGTTAATCACATATATTTAACATAAAAAAATGTTTTTCTTAATAAAAAATGTTTGAGAAACTCTGGAATTTATTTGAAAAAATTCGTTTGAGATTTTGTATTTGTATATGTTCGTACCAATTTTCAGCGTTCAAGCTTTTATGGTTTCTGAGATATATGGAAAAATAATGTATAAATTCAAAAGTTGATACAAAAATATCCTGACTGAATGATACCCTGACTGAAACAAAAATTCAAAATTCTGAGTATAAAAGTTTGGGCTCAATTTTTTTTAACAATTTTTATAAAAATTGAATTTAGTGACGACATTGCTTCATACAATTTGTATGGCAGTCGCTTATACACAATTATGTAAGAAGACTAACTTAATAGTTTGATAGGTACTTAATATCCAAACATACATACAGAACCATCACGCTGTTTTCATATTCCGGGTAGGAAAAGAGGACTGACCTCCATACTGCCCTATCTTGACATACATACCAACATGTCTTAAAATTTTCAATATTTTGTATTTATGGGTTTATAGTTTGATTCTTATTCTTCAACTATACATACTATCGCTATCGACAGTTGGATCTCATGTGTTACATGCAACTAGTATAATAAAAATCCATGATATCATTCCATCATTTTAAACTCAGATTGTCTATTTTAAAGTTTTAAAAATGATATAAGAGGAACTTAATTTGGAGATGTGGCAACAATATCACGAGGTGCACTTTTAAGTGGAACACAGAATAACCTTATTAGGAAATGGCGTGATAGTTATGAATGCAAATGTTTTCTTTCTGCACACTGACGATGGACAGTCTGTTAATAGATGCCCATGTATAAATTTAATGTAATCAAAAAATTACCTTAAATTTATTTAATAAATTTAAAGCAGATCAAAAGTTATAAGGGGAAACGGACTCACACACACGCGCACACACACACACACGAAATGTTCTACTCCGAATTCTGAGTAAATCCGTGTATGGAACATATATGCTGCGAAGCCTCTATGTTGGTGTTTCATGACTTCAAAATTGGAAAAGCCGTGAAAAAAGTAGACCCTGTATACAATTCTCGCGTATCCTGGCTTGAAACATTGTCGATAGGTATGTTAAGAGAACAAAGTTCTCTTGAACAAATCGACAGTTGAAATAAGTAATTAAGATAAACGCAAAAAAACAATAATAAACTAGTTGCATGTATTGTAATACATGAGATCCAACTGTCGATAGCGATAGTATGTTAGTTGAAGAATAAGTACCAAACTATAAACCCATAAATACAAATTATTGAATATCTTAAGATATTTTGTTTTCTATACAACAGATGTAGGTACCTATGTATGTCAAGAAAGGACAATATGGAGGTCAGTCCTTTTTTCTAACCAGAATATGAAAACAGCAAGATGGTATGATTGAAGATATTATATAGAACATAAGATATGCTGCGAAGCCTCTAAGTTTGTGTTTTTTGCATGTAATAAGTCCACTACGACATACAAAATGTTCCTAATTCGCGCATCTTGGCTTAATACTGTCGATATGTTTAGATAAATAAAGTTAGTACAACGTCTGCCGGGTTTCGCTAGTTAAGTAAAATTTTAAAATTTTGTTGAAAGTATCATTATTATTTTATTTTCTTGGCAAATACAGGATACTGTGGTGGGTTCGATAGAGAATGTGTAACAAGAGTTAAGCTAAACGATCGCTAATCAATGTGTTATCTGATCTGCGTGACGAACGGGAAGTCTATAATACAAGCCTAAATCCCTTTTACGGAAATGTAGAAATTATGTTTACCACTGACAAATTTCTATTTAAGCCGGGACGCGGCCGATCTATGGATTGAAAAAAGGTTAAGTAATTATACGCACTCCTCAAAGTTTCACTGTAAATCATTGATTTCAATAATATACGGAGTAAATGAAATGACCCTTGACTTGTTACGTACAAATACGCGGCCGTCGATACAAAAATTGGATGGACCAAGATTGGATAGTATCCGTAGGTTATAATATTCTCTTTGAACACTAGTTGCATCGTTGCATGTATCGTATGAGATCCAACTGTCGATAGCGATAGCATGTATAGTTGAAGAATAAGTACAAAACTATAAACCCTTAGATTATATATAATTCTATGTATAAACCCATAAATCCAAATTATTGAATATTTTAAGATATTTTTTTTATACAGCACATGTTGGTAAGTATGTCAAGATAGGATAGTATGGAGGTCAGTCCTTTTTTCCTACCCAGGGAATATAAACAGCCTGATGGTATGTTTGGAGCTTAGATTATATATGATATGGAGATTAATTATCAAACTATAAAGTCTTCCTTGATATCGTGTATAGGTGACTGCCATACAAATTGTATGAAGCGATGTCTTCACTAAATTTAATATTTACTAGTTGCATGTAACACATGAGATCCAACTGTCGATAGCGATAGAATGTATAGTTGAAGAATAAGTACCAAACTATAAACCCATAAATACAAATTATTTAATATTTTAAAATATTTGTTTTTCTATACAACACATGTAGGTATGTATGTCAAGATAGGATAGTATGGAGGTCAGTCCTTTGATCCTACCCAGAATATGAAAACAGCATGATGGTATGTACGTATGTTTGTTTGGAGATTAGTATCAAACTATTAAGTCTTCTTAGATATTGTGTGAAGGCGATTGCCATAAAAATTGTATGAAGCAATGTCGTCACTAAATTCAATTTTTATAAAAATTATTAAAAAAAAATTGAGATGTGCTTATACCATGTTAATATTTTTTATAGAAAATTAAATTATCTAGTTGGGGTGTTTCGGCTTTTCTTGATATTTTTAAAAAAATTGGAAATATAGGCAGTTAAACTCATAAATTTATCATAAAAAAAATATTTTTCTTAAATTTAACTTTTATGGTTTCTGAGATATATGGAAAAATAAACCAAAATTTCAAAAGTTGATAACCCCTGACTGATACAAAAATTCACATTTCTGAGTATAAAAGTTTTGTATAAAAATTTGGGCTCTGTGAATTGAGCGGACCAAAAGTTATAAGGGGGAGACAGACACACACACACACACCACACACACACACACACACACACCCTCTCACACACACACACACACACACACACACACACACGCACGCACGCACGCACGCACGCACGCACGCACGCACGCACGCACACACGCACGCACGCACGCACGCACGCACGCACGCACGCACGCACGCACGCACGCACGCACGCACGCTCACACACACACACACACACACACACACACACACACATAAAATGTTCTACTCCGAATTCTGAGTAAATCCATGTATGGGAACATATATGCTGCGAGGCCTCTAGTTGGTGTTATTAGCATGCAAAAAGTCCACTACACCATACAAAATTTTCCTTCGTACACGCATCTTGGCTTAATAATGTCGATTAATTAAGATAATTGAATTCTCATGAACGAATCGACAGTTGGATAAAATATTGTTTAACTAGTCGCATGTAACACATGAGATCCAACTGTTGATAGCGATACTATGTGAAGTTGAAGAATAAGAATCAATCTATAAACCCATAAATCCAAATTATTGAAAATTATAACACATGTTGGTATGTATGTCAAGATAGGACAGTATGGAGGTCAGTCCTCTTTTCCTACCCGGAATATGAAAACAGCATGATGATTCTGTATGTATGTTTGGAGATTAAGTATCAAACTATTAAGTCTTCTTACATATTGTGTATAGGCGACTGCCATACAATTTGTATGAAGCAATATCGTCACTAAATTCAATTTTTATAAAAATTGTTAAAAAAAAATTGAGATGTGCCAATACAATGTTGATATTTTTTATAGAAAATTAAATTATCTAGTTGGGTTGTTTCGGGTTTTTTCGATATTTTTAAAATATTGGAAATATAGGCAGTTAAACTCATAAATTTATAATAAAAAAAATATTTTTCTTAATAAAAAATGTTTGAGAAATTTTGGAATTTTTTTGAATAAATTAATTTGATTCTTCGTATTTTTTATGTTCACACGAATTTTCAGCGTTCTAGCTTTTATGGTTTCTGAGATATATGGAAAAATAAACCAAAAATTTAAAAGTTGATAACCCCTGACTGAAACAAAAATTCAAAATTCTGAGTAAAAAAGTTTTGGGCTCTGTAAATTGAGCGGATCAAAAGTTATAAGGGGGGAGGGACACACACACAGACACGAAATGTTCTACTCCGAATTTTGAGTAAATCCGTATATGGAATATATACATTTATGAAAAGATTTGACAAATACGACTAGATCAGGAGCAAGTCCGGCCAAGAAGTGAAATCCTGGATATAATTATATTAGATATCTTAAGATATTATAGAATCCACATGAAAATTATATCCTTGATATGGGTAATCGTGAGGGTTTTGATTTCACCGATTGACGGGACTTGTCTCCTTGAGTTTAAAATACATTAAATAGCTGTTGTGCATAAAAATAATACAACTTAGTGCAGAATATTTCTTACCCAATAAACTTTCAGTTTCTGATGTAAGTGCGTATTTTTAAATAACAAACCCGCATTCATGAAAAAAAAAATACCTGATGTTATTGATCACATGGCTATTCTCATGATTTTACCATCCAAATACGTGGACAGTATGGAGGTCAGTCCTCTTTTCCAACCCGGAATATGAAAACAGCCTGATGGTATGTATGTATTTGGAGATAAAGTAACAAACTATAAGGTCTTCTTACATAATATATTGTGTAATGTGTATAGACGACTACCATACCATGTAAAAAAATGGCTTGACAGGAACTCTCTGGCACTAAATACAAACAAAACAAAATACATTGCATACAGCATAACCTCCCGAAATAAACCTAGTGACGAACATAAACTAAGAATTCATGATTACTGTACCGAAAACTTAAGTGATCAACCAACATGTAGCTGCCCGATCATTGAACGAACAGAGAGCATGAAATATCTAGGAGTTATATTTGATGAAAACTTGAGATGGGACTGCCACATTGACTGTATGACAACTAAAATGAACAGATTTATATACTTCTTTAAATCAATCAGAAATGTTATTGACCTAAAACATTTGAAAAATATATACTATGCTCTTTGTCATTCAATAATGGAATATGGAATTATTGGATGGGGAAGTGCAACGCCAACAATAATAAAGAAAATAGATATAGCCCAAAAAGCTATCATAAAAGTTATACTTAAGGTACCTATTCGAACGAATACTGAAGAGATTTTCACTAAATTCAAAGTTCCAACAATTACAAAAATATATGCAAAAAATCTGCTATTATACAAGCTAAAAAGAGAAGACCAATATACTAGCTCACAACAATATAAACACACTAGGTTAAGTACAACAAATACCTTAAATATACCATACATAAAAACAACTTTTGGACAACGTAGCGTACGATACTTTTCAACAAAACTCCAATAGTTTACCAACAAATATTAAAACCATTAAAAATGCAAAAGAATTTAAAAAACTATCACTAAGATGGGTTTATGAAATAGATGAAAAAATCCTGAAGGAAATAATTCTACCTAATAAAATGTAAATGCGCTATTACAAACAACAGAATAGACAATTGAAAAATGTGAAAAATAAGTACTTTTGTTGTTTTTTTTTTGTCTCTAAATCAATCAATTTTTTCAACAATTATTTTATTTTTACAATTTTTGCTGTGTGTTAATGACTCATAATGAAATATTGTGTCTGGAAAGAGAGAAAGAAGGATGAATACGCTTGAATGCGTAGCGTATGTATGTACATTTACTTATATTATATGTAAACGTATCTATAAATAAACAACGCAATAGACAATAATATAAAACTAGCTCACCTTAGCACAGGCTATGCCTAGTGAGGGGGCTAGTAACAAAGATACAAACAAAAAGGATAGCTTTAACTATGTAAGCAATGGTGAAATAATGAAATTATATTTATTGAAATGAAATAACTTATATTTACTTTGTATGTCCTACTATGTATGAATAAGCTTATAATACCTTTAATTATTTTGTATCTTATATCTACTCTATGTTTTTGGATAGAAATAAATAAAAATAAAAATAAAATAAATAAATAAATACTACGGAAGCATGTTTCAGCGTGATGGAAGATTGGAAAAAGATATTGAAAGGAGAGTAACGGCAGGTAATAGAGTGAACGGTGCATTAAGACCAGTAATGGCAGACCCAATTATTTCGCGGCAAGCGAAGCTCGCGGTACACAATGGTATCGTCGCACCGACTCTAATGTATGCTAGTGAGACATGGACATGGCAGAAGACGCATGAAAGTAGAATTAACTCGGTTGAAATGAGGTCACTAAGACGAATGTGTGGTAAAACGATGTATGATAGAATAAGAAATGAGGATATTAGACGAGAATGTATGATTGAAAGAAATATCGTAAGTAAGATTAAAATAAATTCCCTAAGGTGGTTCGGCCACATAGAAAGAATGAAAGATGACCGTCTGACAAAAAAAGTACTTATACAAGTCTGATAAAAGAGGAACGAAAAGTAGAGGTCGGCCAATAAAAATTTGGCACGATCACATAAATGGGATTTTGAAAGATGGTGATGTAAGAAGTAAGAATAATAGAAGAGCGTGTATGAGACGATGTATGAACGTGAATGAGGCGAGGAAGGTATTTCAAGAGAGAGGAGTCTGGCATTCGGTTCTCTCTGCCTACCCCAAATAGGGAAATGGAGTGATGGTATGGCTATGGGACTACCATACAAATTGTATGAAGCGAAGTCGTCACTAAATTCAATTTCAATAAAAAATGTTAAAAAGAAATCGAGATGTACTGCTACAATGTTAATATTTTTTATAGAAAATTAAATTATCTAGTTGGGGTATTTCGGATTTTTTCGATATTTTTTAAAACTTTGGAAATATAGGCCGTTAAACACATAAATTTATCATAAAAAAATATTTTTCCTAAAAAAAAATGTTTAAAAAATGTTGTTTGGTTATTTTTAAAAACTTATTTGAGATTATGTATTTGTTTATTTGTGGTACCAATTTTCAGCGTTCTAGCTTTTATGGTTTCTGAGATATATGGAAAAATAAAGTAAAAATTCAAAAGTTGATAACCCCTGACTGAAACGAAAATTCAAAATTCTGAGTATAAAAGTTTTGTAGGCCTATTACTATTTATATATTCTGAAATTTTGGGCTCTGTGCATTGAGCGAATCAAATGTTATAAGGGGGGGGGGGGGGGGACACACAGACGTCATGACACACAAAATATAGATAAATAAAAAATATCAAATTGATGTTTTCAAAAAAATTCTAGAAATTCTCAAAAATTTTTTATAAATAAAAATATTTATCATGATAAATTTATGTGTTTAAATATGTGTTTCCAAAGTTTTTAAAAATATCGAAACAAGCCGAAACACCAAAACGAGATAATTTAATTTTCTATAAAAAATATTAACATTGCAATAGTAAGTAAGTAGGTACGCGCATCAGAGTAACAATAAACAAATTGATAGTATTATGAACGATGTAAAAATAAAAGTAAGTAGGTACGCGCATGAGAGAGTAACAATAATCAAATCAACATATAGTATGAACTTTGTAAAACTGAAAGTAAGTAGGTACGCGCACGAGAGAGAGTAGGTATCAATACATATATCGACAGTTGTATGAAGTCGTAAAAATAAAAGTAAGTAGGTAGGTACGCGCTTTTTCAAGGCAATATTTAAAATGCGTTGAATTGTATTCATTTTATCGCGAAGGTCACAGAGACATGGTAGAACAGTATTGAGTGCAGACGCAAGACGATCGGAGCCATATATATAAATCACCTTCAAAATATACTCCGAACAAATCTCCGTGCGGCCAAGGTCAACATGTAATATTTTGCCGCGGATGCAAAACGATCGGTGGCTTAGTAAAAATATACACCTTCAAAATATACACTGAACAAATCTCCGTGCGGCCAATGGTTGAACTAATAATATTCATTTCAAGATATTTTGATATTTTTTTTGCTTCCATGTGTAAATTTTTGCCAGTTGATTCTCTATGGTATAAGCAACAGAATGGTAGTTTTTGGCGTGAAAATTATCTTGCGTCCGTATACCGGACGCGAAAAGTTGGTGGACGCAACAACCCTATACGAATTTCACATAGGTGACGCAACAAGTATTGCGGGATATATATATATATATATATATATATATATATATATATATATATATATATATATATATATATATATATATATATATATATATATATATATATATATATATATATATATATATATATATATATATATATATATATATATATATATATATATATATATATATATATATATATATATATATATATATATATATATATATATATATATATATATATATATATATATATATATATATATATATATATATATATATATATATATATATATATATATATATATATATATATATATATATATATATATATATATATATATATATATGTAACAATTGTTTACTTCATAAATATTAAAAATTAAAGTTTGTTTTCTAGTTTTAGTAAAAGTATTTTTCTATATTTTTTTTTCACCCTGTATAAATATATATTTCATTGCTATAAATAAACAAAAAAATATGTCATTCTATTGTAAATATTGTTTTATTGAAACTTGCAAATTTTCATTATAATCCAATTACAAATAAAAAATCCACAGCAATTATAGTAAAGTGATGCTCTCGTTGAATTACACTGCACAAGTTAATTCTGTCTGCAAGGGCATGTGTATGGGCAGTCAATTCGGGAGGGGATGGGTTAAATGGCACTGTAAAATTTCTAACTATTATCATTGCTTCATTCTCTATGACGATTTTCATTCTGACCATCGCACTTGTTCAATCAAAGAAAATTTATGTTTTATTAATACCATTTTTCCCACTGAAATCAATGTTTTTTTTGTTATGTTTTTCAGTCACTTCGCTACTCCTTCCAAACCGTCGACCGGGTATGTTTTGTGATGGAGTATGTAAACGGTGGCGAGTTGTTCTTTCATCTCAGCAAGGAGAGATTCTTCTCGGAGGACAGGACGAGGTTTTATGGAGCTGAAATCATATCGGCTCTCGGATATTTACATTCAGAGGTTAACTTTTTGTAACATTTTAATTTCTCTTATATTTATATAAATTTTTCAAGTGTGCATCAATTTATTGAAGATTGTAACTTTTCTGAGACATTGTATTGCACATAGTTGAAATTCTCATCCATGGTCGGCACAACTTATATCTGTGCCAAAATTATACTATTCCTGATCTTGTAAATCTATAAATTTTAGGATCTCCCCCCCTATGATTCTCAACACTTAAATTTATGCATTTATAGTGATTTTATTTATTGTGAAAAGGTTGCTTGCACAGTTACTCGTTTATTTGTATTCAAATAAATGACTTGGAACCTATGATTTGGGAGGACAAGCCCCGGTAGCTAGTTTTAGCATGATCCTATTGCTTAAATACTACACCATATACTTAATTTTACAATTTACACTCTGCAGTGGCAATTTTCAAAATTACTGTGGTGTACCTAAAAAAGTCAATGCAAAATATTTAATTTCTTGCTAAGGTTTTTTAGATTTTGATAGTTTTTTCGTATTGATTTTTTTATAACAATATGACAAATGAATCTGTTTCACCCAATGAATCTGTTGGTATTTATCATAACAATTTTAAGTGTTTAGTTTAATTTATGATGTGTGTAAATATTTATATCATTACTTCTAAACAAGGTGTACAATTTTACATTTAATTAACATAATAAACACTGAATTAATAATCAAGTAGTCAACAAGTTGTTATGATGTTCTCATTTACTATTAATATTTAATATCATAAACAAAATTACTATGATACCCGAAACAAAATAAGTTTAGTGCAGGGGTCGGCAACCTTTTGAGTCTGAAGTTTGTTTTGTATACATACCTACGTACAAACAATTCCTAGCTGCCCCACAACCCAGCTTACTTTTTGACTATTGAAAAGGTTAAGAACTCGTGATTACATGAAAATTATTCGAAACACAATTGTACGAATAACAATTTTTCGAAAATCAGTTATTTGAATGACAATTGTCCGAAAGCAAATTATTCGAACTAACATTTGTTGGAAAACCAATTGACCGAATTTAATATATTATTGTGTCATTATGTTGCCTCCTTTGACATATTTGTTGCCTGGAGTGGCGCCCCCCAATACCTACTGAATACCCTCGACGCTGTCCAAAGGCGTGCTATACGTCTGATTGATGATCCATCACTGACTGATGGATTCCAATCACTAGAACACAGACGTAAAGTCGGTATTTTAAGTTTATTTTATAGATACTACCACGGGAATTGCTCAGAAGAACTTGCATCTTTGGTCCCTCCTCCACCCACTCGCAACAGAGTCACTCGCTTTACTCAATTACAGCACCCATTCACAGTGGACCTTCAACATATACGAACAAGTCGCTTCTCGAACTCCTTTATTAAATACAGCAGCCCGACTGTGGAACGATCTTCCGAATTCTGTGTTTCCACCTTCGTACAACCCGGGTCTTTGTAAAATCCGAATCAATAAACTCTTTTCTAGACTGCAAAACCCTCCCAACGCTACGTAGTGCGCTTCTTCGGAAGAGCAAAATGGACCCAAATCCTAATAGCTGGTGTCCCCTACGTAGACATAAAAAAAAGTAAAATATATTCGATGAAGACTATTATTGCTTGTTGTATTATTGTTGGGTACGTATGTTTGCACATTTTTAATAACTGATGTTTGACAGCGCAGTGCGTCGCCATGTTGTTTATTCCATAGATTTTTACTATACATAATATACTATGTAGATGTAGTACTCCGTGCAAAAAGTGAGTCATGGAATATCGCGCGTTTAACGTTTTGGTTGGCAACATATTTCAGTTTTCCTTACATTTCAACACATCCTAAATAATTTTTCTCTAAATCTAAATAATCAAAGTGTTTTTTACGACAAATAAATCCGAAAAAAAATTCGCATTAGTCGTTATTCTCCATGGAAAAACGATGTACTAAAACGTCAAAAATCCCCCGGAAAAATGCCTCACTTCGATTCATAAAAAATTTGCTAACTACGACACCTAGTATATTATAATAAAAATCTACGGTTCATTCCTCTCACAATACTACCAACATGACGTCATAAAAATTCGAACAATTGTAATTTCTGATAATTGTGTGTTCGGAAAATTGTTTTTCGAAAAAATGTGATTCGAATAATTGCCATTCGTAAAATTGATTTTCGTAAAATTGAGCATTCGAATAATTGTTTTTCGAATAATTTTCCTGTCACCAGAACTCGTTGCTTGCACTAAAATGAGATCCCTGAAATGAAAGTGTTTTCTCAATTGAAGAAAAAGTTTAGTACTACACCGTTTAGAAGCTGGTGAATCAAATGTAACTCTTGTGAAGAAATTAGATGTGTTTCATTCTACAATATCCACCATAAAGAAAATAAACATTATATAACCACTGTTTAATGTCAATGTTGTGAAACCTAAACAAATGAGGGTATCCACTCAAGAACCAGTAGATTAAGCATTATTACAGTGTTAATTTTAATATATTTGTATTGGTTTTATTTTCATAGACATTAATTAAGAATTACAGAAGATTAATTAAGAAACTAAATAATAATAATAAGGACAATTTATATAGAGCCATTTATTGACAACCGTGATCACCTCAAGAGCGCTTTCTGTTTGCGAGACAAAAAAAAATTAAATTGAGTCCTATAGCTAACATACAGATTAATCTAGATACATATATTAGGTACCTAATAATAAACATACAAAATAAAAATAGGAAAAAAGAAGACCCTGAACTAAGACTTAAGAGAAAACAAATCCACAACTGCAACACATGTACAAAGAATTACTTTGTAACTGAAAAGCTACAAAAAAAATAGACACAAAAGAAAGTGGCTGTGGACTCTGTGACTACAATAATTTGTAGTCACAACTAAACAACTAAAAACTAAACCATTCCAACGGGAATTGAAAACCAGACTTTGTATCAAGAACTGAAGTAAAGTGTTGCCGTGTATAAAATACTATTTTATTAAAATTTACATTGTTGACTATAAATTATTGTCATGAGCCAATCGGCTCTTTTAATTTATTTATTATTATAAATAAAAAATGTAATGGTACGTATGTAATAAAAAACCCCCTTAAATTATGGTTAGTATGATAAAATGTCGCCGGTCCCTTGATGATCGTTCTATCCAAATTCATATATTGTATATTTGACCAAATTAATTCATCAACAATAAATTAAAAAATACAAAACAATATAACATTATCACAGTATAATGTATGTTTTGTGTATAAATTGTGGATAGTAGTTTTATTGATTTGATATGTGTCATGTATTCTCAGCTCTGAGTGTGTTTAACTATTTCAATATCAAAGGTGATTAGGTCATCGTATTTACAAATTGTAACTGAAAATGATTTTTACACAAAGGATGTTATGTTATGATAAACTACACTTCACATTGGCACGCTTTCTTCATTCAATTAAAATAATTTGTACGCATCTTCTAAGTCAGATTTAATAACAAATATAGAGGCAATGTGTTTAAAGAAACGCATAAAGCAATAAAACAGGACTATAGAAAATACAGAAAAATAATAATAGAAAAAATTTCATTAAATATAGAAGTACCAAAAGAGCCAATAAGGAATTATCTACCCATAAAACATGGATACAGAAACTTGAGAAAGGATTAAAAGAAACAAAATCTAGAAATGATATTATAGCACATGCAACATCATTCTACAGAGATCTATACAAAACCAAAGACAAACACATAGAAGATGAAATTATCACAGAATCAAGTAATACAGTCAGCGTTAAACAAATACTGCAGAAGTAAAGACACATATAAATCAACTTGTGTCTGCATAAAGCCCAGGACTGGATGGCATTACTAACGAGGCTATAAAATTAGGAACTACTATTTTTACAACTTACTTGACCAGATTACTCAACATGGTAATTGACACCGAGATTATTCCTATGCAATGGTACAATTCAGACATCATACTACTATATAAAAAAGGGAACCCTCTTGATATTTATTTATTTATTTATTTATTTAGGGACAAATACAGTCTTAAAATACTAAAATGGAATAATACACTATAAAATAAAAACAAACAGACCAATTACATATGTCCACAGATATTAAATATAAAACATTTCAAACATCATAAATTTAAATATAACTAAGATGTATGTTTGCCTGTGACGGGAAAGGAAAAGGATGGGAAAAGGATTGTGACAGTTAAATTGTTATATTTTTGTTACAAACAACAACTCAAAATGTAAAGAACTATAGAACTATTAGCCTGATGACAAGTACTTACAAACTTTTTTCATCAATATTATTAAGAAGAATTTTGCAAACAATAGATAGTAGGCAACCGATAGAACAAGCTGGTTTTCGTTCAGGCTTTTCAACGACAGACCATATACATTCCTTACAACAAATAATTGAAAAATATAAAGAGTTTAATAAAATATTATACATACCGTTTATTGACTACAGCAAAGCTTTCGATAGTATAAGCCACAATGCAATATGGAACGCACTCAATATAAAAAAAAAATACATAAACTTAATTGAAAATATTTACAAGAACAGTATAAGCAATGTTAAACTAGAGAAAAAAGGAGACGACATAAAATAGAAAGAGGTGTTAGACAGGGGGACCCTTTATCTCCCGAATTATTTATTGCCGTGTTAGAGGAGATTTTTAGAAGCCTAAACTGTAAGGATAAGGGCATTACCATTAAAGACAAATTTTTAAGCCATCTCAGATTTGCGGATGGTATCGTCATCTTCAATGAAAACCCAAGAGTATTAGAAACTATGCTGAATGAATCAAACCAAGCAAGTATGGGAGTAGGATTAGAAATGAACGCAAATAAGACAAAATTAATGACAAATGGATACAAAACACAGATAAATATAGATACTCAGAGAATTGACTTCGTAGATAAATACATTTACCTTGGGAAACTAGTTTCTTTCAAAAACACTAGAAACGAAGAAGAAATAAATAGACAAGCGAATATAGCATGGAATGAAAAAAAATAGTAATGGAGACCTGTGCCCCGTTCCACCATCGTACTTTTCAACTTTGCGCTTTGCTATTCGTCGGCTTGTTTTCGTTCCACCATTACATTTTTTCGCAAAGTAAAAGTTGCAATGTGCAAAGTGAAAAGTAGACGCCTATTGCAAAGCAAATAAGCCGTTCTGTTCCACCATCGCTACTTTTCATAAAAAACTTTGCAAACCTTGCGAATGAATTGAAAAGAATATTTTGACATTTCAAATTTGCCATTCGTCGAATTGTGAAAGTAGAAGTTGTTTGTTTAGAATTTTTGAGTAAATTTACTATAAAATTTTGCATAAATTATTGTTAGAAAGGGATGAGGAAGACGGGGTTGTAAGAAATTATAGAGAAAGGATAAATTTCGAAAATATTTTACCCACGCAGTTCCTCGAATATTTTCGCATAAATAGCACTCAGTGTGAATATGTCTTGATTAAGTACACGATTTATTCTGATTTTTTAGGTAATTTAAACTATGTTTATGTGATTATTATGTCCGCTTTTTCTAAGTTTATATGATTATTTCACTACTCATTTACACATATTTTAAGGTACAGAACAGCACTAAGAGAAGCAAATGATTGTCTCCTCAACAGCAAATAATTCAGTGAAGCACCTGTTGTTTCACTGTATTAGTGATAGTGTCACTAAATGCTCCAAAAATAATTCCTTTCTTTTCATTAATTATCTCCAACACGGCTATTTTTTTCTTCTTAATATTGTCTTTCCGGCTCATTTTCTAACAACAACAACGCTACGCTACGCGCGAAACACTCGGTACTACTAAGTTATCACTAGGTGTCGCTAGCGTCAATTGAAAAGACTGTAAATGTTTGGCGACGCCGCAAAGTGACCATTTTTTTTTTCGTGGAACGCGAACGCTTTGCACTTTGCGAAATTCTCAAATCGCAAAGCGAAAAGTTGAAAAGTACAATGGTGGAACAGGCCCCTGTATTTATCCCAGTTTTCTATATGCATGCCAAACTTGGACTTTTACAAACAAGACAAAAACAGCAATAAGATCATGCCAAAGAGCAATGGAAAGAAGCATGTTAAAGCTACGGAAAATACATAAGATTAACAGTGAGTAACTATTAGGAAACAGACAAAATTAACAGATGCACTAAAATTCAAGTGGCAATGGGCTGGACACTTATCGCTTTTCACAGATGAAAGATGGACCTTACAAACCACGATATGTACAGGACATAAAGGGAAAAGAACTGTTAGCAGGCCGTACAAAAGGTAGATCGATGATATAATAACAGGGGGTACGAACTAGAAAGAAAAAGGCAAAGACAGAACTATATGGAAACTATTGGAGGAGGCCTTTACTCAAGAGGGATCCATTTCATGAAAAAACATACATATTACATACATACAAAAAAGATAAAGTAGAAATAAGTTTAAATACTGCAAAATAATTTAACTAACTTCTAATTAAATAAAATACTTATATATACTTTAAAAACAATTTTAAAAGAAATGGAATAATAAAAAGGCTTTATTATTATACATTTGGGGTCATATTTTTTAAATTTTCCAAAATTCGATTAAAGGTAGATGATACGTCATAACACTTATCCCCGTAAAATATATTGTTTGATACTAAAAGAATGATACACTGTCTGTGATGTGTACACATTTACAGACATATTACTGGTATCAAATGCCAGGCAACGCAATGTGCAACATAAAAATGTTTATGCACCTTGTAGTACCAATTATACGAAATTTTTCTTAAACTTAATAATTTTCATTTTCAGTAAAAGTATACTTCATAAAAAATGCCTTCTATGTATCTGATCATTTGTTTTTATTTCTCGGTAATATTATTTTTTTTATTTTTTCAGGGCATTATATATAGGGACCTTAAATTGGAAAATTTACTACTGGATAAGGATGGACATATAAAAATTGCTGATTTTGGATTATGTAAAGAAGAAATTACCTACGGACGCACAACCAAGACATTCTGTGGAACACCAGAATATCTAGCTCCAGAGGTTTGAACTTACAATACCCAACATTTGTCAGAATCAACAGAATCATACCGTCTTACTTATAAACGTAAACTATATAGTATTTTTTCATTCTTGTTTAAAAAAAAATATATTTAGTATAAATTTAAGATGGTGAAATAGCTCGTTAGGATAATTAATTTTGTTTTTATACCCCGTAACTGATATTTAACAGAATGCATGGAGAGCTTGATGTGATCATGGACGCTGGGACACTCAATATGTACTGGTCACATAATTTGAATGGACGACGACAACTCTGTGAAATGTCTCACTCTTCACACCACAGGACAAAGAAGACCAGGAAAGGTCAAATTGTGATGGATGGACACTTTCAACGCTGATACATTTACATTAAGAGTAAAAAAATTAGAAGAGGAGATTTGTGGATTCAGCCAAGCCCCACCATTTTTCTTTTAGACAATACAAAAAAATGCATCTTGTTGACTTAATTATCATATAATTAAAAATGTGATTTCAGGTTCTAGAAGACAATGACTACGGTCGTGCGGTAGATTGGTGGGGTGTAGGAGTAGTTATGTATGAAATGGTAAGTCAATTTTTCAAATGGCAGTTATTATGTTGATCAGTTGGTAAGCCGTTCTGTTTCTGTGCGGGCGTCCTGGGTTCGATTCCCATCAGATGAGAAATTTATTTAAATTCATTTCTCACGCTAATGTTGCTTCTCTGGGCTGGAAACACTGGTTAGTTGGAAGAAATTGCCATACGGCAATAAACTCGCCACTTGCGTAAGGTGCAAGAAGTGTTCATTATTATTATTATGATTTTTCGACATTATTTATTCATCTAACACAACACATATGACCAACAAAGTCAAGTGCATTCCATAAAATATTTATGTGGCATGAGATGCTTCCTATCAAATAAAAAAAAATTATCCAAATCAGAGTAAAAATACCCGCACAGAAAACATTGAATGTGTTTCCTCAAAAAAATATGATAAATTATTCTTGTTTTGAAACTGTAACTGCATGATTCATTGAAATACATATGTTCATTTGTTGTACAGGTATGTGGACGGTTACCGTTCTACAACCGCGACCACGAAGTATTGTTCACATTGATAGTGACCGAAGAAGTACGGTTTCCTCGGACGCTGTCTGCAGCGACCAGAGGACTGTTGTCGGGACTGTTACACAAGAGTCCGGCACAGAGGCTCGGAGGAGGACCAGATGATGTCAAGGAGATTATGGCTCATTATTTCTTCTCAACAATCAACTGGACAGACCTCATCAACAAGAAGGTATATTATTATTTTCTTGGATACACTGTAACCGACAATTCGGTCTGTCTGTGTATCCAGTCTTTCCTCTTCCTGTATTATAATTTAGTGGTCAACATTATCCTTTCCATTTTTATTTGCGATGTTCTCAGTATTGTACAAAATTGCAAAACACACTTCTCAAATTCATCTCTATTACCTCAATAATAGCAAATGTTATATTCAACTGTTATCATATTCTAATCTGCTATAAAAGGAGTGTTCATAATTATTCATAATAGTCTGATTCAGTAACTTTTTAAGAACGTTCCGGCCAAAATTGGTACGTTCCTATTCCATTTAGTCCAAGTTTATATTTTATAATGCTGAAATAAGACCGTAAATCTAAAATCTACAATTTTAGAATGTTCCTAATTTAGTTCCAATAGTTACTGAATACGGGGTATTATTGCTCCAGTTTCCACTGAGGTTTTTCATACAAATATCTAAATAATGGTATTCACGAAATAAAATATGAACATAAGTCACGCACACTATAACAATGACTGTACCTACTTTATTTTTTTTTCAAAACATCGACAAATGTCAAATCACCAGAGAAACACGGACGTTGTCAGTTCAAATAATACCATAGCATCGTTATAGTTATGTATATTGTTCTTTTAACGTTATAACGAAAAGTCGAAATTATAAATAATTCTGTGTTTTAGTTATGACATGTTATCGTACAACATTATAAGAAAATATTATGTATACGACTAAGTATATCATATAAATATACAATGTAAAAATTTCAGATTCCGCCACCTTTCAAGCCTCAAGTGAGCTCAGAGACTGACACCTGCTACTTCGACTCAGAATTCACCGGAGAGAGCGTTGAGTTGACACCGCCAGAGGCTGGTGGGGGACCTCTGGACCACATCCAGGAAGAGCCTTATTTCCCGCAGTTCTCGTACCAGGACATGGCTTCCACGTTGGGAAGTTCTGCACATATATCCTCTGCGGCGTCATCCCATACAATGCACCACAACTAGTGCCGATTATATATATTATGTACGTGCTTCGGCAGTACATATACTAAAAAATATATACATTATATATCTTCTTTACCACAATTCTCTTCCCTTCGACGTTTCCATAACACACTGAGAAACGCAACACGTTCATGTTGTAAAAGTCAATCATGCAATAAAATATGAATTCAGTACGAGTATTCACACAAACCGAGTGCAAATAAATCAAAAATTAAACAGAGTTATTTAGCAGTCCCAGCTTTATGCAGGGTCAGATTCACCACACGTACAAATAGTGCCGGGTGCAAATAAATACGGAGGTAAAAGTGTAAGGAAAACGATCTGAAATAATAAGAATAAAATCACAAAACCCAATCAATTTGAAGTTTCGAGTAAACTCAGTGTAATATTGTAATTTGTTTTATTACAAAAAACAGTGAGACAAATAATAATAAAATATTGATAAGGGATTTTCAACAGAATAAAGGCACATGCATCAAGATCTGCCCTGGTTCACTTGAAGATCTGTAGAGTTTACATTAAAATAACAATTAATCATTCTGAAAATAACAATCAATCAAAATGTTAAAAACTGATAATTTTGGATACTCGTTTTGACGATTCAACGATTGGCGGATTCTCTCGAGTGACAGATTTACAATGTTACTGCTACATGTACAACGATATTGTCACAATAATACCAAGTCTTCCTGGTTGTATATTGTTTATTAGTGGATTACGACGTGTGTACAAAGTATAAATAAGCGCTCTCGAAAATTAACTTTTTTGCTACGGACAAGTCACTACACAGACGAGTGTACATACAAAAGAATATGAGTGTTGGGTCCTTCACCTTCGATACAATTCGGTGACAATTTTGATATGATAAATAATGTATTAAACGGTGCAGCTTATTACTATCCGAACGAATCATATATTCCGGTAGACAGTTCCTAAGTTTATAATACAGTGCCATGTATGGCGCCTTCCGCAATATAGTCATTCAGTGTGTATCTATGCTGGAAACACAGGGAAGAACATAATATATAGCAATAGATTTTTACAATTAGTAACAATAAAGACACGTTCGAGAAAAAGTGCATGCGCGCATTCGACGGTCTCTACGCGTGAGACTGACACGCGCGCGCAAATTTGTGTTTTGTTGACAAAGGACAACAGTGAATAATAATTATTTGGTTACCCAAAGAGTGACGAATGATGATTTATATTATATAATAGTGTGTGACTCAGTTAAGTTAAGTGGTGGCGAATAAGTATTTAATCATTGAACGCTGTATAGTTATAGTTTATATTTTAAATGATTATTTATGATCATTGCATTCATATACCTATACCCCCCCCCCAAAACAACCGATGATCCCCATCTCTCCCCGAATATAATATCGTATTTTAATTGTATTCATATATATTATTGTATTGTATACAGAGTTAATTAATGAACTATGCATAATGTTTGTAAGATTTTGTGCATTTTTTGCTGTTGAAAAAAATTTTTATGCTATGCCATTTTATGCTATGCTAGTTTCATATTTAAAGTTCTAAAATCATCTGTTCTTTTAAATCCAATCATTTTGAGTAAATAATAATATTTGATGCCAAATTAATTTTGTGTAAAAAATGGTACAAATAATAAATAAGTACCTATACATATCGCAGCCATACTGTGAACAGGTTTTGAAAAGCAATCTATAATAAATTAACAATTAAAAATGAAATAGGGTTTTTTTTATAAACATCAAGGAACCGATCCACAGTAAAATGCACTATTTTTTGATTAACAGTCTTACTAATAAAAATCTACTGCACACCCGTTGACCGGTGTTTTAGTTACACACCATGCAAAGCCCGTGCAGCGATTATTTGAAAATATTACCAATAAACACTGTAATGAGTGTGTAGTTACAACAAGCGTACAACAAAAAATAATCCGACAACTTTGCAATTTCGCACTCGCGCATGCGCAGAGCCACCAGCCCCCATCCGCCATTATAATTATGACGTTTGTCGTAGTTAATATTTTCATATGTTTTCCACATTTCAAAATAGGAATATGGAAAATATAACGAATAATTTCATCATATGAATATCAAAGCAAGCACCATTGTAGATATTATAAAAGAGCTGATTTTTTGTCAACTTTTCGCTCCTGAAATGCACAATTATCGAGAATATAATAATTTATAAAGAGGTTTCGTCATATTATTCCAAGATATAACAATTATAAACAGGCATATCAAAATCAATTTCGATTTTTGATACATGAAATTTGTCTTAAAACACCGCTAAACTACCTAGAATAGGCGGGCAAGCGATGTGTAAAATTTGTATGAGAGATACACAGTCGTTGACCAACTGATATTTTACACAGCGTTTATTGGTAACGTTTTTGCCTACACGGGTGTTAAACGGTCGTGTAAATTTTACAACACGTTTATTAGTAAGACTGTTAGTGCTTTATAACAGTAACTCCACTGTATGGCTCTGTATGGATATCAAATAATTTAGTTCAATGACAGTGTTGCATATATATTTTGATTTATATGAAACCATGTGTAGTCCACGCAACTAATTGAAGTGGTTTAAATTTTCATTACGGTTGCTCTCCCTCTCGAAATCGTTTTTTTTTATTTATTTTGAGAAAATGGACAACGTACGAATAAAATTTTAACAATATCAATGTAATATAAATAACATTAGTGTTGTAATTCAATCAGCCTACCTTTGATTTCATACTCAACTGCTGGTAACAAAGCAATGAATTATTCCTGTCTAATGTGGCTCCTGAAAAGTGTCCTAGACGTACAGAATATGTCCACGGACTTGATCCTCACCAGATTATTATATGTGGCATGGGTACAGCGGTGAATTCTGAGCGACATTATCTCGAACGTCGTAATTTGCATGTTTATAAATACCTAATTACAATATTATCCCGTCTCGGTAATTGTATCAGAATTTGTCTCTAGTAACACTAATTTTTTTGCAAATAGATGAATATTTACATTGTATTAAAATTTTAAATATTTCATATCATTGGTTGTAACCCTCAATACTGTCGGCAGTATGTTTTCTAAGAAAAAATGCACAATGTCTTTGAGCCTAACAAAATTTTAGTCATGATAATAATAGATATACATATATACAGTATAAATATTAATATTAATATTTTAATATGAATGATTTCCACATTTTTTTTCTGAATATCAATCAAATAGATTTTACTGGTTTAATTGTGTTTTATGGGACTTAAAATATTTTTTTCAACCTGTCTATTATTATGACGAGGTATTTTCCGAGTCACCTCGTCATTAGTTTCATTATCAGTCATAGAATATGGTTATTTTGATATTATTATATTATGTGCTTATTAATCTGGTACTCGGTTACAAAAGTTAGAATTTCAAAATGATCAGGAATTTGTAAGATAGAATGTTGGTATAGGATGTCTTCCCTAGAAAAGTTTGAGGTTGATATACCATTTATTTTCACTCCTGATTGTGGATCATGTTGATTGGGGCATTAAGAGAAAAGTTCCACTTCAATGAATCTCTGACCATGGTATGTTTTAAAATCATTAAATCATCTGTTTTCTAAATTTTGTAAAAAATTCGATACAATTTAAAACATATTTCTATAATTGAAATTTTAAAAATAATGCAGAAATCTGTTATTGATGTTTTTGTATCATCATCATCATCATTGGCACTACAGTCCTGTGTGGGCCACGCCTTCTCCAGAATCCTTCTCCAGCCGTTCCTGTGCTCCTCCACCGTCCTCCAGTTTGATGTTCTGATCGCCCGATTCCGATTTTTGTATGGAAATATTAAATAAACAAAAATTCTACTTTTATATAGATCACTAACTTCTATTTCAGTTGTTCTCAAACGGTTCTTTAGCAATCATACAATTTTCACATATTTATAATTGCTTCTCGGCCAATTAACAGGTACCATGTCAAATATTATTTTGACATACACCCAATAACATGTTGCCACATTCTTGTGACTTGGTGCCTTTTCACACGTCCCAGTAAGCGCCGGGTAATTGTATGGGCATGCATGCCGGTGCGCGTGAAAGCTACCATACATGCCCATACACTTCGCTGCCAGTTACCCGGCCCGGCCTTTAACGGGACGTGTGAAAAGGCACTTACAGTGTTTATCATCTCACAGAACCTCACTGAAAACAGAATTAAAACTGTGTCGCCATCGGGAATCGGACCCAGGATCCTTGTTTCAGGTGTCAGATATCTGACCTAAGACCGACATATAATTACTATGTATTTGGCTGATCATAATATGGCAAATTATTGTGTGCTTTGAATTTTCAGTATAGTTTTTTGATTGATATTCTGAAATATACACACGGTCTTGTGCATTTCAAAAATGCATTGGACCAATGCAAAAATAGAATTAATAAATATAACTATATAAATAATGAATTATTATTTTACAGAGTTGCCTAATACAATGTGTTCCGAAACCATCGATGTAAATCAGTGGCCTATTAGCTCAAAAGATTTTTTTAAATTATATCGTGAATTATTTTATTTGTATATATATATATATATATATATATATATATATATATATATATATATATATATATATATATATATATATATATATATATATATATATATATATATATATATATTTGTATATATATATTTGTCCTACATAAATAAAACTGTACTGAATAGTATACATTACAGATTACATAATTTTTTTTTGACATAATAATATCACCCCAGCTTCTGGTTTCTTTAAAAAAATAATGTTTGTGATGTCCGTTTACATTTTGTCAAAAAAGAACCTTGCCGATTTGTCTAAAGAATTGTGTTCATTGTGGTTTGTCCCTGTGTAAAGTCAAAACAAGAAAATGTTTATTTATGTTTATAATAAGTAAAATGTATTGTAACAACATGAACGGAATTTAAATTATACATCATCTGTACAGTACTGATTTTGAAAGTCTGAGTCATAGAGAAAAATCATTTCAAACATTTGATGGAATCGTCTCATAAAGTGCACTAATTGGTTAAGTTGGTATGATTACATTTGGTGTTGTTATACTTTAGATATTCCCTACAGTTAGGATGTTTGTTTTGTTTAAAATAATTATTATAGAAGACATGTATCATTCTATCATATTAAACTCACATTGCTATCTTTCGAAATTTCTTATTATTAAGTTTTATATATGAGATTAGAGGAACTTATTTAAAGATATGGCAACATTATTGAGTTTATTTACCAATGCTCATTTTTACTTTGTTAATTTGACTGACTGACCAATATTACCATGAAGAGCACTTTTAAGTTAAACGCAGAACAATAGTACGTCCAATTTAGTAACTTTTTGAACTAAAATATGAACGTTAAAATTTTTTAGAATTAAGGCCATTTGAACTTAAATTCGTATTCTGTAACTGACGTTCAAAAATAGTGTTTTGTAGATAATATTTTGATCTCAAATTGTCTAAGGCGCAGACTACGCATGCGTACTGCTCGGTCATATTTATTTATGTCATGTCGCCTAACCTAACATTTCAATTGATCTACACTGATATTCTTAGGTTTTTATTTCCAACATAACGCAACACATGTAAATTATCGTGGACTGCTGTGAAAATATGTCAGTTTGTAAATGAGTTAAGTAAATAGAAACCTATTTGTCCAATCAGCATAATTTTAAATAAACATTGAAATTAACATTTTCTTGAATTAACGCAAAATATACATACTTAGACCACCTTGAAACATTTTTGCTGTTTTCATACATAGAAGTGTCCATAAAATTATATATATTATTATATATATATATGAATATTTAAAAGTGCGTTAGTGTTAAGTGATTATTTTGTAATTTAATTTGTGCATATAAGAAGCGAATATTGGACATTTTGTATTTTCAAATGTATTTTTTCACCTTTGCTATATATGAAATATATTATACCTGTATCTATGTATGTATTATACTATACCTGTATCTATGTATGTATTATACTATACCTGTATCTATGTATGTATTATACTATACCTGTATCTATGTATGTATTATACTATACCTGTATCTATGTATGTATTATACTATACCTGTATCTATGTATGTATTATACTATACCTGTATCTATGTATGTATTATACTATACCTGTATCTATGTATGTATTATACTATACCTGTATCTATGTATGTATTATACTATACCTGTATCTATGTATGTATTATACTATACCTGTATCTATGTATGTATTATACTATATCTGTATCTATGTATGTATTATACTATACCTGTATCTATGTATGTATTATACTATACCTGTATCTATGTATGTATTATACTATACCTGTATCTATGTATGTATTATACTATACCTGTATCTATGTATGTATTATACTATACCTGTATCTATGTATGTATTATACTATACCTGTATCTATGTATGTATTATACTATACCTGTATCTATGTATGTATTATACTATATCTGTATCTATGTATGTATTATACTATACCTGTATCTATGTATGTATTATACTATACCTGTATCTATGTATGTATTATACTATACCTGTATCTATGTATGTATTATACTATACCTGTATCTATGTATGTATTATACTATACCTGTATCTATGTATGTATTATACTATATCTGTATCTATGTATGTATTATACTATACCTGTATCTATGTATGTATTATACTATACCTGTATCTATGTATGTATTATACTATACCTGTATCTATGTATGTATTATACTATACCTGTATCTATGTATGTATTATACTATACCTGTATCTATGTATGTATTATACTATATCTGTATCTATGTATGTATTATACTATACATAATTTAAGAATCTGATGGATTTGTAAATATGTATTTGGTAAAACCTCAAATTTACGCTACTCAAATTGGCTGTGCCGAAAATCATTTAATCTAAATTTTCTCTGAAAATTTAAATTCAAACCATCATTTGTTAATATTTTTTTATCTTTGGTCGATATAATGTGACAATAGGGTTTGGCGAAAGAGATTCTTTAAATATTCTTCTTCTTCTTCATCTTGGTGTAGACCGAGGGTCTGTTGGTACAGGATGGTCCTCCTGAGATGCTGTGTTCCAGCTATCTCTCCATCGTTTCGGGGGTCTTCCTGGTTGACGCTGTCCATCTGGTACCTGGTGCAGAGCTATGTGTGGAATTCTCTTTTGGTTCATCCTCTACACATGCTGGTACCAGTATCGTCGACGCTGTCTCCCCCATCTGACCACATCTTGGACCTCACATACTTCACGGATTGCCGTGTTTCTGATACGGTCACGCAAGGTTCTTCCAGCAATGGCGCGTAGAGTTCTCATTTCTGCAGTCCTCAGCATGTTCTTGGTCTTGACAGTGTCTGCTCTTGCCTCTATGCCATATGTGAGGATAGGTCGCACACAGGTCTTATAGATGCGTACCTTGCTGCTGGTTCGCATGTCTTTGTTCCTCCATATGACATCTCGCAGGCAGTCTGCAACAGCTGAGGCTTTGTCTACCTGAGGCTTTACTTCTTTGGGGAGGTCATGAGTGCTGAGTAGGTCACAGCCTAAATATTTGAACTGGGACACCTGTTCAATAAGCTCGTCGCCCACTGAGATTCTGCATTCCATAGGATTCTTGGAGAATGTCATGCATTTAGTCTTTGCTACGTAGATAATCATATTGTACTTTAAATATTCCATTTTTTCAAATTTGATTAATGTGTATCAAAACACCAACATGACGTCCAACGTAGGCGATTCAAAGCGAATGCAAGGCGTTGCAGCGCGAAAATAACAAACAGTCGGTAACTATGGAAGTGTCCTACGTTACCAACCGCAAGTAGAGTACGATGCGAAGCGAAAGCGATCAGTTGGTTTGATATTTTCGCGCAAATTGGAAGTGGTGCCATAGTTTTTTTTTGTTAAGTATAATATCAGAAGCGCGATTCGCGCCCACGTAGGATAGAGCCGCCGTGTAGCATCGCTTTGAATTCGCATGTAACCGCTTCGCAATCGCATTCGGTTTGAATCGCCTACGTAGGACGTCGCGTAATAAATTGATAATTGTAATAATAATAATAATTTTGATAATTTATATAGCACCGTTTTCAAAAATATCTCTCCTCATATGTAAGATGTGAATTCAAGATTTTTACCATTTTATTAGCATAATATCATGGTGGGTCGGTGGCATGACTGGCATTGCACTAGCTTAGTAATCTAGTGATGGCGAGTTCAAAACAATTTAAATCATTTTCTATGGCTTCCGAGACAGGCGCAAATTTGAGGTTTTACTGCATATAAGGATTAGTCACACTCTGTCAGCCTATTACAAACACTCTTAGTATTAAATTTATTGATAAAATTGCCTCCCAAAGTGTCGGGGATAATAATATTTTTAATATGTGTTATGGCAACATGAAAGAATGAACTGCGTCGTGCGGTTGAAACATTGTTGTCTACGTGTTTGTATTCTTAAATGGGAGATGTCTAACCGACATATCCAACAAGTCGACACTGTCTTATATTTGGGAATTTCTTTGATCGTGTTTTGTTGTAAAAAACGTTTGCGACAAATTTATTTCATGTCACTATTTTCAAAAATGTCCTTTGACATATTTTAATAATATGAAGTATCTGTTTGATGAAATGCATTTTATTTTGATTATAGAATGTGCAATTTAACTTAAAGTTTCAATTTTATTTGGATGTGCGGAATTTCTCAGTAATTCGTTAAGTAAAATTATGAATGTGTCAACAACTTTTTAGAGAATATTTTAATTGAGAGAAGTATGTTTTGTACTTGCTTAACTTCTGGCTGGTTTACTATTATTCGTAATAACTCTTTCCAATCACGTCTCTGTTTTCACCCAAGTAAAATCTAGTTAATTTCATGATATATATTATATGTATTTATCTTTTGAAACAATACAATTTTTATAATGAATTTGTTTTTAAAATAATAGAAATTCTTTTAAATGAAATGTTTGTGATAGTAGCATTAAAAATTTAAGTTAGATTTGATCAAGACTTGTGCTGCTGTTTTGCGACTTCCCTAGAGAAGGCTTGTTTTATAAATATGATAAGAATTTTTCTCATAAAGTTGTCCCGTGAAAAAGCATGATGCATTTAGTAATAATTTTGTTGAATATTGAATGAACTTTGTATTTCTGATTGAAAGCCTAACAAACACATACTAAGGCAATATCATTGCATGAGTTTGCCACTAAAGATGTGTTATTTCGCTTATTATTGAAAAATATGTCGGCAAATAGTTTCTTAGTTTTCAGATATGCACTTCACAATGTTTGTAAGAAACCAATGCCCTCCTAATAAAGAAATCAGCACTGAAGATATATATTAAATATACATAATATATGCAATACTTATTTCAAAAATATTTTTCGCATCATTTGTATTTTTCATATTTGCGCAACTTTTTATGTGGACAAAAATATTGATCAAAAATATTTTTTTTGTATGGAATAAAAATAGTCATATTTAAAAATTAAAGACATTGTTTCAAATATTTTGTCTTAAATGATGGGATTTATTTTCTTTTAAGATATTTTTGATTAATATTGCATGTTTACAACAAATTTATGTAATAATTAATTTTCAGCACCTTACAGCACTTTTAATGCTATGCACAATCAAAATACTGACCCTTTTATTATTTTAAAACTATTATGTCTGTACTTTGGCCATATCAGGTTGTTACATTTTTTATATGTTGCCTATGTTTCGAAATTAAGGATTGATATTGTATTTTCATTTAAAATAGCTTTTAATGTAATTCTGAAAATAATGTATTAACGAGTGAAAACTAATGATTGTGAAATATATGGTTTACAATAGGTATATGTATTTTTTAAGTAGTCTTTGATTATCGCCATTAATATAAATAAGTACCTAAACAAATTAATAAAATAAGATGTTCACATTCTTAATTATAATAATGATTTGTCATTTTTCTATCCATTTATTTAATTTATTTATTCATGAACCTGTTAAAACAACATAGATATTATTGAATTTTCATAAAATTTTTGGATCACTTATTTTGTGATTTTTGGGTGACTGTTACGAAACTATAATTAAAACGATCAAGCTCCACACAAAACATTTTATTAGTAATGTTAAAGTAGTGTTTACAACATTACCTATTGTCAATACAGCCAGTAGCCAATAGATACATAAACTTCAAAAATATGCAAATTTGTTGAGTTTATACAATTTATTATACTCCATGTATTTTCTTAGATGAACTACTTCCTTCAACAAAACTCATGAATATGTAAGTAAAGGAATTCTTTCATTTAGTATTTACATGAAAATATACTTTAACTCGCCACCTGCACATATTTTACAAGGAATTATATTTCTTATATTTTTTTTATTGTATGATATAATATATTTTTATACAAGTTAAAAAATAAAAAAAAAATTAGAAACATTTCTATAACTATTTAACTTAAAAAAATAAATTTAAAATATAAATTCAAGGTAATCAGTTAATACTAGATGGGTATCGTAAACTATTTCACTAGGTTAAGTTACCTGTTCTGGAGTAGTTTGAAATTTACATAGTTATATTATAATATTGTCTTGTATGCAATGATGATTTCCTTATAATTATGTACATAAAAATGATATGAAGTAATCTTTAAATCATTCTGAGTCATATTAAGAATGTGAACATAAAAATATTGATACATATAATTATTAATTAACTATTCCATTACAAAGCCAGTCATAAAGAAATGCACATCGCGTTATTAGTTAATAAATTAAAATATCTGAATAAATACTGTCATGGGGACACGTGTGATCCGTCTCACACTAAGTCTGCGTACGTTAGCGCATCCTACAACAATATCGGCATCATTTTCAAATTGATATTAACCCTTTCTTAACCGACGATTCCAATTGGAATCATTAATGTATTTTACGTATATATCAATGAAAATTGTTATCAGCTGTGTTATTTCTCTTCTTAATTATTAATCACAATATTTTTGATCGCTTGAATGACGGAAACTTCTGTACTCGGTTATTGTACAGTTGAAAACTCGGTTATTGCGAAATGTGCTTTTCTTGCTGAACACGGTTATTCAAAATTTATTAAATGTGAGTTTTTTTTTTGTTTTCTAGCATGCTATATTTTTTTTAATTAGGTAATTATATTTCCTTCAATCTTTAATAATAATTAAAAATGAAAGATTTTTTATTTCATGAAAAGTATATAGTTTTATATATGAATGATGACAATAGGAATCGTTAAAATTTCCAAAAAAAGGAAAAAAATAATTATAAAAATAATCAAAATCTCTTTATAATCACATATTTTGCCCATTTTTCATGAAACATATTTATTTTCATAATTCGGTTGAAAGGGTTAAAATAGAAATGAATGCCGACGTTGCAAGGAGGTTTAATTTACTATGTTGTATTTTTTAAAAGTGGATACTTATTTGATAAAAAGTTATTTTAAAGCTGGGATTGGGTCCAAAAACCATTTAATATCTGTTATGTAGATTAGTTGTCACTTTTCAGCTGACTTTGCGCCCCCGATGTGGCGAATTCCAATTACTATTGTCTTCTTCACCCCCCCCCCCCCCTCGCTTGTTATTCAAAAGTGTTATGCTTCGCGAGTACTGTGTGGAAGATCAAACAGTTTATCTACTTATTTAACATATGCGTTCCAATTTCTATGTATAACTATATTATTAATTTCTCCTTGTTAGTGTTTTTAATGTTAAAAAAATAATTTATTGGAAAACTTTCTCATAAACATAATAATAGTGTTCCTAGCTTGTATATTAATTATTCTATATCTTTATGACTGACTTCCGTGCTGTTTTAATGCCTGCTATGGGTGAATGTAACTTATATTATAAATTGTAGTTAATAAGCTCTCGTGTTTGATGTGTGATTTCAATATGAAAACAATTCAAAAATCACCAATTTAAACCTGGCATTTAAAAATTTCAAACCGTGATTTAATTGCGACTGCCAATATTTATCAAGATTTATGATTCAATCAATGTTTTGTAAATCATTTTAGTACAATTTGCACATATTGGTTTTACTTAAGTTAGTTTTATTTTCATATAAAAGTCACACATCATATTGTTTTCCATACAGATATATCTTTTTTTGGTTGATTAAAGCTGTCCCACTGTTTGATGCATTTTCTCACGTAAATTATAACAAATCATATTAATTGTTCGGTGCCACTATTTTTACGACCGGAATTGGCGGGAAAAGCGTTTTCCCGCCAAAAAGTGTCTATTTACACGACAAATTTTCTGACGTCGTCTATGTTTTTAGGTCATTTATAACCATAGAAAGCGCAGATAAATTAAAATACAAAAATATTTACCTTTGTCATTTTTTCAATGGTCATAAAAATGCATCATGGAAACCAACTTGAAGAAAAAATAAATAATATTGGCATCTTATTACATTTACTTAATTTTATAAATCATTTTTTCATCGAGATCTACAATTATAACAAAGTATAAACAAAGGTAAATATTTTTATAACTTGATTTATCTGCGTTTTCTGTGGTTATTTTTGGTTTTCGTCTATGGTTGAGTCGTGTAAATAGTCGTAGCCTTAATTGTTTGACTTGTAGAGATGTTATACGTGATGTAATTGCATATTGGTTTCAATATTTGGTTTTTGCATTGGTGAATAAACATAAAAGAAAATGTACTTTTGCTTTTGAAAATTTGTAACTGATTATATAATGATTATATTATTTTTGATGGATTTCTGTAGAGCTAACGTCATCACAAATGATAAAAAAATTTTCTCTTTAAAAATTGTCTATGTGATTATCTAAATTGGCGTAAAAATATTATATCTATTTTAGAATAATTTTATCAAAATAAAAATGAATAATACAAAAATACTTAGTACATATTAGCCTAAATGACACCTTGCATAGCATAGAGAATATTCTGAAATATTGCAATAGTGCATATAAAAATAAAAGATGCATAAATATAAAATATCAATATAAAATATCAATTTTACTTTCAAAATTTTTATTTATTGGTTTTGATTTAAATCTCAATGTAGAATAATGTATATTTTACACATACATGTATATTTTCTTTTCAACGGTTTTCTATTATAATAAGCTAATTGATTTTTCTGTCTAAATATTTAAAAAACTTCTTCACCTTACATGTTTGTTTTTGTGGTTATTTCATTGTTTTTTACAAATGGATTTTTAATATAAATTTATGAATTGCACCGCTTACTCCTATGGTTAGATAAAATATTGAGAAATAATGTTTAAAGACATTGAATAGTAATAATTTATCATTGCGATTGTTTTATTGTAAATATTTCTTATTGGACAAAGAAATATAATAATAATATATAGACAGATGGAGACATTTCATCTATGGTGTAAAATCTCCCACTTAAGCTAAAAATACGTATGACACGTGTTATATACTACAGCAGTGTATGAAACTGTTCCTTGTACAGGGAAGTATTGTAAATATTTATTATAATGATTTGGCATGTGGCTCCTTTATTTTCATATACCAAATTAAAAATTTAAATAAAGAAGTAATCATTCTAAATTTTAAATATCTATCTATGAATTTTTCATACGAATTGATTATTTTTGAATTATTGCATTTTTAGTGCTGGCAACTTTTTTATGAAAACTGAAAATTTAGTAATTGATTCATAGAATTATAAGGTACAGAAGCCGCGTTTTGTACAACTTTCGAATTCAAATGTATGCTAAGTTTTTTTTACATGTGTGTGTGAGGCGGTAGATCGGTTGGTCTACGTATTATGTAGGTGTGCGTATGGGTAGGTGTACGTATACTAGAAATTGGTCTGTTTCCTCGTAGTTTTAGTTGGCATACATTCATTGCGCTGACTAGGTATCTGTATCATATATAATCTAAGAATTGCTTACAATATAATATAGAAAATAACTGAAGCCACGTCCTAAACAGTCTACTATTGACTGATTACGTTACCCCTACTTGGAATAGTTTGAAAAGACATTTATTTTTTTATAAAATTCACCAGCGCTGTACACACCAACTTTGCCGTACTTGCAATACCATCAAAAATCTATTTTGAAATGTTTAACTGTCATGTTTTTAAAGCTCTTAAAATTCAAATTAAGTTGCAGGGGTTGCATTGCATTGTATTCTTTATGGTCTGATATTCTTCATTATTATTTTTTGTGTTTTCGTTTAGATATACACTCATATATTTTCAAATTAATATTTATCTGATACATTTTTAAACGTATTAACATAACAGGGTATGTAAAATAAATTGATTCTTTTATTTAGTTTTTTGTGTGTAGTTTCAGATATAAAAAGAAATAGTCATAATAGTTTTGATGGTTTTATAATGACGGCAGCGACAGTGTATCGGACGTTCGGTAATTTAAAAAAAAATTGTTTGTAGTGTCGGAATATTTAAGTATGAAACCAAATTTGATACGAGAAAATTTTTAAGAGATTGGTAACTGAATGATTGTTGAAATGTATTTTGTCACTAAAATGTGTAAAAATATGAATAATTGTTCTTTTTTATATATTAAAAAAAAACTATGCATAGCATATTATGTAATAAGGTGAACAGGTGTGTATTGGGGATACAGATTGTGTTTAAATATTTTGAAAAAAAAGGTAATAAATGTCACAGCATTTAAAATGTTTTTTATTAGAAATTTATGAATAACAAATTGCTGTCATATACATTCTCAAACAAGATACATTCAATGAATGTATGCTATAATTTTTTGTACGAGTATGTTACATATCCACAATGAAAAGGGTAAAACGATTTAAACATGGGCCTAAATTATATGTATGGTTAAAATAAGGAAATATTTCTGCTTTTATTTGACAGTTTTTCAAACTGATCCCAGTTTTATCCAAATCTTAAAACATCTTGTAGTCTTCCCGAATGAAAATAAAATCTGTTTTGAAAGCTGTAACTTTACAAGATTTAGAAATACTCTCATAAAAATTTTAATTGATTATATGATACTTGCTTCTACATGTGTGTTAAAACTAGCAAGTTGTGTTTTTTTATTTTTCATTTCAATTTGTCACTTTGGAAAATGGCAGTTTCCAACGTCATTGATGTATGCATGTATAAAAGATATTCACATTGAGAAATAAAATTTTAATCAGTTGAATTTTAGTAAAAACTTTATAAAAAGGTAAATAAGGTACCGACTCACAAGTAACCCAACGTTCTTTCAAGACAATGTTTGATTAAAAATAGTAAATGGCCTTAAAATTCCTAACACATAAAAAGGTTTATTGTCATGCATTATTCATTGTCAATAATTTAAATAAAACGTAACTTATTCAATGGATTTTTTTTTTAAATGTACTGCATATAATACTTTTTACTATTAATAATTTTTTATAACATTTCACGGACAATCAACATACTTGACAGAGAAGTTGACACATTTAAAAGGTTCGGCTCGCACATTTAAAAAAAAATACATATCTTATGTTTTAACTCATATTTTTATCGATTTAGTAATACTTTTTTAATTCTCAACTTTAGTTTTTATTGTGTTTTTAAACAATCTTACTTAAAATTTTCTTGTTTAATTTTAGCATACATTTTTTATGTTTCAAACCTTGTTATGACGGTATTTATTTTCAAATGGATTTATTGATTTGATAAAATCATGACAATGAAAGGATTTTTAATTCAAAATAAGGTAAATCGTGGAATACTATTCAAGAGGGCATATAACACAAAAGCTAGTGACTGAAAACATGATATATTAAAACCACCTTATGCACTATGAAATTACGTGTAGTAATTATAACTATCGCATGTGTTAAAAAGGGTTTATACCTGATTATAGTAAACCAAAATTTTTGATTTTTTGCATTTTAACCTTTTTAAGACGAGCGTCATGATAGATGCCCACCAGCAGCGTGCCTAAACGCCGAGCGTCATCTATACATGCCCTCATGGCTATACACAATTGTGAACCTTCATATCTCAGTAAATTCATACTTGATTGAGATGATAATTGGATGAATATTACTTCCATATATTTGATTTCAAGACATCTATCGGTGAATCAACAAAACAATTGTTAAATTATTTAAAAAAATTAAGAACTCTATACACTGAAATTCATCGGTCATCGCCAGCGAAATTCACACTCTCCCGCACTTTGTAAGAATGTAATACGCATGCGCGTAGGAAAGAGGGATACTGCGCCAGTTCATTTTGTTGTTTCACGCTCAACGTTCTGCTTTGAATTCCATCCATACCAATACACAATCGGCGCATATTCCTTATCTACATCAAATGCCGGAAGGATCACGTGACATATCGATGATGGCACGTACTTTTTTGTATGGAAATAATCACGATAACATTATTCTCCATTTATCTTATGTTTATATTATGAAATGTTCAATTTCATTGAGTGTATGTGATCTTTTGTTTATCTTTGATCTTTTTATCATATATCTACATCGTTAGATTTTTTTTACCGTTATTATATTCAATTAAAACGAGATTAAAAAAAAAACTGTGTGCGACGCGAAATACTGGCCGTCCATAGGGAATGCAAGTACTTGTACCTACCCGTCTTGATTGGGTTAAGAACAAACCCGACTTGAAATGAAACAAAATTATAGGTCTCTTTGATTTTATGCACTCTTTAAGCACATAAAAAGATTTATTTCTCTAGATATGTAGTAAAGGGGCCTGAGCCAAGTTGAAAACGCTTAACGATATAGCCAAACGCTATTTTTTTTTGTATGGGATTTGACATTGTAGATTTTTTTTCTATAATAACAAACAACAAACGTCAAATCCCAAACAAAAAAATAGCGTTTGGCGATAACCTTAAACGTTTTCTATTTGACTCAGTGGCATGGAGTAGTTAAAAAAAAGTGCTCTAAAAGAAAGGATATATTTTTGGGGAATTTATGCTAAATTTTAAAATTGAGTGACAGAAATATTGAAAATACCTAATGGTATTATTTAGAAACATTTGAGAAATTTAATTTCAAAATACCATGTTTATATGCATGGGGGTATATGTTTATATGCCTTGTTAATAATTTGCCAATTTTTTTTTATTTGTGGAATGTCATTAACTATTTATATTATAAAGAATATAATTATCAATTACTTCCATGTTTTTTTCCATTCTTAATATCATGTATGATTGATTAACTATTACAACGTGTGATACACAAAGATGCATTTATTGACATTAATTTTCATATGTAATAAATATGCTATATTTCAGTGCACCTAGGAAATGTACACATACAAAGCTATGTTGGCAAATAAATTAAGTTTTTTATTTGGCAAAGTTACGAAAACAACAGCTATTTATAGATACTATTTTGTAAACACAATTATTATGTAAAATGTTCTCAGTATCAGCTAAATATTTTTGAGAATGTAAACATAATTTGTATCCTCAATGCGAGCTTTTGGGAGTTTGATTCAGACATTTCTTAAAAATTGTATTTGAAATAAGCCACTGGCAATCTTCAAAATAAGACCTTTTGTAAATGTGGCTATACCTAATGTTATTTATTTGATAAGAGGAGTTAACAAGCGTAGATTGTTTCATATACTCAATGCAAAGTTTTGTCTTAAGATTGTGTACCAAATTTACCATATATATGTAACCTCTATTTTGTATGCATACTATTTTTTTATTATACTTACATAAAATGAAATTTCAATATGAAATTTATATTAATTCTTGATTTGTCATATATTTTTGAAAGGATCACAATTTTGCCTTGTGTATGTGAAATAAAAATGGTTCTAAATTATTATGAAAAATGAAGGAGATTTGTTAAACTAATTTGTAGGAAATGCAATCAATAAATTTGGCTACCAACTAACAATGTTTTTATTTTTACTGTGGATATATATTTATTTAACACCAAGCAAACAAGATTTGTGTAAGAAATGAAGTTAAACTAAACGCCAAATGGCTTACCATTATGTCACAGTCCGACCTAGATATTTTAAGCTTTTAAAGATATTAAATATTGATGATTCTAAAGTTTTTGTGTTAACAGAGAAGAAATCTATTATAAAATTATGTACAAATATACCAAGGTATTCATTTTAGACCTTGATAATGCCAAGTCACCTCAGTGTAAACGTTCGGTTATTGTAATAGAAATTTGTGGAAAAATACACCTTGGTATAGTTGTTCATTAATTTTAAATATACTAAAGAGTAACCCGGGGGACAAGTCTGGTCCAACCGGCGAAATCAAAACCCTCACGACTACCCATATCATGGATATAATTATTATATGGAGTTCTATAATATCTTTAGATGTCATAGAACTCCATATAATTATATCCATGATATGGGTAATCACGAGGGTTTTGATTTCGCCGGTTGAATCATACCTGCCCCCTTGGAGAGATATTGAGGGAGGTCTATGTCCAGCAGTGGTATATTAAGATTCCTTAGGTAAAAAAACAAATAAAGGACACGAGTGTTATGTTATGTAGAAAATGTATATTTTATCATTTAGCTCTGTTAACATTAATAACTTAAACCTTAAAATTAAAACAATTATGTCTATGATCAAGTGTAGTTGCAGAAATCTATGAGCCGACGATGATATTGTTGATGGGAATGTGAATCAGTTTGACAAAGAATCCAATGAAGCCCATGATGCAGAAACCAATCGCTGTGGCAATGGCAATCTTCTGGAATTCTGAAATTAAACATTTATTATACATTGATTATATTTAGGTACTACCAGCATACAGAATAAATAAGCAGGTAGACAAGTTTCAAGCTTAGATTGAAATTGGATTTGAAATCCAGTTTAGAGAAGGCTGCTGGTCATAGGCACAAAAAATAAGAGTACAACGGACCTCCAGTAATCTGGCCCCTGTCTAATACGGCGTCTCCTGTAATCCAACATGTACATAATATTGTGTAGTATGTATGTACATTTCTTCTTCGATGGCGCTACAGCCCAAATCGAGCCTTGGCCTCCGTTAACTTTCGCCTCCATCCAATCCTGTCCTATGTACATTTACTTTGGCAAATTTTTTTAATGCGCGTTTGAACAGGAATCTTACCATTTTCATATGTAATTTGTTTGATTGCAAGGTACTACTCTTTTTTAATAATTTCAGACTACAGGGGATCTGTGACAGTGGCAAATTCGATTATCTGACACCGCCTTGCAAAACGATTGTCAGATTACTGTGGGTCGACTGTACAATCAGACGAAAACTCATACGACATATATGTTAAATATATGGTACAACGTGTGAAATACTACACATTACAATCTTACTTATGCAGGCACAAGAGTGCCGATTAATCATAATTTCGGGTAACTGTAATGTCAAAAAATTACTTTTATACGCCTGAAAAGCAATATAAAATAAATTATTAAATTGAGACAGTCATACATTTTGATATGTACTTATATGTTTAGTAAAAATTGGAAGCATTAAAAATACTATTATTTATATGTTTTTCAAATAATCCATAGTGCAGGATTAGCAAAATGCTTTAATTGTTTATAAATAAACCGATTTCTCAATAAATGGCGTTACAAAAAGGTTTCTACGTTACATCATAGATGGCAATAGTAATAATGTCTTATTTTCAGGTGAATTGTTACACATTATTCAAATACATAGAACTTTCAAAAATTACATTGATAAGGAAACTCAAGAAGGCATAATTGATTAAAGTTGCGCAAGCGCATAAAGTGATCACGAAAACCAGCCGATGACAGGTCATAAGCCCTGTAAGTGCCTTCAGTTCCTGGTTCTTCTATAATATCCCAACTTCGTATCTATTGAGATGTTAAAAAGTTTGTCAACGAAAATACTATATTTATAATTGATTGATACAGAACACAATATCCCTCTCATTATCACTTTCATTTCCGCTAGATTTAGTTATTTTAATATAAATTGTCATTGATTGTTGACATTTTTTTTTTATTGTATTATTTGAATGAACATTACAGCTTTGAGTTTTATATAAAAATATTATAAAAATTACAAATTTTCATAACGCCAATTACAATGTTCTTATGAATAAAAAGTTTGAATAAATTAAAAACTATTGAACCTACATATAGCATTGCAAGAGGGTTTGGGAAGGGTCAAGGAGGGGAAAAGGAGGAGGAGAGGAAGGGATTAGCTCCCTTTTGGAAAAACATGTTGTCGGGTCAGTCGAAAGATCAGTCCCAGCGCAGGCATACCCAAAATACAATTAAAATTTAACCATCTCCATCAAACATTTTCTGAATGTATAGAGACTAGACGTAAAAATATCAAGCCTAGGGTCACTCATACAGTTTTTATTGTAACAATAACATGCTCTATTAACGAATGAATTGCGTGAGTAATTAGTCCTAGGTGTGTCAATGTAAAATAAAGATGGGTTCCTGACTATTCTCTGAGGGCAATGAAAGGGAAGCAGCTGCAACATACTCGGACTATCTACTCCACCATTAACTATCTTGTGCAAGTAACATAAGTCAGCCACAAGTCTTCTAGACTCCAATGATTTCAGTTTGTAGTGTTGAAGGCTAATTCTGTAGTTTTCCAAATGGATTCTATTCCTAAAATTCAGCTGTTTAATTAATTTTTTTTGGGGTTTTTCAAGTGCCTCAATGTGGGTTATGTAATTAGGACTCCATATGACAGCTCCAAACTCAAGCACGCTTCTAACCAAGGAGTTAAACAACACCACCAAGGACATGGGATTTTTGAATGATTTGGTGCTTCTTAATATGAGACCGAGCATGTTGAATCCTTGCTTACACACACTCTCAAAATGCTGGACATAACTCAATTTTTCATCCAATATGATTCCCAAGTCTCTTATCTCCTTTTTATATTCTAATTGTTCACCATTTATAGAGTATGTATAAATTATTTTGTTGATTTTTCTGGTAAAAGTGATTACATTACATTTTTCTGTATTCAAGAATAACTGGTTGTTAATGCAATAATTGTGAATTCTATCGAGGTCGGATTGGAGTTCCAAATAGTCTTGCAAGCTTGTAATCGTTTTATATATTTTAGCGTCATCCGCAAAAAGCAATATTTTTGAGTATCGTAAACAGTCTCTAATGTCGTTGATGTATATCAGAAAGAGCAGAGGTCCTAAATGGGATCCCTGGGGTACACCTGAGGTAAATAGGCCTAAAATCCGATGTATATCCGTGCAACAGTACAGCCTGAGATCTATTGGTAATGTAAGATTCAAACCACCTAAACAAGTCTCCCCGGATACCCATATACCAAGCCTTCCGCAGTAGAATAGTATGATTAATCTTATCAAACGCCTTAGTGAAATCGCTGTAAATTGCATCAATTTGTCCGCCCCCCTCCATTTTTTTTGATAGGTAGCATGTGAACTCTAATAAGTCTAATAAATTTTAAGGGTATAATTATTAATTGACACTTTTGGCTTGAGCCGTGATACTTCTTGGCACTAAAACAGTTTAAAATAAGTATTGTTAAACTTTCTTCTCTCAACTTGCATCATTTTGAACAATTTTATGTTCTTTTTGTATTCACATCCTGCTGCCAACGCCAACATTTTAGTGGACCATCCTGACAAACACTTACACAGCATCCAGATGTGCTATTATTTGATAAATTTATGTTTTACAAATATTTAATATTGACAATATGGTCGATAAACATTGAAATGACATAATTGTCTTTTCACCAGGAGGGCGTCTGGTCAATCGGCGATATCAAAACCCTCATGACTACCCATATCATGGATATAATTATCATATGGAGTTCTATAATATATTAAGATATTATACAACTTCATTTATAGGAGTAGCAGTAACATACTTCATTCTCAAATTAGATTAATATAATAGATAGTATTTTTTTTGCTTTCACACATATTTGGATCTTTGTTATTCATCTAATGGAATGAAAATAACTAGTAAATTAATCATTATTACATTAAGCAGGTAGATGTTTAGAGTAAATAAAACCACTTTATATTTGTGTAGCTTTCCAACCAACCAAAAGTAAGTATAAATAGTAAGATTATGGTTCACTTTCCTTCAATGTGAAATGAAATCTTGTAACTGGATTAAAATTTCAAATTCTTCATTTTACTACACATAACTTATAATGAACCAAATTACAACGCATCCATTTTTAATACGATTATAGTCCTAAATATAAAGTATAAAAACGCTACATAATTCAGAAAACGTAAATAGTTTACAATTAATGATACCTTTTCTATCTGGCTTCGTGCATCTTTTAACAAGTCGTATCGAATTCTTGGCGAATTGACGTCCAGGTTCCAAAAACTTGATGATTTGATCCATTATTGAAGTTACAGAATAAGTATCAAACTTAAATTCAGTAAAAATTGGCTGTTAGCCAAAATATATTGCGCCACGCAAGAACAAAAACGAATCAAAAGTGCTAAATATTCGTATAAAACACCAAATGAGACAGATTTCTACGCGCTGTCTAGCCACGTAAAGAACGTTGCTGTCACGTCAATGATAATGCTGCCAGTTAAAATAAATGCGCATCAACGAAAAATATTACTTCTTTCAAAAACACAGTAATGATTGATGTTAATTGCCAATATCAATATAGTGATGATAAATAAAATCGATTTAAAATATTTAGGTTACCTAGAATGTATAATGACACAAGGAAAAATATATTAACTTTTATGCGAAGGCTGCAGATGACTATTTTTAATAATCTTACGTATTTATACTCTACTACTTGTAACGTATATAACAAGGAAGAGCGTAGAAAACTAATCAAATATCGACTAAACCAGGTATCAATTAAGGGGAGGCAAGGGGCTCGGGCCCCGGGTCTGTTTTTTTTTGTTGTTGTTGAACATATTCTTTTTATTTGTGCATATATGTTTTGGCGCACGTTTTATTTCATTGATTTATATTTTATTGTCACTGTTTTCTATTCCAAATAAATACAATACATATAAAAGAGGGTCTAAAAAATTAGAAAAAAACAAACATTCTATAAAATGGATACATTATACATAGACAAAAAACATAGACGATTCCAATGACTCATGGGAATATTTTACTAAGTATTTACAGAATAAAATACAAAAATTTACTACTAAAAAAACAATACGACCACCCCATAAAAATAAAAGACTCAAACCATGGATAACACAGAGCATATTAAATAGTATAAGGAAAAGAGACAAACTGCATGAAAAAATTAAAAATAATCCAAACGATATATATACCATTGATTTTTATAAAAGATACAGAAACATTTGTGTTAATATTATACATAAAGCAAAGGAAACATACTACATAAACAAAATTAATGAATGCAACCAGAACCCTAAAAAAATCTGGCAAATACTCAAAGAAATCACACATTCAACAAAAAATAAAGACTCATTTATTAAAAAATTAAGATTAATGAAGAAACAATGCTATTCGAAAAGAACCCAGATGTGATAGTAAAATATATAAACCATTATTTTGCAAATTGCGGAGAAGAAACTGCAAAAAAAATCAAAACACAAAAACGACAAAACCAAAACGACAGGATGGTAACAACAGTCACAAACTCCGAAATTCGCTCTAAATTTGAATTAAAGGAAATTAAAATTACGGACATAGAAAAAACTATTTCATCACTGAAAACAAACAGTGCACCCGGGAAAGATAATATTTCATCAAAAACACTCAAAATACTACAGAAAGAACTATGTGAACCACTAACACACCTTATAAACCTATCAATAAAAAAAGGAGAATTTCCTAACATACTTAAACAAGGAACAATATTGCCGATTCACAAAAACGGTAGTAAGGAAGAAATAAATAACTACAGACCAATAAGTTTACTAAATTCAATGTCAAAAATTTTGGAAAAGGTAATAAAGAAGCAACTGATGAACTATTTAAACACATATGACATCCTCTCTAAAAACCAATACGGTTTCAGAGAAAATAAAAGTACCTCAGATGCAATTTCGTATGTCACTGACCATATAAAAGAATTAATGGACAAAGGCAACAAGTGTCTTGCAGTTTTTATTGACCTCACCAAAGCTTTTGATACCATAAACCACAATTTGCTCTTCAAAAAGCTTGAAAACATTGGTGTTAAAGATACTTCCCTAAAAATACTCAAAGACTACATGACAGGCCGAAATCAGTGTGTAAAAGTGGGAAGTCACATAAGTGAAAACCTAACAATTAACTGTGGTGTGCCTCAGGGAAGTGTGTTAGGACCTATACTGTTTCTTATATATATGAATGACCTGGGCAACCTACCCACAAAAGGACATGTCATCAGTTATGCTGATGACACAGTTTTCATCTATTACGAAAAAACTTGGAATAAACTATACAAAGTCGCTGAAACTGAATTAACCCATGTAAAAAAATGGCTTGACAGGAACTCTCTGGCACTAAATACAAACAAAACAAAATACATTGCATACAGCATAACCTCCCGAAATAAACCTAGTGACGAACATAAACTAAGAATTCATGATTACTGTACCGAAAACTTAAGTGATCAACCAACATGTAGCTGCCCGATCATTGAACGAACAGAGAGCATGAAATATCTAGGAGTTATATTTGATGAAAACTTGAGATGGGACTGCCACATTGACTGTATGACAACTAAAATGAACAGATTTATATACTTCTTTAAATCAATCAGAAATGTTATTGACCTAAAACATTTGAAAAATATATACTATGCTCTTTGTCATTCAATAATGGAATATGGAATTATTGGATGGGGAAGTGCAACGCCAACAATAATAAAGAAAATAGATATAGCCCAAAAAGCTATCATAAAAGTTATACTTAAGGTACCTATTCGAACGAATACTGAAGAGATTTTCACTAAATTCAAAGTTCCAACAATTACAAAAATATATGCAAAAAATCTGCTAAAGTACAAGCTAAAAAGAGAAGACCAATATACTAGCTCACAACAATATAAACACACTAGGTTAAGTACAACAAATACCTTAAATATACCATACATAAAAACAACTTTTGGACAACGTAGCGTACGATACTTTTCAACAAAACTCTTCAATAGTTTACCAACAAATATTAAAACCATTAAAAATGCAAAAGAATTTAAAAAACTATCACTAAGATGGGTTTATGAAATAGATGAAAAAATCCTGAAGGAAATAATTCTACCTAATAAAATGTAAATGCACTATTACAAACAACAGAATAGACAATTGAAAAAAGTGAAAAATAAGTACTTTTGTTGTTTTTTTTTTGTCTCTAAATCAATCAATTTTTTCAACAATTATTTTATTTTTACAATTTTTGCTGTGTGTTAATGACTCATAATGAAATATTGTGTCTGGAAAGAGAGAAAGAAGGATGAATACGCTTGAATGCGTAGCGTATGTATGTACATTTACTTATATTATATGTAAACGTATCTATAAATAAACAACGCAATAGACAATAATATAAAACTAGCTCACCTTAGCACAGGCTATGCCTAGTGAGGGGGCTAGTAACAAAGATACAAACAAAAAGGATAGCTTTAACTATGTAAGCAATGGTGAAATAATGAAATTATATTTATTGAAATGAAATAACTTATATTTACTTTGTATGTCCTACTATGTATGAATAAGCTTATAATACCTTTAATTATTTTGTATCTTATATCTACTCTATGTTTTTGGATAGAAATAAATAAAAATAAAAAAAAAAAAATAAAAAAAAATACATAATTCATTTAAATTTTATTTTATAAGAACAAGGTTTTTGTTTTGATTTATTGAAAACAAAAACACAATTAAACTGAAAATCATTAGATACACGGCATTTTTGATGTTTATGTATTACGAGGCATTTTTTATGTTTAAACATTTTTTATGTTTATGTAAAAATTAAACGTTTTTAACTTCACACGTTAAAATAATGTCAACAAAATAAATAAACACGGTCGAAATATTGTCATAAGAAAATAAAATGTCCCAAATATTGTTGGGTTTTGGGGCACACACATAGTCTTTCCTTCACAGCCATGAACGTGCTGATGCACCTTCAATGTCGGAACGGACCTTCATCGATGGGCAAAGGGAATAGGCTATCGGCGAAAGCAACCTCGGGTCCCAGACACATGCCAGATGGGTGACTGTCGGGAGCGAAACGGCGGCGGGGTGAGTCTCAAGGAGATAAAGGCCATTTCTCCAGGGTCCAGCGCGACCCAACAGCGTTTGGGACACTTTCCAAACTCAGCATCCGCCACGGTCCAGGAAGGTTCTCTCGCCGAATAGTGCTGCGAAGATCCATTTCGGCACTCCCGGCGTTCCCTACTTCACGCCTGTCGATGTGAAGTCGGCCCGACCGATCTGTCTCCAGGCACGAGGAATGCGCGTCTTTTTCGACTGTTCATGTGTTCACATTTTCGAGGTTATATATTTTATCTTGCTTTTTTACATTGTCCATATATTTTCATCTTTGTTTGTGGTGTGTTGATTTGGCGCCGAATTCAAACAAAAATATTATATGTTTTTGACATTTCATTCGTTGGAAAAAAAATTTAAACTGTCGAAAAAATAATACAATTACCTAAACATTGAAATGTTGATATTTTACTTGTCGGAAACCTTCCCTGGTCGTAAGGAAGCAACGTGCAAAGTATTCATTCATTCATATTCATTCATACCATCACGGCATATCCCACAATTTGGAGTAACCAGCGAAAGGTGTCCGGGTGTGCATTGCTTTATAAAAGTCTCTTTTCACCAAAAAAGGCACTTCATTCAGAATGGGTGGTGAACCTCATTGCTGAACTATGTGAGATGTTATTGTTGCCTGTTGAAGCGAACGCGACGACCTTTCTTTAAGGTTACGTCCGCTTTTGGGAAAATCAGCGAAAGCAACTCTTTCGCTCAAATTAATCCACCGCAATCAGAGTAACCCAGCTGACTCGGTCCGGTAGAAGACCGGCTATATAACGTCCCCAATAGACCGAAATATAAGCCGATTAACACAAAGACCGATCGCTTTCTGTCACTCTAATGACGTAGGAAAATTTTAGTATATAACGTCTGCACAGAGACGTTAGTTGCTTCTTTTCCCGACTAATAATTGCTGGCTTTCGTTGAAGTTACAGTGAAGTGCAAAGCGAGTTGGTCGTAGGTGAACCCTTGCAGGTTCTCCAACTGCTATAGGCTCAACCACCACCGTCTGGTTACGAACCTGTCTCAAGGGAGAGTCAGCGTTCGTTCAAACACAGCACGGCTGGGAGCTAAATTATACGACTTAAATTAGGTACAAATTATGAATATAAACTACTGATATTGTGGTCAGTACAAATAAATAACATTGGGCTTATCTCAACTATCGAAACCCAAAACCCGCGATTCTCTTTCAAACGTCCACCTAGGTATTTCTGGTAAATCTAAGGTATCGGTTATAAATGAAAGACAATTTTCGTGTTCTTCCAGCCAATACTGGAAGATTGTTTACTGAAGACTGAAGACTGACTGAAGACGACTGAAGACTGAATACTATTGAAGACTGACTGAAGACTAACTTATTTAAGGGCAAACAATCCCTTTTATACACATATGTCAACAATAACACGCCACGCAGTGGCGTACACAAATTATTATTTTTATTATTATTTAATTTTTTACATGTTACAAATACATTCGGATTCAAGTTATATCCTGATGAGATAATGAACATTCATAAGAACAACGTCTGTAGATCATGATTCTGTAATAAAGTAGTTTTAAATCATGTGATAACCATTTTAAAGTACTACACATGAAAATATAATATAAACGTTATCTGTCACACGCTCAATCACATCCAAGATGTTGGAGCCGAGTAACCGTTTATTAAAACAGATTTTAAATGAAAATTATATATAAATGCTGTCCTGCCACATGACAAAAGCTCAACTCTGCTTTTGGATGTCACGTGACCAATCCTCACCTCAGTTATTGGAATGTTACGTGACCAATCCTCACAGTGAGTGAGGATGGCATGTGACCATTTATTTCAAATATGAATGTGTCAATACTACAAAAACGCTGATCGGTATTGACATAATTTTTATGGTTGTAAATCATAATATTTTTTCTGATCACTAATTACAGACATTGAACTCACAAACACTCACCATCTCATTAAACCAAGTAAGGTGATAATTATCATAGTACCTATAAATATATTTGCTTTAAGTACGAGACCAATTCCCTAAATAATATTTAATAATTAACAAATTACTAATTTATACTTTATTATACACCAATGCATATTCTAGAATGTTCACTTGTTGACAAACTAATATAATGACGCAATATCATGCAGGTAGCTCTATTTACTTTTCCAAAATCTCGATGTACCTATTTTCAATTCATAACACACCTTAAAACTTGAATTAAAGGCCCTTGAGATTTGAATTAATCAAATTTTATTCGCTATTTATGATATCACAATTATAAACTACATGAAAAACTAACTTTTATCAAAATCCTACTATAAAAATTACAAAAACTGAATATCATCAAAATCCATCAAAAAACGACAAATTAAATAAAAAAATAGCTTCATACACAAACATATCATAATTTTAAATCGAAAATATGATACTTTGAATATCTTCGTATCAAGTTTGAAATTCAAATTCGTAATTATATATACGCAGCATTTTAAATAAACAACACGCGTGACCTCGTTTACGATTTTTACTACTGAACCATGACCTATGTCAATGTCGTAGTATATTTTGCGCGCTAAACGTTATATGTCAAATCTGACAGATGTCATCGATCGCGATGTTTTTTACGGTAAAAATATTTAAAATTAAAATGTCTCGCACTTAAAAACAAAATAGACTAACTTAACCTAACATTTTCAAAACTTAAATTTAAAAATGTTCCGACCTTGCGACGTCCGATACACCTGTTGTATTTTCGATTACCCGGCTCTTACGGGACGCACGTAAACAATGATTAAAAAGAATGGAAGCACTATTCTAAGCCGTTGCCTCACAGCTAATGTGCAAAGTATTTATCATAATATATCAAACATTTTCGTTTTTGATTGATATTCGGCGGAAAAAAATGGCACATACATGTATACATACATACATATAAATATACATATTACTCACTAAAAAAATTTGGTGGGGATTAGGTATAGTACGTAAGTACGTACATGTCATATTTATATTTCTGTTTTTTCTTTCTTATAATAATTAATTGTAGGTACATATACATATGCTGTATGCTGTCCTTTGTAAAATAAAACGAAATAAAAATTGCAACGATATGTTAGCCACAATAAAAAAATAATAAAAACGTCGATTTAAAAAATAATAAAATGATTGAGAACATAGATTAGAACCAGTATCTAATAAATTTGAGCAAAAATGTTTGGTAGGTATGCTATACAATTTTCAAATACCTCGAGTGAGAAAATAAAATATTGAAAAATGAATTACAATCGACCTACATGATTTAATATGTAGGTTGGTAGGTATCTAAGTACTACCCAGACGGCTTAATTATAAACCATTCGTAGGAAATTTGGGTGAATATAACTAATTTATAGTCGGGTGGACAAAGTCATATGGAAATTACAGTTTTGAGATCTATTTTTACATTTATTATTATTTAGATCTATTGGATACATAAAAAAACGTACGTGTTTAACACATTGTTCAAGGAGTACCTACTTATCTATTCTTCATAATTTCATGTTGGTAGTAAAATCTTTACTCATTCATATCATCACGGTATATCCCAAAATGTGTGGTAACCAGCGACAGGTATGCATTACCTCATAAAAGGAAGCACAACACATGCACGTATACCCACACAGCAGTCTTACCTCGCCCAAAAAGGCACTACATTCAGAATGGATGGTGAACAACATTGTTGAACTATGTGAGATGTTATTGTTGGCTGTTGTGTTTTCGATTAACCGGCTCTTACGGGACACTCGAAAAAAATGAAAATGGAAAAGAGCGGAAGCACTATTCCAAGCCGGTGCCTCTCAGCAATAAAATCTGTATTGAGTTTAAATAGAATCATAATATCATATACACACCTTCCTGGCAAGCTATAGAGTAAACACATAGAAGATGGCTTTTAGGGCAACAGAGAAGACTGAAAATTTATGGTGGTGCTGTATTATCCAATTGATTTCTTCGAACTTGGCGTGATTACTTTGTTAAATTTAAACTAAAATTACTCAAAATACTAGATACAACTGTATATTCTATGTACACCGGTGTTATGAAACTATGATAAAACGATTTTTTGAATTTAGGTAGTACATATCCATTGCATCTATGTAATCGATTTTTTACGCAACCATGCAGAACATTTACTAAACGGGATGTTTGGATCGTTTAGAATTTAATTGCTTAATGGTTGTTCTTCAATGAAATTGCTTTATAATTGACATATGTAGTTAGATTACCACTAATTTGTTATTCTTTGCATCTGAAAATAATTTATGCTATCCATATACTTATTATAAATGTTATATTTATTATAGTATAATATATACATATTATTACATAAAAATATTATCAAAACAGGATTAGGTACTTTAAATATCTAGGATGAATGAGAGGAGGATTTATTTCAAGACTGGGTGTTATTGCGGTCGATGGCCTAAAAATCGCGGATAAGAAAGAGAGAAATTCTGTGAACCTGTATTCAAATCTTGCCTTTAATGAATTCATTTATCTAGTAAGCCCCTCTTATTACTTTTACACGCATGTATAATATTTGTTTTTATAGAATGTTTATTATTGATTAATTTTATAATTTTAATGGGTTCGTGTGTCCGTCAGAACACTTTAAATTAAAATTTACAGTGTGATCTAAATTTCGTCAACATAGATATATATCTTCTTTTACTTGAATATTAAAGTGTGATATTGGCATAAGTTGTTGAAATTGATTTCAAGCCATATTGGTCTCTCTACATGACATTTTTGTTCATTCGCGCCAAAATGCAAATAATCCAATAAGGAGAGAAAACCAATATAAATATATCAATAGTCGAGGTTAGATAAATTACAAATTGCAAAAACGATTGTTTTCATTGTTTACTAGTGACGTTATCGAGTTATTGTGCCGCGTTGTTGACGGATTGAATACTTTGTCTGAGTGAATCAGGCAATCTTTAATAATAGTGACTCAGAGTTGATTTCTATTATCCTGTTCTGACATTATTTAAAGTATTTATATTAATAAAACACGCTGTATATATGCGTCGGGCTCACAGAGATATATATCAGTTGATTAGCGATTTCCGTTCATTAGACCGACAAATTTCAGCGTTGAGAATAAATTTTCAGTCAGTGTTAGTACTGTGAAGGAACTCAAACGACGACAAAGGAAAGATGAAGTCCTCGATTTATTGTCATGTTGCCGTAATATTCTGCATTGGATGCATTGCGTCTTCCAGTGCAGTTGGTGCATTCTCTGACTGTGGTATGAATTGTATTTTTTCATTTACTTATTGTTTTATTAATCACAATCTTACCAGGTCTAGTTTATTTATATGCAGATAAAACTTTTCAATAATGATGTGTTATAATAATTTGTGTAGGTAGGTACTTACTTAATGATATTTCGTCATTTTAAAAATAGAACATTTCAAGAATTTTAACAATCGTACAATTGTTAGAAACAATGAATAGTAAGCATTTATGTTTTTCCATTGATTTGATTTTCGAAATTTTATATTTAGTACCTACCTACCTAATTTTTGATATAAAGAATATTGACTTTAAAAATAAATAAGAATGAATATATTAAGTATATGGATATACGTATATTATATGGATTTGCTCTTTTTAAGTTACAAATCAATAACACACTTACCTATAAAATGACATTTTTTTTAATTGCTTATTATTGAAATCAGATTATAAATAGAAGTAGATTGATACGAGTGTTTGAAAGAAATTGTCATTTGGCGAATAACAAGCCATGTTTTGATGGTTTACATAGATTGTTTTTTAAAACTTATAATTAATTAAAGCATGTATTTATTAAGTAGGTAGGTACTTACTTATTTATTTTTCAAATATAAACCTTTACCAATATGCCATTTAAAAAATAAATAGTAAATAAACCTATACAGTAGGTATGTCGTGATTTCTAAAGTAAAGCGTAATTTAGATTTACGAGCATGGGAAGGGAGAGCTACGAGCATGGTCAATGGTCAATGAACCTCTGTACTGAAAGAAGGCAGGTACCTATTATTAAGTTTGAGTTTTTTGTTAAATACTAAAAAAAATGTTTCTTGTGCATTTTGGTATAAAAAGATTTAAATAAAATAAAATAAAAACGGTCATTTATGACCGATAAACCGATAAATTTTATTTTATTCTTGGGTCAATTCAAAATAAACCCATTGTTGATATGTGAAATTCTTTGTTTGAATATTAATAATGAAATAATCAATTAAATATAATATGCGTACCTACCTATGATATATTCAATATGTATACATAATTGATATGTATAACTGAATTATTTGTTTATCGCGTAATCAATGTGATAAAAATTGAACATAAAATATGTATTCGACAATAGAATAAGACCAAAATATAATTGTTTATTATGTAACTTTTCATATTATGTAGAGCTTCAAACAGTATTCTATTGGCGCATTGATATATGTGTTTTAACCACTAAGATTGGTTGAAATAGGTGAATTGATAGAGGAATGTTGACAAAAAATTGCACGATTTTGTGAATGAAATATTGAAACAAGGAATCCAAAATAACAATAGCGCATGATGTATAGTTTTCATCAAACTTCGTGAGCCTTTTCGCCGTGGAAAACCAACGAACCGTGCACATATTATACCAATCAAACAAAAATACCTATAATTGCGCTCTGCGTACCCACGTGACTGGGTCAAATTATTTTCTCATAGCAAATTTATACATAAAAATGTCTTAATGATAGGTACATGCATAAGGATACTGTAAAATAACTTTATATATGTAATTAGATGGGTCGATGGCAGAGTGGTTAGCGTATTGGGTTAGTACATAATCCAGTGGTCGCGAGTTCGAATCCTGCCTCGACCGATTTCGTTCACCTATAGTACAAGCATTTATGCTTAATTTATGGAATGTAGAAGATGTACACTTTTATTAACCGTTGCTGCAATATGTACAAAAACCTTAATCATAAGCTAGATATTTTTAACAATAGCCTACAATCATTAAAAAACAACTATCATCATTATTATAGTAAATACTTTATGTACCAATTGCATAATTTTTGGTATGTCCAATACTATATTGAATATGACAGCTCACCCTTTCCTCCTCACCTACCCTTCTCCATGCCCCACCCTCGTTTCATAAAATACACACGCACATACATACATACTACACACACATCACAATTCTACACTTACACCACACTTTTAACAAATCACAAATATTTTTCTTTTCTTTTTTCTCTGAATTGTCTTTGTTATATTAATCTGTAGAACAATGTAATAGGCTTACTTTCTTTATTACTATTTTTTTATTAATGTTAAATATGTAATGGCTGTTTTGTTTCCTGAAATAAAATAAATAAATAAACATAATTGAAATTAATAAAAAGAATAATTAGTTATATATATTTTTTTTCCAGGATCAAAATTGTCCACAGTTGCCAATGTGCAAGTATCGGGCTGTGATGGATCCCAAGCAGTCTGTATTTTAAAGAGAAACTCTAATGTCACCATCAGCTTGGATCTTACGCCTAGTAAGTATTTTCACTGCAAACTGTATTGCACATGTGTCATAATAATTACATAAAATCAGGAGTTTTCATTAAGAGTTTATTTGTTTTGTGTCAAGTGTTTGACAATAAACCATTCGTTTGATAATATTGTAATTTGTTTTATTACCTAGGTAGGTTGTTTTAACTATACACGCTCCTACCATAGCTACAAATAAATAAAAATATTTATTATATGATTCTTTACTAAGTATTTTTTTGATGTAGTGGAAATTCTCAAATAAAATTTAATAAACAATTTCTTCAGAGATTCGATTTATAACGACCGTTTTCGCCAAGTTGTCTCGGCATTATCAGTTTATCTAGTTTCTTTAAGACCTCGATAATGCCTAGGCATCTCGGTGAAAATGTTCGGTCGTAATAAATCGAATACCTACGTGGAAGAATTATGTTTTCTATGTTATTTGTTAATTTTAAAAATAAATATTATTTTAACTTGTGTTTTTGATGAATTTTTCGTCATACAAACATATAAAACGTTCAATATAAAAACTCACTTTGCATCTTTATGTTGGCAAGCATGCATACTTACAAATTTAGTGTTACTAAAAATTGAGACACAGACAGAAAATTATATTTAAGCACGCTTGCCAATATAAAGATACAAAATTAGTTATTAAGCGCCTGTATTGACGCTAGCCTTATTGCTTCGGAACAGGCTTTTGTCTAGTGAGGCAATATATCCAAGTACCTAATTTAATTTTTTTAAATTTTTCTCGGGCAACAAACAGGTGCTATGTCAAATATTTATTTAACACGCACCCAATAACAAGTTGCCACATTCTGGAGACTTACGATATTAATTGTCTCACAGATCCAGACTGAAAACACGATTAAAAACTGTGTCTCCACCGGGAATCGAACCCGGGAACTTTGGATCAGATACCTAACCAACTAAAAAAATAGACTTCTATGCATAATACCATCGATGTTCTTTGGAGGGAATCGAAGTTTATCTCTCTCGCTCAATCGAATTCAAAACCACTGTCCGCACTCTTCTTGCCAACGTTCGTTGTTTTGACGATTTATTATTATTATTATTACAGATGCTGTAGTGTCCAAAATAAACACAGTAGTTCACGGGATCATGTCCGGTATGCCCATCCCCTTCCCCTTGGAGCATCCCAACGCTTGCGAGGGCACCGGCCTGTCCTGTCCAATACAGCCCGGACAGACCTACAAATACAGTGCCATCATGTCCGTTCTCAAGGCCTACCCCAAGGTCGCCGTGGACGTCAAGTGGGAGTTGAGAGGCGACGATGGATCTGATCTTGTCTGTCTGTTGATTCCTGCCAAAATTCAATAGGCTGAAATATAATATTATGAGTCGTCCTTGAGCTTCCTTTAGTTAAGTTTAAGTTTTTTTTCTCAACTGTGAAAACTCCACCTGGCGTGACATTCTGAAATCATAAGTAAATATTATTTTTAGTTATGTTTGAGTAGCTTCAGAAAAGTTTAGGGGATAAAGAAAATCTAGGAAACACAGTGGATAATAAATAGGGGTTAAAGAAAATTAAGGAAAAATAGCTGATGGTAAATAGTGGATAAAAAATCAAGAAAACATAGCGGATGAAGAAAATCTAGAAAATTTAGTGCATAATAAATAGGGGATAAAGAAAATCCAGAAAACTTCGCGGATAATAAATAGGGGATAAAGAAAATCAAGAAAATATAGCGGATAATAATTAAGGGATAAAGAAAATCAAGGAAACAATATTTTTATTTGACATGATATCAAAACTTGTTTCGGGACCGCCTGGGAGAACAGAGCTTTCTATAACACGTAAAGATTTACATAAATAATAAATATTAATAATTCATTTAAAAATCCTTAAAAAAAATAATGTGGAGTGATTTTTTAAAAACAAAATAAAGTAATTATATTCAAAGCACATACTGAAAAAAATCATATGTCTAAATAGGGCCCAAACTAACATAATGTTCAAAAAGTTCAGACACATCAGGCGCAGTTACATATATCAGGCGTCAATTTTTTTTAATATTGTTTCTTTCGATTTTATCATAAATAACTGTTTCATTTGAAATCCTTAATTTGAATTTGTAAATTGTATGTAGTTTTGTATAACTGATATTTTTTTAGTTTGGGTGTAAAATTATTACCTATACCTACTTAATTTTTTTATTTCATAATGAAAAGTCCGTCTGTATGAATTTTCGTAAAAAAAAATAATTCAGCGAATTTATACAAAAACAAGCACTTATGAAATAATTTACAAATTAAAAAAAAAAATTTACAAATAATTATTTATGTATTTTTTCCGAGAATTTGTATAGTTTTGTAATATTTTACAATGATATTGAAAATAAATCAAATTGAAGAAACCATGACTTTTTTGCTTAATTTATTTATTTATAAACCACTCCTTACACCACGGGAAAGTGGCGAATGTATTGCCAAATATCATTCCAAATGTGTTTTGTTTTTTTTTTACTCTTCACTACCCCAAAAGGATACAGTGGAGAGTTATGATTTTTTTATTCTAGATTATCAATAAGTATCATGCTGAGATTGTATTCTGAAAGTTTCATCACAATTTATCTGTGTGTGTGTGTGCTGTGTACTATGTGTTATGTACTATATACGCCGTGTTAATTCTACATTAATCGATTTAAGACTAAATTTTCAAAAAAATGGTATATCTAATACTCGCTTTGACCCCATTAGATTTTGAACGATATCATCAGTGCTTATCATTTTTACTCCTCACTAACCCAAAACGATATAGTGGGGAGTTATGATTTCGCAATTTTAAAGGCTATTTTTTTGCAGATTATCAACAAGTATCATGCTGAGATTATATTCTGAAAGTGTCATCACAATGTATCTGTGTGTGTGTGCTATGTATGGGGCGTTTATTTTACTTTAAAAAAAAGTAGGTACTCATTCGATTATTTTCAGATTTTGATAATATGTCTAATACTAATACTCGCTTATACTCGTTTAATATCTAATACTCGCTTAGACCCCATTAGATTTTGAACGATATATGAATAGTGCTTCTCAATTTTTTTTAACTATCAAATAATTCAAAGTGATCCCAAAATCGTTCTAAAAAATGTTGAAAATATTCCATATTTTTTTTAATACTATGTGGAATGACTTGCGGTTTGGTAGTGAGGAGTATAACGTTGGCCACAACCCACTCGTTTTTACTGTCTCAGGATACTTTAAATATAATATTTATATTTTCATATTGGTAAAAAGGTATATCACTTTCATAAAATGGCATTGAAGAATTATCATGTTTTCATATTATGCTGAGAAGAGGTTATCAATTCGACGTCATTTTTTTTTTATTTATGTTCAGCGATAACTTTTTATCATGTTGTCCGATTCCAATGATACTCTATTTCATTAGAAAGTGGGTATCTTCCGATTGGTCCCATTGGCATCAAACTCTTCAGTTTTCACTTTATCGATAGAAATTCTTCTCAATATTATCCGATTTTAATGATTTTAAATATATTTAATAGAAATAGAAAATAAGTGCTTCAGAGGTGATTACGCATATAAATTTCAACTAGTTGTGATGATGGAACTTACGAGAAAAAAATATCAAACTCTTCAATTTGCAAAGTCGTCCGCAATTAATAATAATTTTTTACCATGTCGTCCGAATTCGATTATTCCTTTTTAATTGGGAAGGAATTACTTCTGGGGTGGTTACATCTGGGGGGGCAAGTCTGGTCCGGCCGGCGAAATCAAAACCCTAGTGATTACCTATATCATGGATACAATTACTATATGGAGTTCTATGTACAATATCTTTAGATGTCTTAGAACTCCATATGGGCCTAGGTTGCGGCTCTAAGGGCCTAGGCAGTAAAGGCGGGGGTGGGCGGCCGACGCTGTTGTGCCCTCGTCAATTCTGTACTTAGAGAAGAGCAGGACGGACGCCTCTAGTCTCGCTCGGCAGTTACTCGTCAAACTGTGGCGAATGTTGTTGTGTGGTTCGGGCACACCGCCGGCGCAGACGTCGGGTCAGACATCCTGTGTTGACAACTAGACGTCAAATCTGACAGGTGATGATTGCGTCGGATGCCCCCGGTGTTAGCCCGCGGAACCTTCGGACGCCAACACGAGAACCGAGGGGTCGGGGTACAAGCCCCTCCGACTTGAAACGGAGTGTTCTTAGCGGCCGATTTCGAGACCAATCGGAGGCCCTGACGTGTGTGGTTGGATTCTCGGGGGCAGTGGTTGAACCCGATGGATGGTGGATATTTTGTGTTTGCCCGATGTTGCGGCTGCGTCCGGTGGCGAACAGGGCCAATGGACTCTATAGCGTCGCCGGCGTGGAAGTGGATCGCGATCTCCCTCGAGAACTCCATATGATAATTATATCCATGATACGGGTAATCACTAGGGTTTTGATTTCGCCGGTCGTACCAGACTTGCCCCTCAGAACTACGTCAGTAAATTGATGAGAATCATGAGCAATCATGAAAGATAATATAACAGATATAACTACATACAAACATACCATCACGCCGTGTCTTTCATGCGGTAGGCAGAGAGAACCAAACACCACATTTTCTGTCTTGACATCCTAATCCTAACTGTATCATTGTTAAATTTTTTTTACAGGAACTTTAAAAAATTACATTGATAAGGGAACTCAATCATCATCAAAAGTCTCAATCCTGCGGATTGGTTTGCAGAAGAAGTCTACGTCTCGCTTTCCACTTCTCTCTATCCTTTGTAGCCCTATTCAGCTCAACATATGTAAAAAAAGGCATAATTGGTGAACGTTGCGCAAGCGCATAAAGTGATCACGTAAACCAGCCGATGACAGGTCGTAAGCCCTGTAGGTGCCTTGAATTCTCTATTGAGATATTAAATTTATTATTTAGATGGGTCGATGGCAGAGCGGTTAGCGCGCTGGGCTAGTAGTCCAGTGGTCGCGAGTACGAATTCTGCCTCGACCGATTTCGTTCACCTATAGCACAAGCGTTTACGCTTATTTTAGGGAACGTAGGAAGATGTATATGTACTTGTTTAGTAATGACATATTCATTAAAAAAAAGTTTGAAAATAAAAATGTATCATTATTGTTTTTCTCCCTCTATGCGTACCCCCAATATGTAAACGGCGTGATGGTTTGTGCGTATTAAAAAAATATTCTGATGTGATTTTATCTCAATTTTTGTTAAAATAATTTTGAGTTTTATTATCAACCAGAATTAATTTTAACAACCGCATAAAAATTAATTAGCTCGATCACGTATCTTAATATTGAGACAAAATAAATATGGATGGGACAATATTGTGTATAGGTAATATTGACGGTAGTTTAAATATTCAATTAGTTATTTCGAGCTCATACTGAAAATTGAATTACGAAAATTGGTGTTTTGTTCATTATTATGGTGATTGTTTGTCGTTATATCCTGCAATATTTTTTTGAGGAAAATATTAAAACAGGGACGAATTCGAAAAAAACAAAGCATGTTATTTTATTAAATTTGTCGACGGACATTATTTCTTAGTGAAACTTCATTATAAAATATATTTTTTCCAGAAAAGTTTTATATAATAATTGGGATCTCACTAGCCTAAAGGCTATCAATTAATTTCCCATACAAATAGGTCAGGTAGGTATGTACATGTTACATTCCATAAAGTATGTACAGTATTAAAATTATAATATGGGATACATGTTTTTGATTTAATTTTCGGCATGCTTACTTTCAGTGTCCTTTACTCTAATACTTTGTCCATCTGGGAATTATCAATTTATTTTGCACAACTCGTCTGGAATTATAAATATTTTCTCGATTAGTGTATATTTTGTTAACTGGGAGTATTGCTGTTACACCAAAGACCTTATATACTAAAGTATTATAAGGTCTTTGTGTTACACTGAATATCATTTCATTATTATCTTTACATTTAGATAAATCTGATTTGGGTATTATTAGTTTTAACAAAAAAATAAAAACATACTTGTTTTAGTTAAACTAGTTATTTAATGTACCTATAAGCACTGATCGATGACGGTCTATCTATGAGATTGTAATCTGACGATAGACTCTTAAGAGGACATATAATGCTAAACCTAGTGACTGAAAACATGATATATTAAAACCGCCAATTGCACTATGAAGTTACGCGTTAGTAAAGGTAAATATCGCGTGCGTTAAAAAAGATTTATACGTGATTTAAATAATCGGAAACGCCAAATTTGTTGATTTTTTGCATTTTAAGAACAAACCTTAGTCGAAATGAAAAAACTTTATCGGCCATTCACTTTTATTTTATGTACTTTTTAAGCATATAAAAGATTTATTTCTGTACGACACATAGTTATGGAGTAATTTTTAAAAAAATGCTGTAAAAGAGGATATTTTAAATATTTTTTTTGGGAATTTAGGCTGAATTTTAAAATTTTGTGACGATCATTCACTAGAGAAATGTTGAAAAGACTTATACTATTTTTTCTAGAAACACACTGTTTAACATATTGTAGGGATTTCATTTGAAATTGAGGTGTTTAGGTTTATATGGCCCCTTAACAGACCGACAACGGTCAGTGACTTAACATAAAATTATTTTTCCGATATTTTTTTACATCTCAATAGAGACGAAGTTGGAATATTATAGGAATACCGGAAACTCAAGGCTTGCGCAACGTTCATAAATTATGCCTCTTAATGAGTTCCCTATCAATCCATTTTTTGAATGTTATGTATTTTAATGAAATGAAAATCTGTTTTTTTAAATAAGCTTAAAACTCCATCTATGAAGTAACGAAGCAACTGTTTTGTAACGCCATCTATTGAGAAATTGATTTGTAAACAAAGAAAGCTTCTTCTTCTTCTTCTTCAGTTAGGACTATGTCCTGTAGTTCTCGGCACCTGTTCCTGGGAGGAGGACGTCCAGCTGTCCCTCCATCGTTTGGGTGGTCTTCCTGGAGGTCTGCTACCTGTAGGATGTTCATCAGCTGATATCCTCACTACTCGGTCTGAGCTTGTTCTCCCCACGTGGTCTCTCCAGAAACGTCTTCTTGTTCTACCCCATCGTACCACGTCCTCAACATCACAAATTTTCCTTATTTCGTAGCTCCTCATTTGATCACGGAGGGTTACTCCTGCGATGGGCCGTAGAGTCTTCATCTCCGTGGTTCTAAGGAGACTTTTTGTACGGGTGGTGTCAGCTCTTGTCTCTATGGCGTATGTCATGATTGGTCTTATGCAAGTCTTGTAAGAAAGCAACAGTCCTTAAATTGGATTTGAACTCCATAAGAAGGTAAACGTTGCGCAAGTGCATAAAGTGATCACGTAAACCAGCCGATAACAGGTCGTAAGCCCTGTAGGTGCCTTGAGTTCCTGGTTCTCCTATAAAATTCCAACTTCGTCTGTATTGAGATGTTAAAAATTTATCATAAAATATTATTGACTCCCGACAGGGGAAAAATCCAATGTTTGCGTATATGCAAATATAAATGTGAGATATGTGAATGAAAGAGATAGCATGTCTGTGTGTGTATATAGTGTGTGAATAGACACGCGGCGCGTCATTCATCGTTACGCCGTTGATAGATACCTCCGTGAATTGTTATAGTATTTGACCTTGATTTGTATATTGTATATTGAACGTGTTGTAAAATAAAGTTTAAAGGAACATTCATCTTTTACTTGCAAAACAACTAAGAGTTTCACCCCAACAATAAGTAGTGTATAGGGACACTATACTGGCGCAGTCTGGAACAAATCTACGCAGAAAATTGGGAATTTTTTCGAGAAGAAAAATTTTTTCGGCGAAACAGGCGACAATATTTTTTTTCACTGGGAAAAAAATTTGGAGGTACAAGTTCGTACAAGTGTACATAGACACTGTAGTGTACGAGAAAAGAAGATCTTCGAGGAAGCAGTATCGGAGCTGAAGAAGACAGGGATCTTCGAGATACGACTTCGGGAGATTTTGGACTGGACTTCAAGGGGACCAGAGGGGACCAAGGAAGACCAGGAAGGACAACGGGAACGAGAATCAGAGAGGACCAGGGGACCACAAGGATTGGACAAGAGGATTGGCTTCTTGCTGTGAACGAGCGTCGAGCAGAGGCAACGGAAGAGGACCAGAGAGCTGGAAGATCAGGATTCGACAGAGACGACTTCTGCAGAGAAAGGGTTGGGCCGTAGTGCAGGTTCAAGCGACTGGACAGGATCGAGTTAAGATAAGTGTATTTTTCTTTTCTTGTCTGTAGGTATTCTTTTTTCGGTAATATGGAACAAAGGAATCTACCGCTTTTCAATCACGAGAGTGATTTGTGGAGTGTGTTCAGGGTACGTTTTGAGCAATTCATCATAGCTGATGATGAAAAAATGTCTGAATCAAGGAAGAGAGCAATATTTTTAACCTCTTTGTCTGAAAAAACTTTTGTTTTATTACAGAACTTGTGTGTACCAAGAAAAGTTACTGAAGAAAAATTGTCGAAATTATTTGATCATTTGGATAATTTTTGTAATGAAACTGTTTCTCCGTATATAGAGAGAGAAAAATTTTATTGTATGAAACAGTCTGAACATGAATCAGTAAAAGAGTTTGCTTGTAAATTAAAAGAGCGTAGTGTTAAATGTCAATTTAATGATCGTCTGGAAGAATCTTTGAAAGATATTTTTATTATCGGTTTGTGTAATAGTCAAATAAAAGAAAAGTTGTATTTGGAGGACGAGAAAAAGGGTTTTTCTCAAATACTCGAATATGCAAATGTATTGGAATCGGTATCAAAAAATAAAAATATGATAAAAAGTTGTAAATCAGAAATTTGTGAAATCGCAAGTAAACAGAATAGTAGGTATAATAAAAATAGTGCACATAGAAGGAATTTCAACGAAGTTGATAAGAAAAGGAATAGATCAGTATCACCGCATGTTAGTAATAGGAATTTAAAATGTTTTGCATGTTTATCTGATAGTCATTTAATTAAAGATTGTAAATTTAAAAATTTTAAGTGTAATAAGTGTAGAAAAATGGGTCATATTGCGAAAGCATGTAAAAACGATCAGTTTGGTAAAAGCAAAAATAGTATTTTTACTATGGAAAATAATACGAACGTAAATGTTGTTTGCAATACGGAAGGTATTAATGAAATTGTAAATCCATTCATGATTAATATATGTATTGGTAGTCAGATTATTCACGCGATGATTGATACAGGTGCTAATGTATGTGTAATTCCGAAAGATATTTATTTTAAGAAGTTTAAAAATTATAAATTGAATAAACCGACAAGTATTTTGAAATCATACGACGGTAGTATTTTAAAATGTATTGGTATGTGTATAATGGAAGTAACATACAACAATATCAAACAAGTGATTGAATTTTTTGTAGTAAACAATGGCAACAGTGTAATAATAGGCAGAAATGTAATTCAGAAATTCAATATTTGCTTTGAAGGTGTTAACACTTTACTGACCAGTGTTGATGAAAATTTTAAAAATAATTATATTATTAAAATTAAGGAAAAATATGCGGATGTTTTCAGTGAAAAATTGGGAAGATTTTCCAAAGGAAAGGTTAGGTTGTTTGTTAAAGAGAATTTTATACCTAAATTTTGTAAACCTAGGTTAGTTCCATTTTCGATCAGGGAAAAAGTCGAAAAAGAAATTAGAAGATTGGAGAAAGAGGGCATAATCACGGCAGTGACGTCGAGTGACATTGCTTCTCCAATTGTTCCTGTTATAAAGAAATCGGGGGAAATCAGGATTTGTGGGGATTATAAAACAACAGTGAATCCACAATTAATTGTTGATAGATATCCGTTACCAAAATTCGAAGAGTTAATGTCAGAAATTAGTGGAAGTAAATTTTTTAGCAAGATCGATTTAAAAAATGCTTATACTCAGTTTGAGTTGGATGAAAACAGTAAAAGGTATACAACGATTTCCACATCGTTAGGTTTATTTCGGTATAATAGGTTAGTTTTCGGTTTGTCATCTAGCCCAGGAATTTTCGCTAAAAATTTAACAGCTTGTTTATTAGGTTTAAAAGGAGTTGTGGTATTTTTGGATGATATTTTGGTTTCAGGAAGAACTTTAGAGGAACATGATAGTAACTTAGAGGGATTATTAAAACGTTTAAAAAAATGTAATTTGACTGTAAATACGGAAAAGTGCGAATTTTTTAGGGATAATGTAGAATTTTTAGGACATAAGATTTCGGAAAAAGGGGTGGAACCTTTAAAAAGCAAAGTTGAGGCTATAACTTTAACTCCATATCCAGGGGATGTTCATGAGTTGAAAAGTTTTTTAGGTTTAATTAATTTTTATAGGAATTTTATTCCGAATATGTCTAGTATAGCGAAACCGTTATATGAGTTATTAAAAAAAGATGCAGTTTGGGAATTTAGTAGCGATTGCAAGAAGGCAATCGATGAGTTAAAAAAAGTTTTAACTAGTGGGAATGTTTTAGCACATTTTGACGAAAATTTACCATTAACTTTAGTTACAGACGCGTCACTGAAAGGGTTAGCGGCGTCATTGTTAATTGGTAAAGAGCAACAAAGACCGATAGCTTTTGTATCGCGCACTCTGTCTAAGGAAGAACAAAAATACGCTATTATCGACCTTGAGGCGTTAGCTATAACATATGGATTAAAGCAGTTTTTTCAGTATCTGTACGGTAGGAAATTCACATTATTGGTTGATAGCCAACCGCTAACGAGAATTCTTAGTGAAAAAAAGAATATACCGACGTTAGCAGCAAATAGATTGCAAAGATACGGGTTAATTTTGGCTGGTTTTAATTACGAAATTAAATACATTAAGTCTAAAGATAATTGTTCTGATTATTTATCGAGAGTACCGGTTAGTGAACCAGATAATAGTTGTGATAACTTGACAGATAATTATTTAAATTTAATATGTGACAGTGAGCAAATTTGTATAAACATTGAGCAGATTAGTGAGTCAACTAGTTGTGATGATGTGTTAGTGCGTATTATGTATTGTTTACAATCAAAATGGCCGGATAAAGTTAACAAAGACAGTGATTTGTGGCATTTCTGGATAAAGAGAAATGAGTTATCGATTATAAAAGGGTGCATTTTGTGGAATCATAGAGTAGTTATTCCGTCAAGCTTGAGAGATAAAATTTTAGGTATGTTACATAGATCTCATCTTGGTATTGTGAAGACAAAAGGTCTTGCAAGAGGTTATGTTTATTGGCCGAAAATTGATAAAGACATTGAAGAATTAGTTAGTGAATGTTTTGAATGCTCAAAAGTTGCCGCATCGGAACCAAAAAATGTATTGACAAGCTGGCCTAAGGAAGAGTCGGTTTGGACGAGAATACATATTGATTTTTTTGGACCAATTGCAGGTAAATCATTTCTTGTAGTATGTGATGCATATTCAAAATGGATTGAATGCTTAGAAATGAAGAATATTAATGCGTTTTGCACCATTAAAGCATTAAAAAAATTATTTTGTCAATTTGGATGTGTCAAAACGATAGTATCGGATAATGGTAGTGCTTTTATGTCAAATCAATTTCAGAGTTTTTGTGTTGAACATGGTATAAAACATGTAACGTCACCAATATTTTCACCTTCTTCCAATGGTCAAGCGGAAAACACGGTGAAAACGTGTAAAATGTTTTTAAAAAAATTATTAATAAATAATATAAAATTTATGAGTGATTATGAAAATAGAATTGATAATTTTTTAGTTGATTATCGGAATTCTCCGCATGTTTCAACAAAGGTTGAACCATCAGTTTTAATGTTAGGTAGAAAACTAAGGACAAATTTTGACATTTTCATTCCTGAATTTAATTGTAATGATAATAATGATCATGAGGATATTATTGGACATAACTTGTTAAAAAGCCAAAAGAGGCAGCATTATTATTATGGAGGGAGAGAGAGGAAGGAATTGAAAACAGGTCAAAAATGTTGGGTAAAAGACTACAGGGTAGTAAACAAACCAACATGGATTTTGGGACAGATTACTAGGAAAATTGGGAAGGCAATTTACTTGGTAAATGTTCTGGGTACTAGTTACACATGGAAAAGGCATGTTAACCAATTAAGAACCACAAGTGTAAAGTGGTCAGATGGGGGGTAGAAAGTTGTTCTCATAGTTCTTGTGGGTCTCGACTCTGAAGCTTATGGATTGCTTGAGTTTGGGCCCGGACACCCCAGTTCACTCCTCGGATGCTAAGTTGTGTTTCCTCTTGTTTCAGGTTATCGGGAGGGTTGCCTGGAGGCAGGATGGAGGAACACTTGGACACTCGATCCTGGACATCGGTTATCCCTGCAGGCCAGTGTAAGGGAGGGATGTCAGAGGTTAAGTGTGGAGGAGTGTGAGATATGTGAATGAAAGAGATAGCATGTCTGTGTGTGTATATAGTGTGTGAATAGACACGCGGCGCGTCATTCATCGTTACGCCGTTGATAGATACCTCCGTGAATTGTTATAGTATTTGACCTTGATTTATAGTATTTGACATCTTTTACTTGCAAAACAACTAAGAGTTTCACCCCAACAATAAGTAGTGTATAGGGACACTATAATAAAAATATTCGATTAAATTACTAAGTGCAACTAATACAATTTTGTGTGTTAATTTTCAATTTTATATGAATTTATAAAATGTTGTCACTAATAAATCGATTATTACAAATTTATATTTTTAGATAGGTCAATGAAAGAGCGGCTAGCGCGCTGGATTCGCAATCCAGTGGTAGTGAGTTCGAATCCTGCCTCAACAGATTTCGTTTAACATAGAACAATCATTTGTATGGGTAATCATGAGGGTTTTGATTTCACCGTTTGACCAGGGGGGGGCAAGTCTGGTCCAACCGGCGAAATCAAAACCCTCACGATTACCCATATCATGGATATAATTATTATATGGAGTTCTATAATATCTTTAGATGTCATAGAACTCCATATGATAATTATATCCATGAAATGGGTAATCGTGAGGGTTTTGATTTCGCCGGTTGGACCAGACTTGCCCCGCCGGTGATGTTGGTGAATTTGGATTCGTCAAATTTTAAATTGACCCCATCATATATTTATGTAGTACCTACATACTAATGTAGAAATGAATAGAATTCCATAAACAACAAAATATATTATGATTTTTGAATTACGTAACAAATAGTTTTTGTGTGCGAAGCAGTTATAAACATATGCCTCCTGCCTGTGATTTTTATTTAGCCGTTAATTAAACGTAGGTACTTATAGTACTGAAGATAATTGCCCCAAAATCGCATTGATCAAGTAAGTAATGAGTTATTTCAGTCTCGTCCGTCTGTCTCTAGAAAAAAATTCCGAGACGCAACGTCCGGTGCCAATCGCAAAACGAAAAAAAGAAATTCAAAAATCTTTGCGTCGATTATTACGAATACGTCCCCGCGTGGTGCCAGTGCTGTGTTGTGTTTTTGCAGCTGGGAAAAGTGCCGCAATCCACCCCCCTCCACGCGTCATTTGCAATAATTACATACCGTCATTCTTTTATGTATATACCTACCCACTTTTGTTTAATAATAGGTAATTCGGACAAGATTGGACCACCCGTGATATGGGTCTGAAGTTGACTCCCTCAAAATGTAGGTATATGGTCAATCACCGGTGACAAAAGCATGTTGATTAATAAATATTTTTACTCTAAAGCCGTGAAAATTCAAAGTAGGTTATGTTTCACAAAATAGCCAAATGTGCCATATTAAGGGGGCATATAAACCTAAACACCCCAATTGGAAATCAAATTTCTGAAATATACAAAACAGTGTTTCTAAAAAAATATTTGCTTTATTTCTCTAGTGAATTTTTGTCACACAATTTTAAAACTCATCATAAATTCCTCTAAAAAGATATTAAAAGTATCTTTGTGCGTGATATTTTTTTCATTTCAAGTAAGTAATGCAAGAAAACAACAATTTTTGCGTTTCGGATAATTTAAATCACGTATAAATACTTTTTAACGCATGCGATACTAACACGTAACTTCATAGTGCATTAGGCGGTTTTAATATATTATATTTACATAGTTAGCGTTATATGCCTTCTTTACAGACCCCTTCACAATAACTCATTTTGTATTTTTGTATTGGTAAGTTTGCATAGTTGACAATTTGGCGAATTTACTTATACGGAGTTGCTAGCATATTAAATATTTTATTTTTATTTTTATTTTCCATCATAAATATTTAATTTTAATTTTTATATTTTTATATATGTATTACAAGATTTTAACAACTTAAAAATATGATGGGAATGGAGAAAGGTAGGGAATGGAATGGGGGAAGCATCAACCACTGGAAGCTCATATTACGATTTATACCCTGTCTCAATGTATGAATAATACTGAATTAAATTAATGGGGCACAATTAAAAAGGTAAAGATGCGCACAAAAACAGAGTAAAGATTAAATATCCGACAAATTCACATTTTTTTAAACACATACAAACCCGAAGCAAACATATCCAACTCCGGATCACAATTTATGTTGTACCCAGTACAAGCTATATTAATGTATGAATTTAGAATTTAGTTTGTTGTAGAATAATCTGGAAGATTCAACGTAAAATAGAGACTAGTTTCTATTTCTTCTAAGTGGACAGTGAAAACGGAGTGATCTTAGAAGGGGTGTAGGTACTGTCGATCAGACCGTTAATAATTTTGTATAGAAAACAAATATCTTGGATTGATCTGAGTGTCTCCAGTAATTATGTGATGTGGTGTTTTAGAGATTGAAAATAGCTTGTGAAATGTTATCTATTATATACGAAAATTTAATTCCTTGATATATGTATTTGTTGCTCTGTAAATTTACGGCGGAGACTGCTTTACCTCCAAAAACAACTTTTAATATTCTGACTTTGTGACGATTATCACACAATTAATATATCCAACTTAGCGTGATCGTAAATATTTGTTAATGCTCTAATGAGCGTAGAACTTAATAAATAAATAAAGTAGGCGCACATCTGGCGAAGTTTAGTTTCTTTCATCTGGCAACAGATGGGAGATACCTACATGGACTGCTCGAAGCAGTCGGTTCAACTGCAACACGACTGCTTGAAGCTGCCAGCGTTCATTCAGTTGCAATATGGAATTATAGCGGCAGCTTCAAGAGCAGTGTTTCAAGCAGTCTAAGACCAGAGATACACTGACTGCTTGTAGCAGTCGGAGTCAACTGCTTCAAGCTGTCGTAGCACGGCGCGGCAGTCCGCAGTTCCAATACAAAGTTCTCGTTTACAATACACGGAACGCTTGAAGCAGTTGAAGTGTTGCAGTTGAAACAAATACATAGAGCAGTCGGTACGAGGTATTTAAAATATGACGTGTTAAAATTATTTTTGTTCCGTGTACCTTTATTAAAAACGTGCTACAAATGCAATATACTAACATAGTTATAATAACATATTACTTGTGTTTCTTCAAAGACAAGAAAAGATTTCACATTCTTTATTTATTTGCACGTGCGTCCGATATTTTGAGAAAGACAATCTAAAAATCTATATCATGCTTTTATTCTAAACAAAATATTAATTATCCCACTGAGAATTTATTGATGTCTTAATATTATAAAATCTACTGTGTAGATTTCAATTATGACATGTTGTGTCTTTATATATCTCTGTTATAATTAGCAGTGTATCTTTTTAATGTCTATGTTTAAGGCAGTAAATATATTTGTCTATGATTTTTCATACTGTTACTTTGTCTGCAAACAACGGTAAAAAAATCAGAGGTGTGTGTTAAACAGAGGCGGAACATCTTCAAATGACAAGGGCCCAACGAGGCCCTCAAAAAATGTACATATAAAACGTCGATTAAAATTTTGTTTAATATTTTTTTTATTTTAGTTTTACTATGCGATTTTTTTGTATTTTGTATAGCTTCTCGGGTAACTAACAACCACTATGTCAAATGTTTATTTAACAATAAAAAGACCATAAGTATTACAAGCCCATTCTTGAGACTTGTAATATTTATCGTCTCACAGATCTAGACTGAAAATACATTTGAAACTGTGTCTCCATCGGGAATCAATCGAACCTGGGACCTTTGAAAACTGAGCCATGAAGGATGACATGTAGAATGTATTTTTTTTATTTCATTTATTTAATAGAAAACAACAGCAACTAAAAAAAAACAAGTGGGTCGTGGCCAATTCTCATATGGTAGTGGTTGTGGCAAACTCCTCACTAATAAGTCATTGAGCCCTTGATTATTTATTCAGCGTCCTGTTGTTTTACCGAATTCACATGGAAGATATTATGGCCCGGTATTACAGTCAGCCCTCAACTCATTGAGTTCGTTAAACTCAAGATTAATGTTAAGGAGAGATTGAATCCATTTCTTTATTACAGTGCAATATGACATGTCAGTTACTAAATCTTCAATTATAGACATTTTTACTTTTTCTGTTCAATTTTAATTAACCTCAAATAATACGAACTAAAAACGGGACGCTACGACTTGAAATACTATTGTTTTACTATCCAACATGGTAAATTTAATTTTTTTTCACCAAAATGAAGCTTTTAAATGCCATGTTCGTTTCAATATGGCTGTAAGTTTGTTTTGTTGTGTGGCGCCACCGTCGATACAACTAACGCCTCTAGTGATAGAACACTGAAACTATACTTGTTGCCTAGCAACAAGTCGAGAAATGACAATTGACTCACCGTTAAGTACTTTATCCGCCAGAAACGTTGAGTTAAATATTTGTCGTTTTAGTGACGTATTTGAGGGAAGATAAAAACGGATACTGTAATACGCTATATTTTTGTAAAACTTGAGTTTAGCTCTTAAACTGAGACTGTAATACCGGCCCTATATCATCTTATATGGCATTAATTGGATCTTTTTTACTTTGTAAATAAAATAAATATATAATATCAAAATACCATAGGATATTGTAAACCAACAAGCTCCAAGTAAGCTTAAAAAAATAAAAATAAGCGTCTGATTTGTCGATAGGGCCCTCATACCATAACATTGTGCGCTTAACGAAGAACGTCAGTTTCAATTTTCAAAGTAACATTTCGTTTGTGAAAAATGATATCCCCGAGGCATAAAATCTTAATAATCGTATTGGTCGTATATCGTTGCCCTAATATTTTGATTGTCCACCATATTGATTTATGCATTATTTACTATATCAATAATATTATAATATATACCCGGTCACTAACAAAGTATCAATTAAATATTTGAGGTATTGTTATGATCTGATTCTATAATTTATATAATTATTTTTTGTTGTATTTTAAAATATAGTCACACACTAGTTGTGAGATGCCACTAAAATGCTTTCAACTTTTTTTTCTATTTATTACCTATTTTGGTTTTTCAATAAATTAATTAAGATCAATTTAATAAGAAATCAGGCTATATTCAATATTTTTATCAGGTCTTCCATTCCGTTGAAGCATACTCCCCAAGTATAAATATTCCTCTACTTGTTCTAGCCATTCATTCTCTAAGTTTATCATACAACATGTAGTTATACTTTCAGTTTTTTTCCAATATCAATACCTTAGATTCACTCACATTCATTCTCAGTCCGTTCTGCAGGAATACTCCATACACTTTAATTTATTTCAGCTATCGATTATTTCCAATAAATTTCTCTCCTGCTGGGCAGGATGCCAGTACACAGTAGTTGAACGACTTACTGCCACGGCAGTCGGTATAGTGTTTAGTCGGCTGAAATATTTGATGATTCAAAACATTATTTTGTAATTCGTCATAGGTGAATGGAAACGGAAATGAATAGGATTGCATCAAATTTTCCAAGATATCCCATGAAATACTATATAGCCTGAAACTTTCTTTGTCATATTATACTAGTCGAAGGCCACTAGGATTTGTTGACGCAGAGTTTGCTGTCTATCGTGATAGGGACTTCCATCTGTCTTTCTAGTAGTCTTTAGGAGTCCATCCCTGAAACCTCAAAAATATATTTAATTTTACATTGATATTATTCATACCAACCTATCAATATGTTTAATATAAATGACCATTAAGAGCGTACATTATGTGAAAATAAAATAAATTACATATATCGTTATCTTTCACATTCTAATCGAGAAAAAAATTACCCTCATTCTAACGAAAAAAAGAATATGTGCGAGAACATTGTCACCTCATGTACACAAAAAACTAATTTCTCAATGGATGGCGTTACAAAAACGATTTGTTACTTCATAGATGGCGATGGTAAAACCAGCTTGTTTTAAAACGATCGGCTTCTCATTATTAAAAAATATAGAACTTTCAAAATTGCTTTGATAAGGGAACTCAACAAAAAGGCATAATTGGTGAACGTTGCGCAAGCGCATAAAGTGACCACGTAAACCAAGCGACGACAGGTCGTAAGCACTGTAGACTGTAGGTGCCTTGAGTTCCTGGTTCTCCTATAATATTCCAAGTTTGTCTCTATTGAGATGTTAAAAAAAAGAATCATTGAAAAAGGACATCCTGGTAAAAAATATCCTTTGTTAATTGAAGAGTTAGATTATTTTCTCAAGGATGTCATCTTCAGATCTTGACCACATATAAATGGAACCACCTATGAGGTACTCCCTTTCAAATGAAAATAAATTAATTTCAATTAGTTAATTTTTTCAATTGATTTTGTTATTACTTTTGTTATTATTACTTTGTTATTATTTTTTACTACTTTTTTATATGTTTGTAAAGTACATCATGTTGATAAATAAATTATTTTATTATTATAGTGAGATCCGATTTTTGTGTAACAAAGATCTGTCAGTGTACATGTTGTTGTCAGTGTATGTGCATAGTTTAGCGCAATTTTGTCGATCGCCGCATGCTGATGTGTTAATTGTGAGTTTTGACAAGAAGAAATATCGGTGAGATTAATTTAATATTTAGGTACAGTTCACTCTTTACATTTACCTAATAACATCCATCATCTGATGTGTTGTACAAAATAGTTTGGATCGAATTAGAACCTCCTCTTTTAGTCTTTTGTTGGAGTGGTTAAAAAAGGAATGTGATGATAATGGAATTTTCCTCCATATTTTGAAATTGTGGTCATCCTGCTTGTGTGCAATACCTATTTCAGACAGGAAGTAATGTTGGTTCAATGATAAATCGTCGGGGAAATAAATAATCCTTATTGCTCTCTCAGTGACCAATTTATTTTTAGCCCTGGGGAAATTTGTAGTTGTTGTTGGATGCAATGGGGATTATTGTTTTCAGATGCAACAAAACCGATAGTATTATTTTGTTTACAAAAGATTATTATCAACTCGTTCATTATTCATATTCATTATTACATGTTTACATAATGTGCACATAAGGAATAATTTATATTGTACTTCGTATGTGAGTTATGGAACTGCTCTCTTCATTTAATTGACTAAAATAAATGTATTTATTATTTATATTTGTTATTTGTTTATTTATTCATATGATAAACCATTTAAATAAAGCTATACGAAAAGGTCAATACGAACCTGCAATGTGGAGGATATTGTAAGTTGTAGTAGGCAAAGAAGACGATACTGGAGAGATCATGTTAAAATGATGAATCCAGAAAGGCTGCCAAAGATTGAAATGCGCGAGATACCAGAGGTACGCCGACCACTGGAAAGACCATCAAAGAGATGGAAGGAGATCTGGAAATCATCGTCCCAGAACGAGAACCGGTAGAAACAGATCATAGATCTACCAAAAGAGGAAAAGAAGAGGAAAAGGTCATAACACATAAATGTTAAATATATATAAAATAATGACTGAGGCACGATACATATGTAAAAGAGGCAGTAATATATTAAATTTAAGGCCTACCAATGAATACATCATGGAGGGACTGCATTACAAATAAAGAGGTACCCAACAGAATCGAAGACAAACCAAACAAATCATGTTAATAACCAAATCGAAGAGGTTTGTAATTGGATTGACCATGCGCTGCGACACGAGGATATGCTACACATTAGATTAGAGGGAACGACTGGAAGAGGGTATCATCTTCACCGGGAGTATCTGGAACCATATCATGGCACAACTGTTCCTCCTATATATTATGTAGAATTCAAGAGGAACGCTACAAACCGAGCAAACCGAACATACACTATGGAACAAAAAAAAACAGACCATTTACGTCTGTCCATTACTGCAAAAAATAAAAAAAAAACTTAACTTTATAATAAGTTTATACTCAGAATATTGAATTTTCGTTTCAGTTAGGGGTAATCAACATTTGAATTTTCATTTCATTTTTCCATATACCTCAAAAACCATAAAATACAGAAGGCTGAAGAATTGTATTAATATAGACGAATACAATATCTCAAACTTTTTTTATTAAGAAAACATTTTTTTATGACAAATTAATGTGTATAACTGCCTATATTTCCAAAGTTTTTGAAAAATATTGAATAAAGTCAAAACACCCCTACTAGATAATTAAATTTTCTATAGAAAATATGTTCATTATAGTACATAGTACATCTCAAACTTTCTTTAACAATTTTTGTGATAATTGAATTTGGTGACGACATCGTTTCATACAATTTATATGGCAGAATACACAATATCTACGGGGACTCAATAGTTTGATACTAAATATCCATAAACACACACATACCATTAAACTGTTTAGATATTCGGGGTAGGAAAAAAGGACTGATCTCACTATCATATCTTGACATACAAGTTTTGTGTATAGAAAACAAATTATCTAAAAATATTCAATAAAGTAGTTTGGTATGTATTTTTCAACTTTACATGCTATCGCCATCGACGATACGTGCAACTAGTACAACATTATTTGTGGAAGTCTTTGAGTATATTTTGCAACTATGTAAGTAAACTGCGAATAACCTATAATATACTCCGTGAGTATGATAGAAAATAGCCTTATAGACTTATAGGTTCCTAGAGTCACATGTCCTAGCAACGTCTTACGCTTTTGTGACTTTAGTCGCAATATCACTCTGAACTTTGTAGGTACTGACAATAAATTGGATCGCCTAAGGGGGAACATTGTTCATCTTGTGTGCAACAGACAGCGACAGATCATCTTGGACTCATCTATGGTTTAGTTATCTTTGTCTGCTCCGGTGTGATGAGTGAGTATCTATGGTTTTCAATTCTCTAAATTCAATTACGTGTGGTACACGACGAAAGAAAATAATAATTTATCTATGCCATAATAAAACACTGATGTTACAGCCTTTGAATTAATATACTCAGTATATAATACCTTTTGATATTGAAGCGTGTTGAGAAGATCGAACCCCGAACGAGACCAATGTGGAGATATATTAAAAATCGTGAATAGCCCCCGCAGTCGTATTGAGTTTCACGAGATATCGAGTCAGAAATGAATTTTGAATCTGGTTTGTGTTATCCACGTTATCTACATTTTGTTTATTTTTTTTATGTAGTATTATTTATTTTATAATGATTATTTGAATACATTAGCAACGTCAATGCCATTTTAATAAAAAAATATCTTAAAAATAATAAAACATTCAACTATCGATAGTAAAAAAAAGTTAATATCTGATTCTAATACACTCTCCTCTCCCTCTGCTTATCCTATTATTCCTTATTTGCAATGATCAATTTTCCTTTTTTTTTGTTCTTTTTTTTATTTCCTTTTGATACATATATTTTTATTGAGATTAAATGCATGCATACCATGACGGCATTACCCACAATGTGGGGTAACCAGCTACTAACTAAAAAGGCAACATGTATTATAACTGTTTCGAGATAAAGGTTTATTTTTCTTAACTATTTGCTATTTTACACACAATTTGTTATGTGGTGGTTGGAAGAATATATCGAATGGCTACAAGCACGGCTGTGTGCAATATGGGTATCGAATATTTTTTTCAGCATATACGCAAACATTGGATTTTTTGCTGTCGGGAGTCAATGATATTTTTATGACGGGAGTCAACGATATTTTTATGACGGGAGTCAACGATATTTTTATAACGGGAGTCAATGATATTTTTATGGCGGGAATCAATGATATTTTTATGACGGGAGTCAATGATATTTTTACGACGGGAGTCAATAATATTTTTATGACAAATATTTTGATATCTATAATCTATTAAAAAAAATTATATAAAATAATCATTGACTCCCGACCGAGAATAAAACCAATGTTTGCATATACGCAACTATAAAAAAATGATTTACATACATATTAGTATAAGTAGGTTAACAACCCAAAAATGTAATAATATTTCTGGCGCAGTTGAGGAGTGACCTCATGCGAAAGCATTGTTAGGTACCTCGTGTATGAGCTGTGGCTTTCATTGTGTACGAACTAATTTATCAATAGAGTGCGTTAGAAAAAAGTTTCTTTATCATTTCATAGATGGCAGTGGTAAAAACAGCTTATTTTCAAGAACGATAATATCTATGAATAAAATAAAACTTTCAAAAATTGGATTGATATGGAACTCCATAAAAATATGTAATCGGTGAAGGTTGCGCAAGCGCATAAAATGATCACGCAAACCAGCCGGTGACAGATCGTAAATCCTGTAGGTGTCTTGGTTTTCCGGTTTTCACTTGATATTCCAACTTCGTCTCTATTGAGTTATTAAAAAAGTTGTGATAAAAAACGCAATATGGGTATCGTATTAGTCGCGATGGTCTGCGACCGTGAGCTATCTCCCCTGCCTCCCTAGACAACGTGTCATTTAGCTCAAGAAAAGAAACAAGAAACGATGCAAGAAACAAGAAACTCAATGTATGAAAGTGACAGTTGCCAGTCATGTGACAACTGTCACTTCCATACATTGAGCTTTCTTTTCTTGAGCTAAATGACACGTTGTCTAGGGGGGCTGTATCATTGACGGAACAATGCAAAAGTTATCCATATCTTACCGACATGCATGTCAGTGAGATATGAACGTGGCAAAGGAAATAGAAAAATGCTCTTTGATTAATGAATGACGATCCAATTGAATCAAGTGATATGTGTGTATCATTTTTAACAAACCTATCGTTAGAAATAGTTTTTCTGTCTCGATGATTTACGGCTACTGTAATTAGATGTTCCGGCTTATTGAATATATACTTTCTTTATACCTTACATAATGTATAGACTTAGGTATATTTTACCATCCAAAGACCAATTCCATATATCACCAAGTCAAATGGCACTTTGATACCTGGGGCACTTCTGGATTGTATACGAAAAAACACGCACATAAAACAATGGGCCATCCCTATACATTATTCATGTGCACGTGCCAACTAAATATTTTATCAGACACACACAAGTCGAAATAAATAAATGAAAAAAGCATGAGTTGTGGTGAACGCTAAACTCCAATTTATCAACACATATTTTTGATACAATAGAGATTGAGTAAAATTTTCGGTCCCTTCTGCGATCAAGGCACGTGGAGAATCAGGTACAACCACGAACTACAGAGCCTATTCAAGGAACCAAATATCGTCCAAACGATAAAAATAGGGAGGCTCCGCTGGTTAAGACACGTGCATCGTATGGAAGATGACCAGACACCAAAAATAATCCTCACATCACGTACGAAGGGAAGAAGAGGTGTGCATGGGAAGGCCAAAACTACGATGGATGGATGGAGTCGAGAAGGACCTTCAGATAGCCGGTGTGCGGAATTGCAGAGAAAAGGCCATGGATAGGGTGCAATGGAGACGATTCATTGAGGAGGCCAAGACCCATCCTGCCCCCCTAGACAACATGCCATTAAAGCTAAGCGTTATATCGCTAAGCGATAGAATTGTATGAAATTTGTGGCTGTCACGTGTTGTCATAGCGACCAATTTCATACATTTACTATCGCTTAGCGATATAACGCTTAGCTTAAATGACACGTTGTCTAGGCCCCCTGGACTGTGGAGCCACTGATGATGATGATGTGATTGAGCAAATAGTGATGAGCAAAATCAGTTTTAGTCTAGCACTAAAACTGTACGTTTCACTGCCACGGGTGCAAGACCAATACCAAGACTAGGACATTAATGTAAGAGACTTGCAGTCTAGAATTTTTTAATAACAAGTAAGTAGTTACCCACCTAATGATATCGAAATTGTTCATAAATCGATGTTATTTTATGTTTTATTGTACCTTATAACTGACCTCTACAGAAAATTTTAAGACTTACAAGAGACATTTAATAATAATAATAATGGCCAATAGCTTAACATACTTAATTAGAAAAACCTTCAGCCACTTGCCACATGATTTGTTAATTACAATATATAAAACTTATGTGAGACCAGTTTTGGAATATGGTTAACAAGTTTGGAATCCTTACTTTGAGAAAGATATAAGCATGCTGGAAAGGGTGCAGAGAAGGTTTACCAAACTGGGAAATGGCCTCAGATGCTCAACATATGAAGAACGTCTTTATGTGTTGGGCCTCATTACTCTTGAGGAACGGAGAAAGAGAGGGGATCTCATAGAAACCTTCAAAATACTAAACCAATACTATGACTGTCCTGAATTGAAGCTGATGTTCTGCCTCAACCAAAATACTAACTTAAGAGGTCATAGTTTGAAGCTAGACAAACACAGTTTCAGGCAGAATCCCTGGAAGCATTTCTTGTCCAATAAAGTCGTGGATGCGTGGAACAGTTTGCCACCGGAACTTGTTGTTGCACAAAGTGTTAATGTGTTTCAAAATAGACTTGGCAGACTGAACAAGTGAATACTGTTGTGAGATCAGATATATCAGCATAGCTGCCTGTCTGATAACATTTAATAATAATAATAAGATCAAGACTAGGTAGAAGACCAAAACCAAGACCCAGACTCAATCGAGAATGCAAGAGCGGTCTTGGTTTTTCATTTCCTCATCACTAATAATTTTAAATGAATTGACGTTTTCTGAAAGAGAGTTCTTATTTGTGTTTATAGCATCTTTATAACAAAAATATTTTTAAACGCCATTTTTGATTTTTTAAACAAACAAACAAACATATGAAAAAATAAATAGCTGTTTTAACACGATGTAATAAATAAATAATGAATTTTAATTTATATGCTATAAATATTTAGACATTACAACATTAGAACAAGATTTAAACCACTATTACATATACAACGAATAGGCAATTGCTCAGCTGTGCACCCATGGAAACTCACAGAGCAGCAGACTCACAAAAAAAAATAAAGATATATCCATTTCGAAAAGACAAAAATAAATAAAAAACATAAAACATCTTAATAGGAAATATGAGAATCTATTACGAATTTTAAGTAAAAATAATACCTAATAATAAAAAGAAATAAAATTTAATTAAGAAATAAATGCACAACTTCACTATCACTTTAGTGGTGGTGAGTAAAAATAACAGTTAGAAGGGTTATGATTAAAAAATATGGACGTCATTCATTTACCTTTAATTGATAGGTTTAACCATAGATTAACTAACCTTACATTTTTAAAATAAAGGATCTTTTAATATACTTACCTAAAGGATGCAGGGTTGGTACAAAATCAAGACAAAATTTTATATAAAATATGATTTAAATAATTTCTTAGGTTGACTTGCTCATATAGAAATAATGAACTGTGAACGTTTGATAAAAATATTTTTATATAAGTACCTAATTTAAAAAAATAACGTACACTCCAGCACATGTACATGGGATAGTGGAGTGGATGAATATCAAGGACTCTTGAAATTATTTTATTTGATTACTAGCGAATACGACAGACGTTTTCCTGCCCGAAAGTTGGCTAACCTGCTATGAGCTGGTTTAGCTAAAGTATTTTTAAGCTACGACGCAAGTGACGCGCTTGTATATATGCATACGTCAAATACCACAGAATTCGACATCAGCGCCACCTATGGTACACAAACATAACTATAAATTATGCTTAGGTCAATAATTATTCACGAACTTGATTTTTTTTTATTTCTAAAAATATGGGGGGGAGGGTAGGGGTAAATTTTGAGGTTATATATTATATAAAGATAAATATTGATTCGCTCAAAGTAATACTGTTTGCAATAAGATAACATTAACATCAGGCGTACTTTTTACTCCTCACTAACCACAGGGGATATAGTTGGGAGTTATGATTTCGCAATTTTAAAAGATATTTTTATTTCAGATCATCAACTAGTATCATGATGAGTTTGTATTCTGAAAGTTTAATCACAAGGTGTCTTTGTGTGTGCTATGTGCTGTGTGCAATGTACGGTGTGTTTATTATACTTCATCGATTATAGACTAAAGTATTCATTCGATTCTATTCAAATTTCGCAAATTTGTACCTATATCTTATACTCGCTTAGACGCTATTAGATTTTGAAGGATATCTGATCAGGGCTTCTCAGTTTATTAACTGTCAAATATTTCTAAGTGACCCCAAGCTCAGGAAACATAAAATTTATATTTTTATTTTCTAATTACTTTTTTTTCCAAATTTATAATTTTAATTTCAAGTTTTTATTTTCAAACGCTTACCACTTACATAAAATGGCATTGAAGAATTATTATAATTATAAGTTTTCGTAATAAAATATATAAATCAAAAATAAATTAACAAACTCATTTCATGAAAGATCAATACAAAATTTGAATAATTATGTACTTTGTGAGTGACTAGGTAGTGAGGAGTTTAGCGTTGGACACAACCCCCTCGTTTAAGATGTGGGTCTGTGGTAGAGTAGGCATCGCACTTACTTAGTTACCCAGAGATGTTGAGTTCGAATCCTATAGCCTAATTTAGCCTGATTTCGTTCGCGGTTGTATAATACTTTGCACAAGGATATATTAATTCTTTAAAAAATATACATTTATTAAGTCGTTAAGTTATTTATTATTTATATAACTATTAATAAAGTAAAACGAAAACTAAACCAGGCAACAGCACAACTAGTTTGATATAAAAAATGACACGGTATGTATAGATGTGTATCATAAAAGCTTGTATTAGTGTTGGTTTTGATTCATTGTTTAAAATGATTAGAGTGTGTGACCTCTGACCTCAAAATCTGTGGCTACAAAGATACGTTTACTATACCGCCACTGGGTTGACCTCATCCTCCTAACAAAAGGTTACATAATACATAATATGATCATCTTCTTCCATCTCTACATATGTCTTATGTACTTACCTACCCATCTCTACTCCACTCCCACATCACTTTGTATTGTTATATTACATATGTGCAACAATGTAGTGTATCTATACACGCACTTTCCTCTCGGACCATCAATAATCACTATTGATGAATGTGAAATGAACAAGTGAAAGACTTAGATGAATAGATTTCACCCAAATTGAAACAACGTCAATAAAAACTTTAGATGGATGTCAATAAATGAAGCTGTGAATTTGTTTAAATTTCAAATAAAAAAAAAAATAAGTAATAAATTATTAAAAAATAAAAAAATATTACTAATAAATAGTTGCGGAAGATCATAGAAGTTTTTTTACATATTATATTTATTTAAATGATTTTATGTGGTTTAGAATAGTGCTTCCACTTTTTTCTATTATTGTTTTCTAGTGTCCCGTAAGAGTCGGCTAATCTAAAATACAACAGGCAACAATAATATCTGACATAGTTCAGCAATGGGGTTGACCACCCATTCTGAATGTTGTGCCTTTTTAGGTGAGACGAGACTGGTGTGTGTGAATACACACATGTTATGTGGTCCCTTTTTTTCACCCGCATACCTGTCGCTTATTACCCCACATTGTGGAATTTGCCGTGATGGTATGAATGAATACATGATTTTTTACAAAGTTTCTCATGCGAAATGCGACATTCAATTGAATATAAATAAATAACATATTTTATTTGAATGCCAAGATTAAAGCCGGTTGCAGAAAATCTAAGCTTAGTTTAAATAGTATAGCTTAGCTCGCATAGTTGGGGTCGTTTTTCATACAAGTGTGCAGTATGAAAGATAAGCGAGCTATGCTAAACTAACTTATCTTAGCTTTTGGTTTGCAACCGGCTTAAGATTTCGGATTCGAATGCAAATGTAACAAAACTGTATAAGTTGATTATATTTATGATAATTAACTTTTTTCAAACCGCGAATAAATTATTTCATTTTAATGGTTTCAAAGCAACTGCTTATTCCTCAGGATCAAAAAACCTTAGATAATTTACTCAATAAACGATCTTAATAAGTTCTTATCTTGTCTTAAAATTAAAAATGTATAAGTCAGCACTCGATCATAATTTAATTTTAATACTAATTACATTATATCATTAAAATTCGTTTTGAAATCAAGATTTGGTTTGAAATTGTTATTAATTTTGTAAATACCAATTAATTTTAATCTAAAAGATTTCTACAGTCTGAATCTATTCTTAATCAACTTCTTCTTCTTTTTTATCAGCCTTCTTTCCTCCACTGCTGGAGATAGGCCACTTCCATTTCCTTTCATCTTTGTTTGATGGATGCCATCTGCATCTATTTTCTCCCTGCCGCGCCGCGTCCTGACAATACTATCATCGGTCCATCTTTTTTGGGGCCTGCCGACGCCTCTTCTATTTGCTCATAGCCCTATATAAGTAGGCCTTATCGAAAAATGATATTGCACAAGTTCTATTGAAATATATTTTTCACCCAAAGTGTACAGTACAAAGCATTCACCCAAAGTGTACAGTGTGAATATGACAATAATATTAAATTGTTAACAATGTGCACGTATATCGATCATTGTACATTAGTACCTATACATAAGATATAAGTATTCTTTAATACATTTATACATGTGTGCAATAATCATGTTCAACAAATTATAATACACGTTTTACCTTTCGAAATATGATTCCAACAATTATTTTAATGTTTATATGATGAATCTAATAATTTAATTTTTTTCTTATCGATTTACATTCCACTCTGAAATATCACAAACTATAAATTTGTCCGACTTGATTACTCGTATAATTTAATAATTGAAATCTATACCAGAGGTGATTAGTTCTTTGTACAAAACAAAGCAATTCTTCTCTTAAGGCCCTAGTTAACGCATATGGGATGTACAAAAATATGCACACTTATTACCTGCTGATGTATGAAACACGAACAAATATTGCACCAAATCTGTAGAAGGCTATATTTTTTCATGAAGAGAAGGTGAAATTCAGATATTAAACAATAGTACTTAGTAAGTACGTAGTAATTTAAAAAAATAAAAATCTCAGTCAGTAGATTTTCATATTTACTTTCGATTTGAGAAAAAATCTACTTCATTTGCCTTGTAGTATTTTTATTTAGATATTTACAATAAAAAAAACAAAATTTTTTTTTTTATTAAAACTATTGCATATTTTTAATTAAAAAAAAGTAAGTACCTACGTAACAAATTCAAATTTTAAAAAACTCACGCAATAAAATAAAGATGTAAAAATAAACTGTTCTTGATTTCAAAGACGCATATTTTGAGGGTACCTAGTGGGGAAAATATTGTCAAAATTTACAATTTATCCTACTATAGACTTAAAAATTTTCTCCCTTTTTTTCAAAATACCTACTTTCTTTTTTATTTAATTTTGTTACTTTAAAAGAAAAAAGTGTGAAGGAATGATGGAGGAAAGAAACTGTAGAGGTCGCCCTAGAGACAGTTATATGGACCAGGTGATGTGCGCTGTAGCAGCTACATACCAAGAGATGTAGAGGCTGGCGGACATCAGAGATATCTGAAGAGATGGAGTGTGCAGTGCGATCCAATCCTAGGATTGTAACCACCACGATGATGGATTTTCCTTAAATAATTAGTTATCTAGAATGCAGACAATCTCAATATCTGTAAGAATTATTTTGTGTGGGAACAGAACAAGTAATACATAGCCTTCGATTCGTTTGGACACTTCTACCAAATCTGTATATCATGAGGAGGTGTTAAACGACATCTTTCATGAGCAACTACCATTTATATATCAAAGTACCTTCTTTAAATCTTGCGGATTGGTTGGCAGCAATTTCATCTGAGAATACTTTATCTGCTGCAATGTCTTAAGTTTATCCACAAAATCGCACTAGTGATCGCCTCAATAATGCATATTAAGTTCCAATCTGCAATAAAAGATCAACGCAAAAACATTATATGCATGTAGCTCCTAGATCATTCAATTTGTAACCAATGTTTCTAAAGCCTCTAAATAATCACTCAGCATTTGTTAACCGTCTCAAATCATGGCTTATTGATAATGAGAACATACAGAATTTCCTTTTATAATACTTACTCTAATTATTATTAAATTTCTTTTTTTCTGTTATTTATATTTTGTTTTTTTTTTCTCTTTGTAATAGTTAATTTTTTTAGACCAGTATTATGCATTTATATTATTTTCACATTATATGTATTATGCTTTGTCATTTTTAAATATATATATATATATATATATATATATATATATATATATATATATATATATATATATATATATATATATATATATATATATATATATATATATATATATATATATATATATATATATATATATATATATATATATATATATATATATATATATATATATATATATATATATATATATATATATATATATATATATATATATATATATATATATATATATATATATATATATATATATATATATATATATATATATATATATATATATATATATATATATATATATATATATATATATATATATATATATATATATATATATATATATATATATATATATATATATATATATATATATATATATATATATATATATATATATATATATATATCACTTCATATGCATTAACAAAAAATTGTTTACATGTAACACACAATCAACATTTTTATATCTAATTTTATTAAGGTATACCCACAAACAGGCTAATGGTGACTTTCACCAACGCCCCCTAACTCTTAGGTGCTACCTAATAATTCTTATGTAGCACCTAACGTGAATTTTCGTTTCACCACCTACATAAGAGTTACCTAAGACGCTAAGACTGGTGAAAACCAAGCGATACGTTAGGGGCTACCTAAGCTTAGATGATACCCAGCTCTGTGACAGTTTAGGTAACATTGGTGAAAGTCACCATAAGCCCTGTGGGATTTTTGGTCTGACGTGTTATAGATGTAGGTATATAAGTGTATGTATGTTACAGTAATATATTATAATAATGTAGTAAACATGTATTATTTACTGTGTACCAAAAAATTGTTAAATAAATAAATTTGTTAAAGAGCGGTGATAGCCCAGCGGTAAGGTTGTCACCTCACATGCGTGAGGTCGACGGTTCGAATACGGGCGGTGCACGCACTTCTGGATTTTCAAAAAATCCATGTGCGGATTTATATCACTAGCTATGTGTAGCCATGATCCAATTTGTCTGGTTTCCCTTTCTAAGGGTTACGAAGGTCAGATGGCAGTCGCTTCAATGTAATAACCAGACTCACCAATTCCAGGATCATGGTCATAGCGTACCCCGATAGAAACGGGACAAAAGCGCTAAGGGGAAAGAAGAAGAAAAGAAAGAAATAAATAAAGCGATACATCTCTTCCTCCACTCCGCTCGGTCTTCAGCGATTTTCTTCTGTGTAAGAGGTACACTTCATGTCGTGGTATACCTGCCCCCCTAGTCAACGTGTCATTTATGTCATTGTTGCATAAGTTGTCTAGGCACCCTGTTCTGATAATCCAGGCTGGGAGACCCTCTGTATCTAATTTATAAAAATTAGAAGTGGACCCTGACACTGAAGTAAAATGCAGAATAGAAGCGGCCCGATCGGCATTTTTCAAAATGAAAAATCTTCTCCTCGACGACAATATTAACTTAAAGCTGAGACAAAGAATGGTCAAGTGTTATGTGTGGTCAGTTCTGCTTTAAGGGGTGGAGGCGTGGACTCTCAAAGTTAATATTATAAACCGCCTTGAAGCATTTGAACCATGTGGATCCACCGCAGAATGCTTAGAATATCGTGGACTGACATGGTCAGTAACACTGAAGTACTACGTAGAGCCAACACCAAAAGAGAATTATTCACCAATGTTAAGCTCCGTAAAGTGTTGTACTTCGGCCATATTCTGAGAGGTGAAAAGTATGCCATCCTTCAGCTCGCCATGAAGGGGAAGATTGAGGGTCGTAGAGGAGTTAGAAGAAAACAGCTTTCCTGGCTGCGAAACATCCGCGAATGGACCGGTATAAGAACTGTGGAGGAGCTGTTTCGCACTGCACAGAAGAAGAAGAAGTGTAATTATTGGATTTGAATATTCAGGTAAGTTGATAGGTACAAACATACATACAAACTGAGGTATGAAACAGGAAGTGACCTAAAGATACTTGTGAGTAAAGTAGGTGCCTACCTCGGCGAAGAGCCAGGTTAAAGGTGAGGTGAAAAATATAGTCTGAGTGCACAAAGTCATGTTATGTTTCGTGCTCGACTGCTCTTCATATAAATCATTTCGTCCTATAACTATGAATAATCGCCAACATACATATTATATACATAGGTACGGTACTGCACTGTCTCAATGATACCAATTGGGAATTAACACAGACATTTAGATTAATAATTCTACTCGCGATAATTACACTATATTTAAATTAGCCAATAAATTTGAGGTAGTTATAACGTGCGGTATGTTTAATCGTATAACGTGCGATTTATCAAAACGTATTTATGTACATTGTAAGAGGGTAAAGCCGGTTGTAGACCAAAATCTAAGCTATGATAGTTTAACTTTGCTCGCATAGCTGAGGTCGTTTTTCATACAAGTGTGCAGACAGCAAACTATGTGAGTAAAGTTTCAGATATTGCTATATTGTTTTTGTTTTTTTTTTATGCAAAATTAAATTATCTAGTTAGGTTGTTTCGGCGTTTTACGATATTACAAAAAATGGAAATATAGGGAGTTAAACAAATATAAAATCAGTTTGAGAATTCCTGGAACTTTTTCATAAAAACATGTTTTTTATATTGTATTTGTCTATATTTATACAAATTTTCAGCGATTTGTCATTTATAGTTTTTGATATATATGGAAAAATGAAATAAAAAATCAAATATTGATATCCCCTGACTGTAATAAAATTTTTAAATTCATTCTATATTTTCTGAAATTTTACATACACAGATACACGTTCTACTCCGAACTCTAAGTTCATCCATATGTAGCATAGATTCTGCGAAGCCTTTAAGTTGATATTTTTTCACTTCAATGTTGGAAATCCATGCAAAAAGTCTACTACTGAATAGAATTCTCTCACACAGACTAAAATTAATACTATCGATTCATTAAGAGAAATAAATTCTCTTGAACGAATTTATTGTTGGACTATAATATATTACGGGAATTGTTTCGCTGTGTTTTATTTGTAAAAATAATGAATAGTGTAATAAAAGATAATATATAGTTGATAAAACAATTGATACTGATGAAAAAATAGACACATAGATTAAAACAAGGGAATAATATCCTGGGGAAACATGATCAAGTTACAATAGTTTAAATTTTTACTTTATAATACGAAAAAAATGTAATGAATTTAACATGTTTTTTTTCTGTGATATGTTATAGTTGTTTTATTTATTTATTTGAAACACTCTGTATAAGTGGCGATTTTATTGCCATATGGCGATTTCTTCCAACTAACCAGTGTTTCGAGTCCAGAGAAGCAAAATTTGCGCGAGGAATTGATTTTCAAAAAAGAAGATTCTTTCATTTATTCACGGCATATCCCACAATTTGGGGTAACCAGCGACAGGTGTGGGGGTGTTCATTACTTTATATAATGAAGCATAACACATGCGTGTCAAACCCAAACACCAGTCTCGTTTCACCGAAGGCATTGCATTCAGAATGGATCAGAGTGGACCACATCGTTGAACTAACTATGTGAGATGTTATTGTTTCCTGTTGTATTTTCGATTACCTGGCTCTTACGGGACACTCGAAAACAATAATAGAAAAGAGTGGAAGCACTATTTAAACCCGGTGTCTCACAGCAAAAGAATATTAAGAAATTAACAAAATTAGCGTTTTCTTCCAAAATATATTTTTAGACATTTTTTTTAAATCTACAGTATTGAATTTTTTTACGAATATAACATCATATTATGTAGGTACCTACATAATATTTGCATCAAATTTCGTATTTTTAGGTAGGTAACAAGACATTCATTGTATTTTATGACTTAAAAAATAATAAATAAATAAAAAAATACGTAAACAACACGCTGGGTTTATGTTTTGTACGTACGCATATCTCTCAGAAATGATTCATGATAATAATTCTCGATTGCGATCCGAGATGATGATTGCGTTTCGTCTCTTTCGATCGCATCGGGAAAGGGCGGTCGCGAGAGGGACGGCGATACGAAAATCTGATTTTTTTATTCTCTTATGCAAATCATCCGACGGCAGGTTCATGGGGTCATTTGTCGACACGAGACGGGTGCATGGATCGAATTTGGGATGCTGTAGAAAACCTGGTCCATTGCTCACTGCCGCGGTAGCGACTGGGTGAAAGTTTGACAAGGCTACAAGAGATATCATGAAAACTGATTGAATAGTACAATTAATTTTTTAAAACAAATTAACAGCGGGCCGGATCGTTATATTCCATTTCAAAGGAATGCAAAATATTTTTTTGGAATAATTATAGACATTGACGAGGCAAAAGGTGTAAGATGGTCACTCGAATGAATCCTGAAGTGGAAAGATATGAACGTTTCCAAGTCACTATAATGCAACTCTCCACTTATAATGCAACACACTAACGCGAGTCGCAACTGTTCATATCAATACTAACGAAACTGCGGAAAAGACATGTTTATTATTCACATTTTTTAATGGTTCGGAAGTAGATTGACTACTTTTCTTACTTTCAATTCTTTTACTCATTTTAAATTTTATTTTTATAAACAGCATCAATCTCTTGTAATTATCTATTGAAACTAAGATGGAGGTGGTGGAGCGGTTAGCGCGCTGGGTTAGAAATCCAGTGGTCGCGAGTTCGAATCCTTCCATGATCGATTTTGTTCACATATAGGGAATATATTAATTTAGGGAACGTATGAGGACGAATGTATATTTACTTACAAGGAAACAATATTCATTCTTAAAAAAATCTAATGTCTAAAATATAGTTTTATTTCCTTCCAATGTGGCACAAAGTAATTGTCAATAGTTTCTACATTAATCAGTGGAATATTTTTAATTAGTCTAATTTTATCTTTCCTTATTTTTTGTACTTAGGCCCTATTCAGATTCGACTAAAAATTTTATACGGAATTTTAGTATATGAGAAATGTCAAAAAGTTGACTGCATTTATACGGGACTCTATTTCGTCATACCGAGCGGATTAAATCCTTTTACACAAGTCGCCCGTTGGTTATAGACGTTTTCATACTGTGAAACGAATCAGAATTGGACAAAATGTCTATGTAAACTGTTAATATTCCCAAATAAAGTAAAATAAAATAAAATAAAGCACTCTACATAAAATTTCTATAATTCCTAAGAATATTTATAAGACTATTTTAAAGGTATTACAGCGCCGATTTAAAATGTGTTTGTTTACATATTGAAAATACTACCCACAGATTGCTTCAGAAATACAATAATAATGTGTTCCCTTGAACATTCACCGCACTCGGTGAACATTGAACATCACAATGCCCCTTTCTCCAATTAAGACCTTTGTACCATTATTTTTAATGTGTCTTTATTCTGAGGTCGTATAAATGGAGGCTTTATTTTTAATTCGTCAAGAGCGGTACTTGGAAATACTTTTCACGTTATTTTTGACACCATAACAGCAGCTATGTTGATAGGTCGAAATGCAAATGTCCGCTGTTGATGATGGCGTCGTTGATTTTTCTTTATAATAATGTCGCTTATGCAAATCATCCTCTTGTAAATCGTTAAGGATACAACAATATGTACACCGCATGATATTGTGAAAGTGACTTGTGACTGGCTGCCGTCCAAACTCTCCAAACTTGAAACAATAGGTACTTGATATTGTTTTATTAGAGTTACAATTGGTTTTTGCTACCTCTGAATATTAAAATGATTTTTTTATATATGCAAGCCGTGTAGTTTGCAGTGTTTATTTTTTATAAATTAAAACAGTTTTATTCAACTCCAACTGTCGATGGCGAACGTATGTATAATTGAAGAATACGTACCTACCTATCAAACTATAAACACTTTAACAAAAAATTAATAAATATTTTAAGATATTTTGTTTTCCATATAAAACATGTTGGTATGTATGTCAGGATAGGATGGTATGGAGGTCAGTCTGTATTTCCTATCCAGAATATGAAAACAGCATGATGTATGTTTGGAGATTAAGTAGGTATCAAAATATAGAGTGAGATATTGTGTAGTGTATATTGCCTTACAAATTGTATGAAACGATGTTGTCACTAAATTCAATTTTTATAAAAATTGTTAGATAAGTTTGAGATGTACAGCTATGATGTTCATATTTTTAATAGAATATTAAATTATCTAGTTGGGGTGTTTCGGCTTTTTTCGATATTTTTAAAAACTTTGGAAACAAAAGCAGTTAAACACAAATCTATCATTAAAAAATGTTTTTCATAACAAAAAAAATATTTGAGAAACAATAGAACTTTTCAATAAAATCAATTTAAGATTTTTTTTGTTTATATTTATACTAATTTTCAGCGTTCAAACTTTTATGGTTTTTGAGATATGTGGAAAAATAAAGTAAAAAATCAAATGTTGATAACCCCTGACTGAAACAAAAGCTCTAAGCATAAAAGTTTGTAGACCTATAACTTTCTATACATTCTGAAATTTTGGGTTCTGTGCATTGAGCTTATCAAAAGTTGTTACTCAAACATTTGTTATTTAGAATTTTTTTTATGACAAATTTATGTTATTTTTATTTCAAATAAATTTTAAAAATATCGAAAAAAGCCGAAACATCCCAACTAGATAATTTTATTTTCTATAAAAAAGAACAATGTAGTAGTACCTACATCTTAAATTTTTTTCAACAATTTTTACAAAAATTGAATTTAGTGACGACATCGTTTCATACAATTTGTAAGGCAGGGAACACTACACTTTCATTCAATAGTTTGGCACCTTCTTAATCTAAAAACATACATCATGCTCAAAAACAGACTGACCCTCCATACTATCCTATTCTGACATACATACCTACATGTTTTATATAGGAAATAAAATATCTTAAAATATTTTTGTTTAAGTGTTTATAGTTTGGTACGTATGTATTCTTCAATTATGCTTAGGTTCTATCGCCATCGACAGTTGGATCTCATGTTTTAAACGCAACTAGTGTTAGTACAACAATATAAGGAAATATTATGAATATAATTTTGTTTATTTATTTTATTTTATGTAGCTTCTCCGGCAACTAACAGGAGACTTAAGATAATAATCGTCTCACAGATATAGACTGAAAACACAGTTAAAAAAACTGTACTCCACCGGGAATTGAACCCGGGACCCTTGGATCAGCAGTCAGATACCTAACCAAGTGAGCCACGAAGGCCGACATGGCTCAGTTGTTATGATATATTAGTAGGTTATTTACGGAGAGGAGACTGCCGAGAAAATGTGTCCATTGTACATGAATTCCAGATAAATTTGTCTACCGAAGACCATTTGGATGTAGGCGCAACGTTCAGTAATTAGACCAATTAGGAAGAAGAAAAATTTGACACATGTTACATTGACATACAATTTAAAAAACTAAATCTGAAAAGAATCGAATGAGTACTTTAGTCTTTGATCGATAAAGTAGAATAAATTCGCCATCCCTAGTACAAACAGCATACACATAGAGATACGATGTGATGTAACTTTCAGAATACAATCTCAGTATGACACTAGTTGATAATTTGCAATAAAAAATAACCTAAAAAAATTTGAACAATATACCTTCGAGGTAGTGAAGAGTAAAAAATGTCAGGATTATAGAGAGATCGAAATAAACAATTTATTTACATTGTTGATATGGTGAAACTCTATGATAAATAAAATAATAATTATAGTTTCACTGTAAATATATTAAAAGATTGATATCGATTAGTGCATTGAATAAACTAACAGTGAAACTACAAAGTGTTTTATTTTTATGTGGAAATTGAAATATACTTTTATCGGTACCTGATTCTGAGTCGACGAACATTATTATATTAACTGGTTTCAACTCGGGTGTCTGATGATGTAATTGAATCCCATATCAAAACCGTTAACCGGTAGGATGTTCATTGTAAGGACACCGTTTTGCGAAATATCTTTATTCCCATTGTTGTTTGTTAAACATTCTGCACAGAATGACAGTAAAATAAAACAATGGGCGAATTACGAAATGTAAGAGTCTACGTCATTAATTGAAGAGGTAGTTGGATCAAGGGTCAATAAACCAAATGTGTCTTTCGAGATTTAAAGTTTTTGACTTTACCAAAATGACAGCGATCGTACATAGACATGTCAGCAAGAAAATACTCGATCAATGTAACAAATCAAAATATTACACCAAACCACGGAGAATCCCTTTCTGAATTCTGCACAAAATTTTTCTATTTAATTTTTATTTTAACCAAATAAAGAAATATAACAGGTTCAGTATAAACAATATATTATGTTTTATACATGTTTTTCATTATTTTTTCACATATTTTTTACATTATTTTTGTTTAGTTTTTACATGTTTTTTTGTTTATTTTTTACATGTTTTTCATTATTTTTTACATGTTTTTTTACATATTTTTTACAATCGAATATTTTTATTATTGCATATGCGGAAACATTGGATTTTTTTCCCTGTCGGGAGTCAAAGATATTTTTTAACAGATTTTTAATTATCTCAATAGAGACGAAGTTGGAATATTTATTGTAGGAGAACCGTAAGCCCTGTAGGTGCCTTGATTTCCCGGTTCTCCTACAATAAATATTCCAACTTCGTCTCTATTGAGATAATTAAAAATCTGTTAAAAAATATTTTTTACATATTTTTTTTATTTATAATTAACGTTTTTTGTTTATTTTTTACATTGTTATTCATTTTTTATTTTCATTTTTTATATTCATTTGTTATATTTTTTCTGATTTTTAATTGTTTTTTTTTTAATAAAGGTAGGTATTTGTAATATATACTTGTATATGTAAAAGGTTATTAAACCGTAAATTGAAATAAATAAATAAATAAACCAGTTTTGTTTTCGGATATAGATTTTTTAAGCTTCTTCTTCTTCTTCTTCAGCCTGTTTTCATCCATTCTTGGACATAGGCCTCCTTCTTGATCCTCCACAACTCCCTGTCTTGGGCACACTGCATTCATCTCCCTCCGGCACATTTCTTGATGTCATCAGACCACCTTGCCTGGGGACTGCCGACACCTCTTCGGCTTGTTCTCGGTCGCCATTCTAAGATCTTTTTGGTCCATCGTGAATCCTGGCATCTGGCAATATGCCCAGCCCTTGTTCACTTAAGGCCAGCGACCCTTTCCGTTCTTTGTCTTATCATGACATTCTGAATTCTGTCCCTTATTGAAATACCCAGCAACTTTCTCTCCATAGCTCTCTGTGTCACTAACAGCTTGTGCATTATTCTTTTTGTTAGGACCGATGTTTCCATTCCATAAGTAAGCACTGGGAGAATACATGCATCAAATAGCTTCTTTTTCAAATAATGGGAGTATTTACGGGATTTCAGAATGTATAATAATTTTCCAAATGCTGCCCAGGCAAGGCCACGTCTTCTCTCTATTTCTACCTCTTGATTTTTTTTGGCAAGCATCACATTTTAAGCTGCACAGTGTAAACAATTACTATCAAAAATGTGAAGGTATTCAATATTCAGAAGAAAAAGGACAACATAGGAAAAGAAAGGTTGTTGCAGGTATCAGCTACCTTAAACCTCCGAGTACCGAAAAGGATCTTTGACGTGGCATTTTTATATTTTATTTTAGTAAACCAAAAAATATCAACATTCTTACAAAAACATTATAAATGTTACATGCCCTTTGGATGAATGAATTTTGGACAAAATTAGATTTGCAGAGAGGCAATATGAAAGTAAGAGTTGTACTAGTATTACGAGGGGGACAATTAATGGGAAGACTCCCAACAAAAGACTCAGAGGCAACGGCACCATCAATTACCCTCCTCGAAATAAAACACTTTTATCAACATTCATTACTTTAAAAAAATGCGCAACTTTTTAATTAAAAAAATATTGAAATTCAAATAAATACGATTTTCACTTTTGCACACTTAAAATAATTCAATGCATGTGATATTTAACAATTTAAAACATATTGGATTATGCATTTAATTGTGTCAATAAAAAAGCGAATTGTACTCATCTGTTGATCAAGTATGCGTCAATTTTAAATCGACCGCGACAAATAACTTTCGTGTCAAGACACTGGGACACATGCCCTAAAACTGGGTATGGCAGACCAATACTATATGCCCTTGTTCTATCTACCGCCTCAACTGTGGATAAGTAAGTTGAATATTATTATATATTATTAAATACCGTGTAATCTTTATATTATATTGATTGCGTTGTATTTGAAATGTACAACGCATTGTTTGAATACTTATTTTTGAACAGACCGAATAATCAAATTTCATATTACATATAACTTTACATTGTGTACATAGACTCGTCTAGTGAGGCAGTAATTTCTTTATTTCTAGTGGGGCGAACACTTCTAATTGCTGTCTTAAAAAATATAAATAAATATATAATTTCATTTCACATATTTTTATTATTTAATCGTCCTGGGTAGATCCCCAGCAGAGGAGGAATTCATTGAAAAATATTTCTCAAGCAATTCTTGCTTCACTGGGATAGAAACACGGGTTGTAGAAGCATATTTCCTTTAAATCCCTTCCATGCCATTGTCCCCTCACCGATGTATGAGAATTGTCACTTGTCAAAATAATTTTGGGTGACAATAAGTGTCAAGAAAGAAATTAACCAGTACAAGTTTGAAGACCACTGCGTGTGGATGTGTGCACAGAAAAAATAATCAGTGAACCAGGAGTATAGAAGCATCGGTGAGATAGTTTAAAAATACAGTCCACTACCTTCCATCTTTAAGACCCATCACCTGATGTTTTCTACATAATATTTTGGCCCTTCTAACCGAATTTGAAGTGTTTTTTTGTGTTATTTGTTGCGAATTCTGCATGTTGCGGTGGTTTCAAATAGTAATTTGTAGGTACTCAATTTTGTTACAATATTATGGTGATTAATTATCACATAATATTATTTTGTGATTATTGTGAGGTATAATAAGGTACCATATTAATGTTAATTACATTATTGTGAATGCAGTCGGGTAGAATAAAATACCACATTATTATTGATACAGTGAATTTGTGTTTGCATGCAATTATAGTTTATAAGTATAAGTTTAAAGTTTTAAAATGGCTGATAACATTAAAGCAAGGATGTTAAATGCTATTTCTAGAATTAGGAATACATATGAATTAAGAGATCTGTGTGAAAAAGGAAATATTGAACAAGATGAAATAATTTTAGCTAGATGTCAGAGAGTTGACGAATGGTATAAATTGGTCAATGAATTAAGTGACAGCTTGATTGGAATATATTATACTGATACCAAATGTGATACAGCATTAAAGGAATTGAGTGAAATAATTCAGAAATGTGACATTATGTATTTTGAAATAATGAGAATTAAAAATCGTTTATCTAATGGTGTGAAAATAAATGCAACTGATGTATGTAATAAAATTCAGAGAGCTCCTATAATAAATTTACCTGTTTTTGATTCCAACGTCGAAAATTGGAATTCGTTTCATGACATGTTTGTGTCATTGATTCATGATAATATTGGATATACAGACATAGAAAAATTTCATTATTTGCGAACGTCCATAAAGGGATTTGCATCAACATTTGTTAATTTACCACTGATTAGTGATAATTATAATATTGCTTGGAGTACATTGTGTGGACATTATACTAATACAAGATTACAATTTGAATATTACATGAATAAAATGTTTCAATGCAAATCTTTAGTTGGTGAAAATGTAGGGCAATTAAGCGAATTATATCATACATTTAATGAAAATATATTAGCTCTGTCAAATATGAAATGTGAAAAAATGTTAGATCAGGTATGGGGATTTATATTTATTAATAAATTGGATGAATCTACACGTCGAATAGTGGAAAGTAGATTAGATATTCAGGAAATTCCTTCAATAAATAGAATATTTGAAATAATTCGAAGTCAATTGCAAGTATTAAAATTTTCACGTCAGAGTAATTCACAAGTAAAGCGTAATAATTATAATCATAAATCAGACAAAGGGTTTGTAGGTAATATTCGCCAACTTGAATGCTATATGTGTAAGGGTAGTCATACGATACACAATTGTGACACATTTATTAATAAAACTGTATCAGAGAGAAAGGATATTGTCTCTAAATTGAAATTATGTTTTTGTTGTTTTGGAAAACATCTGATAAAGGATTGTAAGTCTTACAAAAAGTGTCAAACTTGTGATAGGAAACATAATGTTTTATTGCATACTGATAATTCATCGGTAGTAGGTATCTGCCATAAAGGGATTCGGGGTAATGAATCTATTGGTCAAGTGATATTAGGAACAATTATAGGATATGTCCAGGGAAAAGATGGGCAATTTTATAAGGCCAAGTGTTTAGTTGATTCTGGAAGTCAGGTTACTTTGATGTCTGGGAAGTTTTGTAAGAATATAGGATTCTATACAAAAGGGCATTCTGTATCATTGACAACGCTGTCTTCTACTAATATTGATGTAAAGGGTTCTATGCAATTTTGTTTATTTAATAATAAATATAACAAGTCGCTATTTGTAAAGAGTGTAGTGGTGGATGCGCTTCCATCAAACTTGCCTAGGAGAGATTTATCTCATCAGTGTAGAGTTTTGACTCAAGATTTAGAATTGGCAGATAATGAATTTTGGAAAAGCAGTAATATTGATATATTATTAGGTGCTGACATGTATGGAAAATTGTTCACAGGAAATTGTAAAAAATTATCAGAAGATTTATATGCATTTGAGACCATATTTGGATTTGTAATTTTAGGTCAAGATTTTGTACATGATAACAATGAGTTGTTAACATGTTTTGTATCATCTGATGTGTTAGATGAAAAATTAAAAGGGTTTTGGGAAATAGAAGAGGTAAACACAGTATCAAGTAGTAGGAAAATGTCACATTCGGATGAGGAATGTGTTCAGTTATACAATGATTTACATTATCGTAATGACGATGGTAGATTTGTAGTACCGCTCTTATTAAAAAAAGATATTCACGTACCATGTGTTGGTACTTTTGGCTTTGCTCTTAAAAGATTAACTAATATGGAAAGAAAATTTTGTAATAATTTGGAAATTAAAATTAAATATACAAAGCGTATGATTCTATGGGTCGTTTCATCTATATATGACCCTGTAGGATGGATCACTCCGTTTACATTTTTATTGAAAAGTTTCATTCAAAATTTGTGGAAAATGAAATTGGGATGGGATGATATTATTCCAGAATCCACGAAAGTGCAGTGGAATAAAATAGTTGATCAAATGTCTTTATTAGAGGAATTTAAATTGAGTAGGTTTTTTGGAACAAGCGTTGATAGTCAGTGTTATTTAGTTGGCTTTTCTGACGCCTCTAATGACGGATATAGCGCTGTGTGTTATTTGGTTACTGAGGATAGTAAACAAATATCTCTGGTGACTGCCAAGTCTAAGGTTGCTCCAATTAAGATGCAAACGATACCACGCTTGGAGCTCTGTGGTGCATTATTATTATCAAAATTAATTAAATATACTTTATCTGTATTTCAAGATGCAATTATTATAAAGGATGTATATATGTACATAGATTCTAGTATTGTTTTGTCGTGGCTTAAAACACCATCATATCTATTCTAATTATTTGTTGCAAATCGAATAGAACGTATTTAGGAAAACGTGCCTCATGGAAAATGGTTTCATGTGAGATCTCAATGTAATCCAGCAGATTGTGCATCTAGAGGATTATATCCAGAAGAATAAGTTGGTCATACGTTGTGGATAAACGGTCCAGAGTGGATGTTAGAACCTGTTGACAGATGGCCACGGTGCGATGATTATATTGTACCTGCACAATTGCCAGACTATAAAGGGTTAGTTAATCAATCTAATGCTTTAATTTTAGAAGATAAAGAAAGATTAGGATTGTATAACATAACTTATAAATATACAAAGTTAACACGTGTAGTAGCTTGGATTTAAAGGTTTAAAAATAATTGTCTGTTGAATGTTAATAATCGCACTAAAGGAGATTTGTGTAATAGGGAAATAGAAATTAGTTTACAAGCAATTATAAAATATGATCAGAGTTTACATTTTATGAAGGATATTAGTATGTTAAAATACAAAAATCAATGCGATAATCCTCAACTGCAGAAGTTGAATTGTTTTATAGATAAACAGGGACTTGTCAGAGTGGGCGGAAGAATTAGATATTCTGCACTACCCGATAAAATGAAATTTCCAATATTGTTGCATAAGCATAGTGAGTTTGGAAAATTATTGATAAATTATTTTCATATATCATATTTGCATGTGGGTCCCAGATCACTGCAACATTTAATACAACGGAAATATTGGATTGTTTCAGCGAGAAATAGAATTAAGTCTGTTTTGTCAAAGTGTCTTGTGTGTAAGCGATTTAGTGCTTCACCAGTGCAGCCAATAATGGCTGACTTGCCAGCTATTCGGGTTACTCGTCATCGACCATTCATAAACGTATCAATTGACTTAGGCGGGCCGTTTATTTTGAAGGAAAATAAACGTCGCAATTCGAAAACGTATAAGGCATACTTTTGTGTTTTCGTATGTATGACTACAAAGGCCATACATATTGAAATTGTCAATGAATTATCTACTAGTGCATTTATTGCTTGCTTAGAGAGATTTGTATCTCGACGTGGTTTATGTACTAAAGTATATAGCGATTGCGGAACAAATTTGGTTGGCACACGTAAATATTTGACTGGAGTTTTTAAATTTTATAATGACTGTATCCAGGATACAGATTTTCGAAATTTCTGTCTCGAAAAATGCATCGATTGGCATTTGAATCCTCCTAAAGGTCCACATTTTGGTGGCCTACATGAGATCAACCTAAGATCTATAAAGTATCACTTAAAGCGAGTTGTTGGCAACCAAGTGATGACTTATGAGGAGTTTAATACAGTATTGATTAAGATCGAGGCGGTAGTGAATTCTAGACCACTTGTTCCTATGTGTAATGATATTGACAGCGTAGATGCCTTAACGCCAGCTCACTTTATTATAAGTGAGGTATTGGTTGGTATTCCATACGTCACAGATATTAAATTGAATAGGTTAGATAGATGGCAGATGATCACAAGAATGTATCAGGATTTTTGGAAACGTTGGAGTGTGGAATACCTCACTTCACTTCAACAGCGTAAAAAGTGGTTCACTTCAGTGCCTAATATACAGGTGGGAGATTTAGTGTTAGTGAAAGAAGAAAGGTTACATCCTTTACAATGGAAATTGGGAAGAATTGTGGCTACCATGCCAGGAAAGGATAATATTGTACGGGTGGTAAAAGTTAAGACAAAAGAGGGAATATTTGTTCGACCTGTTGTGAAAATATGTCCCTTAGATGTTTAATAGAAATAGTTAAGAATAATGTTAGTCTTATAGTTTTAGTTGGTTATTATAACAATTAAGTTAAATGTGTTTTCGTTATGACAGAAAGGTCTGTCTATTGTTTTCATTGATATAGTCTGTGAACTATCTTTTTGAATTTTTTTTAATGTGATTTTGTTGTGGATAGTATGTTATTGAATTTTTTTTGTGTGTTTGTAATTTCATGAATTGGACAATGTGGAGTTTTATTTTGTGATGGCTGCATTAGTGATATGAGTTTGTTAAAAGTTAATTTTGTTTGTGGCCACCGTGATATGTACAATTCGTCAAATTTTGTTTAAAATTTGAGTGGGCGGTTATGTAGAAGCATATTTCCTTTAAATCCGTTCCATGCCATTGTCCCCTCACCGATGTATGAGAATTGTCACTTGTCAAAATAATTTTGGGTGACAATAAGTGTCAAGAAAGAAATTAACCAGTACAAGTTTGAAGACCACTGCGTGTGGATGTGTGCACAGAAAAAATAATCAGTGAACCAGGAGTATAGAAGCATCGGTGAGATAGTTTAAAAATACAGTCCACTACCTTCCATCTTTAAGACCCATCACCTGATGTTTTCTACACGGGTTGGTTGGAAGAAATTGCGGAATGACAATAAAATCTTGGGTAGGGTTCAAGGAAGTTCATCTCATTATTATTATTATATTGCCAAGTCTTTAACCAGGGGGGCAAGTCTGATCAACAAGAATCAAAACCATCCATGTTTACCCATATCATGGATATACCTACTTATCTAATAGAGTTCAATAACATCTTAAGATATTATAGAACTCCATAAGATAATTTAGATGGGTCGATGGCAGAGCGGTTAGCGCGCTGGGTTAGTAATCCAGTGGTCGCAAGTTCGAATCCTGCCTCGACCGATTTCATTCACCTATAGCACAAGAATTTATGCTTATTTTAGGGTTCGTAGGAATGTTTTTGCTTAAAATACAACGCAATGTTGGCATCAGTCGCTCCCTTAAACAAAAATGTAAACATGTCTGTGGCTAAGAGTTGGATTTAAACGAACAAAATTAAATAAAATGATGGTGACGATAAAGGATTTAATTTTCTCGTTAAAGTCAAAGATCTCTTCATACAAAGCATCAAAATCGTTCCAATGATTCATCACCAAGGGACTTCCCACGACCTCGGGTATGTTCGGCATCGCTCGTGCGTTTTCGCACTGTGGTCGTGCGAAACCGATCGCCTCGCCGATCTTCCACAGTCTTTTTATCAAATATTTGATCGTAACTCTCCGAATGTGCCTCGGGCCAATTATTGCTTAATATATTGTTTATATTTTTTCTGCATTAACAATATTTTTTCGAACCTCAAACGCAAAGTAGTGTAGTAGCGTTTTGATAGTCTATTTTTATTTATAGATTTACTGCTATATTTTGAATAAAGTAAATAAATAAATAGATAAATATTATTTATAATGTTGGCATCATTATGATGTTATTTATTTTTTGCCTGGTTTTTTGATATATTCTTCCTTATTGAATATAGGTATGAAAAAGGTAAGTCTGGCACCTGGGAGTGGTTGCGTTTACCAGTGCGCATCTTCTTTATAGGTGAAAATTGCTAATTTTAACATTATTTCAATAAGAAAGATAATATAAAAAAAAGTCATTAAAAATGAAACGAAAACGTTGCTATCTCTCGGATCAAAATTTTTTCTATGGATTTATCTACACATAACTAAGAAAGGATTATATTTTTCTTTTGATTAGGAACGTTGGGTAAAATATTTGTCGTTTAATGACTTAGAGAAAGAAAGATTCGTCATTAACGGGTAATGAAATACTACACTAGTAAATGTTGTTTTGTTAAATTTGTATTTTTTTTATATTGTTAATAATTTTGTTGATATTTTGGCTTTTTAGATGAGATGAGATTAGTGTGTGCAGATGCACGCACGTGTCGTGATATATTTTAAAAGTTAATGCACACCCGCACACCTGTCGCTGGATACCCCACACTATGGGATATGCTGGTATAATTAATATTATTTTTAGTTTACTTTGTGGCACATTATAAACTATTTTATTTTTTATACCGATTCAAGCCATACAAAAAAATATAAGATACCTATTTTCTTACAGCCGAACGTTTACGTAGGGGTGTCTTGGCATTATCAATGTAAAAAAAATGTATTATATACCATTCGCTGAGATATCTAAGGGAAAACTTTCGGTCGTAATAAATCGATTCTATGGAAAAAATCTACATATTTTATTTTATTATTTAATTTGAAAATAGACAGACACTGACTGTTCTGTTTAATTTTTCATTTAAAAATAGATAAACACTGTTCTATTTTATTTTTTTATTTAAAAATGGATTAACACTCTGTAATATTTTATTTTTTAATTTAAAAATGGATTAACACTCTGTTATATTTTATTTTTTAATTTCAAAATGGATTAACACTCTGTTCTATTTTATTTTTTAATTTAAAAATGGATTAACACTGCTCTATTTTATTATTTAATTCTGAAGTGGATTAAGAGTCTGTTGATTTTTTAATTTTGAAGTGGATTAACACTTTAATTTAAAAATGTATCCACACTCTGTTAACACAAAAACTTTGGAATATCAGAAAAAAATAAGATTACCACTTTTCATCTCATCTTTGAATTGTCTTCATTTTTAACAAAAATCCATTGGCAATATGGCTGTATTGTACCAAAAATATTTCTTATTGAAATATTTCACGGCAATTCGTGTCCATAATAATGTAAGACTTTAGTTACGGTGACCGAATCGAAAATTATAATATGGAAAATTGCATCATTTTTGGGTCCTCACAAAAGGTCACACTTTTAAGTTTTCGTGGAATTTAAAACATTTAATTTTGTGGCAATTCCACGAAATATGCACAGCGTTATACAAGTAATCTCAAATCCTGGCCGTAATTTTTATTTATGAATTGTAAACAATGAAATAGATATGCAAAAGTAGAATAAGACAAAATTATACATACATATCTACATACCGTCACGCCATATCCCTTACGGGGTAAGCAGAGAGAACCGAGCGCCATACTCCTCGATTTTTGCACACATTCATAGCTTCCTTTACATCCATGCATCGTCTCATACATGCTCGTCGATTTTTCAAGCTTCCTATATTTCCTTCTTTCAAAATATCATTCACATAGTCATGCCATCCCTTTCTGGGGCGGCCCCTGCTATTCGCTCCATTTCTTACACCCACATGTATATTTTTTTGGTCAGTCGTTCGTCATTCATTCTTTCAATATGTCCAAACCACCTCAAGGAATTTACATTCATTTTAATTATAATATTCTTCTTTATCTTGCATTCTCTCCTTATGTACTCATTTTTCATTCTGTCATATATCGTTCTATTACATACTCTTCTTAGTGATCTCATTTCCACAGCATTTATTCTACTTTCATGCGTCTTTTGCCACGTCCAAAAGTTCATTATCATAATCCTAGTAAAATTCATTACTACCACAAATCAATTAAACGAAAATCTAACTTTGTCACTAGACACAACTATCTTCATAATTTCACCATGTCGATGTAATTAAAATTACAAAAAGAAACTCGTTTCGAAATCTAAAGACTGACTCTAGAGTTCATTTATTAGCCCTATTGATTAAGATTTGATCGAGAGAGATTACATTTTATTGATTATATTTTGCTGAAGGCGCATTCTGTATGGGGGCCAAAATATATTTTATACAGTATTGATAACTTGAAAAGATTCAAAACGGCTTCTGTTCCTATTAGCGATGGTAATCTGCGTTATAAATTTATATTATTAATTATTTAAACCTACGTGACTGACCGAATTTGTATGTATTGGGCAGTCAAAGAGGTAATTCAGAAGTCAATGAAAAGAAAAATGATGCAATATATAATTGTGTATTCATAAAATCTGTACAAATTGCATTCTCGTGAGCAAATAATTAAAAAAAAAACGAGTATGTTGTGGTCAACACTAAACTCTCCGATATATAAGTAAGTTTACATACACTTCATAAATTACATTCATACGAATCTAGAATTAACTGATAGACCACCCATTTCTATTTTAAATATTATTAAAACATAAATAAGCTCTGAAGTAAACTCAAACAAAAACAAATTTAGAAGTAAACTCAAACAAAAATTAATTCTGAAATAATCTGTAAAAAAATAAATTTAGAAGTAAACTCAAACAAAAATAAACTTAGAAGTAAACTCAAACAAAAATAAACTCTGAAGTAATCTGAAAAAAAAAATTAGAAGTATACTCAAACAAAAATAAACTCTGAAGTAATCTGAAAAAATAATTTAGAAGTAAACTCAAACAAAAATAAACTTAGAAGTAAACTCAAACAAAATAAACTCTGAAGTAATCTGTAAAAAAAAAAAATTTAGAAGTAAAATCAAACAAAAATAAAGTCAGAAGTAAATTCAGACAATAATAAATTCAAAAGTAAACCCAAACAAAAATAAATACAGAAGTAAACTCAAACAAAAAAATCTCAAACAAAAATAATCTACATAAGTAAATATTGACCTATTGCAGAATTGATAACTGCCGAATGTTCGCTGTGCTCAAATACAGTCTCTTCTTTTAAAAACAAAATAAATAAAGAAAATAATGTATTTATTTGTTTTTAAGAGAATCGCATACTTAATCCTTGAACATTATTCCTTCAGGATATTCAAATATCTTCTATTCTTTCATCATTGTATTTGTATTTTTTTTACTTTTTGTTGTTTAAAAATAGACTATACGTATACTATTGAATCAATTGAATCCTTGCGTATAATTGATCCAGATATAAAATATAATACAAATTTTTGTAAAATTAAATTTCGGAAAAATGAATACCTGCTTAATGTATGCAAGTATTCTGTCAAAGAAAAATCATGCGATATTCCGAATTTACTTTAGGCATAACGTTGCGAAGAAGAGATTGCATTGTGGTAATAAACCCTCCTATTTCTTCTTAGTACATCATCATCATTGGCGTTACAGCCCTGTTTGTGCCCCGGCGTCCTCCAGAATCCTTTTCCAGATTTTTGTTTATATGTATGATAGGGTACGAAACGAGGACACAAGGAAAGAATGTAAGATTAACACATGGAGTTGGTTTGTCCAATCGGAAAGAATGAATGAGGATCGCCTGACAGACATCCTCATTCAAGGCGAACACGAATGGAATGGCGGAAAGGTGGAAATGTAAGGGTGAACAACAGAAGAACATGTATAAAACGACGTATGAATGGTCAGGAGGCGATAAATATGTGTCAAGATAGAAAAATGTTACGATCGGTTCTCTCTGCCTACCCCGTGAGGGACGTTGCGTGATGGTATGTATTTTTTTATTGAATAAATTTATTTATGAAATCTTTGTTCATATATTTAATAAATAAATGATCAAACTTTCATCCTACAGTAATTCACGTCTCTCGTATATGCAATTTCTCGTCAAAAAATTGGATATATTTTTTATGTGTAGGCGTTTAGCTTTTAACCATACAAGAACGATTTTAGACGCGAATAAATTCAGGTACAGCGTAATGTCACTTTTAAAAATACCCACCTACCTACAGAATTATTAACTAGAGTGCGATATTGTAATATTGTCGCAAGCCTCCGTGTATGTCGGCCACGTTGATTTTATCGTAATATAAAATTAATTAGTACAAGATAAACGTGGGGTATTTGTCAAATAATTAATATCATTTGTCAGACGGTATCAACCAAATCTGCCGTTGAAATCATATTGAATTCAATTATCTTTGAGAAAATACTTATAGGTATACCTACACTACATAACATAAAAACCGCCAATGTGGCTCATGTAGTAAAAATGAGGTTTGGGTTGTTAGTAGCTCTCCATTACGATGTAACAGTGGAAAGTTATGATTTCGTAATATTATATTTTTTTACGTCATATTGTCAATCAATAGGTATCATTTTAAGATACCACCACCTAGACGCCTCAAATCTTCCTAAATACGACCAAACCTCTAGCAGATACTCCTTGATCTGCAATAGTGCGTCTGTGGAGGGACACAACGGAGGGCACACAAGGGGCCATTTTTAATACACCAACTGAAGCACTGCCCCCAGGACATGAACAACCGTGGCCAATGTGGAAAACCCTCAACAGGATTAGGACTGGGGTCGGTCGTACAAGGAAAAACCTCCAAAGGTGGGAAATGGCTGAAGACGCGATGTGCGACTGTGGACAAACGCAGGACACCGAGCACCTCCTAGCATTTCCAATCGCTCCTGGTGTCCCAATCACACTGATTGGGACACTCTTAATGAACGAGCCCACCTAGAGGACAACGTAAAGGAGTTTGGAGGAGCTTTTTGGGCCTGGATGAGCATTTAGTCACATATGTGTTGACCGACATATGTGAGAAGAAGATTTTGAGATTATATACTTATCTACTGCGAGAACTGTCCCGATGATTGTGTTCTGAAATGTAAAATCGAGTCAGGAATCGTTTTGTTGACTAATTGACGGACATTTTGACCAGGAAGGCATGTCCCATCAAACGGTGGAATCAAAACCCTCACGATAACCCATATCATGGATATGATTATCTTATTTAGTTTTATTGTGTCTTAAGATATTATAGAACTCCAGTTTTGACCAGAATTGCCCCCCTGATATTTAGTTTTTAGTACAAAGTATCTTGATTGTGTGTCTACCTAATGTATGTAGAGCGGAAACTTGCATCACCCAGTTCATACATAATTGTATTGTCACTGTAAAGATGTAAACTACTAGCCCTAGAACAGGGTTTCCTAGTTGGGCAACAGTAGTCTACTTATTTGTGTCATTAAATATGGATAAAAAAATAAATATACATACCTACCTAAGGTGTATGGCGGTATATCATTTTTTGTTCTTTGTTCTGTTCTTATTATGTAGGTATTTCTAAGTTTTATTGACTTCATATTGATATAAAGACTCACTGTGCAATATGCCGTGATGGTATGAATGAATCTATGAATGTAGTTCACGTATGTTAGTTCTGTGCTGATCAGATTTCCATATGATTTGGAAATCGGATGATTTCTTTATCAATCAAAACTTTCAAATTGGTCACCCGTTTTGAAGAATTTATTGTTTTTTTAATTCATGTGTAAAAGATATTAAAAATTTCGGTTCCCTGTGTGATCAATGCACGTGGAGAATTAGATACAACCATGAACCAGCCAACCATAATCAAGTATTATCCAAACAATATAAATAAGGAGGTTCCGCTGGTTAGGAAACGTGTATCGTATGGACAATGATCAGATACCGAAAAGAATCCTCACAATACGTCCGGAGGGAAGAAGATGCGTGGGAAGACCTAAACTACGATGGAGTCGAGAGCGACCCCAAAATAGTCTGGTGGAATTGGAAAGAAAAGGCCATGGATAGGGTGCAATGGAGACGATTCCTTGAGGAGGCCAATGCCTATTTTGGGCTGTGGAAGCTCTGATGATGACAACGTAAACAATGTATATGCTATAATATAAATGGGGTTAGTAAAAATTCTCAAGAGTTTTCTTCTGATTTGACATTTTATATTATGGTGTGTGGACTACTGGTTGAGGCTGTACCTATATATTATTAAATGTTAAATAATTATGGTAATTTGCAAACACGCCGTGTCCTACCTACCGAATTACAGTGGGTGGCTACTGAAATACTTACCACATACAACTAATGACTACATAACATTTTATGTATTTAATTAGGTACGGCATCAGTGTTGCTAATTAGAGACGCGGTCAAGTGCTTGGATGTTTGTGCCTGAAGGCATCAGAATTGGACCACCGGATTTGATAAACATTTGTATTACCTATATTTAGGACTCTATATTTGAGCAGTCCGATAAAATCTGTTATAATATTTGAAAGGACGTAGTGATGCATTTGAGTTTTAATCAATTCTTGGTATATCCAAAAGAGTTTTTAATTTTTTTTTATTTAGTTAATTACTTAATTATTATCAATTAATTAATTAATGTAAATTAATAATTTAATATAAATAAATTATTTATTATGAATGAATTAATTAATAAGAATAATTAATTAATATGAATAAATTAATAAACATGAATGAATTAATTAATATGAATAAATTATTTAATATAAATTAATTAATTATTATGAATGACTTAATTAATAAGAATAATAAATTAATATGAAGGAATTAATTTATATGAATTCATTATTTAATATAAATTTATTAATTATTACGAATGAATTAATTAATAAGAATAGGTACCTAATTAATTAATATGAATTAATTATTTTATATAAATTAATTAATTAATATGAATGAATTAATAAGCATGAATGAATTAATAAATATGAATTAATTATTTAATATAAATTAATTAGTTATTATGAATTAATTAATTAATTAAAATAATTAATTAATATGAGTTAATTATTTAATATGAATTAATTAATAAATATGAATGAATTAATAAACATGAATGAATGAATTAATATGAATTAATTAATTAATATGAGTTAAAATACTAATTAAATGAATATTAATTTAATTAATTTTAATTAAAAATTTAATATATATTCGTTAATAAATTAATTTTTGTTTATTTAATTATTAATTAATTTAAATTACTAATTCCTTGTAAAAAATATTTAATGTAATTAATTTATTTAAGTAGTTGCATGTAACACATGAGATATACAACTGTCAATGGAGATAGTATGTGTAGTTGAAGAATGCATACCAAACTATAACCCCTTAAATCCAAATGATTGAATATTAAGATATTTGGTTTTATATACAAAACATGAACCTATGTATGTCAAGATACGATAGAAGTCACTATTTTTTTATACCCCGAATATGTAGGCAGCTTGATGGTATGTATGAGTCCCCGTAGATATTATGTAGTGTATACTGACATACAAATTGTATGAAACGATGTCGTTCCTATATTCAATTATACCAAAATTGTTTAAAAAGGTTTGAAACATACCTACTACTATAGTGTATGTTGTTTTTATATAAAAATAAATTATCAAAATATATTAGTAAAAAAAATTGTGTATTTGTTCGTGAATTTGTGTAATTATATTATAATATAAATCATATTATTATAATATAAATCATATTTTATAGGAACATATAAATTTGTTATTGATTTATTTGTACTGGAAAGGCACTGATAGGCTAGTGAGATTCCAACTATTTTGTACTTTTATTATTGAATAAATAAGTAAATAAAGAAAAATCTTTCATTCTGGGTATCAAACTGAAGACACCAGCACAAAAGTTGAACGTCTTACCACAATGTTACTACTGCGATCAACATAAGATGTGGAACATTACCAAAATAAAGTGGGTCCTAGGACAAGAATCATTCATGGGCGCTATACCTAGTGACAAACTTATAGGCCAATATTTTGTGTTGTACCTACCTTTAGCTTTGACAAGTGTAGTGTGACCATGATTATCTTGTGAGGTAAGGGACCATTTACAATAATGTATTGTGGTGCCAACAGTCATGACTTATTGTTTATCATTCAATTCAGAGGTTCTCAAATTATGATAGAATCAAAGATTTGAATACCTAACTTATAATATATTAATATCAATTGATTATCGATTTGAATACTTAACTAATAATAATATGTTTATATCAATTGATTATCAAAAAAAAATCTTGATTAGGTATTCGAAAATAATATTTGGAATAAAATAATCAACTTAATGGTTTATATTAAAAATAAGCTTTGTAAATATTCTTTTAGTAAATGAAGGTAAGTATGTGGATTTTTTTTATTTTGGATCAGCATATTTCAAGAACGTAATTTTTCCACCACCACCCGTTGTGCTTATTGAGACTAATAACGGCCGCTTGAAAAACTCTGAATGAATTCATAAAGAACATACGAAGAGTCCGGAGAACTCTAAAACCTTGCAGACACTGCACATAATGTGCCGAAAAGAGCTAATTAGGAGGGAACAGCTGGCTTACATAATAGTGAACCGTTTTTTTGACAGAATGTCAAAGCCCTGAAGTTGTTTTTCGTGGCTAATCCGCATACGTAGAGTTTTCGTCGGAGAGTTGACACGCAAAAGTTAGTGCATTCCCATAAGATATGCTCAGAAGTCTGTTCAGGGTTATCACAAAGCCGACATGAGGACGAATCGGATTAGTCAAAACGAAAGGGATAACTTTTGAAACTGCTGTGTCCAGTAAGAAATTTCGTGGACCAATAATCGAGAATAATCCACGAAGAAGAAATTCGAGTCCTCGCATCGAAAAGAAATATAAGAAAAATAGAAATAGAAGACAGGATAAAAAATATATAATATTCTTTAAAAAAGAAATCGTTTTAAAGTTTTTGTTTGATACAATTTTATTGACATATTGGTTAAACAATAGCGTCATTTTTTACACATTTTCCTTTAACTACACATGTCTGTCTGTACTGGAATTTTTTATCGATTTTTAACAAACTTCCCAACCATTAAGAGCTCTGAAACATTCAGAATTTGTGCATAACCGATGACAGTGCACGTTAAAACTACCAGCTAGATTTATTTGATATTTTGGTCAAATTGAACAATTTTGTATTTCATACAAAGTAAACAAAGAGATGCTTTTTACAGCTGAGCGTTAATAAAAATTTAAGTTTATTCGGTTAGATGCCACTATAATTTTCATTTGTAAAAATATATAAATGCCGACCGCCGTGGCACAGTTGGTAAGCCGTTCGGTTTCTGTGCGGGCGTCTTGGGTTCGATTCCCAGCTGAGGAGAAATTTATTTAAATTTATTTCTCACGCAAATATTGCTTCTTTGGGCTGGAAACTCTGGTTAGTTGGAAGAAATTGCCATACGGCAGTAAACTCGCCACTTGCGCAGGGTGCAAGGAAGTGTTTATTATTTATTAATTTATTTTAAATTAAAATAAATTTTTTTTTTAATAAAAACCTGTTCATTATTCTTAATTTCAATGCGAAGAAAGCTTTGAAAGAATAGAATCTCAATTTTTTTTATCACATTTTTTTTGTTATTCATTACCTGTTTATCAAATTAAGGTGTGTAGCGAGCGGTACGCTCACTACGTATTTAAATAATCATCTTTTCAAATTAAATCTCGCGGCAGTAGTTACGTCTTGAACTAGTTCAAGGTCTCGCTAAAAACGCAGCTGGTGTCAAGCGGCCCGCACCGCCCCCCTCGTCCACCTACCGTTCCCCCGCGTCAACTTCCGCCATCAGTCGGCGTCTTTTTCTAACGGTCACAACACCACGCTTTGTTTTCCTCCGCGATCTATCAGCGTATTCACTCAGTTCATTGTGTTTTATGCCTGAAATCGATGTAAGGCATTGTAACTAAACAGAGAGTGTCGTTATAAACTAATTATCTAAAAATCCGAGTCGGATCTCTGAGTATACCGCCTTATGCGTGAAGGAGGCGTATAAAACAACATCGCAATACATACTTCGGTTCGGTTTTTTTTTAATTTTCTAAGTTCATTAAATTTCAAAGTGTCTTCGCGTGGTTATATGAACACATAACGAAGTGTTAACCTCTCCATCTGTTGCGTACGAGCTGTACCGTTTAAATAAATGGTCGCAAGTAATACTTGGAGACAGTTTTTTAAGTTCATTAAATTTCAAAGTGTCTTCGCGTAGTTGAATGAACACATAACGGAGTGTTAACATCTGAATCTGTTGCGTACGAGCTGTACCTTTTAAATAAATGGTCGCAAGTCATACTTGGAGACAGTTTTTTAAGTTCATTAAATTTCAAAGTCTCTTCGCGTAGTTGAATGAACACATAACGGAGTGTTAACATCTGAATCTGTTGCGTACGAGCTCTACCTTTTAAATAAATGGTCGCAAGTCATACTTGGAGACAGTTTTTTAAGTTCATTAAATTTCAAAGTCTCTTCGCGTAGTTGAATGAACACATAACGGAGTGTTAACATCTGAATCTGTTGCGTACGAGCTCTACCTTTTAAATAAATGGTCGCAAGTCATACTTGGAGACAGTTTTTTAATTTCATTAATTTTCAAAGTGACCTCGCGTAGGTGTGTGAATCCATAACGAAGTGTTTAAATCTCCATCGGCTGCGTACGAGCTGTACCTTTTAAATAAATGGTCGCAAGTCATACTTGGAGACAGTTTTTTAATTTCATTAATTTTCAAAGTGACCTCGCGTAGGTGTGTGAATCCATAACGAAGTGTTTAAATCTCAATCGGCTGCGTACGAGCTGTACCTTTTAAATAAATGGTCGCAAGTCATACTTGGAGACAGTTTTATAATTTCATTAATTTTCAAAGTGACCTCGCGTAGGTGTGTGAATCCATAACGAAGTGTTTAAATCTCAATCGGCTGCGTACGGGCTGTACCTTTTGATTAAATGGTAGCAAGCCATACTTCGTGACTGTTTTTCAATTTCTTTAATTTTCAAAGTGACTTCGTGTAGTTGTATGTTCACACGACGAAGTGTTAACACCTCAATCTGCTGCGTATGAACAAGACCTTTTGAATAAATGGTAGCAAGCCATACTTCGTGACTGTTTTTCAATTTCATTAATTTTCAAAGTGACTTCGTGTAGTTGTATGTTCACATAACGAAGTGTTAACACCTCAATCTGCTGCGTATGAACAATACCTTTTGAATAAATGGTAGCAAGCCATACTTCGTGACTGTTTTACAATTTCATTAATTTTCAAAGTGACTTCGCGTAGTTGTATGAACACATAACGAAGTGTTAACATCTCAATCTGCTGAGTATGAACAATACCTTTTGAATAAATGGTAGCAAGCCATACTTCGTGACTGTTTTTCAATTTCTTTAATTTTCAAAGTGACTTCGTGTAGTTGTATGTTCACACGACGAAGTGTTAACACCTCAATCTGCTGCGTATGAACAAGACCTTTTGAATAAATGGTAGCAAGCCATACTTCGTGACTGTTTTTCAATTTCATTAATTTTCAAAGTGACTTCGTGTAGTTGTATGTTCACATAACGAAGTGTTAACACCTCAATCTGCTGCGTATGAACAAGACCTTTTGAATAAATGGTAGCAAGCCATACTTCGTGACTGTTTTTCAATTTCATTAATTTTCAAAGTGACTTCGTGTAGTTGTATGTTCACATAACGAAGTGTTAACATCTCAATCTGCTGCGTATGAACAATACCTTTTGAATAAATGGTAGCAAGCCATACTTCGTGACTGTTTTTCAATTTCATTAATTTTCAAAGTGACTTCGCGTAGTTGTATGAACACATAACGAAGTGTTAACATCTCAATCTGCTGAGTATGAACAATACCTTTTGAATAAATGGTAGCAAGCCATACTTCGTGACTGTTTTTCAATTTCATTAATTTTCAAAGTGACTTCGTGTAGTTGTATGTTCACATAACGAAGTGTTAACATCTCAATCTGCTGCGTATGAACAATACCTTTTGAACAAATGGTCGCAAGACTTACTTCGTGACAGTTTTATAATGTTTATTAATCTTCAAAGTGACTTCGCGTGGTTGTATGAACACATAACGAAGTGTTAACACCTATGTCTGCCACACGGGATGTATACGACTGACAGTAGGCCAACTGCCTTGTTATCACCTCGGATTAGGCTTCTCCCCTTGATGAGAGAAAGTCTGGAGCGCCTTCAACATTAGATCGCCCCTGCCGCTTCTCTTCTTCACCTCCATCACGGTTGGAAACATCAGGCCTTGTTGAATACGTGATAAGGCAATTTCTCCCCACCGTCGGACTAAAGGTTTGAGATCATTGACTTTCGCACACCCCCTTTTCGTGAATCGTCCCTAGAATTACTGATATCGACATACCCTTAGAACTAAGTTTGGTAAGAAAAAAAAAAGAAATTCCTTAATTACTCAGTGTTGGCCCTTCGGCCTGAAAAATAAATTTAATCTGGAACTGACTTTTGAAATATTTAAATACTTAAGGCTCATATAAATGTACAATAGTGATCACTGTTTATTTTAATTAGTTGGCCACCCTAGAAAGTAAGACTATTCTTAATCATCAAACATCACCATCATTACCTCATATCACACTAACCCATATGTACCATTATATCTCTAATTAAATTTGTCTCTCTTTCACAAAAGAATATACAGTTTTGTTCTGGTCACGCTCGCTGTTTCTCAATTATCCACCTGTATTCCCTCTGAGAATCAAAGAAATGCTCTACCGTGTGTCCTAGCCGGACGATAGTGGATCCAGCAGAAGCAAAAGATCTGGTATGGATTTAATTTTATGAACAACAATGATTTGTATCTCATTTCATTACACTGACGTTTACCAACGTGGGGCTATGACTCTCATCAATTGACACGTACGCTTGTCCTTTGATGACAGTCTGCTCAATGAGATCTGCGAGCGGACCCTCACTCGAAACTGCTTGTTCTTTTGTGTTTTATTTTTTCCCCTTTATTCTGACAGCCTCCTATATTGTAACCACGTCGTAACAAAAATCCTCGTTTCCTCTGTTGTCTCGCAATAGTCGACGTCATGGATTTAATCGAGAGAATAAATCTTGCAAATGCAAAAACCCTTGCTAAAGCATTGCGCGACAGAAACATCGTTCCTACCGACAATTTGGCCTCCTTGCGTTCCCAGGCCAATGCTTTTAATGCCTCCCGTCCCTTTAATACAGACAACGTAGCCATCCCCAGTAGGTCTGTAGCGTACCACTCACTTGAGAACGCCCCCGAACTGGCGTCGGTTTCCGAGAGCTCCCACACCGCCGAGAATGATCTAATAGCCCGCCCATTCACATCCAGTTCCGAATCGAGCTCCAGACCCCAGAGCGCCCCTCCCCCAGGAACTGTCGCCTTATTGCCCCCATCCCCAGTCGAGCCGCCCTCCAATTCGTCAAGTTATACCTCACGTGGAGATCGAGACCCTGGAGGAATCATAAACACAAACTTTGCCACGTGGCCTGTCCCAAAGTTTAACGGAACAAATGACGTCCGAGAATTCCTCGTACGCCTAGAGGAGATCGCTACTTCCCGCAGGTTCAATACTAATTTATTGTCCACAATCATTCCTGAATTTCTTGTAGGACGTGCCTTATTATTTTATCGTACAAACCCTAGAAAGAACTGCGACTGGAACACATTGAAGAAGCTCTTTCTCGACCGTTTTGAATCACAAACCTATTCCACCGACATCAAGCTAGAAATTTGGTCCTCTAAGCAGCAAGACTCGGAATCTGCGGCCGATTATATTTGCCGAATCATCAACAAAAATAACTCATTGTCCTCACCCTTGCCAGAGGACGAGCTCCTTCAAGTTTTCAAAAGAGGACTCGACAAGAAGTTCCTCCCTATTATCATCGGCTCACAACCCACGACAGTATTGGATCTGGAGCGACTGTGTCTTACACTCGAACAGATGTCGCTTGGCCACAAGGACGAGACTGCCCCTACCTCCCCCCGCCGGCCCCGGCGCACCAAGGCTGCAGCCTCCTTGTCTAACCCTGAACCGCGTTCGTACAGTCCCAAATGCTACTCCTGCGGAAGAACCGGACATTTTGCAAGACTGTGCCCTAATCGGTCACGAGCGAATCCCCTCGGAAGACGAACCTCTCCCCGCTTTCAAAAGTACCAGAGAACTGACCCACAAGGTCACCCTCCGACAACCCCCAGAAACCTCCCAGACGTTTCTAGACCCCCACCTCTCCTCCAAAAGTTGCCAAAAAACGAATAACCACCCAGCCCTATTATAGACCGTCCCATTCTCAACAAAAGACAGAGTGGGAGGACTGGTTGAGATCGGTCAAACTCTTCTACAATACTAAATACCTACATGTATCAGCCATCACAAATGCGCGAGACGATCGTCCATACCTACACTTCAAAATCAACAACATCGCCTTCCGTTCGCTCTTAGACAGCGGAGCTGCAGTTAATGTTTTGGGTGGCACATTATACAAGAATTTCCTCGAATTGGGTTATGACCTAGTGCCGGGCGACACTTCCATTCACACAGCGGACGGCCATCCCCATGCGATCCTGGGCTCCCTCACGCTGCCCCTCAGATTTTATAAGCAAACAACCTTTGTTGAATTTCTTGTAGCTCCGTCTCTTGCAGAAGGGTTTATTTTGGGGGCACCCTTCTTGAAGAAGTCCGGACTAACCCCGACCCTATTCCCAGATAAGGTGTCATCATTATATGCTATCAACATGCCTCCCCTGTACATTTCACCGCTGTCGACCCCTTCCTGTCTAAACTCTACAGCCGACCTTTCTCTTGCAGAATTGAAACAACTGGATCTGCTCAAACAAGACTTCGACCAGATTGCTTATGAAAAGGTGGGACTAGGCCGCACCGACCTAGTTTCCCACATCATAGACACTGGTGATCACGCCCCGGTTAAACAAAAGACTTATCCCCTTTCTCACGTGAGACGCGAACAACTCATCGCAGAACTGGATGAAATGATCAAACTCGACGTAATAGAACCGGCGCGGAGCCCCTGGTTGAACAATGTTTTCATTGTTCCCAAGAAAGACGGCTCTGGGCGCTTCGTACTTGACCCACGTCGCCTTAACTCGATCACTCGCTCTGACTCTTACCGGTTGCCCAACATTCATCGCATCTTGGACAATCTGCGCGACACTAAGTTCCTCACAGCCCTGGACCTCTCCCACGGGTTCTGGCAGATGAGACTGGACGAGGAATCCAAGCCAAAGACCGCCTTCTTCGTAGAAGGCCGAGGACAGTTCCAGTTCAAGGTTACCCCTTTCGGACTAAAAAATATCCCGGCCGAAATGCAACGTATGATGGATGGACTGTTCACAGACTTGGGAGACCACGTCTTTGTATATCTTGATGACATACTGGTATGCAGCCCGGACTTCCAGTCACACTGCAAGCTACTAAAAACTGTGTGTGACAGACTAAAACAGGCCAACCTAACCATTAAGTTAGCGAAATCTGAATTTTGCAAACAAAGCTTAAAGTATCTCGGCCACATAGTCGACCGAGAAGGCATCAGGACCGACCCCGAAAAGATTGACGTGATGGTCAATTACCCTAGGCCCTCAACTGTCAAACAGGTTCGCGGGTTCATTGGATTATGTGCATACTATAGAAGACACATCAAGGACTTTTCTCGTATTGCATCCCCTCTATGCCGCCTCACCAGCAAGAAAATCGCAAAGAATAATCTCCCTTGGGACGACGAAGCTGAACAAGCCTTCGTAAGCCTAAAAAGCGCAATGATATCTTCTCCGGTGTTGAAGCCCCCCGACTATTCCCTACCATACGTACTCACCTGTGACGCCAGCGGCGTGAGCATTGGGAGCTTCCTGGCCCAAAGGAGCCCGGACGGCTCAGAGCACGCCATTGCATATTTTTCCAGGAAACTGCTACCTGCCGAAAGGTCTTACAGCACCACCGAGAGGGAACTCTTGAGCATTGTGGACTCGGTACACCACTTTAGGAGTTATTTAGACGGAACGCACTTCAAAGTGATCAGCGACCACGGCTGTCTTAAATACCTGAACAACTTGTCTTCACCATCGGGACGCCTGGCCAGATGGGCCTGCCGCCTCTCACAATACAGCTTCGACTTTGTATACAAAAAGGGATGCGAGAACAACTTGGCCGACGCACTAAGCAGAATTGAAGTATCTAGTTTAACGTTCCCTACACCGTTTCAGAATGTTACTGATCCAGCCTATCTACGTCTGTTCCAGGAATGTTCGACCAATGCTAACTCCACACCCAACTATATGATAAGTAACGGACACCTCTACAAATACTGTAAAACTGTTCCCGAAACTGACCCTCCATTCAGAAATAGCTCCTGGAAGGTCGTGGTGCCCGCCGGAGAACAGGAAAGTATCGTACAGGACTTCCACACTAACTTTTGCCACCCTGGAATCAGAAAAACTTTGGAGGTGGTCTCACGGACCTTCTATTGGAAAAACATTACGAACACGGTTAAACAGGTTGTATCAAAATGTGACACCTGTAAGGCATATAAACATAACAACCAAGCACCTCTGGGTTTGATGAGCGTGCCTAAACGTCTAGATCATCCCATGCAGTCATTGAGCGTAGACCTTGTTGGGCCGCTTCCCTGTTCACATAAACAAAATATTTACATACTGTCGGTGGTCGATAACTTCACGAAATTCTTATGGGCACTGCCGTTGCGACGTGCCACAGCCCCGGCTATCACCAAGCTTATAGAAGAAAAGATCTTTCTGCCTTACGGTGTACCTCGTACTTTAATTATGGACAACGGCAAGCAATTCATATCCAAGGATTTCAAGGAGTTCGCTGATCGCTTCGGTATACGAGACCTATTCTATAACGCGTACTATCACCCCCAGAACAATACTGTGGAAAGATACAACTCTACCATCGTAACCGCCCTGTCAATATTAGTGGGGGAGAACCAGCGAACCTGGTGCACAATGCTGCCTAAGATCTGCTCCTGCCTCAATAATTGCGTGAACATCGCCACCGGTTACACACCGTTCTTCCTGACGCACGGGTTCCACCCCTGTCCGCATGCTTCATTTCACGACAAAATGGAACAGGTCACCAATAGCTCGGAGGAGCCAGCGAGCAAGGATAATTCTTATGGAACGAGCCTTTCAACCATGGAGCAACTTTACGAGAAGGTATCTAGCGCACTATTGACTGCGTTCAAAGTAAACGCGAAACGATACAACCTGCGTAGGAAACACTGCTCACTGTCCGAAGGCGCAGTGGTCTGGCGCAGGGCATTCACCCAATCTGACGCTGGAAAGTACTTCTCAAACAAGCTCGCCCCTCGATTCATCAAATGCGTCGTATCGAATAAAATTTCGGACACCATTTACGAGGTTCGCGACTGTGAGGGTAAACATAGTGGCAGGTACCATATCAAGGACCTGATTAAGTTTAATTAAGTATTAATTGTTGTGCTGAGACCCTTATCTAGGAATAAACCTATTGATAAGTTGCAAATTGTAAACTTGGTTTCTGGTTTGATCCGCAAAAAATCAGTGGCGCCTAACGATACACTTCTCATCCCGGATGAATTATGTAACCCCTTTTCAATTATGCCCTGCAGTCATGTACCCGTCATAAAATGTGCTGGCAATTAAAGATCGCGTGAAATTAAAGTAGTGTGAACGATGGATTTTGTAAGGACCATCTGTAAAAGAATGATGTACGCAAGGGTTTGTGTATAATTATTTATGACCAATGCATGATTGCTAGGATCCTGTCTCCATTCCTGAAGGAGCTAGCCGCCTTCTGACAGGCATCCTATGTGGTAGCTCTAACTGTATATAACACCTTCCCTCCCCTTGTGTAATAGGAGTTCTCGCTAAAGATTTCCTTGTTAAAATACATAAGTTCCCGAATTGTATATTGAATTGTCAACTCACCCTTGTTTTGTGTGTATTATTTCCGAGTTGAATACTGGATTGTCAACTCACCGTGCATTATGTTTAATTTTTTCTGAGTTGAATATTGAATTGTCAACTCACCCTTGTTTTGTGTATATTATTTCCGAGTTGAATACTGGATTGTCAACTCACCTTGCATTATGTTTAATTTTTTCTGAGTTGAATATTGAATTGTCAACTCACCCTTGTTTTGTGTGTATTATTTCCGAGTTGAATACTGGATTGTCAACTCACCGTGCATTATGTTTAATTTTTTCTGAGTCGAATATTGAATTGTCAACTCACCCTTGTTTTGTGTGTATTATTTCCGAGTTGAATACTGGATTGTCAACTCGCCTTGTATTATATATAAGTGTTTCTGAGTTGAATATTGAATTGTCAACTCTCCCTTGTTTTGTGTGTATTATTCCAGAGTTGAATATTAGATTGTCAACTCACCCTTTTCTTGTGTATTATTAACGAGTTGAATACTGGATTGTCAACTCGCCATTTGGCTTGATTCCCTTCGGTTGGGTACTACTTGACCGGTGTAGAGTTAAGCAAGAGTGGTAGTACCAAGCGGTTGCGTGAAGAACCTCAGTTTGCGTCTATTGTGATTGGTCCCTTGTCCTGATATTCATTGTATTTGTGAACTGTCGTTACAAGTGAATAATAACTTCAGTTTGCGTCTGTCGTGATAGGCCCCTTGTCCTGATATTCATTGTATTTGTAAACTGTCGTTGAAAAGGAATGCCAGGTAGTAGCCTGATGCCAAGTCTTCACTTGAGGAGTCATTTTGAGGCTGTGCAAACTACAGTTCGCGTCTACCGTGATAGGCCCCTTGTCCTGATATTCATTGTATTTGTGAACTGTCGCTGCAAGTAAATAATAACTTCAGTTTGCGTCTGTCGTGATAGGCCCCTTGTCCTTATATTCATTGTATTTGTAAACTGTCGTTAGGAAGGAATCCCAGGTAGTAGCCTGATGCCAAGTCTTCACTTGAGGAGTCGTGTTGAGAATTGGCAAGCATCGATTCGCGTCCATCGTGATGGATCGCTTGGCCAGCTATCCAGTGTGGTCACAAACTGTAGCTACAAGATTGTTATTTTCCTTTTGTGAATGTAAGTCATTAATTTTGTTGTTTCGCACATAGCAAGCGGACTGTTCAAGCACGCTTGCTCCGCGACATTATACTTATGTTTCCAGTCGGTTGCCCTGAGTGAGATATCTGATTGCTCAACTCACATGCGTGTAGGAAAGCGACTAGCTTCGAGTTCGCCAATTATTGTTAAGTTTGTTTGGGTAAGGCTGAAGAGAGTTCGCCTATTAGATTGGCAACTCTAATTCTTTCGGTGCTCCCCCCCTGTATTGTTCATCAATGGAGTGTTTTCCTAGAATTAATCATGGCTATAGGTAGAAGCTAGTTGCCGAACATTGGTATCTGTACCACACCGCTGCGCAACCCAACATATAACCCCGATCGTGTCGTATCGCGAGTAGGAGTCCTTATTCGAGTCTAACCTAGGTTTCAACGAAGTTTGAACATTAGTATGATTCCGAACTCGCACAATTAGGGCGTATTCCTTCTGAATGCTATAATCAATTATGATTCACGTACGAAACCTTGATCTTGAGTAGGGGGGCACATACCTTAAGTATGTTACCCATTGCCTACACCCTCGACAAACCTACGATGACCAAGAGTCACTAGGTCGGTCTCACTACTGGAGGTGGTTGCGATGTACTGGTGTGACCAGCCGAGAACACGCAACTCACCATACTCCTCATAAACTAAGAATCTGGTCGTGGTTATAAGTTCCTCTCGTTACTTCTCTTCATTACAGTCAGGGTCTTTCATTCTCCCCAATTTGCACAGGCCGGCTTACGGAATTTTTTTTTCTTTTCTTTTTCTTTTTGTTTGGGTAACTTTGATTGGAGTGTAGCGAGCGGTACGCTCACTACGTATTTAAATAATCATCTTTTCAAATTAAATCTCGCGGCAGTAGTTACGTCTTGAACTAGTTCAAGGTCTCGCTAAAAACGCAGCTGGTGTCAAGCGGCCCGCACCGCCCCCCTCGTCCACCTACCGTTCCCCCGCGTCAACTTCCGCCATCAGTCGGCGTCTTTTTCTAACGGTCACAACACCACGCTTTGTTTTCCTCCGCGATCTATCAGCGTATTCACTCAGTTCATTGTGTTTTATGCCTGAAATCGATGTAAGGCATTGTAACTAAACAGAGAGTGTCGTTATAAACTAATTATCTAAAAATCCGAGTCGGATCTCTGAGTATACCGCCTTATGCGTGAAGGAGGCGTATAAAACAACATCGCAATACATACTTCGGTTCGGTTTTTTTTTAATTTTCTAAGTTCATTAAATTTCAAAGTATCTTCGCGTGGTTATATGAACACATAACGAAGTGTTAACCTCTCCATCTGTTGCGTACGAGCTGTACCGTTTAAATAAATGGTCGCAAGTAATACTTGGAGACAGTTTTTTAAGTTCATTAAATTTCAAAGTGTCTTCGCGTAGTTGAATGAACACATAACGGAGTGTTAACATCTGAATCTGTTGCGTACGAGCTGTACCTTTTAAATAAATGGTCGCAAGTCATACTTGGAGACAGTTTTTTAAGTTCATTAAATTTCAAAGTCTCTTCGCGTAGTTGAATGAACACATAACGGAGTGTTAACATCTGAATCTGTTGCGTACGAGCTCTACCTTTTAAATAAATGGTCGCAAGTCATACTTGGAGACAGTTTTTTAAGTTCATTAAATTTCAAAGTCTCTTCGCGTAGTTGAATGAACACATAACGGAGTGTTAACATCTGAATCTGTTGCGTACGAGCTCTACCTTTTAAATAAATGGTCGCAAGTCATACTTGGAGACAGTTTTTTAATTTCATTAATTTTCAAAGTGACCTCGCGTAGGTGTGTGAATCCATAACGAAGTGTTTAAATCTCCATCGGCTGCGTACGAGCTGTACCTTTTAAATAAATGGTCGCAAGTCATACTTGGAGACAGTTTTTTAATTTCATTAATTTTCAAAGTGACCTCGCGTAGGTGTGTGAATCCATAACGAAGTGTTTAAATCTCAATCGGCTGCGTACGAGCTGTACCTTTTAAATAAATGGTCGCAAGTCATACTTGGAGACAGTTTTATAATTTCATTAATTTTCAAAGTGACCTCGCGTAGGTGTGTGAATCCATAACGAAGTGTTTAAATCTCAATCGGCTGCGTACGGGCTGTACCTTTTGATTAAATGGTAGCAAGCCATACTTCGTGACTGTTTTTCAATTTCTTTAATTTTCAAAGTGACTTCGTGTAGTTGTATGTTCACACGACGAAGTGTTAACACCTCAATCTGCTGCGTATGAACAAGACCTTTTGAATAAATGGTAGCAAGCCATACTTCGTGACTGTTTTTCAATTTCATTAATTTTCAAAGTGACTTCGTGTAGTTGTATGTTCACATAACGAAGTGTTAACACCTCAATCTGCTGCGTATGAACAATACCTTTTGAATAAATGGTAGCAAGCCATACTTCGTGACTGTTTTACAATTTCATTAATTTTCAAAGTGACTTCGCGTAGTTGTATGAACACATAACGAAGTGTTAACATCTCAATCTGCTGAGTATGAACAATACCTTTTGAATAAATGGTAGCAAGCCATACTTCGTGACTGTTTTTCAATTTCTTTAATTTTCAAAGTGACTTCGTGTAGTTGTATGTTCACACGACGAAGTGTTAACACCTCAATCTGCTGCGTATGAACAAGACCTTTTGAATAAATGGTAGCAAGCCATACTTCGTGACTGTTTTTCAATTTCATTAATTTTCAAAGTGACTTCGTGTAGTTGTATGTTCACATAACGAAGTGTTAACACCTCAATCTGCTGCGTATGAACAAGACCTTTTGAATAAATGGTAGCAAGCCATACTTCGTGACTGTTTTTCAATTTCATTAATTTTCAAAGTGACTTCGTGTAGTTGTATGTTCACATAACGAAGTGTTAACATCTCAATCTGCTGCGTATGAACAATACCTTTTGAATAAATGGTAGCAAGCCATACTTCGTGACTGTTTTTCAATTTCATTAATTTTCAAAGTGACTTCGCGTAGTTGTATGAACACATAACGAAGTGTTAACATCTCAATCTGCTGAGTATGAACAATACCTTTTGAATAAATGGTAGCAAGCCATACTTCGTGACTGTTTTTCAATTTCATTAATTTTCAAAGTGACTTCGTGTAGTTGTATGTTCACATAACGAAGTGTTAACATCTCAATCTGCTGCGTATGAACAATACCTTTTGAACAAATGGTCGCAAGACTTACTTCGTGACAGTTTTATAATGTTTATTAATCTTCAAAGTGACTTCGCGTGGTTGTATGAACACATAACGAAGTGTTAACACCTATGTCTGCCACACGGGATGTATACGACTGACAGTAGGCCAACTGCCTTGTTATCACCTCGGATTAGGCTTCTCCCCTTGATGAGAGAAAGTCTGGAGCGCCTTCAACATTAGATCGCCCCTGCCGCTTCTCTTCTTCACCTCCATCACGGTTGGAAACATCAGGCCTTGTTGAATACGTGATAAGGCAATTTCTCCCCACCGTCGGACTAAAGGTTTGAGATCATTGACTTTCGCACACCCCCTTTTCGTGAATCGTCCCTAGAATTACTGATATCGACATACCCTTAGAACTAAGTTTGGTAAGAAAAAAAAAAGAAATTCCTTAATTACTCAGTGTTGGCCCTTCGGCCTGAAAAATAAATTTAATCTGGAACTGACTTTTGAAATATTTAAATACTTAAGGCTCATATAAATGTACAATAGTGATCACTGTTTATTTTAATTAGTTGGCCACCCTAGAAAGTAAGACTATTCTTAATCATCAAACATCACCATCATTACCTCATATCACACTAACCCATATGTACCATTATATCTCTAATTAAATTTGTCTCTCTTTCACAAAAGAATATACAGTTTTGTTCTGGTCACGCTCGCTGTTTCTCAATTATCCACCTGTATTCCCTCTGAGAATCAAAGAAATGCTCTACCGTGTGTCCTAGCCGGACGATAGTGGATCCAGCAGAAGCAAAAGATCTGGTATGGATTTAATTTTATGAACAACAATGATTTGTATCTCATTTCATTACAGGTGTTAAAATAAGTTTTTTTATATTTTTTTTCCTTTCATTTTGGTTTATTTTTTTGGGCTAAGACAGATCATATTTTATCGAAAAAATAAATGTTTTTATATTTGTCACAATCTCAATATCAACATCCGAAATTCCACTGTAGTCAGTTTTATTTTTTTGCAATGTTCTTTTGTCATGGAGAGTTTCACACGTGTGACATGAGATAACTTGAGTTAAAATATAATAGTAAAAGCAGCTCTCCTTAGTTTGAGGAATCACACGTAGGTACACAATATATAAGGAGGGCCAGGCCACCCATCTCGGTGCACGTGGGAGGCCCAACCATCTACCATCATCAGACACGTGTAAAGTCTTACAATATTAATGATACTGATAAAACTGTTAATGACGCACCAATACAGTCAGTCACTCAGTCATACTTCACAATTCAACTAACATTGCCCTTAGCTTTCCTCAGCTCATACATATAACTATCAATATTGATAAACTGTTTATGCTTATTAATCAAAAATATAAAAAAAAAATTGTTACAACACAAAATTTACCAAAATTCTGAGATCAGTGATTTTTTCGCTTCATTTTTTCAATAAAAAATTTAAATATTTTATGATTTTTTTATCGTAAGTCTTCAGAATGTGGCAACATGTTATTGGGTGCGTGTTAAATAATTATTTGACATAGTACCTGTTAGTTGCCCGAGAGGAACATTTATATTTTATCAGACAGCCAGGCAGCCCTTAAGGCACTAGAATCATACCAGGTTACATCAAAACTGGTATGGGACTGTCTAAAGTACCTTGAAAGACTAGGCGAATACAACAAAATACATCTTGTATGGGTACCTGGGCATAAAGGTATAGAGGGAAACGGAAAGCAGATAGGCTAGCCAAAAAGGGATCAGGGCAACCTTTCATAGGACCTGAACCTGCAGTTGGCCTATCTGCAACTACGGTTAAAAAATCGATTAAAGACTGGAAAACAGTTCAACACAGAGAATTCTGGAAGGCCAGTTGTGGACAACGACAGGTGAAAGAATTCATTGAAGGGTCCTCTAAAAAAGGGCAAGGAAGCTGCTAAATCTCAGCACAGAACAGTTGAGAACAATGACTGGTTTATTCACTGGTCACTGCCACCTGAAAAGACACCATTACATAATGGGGATCGCTGATGAACCAAACTGTAGAAAGTGTCAACAAGAGGAAGAAACAGCTTCACATGTGATCTGTGAGTGTCCAGCTCTAATGGAATCCAGACATAGACACCTGGGAGCCTTTATACTAAGACCCAAGGACGTGGGAGGCATCTCAATCTGCAAAATATGGGTCTTTATTCAAGAAACCGAACTGCTATTGAAATGACAACCTTAAAGGGAGGTGCACTATAGGTGTCAAATGATCAAACATGGTCGCAGTGCAAGGGCGAAAGGTCCTACTCCTATCCAATAATAATAGTTGCCCGAGAAGCTACATAAAAAAAAAATATGAAGTCATTATTAGGTAACTATTTATTGAAAATGATAATAAAGTTTGCTAATTTATTTATTTGCTTATATTTGCCAATTATATGCCAACACACAAGACAACGATAAACTATGATGTATAAAGTATAATTGTATAATTATATGTTTTTATAAGTTGTTGTTTATTCTTTTGTATAACTGTATGGGACTATTTATAGGTGTATTGTGAATTCAATAGTCTTATATCAGTCCATGAATTAATGGCACGCAATTTTCTTATCAGAACCGAATTGTAAAAATAATTTGTTTCTGTTCAATTAATACTGGGTAAATTTGTTTTTTTTTTTCAACTAATTAATAGTATTTTTGTTTATACTAGATGGAAGAAAATGTATTTATTTTACATTTAAATATACGACGTTCTATATTTTAATGTCTGAAAATTTTTATATGCCAACAATTATTTTAAAAGAAATTTCTCCTTTACATAGTATGCCATCAACACTAATTTTTCGTTACGTATATTACTATATTCTTCTTAAACCCATTTCTACTACAAAAATAATTATTCTTAGAAAAAACCCTCCCTTAATTTATTACACTCCCAAATAAACAAATAAATAAATAAAATACTAAATTCGCTTTACTTCGTTTCATAAGGCGGAATATTTTCAGCATTTATTATTTCAATACATATTTTTTAAATGTTACTAAAATAAGTAAGTGGAAGAGCCCACTTTTTGTTTTTTGGGTACGCTGGATTATAGATAGATACTAATAGCTATCGACAAACATCTTGAAAAATCACCTGGGTTGTGCAAAACACAAATCTTGTTGTTTTCGTTTGGTAGGTAAACATTTTATTTCTAATTTTATGTTGTACCTTTTGTATTGTATTGCGTCTCGGGCAATTAACAGGTACTATGTCAAATATTGATTTAACACGCACCCAATAACAAGTTGCTCCATTATGGAGACATATGATATTTATCTTCTAATAGTAGCAAAAATGTATTGCGTAATATTAGTATTACCTGAGAACAGGCTTTGCCTAGTGAGGTAATAAATTCCATTGTAAGTTGAGTAATTGTATATAAATTTGATGTACCTAACTATAATGGAAATAAATTAAGGAGCCATATAAACCCAAACACTTCAATTTCAAATCAAATCCCTCAAATATGTTAAACAATGTGTTTCTACAAAAAAGTCTTTTGAACATTTCTCTAGTGAATGTTCGTCACACAATTTTAAACTTCAGCCTAAATTCCCATAAAAAATATCTTTTTACATCATTTTTTTTTAAATTGCTCCGTAACTATGTGTTGTAGAGAAATAAATCTTTTATATGCAATAGTGAATAAAATCATAGCGAAAGACTGATAAAGTTTTTTCATTTCGACTAAGGTTTGTTCTTATAATACAAAAAAATGGGGTTTCCGATCATTTAAATCACGTATAAACCTTTTTTAGCGCACGCCATAATTACCCTGCTTACTAACGCGTAACTTTATAATGCATTGGGCGGTTTTAATATATCATGTTTTCAGTCACTAAGTTTGGCGTTATATGTCCTCTTAATAAAAATAGATGAAAAAAATAATTAACTGTTGATAAATTTGATGATTCGGTCCTGCATCCATTAATCTTATGAGAAATCTTATGGTAGTCTCACAGACGAGAAGGGTATGGCGCCTGACGTTTGACGCTCTTGGACATATGAACAATGTTATATTGTTAACAATGAAAAGACTCCATATACTGTCTATATATCTACTAATGATGGCTCATATTGTTTCAGAAACGCGTGCATTCTAATGGTATTCAACAATCAATTAATATATGTGTTAAAGCGTTCGAATTTCCTTATAAAGGCCGGCCACGCTTGACTTTAGTATGACGTCATCAAAAAACTATGCGACCCGTCGTAAGTCGTATGTTTTTACATGTAATTTGGATGCCAATACGGTGACCATCATTTTGTTTACAATGGACCCAATTTTTTTATTTAACTTTGATCATCTTTCCATTTTCACTTATTACATCATTTAAGACAATAAAGAATGTAATTATTAATTCTTACCTTACTTAACATGTCTGCGTAAGGGCAGCTATAAGGAATTAGGTCCATTCTACGCTTCCGAAGTAGTGCACTACGTAGCCTTTGGGAAGGTTTGCAATCTGATAAATTAATAATATATTTTTTCGATCTTATAATAAGAGAAGGTGAAACACAGAATTCGGTCAAGATTGTTCTATAGTAGGGCTGCTGTGTTAATGGAGGAGTCCGAGAAGCAACTGGTTCGAGTATGTTGAAGGTTTACTGTGATTTGATGTTGCAACTGAGGACTTTACACAATATAAACAATTTTTCAAAAGTAAAACAGGTCATGTTAAACACATCATATTTAATAAATAATAAAATATCAATGACAAATAAATGGTTGTGGTGTGTATGAAACAAATTTCATACATTCTATTTGTTAAAATAATGCTTTTGTTGTTTAAAAATACGCACTAGGACAAATTGTCACCCTATAGACGAAGATTTGAAATATTTCTTTAAAACGTCATTCACATTCACAAACGTCACGTGGTATCTTCGAAATAAGTGTATGATTTATAAAAGACGTACGTTTCAACATTTTATATGGGAGTTTGGTTTTTTCACTGCGACTTACTTTCATCTTCCGTCTTTGTTTTTTTATATACAGAGAATAAGAAATAGATACATTAAAAGCAGAAGTATTTTTGTTCGATCGACATATTTTTGCGATGAGTCATACCAAAGTCAAGATTGGCCAGCCTATACCTACCTGCATCGATAATAATTTATTTTTAAACTGTATTCACTCTTATTGATTCGATCATAATGTTTATAAAAAAATGGTGAACAGTAACCTATATGGAGTAATCTTTATTTTATTTATTATTTATTTTATTGATAAACAGACACAACACACACAACTTACTATATTAATATTTACCTACATATTATGTCATTAACGTTTTTAATGTTCTTTTTAGTAGGGGCAAACTATTTTTTTTTAATTTTTTTTATTTGTTAATAAAAATACAATTAAAGTGTTTTATTTTGTCTAATCCCTTAAGGGGATTTTTGGCTGTGATCTTGATACTAAATTATCTACACTAAATTTTCGGCCCTACATAGTCCGGAACAACCCGTGCCCACCACTTAGATCAACCATCGAGGATTTTTGTGCAATATATATTCTTTGGTTTTCTTTTTGAAATCCTCGATGGATCCGCACTGCTTCAAACTGGCAGGCATGGGGTTCCAGACAGACCTTGGGCAGCAACACATCGTCGGTCCTACGTCCATAGTCATTGTTGAATTTGTTTGTACGTAAAAGTTTGTTGGTCACTGATCTAGTTTGTCTGTCGTGTGTTATTAGTAGTCTGTCTTAAGGTCTCAAAAAATGCTCAACCAGAATGCTATACTCCTCTCCTCTGAAGAGACAATACTTTAGATCGGTCGAAAAGG